>CM045759.1:101823994-103139828 GCA_025200525.1 Camellia lanceoleosa
GCTCTGCCCAACCCCCCAAACATTCAAGAGGACACGGGTCTTCCAACGGGGCTGGCTCCGCCCCCGCTTCTACCACAACTGTCCAAAAACATTACCGTAACCACCCGGACTCTCCATTTGAGTTCGAGGTAGACCAGACAGCTCTGAAATTGAGCAAGTTGGAGAAGCTCTTTAAGAAGTCTCAAGGGGTGAAGGCCATCCCAGATATTGAAGACGGCTATACTGATGTGGCCGTGACTCTGCCGGACAGATTTAAAATGCCCCAGATCGATCGCTTTGATGGGTCTGAGGATCCTATGGTCCACCTCCGGCTATTCTCGGACATCTTAAGACCAATGGGCCTAACCCGACCGCAAAAGCTTTCTTTGTTCGGTCGAACCCTGTCGGGTGTGGCATCCACTTGGTACTCAAAACTCGATGATGATGTGAAAACAAACTGGGATGAGATGGCCGAGGCCTTCATCGCGCAATACTCATATAACACGCAGATCGAGATCACCACTCGGGATCTCGAGACAACGAGGCAGGAGCCCAAAGAATCCTTTTCGACTTTGTAACGGTGGAGGCGAAGGCATCAATGATGACCTTAAGGCCAACAGATAGAGATCGATCCGGATGATTGTGCGCAATCTCCGGCGTTAATGAAGAAGATGATTGTAGTCCCTTCCCACTTTCGCAGATTTACATGATATGGGGATGCAAATAGAGGATAATAAAGCAAGGTCTGTTTGACCAAGATCGGGATCACCAGAAGAACATTTAACCGAAACAACAATGCGGGCCCGAGTGGTTACCTTAATACAAGGACTTCAGAGGTCGGAATGGTCACCACCAATCCCCTCCCAACCAAGGTCCGCAGGCCACACCTTTTTTCGATGCCTCTGGGAGGCGATAATCAAGCCCAAGATACCAACCCAGGGGTCAACGAACCTTCTCCACTCTATATGCCTTTGTCTAAAGTCCTCGGGGTTCTAGTCGAGAAAGGGGCACTGAAACCCTTGGGCCGAGGCCTCTCGAATCCACTCCCCTTCCCATAACCCACCAAATATTGCCAATACCTGTGACAAGATGGTCATGACACCGACCAATGCTACAGGCTGCGTCATGAGATTCAAGATCTCATTGACAAAAACATCATTCTACCTCCCCAAGGACCCAACGTCACAAACAACCCACTCCCCAAACACAACCAAGATCCACCAAAAAGAGTCAACCTCATCCATACTGGGGTCGCTTCATATGATCCCATATCTATATCACACCCTCCCAGCTACCCAAGCCAGAGGTGATCCTCCCTGATAGCACGGACTTGTGCATGATGGACACCTCTACACCCCAACCTGAGCCAAAGGTGGTGACCACCGAGGATGGAACGGGGCAGGCTTCTGAGGAGAGCAAAACAGTTGAATCTGGGGTGGAGCTATCTGAGAATTTGGCCAGAGCTTATGATCCAGTGGATATATCTTGTCAATGAGCCGTCTAAAATTTGAGTATGGGGTTGGGAAGAGGCCGAGTTGTGTATGATCCGGGGGACAAGCTTGAATCGTGGGGATGATTTGACTGCGGTGGAAGAGGACTTCGCCGACCTTCAATTCTACGAGCAGGAATCAGGGGATGCATCGATTAACTGGTTCGAAGATGAGGAGTCAGCAGAAGTCGTCGGGTGGTTGGATGATCAGCCTGATATTGTACCATTTGTGGCCGGAAGGGCCGAGGATCAGATTACATTGCCGGAAAGCGCCGGTACGAAGAATTTCGCTCAGGAACAAAACATTTTGAAAACCGCACAGTTATTGTTGGAGGAACAAGGAAAAAGATAGGATTCTGAGAGAGCCCGAAAAGCAAAGAATCACGAGGAAGTTGAGAGTCTGCGGCACGAAGACCGAACATCTTGTGGGCATGCGGAATAAGCCGAGAGCGTAAACTTACGAGAACTGCGGATGCCCGCTAGATGCTAATGGAATGTGGTGGGAAGATGACGACTTGTATCTTGCCCACAGCGCATTTAAGATTGGGCGGTGGCCAACCAGACGACACGGTACCTCGAGGTGGACCATATGACTAGAAGTGGGCGGTATTTCAAGCCCCCACACCTTGATCAACCCGAGGCATCGAGGGAAGATAAGGAGGCAGAAAGCAGAAGAAGCAAGTGGAAGAAGAGGTCATCTTGGCGGCTAAAGAAAATCTGAGCGGAACATCTCCATCTGGGGACCGCTTATGGCCGAGGTGCCGGCAGTGTCTTATCTGCCATGGACAGCCGAAACTTTCCATCGAAACTACTGGAACAACTAGTAGGTTTGGTCTTCAGGAGGAGGTTCCGGCATTGACCTTCTGGACAAAGAATTGCCGCCTGAGGGCGTGGATCATAACAGACCTCTCTACATCTCCGTAGAATGCAAGGACAAATGGATTCCGGTGGTGCTCGTTGACACCGGGTCCGCTATCAATGTCTGTCCGGCCAGAACGGCGTATGCAATTGGGTTAAAGCCTGCGGACTTCACACCGACTACTCAAGTTATCAGAGCATACGATAATACAAGCAGGATGTCACAGGGGCGGTGAAAATCCAAACCAAGATTGGGCCGGGACAACACGAAATAGATTTTCATGTCTTGGAGGTCCCTGCATCTTTCAACATGCTTTTGGGGCGACCCTGGTTGCATCAGGTGAAGGCCGTTTCATCTACTCTGCATCAAATGGTGAAATACCCCTATGGAAAGGGAGTAGCCATTGTTTTTGGGAACTCATCAATCCATCCCCCTCCGGAGGTATCTACGCCAGTCCTGGAGATTGAACACGGCATGGAGGACATGTTTATATCGGGATTTACTTTGGGTGAGGCGGGTGGTCTGTAAACATTATGGCTGTGAATGAGGGTTTGTATGTCAGCGCTCAAGCCGTATACCTCATGAATAAGCTACAACATATCCCGGGGATGGGATTGGGAAGAAGCGGCAGGAAAGGAGTCGCTGCGTTGGCCGAAGTGCCACATAATCCACATACCTTTGGATTGGGTTATCTGCCCACCAAAGAAGACTGGGCAAGAAAAGGAAAGGAAATGGCCGGCAGGGCCAGAGCGAAGCAGGCTGGGAAGCCTTTTGATCTAATGCATAGGCCCATCTGAGGTACCTGAGCAGGGCTTCGTCCGGAGGGAAGATTTTCCATTTTGCGGCTTCCCAAAACTATGGTTGAACGCGGAGGAAGCGTGCAGTGTTTCAAATCTTCTTGACACCGCAATCTGTCGGGATAGCGTTGCAGCGAGCGAGCAGACCTAATAACCGAGATTGAGCGAGAATCTGGCGAGAGGATCCCGAGGGCCTTGAATTGGAAATGGGGTAGCCGGCATGTCTCCTCTCGATCCTCCGATCGACTAGGATTGCTTGGGGAATAACGTCGCGGTTTCCATGATTGGAGATGAAAGCAGTGCCAACCAGTGACTATCTTGGACGATCGATCGCACCCTCTCTCATTTGGCGATGCGAGGAGGATTCTTATCCAGCGATTCGGGTCGGTAGTGGCGGAATCTGATTCCACCGAAGTCTTCGAGTCGGAATCAGTTCCATTCGGTAGTCTGGTACTCTGAGGATGTTAACGGATGCGAGTCTTGTCCAGGTCGTCTTTTTCCTTTTCTTTTGAGTCTGTTGTAACCGATGAATTGGATGATCTGGATGTACTTAATGAGAATGAATCATCTGTGGTTCCCGAGTACTTTTCTGTGCCCCTAATTTATTGCATTAGTTCAGACTTTCAAAATTTTGATCAAAACGACGAGGACAAAGTGCCTCCAGTTTTACAACGTTTAATTGAGCAAGAGCAGGAGAGATTTGTTAAGCCTTTAACGGATGAAATCATTTCTGTGAATATTGGTACTGAGGAGGACCCGCGGCTGGTCCAGATTGGGTCCACGTTGTCTTCGGAGGAACGCGAGCGCTTAGTCGCTTTATTAAAAGATTTCAAAGATGTTTTCGCGTGGTCCTACGAAGACATGCCTGGAATCGATCCTGAGATTGTACGACATCGGATCCCCTTGACCGAGGCGACCTATCAAGCTTCGAAGGATCCGCCGGATTGGGCTCTCAACATCAAAGAAGAGGTCACCAAGCAAATTGACGCAGCTTCTCGCTAGTATCGAATATCCCACTTGGTTGGCCAACATAGTGCGGTCTTAGAAGAAAGATGGCAAGATCCGGGTGTGCGTAGACTTCAGGGATTTGAACAGAGCCAGTCCGAAGGACGACTTTCCTTTGCCACACATTGATGAGCTAGTGGACTTCACAGCAGGGCATGCATTGCTCTCATTCATGGATGGCTTCTCAGGGTACAACCAGATTGTGATGGCACCAGAGGACAGAGAAAAGACTGCATTCACCACCCCGTGGGGAACATACTGCTATCGGGTAATGCCGTTTGGGTTGAAAAACGCTGGGGCTACTTATCAACGGGCCGCGACCACAATATTACACGATATGATCCACAAAGAGGTTGAGGTGTACGTGGACGACATGATTGTCAAGTCCAAAGAAAGAGAGGGCCACTACACCGCCTTGCGCAAGTTCTTCCAAAGGATCAGGGAATTCAGGTTGCGGTTAAACCCTCAGAAATGTACGTTTGGTGTTACAGCGGGAAAAATGCTGGGGTTTCTGATTACACAAAGGGGCATCGAGGTCGACCCTTCCAAAATCAAGGCCATCTTAGAAATGCCACCACCAAGGACTGAAAAGGAGGTGCGAGGCTTTCTGGGTAAAGTGCAATTCATAAGACGGTTTATTTCAAAACTAACCTTGACTTGTGAACCACTTTTTGGTCTTCTGAAGAAAGGCAAGAAATTCCAATGGGACGGCCGGTGTCAAGCTGCGTTTGAACAGATTAAAGAATATCTCTGAGAACCCACCCGTTTTATCACCACGAGAATCGGAAGCGTTGATTTTGTACTGTCGATGTTGAGACCACGATGGGCTGCATGCTTACACAAGAATCAGAAGATAGGGTGGAGAAAGCCATCTATTATTTGAGCAAGAAAATGCTAGAGTATGAGACCCCAGATATCGCCATTTGGAAAAAGGCTTGTCTAGCTGGTATGGGCTACCGAGGAAGTTCGGCACTACTTGTTAGCTCACTCTGTAATGTTGGTTTCACGACTTGATCCCATCAAATATCTTTTCGAGAAACCGGTAACTACGGGTAGCTAGCTCGTTGATTCTTGTTGCTCTCGAATTTGATCTTACATATGTGGCCAAGTCGATAAAAGGGCGAAGCGAGAGCGAGTTCCTTGCCGACCATCGGTTGAGGGATGAAGCGATTGAGTACCTATTCCCATATGAAGCAATTCTGCATATCGACGAGGAAAGTTGGACAATGTACTTTGACAGAGCGTCAAATCAACATGGGTATGGGATAGGAGTGTTGCTGATATCACCCGACAATTCCCGTATCCCTCTAGCCTTCAAACTCTGTTTCAAAGTCTCAAATAACGAAGCGAGAATCTGAAGCGTGCATTCTTTGGTATGGGCGACCACGGAATTAGGAGCAAGGCAATTTGGGCGTCATCGGAGATTCGAATCTTGTTGTGTCTCAAGCTAAAGGAGATGGAAAGTAAAAAGAAAATATGATGATGTATCACCAAACCTTGGATTCTTGATTCCTCGGTTTGAAAAGTTAAGTTTTACTCATCTACTAAGAGAACAACAAGTTCGCAGACGCTTTAGCAACTCTATCATCCATGATAGACATCCCGTGGAGTCCGAATCGTCCGGTCATTATCGACTGAAATTTGACCGCCTATGAGTCGATTGCGACCATAGATGAAGTTCGGGCGAACACCCCGGTATTACGACATACGGAACTTTTGGAAAGCGAAGCGTACTGCCAGGTAAAGCCAAAGACAAGAGGGCAATCGGAAGAATGTCGATCCGATTCATCATCTGCGGGGTAAAGCGTATAGAAGAGGTCATCCGGGAATGCATAAAGCGTGTGTTGATCTTTGAAGAGTCCAAGCGTCTGATGGAAGCCATCCACGGGGGTGAATGTGGTGCACATATGAATGGGGTGATGTTGGCGCGGAAGATCCTTAGACAAGGTTATTATTGGTCCACCATGGAGGAGGATTGTATCGGTTTTGTTCGGCGATGCCACAAATGTCAGATTCATGCAAATCGCATGAACATTCCGCCGTCAAAGCTGTACAACATGACTTCGCCATGGACTTATTACATGCAGGAAATTGATGTGATCGGAATTTATTACGCGAAGGGTCGAACGGGCATGAGTTCATCCTCGTAGCGATAGATTATTTCACGAAGTGGGTTGAAGCCCAATCTTACGCAGTGTTGAAAGCTTCACACGTTGCAAAATTCATCAGAAACAACATTATCTGTCGCTACGGAGTCCCAAATGAAATAGTTTCTGACAATGGTTCCCACTTCAAGAAGGAGGTGATTGACTTGTTGGAGAAATACAACGTGGCTTTTCATAAGTCGTCTACTTACCGGCCGCAAACCAACGTGGCAGGTGGGGCCGCCAACAAGAACATCAAGCGCATACTACAGAAGATGGTGGAAACCTACCGGGACTGGCCAGATAAGCTGCCATTTGCTCTGTGGGGCTACAGGACTTCAATCAGAACTTCTACTGGGGCGACTCCGTACTCATTAGTCTACGGGATGGAGGCCGTTCTACCTATCGAGATTGAGGTTCCGTCATTGAGAGTATTGGCCGAGTGCGGATAAGCCGCAGTTAGCGTGAGAATAGATTTGAAGAACTCATGCTCTTTGATGAAAGGAGATTGAAAGCACTGTACCACGTTCAGGGTTATCAACGCAGAATCGCCCGGGCTTTTAACAAGAAGGTTAAGTCCAGGAATTTAAAAGAAGGAGATTTAGTACTCAAGGACAACCGAGCTCCTATCCACGACCCAATGGGCAAGTTCAGACCCAATTGGACTGGTCCTTACATCATCAAGTCAATCTGGTCAGGTGGAGCTGTGGTTCTGATGGATCTAGATGGGTTGGAGTTTTCCCAACCGATCAATATGGACAAGTTGAAGAAATATTATCCCTGAGAGGCTCGCTGGGCGAAAACCGAAAGGGCGACCTAGGCAAAACTTCGAGCATAGAAAATTTGAAAATTATAAAAGCGAGCTCATAAGGTTGAAAACCGCATAAAGGCGGCCTTGGCAAAAGTTAGAGCGCAAAAGGAGAGCAAAAACACTCGGCGAACGACACGAACTACGTAAGACTTGATTCCCATCTTTGGGATCGTGGCGACTTCATCTTGAAGTTCAGTCACAATCTTTTCCCCGATCAACTTAGTCCATTTTGATCACCTCAGTCATCTTTATTCATCAGCATTCACTACGATCTCCGGTACAGTGCTAATCAAACTAGGGGCAACTTTCCGTTGCAAGGGAGTGTTACGGCGTCATCGGACTAGGGACAACTTTCCGTTGCCACACTTTGCCGAAGCACCTTTTCAAACTAGGGGCAACTTTCCAGTTGCTAGGATTCGGGGTTGTGTATCTCAGTGACAGATTTCAGGCGTGTCCAGTTCTGATCCATATCGAAAATAGTTTTGAAAAGTTTTCATAAAAGTTGACTTTGTTCAAATTAATCTTTTCACAACTAAGACCATTTTTGGACCAAAAGCGGAGAATTTTCAGTACCACAACCTTCAATTTCATTGATTTCGAAACAGAGTTCTCCTGCTCTTGCATACAATTGAAGTTGCTTTTTATTACATTCATAAAGAAAACTTTGAAAGTACTAATAAAGCAATAAATCTGGGGCATAGTCTAGTCAGGTGTCCCTGCGCCCCCTCCCAGAGCTAGTCGAAGCTTCAGATGCCAACTTAGGCCCAACTTGTATGACCGAATGGCGCGAGTACGGAATGGTAAATAAATTATCCGGTGAGTCAAGCCGATCAGACGGATCCCGGTATCCTGGAACATGCTGTAGCTCATCGCTGAAAGAGTAAGCCAGGGACGGCGCCATGCAATGCGATCTGCTGACAAGTTGCGCATCCATTCGAGCCACCAGCTCTCATCGGGAGCATTAACTAGGCGTTGCCGAAAGAAGTAGCCGCGAAATTTGAATAAGGGCAAGAGTCCACAACTTGCAACTTCTCCGTCAACCATATCTGGGGGAGGGATGAAAATGAGAGAATAAAGAATAGAGATGTGCGACGAGAGAAAAGTAAGATAAGGGTTTTGCGAGAAAAGTCGAGCCCGAGGGTCGAGTGATGTAAGCAAATACAAGTGAGCTTGGGTGGGAAACATTACCTATAGCAGTAGTGGACTCCCTGCAAATCTGGTTGTCTCCCGGCAGTAGAAGGCATCCAGGCCTATCAATTTTGGATACACTCCATTATCCAGATAGTCCATCCGAAGTACATCGTGTTATATTTTTGCTTATCGAGTTGTTGTTTTTGCTTATTGAGTTGTAAGTTTTGTCGAGCTGTCGCGTTTTGCGTTTTGAGTTGTTACCTTTTTGATTACACAATTTTGTTAAGTCTTGTCTATTGAGTCGTTAACATTATTGTACTTTGTTTATCGAGTTGTAAACTCGCTAAGATTCTGTTTTATTTCTTAGTGAGTCGTTTTGTTTTGCTTTGCGTCGGTTCCCTACCTAACCGGTAAATACATGAGGCGCATTTCCATTCAATTCCATTTTGTGCAAAATAATGCGATGCGATATTTGAGAATTTCAAATACAACATCTTTTCAAAAATTTCATTTCATCATGTCTTACAACAATAAAGGTACAAGTTTCTGAGAAAATAAAAGCGCCTAACAATGTGCAAAGTGCTACAAACTACTAGCTAAAAAGTAGAATAAAGCAGGAAATAACATCGGTGCCCTCGGGAGGCGAGAAGGGAGGCCCCTCATCCTCTTCTCGGGATAATCTCTACATCATCATCACCATCGGATCGGGCTGTCATCCTCCGGATCCTCCTCGAGCTCGTCTCGCTCTCGGAACCAAGACCGGGGCCTCCCTCTCGGGGATGCCTCGACACATGATCTGCGATCTCCTCCTCGTCATCCTCGGCGATGGGTGCCTGCGTCTGAGGCGACCCTCCTCGAACTCCTCGAGAAGGCCTAGATGGCCCGGCTCGAGAAGGCCCGGCGGTACCTCGACTTCTCGAGAAGGCCGGGTGGCCCACCTGATCGAAGCATATCTGGAGGCATTTGAAAATGCAAGGTGCAATGCATTAGTTCAAACATAAAAGCGGTGCAAATGAGAATGTGAATAGGGTGTGTGTCGGATGTGCTCTATCTGCCAGAAGGTTCAAAACCGAGTATCATCGAAACATGCTAGTACAGGGGAAAATGAACAATACCTCCACACCCGATGCTCATCTGCGTCTCCTCCAGAAGATCATGCCCTCGAATGTGGCGGCATCCCGGCAGCCCGTCAGTATATTCAACAGAGGTGCAAATACAAATGCAAAACTATCGATGCGGAATCAATGTTCAAATATCGTCGATAAATCAAAGTTGAAAAAACATCTGGGCGAGTCAGGGTCTCTAACATATCTGTGATCGGGCAGAGGAGGCTCTAGCGGAATCTGGTAAGGCGTCCCAAATCGCCAGTTCGTCAACTCGGTCGGCATGTCTGGCCACCCTGGATGATCAAGAGTCGGAGGGATCGGAGGGATCGAACTGCCCCCACCTCTGGATGTGCCAGCCCTGCTAGAAGAAGGGATATCTGTAGCATGGACGCGACTCGAAGATGGTGCGCCAGTGGGCCTCCGTACCGGAGCCCGTACTCCCGTCAAGGGGGGCATCAGATATATACGGCGGTAGGTGGCGTAGCTCCCATCAAGAAGATGCAATAAAGCATCACTGCCCTGCATATACTGCTCGACCTCCTCAGAGGATAATCTATCAGCAGTCCGCATGGTGTCTGGAGGCACAGCAGGAGGCTCCTGAGAATCGCCCCCCCATATCTGACGCTGAAAGCGTTCCCCCAGGAACCAAACCCTGCCGACTGGTCCCTCGAGCAGGAATCTATACTGACAACAACTCGACGCTCCAGGGTACTGAGTCTCGAGCTCGTCGCCGAAGACTGCCCAAGGCTGCCAGGTGATCTGTGGATAACCAGTGTACAAATCAGTCAGAAATCAGATATACAGAGCAGATCAAAGATAAAAGGAACTGAGAGTTCAAGCAATACCTCTGTCGCTCGAACAGTATCAAAGTATCGTCGCAGAGATGAGAGAGTCTCTCGAGGCCTCGCCAGATGCTCGCCCTCAAACATCAATGAAAATGGAGTCATAGGAGGTCCCACCACCTCCATCTCCGGAGCCAATGTGGGGAAGTACACATACACCCACAGATGAGAAAGGCAATGCAGAGTGTGAGTACAAAGTGCTAAAGGCAGAATACAGAATGCAAAGTGCGCCGTGTGTGTGCAGTGAACAAGTAATGAGGAGCAAAATGTAAATCAAGAGGATGGAATGTACCTCCCAGGCTCTCCAGTGGCCGCGAGTAAGTCCCTCGTGTGCGAGAGCGCTCATGTAGCGATAAGGGTAGCCGGGCCATTGTCGCCCCAATCATCTTGGCTCACTGCGATAGGTCTACCAGGCGCTCGAGATATAATCCTACCATGTTCCCTCTATCGGCGAACAAAGTGGTGCCGAGGAGGTACATGAGGAAACCACGGGCATACTGCTCCGCCTCCTCAGGAGTCTCAGGCTCCATCTGTGGCCGCCGGAAATGGGAAGCAAACCAAGAGTATCGG
This sequence comes from Camellia lanceoleosa, assembly GCA_025200525.1. Classification (NCBI taxonomy): domain Eukaryota; kingdom Viridiplantae; phylum Streptophyta; class Magnoliopsida; order Ericales; family Theaceae; genus Camellia; species Camellia lanceoleosa. The sequence continues at coordinate 101,834,728 of CM045759.1, forward strand.
ACTCTCCCCGAACCTCTGTCTACAGGCGGGTGTGTCCCCAATAAGTGCATCCAGGCAGCCTCCCACTGGCCCATATCCTCGTCATAAGGAATGGATGCACCGCCTATGTCTAGGCCGGTGATCATAGCAAAGTCCAGCGGGGTCATGGTCATATCCCCAGTCGCAGAGAAATGGAAAGAATTGGTGGTATCCCACCATCTCTCTGCTAAGGCAGCAAGTAAAGTCCTACTGATCGCAATGAGATAACCCTCTGAGAATGGCCCCAAATCCGCAAGGTCAATCAATCCGGACGACTTAGGAAGCTCGAAATACCACTCCCTCGCGGCGGTGGAGCCATATCCTCGCACTGTGCGAGAATGAACCTGCATTTGGAATGAATGCGTAGATCAGCAAATGAAGAGAAAATGAGCTGTGTGCAAATGAAGTGAAAATGAGCTGTGTGCAAATGAAGTAAAAATGAGCTGTGTGCAAATAAAGTGTTTCGGGCTGCGTGTTCAAAATTTCAGAGAATCGATTAGAACGTGTGTTCGCTTCAAATTGGGATTGTGTGTTCTACTCAACATCGATTAAGTGTGTGTTCGCTTCAAATTGGGATGTGTGTTCTACTCAACATCGATGGCCGTGTGTTCGCTTCAAATTGGGAATTGTGTGTTCTACTCAACATCGATTAACGTGTGCTCGCTTCAAATTTGGACTGTGTTCTACTCAACATCGATGAACGTGTGTTCGCTTCAAATTGGGACTGTGTGTTCTACTCAACATCAGTGGGCTGTGTGTTCGCTTCAAATTGGGACTGTGTGTTCTACTCAACATCAGTGGGCTGTGTGCTCGCTTCAAATTTGGACTGTGTGTTCTACTCAACATCAGTGGGCTGTGTGTTCGCTTCAAACTGGGACTGTGTGTTCTACTCAACATCAGTGGGCTGTGTGTTCGCTTCAAATTGGGACTGTGTGTTCGCTTCAAATTGGGACTGTGTGTTCTACTCAACATCAGTGGACTGTGTGTTCGCTTCAAATTGGGACTGTGTGTTCTACTCAACGTCAATGGGCTGTGTGTTCGCTTCAAATCTGGGCTGTGTGTTCGGTGCTTCAAGTTTAGGGCTGTGTGTTCTACTTTTAATCAGTGGGCTGTGTGTTCGCTTCCAAGCTGGGCTGTGTGTTCAGAAAATCTGAGTTTTGGAGACTGCGTGTTCTACTCTTGGTCAGTATGTGCTGTGTGCTCATTTTCAACTTCGGGCTGTGTCTTCAGTGAATCAATGTTGGAGCTGTGTGTTCAATTTCTAACTAATGTGCCTTTGTCGTTCACAATTATTCAATGTGCCAAGTGTTCATGAAATTCGTGGCTAAGTCACATGCTCAAAATACAAATCTTGTAAGTAAATAAAGCTATTGTGTCTAAGCATGGCAAAAGTCTGAGAATGCACGAAGATGCGGATAATAAAATACCTTTGCAAGGTAGGAGAGGTGCTGCTCCGGCTCTCGTAAGAGAAGATCCCCGGGTCCTCGATCGTTAAAATCGGTGAAATGACGGAAACTGGCTCGCGGAAGCCTATGTGCCGACGGAGCATATCGATCGGGAAAGAAAGGGCGGACCCTCGGGGGGAATACCATAAAGTCAAAATCATCTCCGGCACCGGGAAAACCTCCGTCGTGAGGGAAATGACCTGCCATTGCGAGAAATCTGCAAAGAGGAGCAAAAATGAGCAAAATGGGCCAAAATTGGAAAAAGTCAACAAAAGTCAACTCTCGGGAAATGAAAAGTCAACAAAAGTCAACCCCCGGGAAAATTTTCCAAATATTGAAACAAAATTACCTCAAGTGGTGAAAATGAGAAAAGAAGCCCCAAAGTCGAAATTTAGTCGCTTCAAAGTGCTTAAATCTGAAAGATTTCGCAAAAACAACTTGCGTGGGAGGCCGAGGGACGCGTATAAAATGCAGATCTGAAGGAGAAAATGGTCTGGGGAGCAAGAGGAAGAAGTTTTGCAACTTTGGGTGTGATTTCGGGTGGAATGGAGGTGTGTATATATAGAAACATGAAAAATGACCATTTTGCCCCTGCTTTTGGGCAGTGGCCGGCCGACCACCTAACCTGGCTGGCCGGCCATCTCCTTTTTCCCCCCTGGCCGATGGCCTCTCCTAGGGCAATGGGCTGGCCGACCATCTTCCCCCCTCCCTCCCCTACCTCTCTGCAAATTTTGAGGAAAATTGGAGCTCCCGGAACCCGAAAAAGTTGAAAAAAAGTACACTTTCTGGCGCGAATTGCTCCGCTGAAACTTTAACTGCAATTATTGACATGTGTCTCATCATTATTCATCAAAATCGGAGCGTATTCTTTTTAAACATATTGTGACCTCTCCGGAATGTAAATCGGAGGCCGCGACCGAGTTGCCGTCGCCGGAATGCGCGTTTTCCAGCTCGTTATTGTGCAACAACTGGGCATCCTGATTTGTGCCCGTTTTGCATTATTTGGCTTATAATTTGCATTCTCATGAATGTTTTGCATTGTCATGCATGCTTTCTTGATGTGCCATACTTCTATGCTTAAACATGCGTTGTCTCGCATTATCTTTTCTCGCGTTATGTTGCATTCATTCATCGGCACTGTGTGTGTCAGACTTTTGGAATCATAGGAATCACATTGAATATATGTTGTTGGCATATTGTTCTTGTTGCATTTCTCTATTTTGCAGGCACGATATTGTATGTACGGTTCATTCGAGGCTGGTGCGACCAGACGAATCGCGCAGGTATCGTATCTTCTCCGTGTGAGACGCGACGAGAATTGAATGATTCTCCGCATTCCTAACTACATGAAATGTAGTTGTTTGCTTTGCATTCTTGCTTATAACTGTTGCACCTATTTGTCAATACTTGCTTCATTACAGCTTGCTGCATTTGCATGATCACCTGGCTCCGAGCCTATCATTCGCGTTTTGCCCCATTTTGCCTGCGGGCACATATTTCTGTTTATCTTGTATGATTGTCTAAGTCTTCGGCCTTGTCAAAAATGGGTCGTCTCTGGGCTTTGACATTCACTCCCGTCACTTCTTGACTTTCGAGGGGCAACTGTAGACACCCCATTTTTGACCGACCTTAAGGCTCAGACGTCACCGGTTGAGCGCTCGGTGATGTTGCATACTGTGCTTGTTCAGAAGTCCCAGAGTCACGGCCGCGTGCCCTGCCTCCGGACTTCCGAACCATCTTCTCTACCTTGTCTCGGTTTGCGAACCAGGTTCGGTTTTCTCTGTTTTCTTTCACGAGGAAGGTGATCCGTAGATTATCTCCGGTGGCCGTGAGCTACTTTTCGTGGCGTAGGCCATTTTGCCATTCGGAGCCGGTTCCGGTTTTGAAGCCGTTAGGTGTGCCTCGGCTCGGGACCGACCAACCATCTCCGACTTCTCCGGTTTTTGGCGGAGACCTCTGTTTTAATGTTTCGAGAAACCCTGGGGCCTGATGCCCACTTGACGAACACCACTTAGGTGCGGCGACCCATTTCGGGACCGGCTGCGTGATTTGGGCCCCGAGCATTCATTCGCATCCGCTTTCTCCGGTTTGGCGAGAACCTCTGTTTTATCATTCGAGGAACCACAGGGCCCCGATGCCCACCGTGGCCGTATGCCACTTCGGTGCTATGTAGGTTTTCGGGACCGAATTGGCGGTTTGGGCCCGAACATTCATTTTATGTCGATTTTCTCCGGTTTTGGCGGTACCTCTGTTTTGTCATTCCAGAGGACCTGGGTCGCAGATACCCACTTCGATCTTGAACACCACTTCCACTGCGGCCCATTTTGGATCCCGATTTGCTCGGTTTTGGCCGAACGTTCATTTCTCATTAGTTTTGTTCAAACTTGGCGGTACCTCTGTTTCAACATCGGGAAGATCCTTTGGGGGTGGGAGGCCAGCAATTATCCCAGATAACCAGTTTCGCTCCTCCGGAGCCCGTTTTGCTCACTTCCGGGCCAATGTTGAACACCCTAGGGATATTTTCTTCCAACCAAAGCCACATATCTGTGATAAGGGCATCTGGGAGGACCCTAAGGGTTGGTGGTCGGCCAGAAATTCAGGGTTTCATTTTTGGGCCTCTCCTTCAAGCTCTATGTTGTGGCTCCTGCTTCAGTGTTGCCAATTTCCGACCTTGGAACCTTGTTCTACACATCTTGGAGGACACAAAAAGTTGGTGGTCGGCCAGCAATTGTTGGTTTCATTTTTGAGCCTCTTCTTCAAGCTCTATGTTGTGACTTCTGCTTCAGCGTTGCCAGATTCCGACCATAGGACCTTATTCTACACACTTGGGAGGACACTCCTACATGGTGGTCGGCCAGAGAATCTTCACTTCAATTTTGTGCCATGGCCGGCCGGCCAGGAAGGGTAGCTGGCCGACCAGGTGGGGTGGCCGGCCGGCCACCTCCCACAAATTTACCTGGCCGGCCAGCTTCTTGCTTTCCAAATTTGTCCGGATATCTTCCAACATATCCCGGGGCATCCGGGGGATATTTCGGGAGGGAAAGATTGGGTGCTTTCCCTCCCCTTTTACACCCCATTTCTTGCCTATTTGAAGGGCCCTCCCTCTCCTTCTTCAAGGTTGGAAAAAATTGTCTCAAGAGATCATCTTCAAATTCCTCCATTTTCATAGCTCAAAACCTCAAAAAGCTTCTAAGTCCCTAGGTCTTCTCTTCATCAACACCTAGCCTCACCATCCCTACTACCATTCCAGCAGCTAGGAAGTGAATTTCAGAGGTTGAGAAGCTACAAATCAAAGCCAAGAATCAAAGAAAGATAAGTCTTCAAGGGTAAGTCTTCAAAACCAACTTTTAGGGCTTTTTCTTAATTCATTTCTATACTCCAATTGGTTGAGAATTGGGGCTCCGACCCCTACTGCTTTTGTGCTTGTTTTGATCCCCTCTACAACTTTGTAGAAGGGCTCAACTTCATTTGATGCTCCTATGATATACTTGTTTCAATACCTAGCTTTTATGCCATTATCTTGCATGCTAGTTTAGGCCTATTTCCTTTTATTTTTAGGGGTCCGACCCCTACTGATTTTGTGCTCATTTGGAGCCCCTCTACAACATTGTAGAAGGGCTCAACTTCATTTGGCCGTTGTATCCACCACTTCCTTCAAATTCCATCAAGTGTGCCCATTTTTGTATGCAACTTTTGACCTATTTCTATTTGTTTTTGGGACTTCGACCCATAATGACTTTGGTCTTATTTTCGCCCCCTTTACACATTTCATGAAGAAAATTTTGTCATTTGGTGCTTTCTTTGCATGACTCTTGTTATAGCCTCTTTTGAGCTCCATTTTTGCATGGAATTGTTAGCATGATTTTATTCTGATTCTGAGGATGTCATCTTCTGCAATCGTGCCTATTTTTAGCTCATCTTCAATGTTGTAGAAGAAAGTTTGTCCATTTGGGGTTTTCATATGTCACTTGTCTCAATACTCCTCTTTTGGCCACTAACTTTGCATGCCATTGTTGATCTATCTATGCTTGCATTTTGGCCATGTTTGTTACTGAAAAATGCCATATTTGGGACTGCCTTGCTACTGTTCTTGCTTCCATGATCATATTTTGCATGTATGGCATGGCTATAGGCCATTTCGGGGCTTAATTTCACACTTTCGGGATGAATGCATGCTTCGAGTGTCATTTCGAATTGTTTCGGGGCTGTTTTCCCCTTTATTTAGGTGCTGAAATTCCATTGCCATGCTTACATATCATTCCCTATGCCATTTGCATCATTTTTGCATTGCCTCGGTTTGCGTGCCAGTGTGCACGCCTTTCGAGGCGCCCCTGTTTTATCCGCCAGGCAGCATATGTGAGTGTGGTTGAGGCCCTCTCATGTCGGCGTAAGCCCAATTTTCATTTTCATGCTTCTACATCATTGCCTCGATTTGCGTGTCCGCGGGCACGCGCTTCGAGGCAACTTTGTTTTTATCCGACGGCCTCCTATGCGAGTGAGCTGAGGCTCTCCCATATTGGTGTAAGCCCATCGTTGCATTCCGTATGCCATCTCGTCTCATTTCACCATCGCCTCGATTTGCGCGCCTGTGGGCACGCGTTTCGAGGCACTTCGATTTTATCCGATTTTCATTCTTTCACCATCGCCTCGATTTGCGGCGCTACCAGGCACGCTGCGTGAGGCACTTCGGTTTTATCCGATTTTCATTCTTTCATCATCGCCTCGATTTGCGCGCCTGTGGGCACGCGTTTCGAGGCACTTCGGTTTTATCCGATTTTCATTCTTTCATCATCGCCTCGATTTGCGCGCCTGTGGGCACGCGTTTCGAGGCACTTCGGTTTTATCCGAGTTTCTCATTTTAGCTTCGCCTCGGTTTGCGTGCCCGTGTGCCCGTGTGCACGCATTTCGAGGCACTTCAGTTTTATCTGATCTCCATTTTTGCTTCGCCTCGGTTTGCGTGCCCGTGTGCACGTATTTCGAGGCACTCTGTTTTATCCGCTTGGCATTGCGTACGCCTCTGCCTCGGTTTGCGTACTCGTGTGCACGCATTTCGAGACATTCCGTTTTATTCGGTTTGCATTGCGTATGCCTCCGCCTCGGTTTGCGTGCCCACGTGCACGCATTTCGAGGTGCTCTATTTTATCTGATTTATATTTCGTCATTGCCTCGGTTTGCGTGCCAGTGGGCACGCATTTCGAGGCACCCCATCCTTATCATTCCGGCATCCTATGTGAGTGTGGCTGAGACCCCCTTCATGTTGGTATAAGTCCATCATTACATTTTCGCATGTCATTCCGCATCGCCTCGGTTTGCGTGCCCGTGGACACGCATTTCGAGGCATCTCATTTTCATAGCATTGAGCATGCTAGGTTGTATATTAGCTGCATTTCATGCATACCATGCATATTGCATCGTGTTCGGGATAGGCGTTAGTCCGGGCACGGGAAACGAGGCACGTTTCGTACTCCGAGTGGCGGAACGGGTCCCAATTCCCAAGTCACCGACACTCCGGATTACCCATGATGGAGTTCGGTTTTGTTGTAGCATTCACTTACATTCATCCCTACATTGAGTTGTGCAATTCGACTCCTCGGCCATCATGCATTGATGTGCGTGATTGGTGGCACGAGGATCGAGGCATGCATATATTTGTGAAATACATTGCTATGCCCTTTTCTCGCTCTCTCTGTTGCAAAATCAACAATCAACAACTTTTCGGAGGCTGGCACGCATTTCGAGAAAATTGCAAATAGAGGCTAATCAGGGCATCCCAGTGGATTTCTGCGCCAAGCAGCCCAGCATATACCATTCATCAGGAGCAAGGCAGTCCCTGGCTTGCATGCCAGTTTTACTTTTCTGTAATTAATTTGTTAATTAATTAGAAATCTGTATATTTATTCGGACTGTATATTCTTTTATTCGGACTGTATTATTATTTTATTCGGACCCTCTGCGCGAGGGCAAAATTGTAATAAGGGTGTGTGAGTGTGATGTATGTCTTCCAACCCCCATTTCTTTCTCCCTTTTATTTATCCGCTTTGGATGGTTAGATATAGGGCATATTTCAATTAGCATACGGTATGACAGCATGTTTGCATCATTCATCTGCTTTTGCACGCACTGACTCGGCGCATCATACAAACCGCATCGTATTTCAATTCCAAGTTGAATATATGATAGTCAATTGCATCTCATATGCCATCTTTAGAATAGCCGACCGCTTCTTATAGTTGCATTTGCATGTGTTGCATTAGGCATTTCAAAGATACTTAGGATCATGCATGATTTCTAATCGGTTTGCTTTTGGCTTGGAGTACTCGGTAAGTGGTTATGCTTTAGCATCCTTGCATGCGTGAGTGTTGCCATGATAGCATGCTTACCATGAGACTAAATGCTTATGTGATATAACCGCCTTGAATGCTGTGGGTGGAGGTTGAGTTATCTGAATTGGGACAATTGTCGAATGTCTTAAGCCCACTAGATAGTGGCAAAATCATTGCTTTCCTAAGCCCACCGAGGGTGGCAAATTCGTTTTGTTCCAATTCAGATGGCCCAGTCTATACTTGTTTGCTGCGAGCATCACATAGTAACCTAGGCTAATAATCGGAATAAGAGCATACAAAGTTTTCAAAAACAGATATCATGATTAGTAGAGGCCGGTCTTTGACCGGGCGAGAGGGGGTGCTCACGATGTGACCTTCCCTAATCGTACCCAAGTTCCCGAGCCAACTTTGGTGATGACAGACACGTGGCCTTTTGGCACCGAGTCAGGGTTTCCTAAATTTCCCATTTTAAAATATTTAGGTGGCGACTCGTTATCCGCAAAGCGATCCATGTTTGGCACTTCTTTCAAAAAAATCTGTTTTCCTTCAAAACGATTTGCCGGATTTGGACTCTTTGGTTCAAGATTTGGAACCGCAACAAAAATCGAGTCAGTCATGGCGAGGCCCCCATGGGCGTTGTTACAAGGAGTCTCAACAACAACATAACTTGCAAAAATATATATATGACTCAAAGAAAATCCCTACCTCAAATTTTGGAGAAGAAGACATGAGAAACCCCCAAATTTGACGGTGTTGAAATCTAATCTCCACTGCACAAAACGAAGCTTTCAGTTAGCTTTCCAAATTTAATGAAGGATGTTGGACCAAAACTCCAATGGATGACAAGAAATCAAGAGTTTATGGTGTTTGGTGGAGGTTTTTAGAGAGAATGAAGAGGAAAAGACATTTTTAGAGAGGGAGAGATGTGTAAAAAGTGAGATACACTCAGCCCAAGAAGAAAGAAAAAGACAAATTTTTGGACTCAACGAACTCCCGTACGTGCGGCACCCATTCTCGCACGTACGGCATCCTCATCCACACGTGCGGCTCTCACTTCCGTATGTGCGGCACTCTCTCCCGCACCTCTTTCCGCTTGTGTATATAAAGCAGAGTGCACCATGGATACCCCCTCTTCTCTGCACGTGTGGCCTTACCTCCCGCACGTGCGGCCCCCACTCCGCACCTGCGACCCAAGCCCCCGCACATGCAGTTCTACCTCCCAGCCAGAAAATTTCCCAACTCGACACGTGACACCCTAGATCCAACCTCACACCTTCTAAAACAATTGAAACTTAGAATTGAAACAAGTAAGAACGAGAATTTAGAAAAAAAAAAGTTTTTCAAAAACAACGAACCCAACAATTGATAAGACCTTACATGAAAACCCGATACTCTAACAAGAGTAAACCCAACATAACTCAAAGAGGATGAGGTGAATTACATACCCGGTCATCACACCATAACTCGTAAAAATGTCATAATTAGAGAAACCGGGAAATTTAGTGCTAAGATTATAAATTAGATCGCCAAGAAATCTGAGAACAAACTTAATCAGAATTGAAATTGCAAGAAAGCAGTCCGTTTTCTTAACATAAAGCATTGAGACTGAAAAACAATGCAATTTGTTCCTTGGAATTCTTGGCAAACAAAAACTAATAGATAAACTAAAATCAAGCAATAAATTAGGAAAAATTTGTCAAAAATAAAGAAAATATTAAACACAAAATTATAAAAGAAGAATAAGAACTATGAAACCAAAACGTTATAAAAATAATTACCATGTAACCAAAATAAAATTAAAAAATAAACATTTCAAAAAAAATGACATATAGAAAACTAGAAATTGAGAGTTAAGATTATAAATTTGATCACCAAGAAATCTGAGAAGGAATTAGTCTCAACGGAGATTGGGAGAAAGATGTTAGTTTTTTTTTTTACATTGAGACCCAAAAGCAATGAATTTTGTTCCATGGATTTCTTGGTAAACAAACTAATAAATAAAGTAAAATCAAGCAACAAATAATATATATTTATCAAGAGCCAAAAAAAATAATTGAAGAAAAATTATTGGAAAAAAAAAAGATATAGTAAACTAATAGATAGAGTAAATATCAAGCAACAAATAATCTATATTTAGCAAGAAGGAAACAAAATAATTAGAGAAAATTAAAATATAAAAAAAAAAGAAAATATTAAACAAAAATTATGAGTTATGAAGCCAAAACATTGTAAAAATAATTACCATGTAACCAAAATAAAAATAAAAAACCATAACTCATAAAAATGGCATAACTAAGGAAATTGGAAAATTGAGAGCTAAGATCACAAATTTGAGTACCAAGAAATATGAGAAGGAACTTATAGTCTCAATGGAAATTTGAAGCTAGGTGTATGTTTTTTTAACATCAAAACATTGACAACCAAAAGCAATGAATTTTGTTTCACAAATTTCTTGGCAAACTAACTAATAGATAAAGTAAAATCAAGCAAATATGTATTTATCAAGAACAAAACCAAATAATTAGAGAAAAATATATATAAAAATTATTAACCATGTAAGCAAAATAAAAAACCATAACTCATTAAAATGGTAGAACTAAGGAAACCGGAAAATTGAGAACTAAGATCACAAATATGAGTGCCAAGAAATATGAGAAGGAACTTATAGTCTCAATGGAAATTTGAAGAGAGATGTATGTTTTTTTAACATCAAAAAACATTGAGAACCAAAAGCAATGAATTTTGTTCCACAAATTTCTTGGCAAACAAACTAATAGATAAAGTAAAATCAAACAATAAATAATATGTATTTATCAAGAACAAAACCAAATAATTAGAGAGGAATTATTGGGAAAAAAAAAAAGAAAATAGCAAACATAGAATTATCATAAGACAAGAATAAGAACTATGAAAACAAAACATTATAAAAATAATTACCATGTAACCAAATTAAAAAAATCATAATTCATAAAAATGTTATAATTAAAGAAACCGAGAAATTGGGAACATTATAAATTTGATCGTTAAGAAATCTGAAAAGGAGCTTAGCCATAATGGAGATTGCGAGAACGAAGTCCGTTTTGTTAGCATCAAGCGTTGACACTCAAAAGCAATGTATTTTGTTCCCATGATATCTTGGCAAACAAACTAATAGATAGAGTAAAAATCAAGCAACAAATAATGTATATTTAGCAAGAAGAAAACAGAATAATTAGAGAAAATTATAAAAAAATATAAAAAATATTAAACAAGAAGTTATAAGACAAGAATTAGAAATATGAAGCCAAAACATTATAAAAATAATTACCATGTGACCAAAATAAAAAAATCATAACTCATAAAAATGGCATAACTAAAGAAATCGGAAAATTGAGAGCTAAGATCACAAATTTGAGTGCCAAGAAATATGAGAAGGAACTTATAGTCTCACTGGAAATTTGAAGATAGATGTACATTTTTTAACATCAAATACTGACAACCAAAAGTAATGAATTTTGTTCCACAAATTTCTTGGCAAACAAACTAATAGATAAAGTAAAATCAAGCAAATATATATTTATCAAGAACAAAACCAAATAATTAGAGAAAAATTATTGAATATATATATAATTACCATGTAAGCAAAAAAAAAAAAAAACCATAACTCATTAAAATGGCATAACTAAGTAAATCAGAAAATTGAGAGCTAAGATCACAAATTTGAGTGCCAAGAAATATGAGAAGGAACTATAGTCTCAATGGAAATTTGAAGAGAGATGAACATCTTTTAACATCAAACGTTGAGAACCAAAAGCAATGAATTTTGTTCCACAAATTTCTTGGCAAACAAACTAATAGATAAAGTAAAATCAAGCAATAAATAATATATATTTATCAAGAACAAAACCAAATAATTAGAGAGAAATTATTGGGAAAAAAAAGAAGAAAAGAAAATAGTAAACAAAGAGGTATCATAAGACAAGAACAAGAACTATGAAACCAAAACATTATAAAAATAATTACCATGTAACCAAATTAAAAAAATATTAACTTGTAAAATTGTCATAATTAAAGAAACCGAGAAATTGAGAGTTAACATTATAAATTTGATCGCCAAGAAACCTAAGAAGGAACTTAGTCAGAATGGAAATTGTGATAAAGAAGTCTGTTTTGTTAACATCAAGTATTGAGACTCAAAAGTCGGATGTACTTACACCTCCTCTTACTTGTGTTACATAGATTACAATAATATCTTCTAACCAAACTTCACAAAACAATCCTAGATGACTGGAGGGAGAGTATACAACGATCAAGATCATGGAGGCTGGCAACCAGTGGTGCGGAGGCGGAGGCATGAAGGTAGAGGAATATGGAATTCTAGGGCTGAGGTCTCAATCCACTCTGTTTTTGTGGACAATATACCAGAATCTATGGGGGCAAAAGGGCTGTATAAGATCTTTTCCAACTATGGTGTAGTTATGGACGCATATATACCAAACAAGAGGAGACAAATGACGCGATCTCGATTTGATTTTGTTAGATACAATTGTTCGGTAGCAGCAGATATGGCAATACAAAAAGCAAATGGAATCTGGTGTGATGACAGAGCACTCAAAGTGAAATGGGCAGATTTTGGGAAGAAGTATACCACAAAACATAAAGCAGTCCAAGCAACACTAATTAGGAAGGAAGGGGAGGTTAATCACACTAGTAATGCCTGCTACCCTATAGCGATCCCGGGTTTACCCCTTATTGTGCAATGATCCGGACATGTGTCCGTGGATGTTAATGGTTGAGTATTGTCTTGTTTACATCCTTTTCTACATTGTATTTGAGTTATAGGATGTGTTGGGCAGGTTTGTTTCAGGTTGGTTGTGTTTGGGAACCAAGGGTTGCTGCCCAGAATTTTTGTCCTTCGCTCGAGCGAGGAGTTGGTCGCTCAAGCGAGCGTTGAGTTTTGTGTCTGGTGGGTCGAGCCAGAGTGGCTTCGCTCGAGCGAGCGATTGCGTCTGGTACTGGACCTGAACACTATGATTTTTGGCTCGAGCGAGCTTTTCTTCGCTCGAGCGATCTGGTTCGGTCTTCGCTCGAGCGTGCGTCTAGTTGCAGACCTGAAGGGTCGAGTTCCTAGCTCGAGCGAGCTTTTCTTCGCTCGAGCGAGCTTCTGGGTTGTTGGCTCGAGCGAGACCTTCTTGGCTCGAGCTAGGGTTTTCGTATGCAGTCGCTCGAGCGACCAAGTCTTCGCTCGAGCGAGCCTATTTATATCAGTTCGCAGCAGCGATCTAAACTTCACTTTTTCAAAACTTTTATATCTTCAAACCCTAAATCTGAGAGTCTCTCTCTCTAGACTTGCCTTCTCTCTAAGAAATCATCTCCCTAGAGTGTGAATCTACCCTAAGTGCTTTGTTAAAAAGATAGAGGGTGACTTGGGCTTCGATCTAATCTGAAAATATTTGGCTTTGGAGCAAGTTGGGTGTTGGGTCTTCATCTCCTTTTGAGCTCAAACTTTGAGGTAGGGATATCCTACTCCTCTTTATGGATTTTGTCTTTAAATTTTAGCATTTTGATGTGTTGGAAGTTGTAGAGTAATTTTGAGAAACTTTGGGCCTTTATGTAATTTTACAAAAAATGGGGTTTTTATTTATAAACAACCTAGAGGCATGTTTAGTGTAGAAACATGGGATTAATGTTGAAACATTGATGAAAATGGAACCTTAAGGGTTGTAATGTCAATTATGGAAAAATGCCCTAATTACATTGATTAATTAATTGATATGATTAATTATGAGAAATGAGGAATTGAAGTGGAAATGTTGAGATTGAAAGTGTATGGGGTTAAAGGGTGTAGTTGAATTACTTATCACTCACCAAATTGAAATGTTGATTTAATATCCATTTTGTGCATTTATTTTCTGTTTAGAAATATCTGCTTTGGGCTATCGGTGGAGGATAGTCTTGATTGTTGTAGACAATGCATGATGATTAGGCAAACTGAAACCAATCATTGAAATGTGTCATTGAGTATGACAGTTGAAGAATACATTAACTTTATGTATTGATTTGTGATGTGTATAATTGTTGTTTATATGCATTGTGTTGTGTTGGAGAAGATAGGGGATGTACTCCACGGTTTGGGGGAAGATAGGGGATGTACCTCTAAACCGGATATTGTTTGGGAGAAGATAGGGGATGGACTCTGTAGATAGAGCTCATATGCTTATCTAGAAGTGCGTTGACAGAGCTCATATGCTTGTCTTGGGAATGTGATATAGCTAATATGCTTATCTGTGGAAGTAATGAAATTGAAAATGGTTAATATGAGTTATTGTCTCATATGAGTTGTTTGGCCAGGCTCTGAGCCATGAATTATAAATTGAGAATTTAATGAAAATGGAGAGTGAATTGAACATAGACTTGAAAGTCTTGGAATTGTAATGTGTTATGAAAGAGTGTAAAAGTGTTGACCATCTATCAACTGTTAATCTTTTAGTCATTATTCATAACTGGTTTAGTATATTTCTCTTGTTTGTGGCTCACCCTATATAGAACATCATTTTCAGTGCTGACCAAAGATGCCACCTCCAAGGACATAGCTTGGGAGGCTAGAGGCGGGGCAGACTTTTGTTGTTTTTCTTTTGATGTATTACATGTAAATTCAAGCCAAGGGCTTAATGTGTAAATGAGTTAGCACTCTATCTTTTTGTAACCAAGTGTTAACTTGGAAAGCTGTAAGCCCTTAGGGCATTTGCTTTTGTTGTTAACATGTAACACTTTTGTAAGCAAACTCTGATAATGGAAGAATGTAGATCTTTTATATATTAATGCATGTCTATATTGTTGGGTTTTATGTTGTTATTTTGAGGGCGTTACATACCCAGAGAAGAAGACATATGCTGAGATAGTTAAAGGTAGGGGTGTACCATTAAGCACAGACCGAACCATTAAAGCAGATGAGTTAGGCAATGGATGGTTATATGAAAGTGCAATAGCCAGATTAAAATCATCATGTTCAATTGATGAATTTCGGGAGGAAATAGCTAGGAGTGGATTTAGGGATATCAAAGTGAGAGTTGGAAGTGGCAGAGATGTGGTCTTATCCTTTCAAACGGTGGAGATCATGAAGGAACAGCTTATGAGAATGCAGGAATGGCTTAAGGATTGGTGTGAATCAGTTTTTCAATGGAAACCCGGGATGGTCCTTAATCAAGAAAGGTACGTTTGGCTCAACTGTTATGGTGTTCCATTAAACTTGTGGAACTGTAACACCTTTAGCAACATTGGCAAGGTATGGGGAGTAGTGATTGGTTTGGATGAAGACACACGCAACCTGAACTACTTTCGTTGTGGGAAAGTAAAGATAGCCACGAGTTTTATGGAGCCCATTAACCAGATTATTAATCTAGAATGCAAAGGAAAACTCTACCCCATTAGAGTTTGTGAGGAGCAAAAGGTAAAGATACAATGTCTCTGTGCATCACATAAATGGAGGAATAGTGAACATCATAGATCAGAGACAGATGATGCTCCCATCACAGAAACAGGTAGCAGGCAGGAAGATGAAGATGATTACGTGGAGGTCCAAGCTGGCAAGACGATGGACAGCAGGGCTGATGTGGAAAGAGAGAGGCAAGAGGCATCACGTGTAAAGGAAAATGTCTTGGAAGGGGAGGACCTGTTGAGGGATGTACCTTGTACTTGTTTATTTTATCAATAAAGTTTCCTTTTTTTTTTGCTGATAAAAAAAAAAAGTATTGAGACTCAAAAGCATGGTAATTTGTTCCCATGATTTCTTGGCAAACAAATTAATAGTTAAAGTAAAGAAATAAATAATATATATTTAGCAAGAAGAAAACCAAATAATTTGAGAAAAATTATCAAAAAGAAAGAAAATATTAAACAAAAAATTATAAAACAAGAATTAGAACTATGAAGCCAAAACATTATAAAAATAATTACCATGTAACCAAAATAAAAAAATCATAACTCATAAAAATGCCTTAATAAATGAAACCGGAAAATTGATAGTTACGATCACAAATTTGAGTGCCAAGAAATATGAGAAGGAACTTCATAGTCTCAATGGAGACTTGGAGAGATGTTCATTTTTTTAACAGCAAACATTGAGACCCAAAAGCAATGTAATTTGTTACTAGGAATTCTTGGCAAACTAACTAATAGATAAAGTAAAATCAAGCAATAAACAATATACAATTAAAAAAATTATCAAAAATAAGGAAAATATTAAAACAAAATTATAAGATAAGAATAAGAACTATGAAAGCAAAACATTATAAAATAATTACCATGTAGCCAAATTAAAAAATCATAACTCATGAGAATGTCATAATTAAGGAAGCCGGTTAATTAGGTGTTAAGAATATAAATTTCATTGCCAAGAAATCTAAGAAGGAACTTAGTCTCAATAGAGAAGATTGCATGAAAGATGTCCGTTTTTTTTAACATCAAAGCATTGAGACCCAAAAGCATTGTATTTTGTTCCGAGGATTTCTTGGCAAACAAACTAATACATAAAGTAAAATCAAGCAATAAACAATATATATTTAGCAAGAAAAAAACCAAATAATTAGGAAAATTTTATTAAAATTAAAGAAAATATTAAACAAAAAAATTTACCACGAAAATAAGAACTATGAAACCAAAACATTACAAAAATAAAAACCATGTCACCAAATCATGACTCATAAAAAATGGCATAATTATGGTATTCGGTAATTGGGAGTTAAGAATATAAATTTAATTGCCAAGAAATCTAATAAGGAACTTAGTCTCAATGAAAATTGCAAAAAAAGATGTCCGTTTTTTTAACATAAGCATTGAGACCCAAAAGTATCGTATAGTAATGTTGACACCATAAAATATTCTTATTATTATTAGTAGTAGTATTATTATTGTTATTATTTTCAGGACACGTGGTATATTCTTATTCATTTGGAAGTTAAAAGAAGTTATGGGGATAATAGAGAACATGAAGGACAAAGTGGATGAGTGGAAGGACACATGACAAGACAATGATGAAGATAGGAGAAATGGGTAGTTACTAAGTAGTTATTGCTGTATTTTTTCTTCTATAAACAGCCACCAATGGCTACATTGTAAAGGATCCAAAACTCAAATAAAAAACAATTGATTTCTATTTTTCTTATCATTTATATTTCCTGCATTTTATTTTACGCACTTTCTTTTCGAATCTTTTATTTTCAACACTTCCTTTTCGAAGCCTTTTATGCATTTCCTTTTCAAAGCATAGGAATAGAGGTAAGTAATTGTTACTTTGATTGTTCACTCAATCATCTTTCTCTATTTCCCTCTTTCTTCTTTTAATTTTTCTTTTTTCTACACTTGGCAATTTTGAAGTCCTCTTCATTAAGGCAAAAAAACGGTCAACTCAATCACTTGATCATTGGCTTGAATTTAATCTGTAAGGATTTTTCAGTCCTTACTGGCATGCTCGCATTTATGATATTTTCCTTCATAGGAAAAATAAGCCAACAAATAAACAAAGAATTATTATAAGACAAAAATAAAAACTATGAAAACAAAGCATTATAAAAATAATTACCATGTAAACAAATTAAAAAATCATAACTCGTAAAAATGTCAAAATTTGAGAAATTGGGAAATTGAATGCTAATAAACTTTATTGCCAAGAAATCTAAGAAGAAACTTAACCAAAATTGAAATTGCAATAAAGAAGTTCGTTTTCTTAACATAAAGCATTGAGACCAAAAAGCAATGCAATTTGTTTCCTAGGAATTCGTGGCAAACAAACTAGTAGATAAAGTAAAATCAAGCATAAATTAGGAAAAAATTATCAAAAATAAAGAAAATATTAAACAAAAAATTATAAGAATTAGAAGACAATAATAAGAACTATGAAACCAAAATCATTACAAAAATAATTACCATGTAACCAAAACTTAAAAAAAAAAAAATGACACAAGTAAACCGGAAAATTGAGAGTTAAGATTATATATTTGATCACTAAGAAATCTGAAAAGGAATTAGTCTCAACAGAGATGGGAAGAAAAATGTTCGTTTTTTTAACATCAAACATTGAGACCCAAAAGCAATGAATTTTGTTCCATGGATTTCTTGGTAAACAAACTAATAGATAAAGTAAAATCAAATAATAAATAATATATATTTATCAAAAACAAACGAAATAATTGAAAAATATTTATTGGAAAAAAGAGATATAGTAAACAAAGAATTATCACAAAATAAGAATAAGAACTATGAAACCAAAACATTGTAAAAATAATTACCATGTAACCAAATTAAAAAAAACCATAACTCATAAAACTGTCATAATTAAATAAATCGAGAAATTGAGAGCTAACATTATAAATTTGTTTGCCAAGAAACTTGAGAAGGAACTTAGCTACAATGTAGATTGTGAGAAAGATGTCCGTTTTGTTAGCATCAAGCATTGAGACCCAAAAGCAACAAATAATATATATTTATCAAAAAGAAAACCAAATAATTAGAGAAAATTTATCAAAAATTAAGAAAATATTAAACGAAGGATTATAAGACAAAAATAAGAACTATGAAAAGCAAACATTATAAAAAAATAATTACCAACTAACCAAATTATAAAACCATAACTGATAAATTTGTTGTTGTTCTTATGTTATATAATTAATGAAATTGAGAGAAAAACATCTACACAAATATCAATACTAGTAATTTAAGTTAAAAAATTTGTGAGACACCAAAGAGGTGTTCACCCTTTCTATATTAACTAGAAGGGTGGCACACACAACATGTCCAATTTTTATAGATTACATTTTAGTGTAATTTTTGTTTAATATTTGATTGTTAATAAACTACACCCGTTTTTTGATAATGTTTTTTTATTTGATTATATGATTTTTGTTATTGTATAATGCTTGTTTTAGGAAAATTTCCTACTAAAACTCCATATGTACGAGCACAGAAATAATCTTCTCATATAATCATGTTGATCAAGTTTGTACTCCTCCAAACGTCGTCGCTTTACCACCTAAAAACACAAACGTAAGCTAGCTGGTGGATGTGTGCCGGAAACCTCTCTGATGCCTAAGTCAACAAATAGACAGTAGACAAAAGCTCTATGTTTTTGTGAGTAGAAATTGTGATACCTGTACATAGGTCCTGTTATGAGTTTATAGTGTCCTCCTGGCATAATCCTAATAGGACTCCAACTCCCCCTATAAGAGTCCTCCTAGGAATCACACTTTTAAGGATAAACGTTTATCTTGATAACACCCTACTCATTACTAACCAAGTGAGATAGTTCAAACCTTATACCTCAGCTTGGAACCACACTTGACCGAGCTACCATGGCCCTACTCTACACTGGATAGAACCAAAGTGATTTTCGATCGGGATAAACTTCAATACGGTACACTACAAATTATATCCCGGTCCGAGCTACTATTCACATCTAGTCCGGCTATTCCAGTCCTTAGACCTCAAGACCGAGCTATTTGAAGCCCTTAGCTCGATCAGAAGCATGCCCATACAAACTGATGATTTTACTCAGCTCAGCCCAAATACCTAAAACAAATGGACCTTGTTCGGCCTAGTTTACGCATATAAACTACCCTCTCAATTGCCCCTTAATTCCATATGTGAAGCATGATTGGGATTATTACCTTCAAGCCGTGCTAAAATAACACCTGAAGTGAAGTACTTCGGCTAGCCGACCTAAAAAAACCCACTCGGTTACCCCATCTTTGACGTAGTACAGCCTGTTTTCCCACATTGCTGACACCACGTCCTTATTGGGACACGTGGCTCCTCCTGATTGCCCCTACCGCTACGATAGCCATCAAACATAACTCCCAAATTTGAACAGTCCCGCATTTTTACCTTCATTTTATATTTATCCTTTTCATCTTAAAAACATTCATTGTTACTGTTCATCTTCTTTTTGGAAAACCTCTTGCATTTTTTAACTCCAAATCCCCACCTTTTACTGCCAAGTCTCCGTCCCAGAACCTAAATTGCTTGTTTTGCTCATCCTAATCGCACAAGGTTGTTACGATTGGATTCTGACTTCACGCCTTTAATCTGTAAGTTCCTCATGCCTTTTTCTCCTTTTTTACTGATATGCTTTTGCTTAAAGTATAACCATTTATCAATAGCTATGCGTGTTTATATACACTAAAGATTGAACCAACATCAAGAACCTTAAAAACTCCATACATAAACCTAGAAGCACACTCACTAGGACTAAGATCAGTCTAAAACAGTTTTTTTTTTTTTTTTTATCGAAAATAAAACTACAACCGGAATAAGAACCTGTTCCACGACTTTAGGCCCACCTCCGACCAGACTAGAAATCCTACAGTCACCAAACCGAGCTACAACGTTGCCAATGCTTTTGGACCGAGCTGAACTTGCCTCGGTTCTCAGAAGCCTCTTTTTTAAACTTGAACCGATCCGCTGCCTAGTACGTGTCTTTCTTTTGCCGAGCTAAACTTTAATTTGATTAAAAAAATTTCTTTATTCAGTCCGATTTATCACTTGGGCATAACCTCCCTCTATTTCCACTTTGCAGACTTGACTAGGTTGGCCAAGCATACCCTTATACTCTGCCCCCGGGCAGCTTTGCTCAATCGAGCCAACCACAGCCACAACAGCGCCGAGCTAGGCCACCGTGAATACTTTAACATAGCAATTTTGTTTTTAAGTTAAATGGGAAAATACCGGTTTTTGGTGGACTCCCCTAGAGCCATGGCAGAATTTCGAAGAGACTATCACATTCCAGACGACGTCCATCTTTCTTTAACCAAGCTAGACACCACCCCATGGAGCAAAGTTTTGTTCCCTTTACCGTGATATCCATCGTAGAGAAGGGACTTTGGTTTCCAATCCAACCACTTATTTGCGAATTCCTTAGGCAAACCAGACTGTGCCCCACCCAATTATCCACCAATATTTACAAGATTATAAATAGAATAGCTGAGCTAAATAGCGGTCTCAGCCTCAACCTCGGATTGGCCGAGCTACCAGTACTTGCTTGGCCAAAATGACGACGGTTAGGTTTACTACCTTAGAGTAAGAAGGGGCCAAGAAAAAATCGTCAAGAACACGCCTGATAAAGATCTAAACGACGATGATTTTCTCTGGGTGTCTGGAAACTTTGAAGACCACGAAGCCCAGATCCGGGCTATAACATCAACTAGAACAAGGGAACAGCTGGTAAGGACAACTCAGTTTCACCTTCTTCGTTATCAAAACAGCTGTCGTACTAACCCTTGTGTCCTTTCTTCTTTATACAGATTTGAACCACCTGAAATCAGCTTACGCCTACGCGAATCAAGACACACTCCGAACTGCACTACAATACCGGCAACGTGATTAGACCGAGCTGCTCAACATGCAACCAACCTACCGTTACAGCGGTAAGAGAAAGACCAGGGTAACCGATTTCCTGCTTGGGCCTTCCCCAAGCCAGACCCCGCTCTTCCTCAAATCAATCTAATTCCACTTACTGAGGACTAAGAAATGGCAAAAAGAAAGGTCATGCAAGCTCTCATCACCGAGCAAACCTCTGCCGAAAACCGACCGGAACAAGCCCCCATCCAATCAACCGCGCGAGATTGTTGTGGCACTACCAACTACCAGGGCAACATCGTCCCATCCGAGCAAACGTGCGTGCACCTCGTCAACCGAACCGCAACACCTAGTGGATGAGGAGGAGACTGCACTACCTGAACCTGTCTTGCCGAGCCCAGAACATACACGTTCTAGCCGAGCAACCCTTCCGAATGGGTGCCCTCTATGTCCTACAAGAACCGAGCTGTATCCATCACGGATTCAGTGGTTGCTGACAGGGACCATATGTTAGCTTTTAACCTCTCCAAGAGTGTTTGTCTGCCACTAGACATGGAGCACCATAACTACCTGACCGAGCTCAAGGCCATTCACTCGGCGACCAAGTCGATGGTGCTTGTAAGTTTTCTCCCCTCTATTCGTATCCATATTTAACGATCTGTTTACTCAGTTTATCCTAACCACTACCTTTCCTATCCGCAGGCCTTGCAAAAAAACCATGTGGCCCACAAACACGTGCTTGAACTCCGTAAGGTAGCACGATCAGCCGTGGCAAACGCAAATGCCAAGTCAGCTGAACTGAAGGAGGCCAAACTGAAAATAGCTGAGCTGGAATCTGAAAACTCACAACTGACCAAACTGGTCAACGCGGCGAAAGCCAATAAGCAAAAGGCACTAGCCGAGAAGAAAGATCGCTACCTGTGTGAACTCGCCAAGTTGGAAAGGAAGAAAAATACCGAGGTCACCAAGTTGAGGAAAAAGGTGGAAGATGCCAAGGACTGAGGCTTTAAAGAAGAAGAGGCAACCTACGTCTTGCAGTGTGAAGCTGCTAAAGACATTTTCTTCAAATGCAGGTGAAAGGCTACGACTGTCAGGCTCAGTCAAGGGCAAGACTCCGAAATCTTTCTGAACCCTCCCCCTCACTTCATACCAAGCTACATGACAGACTACGCCAACGCGATCCAACAAAAGTTCCTCTAAAAGGGGGAGGGGGAGGGGGAGGAAGAATCCCTTGAACCAGCTAACGCCCTACCTGCTAACACTGACCTCGGTCTCCTACCTTCTCTGCCAACTCAAGTGGATCCACTCAGCCAACCAGTGCCAAGTACAATTGAGGGGGCACCTATGACCAACCTAGCCTAGGAAGTAGCCGTCGAAACCGACCTACCGAGTGGCGAAGCTTGGGTTGATTTGGATGCCGACTTGGACGACCTTTTTGCCTGATTTTCTTCTGTTTTTTACTTTCAACGAAAATGCAACCGAGCTACAAGGCCCTCCTTTTATACTGAATTTCTAATGAATGAAAAACTTAAATGAATGAAACTTCTCATTTTTCTCATCTTTTTGTTCGGTCAATGCACTTTTCTGTTTTAAACTGTGCCATCTAGCCAACCTCTCTAGCTAGGTCAAACATTAACCTGCCCATCTCTTTCGGCCAAAATAATTGTCTTGGCTGAAGAACAAATGTTGTCAATCCTGCCAGCCTTGTTGAGCCTAGATCCATATCTTAGTTAAAGAACAACAAGTGTTAGTCAAACCTGCCAACCTTCTTGAGCGTAGATCCTTATCTCGCCTGAAAAACAAAAAGTGTTGGTCAAACCTACCAACCTTCTTGAGCCTAGATCCTTATCTCGACTGAAGAACAAAAAGTGTTGGTCAAACCTACCAACCTTCTTAAGCCTAGATCCTTATCTCAGCTGAAGAACAAAAGTATTGGTCAAACCTGTCAACCTTCTTGAATCTAGATCCTTATCTTGGCTAAAGAACAAAAGTGTTGGTCAAACCTGCCAACTTTTTTGAGCCTAGATCCTTATCTCGGCTGAAGAATAAAAGTGTTGGTCAAACCTGCCAACCTTCTTGAGCTTAGATCCTTATCTTGGCTGAAGAATAAAAAGTGTTGGTCAAACCTGCCAACCTTCATGAGCCTAGATCCTTATCTCGGTTGAAGAATAAAAAGTGTTGGTCAAACCTGCCAACTTACTTGGTTGGCCCCAATCGGCAATAAATATGAACTACTTTTACAAACAGAGGAAAAAATTTTGCTAGAAAAAAAAGTCTACTTGTTTTATTAAAAAAGAAAAATTACAAGTGTTTTTAAGAAGAAGCTAAAAATAAAATACTTTGAGATCGGCCGTGTTCCATGGCCCAGGAATAGCTTTGTTGTCCATATCTTCTAAGTGATATGCCCGTTTTCTCGCTAAATCAATCACTTTGTATGGTCATTCCCAGTTAGGTCCTAACTTGCCATCTCCAGGTACCAAAGTGTTGCCCATTACTTTGCACAGTACCCAATCTCCAATCTTGAGTTGTCTTGGGTGCACTGTTTTGTTGTATTTTCTTCACAACTCTTGTTGATATGAAGCAATGTACATCAATGCCATTTCCCTTCTTTCTTCTACGAGGTCAAGTTCTAGGGCTATGTCCCACCATTCAAGTTTTGATCAAAATTTTCGCTTCTAATAGTGAGGAGGCCTACTTCCAAGGGGATTACTACCTCCATGCCATAGGCCAATGAAAAAGGTGTTTCGCCAGTTGACCGCCGAGGTGTGGTACGGTAGGCCCATAAAACATGGGAGAGCTCCTCAGCTCACTTACCTTTTGCTCTTTCCAACCTCTTCTTCAGCCCATTTAAGACTACTTTGTTGGAAGCCTCAACCTAGCCATTAGCTTGGGGGTACGCCGGTGTAGAGTTGTAGAATTCTATTTTGTATACTTTGCAAAAACCCCTAAAGATTTTGCCATCAAGCTGAGTGTCGTTGTCAGATATTAAAGCCTTGGGTATGCCAAATCGAGTTATGATATTCTGCCAAACGAACTTCTTAATGGCTTTTTCTTTTATGGATGCGAGTGCTTTTGCCTCCACCCACTTTGTGAAATAGTCCGTTGCTGCGAGAAAGAACTTTCTATTACTGGGCACAGTTGGGAGTGATCCTACTATATCCAGGCCCCACATTGCAAAGGCCACAGGCTGGTCAATGGTAGAAGCTCTCTGGCTGGTTGATGTATTTGGTGTGCGAACTTTTGACATTTTTCACACTTCTTGACATATTTATCTGAATCTGCTTGCATGTACGACCACCAATACCCTTGTGAAATTGCTCAGTAGGCCAGCAATTTTCCCCCTTAGTGGCTTCCACAGACGCTTTCGTGTATTTCAAACAAAAATGCCTCGACTTTACAGGGATGGGCACATTTCAAGTAAGGTCCTGTGAAGGATTTTTTGTATAGTGCTAATGATGGGGAAAGCCAAAATCACTGTGATTTTGCTCGAATTTTGTTAGCTTCTTTCTTTTCTTCAAGCAAGATGCCCTCTTTTAAAAATACTATGATGAGATCCATCCAGGAAGGGCCTAGCTCGGTACAACATGCTTTTGCTGCTTCAGGCTCCTCAATACTCGGTCTGGGTAGAAAGTCAATCAACAATGGGTATGGGGTAGATGTATCTGCCATTGACGCAAAACCGGCCAGCTCATCTGCTCTACTATTTTCCTCTCGGCCGATTTGTTCTATCCGAACTACTTTGAACTTCATAATCTCCTTTCTGACCAACTCTTGGTATTTAGCCATTCTATCATCCTTTGCCTTGTGGTCGCTCGAAATTTGGTTGACTACCAGTTGGGAGTCACTGTATACCATCAGTTCAATGGCCTTCATGTGAAGTGTTGTCTTTAAACCCGCTAATAATGCTTCATACTTCGCCTTGTTGTTAGATATTAGGAAGCCAAGGTTGACTGCCTGTTCAATTGTCAGGTCATCCGGTAAGATGAGGACTATGTCTAGCCCTACATTGTGCCTATTGGATACTCTGTTGACGAAGAGTTTCCACATCTCTCCGACGAAAAGCCTCTAGCAAATAGAGGGATCTGACGATGTCTTAGGATCAGGGGCACTACTAATGTCTTCTTCCAGGTCAATGCTTGTCGTTGGGCTTTGATCCTCGTTGTCTAACTGTCTCAAGACTTTACTTTTCGGTGAGTCCTTGCTGGCGGTGCTACGATCTGTTCCTTCTTTCCATTCTTCATAGCTGAATGGCTTGCTGTTTAGTTGAGCATCTTGCTTTGGGGGCTACGCTATTCCTGTGGCACTGTCCCCCCCTTCTTTTGGTTGCTTCGGTCAAATCGATTAGGTAAACATGATGACTGCCTGGTGCGAACTCAGCCACGAAGTCCGCCAAAGCTTGGGCCTTTATCGCTGTTCTCAGTTGAAACTTAATGTCAAACTGCCCTAACTCCACTGCCCACTTCAAAATTTGTCCAGAAAAATCCGTCCTCTCAAACAAGGCTTTTAAAGAGAAGGCTTTAAGACAACCATGGTGTGGGTATGGAAGTAGTGCGACAACTTTCTTCATGCCATTATCAAAGCTAAGGCCAGCTTTTCCAATGGCAAGTACCTTGTTTCAATGCCCGGCAATGTCTTTCTCACATAAAAGCTAAGCAGGTGTTGTATTCCTTCAGCACTTACCAACACCGCGCTAACTGCATGCTGGGAAACTGCTAAGTACAAAAAGAGTTCCAGATGCGCTACAAACTGATATTTGGTGTTTTGGGTATTGCTTCCAGATGCGCTAGAGAAAGGCGTGGCTGTCGTGGGTCTTGGGGGAGGGGGAGTGGTGGTGACCATGCTCACCTCTGAAGCTCGTGCAGTTGCAGCGCCACTTGGGCCTGCGTTATTGTTATGGTTGAAAGTCCTTCTGGGTTGCTCCTTATCCTGGTCGATCAGACCTTGTTTTATGGCATCCTCGATCTGTACCCCCATCTCATGTAAATCTGAGAAGGTGGGAAAGGGAAGTACGATCATCTTCTGCATTAATTTCGGTTGGAGATTGCGCAAAATCATCCTGATTTGATCTTTGTTTGTAGGCCTCAAGGTCATCATCGATGCCTTTGCCCTCCAACGAGTTACGAAGTCTGAGAAAGTCTCCTTGGGTTCCTGCCTCGTTGTTTCGAGATCACGGGTTGTAATCTCAATCTGTGTATTGTGCAATCTTGTGCAACAAAGGCCTCAGCCATTTCATCCCAGCTTCTTTTTACCTCATCTTCTAACTTCGCATACCAGATGGCTGCCACACCCGACAAAGTTCGGCCAAACAGGGAAAGCTTTTGTGGTCGGGTTAGGCCCATTGGCCGTAGGATGTCTGAGAATAGCCGAAGATGGACCATGGGATCTCCGGACCCGTCGAAGCGGTCAATTTGTGGCATCTTGAATCTGTCTGGCAATGTTACAACTACATCGGTGTACCCATCTTCGATGTCCGAAATGGCTTTTACCCCTTGTGATTTCTTGAAAAGCTTCTCAAGCTTGCTCAGTTTTAAGGTTGTATGGTCGATTTCGAACTCAAAGGGAGAGTCCGGGTGGTTGGGTGTATGAGTCTTGGACAGTTGAGGTGGAAGCGGGGGCGGAGCTAGCCCCGTTGGAAGGTTTGTGTCCTCTTGGATATTCTGGACATTTGGCATGGTGTTCTGGGTGTTTGGCAGAGCATTTTGAACAGTAGGAGCCTGCTCGGGTAATGGGCACCCTGGTGGAGGAGGAACTTGATGAGAAGCAGATGCCGCATTCTGCTGTTGTAGTCTAGTGATTAGCTCGGCCTACTAGGCCATGATTGTAGCTTGTTGCTTAGAGAACTCTGCTTGGCGGGCAGCGTCCTCTTACATCTGTCTCATGCTCTCCTGCATTTGGCGCATCAAGGCTTCCACCCCTGATGTATTTTGCTGATCCATCCGACTGACCGGTATGTCTATTTCTATAGCAACAATTGGGATCTCAGTCCTACTGCCCTCTGATGGAGTAACCCACTATTCTGGCAATCTCTGTTCTGACACACTGCGCTTCCTTGGTTTTCTCCTGACAACGGGGGGTAAAGAATAGAACACTGGATGTCCGTCAACCAGATCCTCAGATCGATTGAGTCGGCGACCTCGTGTCCAAAGTGCTTGGGGAATATCTACTGGGTTGGAAGCAATGGTGCTACAACTACCCTAGCAAAAGATAAATAAAGCGAAAAGGAAATAAATAACCAGATAAATGAAGAGCATGACAGCTTAAAGTAAATACACAACACACAGTCGGGTATACAACACACGGTTGATAAGTTGAAAAACACACTGTCTCTAAATACTGATCACTGTCCCTGAATCACTGTTCCCCAAAGACTAAATCGGATACCCGTAGATAACTGATTCTCCAATACTGACTGGTGCCCGCAGGCCTGATGCCCAAACTCATACACTGATACATGCATTCCTGTAGAGACGCACTCTAAAGCACATAACAGATAAGTGAGAGCCAAAACACCCCTATGTGGGGGTAGGGTTTCCCTGTCCTATTTTGTCAGGAACTAGGGTTTCACTACGCACGCAGCGGTTTCAAACAACCTATGTTGGGTAAGCAACCTATCCTAGTTTGGAATGGTCACTACGAATTTCGATATGCACTAGGTCGAATGGTCAAAAAGGGTGCCTCGGTAAAACCGGGGTTTGTGTTCCCATCTTGTGAGCCGTAAAGTCGACCTTATGGTCATGCCTTGACAAGACAAGCCTCCGGCAAACCGTTCAGGAATAGCAGATGGCAAACACGGTGTCCTAGGCGCACCAATGCACATGTAATGCAAAGAAACACACAAGTGTAGTCAAAACCAGATATCATGAGTTCGAGTCAAGTTCTCTAAATCCCCAGCAGAGTCGCCAGAAACTGTAGACGTCCCCGAACACCCCGGGAGGGTTAAGTCCCGTTCTGTTCATATTGGGGTCACTACAGTTCAAGGACTCAAATGTCACGGTTCTTAATCTTGAACCAAAGAGTCCAAATCCGGCAAATCGATTTTGAAAACAGATTTTTTTGAAAAGAAGTGCCAAACATGGACTGCTTTGCGGATCTGAGTCGCCACCTAAATGTTTTTAATGGGAAATTTAGAAACCACGACTCGTTGCCTAAGGCCACGTGTCCGTCATCACCAAAGTTGCCTCGGCTCGGGAACTTGGGTACGATTAGGGAAGGTCACTTCGTGAGCACCCCCGCTCGCCCGGTCAAAGACCGGCCTCTACTAACCATGATATCTATTTTTGAAAACATTGTGTGTTCTTATTCCGGTTATTAGCCTAGATTTACTATGTGATGCGCACAGCATACAAATATAGACTGGATTGCCTGAATTGGAACAAAACATTTCATGCTTGTTTGTTTGAAAATGGTTTGATGGTGCTACTCGCAAGTAGGCTAAGACGTGGATTTGCTACCCTCGGGTGGGCTTAAGAAAACATGATTTTACCACTATCTAGTGGGCTTTAAAACAAACATTTGATGAATTGTTCCAATCCAAATAACCCAACCTCCACCCACAGGCATTCAAGCAGTTATATCACATAAGCACTTAGCCTTATGGTAAGCATGCTATCATGGCAGTCACTCACACACATGCAAGGATGCTAAAGCATAAAACTCACCGAGTACTCCAAGCCAAAACAGAAACCGATTAGAAATCCATGCATGATCCTAAATATATAGAAATGCCTAATGCAACACATGCAAAAATGCAACTATAGAAGGCTCGGCTATTCTAAACATGACATATGGAATGCTACAGCTAACATGTATTCAACTTGGAATTGAAATACAAATGCAGTTAGTATGATGCGCCGAGCCCGGTGCATGCAAGACAGATGAATGAATGCAAACATGTTATCATACTGTATGCTAATTGAAACATGCCCTAATCTAACCATCATAAGCAGGTAAATAAAAGGGAAGAAAGACGTGGGGTTGGAAGACATACATCACACTCACCCACACTTATTACAATTATGCCCTCGCGCAGAGGGTCCGAATAAATATACAGTCCCAAATAAAAGAATAGTACAGTCCAAATATGTGCAAATTCCCAATTAATTTACAAATTAACTAAGAAAATAATAAACTGGCATACAAGCCAAAGACTGCCTTGATTCTGATGAATGATGTATGTTTAGGCTGCCTTGCATGGAAATCCACTAGGATGCCCCAATTAGCCTCTGTTTTGCAATTGTTCTTGGAAAGCGCGCCAAGCCTCGGAAGACTGCTGATTCTTGATTTTGCTGCAACAGAGAGCAGGAAAGAGGCATAGCAATGTATTTTCACAAATGTATGCATGCCTCGATCCTCGTGCCACCAATTACGCATCTCGATGCATGATGGCCAAGGAGTCAATCTACACAATTCAATGTGGAATGAATGCACATGAAAACTCAACTAAACCTAACTCCATCATGGATAATCCGGAGTGTCGGTGACTTGGGAATTGAGACACATTCTGTCACTCGGAGTACGAAACGTACCTCGTTTCCTGTGCTCGAGCTAACTCCTATCCCGAACACAATGCAATATGCATGACATGCATGAATGCAACTAAGATACAACCTAACATGCAAAATGCTATGAAATGGCATACACAATGCACGAGGTAACATGGCATACACAATGCGATAACATACATCCTAGCATACACAATGTTATGGAATGAAATGACATACACAATGCATAATGGACTTACACCAACATGAGTGGACCTAAGCTACACTCACATAAAAGGCCATTAGATGAAAATGAGACAACTCGAGATGCGTGCATGCGTGCACGCAAACCGAGAACCGAACCTACGGCACGGAATGCCACTCTAACAAGACATGGCAAAACACAAAAAAAATGGCATACTATCATGCAAAAATCAGAGGTAAAATGAGATGCAAAACAGCCCCGAAACCCGGTAAAATGAAACCCGATGCATGAAACGAGTCCCGAAACACGGGTTTTGGCGCATGAAATGGCCTATAACTATACAATGCATACATAATTTGAATATGAAATGAAAATACAGAAGAAAGGAATCCCCGAGAAAAGAATTTTTACAGTTTAGAGTGAGGCCAAACAGTGGGCCCAGGTAGGGCTAAATTAGCATACAAAAATGGCTCCGCAAGGGAGGTAATGAAGCAAGTCACAAATTCTGGCCCCAAACAGAGAAGGGGCCTTCTAAAATATTGAAGAGGGGCCAAAAATATGATGTTTTACAGTTTATGACAGGTCCCAAAAACAGATACAAATATGCCAAAGATCTCATGCAAGAAATGAACCAACCAAGGAGCAAAGAAGCAAGTAGTGGCTGGAGGTCTCAAAAAAGTGAGGGCCCTTCAACAATGTTGAAGAGGGACCCAAAATATGGATTTTTACAGTTTAGCACCAGCCCCAAAAAAGTATACAAGTATGCTCAAAATATCATGCAAAATGAGGCCACCAAGAGGGCTATAACATGAAGTATACAAAGGGTGTCTCAAACAGCTATATACCCTTAATGAAACATGAAGAGGGGGTCAAAATAGGGCGATTTTAAGTTTGGACCAAAGTCCAAAAACAGAGACACAATAAGCTAATAAATCATGCAAAAATGGGGACCAAAGAGGGGTTCAATGGAAAGTGACACATGGAGGTCACAAACAGTGATGGGCCCTTCTTCAATGTTGAATAAGGGATCAAAATAAGCTACTTCACAGTTTATGACAGAGCTCAAAATAGATTATATATAGGCCAAAAATATCATGCAAAAATATGGCATCCAAGAGGGGTAATGAAGAAAGTGGAAAATGGGGGGCTCAAACAGTGATAGGCCCTCAATGAAAGATGAAATAGAGCTCAAAAAAATTCCACTTTCAGTTATGTCCGGAGCTCAAAAATATAATCAAGAAGGGTTAAGAAATAGTGCAAAAATGAGCTAAAAAGAGGGGGAAAACAACTCACCCTTGTAGACCAATCTTTAGCAACTTCTTGGACCAAGTTTGCTACCTCCTAAGCTCTGAGAAGACCTTCCTAGCTGCTGGAATGGAGTGGTGGTGTGATGCTAGGTGATGGTGAAGAAATGGTCTAAGAACTTGGGTGTTTGGAGGGTTGAAATGAGAGAGATAGGGGAGCTATGCATACAAGGCTTGAAGACCAATTTTTCCAACCCTTTGCAAGGGGCTAGAGCTGCTGTATATGTAGGCAAAAAAGGGGGGAAAAGAGGGGGAAAAAATGGAGGGAAACCACTCCAAGTTTTCCTCCAAAAGGTGCCCCCCCGGATGCAGAATCTGGGAGGGGAAAAAAGTGTATATTTGAGATGTACCTGCAGCAAGGAGCAAGGCCGGCCAGTTTTTGAGGTTGCAGGTGGCCGGCCGGCCATCCCCATGGCCGGCCGGCCAAGGGTCAAAAAGGTCAATTGGAATTAATGGCCGGCCACCACAGATTGGTGGCCTCCCATGTGTCCTCAACAAAACCCTGTGGTTGAAAATTGGCAACTGTGAACCAGGAGAGAGAACAATCCACTTTTCAAAGGGGTTCAAAAGGGTCAACTGGAATTATTGGCCGGCCACCAAATATTGGTGGCCTCCCAGATGTGTACATCACAAATATGGGGTTTAGAATGCAAGAAAATGGTCCAAGGGTGGTCAACATTGGCCTTGAAGTGAGAAAAAACGGGCGTCGGAGGGCGATGATGGAATATAATTGGTTGCTGGAACAATTACTGGCCTCCCACCCTTCTATGACCTTCCTGGTGATGAAACAGAGGTCCCTACCAAAAATGAACGAAAACTGATGCAAAATGAAGGCTCGGGGGCAGAACGCTGATCCGGGGCCAAAACCATCGTTAGGCACCGGGAGTGGTGTTCGACCACGAAGTTGATCTCTCGGACCTCAGTGTCTCTTAAAAGGGAGGAAATAAGATGCATGCCAAAAACCGGAACAAACGGAGGTGATTAGGCGGTCCCGAACCGAGGCACACGGCCTGACGGCTCTGAAAGCCGGGAACCAGGCTCCGAAATGGGCAAAATGGCCTATGGCCACGAAATGTAGCCTACGGCCACTGAGAGATGGTCTACGAGACCCCTCCCTCCCTCTGGGAAAAGAAACAGAGAAAACCGAGTCTGGTTCGCAAACTGAGGCAAGGCACAGAAGAGGGTTCAGAAGTCCGAAGGCAAGGCTCACGGCCGAGACTCTGAGACTTCTGAACGAGCACAATATGCAACATCACCGAGCGCTCAATCAGTGACGTCTGAGTCTTAAGGTCGGTCAAAAATGGGGTGTCTACATACATAACGATCTGATGGTAACCGCGATACGCATCAAGAAAGCTAAGTCGATTATGCCCTGCTGTTAGGTCCACTAGTTGGTCTATTCATAGAAAGGGAAAGTTGTCTTTTAGGCATGCTTTGTTGACTGTTTTTTAGTCCACGCAAACGTGCCATTTTCCATTCTTTTTTGGCACAACTACAGTGTTAAAAATCCACCTGGGATAATGTACTTCTCTGATTGCTCCTGCTTCCAGCAAGTTTCCCACTTCCTCCGCCACTATCTCTGCGTGGTGGAGTGACGATCGGCAAGTTCGCTGTATAATTGGTCTGGCAGTTAGATGGACGTTGAGTTGATGGCAGATGAAATTAGGGTCAATGCCAGGCATGTCATACGGCGTCCAGGCGAACACTTCGATGTTAGAGGTCAAAAATTCCATGATCTCTATTCTCTCGGTGCTGGAGAGAGACGAGCCGAGCAAAAAGAACTTTTCTGGGTTCTTTTCATCTATCCTTACCTCTACTAAGTCTTTCACTGCCTTCTGTTCAGCTGTTTTGCCGAGGTCTGCGAACAATTCGTTGCTTTCTGGCTCTTCTACCATCTATACAAACCTTTTTGCAGCTCGGCTACCATTTATTGTGACAAAGCACTGTTTCAACATGATTTGGTCCCCTAAGACTTCTTCAATCACTCTGGTTTCATTAGAGAACCGTAACACCTGATGGTAAGTTAATGCCACCGATCGCATGGCGTGTAACCGTGCTCTTCCCAAGATTATATTGTAAGTGGAAGGGACTTTCAATACCCAAAATTTCACCTGTTTCGTCATCATTCCTACCTTGACTGGCGTAACTATCTTGCCCACCGGCCACTCTGGCATTGAGTTGAAGCTGACTAAAGGAGATGTTGCAGGTGCCAAGTCTCTATCCTCCAATTTTAGTTGCTTGAAGGTCTCGTAAGGAGCTCCCTTGGTCAATTAGGATCCGCTTGATGTCGAAGTTCTTGATGCGCAAAGTAACCACCAATACATCGTTGTGAGGGCATTGTAACCTTGCTAGGTCTTTGTCAGAAAATGAGATGACATTCGTTGCCTTTTTTTTTCTCCTTTTGACAGTAGATTGTGCACTTAGTACCTCTCTCAAGTGCTCAGCCTTTTTGATCATCCCTCTAAGCTCACATACTCACTCGGGTTCGACGATCCCATGTATCACGTTGATTATGCCTTGGAGTGGACCATCGACTAACATCTCATTCGGCCTATTGCAGTCCTAGGGGGCCAACTGTGTTCTCTCCTCTATATACTGGTCCAAGTGACCAGTGGCCACTAACTCCTCTGAATGTTGCCTCAACGGTATACAATTTTCAATTTGGTGCCCCTTTTCATCATGGAAAGTGCAATGGTACCTATCATCGTAACCCCTCTATGCTTCTCCCAACTTGGCTAGCCACCAAACGAAGGGTTCGTCGCGTATCTCGCTAAGAATCTAGTAGATAGGTTAGTTGAATACCGTGGTGATGGCAGTGCGGACTCTCAACTTCTTTGCTTGGGGGTCCTCTCTGTTGGCTCATCTGCCTCGTCCATTTTTGCTCGGCTATTCTTCTTGCCCGACCGTGTTTACCTTTGCCGCAGGTTTTCTGTCTGACATCACTGTTATGCCAGATTTTACTTTGGTGCGTGCGACATCTTCTTCTACTCAGATGTGTTGATGTACTCTTTCCATTAGGGCCTCCATTGTGAGGGTTGGATTCATCGTCATTGAATCCCTCAATTTATTGCTAGCTAGCAAACCTCGCTTATACTGCGCGATAGCTAGGTTTGTGGAGCAATCTCTAATCTAATTAAAAGTCTCCCAATACCAGTTATTGTAAGACCTCAATGTTTCCTTCTAGCCCATATCGATGGAGAGAAACTGGTCAATCTCCACAGGCATTTTGGTGTTTGTTCTGAATCTGGTTACAAATGCCTCTACTAGTTGCGCCCATAAAGCTATGCTACCTTCTGGCAACCTTTCAAACCATGTTAGACCCAGGTCACCAAGGCTGGAAAGGATTAGGATACACATTAGAGCCTCGTTTCACCGATACACTGCTATGACCTGGCGAAAATGGCTCAAGTGCATGTAGCGGTCCAACTTTCCCTCATAAATAATGAATTTGGGGTGATGGAAGCCGAAGGGTAATGGTGCATTCTCTATCGTCGGAACGAACAGCAAGCACTGCAACCTCTATAACCTTGCTAACGCTTTGTCTGCAGGTTCATAGGCAAGGTGCGACTCTAGCATTCCTATCTCGACACTCCCATGTGTTCTAGGAGCCAACCGTTGTAGTGTAGAGACTCTATGGGGGTCGCGAGACTGAGTGTCTTATCTCCTTCGAGCCCTTTCCTCAAGCACTGTTCGCAGGTCCACCGACCTAGGCAACTTCGTGTGCCTAGATATTGTTTGGTATGAATACAAAAGTCGATAACTGCTTCACTCCATGTAAGACCTTTCAGTCCTCGTTCTCTCAGACTTGGAGCAACGCATCCTAGAAGTCCTTGATTATGTATCGCCTGACCTGAGGCTTCTACTTTCAGCTTGTGATGGTGTGACTTGTCTGTCACGATCTTCTAAGTGGTAAGAGTATGTGTTGCCTTTGTGCCCCTCTTCTGTTGCCACCCTTTTGCCTTTTATCTGGCGTTTCATCGTCTCCATATCTACCGCCATCCTCTGTATCAATTCGTCTTGCTCCCTTATCCAATCTTCTAGAACCTAAGAATCTAATCTTCACCTCTGCCTTTCAAGGTTTTGGAAACGACGGGAACTGGAGCCCCGTCTTTCACGAGTATCCCTCCGCGGGTTCCGTCGTTGGGGATCTAACTCTACCATGGACAGGATAAAAGGTAAGCCTTTGCGCCTTCTGCCACCCTCCGGGGTTTGCCTATCAATGGCATAGTGTGGCAAGTCTTCATTGTGTGCCATTGAAATTAGTTGACAGAAAACTTAATCAAGAGGTCCGTTCTTTGTGATTGCACTTTTCACAAACGGCACCAATTGTACGAGTACAGAAATAATCTTTTCGTATAATCCTGTTGATCAAGTTTGTACCTCTCCAAATGTCGTCGCTTTGCTACCTGAAAACACAAACGTGAGCTAGCTGGCGAGTGTGTACCGGAAACCTCTCCGATGCCTAAGTCAGCAAATAGACAGTAGACAAAAGCTCTATGTTTTTGTGAGTAGAAATTGTGATACCTGTACATAGGTCCTGTTATGAGCTTTTATAGTTCCCTCCTGGCATAATCCTAGTAGGACTCCAACTCCCTCTATAAGAGTCCTCCTAGGAATCACACTCCTAAGGATAAACGCCTATCCTGATAACACCCTATTCACTGCTAACCAAGTGAGATGGTTCAAACCTCATACCTCAGCTCGGAACCACACTTGACCGAGCTACCATGGCCCTGCTCTACACTGGACAAAACCAAAGTGATTTTTGACCGAAACAAACTTCAATACGGTACACTACAAATTATACCCCAATCCAAGCTACTATTCATATCTAGTCCGGCTGTTCTAGTCCTTGGACCTCAAGACCGAGCTATTTGAAGCCCTTAGCTCGGCCAGAAGCATGCCCATACAAACTGATGATTTTACTCAGCTCCTCCCAAATACCTAAAACAAATGGACCTAGCTCAGCCCAGTTTACACATATAAACTACCCTCTCACCATACAAAAATAGGTTAAACTGTATAGAGATGTACTAACAATTGAAATACAAATTGTAAATATATATATATATATAAAAAAAAAAAAGAAGAAGAAGAAGAAGAAAGAAGAAGCCCAATGTTCTTTATTAAAGCTTAAAAGTTACACCTATTTTACAAGTGCATCAAATCAAGGCATCTCCTTCACAAGCATGTGTTCTGTGGTAGAACTCAGACCAACCTATCTATAGATTTGATTTTTCAAACTATACTATGTGCCCTTTCTTCATTCCTTCTTAAATGTCTACATGAATGTATGTGTATAGATATTAGCATATTCTTGTATATGTTTAATTTAAATTGAGAGACAGAAAGAAAGTTACAAAGATTAATTTAGGAGGTTGGAGAGATAAAAGAGACTTACAACGAGGGAAGTTGAGTAATTTGAGGGTGTGATTCACTAACTATTTGTTCCCATAAGAGAATAACTGTCGTTAAGTAAAATTTGTAAGGCTTCATGAATCACATTTAGGCAAAAACAAATCAAGATTAGGGCAAACTAACAGTAAACAAAACAATCAAATCTAACAACAACAATAAATTAGGGCTTTTAAAAAACAAATTTCAACTTAGGGTTCTATTTTTCAAATTAGACCTTCAAATTATATTTAAACTATGACTTTGAAATTAGGGTTTCAAATCAGGCTTTTCAACAAACATAAAAGGAAGATTTCGAAATTGCCTTATATGATATCAACAGTGCAATAATCATCGTCGAAGATGGAGAAAGGTGAGACCATTGCCTTCTCAGAGAAGCGAAATCGAGATTAAGAATGCGAGAGACGTCTAAGAGAGAGGTAGAGAGAGAGTAACAAAAACAAATCAAAATTAGGGCAAACTAACAACAAACAAAACAATCAAATCTAACAACAACAAATTAGGGTTTCGAATTAGGCAGTTATTCAAACTAGGACTTTGAAATTAGGGTTTCAAATTCAAGCAGGAGATTTCGAAATTACCTTAGATGAGATCAACGGTGCTATCATTGTTGTCGGGGATGGAGAAAAGTGAGACCATGGTCTTCTTATAGAAGCGAAACCAGAGGCGAAATCAATATTGAGAGTAGTAAAAACAAATCAATATTAGGGTAAACTAACAAAAAACAAAACAATCAAATCTAACAACAACAAATTAGGATTTTATGTTTCAATTAAGGCATTGAAATTAGGGTTTGAGATCAACAAACTTAAAAAGAAGATTTCGAAATTACCTTAGATGAGATTGACAGTGCCACTGTCGTCGTCGGAGATGAACAAAGGTGAGAGACAGAGATCAATCTTTAACGTATCAACGTATGAGGGGTGTTTTGGGAAGATGGTTTTTACCTTTTAACTAAGTTTTTGGCTTTTTTGGACAAATGATTCGGGAAGTTGGTAAAAAGTTACTTTTGACTTTTTTGATTAATATTTGTTTTTGATGTCAAATTACAATAAAATAACCAAACTACTCCCATTCAATTTAAAATATTTACGACTTCACCAATGTAGCACATTTTGACCCATGAGGGGTAAAATTGTAATTTTTCCAGTGACTGATAACTAACTTCTCAAATGTCTTTAAATATAAAAAAGCCAACTTTTAATTTTTGCTACAAATACACAAAAGTGACTAAAAGCCAAGTCCCAAAAGAGGCCTAAATATAATAATATAAATATCCACCGACTTTCTTTTCTCTTTTTATTTATTTATTTATTTTTGCTGGTGTATCCACTGACTTTTATACTGCCAACAAAATTCTTTTTTATTTCCAAATTTGACAATCTTCGTTTATTTCCAAATCTGTTCGGGTTTTTTTTGTTTGTTTATTTATTTATCGGAAATACTTCCTACCCCCAGCTGGGGGTGACCCCCAGTGAGGTGTCACTGGGGGATTGGTCCAAAAACAGTATTTTTTTTTTTTTTTTTTTAAGGTCTGGACCAGTGGGGGCTCGCCACCTCACTGGGGGTGAGACCCCCACTGGGTGTATCAATCACCACTATTTATTTATTTGTTTATTTTTCAATTTGGAGTTCGTTTGGCCTATCTTATTTTAGTTACAATTATCTTATTTAGATCATATCATCTCTTTATCACATAATTTTAATTTTAATTTATAGTTTATATTTTTTTTTATAAAAAATTAAAAAAATATGCTAAACTTATAACTTTCCAAACAACCCCTTGATTAACTACCAATAAAGTTGTGACTTTTCTACTTTTTTTATAAATGAATTTTTTTTTTTTTTTAAAGAAACAAATTTCCTGTTTAGTGTATAAATACTAACATACATTTTTTGGCGGGGTTAAGTATCATGTTATGCACGTATTTAATAAAAAATCAAATTTTAATTTGATAATTGAATAATAATAATAAAATTGTTTTTAATGTAAAAATAATAATTAAGAAATTAAATAAATTGTAACAATATTCATCCTAATTTTGATTTAGTTAGAATTTTATAGAGAAAAAGGGAAAGATAAACAAAATTTTTAAAAATAAAACATAAATTTAATGAAATGGCAAATACATTTTTTTATTGCTTAAGACGAATCAATCAGATCGGCATTAGTAAACGCTCATTGCCCTTACTCGTGTGAGAAAATGAAAAAAATAAAAGAAATGTTAGGGATCATGAAATTTTTTTTATGAAAATAATCATGAAAGATTTGTAATTTTTACATTACCTTGATTAGTATGTGGTATTTTATTTTAAATATAATCTAAAGATCATAAATCTTTCATGATCATTTTTATGAAAGACTTTTCATAATACTTAGTATTGCCGAAAAAATAAAAATAAGAATAAAAATTTGATTGATCTCATAGTGTGCTCCCACCTAATTGGAAATCGCAAACTATACGTAGATGGAAGAACTTTTCTATGCCGAGAAAATATGTTGAAGATTTTCTTGCCGAGGAAAGCTCTGATCTTCACCAAGAAAACTCCAATCATCACAAGATCAATATCTTCAGCACCTCCATTCCCATCTTCACCATCACCTTCTCTCTCATCTAACCTCACCAACACTGTCCTCAACTGCAAAACCCCAACCCAAGCCTTAGAACTCTTCAAACGCGTTTCAAGCAGACTAGACGCACACAACAACACTTTGCACTACCCAACAATCATTCACGTCCTAACCAGGGCCAAATTGTATGTCCACGCCAGGTGTTTGATGAAATGCCTCATCCGAAACCGCCTCCAGACCCGCAAGCCTCATCGTGCCTGTTCATCTGTGTTCCACTTGCTTAGCCGCTTGGAAACCCCCAAATTCTCTCCCAATGTGTTTGGTGTGTTAATCATTGCATTATCTGAAATGGGTTTTGTTGAAGAAGCCTATTGGGTGTATGGAAAGATCGCGGATTTGCCTGCAATGCAGGCTTGCAATGCACTCCTTGATGGATTTGTCAAGATGGGTAGGTTTGATTTGATGTGGAAAGTTTACGAAAACATGGTGTCACGTGGTGC
The DNA here is from genome assembly GCA_025200525.1 of Camellia lanceoleosa. Lineage (NCBI taxonomy): Eukaryota > Viridiplantae > Streptophyta > Magnoliopsida > Ericales > Theaceae > Camellia > Camellia lanceoleosa. The sequence continues at coordinate 101,874,316 of CM045759.1, forward strand.
TTCGCCTAATGTTGTGACTTATGGTGTATTGATTGATGGATGTTGTGATCAAGGAGATATACCAAAGGCACACATGTTGTTTGATGAAATGGGTGAGAAGGGGATTGAACCGACGGTTGTGATCTACACAACTCTGATACGTGGTCTGTGCAGCGAGAGTAAAATGTCTGAAGCTGAAAACATGTTTAGGACGATGAGGGAATCAGGTGTACTCCCCAATCTGCATACTTACAATACTCTGATGGACGGGTACTGCAAAATGGCCAATGCACAAAAAGCCCTCAATTTGTATCAAGAAATGTTGGGTCGTGGTGTGCTGCCTAATGTTGTTACATTTGGTATCCTAATTGATGTGCTCTGCAAAGTAGGTGAATTAGTGGCAGCCAGAAATTATTTTGTCTATATGATTAAATTTGGGGTTGTTCCTAATTTAACAGTGTATAATTGTTTGATTGATGGCTATTTTAAGGCAGGGAACCTATCTGCAGCGATGGATATGTATTCGGAGATAAAAATGTTTGAAATTTCTCCCGATGCATTTACGTACAGTATTCTTATGAAGGGTCATTATGATGTTGGTAGATTGGAAGAAGGGTTTGATTTATTAGGAAAAATGAATAAAGAGGGAGTCCTTGCAAATGCTGTGACGTACAATACACTAATTGACGGGTATTGTAAAGGAGGCAATATGAAGAAGGCTTTGGAGTTATGTTCTGAAATGACTGAGAAGGGTATAGATCCCAACGTTGTCACCTTCTCTATCCTCATAAATGGTTACTGCAAGTTTAGGAACATGGAGGCTGCCATGGGATTATATACGGAAATGGTAATCAAAGGCCTTGATCCTGATGTTGTTACTTATACAGCTTTGATCAATGGACATTTCAAATATGGTAATGTAAAAGCAGCTCTCCAGCTGCATAAGGAGATGCTAGAAGCTGGCCTCACACCTAATGTTTTCACGGTTAGTTGCTTGATTGATGGCCTATGCAAGGATGGAAGAACTAAGGATGCAATTGAGCTTTTCTTAGAGAAAACTAGAGCTGTTCAAAATGGAGGTGAATTGAGTCAGGTGAATCATGTTATGTATACATCTTTGATTCAAGCTCTGTGCAAGGAAGGGCAGATTTTCAAAGCCAGTAGGTTTTTCTCAGACATGCGATATTATAATTTGAAACCAGATGTGATCACTTACAGAGTCATTATACAGGGTCATTTTCGAGCAAAGCATATGATTGATGTGATGATGTTGCATGCAGACATGCTGAAGATGGGTATGATGCAAAAGGCAATCATATACCAGATCTTGGCTAGAGGTTATCGAGAGATTGGAGATCTCGAATCAGCTCTCAGGTGTTCCCAGGATTTATCCAAATCAGGTCTTTGGTGTCTGGAACTTCCCTTAATATGATCTTTTCTTGGTCATATGAGCCATAGTTTTGTGGTGAAGGAGAGCAATAGAGCAAGTCATTGATAATTATTTTTTGAAAAGAAAATTGATATCTTCTGAAAGACTGTTGAGCTTTTTGAGGAGCTGCGAACAAGGATGGTTAATCTGTCAATTGTTGCCAGAGGAATGGACTGAGTTCTAACAGTGTGTCATGAATCGATGTTCTTCTTTCTTACCATATTGTGAAGACAGGGACATCCACGAGTGTTATAGGAAGATGTTTTAACTTAATGCAAGCGTGCATGCAATTTGTCGTTTGCCTAAGAGCTAAATTCAACGGAAACCAGCCAAGTTCATTTGGCTTCACTGGGGGACTACCGAAACCAATCGCCCTAGGGGATTGCAGAGAGGATCCAAAGAAACGGAGGCAAAACCAATGGCTTGTATTCTTTGTAAAGTAGGGCTTTTTACAGTCAAAAATAGTGAAAAAAATTGCCATCCTGCAATTTTTGTATTGCATAGGAGGGGAATCACATTTATATTCAATATTTTAAAGCAGTATATAATTTTAACTAGTTCTAACAGATTTGGTGTTTGGATGGACTTTTGACTGCAAATTACTTCTTTAAAATCTTCTGAAATTTGTTGGTTAATTTATTCTAGCAAACATCTCAACAATCCATAGTAAAAGGAAAATATAAATAACTTTGATGGTATGTGGTGATGACAGTACATGCGTGGGGGGAAAGAGTATTTTGGTTTCAACATCTATAAATTTCTCTCGGAAGAAATGACAAATTTTCTTCTCTTGCAAATTTGATGTAACATACATCTCTCTCTCTCTCTCTCTCTCTCTCTCTCCCCCATTTGATGGGACTTAACACTTGATTTGGTTCGGTATGTTTTATACATCTCTCTCTCTCTCTCTCTCTCTCTCTCTCTCTGTGTGTGAGCGAAAACAACATCTCAAAGGTTTATGTGTGTATTCAAAATTAAAAATAATGCCGTGCCAGATATGCATTCACCATGATGCCATCGTTTTAGCAATACGTGCAGAGAGTGTAGATAATTTGAGAAAAGAACAGAAAAGAAAAATCAAATTGAAAAAACTAAATAAAAATGACAATCAGAAGGTGCAATATACAATGCACACACGAAAATGCTTTATTAAACAGGATATTGATGAGATGGTATTGTTACAGGGATGAGTGCTGAAAAATAGGTTGAAACAACTATATTCCTATACGAGATATACTACACAAATTGTGTCACAACAGCACTCCTCATCAGAAATTATGTTTTTCCTTATTAATTTCACCTCTGACAGCAGAGAAATCAACCGTTTTAACTGATAACAACATGAAGCCGGCAATATGCTGCTCTGTCTGGTTTTGCCCGTTATCTGCAAATCCAAAGATGATCATGCTTGGATCAGGTTGGATGACAAATACTAAAAGTAGCAGCTCAAGATAGCTGAAAATTATCAACCATAAAAGTAAAATAATGTTTTTTCCATGTTTTTGATTTTCTGCTTCCAGTGAGCAACTTTCTTTTTCAACGATTTCAGTGAAAATTAGCAAATATAACTTATCTGAAAAGCAATTTGCTCAAGCCCAATGCAGAGACATCCATCACAGGTGCTATAGTATGATAGTACTTACAACAAATTCCCCATTTGGCATGAGCTAAAGAAGTTGTTTTTTCGCTAAACAATTCCAAAAGCAAAAATCTGTTTGTCTTGAGCTAAAAAAAACAACTAATAAGTTTAAAAAGTCAACTTTCCCGCTAACAAAAAGCAACTTTTTAGCAATTACCAAATGCATCAGCTTTTTTACATTAAAAAAAAAAAAAAACTGAAAAAGCACATGTCAAAGGGTGACTCAATGCACAAGACTACCGCTAAAGCGGGGTATGGGGAGCTAAAGAGGAATCTGAGGAGGGTAACATGTACGCAGCCTTACATCAATTTATGAAGAGGTTGTTTCTGTGACTTGAAACTACACCACCAAAGACGCTAATGGCAACTCTTACCATTAGGCCAAGCCATCCTTTACTTTCAACAAACTTAAAAGATCAAAATACCCTTCAGACTTTATTCTCTAATCATTATGACACATCATACTGAAAATTCATTCAGGAATTGAAGGATTCATTAAAACTGAGACCAACTTTGTTTTTGATATTATTTATAATGATTCCAATTTGCTTTCTTTCATAGCAGTTAAAGGGAAACTATGCCACACAACTTACAGTCATTCAGGATTTTTGTTGTCATTTTTATTTTTCAGAATCCAAATTTTGACATTGACTTTCTGTTCTGATTCTAAAGATCGGATCATACTTGAAAGGAAAAAGAAAATTACTGGAATTTGTAGCAAGTGAGAAACACCATACATGAGAGTGTAGGACAAGTGAACCGCTTATTGACTTGAATAAGAACTCTTCGACTTCAAAGTTTCATACGGCGACAGCAATGGGCTTTTTGCTGGTTTTTATTCCTTTTATAGCTGCAACACATTCATTTCAATAAACAAAGGTTAAAAATACATCTTTTTTTCATATAATATAGAATTAAATTCTCTTTTATAGGTCTTATGTGTCCATACCTTCAGCATAATCTTTAGCTCCAAAAACAGCAGAACCAGCAACCAAAGCATTGGCCCCAGCCTCAATAACCTGACAGCATCATAACAATTACAAATGGATATATTATATATAGGTCCTGTCATTAATCGTCCCACTTGTATAGACATTGTTCATACATTATTGAAAAAAATTTGTTCTCATCCAATGAGGTATCATGATATGTTTTTACTTATAAAATAAATGGAACCTAGTGTAGTTTAAAGGAAGTTCAATTCATTAAGCCAAAAATATCTAGTTCTCCTTTCAGTTTTGGCTTTTCTAGCCATTTCTGGCTAATTAAACCAAAAATAAAAGCTTGTTTGTTTTCAGCTAACAAAAAAGAAAAAAAAAACTAAGGACCCATTCAACTTTCCCACTAAGAAAAAAAATAAATTGTTTAGCATTTACCAAACACATCAACGTTTTAGCAACAACTTCATCCTAAACAGCAGAAAAGCAAAAAATAATAATAATAATAATAAATTACTAAAAAAGGCCATTGCCAAACCAGACCTGAGTGTGACATGAAGTAGAGGGCTACTTCATGTTCAACCTATAAAATATGTTAAAACAGAGTTCAATGCACCATCCAGATGCTATTTGAGCATCAATACTTCAACAATAAAGGTGGAAAAAGAATTAAAATTTTCCTTCACAACTATTATTGGCAATAGAAAGAAAGTTTCCGGCAGATAATACTACTTAGGGGCAGATCTCCATATAACGGAAAGGACTTTCTAAATGGCGAACCTTATATGCATTTTTGGGACCAACTCCACCATCTACTTCGATCCATGGGTTCACCCCCTGCAAAAAGAAAACAAAAACGAAAAAGAGAATGTTATTGTTTTCATTTTATTGTAAGGACTGCACAAGAAATAAGAATGCAATACCTTCTCTGCGCACATTTTTCTTAAATCTGAGATTTTCTTAACTTGGCTCTCAATAAAGCTCTGCCCACCAAATCCAGGGTTCACCGACATGATCAAGACCAGATCAACCACTGTTAACAAGAAAAGAATATCATTCCAACAATTCCATTCCATTTGACCACATGAACCTAAATGACGACACTAATATCTTCTCCACTGAAAAAGTACGCTTGCTACATTATATTACAAAGATGGTGTCTCTCGATTTACATAAGAACGAAGTTCTTGTTAGTGGAATCTACATTAGAAAACATTCCAATTACACACATATTTCACTCTGCTACACTAATGGCTGTTCGAATCCCAATCTCTTTCAGTTATCTGAATCAATTTGCCATTATACTTTCATATTCAGTGATGCAAAGTACCCATGATCACCTCTTTCTGTTCCCTCCTTTTTTCTTAAATATGTATATAAGTCTATTCATATTCCATCAACTGAGGCCATATATGAATCCACACCTGATCAATAAAAAAGGAAAACTGTCTAGAGAACAGGACAGTTGGCAGAGATGATCCTTCTCTGAGAATTGTCTTTGAAAACTTTAGCATTACACGAATACTAAAAGGTTGGTAAGAAACAGATCTTACCATCAAGAACATATTCTATTGCAGTTAGTGGGGTAGCTGGGTTTAAGACAACTCCAGCTTTGGCTCCCAGACTTTTAATCTGAATCACAAGAAAAGACAAGAATCGTCAAAGGAAATTACTAGTAGCAAAAAAATACGGAAAGCAATCTCCAATTAGAATTAAATGGGAAAATAAGTATATCAAAGCTGAAAGGGAGGAGGGCGGGGGGAAACTAAACACTTATTTCTCCAGCACCTTAACACTGTGGCAGTATAACAAAAGGCATCAGAACTATCTTACAGAATATGCAATCAGAAGTTCAGAGAGGAAAACTTACTTGATTAACTGTACGATGCAGATGGATGGTGGAAGATTGCTCACAATGGACACTGACTATGTCAGCTCCTGCCTTCACAAAATCAGGCACTCGCTGGTCTGGTTCAACAATCATCTGCAATGATTTTATTCACATTAGCAAAAATATTCTCAATCAACACATACCTGAAAAAGAATTAATTAGGGCATGAAAATTGAAGAATACCAAATGTACATCCAATGGAAGGCCTGTTACAGGGCGCAATGCATCAACAATAAGAGGCCCAATTGTTATATTTGGAACAAAGCGACCATCCATTACATCAACATGAATCCAGTCACAACCTGCCAGCTCCACTGCTTTTACCTAGATATATATAAGGGTCAAACTCTAGCACCCGCGAAGGATCAACCTACGTCTCAAAGTATTAATGTCTGAGGAGATACAGATACAGAATTAAAATACGACCGGCAGAAAACTCAGACAAACATGTCACTAGCAGAATCACTAACTTTAAGCATTGAACGTGCTGAGGACTTTGGCAAGTGCTATGGATTTTAGCACGTCCAAAATTCCTAAAGAAAAAAAAGGACAAACTTTTTTTGGGTGAATAAAAAGCACAAGCTTGTACAATAGAATACAGCAGAATGAACATGTTAAATTGAATATGATAATCACACTACTAGCACTAAATCCTGAGTCAGCATTTAGAGCAGCACAGATCAAAAATACAAAATATAACCTGCTCTCCCAACTTTGCAAAATTTGCAGAGAGAATTGATGGAGAAACAATGATGTCGCTTTTTGAGAATTTGTCCACACGAGCAGATGCCTTCACTATAGCTCGAAACTTTCTCCTGGATTCATACATAAAAAATAAACCAAAACATATCAGAAATGGAGTGCAAGATCCCATGAAAGTTCTTAAGGCAAACTAACTAGCAACATGCAGAGAAATAACCTCCCATTCTTTGGTAGCATAAACATGCAAAATCAAGCATAAATTGAAATAAGGAAAATGTTGACACCATTGACCACATTATGTTACTATTTCACATGGAAAAATATAACTAAGAAAAAAAAATTAGATCTCCTACTTGCTAAATCGAATGGTAACTAAAGCCGCAAATAGAACCGTATCTCAATATTTGAGGAGCATAACTGTTCACGGTAATTAGATGGAGTCACCTTATTAACAAATTGGAAAGATGTAGAAGAATTTATTCTCCTATAGAAAAGGATAAAGAAATTAAAAACACATCATTGCATATGTGACTAGATATAGAGCTAAACATAACACTGCCAAGTCTAAAAAATGTGAAGGGTCAAAGAAAGGGTAAGATGGTGAAGTTTGTGTATATGCTCCTAACAAGGTACTTGTGTAAAATACAAACACCCATCCACCCTCAAAAACACACATTTATTTTTCTTCAGAGAACGAAGAACCTGGAGAGTCCCCCTGAACATAGCTTAGTATTTTAAACTTAAAGAGCAGAAACTTGATTCTTTGAAAATTGAGAATGAACCTGAAGAAATGGAAGGAACACCTAATTTCTATTGTGTAAACACAAAGAATTGTTGAATCACATCTTTAAAGGTAATATTTCATGAGAAATACTCGAACGCGGATAAAGCTAATTTTGCTGCACATATATACAGGCATATTGATTTGTCTGAGAATTTTGGAGATTAAATGGATAAATTAGTGCAACTTTTTGAGCTTTAGAGAATCATTTCAATAAAATTCCTCAACGCTGATTGAAGTTGGGTAACTGCTCACTGAAAATTTAAAAAACGTTGCTCAGATATAATTATGACTCAAGCCATTACATTGAAGTTCAGTTTAGCATATTCACAAACACTGAATGAGCAAAACTAAAAAAAACCATTCATCCATTTGTACACAAACATGTCAAACAAGTAAGAGGCTAACACACTCCCTGGACTTAACTGCTTTCAAGTCCAAAGCTTTGTAGTTCAAATTTCCTAAAATTCAGTGCATTAATTTAACTATTTGAGTGTTTAACACTTTATAAGAACAAACCCATCAGTACCCAAAAACAGAGTTTCCTCCTTTGATTATTACCTACTGCAATTAATCAACTACATAATTCAAGCAATTCAACGCAAGTCAAAAGAACCCATTTGGTTTCTCTACTAGGTTTTTCAAACCAGAACATAATCAGTAAGAAATACGAAGATATTAATCAAATGGACAAAAACCCAATATAGTACCGGGTAAAGGTGGTAGAATTGGGATGAGAAAGAGATTGCTTTTGAAGCCCACCAAACCCATTGATCTGGGACTGGACAAGAGTTGACGAACCCAACGAAGCTGTTGCCATTTTCTCTCTCTCTCTCTCTCTCTCTCTCAATTATGAGAAAAAAAGTTCGGTGATTTTGATTTCTTTCTCTACCGCTAACCAATCTTTGGCGCAAAAAAAAAAAAAAAAAAAAAAGAAAGACTGACAAAAATCCTGAAGGAAAATAGGGAACAAATTGAGAGGTTAACACGTGTCACGTTGTGGGGATGTTTTGCTTATCTGCAATGGTTGGCCTCTATGTATTCATAGGGATGTGCAAAAACATATACTATCTTGTTTTTGGTGCGGTAGTCTAGTCATCATCATCCTTCTTTTGTTATGTTAGTTTGTAACTGCACTCAATCCTTATGTATGCAAAGGAAATTTTTGGTTGGAGACAACTTCAAAAAAAAACAAAACAAACCAATTATGAGGATAGCAATGCCAATATTGTTGATATGTCTTGAGGATTAGTCAACCGTATATATTTACGGATAAAATTTTAAAATCTTTAGTTTGAGCTATTCTAAAGAGTAACTAGAGATTTGTTAGACTGTTTAACTTTGCGTTGGCACTAAAAATTATTTCTTTTGTCGATAAATATGTCCAAGTATGGAGATATAATTCAGTATGTGGTTGGAGGAGGACCATAAGATTGGTGATATGTTGTGGGTTTGGGGATTGATGTTAGAGCAATCTTTTGTGTATAAAATAAATAATTTGAAATTAAATCAAACAAAATAAAATAAATAACTTATAAAATTTATTTTATTGAACCGAATGAATAATTAAAAGATTAAGTCAAGTGTGTGACACTCTGTCCTTAAGACAGATTCGTCCCGTTATGGTGCTTACGGATAAAAGGCGGCTATCTCTTATGATACAATGATCTTCACAAATTGTAATAGTACTCCAAATAATTTGTTCAGCAAACAAAAACCTGTGTTCTTACTCTCTGAATTTTTTCTTAAAGTAATATGAAGATTATATCATGCAAGAGAGCAAAACTAGAAGGAAAATGATGAATTTCAAATCTTTTTCTGAATCAAAAAATTGCTAGAAATGGCCTTTATATATAGGCAAAAAGGTGACCAAAAAATCTGTCTGAACAGGTGTGTAAACTGCCCAATAGATATGAAACAGTTTTGAACAGATTCAATTCAAATTTTGAACAGATCTGCAAACTGTTTGAATCTGTTGTAACTGCTGGCAGTTTCTGGCAGTTTTATACCTATCAAAAACAGTTTAAATCTGTTCAAAAATAAAACTGATGTGGAATCAAATGAACAGGTGCAATTCAAACTTAGATCTGTTGAAACCCAATTTAAATCTGCCCAGGTAGATTTAAATCTATTTAAGAAAAACAGATCTGTCCAGGTGCAACAGATACTGTTTGGATAGTTAATCTGTTGAAAAAAAAATGGACTGAAGAAGTAACAAATGGACAGAAAAATTAAATTTTCCCGCAAGAATCTTGAAAAAAATTTAAATAAAAAATTAATATAAGAAGGCCGATCCACAATCGTAGCGACTTTGGCTTGTCTTTGGCGGCACACGCATTGTGTGGTGGTTTTGGGCTAAGGTTCACTTTGTCCATAACTCCTCCCTTCTACAAACTTAGGGTGCCCCTTGGAGCCCAACCCAAGCGTTATCACCTAGAACTTATATACACACATAAGTTCTCTTCAAGTTTCAATGTGGGACAAGGCTTATAAGGAAACCCATATTAAATTTTTAGTTGTCCATACCACGAACCCGAAAACGACGTCAAGTTCCTATTCACTCATAAATGGTTTTGACGAACCGTCTTCACTGTGTGACTTGCCATGCGGCAAAGAACACGTCATCTCTTTGGATTCACCCCAAAAGACATTTGGGGCCCACTCAAAATTGGGCTCAAAGTTGGCCCAAAATAAACCTATAAAAACCATTATTTCCAATAATCCCCCACATTAATGAAATTTGACGGAGAGAAAATGCAACAATAAGATTTAATTACAGAGAGTACAGAAATTGAAAATATTCTGCAAAGGATATGTAGCTTTTAGCTTTGAACCTTCCCTTGTGAGACACTATCAGATTTACTAGGTAACTAGTGAACATGATGTCTTGAACTGTTCAGTCGTTTGTGTAAACCAAGACAATAGAACTCACACGTATATCCTCAGACACAGTTTAGTTCTCACTATTGTGTTCATTTTGGCCCTGAACAACCTGGTCTTTCATTAGTGCTTTAAGGAATTGTAGCACTTCACAAATCTCATAGAACCGGCCCAGTTCACACTCATATAGGTAATTCTTATGAAGAGTATCATGCCGTACTCCACTAGGTATACCTAGATATAAGAATTATTAAAAGTATTACTTAATCTAAAACTCTGTAGACATCACTATTTCATCATAGAAATGGGTAGGAGTTGGACTCCCCAGTGATCTTTCTGAGTCATACACAACTCGGTTGTCCCTTTAAACCTAGATCTTAGGATCTCCAATCAACTAGGTTGGGTTGTCGTTGTGGTAACTCTTATTTAATAGGCTTAAGTCTCATTCCCCTAGATAAATTTTCAACTAACTCTCTTGCTAACTCTTTGGTTAGTAGATCCGTTATGTTATCTTTAGACTTCACATATTCAATGGAAATAATTCCATTAAAGAGTAGTTATCTCACGGTGTTATGTCGACGACGAATGTGTCGTGACTTACCGTTATACATATGACGCTGTGTTCTATTTATTGCGGATTGACTATCACAATGTATGCAAATAGTAGGCACCAATTTTGGCCACATTGGAATATCTTCAAGGAAATGGCAAAGTCATTCTACCTTTTCCCCTACTTTATCTAAAGTTTTGAATTATGATTCCATAGTAGATCTAATAATGCAAGTCTATTTGGAAGATTTCCAAGATATAGCCGCACCACCAAGAGTAAAGACATACCCACTGGTGGACTTTGAGTCTCTAGTATCCGATATCCAGTTTGCATCACAGTATCCTTCTAGTACTACTGGATATCTTGTATAATTAAGCCCAATGTTCCGAGTAAATCGGAGATATCTTATAACCCTTATAATTGCTTTCCAGTGTTCTACTCCTTGGTTACTCGTATATATACTAATTTACTTACTGCATAAGCTATATCCGGGCAAGTGTAGTTCATTAAGTACATTAAGCTTCCAATAATTTGGGCATACTTCAATTAAGAAATACTTTCCTGTACATTCTTAGAAAAAAAAAAAAAAAAAAATTAACATCCACAGGTGTTCTAGCAAGATGATCATCATCTTTGTTGAATTTGACTAGTATTTTCTCAATATAATGAGATTATGACAAAGCATATCATTTTGATGTTTTGATAATTTTCATACCAAGAATTACATCAGCAATGCCCATGTTCTTCATGTCAAAATGTTTATTCAACATTTTCTTGGTAGTTTTAATCATGTCATTATTACTACCTATGATGAGCATATCATCTACATAAAGACGTACTTTAACATAACCTTTGTCTGTGTTTTTAATATAAACACATTTATCACACTCATTAATTTTAAATTCATTTGACATCATTGTTTTGTCAAATTTCTCATGCCATTGTTTTGGTGTTTGTTTTAAACCATGTAATGATTTAACCAATTTACACACTTTCTTTTTTTTTTCCTGGAACAAAAAAACCTTCCGGTTGTTCTATGTAAATTTCTTCATCTAACTCACCATTTAAGAAAACGGTTTTTACATCCATTTGATGAATTTCTAGATTGTACAATAATGCAATAGCAATTAGCATTCTAATGGATGTTATTCTAGTAACCGGTGAGTACGTGTCAAAGTAATCAAAACCTTCTTTTTATCTAAAACCTTTGACCACAAGTCTTACCTTGTATTTGTCAATTGATCCATCCGCTTTCATTTTTCTTTTGAAAATTTACTTGTACCCGAAAGGTTTACAACCTGGTGGCAAATCCATCAATTCCTAAGTGTGATTTTGCATGATGGATTCAACTTCGCTGTTTACAGCTTCTTTCCATAAAGGAGCCTCGGGATTGGACATAGCCTCTTTAAAAGTTAAAGGCTCACTTTCTAATAAAAATGTTAGAAAATCTAGACCAAAAGATTTTAAGGTTCTAGTACGTTTACTACGCCTAGGTTCCTCTTCCTTATTTTGATCTATCTCTTGTTCTTGTTCTTGATCATGTTCTTGATTCTGACTAGTAATAGTATCATAAGACCTTTTGTTAATACTAGTCTCTTGTCCAGTCTTGTTTGAAAACACATGTTCAAAGAAAGACGCATTCCAAGATTTAATAATAGTATTTACATACATTTCAGAATGTTCTGACTTATGAATCAAAAATCGATATGCACTACTATTCATGGCATAACCAATGAAAATGCAATCAACAGTTTTAGGACCTATCTTAGTCTTTTTAGGACTAGGAATGGCCACTTTAGCCAAATACCCCCACATTTTTAAGCATTTGTAGGATGGTACTCTCCCATGCCACATTTCATAAAGTGTTTTATTCACTTTCTTTTGGGATATTTTATTAAGTATATAATTAGCAGAAAGCATTGCCTCCTCCCACAAGTTCTGAGGTAATCCAGAACTTATTAACATGACATTCATCATTTCTTTCAAAGTCCTATTTTTCCTTTCAATAATTCTATTTTGCTGAGGTGAGTAAGGAGCGGTGGTTTGATGAATTATTCCATGTTCTTTACAAAACTCACAAAAAGATGATTCATATTCGCCACCTCTAGCACTTCTAAGTTTCTTGATTGTCTTACTAAGTTGATTTTCAACTTCATTCTTATATTGAATGAAAATTTTCAAAGTTTCATCCTTGGTTCGAATTAAATAAATATAACTATATCTAGTATAGTCATTTATAAAAGTGATAAAATACTTTTTCTCACTTCTAGTTTGAATTGATTTAAAATCACAAATGTCATTATGAATTAATTCAAGTGGTTCCGTAGTTCATTCAATTGAATGAAAAGGAGTTTTGGATAATTTTGCCTCAACGCAAATTTCACATTTATGATTTGAATCAATGTCAAATTTAGATAAACATTCCATATTAATTAATCTACATAAAGATCCATAATTAATATGTCCAAGTCTACCATGCCATAAATTTGAAAACTTAAGCAAGTAAGAAGAAAATGTATTTTTATTAATAATAGAGGGTACAATAGTCATTACATTCATTTTGAAAAGGCCATCAGACATGTAACATTTTCCTATATACATCTCATACATCCCATTTTTGATAAGTACAAACTTGTCACTTTAAAAAACTAGCCTAAACCCATTTTTACTCAACAAAGATCCGAAAACAAGATTCTTGCGAATGTCCAGTACATGCAGTACATTGTTGAGAGTGAGTTCCTTTCCAGATGTCATCTTCAAAATAATCTTTCCTTATCCTTCAACTTTGGAAGTTGAGGAGTTGCTCATAAAAAGTTGTTCACCGTTGTCCACTGTAGAATAAGATGTGAACATCTTTTTGTTGACACAGATGTAGCGAGTAGCACCAACGTTCACCCACCATTCTTTAGGATTTCCGACAAGGTTTGCCTTAGAAACAACTGTAAAAAGATTTATGACATCTACACCATTGGAAATTTTTTTTCATTTCAGTTATATTGGCTTGAGCAGGCTTCTTACTTGATCTTTCTTTGCCTTTACGTTTGTAATGGCAATCTTTGGCCCCGATGTCCCTCTTTGTCACAAATGTAACACTTGTCATTAAACTTGTACTTCTTAATTTTCCCTCCTTTAGATTGCATTTTCTTCTACTATCTTTTAAAAACAGTTCCTAACAACTTCTCTGGTTTTCCACCATAATTGACTGGTACAATCACAACAGGAAGAAGCGTTGGCGCAGTTGCAACCATCACATTAGTACTTGTTTGGGCATTAGTTTGACCAGTTTCAGTAACCATGAATTCTAAATTATAAAACACAATTATAATTAAAATTTTATACTACACAGAAAATTTAAACCAAAATCACAGAATTAAATTTTATAAAAATAAAAAAAACAAGAATTGTAACTTTTATTTCTAATTAATTTGAAAATAAAATAAAATTTTATTTAACCAAATTAATTCCACACAGAAAATTAAATTTCTGTAAAAAATAAAAGAGACAAAAATTGTAACTCTTATTTCCAATTAATTTGAAAATAAAAAATTTATTTAATCAAATTAATTCTACACAAAAAAATATTTACACAACACTTCAAAAATTAAAATACTTGAAAACAAAATTTTAATTAATGAATACTTAGAAATTAAATTTCTGTAGCACTTCAATAATTAAAATAGTGAAAAACAAAATTTTAATTAATGAACACTCAGAAATAATTTTCGAAAACTAAAATTAATTTCTGAGCAACTTTACAAATAAATATTCTGAGTTGTTAATGACACCAGTATATTACTACTAGTTGTCAAAGAAAATAGACAGTATATTACTACTATCTGTCAAACAATATATTACTATTATTTGTTTTCCAACTAGAATAGTATTTTGTAAAACCACAGAAAATAATTTCCATATGAAGAAAAAAAGAAGAAAGGAAACAAACGAAAAATTCTGTAAAACAGAATAATTCGAATCTGTCTTACGATTGTTGGAGCAATCTTCTATGTATAAAATAAATAATTTGAAACCAAATCAAACAAAATAAAATAAATAACTTACAAAATTTATTTTACCAAACCGAATGAATAATTAAAAGATCAAGTCGAGTATATGACACTTTGTCCTTAAAACAGATTCGCCCGCTACGGTGTTTACGGATAAAAGGCGTCTATCTCCCAGGATACAATGATCTTCACAAATTATAGTAGCACTCCAAACAATTTGTTTGGTGAACAAAAACCTGTGTTCTTACTCTCTAAATTTTTTCCTAAAATAATATGAAGATTATATTATGCAAGAGAGTAAAACTATAAGGAAAATGATGAATTTCAAATCTTTTTCTGATGCAAAAAACTATTGGAAATGGCCTCTATATATAGGCAAAAATGTGATTAAAAAATATGTCCGAACAGGTGTGTAAACTGTCAAACAAATATGAAACTGTTTTGAATAGATTCGGTTCCAATTTTGAACAAATCTGCAAACTGTTTGAATCTGTTATAACTGCTGGCAGTTTCTAGCAGTTTTATACCGGTTAAAAACAGTTTAAATTTGTTCAAAAATAAAACTGTTGTGGAATGAAATGAACAGGTACAATTCAAACTCAGATATGTTGAAACCCAATTTAAATCTATTCAAATCTATCTGGGCAGATTTAAATCTGTTTGGGAAAAACAGATCTATCCGGGTGAAACAAATACTGTTTGGACAGTTAATCTATTGAAAAAATAAATAAACTGAAGAAGTAACAAATGGACAAAAAAAAATAAATTAATTTCAGTTCAGAAAATTAAATTTTTCCGCAAAAAATTTGAAAAAAATTTAAATAAATTTTGTCCAAAAAATTAATATAAGAACCGACTCGACCCACAATCGCACCCGACACGGCTCGGCCGATCGGCGACAGCGCGCGTGAGTGTGGTGGTTTTGGGCTAAGGTTCACTTTATCCATAACTCCTCCCTTCTACAAACTTGGGGTGCCTCTTGGGGCCGAACCCAAGTATTGTCACCTAAAACTTATATACACACATAAGGTCTCTTCAAGTTTCAATGTAGGACAAGCCTTATAAGGAAACCCACATTAAATTCTTTAATTGTTCATACTACGAACCCGAAAACGACATCAAGTTTTCATTCACTCATAAATGGTTTTGACAAACCGTCTTCACCGTGTGACTTACCACGCGGCAAAAAACACGTCACCTCTTCGGACCCACCCCAAAAGACATTTGGGGCCCACTCAAAATTGGACTCAAAGTTGGCCCAAAATAAGCCTATAAAACCATTATTTCCAACAATTGAAATAGTTAAAGGAGCAATTTCATACGTAGCAATGGCAGAGGTAGTTTCTTCGGTCAATATGTCTGAAAATGTGATGGAACATGGCCAAACGTGGCCCAAGAGTAAGGACATGATTTTAAAGATATATTGGTAAAGGACGCGTGGCGAATTCACACAGACTAGAGAGAAAAGAAGGTTACAACAGAAAAAGGTAGTTACAGGCAGTTGTGAAGATCATGGGCAGTTATTTAGGAAATAGAAGTAATATGCTTCATGGTGGAACACGTGGCAACACATGAATAGCATGACCAGCGGCATAAAAGTTGGAAATCCTTGTAGTCAAGGAACGGAAAAAACATCAATTCACAACTTGAGAAGTCTAGGAGTAATCTAGTCTGTTTAAGAGTAGCAGTAGTAGTAGCAGTTAATGTTTGTTCAAAGTCCTATCGATTGTAATACTAAAAGACTTGAGATTTGATCCTTGTGGTTAAAGTGAAAAGTTTTATTATTTTCATTCAATTTCCAGTTATATTTACTTTGTTTTTGTTTTTATTTTGTTTTTCTCTTTTTTTTTTTTTTTCAAAGAATTCCTTGAATCTGTCAAGGCATTAAGACTCTCAACTACATTACTTGATCTTGTTGTTTGTGACAATTGATTTGTTTGCTGTTTGTCAATATCACATCCAAACTAGATTTTTGCTAACACTTTATCATCTTAATTTGAGAGAGTATTTGGACTTGGTAAGCTCATTTTGAAACTAATTTCAGTGATCCGAACCATTCACTTGTTTTGACTTGTTGCGTAAAATATTCATGCAAAACATAAGATGATTAGATATCGGTAGTTATATATTTAAATCATATTTATTTTTAAAAAACTGATGACAAATATAATTTTAAAAATAACCATCTATTTTTTGTAATACAAATTTAATTCAAATATATAGTTACCAATATCCAATCATCTTTATTTTTTATATGAATATTCTTCTCAACAAGTCCTAAAAAATAAATAATTCAAATCATTAAAACCGGGTCAAAATCGAGACCTGTAGTGGGCTCTACGGACTTCTCAAGTTCTCTCATGTCGAGATGTGAACATGAAAAAAGTATTAATCTAAATTTTAAAATTTTATGACTGATCGAGATGCATACAAATTAGTGTAGACTCTATTGTCAAAAAAATAAATAAATAAATGTTATTGGCCTTCCTCTCTTTCACCAAGACCTATATGATTCGTTTTGTAATTTCTTACCAGTTGAAAGTTAATAACAAAAATTTAAAGTTTAAATATTTTCCCTCTAACTTGTAATCAGTTTATTGCACTAAATATTTATACATATATTCTCAATATATGTATGTGAACAATAAGACTTATATGATTTGTTTAGTCTTTGTTTGGGAAGAACTAAAATAGTTTGGTTTTTTTTAGCTTTTTTGGCTATTTTAATATGACTTTTTTAGCCTCTTTTGGTTTTTATTTTTGATTTTTTTGACTTTTGTAAGAGAAAAAATGTAATAATTATGATTTGGATGTGACATTTTGTCTTATTGACTTATATAGTTAATTTTGTTTTTTGTACTTTTTAGCCAATAAGCCAAAACCAAACATAATAATTTCTTACTAGTTAAAAGTTAATAATACAAATTTAAAGTTAATATTTTTCCTCTAATGTTTGGTAAAACTTAAAACCAGCTTATTTTAGCTTTTGACTTAATTTAAGCTATTTGGTTGTATTTGGTACAACTTAATTGATTAAATTATAGCTTAAATGAAGCTATTATTCAACTTATTTGAAAAGTGGCTGAGGGGATGCGTATATTTCTAGCTTAAGCGGGAAGCTGCACGGTGGGTGGTAAAATGACTTAAATACCCCTTCAAAAATTGAAAAATTACCAAACTGCTAATATATAAACTTCACAATCAAACACTATTCACGTCCGCGAAGAGAGAGAGAGAGAGCGTGAGGCGATTTTCGGTGGCTTAAGAGGCGATTTCCAGCGATGATTTTTAGCGATTTCCGATGATTTCTCTCTCTCTATCTCTCTCTCTCTCTCTATCTCCGGCGAAGCTCCATTATCTCTCTGTCTCTCTATCTAAACCATCGCGATCTCTCAACGCCGTCGTCGCCATCGCCGTCGCCATCGCGAAGCTCTGCTTGAAGCTCTGTCTGAACCATCGCGAAGCCTTAGTTCATCGCGATCTCTCAACGCCGTCGTTGATTTGAACCATCGCAATCTCTCAACGCTGTCGTCGCCACCGCGATCGCGAAGCTTTGCCTGAAGCTCTGTCCAAACCATCGCGAAGCCCATCGCGATCTGTCAACGTTGTCGTCGATCTGTGCTACCGGAGCTAGGGTTTTCAAACTGTAGAAAATAAATTGAAAATAAATTGAAAAAAACAAAAGAAAAAAATCAATATTAATGTTAATTAAAAAAGAAAAAATTACTTTTCAGAATTAATATTTACTTTTCAAAATAAAATGAAAAACAATTTATTTCAAAAAAAAATTAATTGTAATGAAAAAAATTTAATAAAAACATAATTAATTTAAATTGATATTACAACATTACACAGAATTAATACAAAATTAAACAGAATTAATTGAAATAAAATAATATGTAATGATATCACAACATTAATTGAAATAAATTGATACAACATTACAAAATTAATTGAAATAAATTGATATTTCAACATTAATTAAAATAATATGTAATGACATCACAGATTTAATCAGTGATGCTAGAGACCTCTAATTTAGAGGCTCTAAACACACTTCTAATGAGGTGAAAAAAAAGAAAAAAAAAAAAAAAAAAACAGACACAGCACTGACAGTGGCAGTGGGTGGGACCCACTGCCACATAACTAGTGGCACCCCTAATTAGAAGTCCCAAGCATTTTTGCAGATTTAATTGTAATAAAATATAACAATAATGCTATAAACCACTAAAAGTGGTGCTAGTGATGTGGCAATAGATGGGGCCTACCACTTGTGTCGTGTTTGAATAAAGATTGGGACCCCCTTTCTCCCACCCCCTTTTGATCCCCTTTCTTTTTTGATTGGTCACTTTTTCTTTTTCTTTTTTTTCTCCTCCTCTAATCACCACTCGCCACGTGTGTGTGGGGGTGGTGGGAGTTGAAGTTTGAGGGGATCTAAATCACTGCTGTTTTTTTTTTTTTTTTTTTTTGTAAAGTGCTTGACAACTCATTAGTGGTGCTTTAGAGCACTACTTTTAGTGGGATGTATCATTACCGAAAATATAATCACATCACAACATTAATTGAAATAATTGATACTATTAATGAAAGGATTTGTCAAATGAATAAATGAATTACTAAAAATGAAAAAATGAAATATTACCAAAAATAATTAAAATGAATAATAATAATAATAATAATAATTGATGGACCAATTGATATTAATTTTAATAATTAATGAAGAAAAAAATAAAATAAGGTGAAGAAGATAAGAAGAGAAGAAAAAAATTAATAATTTTGATAATGAATATATGAAAGATAATATGTAATGAAATCACAACATTAATATAAATTAGAACATGAATATTAATTTTAATGAATTAATAAATTAAAAAAATTAACAAAAAGAAGAGAAGAAAAAAAAAATTTTAAAAGAAAAGAAAATAAGGTGAAAAAGAAAAGAAAATAAAATAAAATGAAAAAGAAAAAGAAAAAAAATGTATTATAAATGAAATCACAAATTTTATATCTTATAAGGCAAAAATGACAATTATACAGAAAAAGCTATTTTACAGCTTATTTACCAAAAGTACTCTGCTGCTTAAATCCATAATCTCACAGCTGCACCAAACAAGTTACCAGCTTATGTTCACAGCTGTAAGTTATAATCTATTAAGGTATAATCTATAATTACTTTCTCACAATTCTACCAAATGAGGCCGTAATCAATTTATCACACTAAGTATTTCAACATATATTCTCAATATAAACGTATATGAACAATTTTTATTTACTACGTTCAAAATTTTGAACTATTTCAAATTAACGAGGTCTACATCAAATTTTTTTTAAAAAATAATTATTAAGTGTAGCTGCTAAACACATCTTTTAATAAAAAAATGATTAACAACATTGCTTTTTACCTAATTTAAGAAATATTCATAATTTTTACATGTACACTACTAGTATGTTTTTCATATTCGATTTGTTTTGATAGAAAACACTTTTTACAAATTTTTTTTTTAAAAATTATTTTTTTACGTTTGGTAGTAGGTGCGACAACAACGGTGATGGCGACGGTGGTTATGGTGATGGTGGTATAGTTGTGAAGGTGACAGTATTAATAGTGGTGGTGTGATGATAGTAGTAAAATTTTAGTTCAATAAATATTATCTGCCTTTTTTTAAATAAAGAATATTATATCCAAATAAACTAGTATTTCATTAAACATGAAAAATATTCTGTTAATTTTTATTTTTTATTATATTAAATATCAAAAATATATAAAAAAAATATTTTTTTGTCCAAACAAATCTAGCGTTAATTTCACCAAGAATATTTCGCAATAGTGGGATGTGATCTCATGGGAATTGGATAAGTGGGGTTGGGTGGCTTCAATATCTAGGTCTTTTTGGTGGGACTAGGTGCAAAAGTGAGAAAGAAATGGGGTGGAGTGGGTTGGGATGGTATGTGTTTAAAATAGGGCGTGGGTGGTGTGATCAGAAGTTTGATAATAAAATTATAAATTGAATGGTGAATTAGTGAATTGGTAGACTAATAAATTGTAATTTGAGCAGTTTTGAATGGATTCACGAATTAAAAAATATTATAATCAATTGTCAAATATTTACATAATATATAATATTAATTTACATAATATTTTTTTTTATATATAACACAAACTAATTTTACATAATATTTTTCGTATATATAATTATTAATTTGTAATAAATTTCACATATTAAATTTTTTTCGTATTTATTTTTATTTTGATGTTTCATTATAAGTTAAAAAATAGGAGTACTTACGTGTAGGTCCTATTAACTAGACTTATTTACCTACAGGTCCTAACTAATAAATTTAACACTATAAAAATAAGAGATTGATAAATTTATCACTATAAATTTATTCATAAAAATAAAAGACTGATAAATTTATCTTTATCACTTAATAAATTTATCAATAGGACTTAATGGGTAATAAGTCTCAAAAGTAGAACCTATTAGTAGTTTACCCTAAAAAATATATATGTGTTAACTGTTAGATAATGTCTCAATGGGACCACATAATTAAATGTGGTGTTATCATTTATAAGAAGCCTACAATTTAAGTGATTCAATTTAGTTAATAGGCTTAAAGGTATATGTGTTATGGACCTAATGTGTAGATACTAGTTGTATAATTTCTATTTCTATGAGGGGCAGAAATAGAAATTAAAACATATTAGTTAAAGTTGGTTTTCATTCCTTTTGAACTTCCACAACCTTTCAGTTTTGAAAACCAATAAATAGAAATTAAAACCAATAATGGTTAAAGTTGGTTTTCATTCCTTTTGAATTTCCACAACCTTTTAGTTTTGAAAACCAATTACAACCTTTAAAAGGTTATGGTCCATATTCCTTCCCAAGTGGAAAAAAGAACACTGCCATTTTTCTAAATCCTCTCAAGGAGAAACATAAGGCACCAAAGGGGAAAGGATTAGAAGGCAATAACATAATCAATAACAAAGAGTTTATTGATAAACACACTTCCGTTTAACCGTTCATCAATGGATTCAGGTATGTCATTTTGTCTTGATTTCTTGATAATACACATAGTAAATGATCCGAAGTGTAAGGTTTGTGTTCTGAAATTTATGTTGACAATTGGTATCAGAGCCAGCATATCATGTGTCTTATCAGAATTGATATGCTTTATTCATTCTATTTAGTTTCCTGGAATCAGATTCTGAATTTTCTTATGGATGTAAATTGCTTTTTTGCTTTTGTTCTGTGAAAATGGCAATCTGTTTTCTGGAATTGTAAAATGATTCGGTGGGCAATTTTTTTTTTTTTTTTTTCTCTCAAATGGATGAACATCATGTATTTATATATATATATATATATATAGATATATCTTGCGATTTGATCGGTTTAATTTTGAACATCATAAAAAAAAAAAAAAATATTTGTTTTTGGACCCGTCAATTCTATTTATATATGTATGTATATAATTGAGATTGCTGCAGATTATATAACATATACGGGGTCACAAATTTAGAAATCTTTAAATTTAATATAATTTCATACAACGTCTACAGAAATTTAATTTTCTAACATTCTTAATATAAGTCAATTCAAACAAGATGTCACAAAAGTGATCTCTCTTGTCTAGATTGTTTTATATGGAATGTTTTGATATTCATGTCTGTGTATCTCATGCGGGTTTTTATCGGTCCAAAGACATGATTAAGACTTGGCAGAATTACACACACATTTTGTGGTGATAAACATGTGCCAATTGTCAAGAAAAACTAATGTAAATAATAAATCCATCAAAAGATAGATTTGTTATTTGACATAACTTATTGTCAATGTTTGATCATTACAACAAGAATACCACTTACAGTTAATATCACTACCCAAAGGCTTGGTATTAATGTTGTGCTAGGTATCTTGAGATGTTGTCATTAAATTAATTTATTTAGAGATTATCTGTTTGGTAACTCAATGTGAGCATAATTGTTTATTCATTTTATTTTCTTTTCTATTCAGCTTTAATGTCGACTACTTCAATCTCTGCCAACATGAACAATGTTCTAATGTTAAATGGAACAAACTTTAAGGACTGGAAAGAGAACATATTGATTGTTCTCGGCTGCATGGACATAGACTTGGCATTAAGGATGCCAAAACCGAATGCTCTCACTGCACAAAGTACTCCTGAGGAAATTGTGTACTTTGAAAAGTGGGATCGTTCTAACAGGCTAAGTCTTATGATCATGAAGCGTGGGATTCCAGAAGTCTTTCGGGGTGCAATAACAGAGGATGTTACCGTTGCCGGTGAATTTCTTTCAGAAATTCAAAAGCGTTTTGCTAAAAACGATAAGGCTGAAACAAGCACGCTTTTAGCAAGCTTGATTTCAATAAAGTATAAAGGCAAGGGTCATGTTCGCGAGTACATTATGGAAATGTCTCATCTTGCTTCAAAACTTAAGGCACTAAAGCTCGACCTATCTGATGATTTGCTCGTGCATTTAGTTCTCATCTCTCTTCCTGCACAATTTAACCAATTTAAGGTCAGTTATAACTGCCAGAAGGATAAATGGACTCTCAATGAGCTCATTTCATTTTGTGTGCAAGAGGAAGAGAGATTGAAGCAAGAAAGGACTGAAAGTGCTCATCTGGCAAGCACATCCAAACATACGGGCAAAAGAAAGCATAAGGGAAAGGAAGTTGCTATTCCTCAGGGTCCGGAACCAAAGAAACAGAAAGTGCAGGATGGTTGTTTCTTTTGTGGCAAGCCCGGACACAGAAAGAAGGATTGTGCCAAATACGTCGCTGGCGTAAAAGAAAGGTACATTTCTGTTTTGGTGCGTTTCAAATAAATTTAGCTTCAGACCAAGAAACACTTGGTGGGTAGATTCGTGCTACTACTCACATATGTGTTTCTATGCAGGTTACTGAACTACCGAAGCCAATCGATCTTTGAAAGATACATCTTTGTGGGTGATGGCAAGTCAATAGAAGTGCAGGCAATAGCGCACTTTAGATTATTACTGAAAACTGGTTATTATTTGGATTTATTAGACACTTTTGTTGTACCGTCCTTTACACGGAATTTAATTTCTGTTTCTGCATTGGACAAATTGGGATATTATTGTTCTTTTGGAAATATGAAGTTTAATATGTCTATTAATTCCAATGTTGTTGGTACTGGTTTACTTAATGTGTTTAATAATCTATATTTGCTCGAAACTATTGCATCTTATAATGCAACCTTGCACGTGGAATCACGAGGTACAAAGCGTAAATTAACTAAATGGTCAACAATATTTTATCACATTCATAGACGACTATTCCAAATATGGGTATCTATTTCTTATCCATGAGAAATCACAGTCTTTGGACGTATTCAAAAAAATTTAAGGCCGAAGTTGAGTTACAACTCAACAAACGGATTAAAAGTGTCAGGTCTGACCGTGGTGGTGAATACTATGGCAGATATGATGGATCAGGTGAACAACGTCCAGGACCGTTTGCAAAATACCTGGAGGAATGTGGAATCGTCCCACAATACACCATGCCAGGATCACCTAGCATGAATGGTGTATCTGAGAGACGAAACCGGACTCTTAAGGATATGGTAAGAAGTATGATCAGTCATTCTACTTTACCAGAGTCCCTCTGGGGTGAGGCTCTAAAGACAGCAACTTATATCTTAAATCGGGTGCCAACTAAAGCAGTTGTAAAAACACCTTATGAGCTTTGGGTTGGGCGAAAGCCTAGTCTAAAACATTTGCATGTGTGGGGGTGTCCTGCTGAGGCGAGGCCTTATAAATCTCATGAACGAAAATTAGACTCTAAAACCATTAGCAGCTACTTTATTGGCTATGCTGAACGATCACGGGGTTACAAGTTTTATGATCCCACAAATAAGTCAATATTTGATACGGGAATTGCAACATTTTTTGAGGATGTTGAGTTTGGGGGGAGAAATCCAGTTAGAGACATTATCTTTGAGGAGGAAGCAGGAGTAATCCCACTTCCTACTACTACTTTTGACCAATCACAGGTTCCTATACCTGTCATTGCTCGAGAAGTAATTTCGGATCCTCAACCAGACAATGTTGTTCAAGATAATATAGTTCAAACCCCCATTCAAGATGAGGTAATTGTTCCTGAGGAACAAACTCTACAATCTCAACCTCAAAAATCTGTGCCATTAAGGCGATCCACAAAAGAAAGGAGATTTGCACTTTCAGATGATTATATTGTATATCTCCAGGAACATGAGGTAGAAAATGGAATGTCGAAAGATGATCCAATCAACTTTCGTCAAGCCATGGAAAGTTCCAACTCTCATAAGTGGATAGAAGCCATGAATGAAGAATATAAGTCTATGCAAGACAATAAAGTTTGGGAACTTGTCTCATTACCAGTTGGTGCGGCTGTAGGTTGTAAATGGATATTTAAAACCAAAAGGGATTCAAATGGTAATGTGGAGAGGTATAAGGCACGTCTTGTAGCCAAAGGCTTTACTCAAAAAGAAGGAATTGACTTTAAAGAAACTTTCTCTCCAGTTTCTTCGAAAGGTTCTTTTAGGACAATTATGGCGCTTGTTGCATATTTTGATCTTGAGTTGCATCAGATGGATGTCAAAACAGCTTTTCTTAATGGTGATATTAAAAAAACAATTTATATGGTGCAGCCAGAAAACTTTGTGTCAGGAGACCTAAAGAATATGGTTTGCAAATTGACTAAATCCATCTATGGACTCAAACAAGCTTCTCGTCAGTGGTACTTCAAATTTCATCAAGTTCTCACTTCGTATGGTTTTGAAACTAACGTTGTTGATGAATGTATGCATCACAACTTCAGTGGGAGTACACATATTTTTTGTTTTATATATTAACGACATATTGCTTGCCACAAACGATATAAACTTATTGCATGACACCAAGAGATTTCTATCTAAGAATTTTGAAATGAAAATCTTGGTGATGCTTCCTTTGTATTAGGAATCGAAATACACCGAGATCGTTTTCGGGGTATTCTGGGATTATCACAAAGGAGCTATATCGAAAAAGTACTCAATAGATTTGGCATGCAAAATTGTAAATCAAGTGAAACCCCGGTTGCTAAGGGAGACAAGTTTAGTCTCAGCCAATGCCCGAAGAACAGTCTTGAAATTCAAGAAATGCAGAAGCTTCCTTATGCCTCGGCTGTAGGGAGTCTAATGTATGCTCAAGTATGTACACGTCCGGATATTGCGTTTATAGTTGGCATGTTAGGCAGATATTTAAGTAATCCTGGCATGGATCATTGGAAAGCAGTCAAGCGTGTTATGCGATATTTATAGAGAACAAAGGAATATATGCTCACATATAGGAGATCGGATAAGTTAGAGGTCATTGGATATTCCGACTCCGATTTTGCTGGATGCCAAGACAGTAGGAAATCCACATCAGGCTATATTTATCTGTTAGCTAGCGGAGCAATTTCTTGGAGGTCTGCAAAGCAGACGCTCATAGCTTCATCCACCATGGCCGCAGAATTTGTAGCATGTTATGAGGCATCAAACCAAGGGATATGGTCATGAATTTTGTCACTGGGTTGCGTATTTTGGAAGGCACTGAAAGACCACTTAAGTTATATTGTGACAATGAGTCTGCAGTTTTATATTCCAATAACAACAGGAGCTCGACAAAATCAAAGCATATTGATATCAAGTTCCTAGTTGTAAAAGAAAGAGTGCAGTGGATGATTTCCATAGAGCACATTGGGACAAACTCCATGATAACGGATCCACTTACGAAGGGACTACCACCCAAGGTCTTTCATGAGCACACTGCTCAGATGGGTGTTGTTCTATTTGAGAACATTCTGGTTTAGTGGGAGTTTGTATTTATATTACTACTTTATATCAACCTTGACTTTTTACTATGTAATTAGATTAATTTCGCGAAATGAAATATTCATTTATTACGCTCACATTACGTATTGTGAAGTATTGATCTCAATAAAGTTAAGTAGGACCCGATTGGAAATAGGCATGTATGGATCACATCACATGTAATTTCCATGTTACGCATCCATGATTGATCTATGTCATTTAGCTGTATTAGTATACGTGACCATTGGTGGGTCGAGTTACGATTGATGTAACGAAGACCGCTTTGATCCTATATTAATATAGTTAATGGACAAGATTGTTTGGATACCCTCAAGTTATGATAACAAATTTCTGAGCTCACTAAAGTTAAGCACATTTTTCAGGATACATATGTGGTCCAGTGGGAGATTGTTAGATAATGTCTCAATGGGACCACATAATTAAATGTGGTGTTATCATTTATAAGAAGCCTACAATTTAAGTGATTCAATTTAGTTAATAGGCTTAAAGGTATATGTGTTATGGACCTAATGTGTAGATAATAGTTATATAATTTCTATTTCTATGAGGGGCAGAAATAGAAATTAAAACATATTAGTTAAAGTTGGTTTTCATTCCTTTTGAACTTCCACAACCTTTCAGTTTTGAAAACCAATAAATAGAAATTAAAACCAATAATGGTTAAAATTGGTTTTCATTCTTTTTGAATTTCCACAACCTTTCAGTTTTGAAAACTAATTACAACCTTTAAAAGGTTATGGTCCATATTCCTTCCCAAGTGGAAAAAAGAACACTGTCATTTTTCTAAATCCTCTCTGTTAGCACCATAAATCTGCAATTTTTATTATTTATATAATTGTAGGACACGTGGCATTCTCTTATTCATTTGGAAGTTAAAAGAAGTTATAAAGATGATGGAGAATATGAAGGACAAAGTGGATGAGTGGAAGGACACATGGCAAGACAAGAATGAAGATGGAAGAGTGGGTAGTTTTAGGTGGTTATTGGGTAGCTATTGCTGGAAGTTTTTTCCTACAAATATTTGCCTATAAATAGCCATCCATGGCTACATTGTAATAGGATCCAGAACTCAAATCAAAGACAGTTGATTTCAATATTTCTTGTCATTTTCCTTATCTTAGGAGTAGTTTAACATAGATTTATATTTCGAAACATTTATTTTCATGCACTTTCATTTCGAAGCATAGGAGTAGAGGTAAGTAATTATTACTTTGATTGTTCACTCAATCGTCTTTCTCCATCTCCCTTTCTTCTTTTAATTTTTCTTTTCTCTACACTTTGGCAATTTTGAAGTCCTCTTCGTTGAGGCGAAAGAACTATCAACACAATCGCTTGATAATTGGCTTGAATTTAATCTGTAAGGATTTTTCAATCCTTGCTGGCACGCTCGCATTTATAATATTTTCCTTCGTAGGAAAAATAAGCCAACATTTTTTGGCACGATGGGACGACCAAGTGTAAGAAATGACAAACAATTTGGATTTCGCCATTCGAACTTGTCAATTCGAAATATATTGGCGTGAAAGAAAAATTTTGGATCTTCAAGAAGAGATCCATTTTCTTGATGAAATAAACTTTCATCCATTACAATATTATTTGGTGGAAGAAAAAAAACACCATTTAATTGGAGAAATTCATCAACTTGATATGGAAATTCGCCAATGGAATGATGAGTTATCAACTCTCACTATTAAGTCTTTAACTAAGGCTTTAATGGCCGGAATTGGTGAATTTTTTCAGAATTTTTCCATGGTTGAAAATAGCAAAAGCAAAGAGTTGATTTCATCAATGGCTCGGGGGGTTCAAGAGCCCGTTTTTAAAGAGCCAAGTTATGAAATTAACACAACGAAAGAGCATGTTCTTGAGCCAAATTTGACTAAAAATGATGTTCCATGTATGACTCGGGGGGTCCAAAAATCAAATTTTAGAGAGTCAAGTTATGAAAATAACATATTTATGAGTGATTTTCATAAGCTATTAATGGCTAACATGAAAAAATAACCCACTTTGCTAAATAATTATGAAAATCAATTCGGTGAAAGTTTTGTTTTTAAAACAAACATGGTCAAGAATGATGAACAAGCCACTGTTCATGAATTCAAAATTTTTGACAATGTCAAAAGGTATGAATTTTCATGGTCACACTATACCATGACTTTTAGTGTTCAAAATCCTTTTTGGATTTGTGGTTCACATCAAAATATAATTCTAATGATGTGGCTAATAAAATTAACAAATTGTTCTTATGAGTTCGAAGCACTAAGAACAAAGGATGACCATTTAAAATGCATGAATTTGGCTAGAAAAAGCCTATGCATTTAAATAAGTGGTTGAAAATGGCTTATCTTTTCAAATTGATAGCCAGTTGTTTGTATGTACACAGTCAAAGCATCGAAGATACATTCGAAGCATCAAGAGTTGTTTCGAAGGTTGATTACTTCACCTTCGAAACTATATAAAGCTTTGAAGATACATTCGAAGCATCAAGAGTTATTTCGAAGGTTGATTACTTCACCTCCGAAACTGTATAAAGCTTTGAAAACTTTCAAAATGTGTACATCTCTTCAAATATATGTAAAATGACAATTAATTAGTTGTCGAATAATGCCTATTTTTGGCATGATAAGTTGGTTCGAAGAACAACAGTTTTTGGTGTCTTCGAAAAATTAATAATTGGTTCGAAGCACAAAATTAATATTTTCATTAATTATGTACGAACCAGAACATACAAAATTTGAATAACCACAATGTTGGCCAAAAGTTGCTTCGAAGGCCCTTTTGCCATAATTTTGCAAGCTTCGAAGCACTCCATCTTGCATTAACAGCTTCGAAGAAACAATAATGGTGGTTGTGAACCTTCGAAGCTTTGCCAAATATTTCCAAGGATGTAATTTGTCCTTTGTCGGCACTTTCAACTTTCGAAAGATGATTTTGGTTCTTTGTACCACCTTCGAAGCTTGTTACTAGTCCATAATAGCTAGCATTCGAGGCATCTAGTCATAATTTCATACTCATTCGAAGCACTTCATTGGTACTATTACATCATTCGAAGCACTTTGTTGGTATTATTCGAAGCATTTTATTGCTTAGATTAATCATGTGCTTGGTTCGGCCTTTCAAAAATTCAGATAAATATCATTTTTAAGGGCCGCGGGGGGTAATGTTAGCACCATAAATCTGCAATTTTTATTATTTATATAATTGCAGGACACGTGGCATTCTCTTATTCATTTGGAAGTTAAAAGAAGTTATAAAGATGATGGAGAATATGAAGGACAAAGTGGATGAGTGGAAGGACACATGGCAAGACAAGAATGAAGATGGAAGAGTGGGTAGTTTTAGGTGGTTATTGGGTAGTTATTGCTGGAAGTTTTTTCCTACAAATATTTGCCTATAAATAGCCATCCATGGCTACATTGTAATAGGATCCAGAACTCAAATCAAAGACAGTTGATTTCAATATTTCTTGTCATTTTCCTTATCTTAGGAGTAGTTTAACATAGATTTATATTTCGAAGCATTTATTTTCATGCACTTTCATTTCGAAGCATAGGAGTAGAGGTAAGTAATTATTACTTTGATTGTTCACTCAATCGTCTTTCTCCATCTCCCTTTCTTCTTTTAATTTTTCTTTTCTCTACACTTTGGCAATTTTGAAGTCCTCTTCGTTGAGGCGAAAGAACTGTCAACACAATCGCTTGATAATTGGCTTGAATTTAATCTGTAAGGATTTTTCAATCCTTGCTGGCACGCTCGCATTTATAATATTTTCCTTCGTAGGAAAAATAAGCCAACACTCTCAAGGAGAAACATAAGGCACCAAAGGGGAAAGGATTAGAAAGCAATAACATAATCAATAACAAAGAGTTTATTGATAAACACGCTTCCGTTTAACCGTTCATCAATGGATTCAGGTATGTCATTTTGTCTTGATTTCTTGATAATACACATGGTAAATGATCCGAAGTGTAAGGTTTATGTTCTGAAATTTATATTGACATTAACTATAGTAGAACGGAGCGATTTCAAAAACAGTTTATAGATTTTAAAATTTAAACCGTAATTAACAAATAAAAAAGTACAAATTAATATGTATCAATGCGATTTTAACATATGAAAGATATTTTGTACCGACCTAATTGAAAGGATTGGAAATGATGAACAGCAATGGGGGTGGAAGGGTGGTTTTAATAGGTGATTGACTGTGGAATTGTAAATGGAAAGGGGAAAGGAGAGAGTGAAAAAGTAGAGGATAAAATTATAAAATTAAAGATAAATTATTCTTCAAGAAAGAGTAATGCTTCGTGAAGATTATTTGCATTAATTTTTTAAAAATTTCAACATACTTTGTCTAGGAAAAGATTTCAAACGATAAAATTTGTCTTTAGTTTTACAATTGAATAAAGCTATACGTATCAATTGGTATATCAATTAGTATAGTCACAGATGATATGATATAGTTTTATTAGTTTTGAATATTTATAATTTGTATAATAGGTGGAATTTATAGTTTTGAAATTATAATGTTATAACATGTGTTAGTACATTAATTGGTATGGTAATTGATGTGTAGCACCATTCTTTACAATTTTATCCTTTACTTTTTTCCCAATTAATAACATGTTTTTTTTATCCAAAAATTAATAACATGCTTAAGGAGACAATTGTTTGGTTGATGTTTCTGAAAAAAATTTCAGAAATTTTCTCTACAAACAAATTTCAGAAATTTTCTCTACCAAACAAATTTTCCCAAAAAAATTTCCCAAAACACACAAACCAAACAACTTTTCCAAACAAATCTCTCTCACACACACATCAAATCAATCACTTTTTTCAAAACTCTCTCTCAAAACAATTTTCCAAAACAAATTTCTCAAAACACCAAACCAAACATGTTTTCGTACTTTTTTTTTCCAAAACATGTTTCTGAAACACAAACCAAACAAGCCATTTTGCCCATTTAATTTAACCAAGTGAACTACAAATATGTTTTTTGGTTAGGGGTTTAGGTATGTATTGAAAAGAGAGAAGAAGAAAAAAAAAGAAAGAAAAAAAAAAGTCTATATTTTAGGAAAATGATTTGGAGTCCTAAAATGATTCTCCCTAATCTCCCTAATTTCCATTTTGGAAAACTGTTTCTTTTTTTTTTTTTTTTTTTTACTTGATATGAAAATTAAGGAGATTAAGGGGAGTATTTTTAGGGGATGTAACAAGGTCCTATATTTTATTTGATTTTTTTTTCCTTAATTATAAATTTTAAAACATAGCCTACAGTTGCAGTGCAAACCAATGTCTTAGCTGCTCCAATCCCAACCCCAGACCCAATCACAAAAAACGGGTCAACCCAAAATCCAATCCACGAATATTCAGTTTACTATTCACCGACAATGCGATCCCGATGAATCAATCAATGCACTGTTCGATCACAACATAAACAAACAATCACCAGGGTACTGAATCTACTCACATTCACTTCTGAATTATTTATTCCCAAAAAACAAAAAACAAAAAAACCTAAAAAAACCTCTCACTACACTTTGGCACGTCTACTACTTCTGAAGATTCCACTGCAAAACCCCCATTTCTCACTGACCCAATTGCTCTCTTTGCCTTTACAAACTGTTTTGTTTGCCACCCAGATGAGGATTCTGTAGATATGAAGAGATTCAACAGAAATTTCATTGATCCACATCGAGATCCGGTAAACGCCGTCGTTTCACGGGTTCCGGAGACCAAATGGGGCTTGAATCCGCTGAAGTTGATGGGGGTTTTCGTTGCTTGTTTGATGGGTCTTTCGGTTTTGTTTTCTGTGTCTGTGATATTGAGGGACCCACTTTCTGATGGCATTTGGGTTGGTGCTGAAGCTAGGATTCTTGAAGTGAAGCCTCAACAAGAAGAAGGTACTTAGATTTTTATGGGTTTGTGATTTTGATGTGAATTTACGCCGTTTTGCCTCCAGCATTTCTATTTTTGCTTTATTTTGTAGTTAATTTTGTGTTATGGTGAATTGCAGTTTAGGTCATTTCATTGGTGAGTAAAGGTATGAAAAGTAAACGACTTGAATAGTTGTTTGTAGTAGATATTATGTTCTTGGTTAATGGAGTAGTCAAGAACAACTTTTATAGGGTAATTGGTAGCAATAAGTATACAAATGGTTATAGAACCGGATACATAATGTATATTAGAAAGATTGAGAATTTTTCAAAAATGGACTCCCTTAACAAATCCTGTAAAATCTTGTCTATTCATTTGTATTACAGATTTGGTTTATGTGTTCGTAATAGAACTGAATTGGCAATGATCATGATTTAGAAGTGATAGTGGTAGATGAAATAAGTTTAATTTCTATTTGAAGTTGATTCATAAATTGAACTCTATTTGTTTGAGCAATTAATCAAAAAAATTAATGAATTATATAATAAATAATCCTTGATTGTAACTTCTTTGAAACATGCCATGGACAACATGCTTTTATGAATATCAGAGTGGGCTTTCGAAAAATATCTTTGGTTCTGCCTACAGATGAGCAAAAATAATTGGAATTTATATCACAACCAGCATTCATCAAGGAAAGAATGTTGCCTTGAAATGTAGAGCATAATTGGCTAGATGAGCATTCATCATGTGGATGTTCACAGCCTCGGATAACTGGATTGTATTGCCCCAAAATCCTCTGATTGTTTTCCTGAATGGTAAAAGCCATTGCTGCTCTGTAGACAATTCTATGACTTTTCTCTCTTTTGCATTATATAGCTTGATCTTTCGATGATTGACAATCCTAGGATTTTTCCAATTGAAAGCTTATTGTACCTCCTTTGGATAAAAACGAGTGCCTTCATAATCGGTAGTAGTCCATTGGAATGGGGTGCACCTTTGAATGAATTGTAAACTCAGGCATCTTAGGGTCAACTCCTCTCTGATGTTGTACCTGAACTTAACTGATACACGGGTCTTGATTTTGTTTGGGGATAGCTGTACTGTCCTATCTAAGATCTCACCACTAAGTTTAAAATTTTCGCTTCTTATTATGCAAGTTTGTTGTATGATCTTTTGCTTCTGTAGCCACTCCTAGGCTGTGTTTGGATCATGGGTGGCCAAATTTGTAATCCAAACATAACCTTAAAACAACAACATATTATGCTTGCGCTGTCATATTTTAGTTTTATATTTGGAAAAATAATTTATTTACCACAAAAAGTACGTTACTTAATTATTAAAAAAGAAAAAGAAAGTACATAGTTTCTGTTTAACGTTAATTTTTGTCTTTGTTAGCTTCTCGGATTTTAATATAGAAAAAGAAACATAATCTCTCTCTCTCTCTTATTTTTTTTTGGGCTAGTTATGGGTTTTTCAGAAGATGATTCTTCTCAGCCTGCCGAGGTGCCTAAAGATAAACTACTTAACGGCCTGCTTGCTTCTGGATTCGATGAAAGATCTTGTCTCAGTAGATATCAGTCGGTACTTTATGGCAAATCATTAACCCATAAACCGTCGTCTTACCTTATCTCCAGGTTACGAAGCTACGAAGATCTCCATAAACGATGTGGACCATTCACTGTATCTTATAACAAAACCGTGGAGCAACTTAAGTCCGGCAAACAAACCGGTCCCCCTGATTGTAACTACCTAGTATGGATATCATTCAGTGGTCTCGGGAACAGGATACTAACCCTGGCTTCAGCGTTTCTTTACGCTCTCCTCACCAACCGGGTCCTACTTGTTGACCGTGGAGTCGATATTGCTGATCTCTTTTGTGAACCATTTCCTGAGGTCTCTTGGTTGCTCCCAACAGATTTCCCCATTACCGCTCAGTTCAGTAGCTTCAATCAAAAATCAGATCTCAGTTATGGGAATATGCTGAAGAAAAACCTGACTCAGACAGAAGTGCCACCCTTTCTCTATCTTCATCTGGTCCACGATTATGATGATCAGGATAAGCTTTTCTTCTGTGATCAAGAGCAAGATTTTATCAAGAAAGTACCGTGGTTGATTATGAAAACCGACAACTACTTCATCCCTTCTCTCTTTTTGATCCCGTCTTTTGAGCAAGAATTGAGAAATCTCTTCCCAGAAAAAGAAATGGTTTTCCACTTCTTGGGTCGGTACCTCTTCCACCCCACAAATCAAGTGTGGGGACTCGTTACCAGGTACTACCGAGCATATTTATCTAAAGCTGATGAAAAAATAGGCATCCAAATCAGAGTCTTTGATACGGGGGTTGGACCATTTCAACATGTTTTAGATCAAATCATAGCTTGTACCTTGAAGGAGAATCTACTACCTGGAATCAACCCAGAGGAGCATATCATCAGCCCACCCGGAAAGCAGAACACGAAAGCAGTGTTAATGACATCTTTGAACTCCGGGTACTTCGAGAAAGTACGAGACATGTATTGGGAACATCCGACCATGACCGGGGAGTTTATTGGCGTTTACCAGCCGAGTCATGAAGGGTATCAACAAACTGAAAAGCAAATGCACAATGTGAAGGCGTGGGCAGAAATGTATCTTCTGAGCTTGACCGATAAGTTGGTCACGAGCTCATGGTCCACTTTTGGATATGTGGCTCAGGGTCTTGGTGGGTTGAAACCATGGATCCTATACAAGCCCGAGAACCAAACTGCTCCCAATCCGCCTTGTCGTCGAGCCATGTCAATGGAACCTTGTTTCCATGCCCCTCCCTTTTATGATTGTAAGAAGAAGACCGGGGTCGACACCGGTGCACTTGTTCCTCATGTGAGGCATTGTGAAGATATGAGTTGGGGTCTCAAGCTGGTTGATCACAATGATTGAGGGGGGGAATATTTCTTCTTGTTGTAAAGTAGAATCAGAAAATTTTTCAATATGGTTTGAGGACCCTTGAAGAAGTATTTTGTGAGGGTGTATGATAAACTAGTTACTCTGAGTTTGGCTTATGATTCGCTCGTGTTTGAGATTAACATGTGAGGAAAAATGAGCCAAATTTAGTTATGTTTTGCAGCTTCTTGTTTTCTTTCTTGCGCTCGGCTTGACATAGCTTGGTCGGAAAAATTCAGCAGTGTGCTATTCATCATATTAAATTTGACATAACACTATTTATTATGTCAAATTTCACGTGATAAAAATATGTTGTCAAATTTTAGTTTGATAAATGTTTGACTATTGATTTTTTGAAATTTATTATATTGTCCTTAAAAAACATTTCATATCATTTAATTTTTTTAAAATATAAATTCAATAAAATTAATATAACAAAACATTTTTTTTAATAAAAAAAGCGCGCACACACTTATCAATCACAAAACAAGGATGATCATTTATGGCCCATGTTGGGTTTTTGTGTGGGTTGATTGTGTATGACCATTTTGTTTTGAAATCAATTCTGATGGTGGTAAAAATATGTTTTCACGAATAGCTTTTGGGACACTATAATTTTTTATTTTAATTTTAAAGAAGATAATTTCTGGTTACGTTTTAGAATATGAGAAACATTATATCAATAAATAGCAACATTACATAAATAAGATCTCAAAACGCCAGTCCAACCAAATGACAAAACAAAAAATAAATCAAATCAAATCAAACCAAACCTTAAGTTTCATCAAATGAGGTCGGCTTAACAAAACAAAAAATCAGCAACAAAAAACAAATTCATTAAAAAAACAGCAATGATTTAGGAAAAAACACCGATCTTCTCGAAGATATGGTCTAAAAATCAAGATCTATTTGAAAGTTCGCTGTCCCCGTTGACGTTATTCCCGTCGCTGTTGCTCAACTCCTCCTCCGCCGCCGGCGGACATCAAATACCATCAAAAACTAGAGTTGAGAAGGAAATACGCCCACAATGATATGGGAGAAGGCTTAATAGATGAGGAAACCATTATGGGTGTTGAAAATTCAAAAATCTATGTCGAAATCGGAAGAGAAAACTTTCAAATCCCTATTTCAGACATAAAAAATCCAGATCTACACTCTAAAATTGTAGATCTATACTCTATGAGTGCAGATCTACACTTAGAAATA
This sequence comes from Camellia lanceoleosa, assembly GCA_025200525.1. Taxonomy (NCBI): domain Eukaryota; kingdom Viridiplantae; phylum Streptophyta; class Magnoliopsida; order Ericales; family Theaceae; genus Camellia; species Camellia lanceoleosa. Next base: position 101,910,985 of record CM045759.1, read on the forward strand.
TAAAGTGGATCGCCAAAGTGTTGTCAGAGCAACCAAAAATCACCTAAAGAGAGAGGCTCTGCTCCCTCTCTGTGGACATTAATCATTTCTGGTTATTAGGTTACTGGAAGGTGCTTTAACCACTATTGCTTTAGGGTTTTTTTTTTTTTTTTTTTGGGGGGGGGGGGGGGTGTTGTTTGTTTCTAAGCAGTAGCTATTGGGTTAAAACCAAAAACCTAGCTGTAAACTTTTTGCATCAAAACAGTAGATCAAAAATCGCAACCTTAGATTTAACTTCCCTACAAACTAGAATACCAAAGATCGATTACTAGCAACAAGAGAGATGGAGGAGACGAACAGAGGAGAAGGGAAGAGAGACAGGAGGAGACATACCGCAATCTAGCATCGAAGCTCTGTGACCGGTGTCTGAGAATCCGATGAAATGATATGGGTTCTTTTCTATGTATTGTAGAGGCAATTTTTGTCCAATAGGAAAAATGCAAGGAATGGAATGGCAAAATGATCATTCCATTTGGAATGCCTATTGCGTATTTGTTTGGCAAACCAAACATCGGAATGGTCATTCAACTCTTACCTTTATTACTATGACACTCTTACCTTTATTACTATGAACCAAACGTAGCCATAATGTTTTATGTTTTTATCAGAACTCACTATCTCGTTATGGGTGTCATTAGCCTATGGCTAACACTACCATGTTGACATGTTCCCCTTCTCATCAATGTTTATAGAAATTTCGGTAGTGTTTGGTTTAAGAATTTGGAGAGAGATTTGGAAATGGAAAGAAAAAGATAAGTGAAATATAAATAATATATACCTACATCTCACCTAATTCCACACACCTTTTTCCTTTTTCTTTTCAAATTCCTCTCCAAATCCATGAACCAAACACAGCCTTAAGGATCAATGAATTCCATGTCAACCCTTGATTATCTAGTGATTTTTAAACAGAAAGTAGACTACAGTGAAAACCAAAAACCCATAGTTATAACACAATATATTCATAAGAACTCTACGATATATTCATAACAAAGACAACAGAAAATTCATCATGCCAAGTCTCAGACAAACAAAGACATAAATATTACTTCAATTTTCACGGTTGCTAATTCGACACAGCCTTATTTGAATGCCATATTCTATCAGTTCTTCCTCCCTTCGGATAAGATAATGTGGTATCCATGTCTGTAACCATCAAAAGCATAATGCAGTTAGCTAAGTCTGAGCAATATGAATATAAGATTGAGCTAAAACACATGGTTAGCTGGTTTGCGGAGCAAGCATCAAGACTCTAAAAATTAAAAAAAAACTTACGTTGATTTAAATGGTGCACTAGTAACTCCAACAGGTGTGTTGAAAGCAACATCCTGGAATGGACCAGCCATCTTACCACGTGGAAACCATCCCAGGTCTCCACCCTTCTTCCCTGATGGACATTCTGAATATTCCGCTGCTAGCTGAGGGGGGAAAAAACAGAGAAAAGTAGTATAGATGCATGTCAGCTTAATGGCTCAGTTTGATGTTCTTGAAATAATACCTGGGCCAAAAATTTTCTTTAGCAGAAGTTAGGGCAGACAGAGACAACCGTTTTCTTGTGTGCATGTACAAAATCAGGGGTAATTTGTTTCCAAATTGACTAGGTTAGGTCAAAATTATGACTCCTTGGAAGCCTAAATAAACACCAAATCAACGGACAATTGGATTGGGTTCATCAAAGGAGGCATTTCAGACATTTGCACGATCATAAATTATTCCAAAAAACATAAAAGAATCAATAGGGTTATTCCCTCAGTTTCAAACAAACAATTGCTACTTACCCAAACTTTCTTCAAGTGCAAAAGTTTCAAACTAAATGTGCTAAAATAAATAAATAAATAAATAAAATAAAAATTTAAAAAAAAAATCAGAACATAGTGGGTTAGGTTAATAAGTAAGGATTCACCTTAGCAAACTCAGCCGGTGGAACTTTGTCTCCATTACTAAGCCAGCCATCTTGCAGCTTCTTGTATGCTTCATTAATCTTCCCTTGCTTTTCGCATAAGATATGCCTTGCTAAATGATTTAAAAAGTAAAAAATAAAAGAACTATACAAATCAGGGGACTAAACCTACCGGATAAATTGCGGTTAAAAATAACATTAAAAGCTCCTGAGAAACATAATAAGGGGAAGAACCAACCTTTGACATATGTGCAGGTGCCAAGCCCATCTGCCGCCTTCCCACCTTTTCCCTTACCTTTCACAGCACCATCATCACTTCCACTGGCTGCTTGTTTACCCTTCCCTTTCCCTCCTGAATCCTTTGGCTTCGCGTCCTTACCCATGATTATTCAACCTTCTACCTTAAAATCACAATACGAAGACCTTCTTAATTAACAAGGAATGAAAACTGGAAGGGATTAAAATCACACATCAGGAAGCAATAATAGCTTAACGGTAAGCCAACTAAAATGACCATTATTACATGGATAATGGATGTGTTCAAGGAAAAGATTTGCTTGATCACATTCCCAAGAAGAAACATCGCTTCAGGGAAAACAGACTAAAAATTACAAGAATGAGAGTAAAATATGGAAAATTCTCCAGTGTGAAATGCACACCGTATGCAACCCTACCACAAAATTACCTAAGTTTTCACGAAGTTACATTAGTGATCTCACAAAAAAACATAAGTTGAACACAAATTCGTGTAAGTCTATTCATAAAAGTGAACTTACACGAATTTGTGTTCAACTTACGCATTTTTGTGAGATCACTTACGTAAGTTCATGAAAATTTACATAATTTTGTGGTAGGGTTGCATACGGTGTGCCTTGCTCACCAGAGCTTTACCTATAAATATATATAAATGATTGAGCCAGTAATGAAAAGAAAACATATAAAGAAGAAGAACAGACTATGGAGAACACATAAAAAAATATAGCCAAGTTGGACAAGAAATCAGAAATAGGAGAGCAATGGACTCCAAACAATAGAATAAACAAAAAAAAACTTTGCAGCTGAGCTAGCAAAGGAAATCAACACTCAAGAGTCATGAGATAATTTATGATCTTCAACTTCTTTCTAATGATGACTCTGAACATGTTAGTATACACAAAATAGTCAAATATGATGCACAATTATAAAAAGAGAGACCATTCTAAAAATATTGCAACTTCAAATTTTTAATTGGGATATACACTAACACAATCATTAATAATGTGTTCGGAATGAAATTCAAATAATATTGGTGATATGTAATTGCAAAAATATTTCAAAGAAAGAGTTCAAAAGGAAATGTGCAGAAAATTGGCTACCCAATGTTAGAGACAAGTTGAGCAAAATAGTAGATTGTTCAAGCTTGGTTTAAAAACTTGACAAGTTTTAAAATGTGTTCACGCTTGGCTTATTTATATAATGAGCTGATCTCAAACGACCTTTTATATACTAAACACCAATTGAGCTCAACTACCTTGTTGGTTCAATTTACAACCCTACCTATCAAATATCCTAATCCATAACCAAGATTTTCACCAATCAAACAATACCCAATCTCGCGCATTGATAATATGCAAATCTCCCTATTGTTGAGAAATATTCCCATCAATTCTAGAATCACAGCACATTCCATCTCAATCAAAACACACATTTAGCTTCTCTCCAGGAATTGAATATGGCTAGGTCACCCTAAACAATCCTCTAATCATGGGTAAATAAAATCAACATGTAAACCAAATTCAACAAAAACATAGAAACAGTAGCAATTTGTCATAGAAATAGAAAACCCAGAATTAAATCCAGCATAGAAAGTCCACAGAGCAATCTATATAACTGTATCAAGAACAAACACACATATATAGTTATTTGAGAAAACAAACCCAGAAACAGAATTAAAAGTCTAATCGAATGGAGTGAGTGACCCACAGAGAAATCATAAGGGAGAGTGCTAAATTCAGAATTAGTAAAGCGATCGGGGAGTTGGGTATTCACCTTCGATTCGATTTACGGCTCTGGGAAGAAATTCGATGGCACAGTCTGAGAAGAAGATGAACTCGATGGGGAGTCTAGGATAGTGGAGAGATGAAAGGGACATTTATTTATTAATTTTTTATTTTATTTTATTTGTAGCTTTTTACTAGTTTTGGTGATATTATTTTATAAAATAAATAAATTACGCTAATCAAGCTTGAAGCATAGAAAAAATAAAATAAATTTTATAATCTTTTTATTTCATTCATAGAACATCTTCGTAATAATCGTAATTTAATTAAAGATCAAGATAAAAAATTAGATTATATCCAAGATCAGTGTAGTTCTATCCTACAAAAGAGAATAGATTTAAATTTAGAAAAATTTCCCACTAAGCTAGAAATAGAAACATTAATTTCAGCTACAAATCAAATAGCTAAACAAATAGAACAGATTAATCAGATTCAAGATAATTTAAAACAGAAATTAGAAATTTTAGAACAATTAGTCAGGTCTTAGTTTATGAGCAGTGATAAAAAGGCTAATAGAGATTATCAGACAATTTTAAAACAAGCAGAAGATTTTTATAATAATCCAGAAGGAATCAGTATTTATCAGGGTATAAGTCAATCAAATAAAACAGCAGTAAGACAAAATAATATAGAAATTTTATTCTTAATTAGATTGTGTGAAAAATTTGACTATCTATTAGAACAGATACACAGTTTAGAAAATCGTTTAGTCACTTTAGAAAAAACAATACTTCAAAGCGGAAAAGGAGTAGAAGGATCCAACAAACCCCAATCTCAGATAAACGAAGAAGATATAGCTAAATATTTTGAAAAGCTTAAATTACCACCAAAGAAATCAGCCTGTAGAATTTATAGAAAATAAATATGTTTAAACAGCTAATTAAGGGTAGTAGTAGCAAAAAGCGTAATGATGATGAAGATATTAAAGTAGAAGAGTTTATAGATGTAGAACAACAAATAGAAAAATTTAAGAAAGAAAAATTAGAATTAATTCCAGCTAAATATGTATATAAGCTAGGTAAAATTCATAAAAGATAATATTTATTTAAACACTATGCGGAACAGATGATTAGTGTAACTCAAGAAGATGAGAAGGTAGAGAGGTTTTTTGAGAGGGGTTGGAAATTACAAAGCAGAGTGAAGTGGTGTTTTTTCTTTCTCTGTAGTTTTCCTTCTAGTTTTCATTCTAGTTTTCATTCTGCTTAATCCGTTGGCCAACATGCCAATTTATACAACTCAAAAAGAAAATAAAACAAAACTTTCAATCTTTGCCTACGACTAACTTTTCCTAAGTAGACAAAGTCTAGACTAGCCTATACCTTAGGCTTTTTGACCTTAACTTTTGAAGATAAAAGAGATTATTGGAACTTAGAAGATTTTCAAGAAATAGCTAATTTAGAATTAATTTTTGCAAAAATAGGAAAAATAAAGAAAAAACCAAAATACAAGAGTACAGAAAAAGATTTAGATGAGATAATAAGATTAGCTGAAACAACAGAAATTTTAGGAGAACAACCCATGAAATATTGGGAAAGAAATAAAATTTTAGCCAGTCTAGATATAAAAAATAGAGATTATAGGATCACTTCAGCACAAATAGATCACACACCAGCAGACATAGAAGAATTTAGAACTCAGATTAAAGAATTATTAGATTTAGGAGTAATTAGACCTAGTAATAGTCCACATAGAAGCGCTAAAGATTTATGGTTAGAAATCATGCAAGAGATAAAGAGAAGAAAAGCTAGAATGGTAATAAATTATAAGCGATTAAATGATAATACGTAAGAAGATGATAAATACAATATACCGTATAAAGATCGACTTATAAATGGAATACGCATAAAGAAAGATATTTAGTAAATTTGATTGTAAATCGATTTTAAGATAAAAATGGAAGAGGAAAGTATACCATGGATGCCTTTTGTTGCCCTCAAGGACATTATGAATGGCTAGTTATGCTCTTTGGATTAAAAACGCACCTTCCATATTTCAAATAAAATGGATAGTATATTTAATAAATATAGTTTCATACTGGTATACATAGATGATATTTTAGTATTCAGCCCAGATAAAAATAGTCATATAGATCATTTGTATATAACATTAGAAGAATTCATAAATAATGGAATAATAATTAGCAAAAAGAAGATGGTATTAAATACACCTCACATAGAATTTTTAGGAATGGAGTTAGGAGATGGAAAAATTAGGTTACAACCTCACATAGTAAAAAAAATTTTAGATTATCCAGATAAACTAGAAGATACAAAACAGCTTCAATCATTTTTAGGAATTTTAAATTATGCACGAATGTATATTCCTAACCTTAGTAAAATAATAGGACCACTTTATAGTAAAACCACACCCACAGGACAAAAATATTTTAACCAACAAGACATGGCTTTAGTCAGAAAAATTAAAGATATTTGTAAAAATTTACCAGACCTGCAACTCCCCTTAGAATCAGAATACATAGTAGTAGAAACAGATGCAAGTCAATTAGGATGTGGAACAATATTATTAGCCAAACCCAGTAAATATGATAGTAAAAATAAAGAACGCATTTGTAGATACAGTTCTGGAAAATTTAAAGAAAAAGATACAACCATGACCAGCTTAGATTTCGAAATATTAGGAGTAGTTTATGCAATAAATAAATTTAAATTATTTTTGCACAAACCTTTTACAATTAGAACAGATTGTGAAGCTATAGTTAGATTCCGTAACAAACTCAATGAGCGTAAATTAAGCACTAGAAGATGAGCAAAATTTTTAGATTGTATAGTAGGACAAGGATATAAGGTAGAGTTTGAACATATATCCTTGTCCTAAATTTTTAATATGTTCAATCTAAAAATTATGGATAAAGGCAGAAAGGTCAGTGAAGAGCTAGACCAGCTCCGAGACGAAGAAAAACAATTGAGAGTAACCGTTCGAACCCTAACCAATCAGCTTAAAAACTTAGCTCCAGAAAGAAAGCCTACCTCCTTACCTAGCCCAGAAATCAAACAACTCACCAGTGAGGAATTTGACAAATTGAGTGCTAGAATGTATTTCTTCAGACATTCTATCATTCGATCTCTTTGTGAGAAAAGCCAAGTAATAGAAGACCTAAAACCCTATATTTACACCTTGGCCGAAGATAGCAGAAATAACGAGCTAGTCCTTATTCAGTAATTTCTTCAAGACCTTTCCATAGCAAGTGTTGATTACCCCGGCTTAGCTTATCAATGGATCTATACTTATGAAGATGAAGAGCAGCCTTGTCTAGATGAAGAAAAATGCAATAGGAGATCCGAGCATTTTGGAAGATGTCAGTGTAACCTAGACTTCAGTATTTGCCTTTGCCAGATAAAATTAGCTACATTCGAACCATTGGAGATAGAAATCAGAGGCGAGATTCGTATTCAATGTTTCAAAATTGTTAGATTATGGTTTTGTCTCTAAATTAATTTTCACAGATCCGTAATGCATAAATAGCTTTGGACATAAGCTTGCTCATACAAAGATTAGGCGTAATGGAAGAATTTCATCCATATGTGGAAGCTTTGATAGATAGCAAACTACCGTAATGGAAGGAAATATGGTGCAACCCAACTAAGCATAAGATGTATCTCAGAGAACCTCAAGATATCCAAAGACTCCTCAATAGAAGACCCCGCCATGTAGGAGATTTCCACTCAAAGATCATTTCAACAAATGGAGAAAATTTGCCACCCACTCTATTAGCATATAATGGAAATTCGACACCTAGTTTGTGACGATAGATATCGAAGATACATTGTAATTTAGCCATCCCAGATATCCATTCACCAAGAGATATTTGTCGAAAGGTCAAGACTTAACTATCGGCATGACGCTTCTCATGAGTCACCGTAATCGACGGACAGATCAAGAATGGTTCGATGAACCACCCATGACGGAGATGACTTTTAAAAACAAATGGGTCGTGGGACCCGCTAGTTTTTTTTTTTTTTGAATTCTATCCATACATTCTATCTGAGAGGTCATCTAGATCTGCTGTTGAAAGTTGGTCGTAAAAGTCATCCTTATCTCCCATATCGGACAGTTCTTGATCATTTTCCCCTATCACTGATGATTCGTGAATGACGCCGTGTTGATAGTTGGGGTACTGGGTTTCGTCGACAAATGTTTCTCTTCTAAATGGATATCCTGGGATGGCCAAATTACAATGTATCTTTTGATATTTATCTTCATAAACTACATGTCCGGAATATCCATTATATGCTATTAGTGTGTTGCTGGCAAATTTTCTCCACTTATTGAGCTGGTCTTTGAGTGGAAATCGTCGGCAAGGCCAGGGTCTCCTATTGAGAAGTCCTGGGTATCCTGGGAATGTAGAGGTTCCTCTGAGGTACATTTTGTGTTTAGCTAGATTGCACCATATTCCCTTCCATTCTGGTAGTTTGCTATCTATCAAAACTTCTACATATGGCTGAAATTCTTCCATTACACACAGGACTGCATGAGCAAGCTTGTGTCCAAAGCTATTTGTCTGATCTGGATCTGTGAAAATTAATCTAGAGACAAAGCCGTAATCTAACAATTTTGAGGCTGTTAGATAACATGTCTCGCCTCTTATTTGTATCTCCAAAGGCTCAAATGTAGCTAAATTTATCCGCAAAGGCAAATGTCAAGTCTAGGTTACAATCGACACCTATCAAAATGCTCTAATGCTTTCAGATTTTTCTTTTGTTGCTGTACGCTTCTTCTTCTTCATTGTTATAGATCCATTGATAAGCTAGGCCAGGGCAATCGACTCTTGCTATGGAGAGATCTTGAAGGAATTGCTGAATAATGACTAGCACGTTATTTCTGCTATCTACGGCTAAGGTGTAAATAATGGGTTTTAGGTCTTCTATTTCTTGGCTTTTTCACAAAAAGATCGAATGATAGAATGTCCAAGAAATACATTCTAGCATTCAATTTGTCAAATTCTCACCGGTGAGTTGTTTGATTTCGGGCCAGGTAGAGAGGAGGTGTTCTTTCCGAGCTAATCTTTTAAGTCGATTGGTTAGGGTTCGAACGTTGTTCTCAACTGCTTTTTTCGCCTTGAGTCGGGTCTAGCTCTTTCACGACCTTTTTGCCTTTATCCATAATTTTCTTGAAATTTCTAGTAAGGCCTTCACAATGTCTCGACATCCGGAGAGGATTCTCAAAATCATTCGAGGGTTAGAACTACTACTATCGTTCAACCATCGCTTCCAATTATCTCGCTAATCAAGCTCCACTCGTAGCAAAGATGGTTGACTTCATCTTGCTCAATGTGTCCAGGTAATCTTTAGCTATCTGGCTAATAAAGTAACTAGTTCCTATCTGTCTTCGGGCATAGGTACTGGCTGACTCAAAATCATAAAATCCTTTAAACTGAGGCAAAGGAAAAAGTTTTACTAAGGGGTCTACTTCTACCCAATCAAGGTAAATACCAGGCTTGGTTCCTTTAACTACTACATAGAAAGAAAAACTTTTTGACAAAGGTTTATTTTAGATTTTTGAAAAATATATACTGAGAGAGTTTAAGGCTGAAAGGCGTTTAGCTGGGTGGTTCTGACTGTTCCAAAGGTTATCTAAAAGACACTGTTGAACTGGGTCTAACTCAATTCCTGTTAAGGGTCTGAATTTTGTTCTGCCTTCATGAATGGGAAGAGAGAATCCCCCAAAGTTCATGGTCTTGCTGTTCTCCATTATCTGCACAAAAATTAAACTGGTTATCTTCTTTTTCTAAATAAATTTTCCTACTTAACCAATCTGTTAGCCTATTATCACTACCTTTAATATGTTCAAACTCTACCTTATATCCTTGTCCTACTATACAATCTAAAAATTTTGCCCATCTTCTAGTACTTAATTTACGCTCATTGAGTTTGTTATGGAATCTAACTATAGCTTCACAATCTGTTCTAATTGTAAAAGGTTTGTGCAAAAATAATATGAATTTATTTATTGCAGAAACTACTCCTAATATTTCAAAATCTAAGCTGGTCATGGTTGTATCTTTTTCTTTAAATTTTCCAGAACTGTATCTACAAATGCGCTCTTTATTTTTAATATCATATTTACTCGGTTTGGCTAATAATATTGTTCCCCATCCTAATTGACTTGCATCTGTTTCTACTACTATGTATTCTGATTCCAAGGGGAGTTGCAGGTCTGGTAAATTTTTACAAATATCTTTAATTTTTCTGACTAAAGCCATGTCTTGTTGGTTAAAATATTTTTGTCCTGTGGGTGTGGTTTTACGGTATAGTGGTCCTATTATTTTACTAAGGTTAGGAATATACATTCGTGCATAATTTAAAATTCCTAAAAATGATTGAAGTTGTTTTGTATCTTCTAATTTATCTGGATAATCTAAAATTTTCTTCACTATGTGAGGTTGTAACCTAATTTTTCCATCTCCTAACTCCATTCCTAAAAATTCTATGTGAGGTTTATTTAATACCATCTTCTTTTTGCTAAGTATTATTCCATTATTTATGAATTCTTCTAATGTTATATACAAATGATCTATATGACTATTTTTATCTGGGCTGAATACTAAAATATCATCTATGTATACCAGTATGAAACTATATTTATTAAATATACTATCCATTTTACGCTGAAATATGGAAGGTGCGTTTTTTAATCCAAAGGGCATAACTAGCCATTCATAATGTCCTTGAGGGCAACAAAAGGCTGTCCATGGTATACTTTCCTCTTCCATCTTTATCTGCCAAAATCCTGATTTACAATCAAATTTACTAAATATCTTTGCTGTCTGTATTCTATTTATAAGCTGATCTTTATCTAGTATATTGTATTTACCATCTTCTGTATTATTATTTAATCTTTTATAATTTATTACCATTCTAGCTTTTCCTCTCTTTATCTCTGCATGATTTCTAACCATAAATGCTGCGCTTCTATGTGAACTATTACTAGGTCTAATTACTCCTAAATCTAATAATTCTTTAATCTGAGTTCTAAATTCTTCTATGTCTGCTGGTGTGTGATCTATTTGTGCTGAAGTGATCCTATAATCTCTATTTTTTATATCTAGACTGGCTAAAATTTTATTTCTTTCCCAATATTTCATGGGTTGTTCTCCTAAAATTTCTGTTGTTTCAAATTTAATCTTATTATCTCATCTAAATCTTTTTCTGTTCTCTTGTATTTTGGTTTTTTCTTTATTTTTCCTATTTTTGCAAAAATTAATTCTAAATTAGCTATTTCTTGAAAATCTTCTAAGTTCCAATAATCTCCTTTATCTTCAAAATGAATTTCTTCAAAATCTTCTAGCTCGTAATTTTCCATATCTAATTTATCTAAAGAAGTGTTTTCTATGTCAATAGGTATGTATGTTTCAGCTAGCTCTGGAAAAATATTTCTACTCGGAAATAAAAATCTAGCGGGAACTGAATCTACTCCTATGGTACCACCACGCTTCGCACGCAACTCTGATGAATGGGCGATGGTGCTAAGGGCATAAGATGTTGGTGTATTGATGGTTCGTTTGAAGAAGCTGATGTTGTGTTGGCTGATAAACATACCACCTTGTAAACTAAGTATGAAATTAAGTCCTAAAATGAAAGGGTGATTCTGTCGGGAATTGCCTATCCAAACTTGAGGTAAGCGGAACCATTCTATGTGCTGATCTTGAGAACCTAGATGATGAAAACTAATCTGGGCGCCATTAATGCAATGTGTATATTGCATTTGGTGCCAAATGCTATCTTGACTAAAATTTGGTGTTGCTAAGGTCAGACTCCATCTGGTGGAACTACGTGTTGCTCTATGTATGATTTACTGGCTCCTGTATCTATCATGGCATCTATGCTAAGGGTTTTTTCTACAAACTTAATTACACAAGAAATCTCGACTAAATTGGACTTGGGTATAACAGGGTAATTAAATGGTAAATATGTATTATCTGGTTGAGTCTGAGAGTATTGACTAAAGGGTTGAGAATCAACTAAATTGACTAATTCTAAAGAGTTCATATGATCTTCAACTAACTTATCTTTTAAGGGGTATGTACTATGAAATTGTTCTAAGCATTGCTTAAGTCGCTTTGTTTTCTAATTCTAAACATTCTATGTCAAACCTAGTTTTAGTTTCTATCTCTCTAATTTGAAATGTAAGTTCTCTTATTTGTACTTCTAATTCTCTATTTGCTAGTCGTAATTCTCTGTTTTCAATCTTGTTATCTTTTACGGTATTTTCTAATTTTATCTTATGTGTCATATTTAATTTTTCTAAACAAATTATACAATAGGTTATGCTGCATAATAAACATTGAGCTCTCTTATCTCTGGCTGGAAACCAATTACAATAGCTGCATCTAGTTGTATCAAATCCTAATCCTATCTGAAAATTATGTTGACATTCAGTATCTGGATTGCATTCCATCATAAAGAAAATATCTTGAGTCTTTCCTATTTCTTGGTTAAGTTGTCCTAAAAGATTATCTACATCTGTATCACTTTCTGAATCACTATCTGAGCTTATAGCTTCTAATTGATATTCATAATCACTGACTATACTATATACATCTGAATCATCACTAATTATGCTGACTATATCTTCTTCTAAGTCTTCTATAATATTTAATCTTTCTATCTGCTTATTAGTATTAGGCTTGTATCTTTTTGGGCAGTTTTTTGCAAAATGATTGGGTTCTCCACATATATAGCAATTACATTTTTTACTATTGGGTTTGCTAACATATCTTTGTTTTCTTTTATCTTTTTCATCTTTGGGTAATTTCTTATAATTTGTTCTATTAAAAGTTCTACTTTTCCTAATGAATTTCTATCTTTTCCAGGGTTTTCTATAATTTTTCTTCCAATATTTTTCTTTTCTATATTTTCCATATTTTTTGTATTTTTTCCTATTATATTTATCTTCGTATTGCTGAGGGGTATATATTACACTGCTACAAAAACCATAATTTTGTTTTTTCAAATCTTTCTGTATTTTAACTTCTATACATTTTTCTCTGAGTCTTTGGAATGTAAAAATTATCCTAGGTCCTATTCCTAAAGTTCCTTTTATTTTTACTTCTCCTGAGGCTATTTGAGCTGGTAAGTTTGTATAATAAATTGACCATTTATCTTCTATTTCTCTTCCTAGTTCTCCGGGTAATTTTCTAAAATATTTATTTCCTATCTCTTCATCAAAACTTTTTCCAGTTCTAGCTGCTATAGCTAAGTATTCTTTACTAAAGGGTACAATATATCTCCAACTTCCTAAAGTCATTTGATCTAATTCAGTTAATGCTATGCTTTGAGTATAAGTATTTCGTCTAGAAGGGTCATATCCTATAAGTATTTCTTTTATAAAACTTGTAAAATTCCACGGGTTATCTCCTAAGTCCTTAAGTTGTCTAATTATCTCCTCATATTTTCCTTTAAATGTTAAGTATATATTAAAAGCTGAGTCTCCTAAAAGTGTCTCCATAAAGTCCCACATATCAGTTGTCTCATAAGGATTACTTATCCATGCCTTTACCGCATCTTTTTCCCATCTTTCTATTACTTCTTGCCATATCTGAGGGTCGAATCTAGCTAAATCTAAAAGGGTTCCCTGGTTATTAGCTGGTTGTAATTGTATACTCATATCTGGTTGTCTACGCTTTCCATGAAATCTATAGCTTTTATTTGGGTCTATTTGGTGCCATCTGCTATGCTGACTAAGGCTGGTATTGCTAAGGCTGTACTCCATCCTGGTGCAACTACGTGTTGCTCTATGTATGATTTACTGGCTCCTGTATCTATCATGGCATCTATGCTAAGGGTTTTTTCTACAAACTTAATTACACAAGAAATCTCGACTAAATTGGACTTGGGTATAACAGGGTAATTAAATGGTAAATATATATTATCTGGTTGAGTTTGAGAGTATTGACTAAAGGGTTGCGAATCAACTAAATTGACTAATTCTAGAGAGTTCATATGATCTTCAACTAACTTATCTTTTAAGGGGTATGTATTATGAAATTGTTCTAACTGCTGTTTAAGCTGTTTGTTTTCTAATTCTAAACATTCGATGTCAAATCTAGTTTTGGTTCCTATCTCTCTAATTTGAAATGTAAGTTCTCTTATTTGTACTTCTAATTCTCTATTTGCTAGTCGTAATTCTCTGTTTTCAATACTGTTATCTTTTCTGGTATTTTCTAATTTTATCTTATGTGTCATATTTAATTTTTCTAAGCAAATTATACAATAGGTTATGCTACATAATAAACATTGAGCTCTCTTATCTCTGGCTGGAAACCAATTACAATAGATGCATCTAGTTGTATCAAATCCTAATCCTATCTGAAAATTATGTTGACATTCAGTATCTGGATTGCATTCCATCATAAAGAAAATATTTTGAGTCTTTCCTATTTCTTGGTTAAGTTGTCCTAAAAGATTATCTACATCTGTATCACTTCCTGAATCACTATCTGAAATTATAGCTTCTAATTGATATTCATAATTACTGACTATACTATATACATCTGAATCATCACTATTTATGCTGACTATATCTTCTTCTAAGTCTTCTATAATATTTAATCTTTCTATCTGCTTATTAGTATTAGGCTTGTATCTTTTTGGGCAGTTTTTTGCAAAATGATTGGGTTCTCCACATATATAACAATTACATTTTTTACTATTGGGTTTGCTAACATATCTTTGTTTTCTTTTATCTTTTTCATCTTTGGGTAATTTCTTATAATTTGTTCTATTAAAAGTTCTACTTTTCCTAATGAATTTCTGTCTTTTCCAGGGTTTTCTATAATTTTTCTTCCAATATTTTTCTTTTCTATATTTTCCATATTTTTTGTATTTTTTCCTATTATATTTATCTTCGTATTCTTTGAGGGGTATATATTACCTTTGCTACAAAAACCATAATTTTGTTTTTTCAAATCTTTACGTATTTTAACTTCTATACATTTTTCTCTCGAGTCTTTGAATGTAAAAATTATCCTAGGTCATATTCCTAAAGTTCCTTTTATTTTTACTTCTCTGAGGCTATTTGAGTTGGTAAGTTTGTATAATAAATTGACCATTTATCTTCTATTTCTCTTCCTAGTTCTCGGGTAATTTTCTAAAATATTTATTTCCTATCTCTTCATCAAAACTTTTTCGATTCTAGTCGCTATAGCTAAGTATTCTTTACTAAAGGGTACAATATATCTCCAACTTCCTAAAGTCATTTGATCTAATTCAGTTAATGCTATGCTTTGAGTATAAGTATTTCGTCTAGAAGGGTCATATCCTATAAGTATTTCTTTTATAAAACTTGTAAAATTCCACGGGTTATCTCCTAAGTCCTTAAGTTGTCTAATTATCTCCTCATATTTTCCTTTAAATGTTAAGTATATATTAAAAGCTGAGTCTTCTAAAAGTGTCTCCATAAAGTCCCACATATCAGTTGTCTCATAAGGATTACTTATCCATGCCTTTACCGCATCTTTTTCCCATCTTTCTATTACTTCTTGCCATATCTGAGGGTCGAATCTAGCTAAATCTAAAAGGGTTCCCTGGTTATTAGCTGGTTGTAATTGTATACTCATATCTGGTTGTCTACGCTTTCCATGAAATCTATAGCTTTTGTTTGGGTCTGCTTCGCTACGTCCTGAACTTGCTAATGGCCTTCTTCCTCCTACTGTATAATGTATTGGTTCTACGGGATCCTGTACAGTTGGTTGTGGGTTACTAGTTCCTGTGCTTTCTGTATTCATATAAAAAGTATCTTCTACCTTAGGTAGTTCTGGTATTCTAAATATTTTGCTGGGATGTATAATATCATCTACATATTCTGTATGAAATTCTTGATCTAAAAATGACACTGCTTCATCATGGGTATCTCCTCTGGTTAAGTATTCAAAATATCTAGCATCTAATATTTTGTTCATGTCTTCTAGAGTGAAATTGTCTAAATCTATCTCATCAATATTATATATCTTATTTTGTGATACTGTTTTTTCTTCTGTCATTACATAAAATTGATTTATTTCACTACGATTATCTTGATTTTTTTCTCTATCTATGCTACTAAATTCATCATCTTTAGATTTTTCTGGTGCTACATAAGTATACTGAGTAAATCTTACTGCATAATTTTCATCTGCTGTCTGATATAATAAATTATCTTGAGGGGCTAATCTTTTTTGTCCTAAAAAATCTCCTAATTTCCAATCTAGGGCTGCATTATCTTCTGAATTAAATTTTTTAGCTGGTAAAGCTTTTATTCCTTTTGCGCCTAATAATTTAACTATCTGATCATTCGTAAGTCTATAGTGAGTATTACTTTCTGATACTGTTAATCCGAACAATCCTGTGCAGACTAATAAATTCTTTTCTCCTTTTTTCATTTTGTATCCTCTACTCTTTATTCCTATTTTTATCTTTTTATGAAAGGTTGAGGTTGGTAATAAGAAATCTGGGGTAAAATAAACTACGTCTACATTTTTATCTTTTCTAGAGATCTGTTAGAAGCTAATGATAAAAGAAAATGATATCTAAATTTTTGATCTTCTAATTCTTGTATTAACTCAATACTAATTTTAATTTTATTCTTAAGGTCTTCGTCTAAGGGCATATACTAATTTTTTATTTTTTATTTTTTATTATTTTTTATTTCTAAAGTCTAAATCTAGTGGATCTTTTGAAGGCTAAAATCTACGTCTACAAATTTTTTGATTTTTTAATTTTTATTTCTAAAATCTACGTCTAAGAACATACAACTTCTTTGGATTCTTATATAATATTTCCTTAATATTTCTACTCGGGTTGCTCTCCTTTTATTCTAAAATTCTTTTCTATGGCAAAAATTCTTTTTAGGCAATGTTTGTTTTCACTACATGTACTTCCACCTTGAAGCTAAGCCTCGTTCAACATAGTATATTTTTATTTTCCATTTTTTACTTTTCCCTTTCTGCCTACAATTCGCCCTCCAACGCCTAACCACGGCTCACACGGGCTCTTCAGCTAAGGTCACTCAGTAACAAAATAGAAAACTGAAGATACTACGAAGGTTTAAAGCATGTAATATTAATGAGCAAACAACCATTCCACAAACTTAATTTTTCCCAAAAAGAAAATAAATTTTTAGAATAGAAGAGTTACCCTTTCGAAATATTTAAGGAAAAAGAGAAACTACTCACACTTCATATTAATAAGAAATATACTTACAAAGATTATATTACAGACTCTGAAATTCTGAGAATACACTTAGAGGGTTTTTTGAGAGGGGTTGGAAATTACAAAGCAGAGTGAAGTGGTGTTTTTTCTTTCTCTGTAGTTTTCATTCTAGTTTTCATTCTGCTTAATCCGTTGGCCAACATGCCAATTTATACAACTCAAAAAGAAAATAAAACAAAACTTTCAATCTTTGCCTACGACTAACTTTTCCTAAGTAGACAAAGTCTAGACTAGCCTATACCTTAGGCTTTTTGACCTTAACTTTGAACATGTGCAAAAACTTCTTTACATATTGACGGAGCCTAAGTAGACATGGCCTAATAAATACAAAACTTGATTATATGTTTGACACTATTCTAGATAAATTTGATCAATAAAAGATTAGGATAATGATATCGAGTACTGCTTTGGGCCCCATCGCATATCATTCACTCCTCCTTTTTTGACACTACAATTTATTACAAGACACGTATAAAGATTTTCACAGCTTTTCTTTAATAAAGCAAGATAAGAGATATCTACTTTATTAAAGTAGTGAGTGAAGGAAAATCCTTATTACTGGCAGACTCAAATAATTACAGACACAAAATATCTACAAAAATCTTTTTTGTCTTTTCTTTGGCGTGCATTTTTCTGATATATGAGGAGAATCTTTATCTTCTATGAATTTTGTCTTCTTTTGCTGGAGCGCCAATTATTGATGTTGACCCATGGAGTGATGCTTCTAGGCGGGCTTTCAAGTGCTTGCAAGATTGAAAGAGTCACGTAGAACTTTACTTTTTTGAATTTTTGAAATTTTTGTAGGAGTCTTGTAGTGGGACCCGCTATTTTTTTTTTTTTTTTTTTTTTGAATTCTATCCATACATTCTATCTGAGAGGTCATCCAGATCTGCTGCTGAAAGTTGATCGAAAAAGTCATTTCCGTCATCTCCCATGGGTGGTTTATCGAACCATTCTTGATCCTGTCCGTCGATTTCTGGTGACTCATGAGAAACGCCATGCCGATAGTTAGGGTACTGACCTTCTTCGACAAATATCTCTTGGCTGAATGGATATCCTGGAATGGCTAAATTACAATGTATCTTCTGATATCAATCTTCACAAACTAGGTGTCCAGAATTTCCATTATATGCTAATAGAGAGTGGCTGGCAAATTTTCTCCATTTGTTGAGCTGATCTTTGAGTGGAAATCTCCTACATGGCCAGGGTCTTATAGCGACCCCGGTCTTTTCCCATTTGATTATTGTATCCGGACTTATGTTTCGTGGATTCCGTTGCCATATTGTTGTTGATGTTGTCCTTTATTTCTTCAGTTGTGAGTTATGGGATTTGTTGGACAGGTTGATTACAGGTTGGTTGGGTTTAGAAACCAAGTGGTGATGTTCAGTTTTTGGCTTGGTCGCTCGAGCGAGGTCTTTATCTTTGGTTCTTCGCTCGAGCGAACCTTTCTTGGCTCGAGCGAGCGTTGCGTCCAGTACCTAGACCTGAGAGCAGTGTATCTTGGCTCGAGCGAGCTTTCGCTTTCGGCGAGCTGGTTTGTCTTTGGCTCGGCGAGCTTCTCTTCGCTTCGGCGAGGTCGGGCTTTCTTGATCGCCGAGCGACTGTGTCGGCGAGCGAGCTCGCTCGGCGAGCAAATCGATATAAACACAACAGCGGGTTTTTTAAGCAGTTTTTCATCCTCTTTTGATCCCAAACCCTAATTCCGAGTTCTCTTCTTCTCTAAACACCTTCTCCCCTAGGATTGATCTAGTTAGGGTGTGTTTTTACCCTAGTTGCTTTACAAAAAAGATAGAGGAGAGTGAGGGCTTTTATTTAATCTGAACAAACTTGAATTTGGAGCACTTTGGAATTTGGGCTATCATCTTCGTCTTCTTCTTTTGGGTTCTTTGCTTCGAGGTAGGGATTTCCTACTCCATTTATACGTTTTAATCCTAAGTAGTGGTATTTTGGTATGTGGGGGTAGTTTTGGTAATTTTGGGAGAAACCTTAGGGTTTTGTCATAGATTAATTTATATAATTAATTTAAGGGAAGATTGTGATAGTGGATTAAATTCATGAGACTGGGAAAGTTAATGGTTTAATGATGTATTTGGTAGTTTAAATACTTACCTTTGTGAATATCGAAATTACATTATTGTTATAGTTATTTCTTGCTTAGAAATAATTGTTTTGGGTTATCAGTGGAGGATAGCTATTGATTGTTGTAGACCTTGCATGCGGTTTAGGTATAACTGAAATTGAGTCAATTGTTTGATTTGTTGAGTTATCTGAACATTCGTGTATTAATTATGTGTTGTATATGGCATGTATTGATTATGTTGCATATGCATTTGGTTTTGGAGGAGATAGGGGATGAACTCCACGGTTTAGGGGAAGATAGGGGATGGACCTCTAAACCGAACTTGTTGGGAGGAGATAGGGGATGGACTCCAGTAGCATGACATATGTGTGTGCTTATTGATAATAGAAATATTTCTATTTGTTGTTGATATGATACATCACCACCATGTGTATCAGTTGGGAAGTATGGAAGTGAAGTTGATTGAGATTGATATGACACCAGCGTGTGTGCTTATTATGTTATAAGAAAGGTTTAACCTGATTTGTTATCCTCGTTGAGTTGTTTGGCCAGGTTTTGAGCCATGTCTGTGTAAATGGAAAGTAAAAGGTGTCATAGACCATGTGTCATAGACAATGTAGGCATTCGTGTCAATAAATTGTAGATTGATTATCTTGTGTTAACCATGTATCGGGTACTACTGCTTTAGTTAATTCTTATGCTTGGTTTAGTATTTCTCTACTGGGCTGTGGCTCACCCTATATGGACACGTTATTTTCAGGTTCAGGTGGTTCACTACCTCTAAAGACTTAGCTTGTGAGGATTTGGACTTGAAGACTTGTTTTAATTGTTTTTAGTTATTTTATTTGATTTATGTAAACATTCAAGCCTAGGGCTTTATTTGTTTTGAGTTAGAACTCATGAAATTGTGTCCAAGTGTTGGCTTGGCAAGATGTAAGCCCGTAGGGCACTTATTTTGATGTTTTATTTCAAAATACTCTGATGATTTAAATAATATAATGTTTTCTTTTAATAATGCATGCCTTGTTTTATGTTTAATGGGTTTAATTTTGAGGCGTTACAACTTGGTATCGGGCGTCAGGGTTGAATACTTTGGAGTGCGTGGGAAGTGATTAGTATCACAATGGGTTCGTCTCGCTTGATAGAGACTTAGTGTAATGATTGCATGCTTATATGATAACATGTTTATGTGACTATGTGGGTATGGAATATAGTTTCTAGGATGTTGATTGGACCCTTGAGTCTCTGAAAGTCTTGATGGAAAGGCACTTGATCAATGTTGTTTCCAATCGGAACTTTAGTGACGCCTCGGGACTATCATTATCCAGGAATGAAATTCGTAGGTGCTTATGTGATTATGTGCTTACGTGGTGTGATTTATTGTTGTCCAATGTATTAGGACGCGAGTGTCATAGTTTTGGCATATTGTTTAGAGTGCTAACGTCTTTGTTTCCTTTATTAGGATGTCGGGCGGGGGCGAGTCGTGGTAGGCGTGGTAGGCGGAACAGCAGAAGTGCCTATCTGGGAGGAAATTTGGCGATTCAGAGGGTGTTGGCGAGCCAATGTGGCGAAAGATGGGAACAAGAGTTATGGCGCTTTGGCCCAAGAGATAGCTGGAGCTTCAGGAGTCGATGGGCATTCTTAGAGCTCAGAATCGGCTCGAGGTTGTTGTGGCGGAATCTGGGACCTTCTTTTCTGAAGAGAGAGTTCTTCCGGTCTCACCCGGACGAGTTTTTAGGTGATCCTAGCGAGCCGCTTAAGGCAGACGAATGGCTCGAACAGACAACGAAAACGTTTGAGATGACGAGGCGCTGAAGGTGACCTTGGCATCTTTTCAGCTCAAAGGGGATGCGGGTCAATGGTGGAAGTTCACCAAGGGTCGTATTGGAGGTACTTGGAAGGCTTTTGTTGACGCCAGAGAAGTACTGTCTCCAAATTGCTCAGAAAAGTTGAGAGATCAGTTCTGCCATCTTAAGCAGAACAGTTTATCAGTGGCCGAGTTTGAGGCTGCATTTACTAGTTTGTCCAGGTTTGCACCTGAGTTGGTGGCAACTGAGGAATGCCGTTGCATTGAGTTTGAGAAGAAGTTGAGGCGTGGCCTCATGCTGAGAGTTGTCGGGTCTATGATTCGGGATTTTGGGCGTTTGGTTGATGCAGCAGCCCATACCGAGACTATGATGCAGGAAGAGGGGTTGTGATATAGAGGTCGATGATCAATTTGTCAAATTCCTCACTGGTGAGTTGTGTGATTTCTGGGCTAGGTAAGGAGGTAGGCTTTCTTTCTGGAGCTAAGTTTTTAAGCTGATTGGTTAGGGTTCGAACGGTTACTCTCAATTGTTTTTCTTCGTCTCGGAGCTGGTCTAGCTCTTCACTGACCTTTCTGCCTTTATCCATAATTTTCTTGAAATATCTGGTAAGGCCTTCACAATGTCTGCACATCTGGAGAGGATTCTGAAAATCTGTCTGAGGGTTAGAACTACTACTACTGTCTGAACTACTACTTCCAATTATCTGGCTAACTGGAGCTCCACTGGTAGCAAAGATGGTTGACTTCATCTTGCTCAATGTGTCCAGGTAATCTTTAGCTATCTGGCTAATAAAGTAACTAGTTCCTATCTGTCTTCGAGCATAGGTAAGGGGAACTGCCAAAAATGAAATTAAGTCCAAAAATGAAAGGGTGATTCTGTCAGGAATTGCCTATCCAAACTTGAGGTAAGGGGAACCATTCTATGTGCTGATCTTGAGAACCTAGATGATGAAAACTAATCTGGGCGCCATTAATGCAATGTGTATATGTCTGTTTGGTGCCATCTGCTATGCTGACTAAGGCTGGTGTTGCTAAGGCTGTACTCCATCCTGGTGCAACTACGTGTTGCTCTATGTATGATTTACTGGCTCCTGTATCTATCATGGCATCTATGCTAAGGGTTTTTTCTACAAACTTAATTACACAAGAAATCTCGACTAAATTGGACTTGGGTATAACAGGGTAATTAAATGGTAAATATGTATTATCTGGTTGAGTCTGAGAGTATTCACTAAAGGGTTGAGAATCAACTAAATTGACTAATTCTAAAGAGTTCATATGATCTTCAATTAACTTATCTTTTAAGGGGTATGTACTATGAAATTGTTCTTACTGCTGTTTAAGCTGTTTGTTTTCTAATTCTAAACATTCTATGTCAAACCTAGTTTTAGTTTCTATCTCTCTAATTTGAAATGTAAGTTCTCTTATTTGTACTTCTAATTCTCTATTTGCTAGTCGTAATTCTCTGTTTTCAATACTGTTATCTTTTCTGGTATTTTTTAATTTTATCTTATGTGTCATATTTAATTTTTCTAAACAAATTATACAATAGGTTATGCTGCATAATAAACATTGAACTCTCTTATCTCTGGCTGGAAACCAATTACAATAGCTGCATCTAGTTGTATCAAATCCTAATCCTATTTGAAAATTATGTTGACATTCAGTATCTGGATTGCATTCCATCATAAAGAAAATATCTTGAGTCTTTCCTATTTCTTGGTTAAGTTGTCCTAAAAGATTATCTACATCTGTATCACTTTCTGATTCACTATCTGAGCTTATAGCTTCTAATTGATATTCATAATCACTGACTATACTATATACATCTGAATCATCACTAATTATGCTGACTATATCTTCTTCTAAGTCTTCTATAATATTTAATCTTTCTATCTGCTTATTAGTATTAGGCTTGTATCTTTTTGGGCAGTTTTTTGCAAAATGATTGGGTTCTCCACATATATAGCAATTACATTTTTTACTATTGGGTTTGCTCACATATCTTTGTTTTCTTTTATCTTTTTCATCTTTGGGTAATTTCTTATAATTTGTTCTATTAAAAGTTCTACTTTTCCTAATGAATTTCTATCTTTTCCAGGGTTTTCTATAATTTTTCTTTCAATATTTTTCTTTTCTATATTTTCCATATTTTTTGTATTTTTTCCTATTATATTTATCTTCGTATTGCTGAGGGGTATATATTACACTGCTACAAAAACCATAATTTTGTTTTTTCAAATCTTTCTATATTTTAACTTTTATACATTTTTCTCTGAGTCTTTGGAATGTAAAAATTATCCTAGGTCCTATTCCTAAAGTTCCTTTTATTTTTACTTCTCCTGAGGCTATTTGAGCTGGTAAGTTTGTATAATAAATTGACCATTTATCTTCTATTTCTCTGCCTAGTTCTTCGGGTAAATATCTCAAATATTTATTTCCTATGTCTTCATCAAAACTTTTTCGATTCTAGCTGATATAGCTAAGTATTCTTTACTAAAGGGTACAATATATCTCCAACTTCCTAAAGTCATTTGATCTAATTCAGTTAATGCTATGCTTTGAGTATAAGTATTTCGTCTAGAAGGGTCATATCCTATAAGTATTTCTTTTATAAAACTTGTAAAATTCCACGGGTTATCTCCTAAGTCCTTAAGTTGTCTAATTATCTCCTCATATTTTCCTTTAAATGTTAAGTATATATTAAAAGCCGAGTCTCCTAAAAGTGTCTCCATAAAGTCCCACATATCAGTTGTCTCATAAGGATTACTTATCCATGCCTTTACCACATCTTTTTCCCATCTTTCTATTACTTCTTGCCATATCTGAGGGTCGAATCTAGCTAAATCTAAAAGGGTTCCCTGGTTATTAGCTGGTTGTAATTGTATACTCATATCTGGTTGTCTACGCTTTCCATGAAATCTATAGCTTTTATTTGGGCTGCCTTCGCTCGTCTGAACTTGCTAATGGCCTTCTTCCTCCTCTTGTATAATGTATTGGTTCTACGGGATCTGTGCAGTTGGTTGTGGGTTACTAGTTCTGTGCTTTACGTATTCATATAAAAAGTATCTTCTACCTTAGGTTGTTCGGTATTCTAAATATTTTCTTTGGGATGTATAATATCTTCTATAATATCATCTACATATTCTGTATGAAATTCTTGATCTAAAAATGACACTGCCTCATCATGGGTATCTCCTCTGGTTAAGTATTCAGAATATCTAGCATCTAATATCTTGTTCATGTCTTCTAGAGTGAAATTGTCTAAATCTATCTCATCAATATTATATATCTTATTTTGTGATACTGTTTTTTCTTCTGTCATTACATAAAGCTGATTTATTTCACTACGATTATCTTGATTTTCTTCTCTATCTATGCTACCAAATTCATCATCTTCTGATTTTTCTGGTGCGCTACATAAGTATACTGAGTAAATCTTACTGCATAATTTCCATCTGCTGTCTGATATAATAAATTATCTTGAGGGGCTAATCTCTTTTGTCCTAAAAAGTCTCCTAATTTCCAATCTAGTGCTGCATTATCTTCTGAATTAAATTTTTTAGCTGATAATGCTTTTATTCCTTTTGCGCCTAATAATTTAACTATCTGATCATTTGTAAGTCGATAGTGAGTATTGCTTTCTAATACTGCTAAACCGAAAAATCCTGTGCAGACTAATAATTTCTTTTCTCCTTTTTTCATTTTGTATCCTCTACTCTTTATTCCTATTTTTATCTTTTTATGAAAGGTTGAGGTTGGTAATAAGAAATCTGGTGTAAAATAAACTATTCCTCCTTTTGAATTCATATCTAATTCATGACTGCCTAAAATACTTTGTCCTACATCATTAAACCTATCATCATAAAGACATAAAAAAACTTTGGTTCCTAAATTTTCTCTGGTTAATGCCTTAACTCCTACTACTACTAATCCTAAGTGAGTCATCTTAAGGTGTTCATTTACTGCATATTTATAACTTTCTCTTTCTATTGAATTTAGCTCTACTTTTTCATCTTCCTGAGTTACACTAATCATCTGTTCACTATAGTGTTTAAATAAATATTGTTTTTTATGAATTTTACCTAGCTTATATACATATTTAGTTGGAATTAATTCTAATTTTTCTTTCTTAAATTTTTCTATTTGTTGTTCTACATCTATAAACTCTTCTACTTTAATATCTTCATCATCATTACGCTTTTTGCTACTACTACCCTTAATTAGCTGTTTAAACATATTTATTTTCTATAAATTCTACAGGCTGATTTCTTTGGTGGTAATTTCAGCTTTTCAAAATATTTAGCTATATCTTCTTCGTTTATCTGAGATTGGGGTCTGTTGGATCCTTCTACTCCTTTTCCTCTTTGAAGTATTGTTTTTTCTAAAGTGGCTAAACGATTTTCTAAACTGTGTATCTGTTCTAATAGATAGTCAAATTTTTCACACAATCTAATTAAGAATAAAATTTCTATATTATTTTGTCTTACTGCTGTTTTATCTGATTGACTTATACCGATATAAATCGATTCATACGGATTATTATGAAAATCTTCTGCTTGTTTTAAAATTGTCTGATAATCTCTATTAGCCTTTTTATCACTGCTCATAAACTAAGACCTGACTAATTGTTCTAAAATTTCTAATTTCTATTTTAAATTATCTTGAATCTGATTAATCTGTTCTATTTGTTTAGCTATTTGATTTGTAGCTGAAATTAATGTTTCTATTTCTAGCTTAGTGGGAAATTTTTCTAAATTTAAATCTATTCTTTTTTGTAGGATAGAACTACACTGATCTTGGATATAATCTAATTTTTTATCTTGATCTTTAATTAAACTACGATTATTACGAAGATGTTCTATGGATGAAATAAAAAGATTACTAATTTTATCTATGTCCTTTTTAATATTTTCTGCAAAATTAATCTGATAATTTATGATACTGTTTAGCTGAGGATTATGTTCACTATGAATCTGATGTGTAAAACTATTTTCAAAATTACAACGGAAATTATTTTTATTTATGCTATGGCGATGGTTATGGCTGCTGATTTCTAAATCTAGATACTCTACTCTTTTCATACACAAAATTAACTCCTACTTTAAAATTATTAAAAGCTACTATAATATGAAATTTATAACTAAAATCTCCAAAAATAAAAACTACTCTGTTACCATAAGCAAAATGCATAAACTACTTTATACTGTCCTAAAACCGAACACTGCTCTGATACCAATTTTTTGGGGGTTGAGTTAGTGGTCTACCACTATTTGGGATTGGGCTGAGAATTATCTAATTAATTCTACAGTTATGCTAAAAGATCTTCAAGTTGTTGTATGGCTAATTTTAAGGCTTCTTGTTTTATAGTTAGCTGTCTATTTATCTGAGAAATTTTTAAACTGTAATTTTCTAGAGATCTGCCAGATGCTAATGATAAAAGAAACTGATTTTTTAGACTGTAATTTTCTAGAGATCTGTTAGAAGCTAATGATAGAAGAAACTGATATCTAAATTTTTGATCTTCTAATTCTTGTATTAACTCAATACTAATTTTAATTTTATTCCTAAGGTCTTCGTCTAAGGGCATATACTAATTTTTTATTTTTTATTTTTTATTATTTTTTATTTCTAAAGTCTAAATCTAGTGGATCTTTTGAAGGCTAAAGTCTACGCCTACAAATTTTTTGATTTTTTAATTTTTATTTCTAAAATCTACGTCTAAGAACATACAAATTTTTTGGATTCTTATATAATATTTCCTTAATATTTCTACTCGGGTTGCTCTCCTTTTATTCTAAAATTCTTTTCTATGGCAAAAATTCTTTTTAGGCAATGTTTGTTTTCATTACATGTACTTCCACCTTGAAGCTAAGCCTCGTTCAACATAGTATATTTTTATTTTCCATTTTTTACTTTTCCCTTTCTGCCTACAATTCGCCCTCCAACGCCTAACCACGGCTCACACGGGCTCTTCAGCTAAGGTCACTCAGTAACAAAATAGAAAACTGAAGATACTACGAAGGTTCAAAGCATGTAATATAAATGAGCAAACAAGCATTCCATAAACTTAATTTTTCCCAAAAAGAAAATAAATTTTTAGAATAAAAGAGTTACCCTTTCGAAATATTTAAGGAAAAAGAGAAACTACTCACACTTCATATTAACAAGAAATATACTTACAAAAATTATATTACAGACTTTGAAATTCTGATAATACACTTTGAGGGTTTTTTGAGAGGGGTTGGAAATTATAAAGCAGAGTGAAGTGGTGTTTTTTTCTTTCTTTGTAGTTTTCATTCTAGTTTTCATTCTGCCTAATCCGTTGGCCAACATGCCAATTTATACAACTCAAAAAGAAAATAAAACAAAACTTTCAATCTTTGCCTACGACTAACTTTTCCTAAGTAGACAAAGTCTAGACTAGCCTATACCTTAGGCTTTTTGACCTTAACTTTGAACATGTGCAAAAACTTCTTTACATATTGACGGAGCCTAAGTAGACATGGCCTAATAAAGACAAAACTTGATTATATGTTTGACACTATTCTAGATAAATTTTATCAATAAAAGATTAGGATAATGATATCGGGTACTGCTTTGGGCCCCATCGCATATCATTCAATCCTCCTTTTTTGACAAAATTTTGACACTACAATTTATTACAAGACACGTATAAAGATTTTCACAGCTTTTCTTTAATAAAGCAAGATAAGAGATATCTACTTTATTAAAGTAGTGAGTGAAGGAAAATTCTTATTACTGGCAGACTCAAATAATTACAGACACTATAGCGATCCCGGGTTTACCCCTTATTGTGCAGTGATCCGGACATGTGTCCGTGGATGTTAATAGTTGAGCATTGTCTTGTTTACATCCTTTTCTTTATTATATTTGAGTTATAGGATGTGTTGGGCAGGTTTGTTTCAGGTTGGTTGTGTTTGGGAACCAAGGGTTGTTGCCCAGAATTTTTGTCCTTCGCTCGAGCGAGGAGTTGGTCGCTCGAGCGAGAGTTGAGTTTTGTGTCTGGTGGGTCGAGCCAGAGTGGCTTCGCTCGAGCGAGCGATTGCGTCTGGTACTGGACCTGAACACCATGATTTTTGGCTCGAGCGAGCTTTTCTTCGCTCGAGCGATCTGGTTCGGTCTTCGCTCGAGCGAGCAGTTTGTCGCTCAAGCGTGCGTCTAGTTGCAGACCTGAAGGGTCGAGTTCTTGGCTCGAGCGAGCTTTTCTTCGCTCGATCGAGCTTCTGGGTTGTTAGCTCGAGCGAGGCCTTCTTGGCTCGAGCTAGGGTTTTCTGTGTCTGGTCGCTCGAGCGACCAATCCTTCACTCGAGCGAGCCTATTTATATCAGTTCGCAGCAGCGATCTAAACTTCACTTTTTCAAAACTTTTATATCTTCAAACCCTAAATTTGAGAGCCTCTCTCTCTAGACTTGCCTTCTCTCTAAGAAATCATCTCCCTAGGGTGTGAATCTACCCTAAGTGCTTTGTTAAAAAGATAGAGGGTGACTTGGGCTTCGATCTAATCTGAAAATATTTGGCTTTGGAGCAAGTTGGGTGTTGGGTCTTCATCTCCTTTTGAGCTCAAACTTTGAGGTAGGGATATCCTACTCCTCTTTATGGATTTTGTCTTTGAATTTTAGCATTTTGATGTGTTGGAAGTTGTAATGTAATTTTAAGAAACTTTGGGCCTTTGTGTAATTTTACAAAAATTGGGGTTTTTATTTATAATGAACCTAGAGGCATGTTTAGTGTAGAAACATGGGATTAATGTTGAAACATTGATGAAAATGGAACCTTAAGGGTTGTAATGTCAATTATGGAAAAATGCCCTAATTACATTGATTAATTAATTGATATGATTAATTATGAGGAATGAGGAATTGAAGTGAAAATGTTGATTTGAATATCCATTTTGTGCATTTATTTTCTGTTTAGAAATATCTGCTTTGGGCTATCGGTGGAGGATAGTTTTGATTGTTGTAGACAATGCATGATGATTAGGTAAACTAAAACCAATCATTGAAATGTGTCATTGAGTATGACAGTTGAAGAATACATTAACTTTATGTATTGATTTGTGATGTGTATAATTGTTGTTTATATGCATTGTGTTGTGTTGGAGAAGATAGGGGATGTACTCCACGGTTTAGGGGAAGATAGGGGATGTACCTCTAAACCGGATGTTGTTTGGGAGAAGATAGGGGATGGACTCCGTAGATAGAGCTCATATGCTTATCTAGAAGTGTGTTGGCAGAGCTCTTATGCTTGTCTTGGGAATGTGATATAGCTAATATACTTATCTGTGAAAGTAATGAAATTGAAAGTGGTTAATATAAGTTATTGTCTCATATGAGTTGTTTGGCCAGGTTCTGAGCCATGAATTATAAATTGAGAATTTAATGAAAATGGAGAGTGAATTGAACATAGACCTGAAAGTCTTGGAATTGTAATGTGTTATGAAGGAGTGTAAAAGTGTTGACCGTCTACCAACTGTTAATCTTTTAGTCATTATTCATAACTGGTTTAGTATATTTCTACTGGGCTGTGGCTCACCCTATATGAGAACATCATTTTCAGGTACAGGCAGCATGCCACCTCCAAGGACATAGCTTGGGAGGCTAGGGTCGGGGCAGATTTTTGTTGTCTTTCTTTTGATGTATTACATGTAAATTCAAGCCAAGGGCTTAATGTGTAGATGAGTTAGTACTCTACCTTTTTGTAACCAAGTGTTAACTTGGAAAGCTGTAAGCCTTTAGGGCATTTGCTTTTGTTGTTAACATGTAATACTTTTGTAAGCAAACTCTGCTAATGGAAGAATGTGGATCTTTTATATATTAATGCATGTCTCTATTGTTGGGTTTTATGTTGTTATTTTGAGGACGTTACAGACACAAAATATCTACAAAAATCTTTTTTGTCTTTTCTTTGGCGTGCATTTTTCTGATATCTGAGGAGAATCTTTATCTTCTATGAATTTTGTCTTCTTTTGCTGGAGCGCCAATTATTGATGTTGACCCATGGAGTGATGCTTCTAGGCAGGCTTTCAAGTGCTTGCAAGATTGAAAGAGTCACGTAGAACTTTACTTTTTTGAATTTTTGAAATTTTTGCAGGAGTCTTGTAGTGGGACCCGCTGTTTTTTTTTTTTTTTTATCCATATATTCTATCTGAGAGGTCGTCTAGATCTGCTGCTGAGTCATCCCCATCTTCCATATCGGACAGTTCTTGATCATTTTCTCCCATAACTGATGATTCATGAATGACGTTATGTTGATAGTTGGGGTATTGGCTTTCATCGACAAATGTTTCTCTGCTAAACGGATAACCCAGGATGGCCAAATTGCAATGTATCTTTTGATATTTATCTTCGCAAACTAGATGTCCGGAATATCCATTGTATGCTATTAGTGTGTTACTGGCAAATTTTCTCCATTTATTGAGCTGGTCTTTGAGTGGAAATCGTCGGCATGGCCAGGGTCTCCTATTGAGAAGTCCTGGGTATCCTGGGAAAGTAGAGGTTCCTCTGAGGTCCATTTTGTGTTTAGCTGGATTGCACCATATTCCCTTCCATTCTGGTAATTTGCTATCTATCAAAACTTCCACATACGGCTGGAATTCTTCCATTACGCACAGTACAGCATGTGCAAGCTTGTGTCCACAGCTATCTGTCTGATCTGGATTTGTGAAAATTAATCTAGAGATAAAGCCATAATCTAACAATTTTGAGGCTGTTAGATAACATGTTTCGCCTCTTATTTGTATCTCCAAAGGCTCAAATGTAGCTAAATTTATCTGACAAAGGCAAATGCTGAAGTCTAGGTTACACTGACATCTATCAAAATGCTCAGAATACTTTCTGCATTTTTCTTTTGTTAAGCAGGGCTGCTCTTCTTCTTCATCGGTATAGATCCATTGATAAGCTAAGCCAGGGCAGTTGACTCTTGCTATGGAGAGATCTTGAAGGAATTGCTGAATAAAGACTAGCTCGTTATTTCTGCTATCTTCGACTAAGGTGTAAATAATGGGTTTTAGGTCTTCTATTTCTGGGCTTTTCTCACAAAGGGATCGAATGATAGAATGCCTGAAGAAATACATTCTAGCATTCAATTTGTCAAATTCCTCACTGGTGAGTTGTTTGATTTCTGGGCTAGGTAAGGAAGTAGGTGTTCTTTCTGGAGCTAATTTTTTAAGCTGATTGGTTAGGGTTCGAACGGTTGCTCTCAATTGTTTTTCTTCGTCTCGGAGCTGGTCTAGCTCTTCACTGAACTTTTTGCCTTTATCCATAATTTTCTTGAAATTTCTGGTAAGGCCTTCACAATGTCTGCACATCTGGAGGATTACGAAAATCATGTCGAGGGTTAGAGCTACTACTCTTTGAACTCGCTTCCAATTATCGCTAATCGAGCTCCACTGGTAGCAAAGATGGTTGACTTCATCTTGCTCAATGTGTCCAGGTAATCTTTAGCTATCTGACTAATAAAGTAACTAGTTCCTATTTGTCTTCGGGCATAGGTACTGGCTGACTCAAAATCATAAAATCCTTTAAACTGAGGCGTAGGAAAATATTTTACTAAGGGGTCTACTTCTGTCATCCAATCATGGTAAATACCAGGCTTGGTTCCTTTAACTACTACATAGAAAGAAAAACTTTTTGACAAAGGTTTATTTTGGATTTTTGAAAAATATATACTGAGAGAGTTTAAGGCTGAAAGGCGTTTAGCTGGGTGGTTCTGACTATTCCAAAGATTATCTAAAAGACACTGTTGAACTGGGTCTAACTCAATTCCTGTTAAGGGTCTGAATTTTGTTCTGCCTTCATGAATGGGAAGAGAGAATCCCCCAAAGTTCATGGTCTTGCTGTTCTCCATTATCTGCACAAAAATTAAACTGGTTATCTTCTTTTTCTAAATAAATTTTCCTACTTAGCCAATCTGTTAGCCTATTATCACTACCTTTAATATGTTCAAATTCTACCTTATATCCTTGTCCTACTATACAATCTAAAAATTTTGCCCATCTTCTAGTACTTAATTTACGCTCATTGAGTTTGTTATAGAATCTAACTATAGCTTCACAATCTGTTCTAATTGTAAAAGGTTTGTGCAAAAATAATCTAAATTTATTTATTGCATAAACTACTCCTAATATTTCAAAATCTAAGCTGGTTATGGTTGTATCTTTTTCTTTAAATTTTTCAGAACTGTATCTACAAATGCGCTCTTTATTTTTACTATTATACTTACTAGGTTTAGCTAATAATATTGTTCCCCATACTAATTGACTTGCATCTGTTTCTACTACTATGTATTCTGATTCTAAGGGGAGTTGTAGGTCTGGTAAATTTTTACAAATATCTTTAATTTTTCTGACTAAAGCCATATCTTGTTGGTTAAAATATTTTTGTCCTGTGGGTGTGGTTTTACTGTGTAGTGGTCCTATTATTTTACGAAGGTTAGGAATATACATTCGTGCATAATTTAAAATTCCTAAAAATGATTGAAGTTGTTTTGTATCTTCTAATTTATCTGGATAATCTAAAATTTTCTTTACTATGTGAGGTTGTAACCTAATTTTTCCATCTCCTAATTCCATTCCTAAAAATTCTATGTGAGGCGTATTTAATACCATCTTCTTTTTGCTAATTATTATTCCATTATTTATGAATTCTTCTAATGTTATATACAAATGATCTATGTGACTATTTTTATCTGGACTGAATACTAAAATGTCATCTATGTATACAAGTATAAAACTGTATTTATTAAATATACTATCCATTTTACGCTGAAATATGGAAGGTGCATTTTTTTAATCCAAAGGGCATAACTAGACATTTATAATGTCCTTGAGGGCAACAAAAGGATGTCCACGGTATACTTTCCTCTTCCATTTTTATCTGCCAAAATCCTAATTTACAATCAAATTTACTAAATATCTTTGCTATCTGTATTCTATTTATAAGCTGATCTTTATCTGGTATATTGTATTTATCATCTTCTGTATTATCATTTAATCTTTTATAATTTATTACCATTCTAGCTTTTCCTCTCTTTATCTCTGCATGATTTCTAACCATAATTGCTGCGCTTCTATGTGGACTATTACTAGGTCTAATTACTCCTAAATCTAATAATTCTTTAATCTGAGTTCTAAATTCTTCTATGTCTGCTGGTGTGTGATCTATTTGTCTTTGAAGTGATCCTATAATCTCTATTTTTATATCTAGATGGCTAAAATTTTATTTCTTTCCCAATATTTCATGGGTTGTTCTCCTAAAATTTACATTGTTTCACTAATCTTATTATCTCATCTAAATCTTTTTACGTTCTCTTGTATTTTGGTTTTTTTTATTTTTCCTATTTTTGCAAAAATTAATTCTAAATTAGCTATTTCTTGAAAATCTTCTAAGTTCCAATAATCTCCTTTATCTTCAAAATGAATTTCTTCAAAATCTTCTAGCTCGTAATTTTCCATATCTAATTTATCTAAAGAAGTGTTTTCTATGTCAATAGGTATGTATGTTTGAGCTAGCTCTGGAAAAATATTTCTACTCGGAAATAAAAATCTAGCGGGAACTGAATCTACTCCTATGGTACCACCACGCTTCGCACGCAACTCTGATGAATGGGCGATGGTGCTAAGGGCATAAGCTGTTGGTGTATTGACGGTTCGTTTGAAGAAGC
Source organism: Camellia lanceoleosa (assembly GCA_025200525.1). Classification (NCBI taxonomy): domain Eukaryota; kingdom Viridiplantae; phylum Streptophyta; class Magnoliopsida; order Ericales; family Theaceae; genus Camellia; species Camellia lanceoleosa. Next base: position 101,944,739 of record CM045759.1, read on the forward strand.
TGATGTTGTGTTGGCTGATAAACATACCACCTTGTAAACTAAGTATGAAATTAAGTCCTAAAATGAAAGGGTGATTCTGTCGGGAATTGCCTATCCAAACTTGAGGTAAGGGGAACCATTCTATGTGCTGATCTTGAGAACCTAGATGATGAAAACTAATCTGGGCGCCATTAATGCAATGTGTATATGTCTGTTTGGTGCCATCTGCTATGCTGACTAAGGCTGGTGTTGCTAAGGCTGTACTCCATCCTGGTGGAACTACGTGTTGCTCTATGTATGATTTACTGGCTCCTGTATCTATCATGGCATCTATGCTAAGGGTTTTTTCTACAAACTTAATTACACAAGAAATCTCGACTAAATTGGACTTGGGTATAACAGGGTAATTAAATGGTAAATATATATTATCTGGTTGAGTCTGAGAGTATTCACTAAAGGGTTGAGAATCAACTAAATTGACTAATTCTAAAGAGTTCATATGATCTTCAACTAACTTATCTTTTAAGGGGTATGTACTATGAAATTGTTCTAACTGCTGTTTAAGCTGTTTGTTTTCTAATTCTAAACATTCTATGTCAAAACTAGTTTTAGTTTCTATCTCTCTAATTTGAACTTCTAATTCTCTATTTGCTAGTCGTAATTCTCTGTTTTCAATACTGTTATCTTTTCTGGTATTTTCTAATTTTATCTTATGTGTCATATTTAATTTTTCTAAACAAATTATACAATAGGTTATGCTGCATAATAAACATTGAGCTCTCTTATCTCTGGCTGGAAACCAATTACAATAGCTGCATCTAGTTGTATCAAATCCTAATCCTATCTGAAAATTATGTTGACATTCAGTATCTGGATTGCATTCCATCATAAAGAAAATATCTTGAGTCTTTCCTATTTCTTGGTTAAGTTGTCCTAAAAGATTATTTACATCTGTATCACTTTCTGAATCACTATCTGAGCTTATAGCTTCTAATTGATATTCATAATCACTGACTATACTATATACATCTGAATCATCACTAATTATGCTGACTATATCTTCTTCTAAGTCTTCTATAATATTTAATCTTTCTATCGCTTATTAGTATTAGGCTTGTATCTTTTGGCGCTTTTTGCAAAATGATTGGGTTCTCCACATATATAACAATTACATTTTTTACTATTGGGTTTGCTAACATATCTTTGTTTTCTTTTATCTTTTTCATCTTTGGGTAATTTCTTATAATTTGTTCTATTAAAAGTTCTACTTTTCCTAATGAATTCTGTCTTTTCCGTGGTTTTCTATAATTTTTCTTCCAATATTTTTCTTTTCTATATTTTCCATATTTTTGTATTTTTTCCTATTATATTTATCTTCGTATTCTTTGAGGGTATATATTACAATCGCTACAAAAACCATAATTTTGTTTTTTCAAATCTTTCTGTATTTTAACTTCTATACATTTTTCTCTAAGTCTTTGGAATGTAAAAATTATCCTAGGTCCTATTCCTAAAGTTCCATTTATTTTTACTTCTCCTGAGGCTATTTGAGCTGGTAAGTTTGTATAATAAATTGACCATTTATCTTCTATTTCTCTTCCTAGTTCTCCGGGTAATTTTCTAAAATATTTATTTCCTATCTCTTCATCAAAACTTTTTCCAGTTCTAGCTGCTATAGCTAAGTATTCTTTACTAAAGGGTACAATATATCTCCAACTTCCTAAAGTCATTTGATCTAATTCAGTTAATGCTATGCTTTGAGTATAAGTATTTCGTCTAGAAGGGTCATATCCTATAAGTATTTCTTTTATAAAACTTGTAAAATTCCACGGGTTATCTCCTAAGTCCTTAAGTTGTCTAATTATCTCCTCATATTTTCCTTTAAATGTTAAGTATATATTAAAAGCTGAGTCTCCTAAAAAAAATATTAAAAAACAGCGGGTCCCACTAGAAGACTCCATCAAAATTTAAAAAACAAATCCCACGAGACTCTTTCAATCTTTGCAAAACCTTCAATGTCCCGCCAAGAAGCATCACTCCACAAGTCAGCATCAATAATTGGCGCTCCAGCAGAAAAAGATAGAGTCCATAGAAGATAAAGATTCTCCTCAGATATCAGAAAATTGCACGCCAAGAAAAGACAAAAAAGATTTTTGTAGATATTTTGTGTCTATAATTATTTGAGTCTGTCAGTGGTCAGGATTTTCCTTCACTCACTACTTTAATAAAGTAGATATCTCTTATCTTGCTTTATTAAAGAAAAGTTGTGAAAATCTTTATACGTGTCTTGTAATAAATAATAGTGTCAAAACTTTGTCAAAAAAGAAGGATTGAATGATATGCGATGGGGCCCAACGTAGTACCCGATATCATTATCCTAATCTTTTATTGATAAAATTTGAGTCTAGCACATAATTGTGTACATATATGTTTTGTTTTTACATGCACACAACTTTACGTCAAAGGATGCATGTGTTTGATGAAATTTTCAAAAAGCCTAGGATCTAGGCTTATAGACTTTGAAATAGGAAAGGCTAGAACATAGATTAGGACTTTTGGATTTTTGTTTTCATCTTTCATTTTGAGTTGTATAAATTGGCATGCTTGCCAACGGATTAAGCAGAATGAAAACTAGAATGAAAAATACAGAGAAAGAAAAAACACCACTTCACTCTGCTTTGTAATTTCCAACCCCTCTCAAAAAACCTCTAAGTGTATTTTCAGAATTTCAAAGTCTGTAATATAATCTTTGTAAGTATATTTCTTATTAATATGAAGTGTGAGTAGTTTCTCTTTTTCCTTAAATATTTCGAAAGGATAACTCTTCTATTCTAAAAATTTATTTTCTTTTTGGGAAAAAACTAAGTTTATGGAATGCTTGTTTGCTCATTAATATTACATGCTTTGAACCTTCGTAGTATCTTCAGTTTTCTAATTTGTTACTGAGTGACCTTAGCTGAAGAGCCCGTTTGAGCCGAGGATAGGCGTTGGAGGGCAAATTGTAGGCAGAAAGGGAAAAGTAAGAATTAGAGAATAAAAATATACTATGTTGAACGAGGCTTAGCTTCAAGGTGGCAGTACATTTAATGAAAATAAACATTCCCTAAAAAGGGTTTTTACCATAGAAAAGAATTTTAGAATAAAAAGAGAGCAACCCAAGTAGAAATATTAAGGAAATATTGTCTATATAAGAACTTCAAAAAATCAAAAAATTGTGTGATCTTAGACCCTTAAAAGTAGATCTTCAGAAAAATTTCAAAAACCAAAAAATTGAAAAAATCAAAAAGAAAAAGTTGTAAGCTTTAGACGTAGACATCATCTTTTCCATTAGAATTAGACTTTAGAAATAAAATTTTAACTTTAGGCAAATCCATTAGATATAGACCAGACATAGACGTTTAGAAGCTAAAAATATATGCCCTTAGACGAAGACCTTAGGAATAAAATTAAAATTAGTATTGAGTTAATACAAGAATTAGAAGATCAAAAATTTAGATATCATTTTCTTTTATCATTAGCTTCTAACAGATCTCTAGAAAATTACAGTCTAAAAAATCAGTTTCTTTTATCATTAGCTTTTGGCAGATCTCTAGAAAATTACAGTTTAAAAATTTCTCAGATAAATAGACAGCTAACTATAAAACAAGAGGCCTTAAAATTAGCCATACAACAACTTGAAGATCTTTTAGCATAACTGTAGAATTAATTAGATAATTCTCAGCCCAATCCCAAATAGTGGTAGACCACTAACTCAACCCCCAAAAAATTGGTATCAGAGCAGTGTTCGGTTTTAGGACAGTATAAAGTAGTTTATGCATTTTGCTTATGGTAACAGAGTAGTTTTTATTTTTGGAGATTTTAGTTATAAATTTCATATTATAGTAGCTTTTAATAATTTTAAAATAGGAGTTAATTTTGTGTATGAAAAGAGTAGAGTATCTAGATTTAGAAATCAGCAGCCATAACCATCGCCATAGCATAAATAAAAATAATTTCCGTTGTAATTTTGAAAATAGTTTTACACATCAGATTCATAGTGAACATAATCCTCAGCTAAACAGTATCATAAATTATCAGATTAATTTTGCAGAAAATATTAAAAAGGACATAGATAAAATTAGTAATCTTTTTATTTCATCCATAGAACATCTTCGTAATAATCGTAGTTTAATTAAAGATCAAGATAAAAAAATTAGATTATATCCAAGATCAGTGTAGTTCTATCCTACAAAAGAGAATAGATTTAAATTTAGAAAAATTTCCCACTAAGCTAGAAATAGAAACATTAATTTCAGCTACAAATCAAATAGCTAAACAAATAGAACAGATTAATCAGATTCAAGATAATTTAAAACATAAATTAGAAATTTTAGAACAATTAGTCAGGTCTTAGTTTATGAGCAGTGATAAAAAGGCTAATAGAGATTATCAAACAATTTTAAAACAAGCAGAAGATTTTCATAATAATCCAGAAGGAATCAGTATTTATCAGGGTATAAGTCAATCAGATAAAACAGCAGTAAGACAAAATAATATAGAAATTTTATTCTTAATTAGATTGTGTGAAAAATTTGACTATCTATTAGAACAGATACACAGTTTAGAAAATCGTTTAGCCACTTTAGAAAAAACAATACTTCAAAGAGGAAAAGGAGTAGAAGGATCCAACAGACCCCAATCTCAAATAAACGAAGAAGATATAGCTAAATATTTTGAAAAGCTTAAATTACCACCAAAGAAATCAGCCTGTAGAATTTATAGAAAATAAATATGTTTAAACAGCTAATTAAGGGTAGTAGTAGCAAAAAGCGTAATGATGATGAAGATATTAAAGTAGAAGAGTTTATAGATGTAGAACAACAAATAGAAAAATTTAAGAAAGAAAAATTAGAATTAATTCCAGCTAAATATGTATATAAGTTAGGTAAAATTAATAAAAAATAATATTTATTTAAACACTATAGTGAACAGATGATTAGTGTAACTCAGGAAGATGAAAAAGTAGAGCTAAATTCATTAGAAAGAGAAAGTTATAAATATGCAGTAAATGAACACCTTAAGATGACTCACTTAGGATTAGTAGTAGTAGGAGTTAAGGCTTTAACCAGAGAAAATTTAGGAACCAAAGTTTTTGTATGTCTTTATGATGATAGGTTTAATGATGTAGGACAAAGTATTTTAGGCAGTCATGAATTAGATATGAATTCAAAAGGAGGAATAGTTTATTTTACACCAGATTTCTTATTACCAACCTCAACCTTTCATAAAAAGATAAAAATAGAAATAAAGAGTAGATGATACAAAATGAAAAAAGGAGAAAAGAAATTATTAGTCTGCACAGGATTTTTCGGTTTAGCAGTATCAGAAAGCAATACTCACTATCGACTTACAAATGATCAGATAGTTAAATTATTAGGCGCAAAAGGAATAAAAGCATTACCAGCTAAAAAATTTAATTCAGAAGATAATGCAGCACTAGATTGGAAATTAGGAGACTTTTTAGGACAAAAGAGATTAGCCCCTCAAGATAATTTATTATATCGCATAAACAGATGGAAATTATGCAAGAAGATTTACTCAAGATACTTATGTAGCACCGTAAAAATCGAAGATGATGAATTTGGTAGCATAGATAGAGAAGAAAATCAAGATAATCGTAGTGAAATAAATCACTTTTATGTAATGACGGAAGAAAAACAAGATCACAAAATAAGATATATAATATTGATGAGATAGATTTAGACAATTTCACTCTAGAAGACATGAACAAGATATTAGATGCTAGATATTCGAATACTTAACGGAGGAGATACCCATGATGAGGCAAAGTGTCATTTTTAGATCAAGAATTTCATCTGAGAATATGTAGATGATATTATAGAAGATATTATACATCCCAAAGAAAATATTTAGAATACCGAACAACCTAAGGTAGAAGATACTTTTTATATGAATACGTAAAGCACAGAACTAGTAACCCACAACCAAGCATGACAGGATCCCGTAGAACCAATACATTATACAGTAGGAGGAAGAAGGCCATTAGCAAGTTCAGGACGTAGCGAAGCAGACCCAAATAAAAGCTATAGATTTCATGGAAAGCGTAGACAACCAGATATGAGTATACAATTACAACCAGCTAATAACCAGGGAACCCTTTTAGATTTAGCTAGATTCGACCCTCAGATATGGCAAGAAGTAATAGAAAGATGGGAAAAAGATACGGTAAAGGCATGGATAAGTAATCCTTATGAGACAACTGATATGTGGGACTTTATGGAGACACTTTTAGGAGACCCAGCTTTTAATATATACTTAACATTTAAAGGAAAATATGAGGACATAATTAGACAACTTAAGGACTTAGGAGATAACCCGTGGAATTTTACAAGTTTTATAAAAGAAATACTTATAGGATATGACCCTTCTAGAAGAAATACTTATACTCAAAGCATAGCATTAACTGAATTAGATCAAATGACTTTAGGAAGTTGGAGATATATTGTACCCTTTAGTAAAGAATACTTAGCTATAGCAGCTAGAACTGGAAAAAGTTTTGATGAAGAGATAGGAAATAAATATTTTAGAAAATTACCCAGAGAACTAGGAAGAGAAATAGAAGATAAATGGTCAATTTATTATACAAACTTACCAGCTCAAATAGCCTCAGGAGAAGTAAAAATAAAAAGAACTTTAGGAATAGGACCTAGGATAATTTTTACATTCCAAAGACTCAGAGAAAAATGTATAGAAGTTAAAATACAGAAAGATTTGAAAAAACAAAATTATGGTTTTTGTAGCAGTGTAATATATACCCCTCAGCAATACGAAGATAAATATAATAGGAAAAAATACAAAAAATATGGAAAATATAGAAAAGAAAAATATTGGAAGAAAAATTATAGAAAACCCTGGAAAAGACAGAAATTCATTAGGAAAAGTAGAACTTTTAATAGAACAAATTATAAGAAATTACCCAAAGATGAAAAAGATAAAAGAAAACAAAGATATGTGAGCAAACCCAATAGTAAAAAATGTAATTGTTATATATGTGGAAAACCCAATCATTTTGCAAAAAACTGCCCAAAAAGATACAAGCCTAATACTAATAAGCAGATAAAAAGATTAAATATTATAGAAGACTTAGAAGAAGATATAGTCAGCATAATTAGTGATGATTCAGATGTATATAGTATAGTCAGTGATTATGAATATCAATTAGAAGCTATAAGCTCAGATAGTGATTCAGAAAGTGATACAGATGTAGATAATCTTTTAGGACAACTTAACCAAGAAATAGGAAAGACTCAAGATATTTTCTTTATGATGGAATGCAATCTAGATACTGAATGTCAACATAATTTTCAGATAGGATTAGGATTTGATACAACTAGATGCAGCTATTGTAATTGGTTTCCAGCCAGAGATAAGAGAGCTCAATGTTTATTATGCAGCATAACCTATTGTATAATTTGTTTAGAAAAATTAAATATGACACATAAGATAAAATTAGAAAATACCAGAAAAGATAACAGTATTGAAAACAGAGAATTACGACTAGCAAATAGAGAATTAGAAGTACAAATAAGAGAACTTACATTTCAAATTAGAGAGATAGAAACTAAAACTAGGTTTGACATAGAATGTTTAGAATTAGAAAACAAACAGCTTAAACAGCAGTTAGAACAATTTCATAGTACATACCCCTTAAAAGATAAGTTAGTTGAAGATCATATGAACTCTTTAGAATTAGTCAATTTAGTTAATTCTCAACCCTTTAGTGAATACTCTCAGACTCAACCAGATAATACATATTTACCATTTAATTACCCTGTTATACCCAAGTCCAATTTAGTCGAGATTTCTTGTGTAATTAAGTTTGTAGAAAAAACCCTTAGCATAGATGCCATGATAGATACAGGAGCCAGTAAATCATACATAGAGCAACACGTAGTTCCACGGGATGGAGTCTGACCTTAGCAACACCAAATTTTTAGTCAAGATAGCAGATGGCACCAAACAGACATATACACATTGCATTAATGGCGCCCATATTAGTTTTCATCATCTAGGTTCTCAAGATCAGCACATAGAATGGTTCCCCTTACCTCAAGTTTGGATAGGCAATTCCCGACAGAATCACCCTTTCATTTTAGGACTTAATTTCATACTTAGTTTACAAGGTGGTATGTTTATCAACCAACACAACATCAGCTTCTTCAAACGAACCGTCAATACACCAACAGCTTATGCCCTTAGCACCATCGCCCATTCATCAGAGTTGCGTGCGAAGCGTGGTGGTACCATAGGAGTAGATTCAGTTCCCGCTAGATTTTTATTTCCGAGTAGAAATATTTTTCCAGAGCTAGCTCAAACATACATACCTATTGACATAGAAAACACTTCTTTAGATAAATTAGATATGGAAAATTACGAGCTAGAAGATTTTGAAGAAATTCATTTTGAAGATAAAGGAGATTATTGGAACTTAGAAGATTTTCAAGAAATAGCTAATTTAGAATTAATTTTTGCAAAAATAGGAAAAATAAAGAAAAAACCAAAATACAAGAGAACAGAAAAAGATTTAGATGAGATAATAAGATTAGCTGAAACAACAGAAATTTTAGGAGAACAACCCATGAAATATTGGGAAAGAAATAAAATTTTAGCCAGTCTAGATATAAAAAATAGAGATTATAGGATCACTTCAGCACAAATAGATCACACACCAGCAGACATAGAAGAATTTAGAACTCAGATTAAAGAATTATTAGATTTAGGAGTAATTAGACCTAGTAATAGTCCACATAGAAGCGCAGCATTTATGGTTAGAAATCATGCAGAGATAAAGAGAGGAAAAGCTAGAATGGTAATAAATTATAAAAGATTAAATGATAATACAGAAGATGATAAATACAATACACGGATAAAGATCGACTTATAAATAGAATACCTGACAAGAAAGATATTTAGTAAATTTGATTGTAAATCAGGATTTTGGCAGATAAAAATGGAAGAGGAAAGTATACCATGGACAGCCTTTTGTTGCCCTCAAGGACATTATGAATGGCTAGTTATGCCCTTTGGATTAAAAAACGCACCTTCCATATTTCAGCGTAAAATAGATAGTATATTTAATAAATATAGTTTCATACTGGTATACATAGATGATATTTTAGTATTCAGCCCAGATAAAAATAGTCATATAGATCATTTGTATATAACATTAGAAGAATTCATAAATAATGGAATAATACTTAGCAAAAAGAAGATGGTATTAAATAAACCTCACATAGAATTTTTAGGAATGGAGTTAGGATATGGAAAAATTAGGTTACAACCTCACATAGTAAAGAAAAATTTTAGATTATCCAGATAAACTAGAAGATACAAAACAGCTTCAATCATTTTTAGGAATTTTAAATTATGCAAGAATGTATATTCCTAACCTTAGTAAAATAATAGGACCACTATACAGTAAAACCACACCCACAGGACAAAAATATTTTAACCAACAAGATATGGCTTTAGTCAGAAAAATTAAGGATATTTGTAAAAATTTACCAGACCTACAACTCCCCTTAGAATCAGAATACATAGTAGTAGAAACAGATGCAAGTCAATTAGGATGGAGAACAATATTATTAGCTAAACCTAATAAGTATGATAGTAAAAATAAAGAACGCATTTGTAGATACAGTTCTGGAAAATTTAAAGAAAAAGATACGACCATGACCAGCTTAGACTTTGAAATATTAGGAGTAGTTTATGCAATAAATAAATTTAGATTATTTTTGCACAAACCTTTTACAATTAGAACAGATTGTGAAGCTATAGTTAGATTCCATAACAAACTCAATGAGCGTAAATTAAGTACTAGGAGATGGGCAAAATTTTTAGATTGTATAGTAGGACAAGGATATAAGGTAGAATTTGAACATATTAAAGGAAGCGATAATAGGCTAACAGATTGGTTAAGTAGGAAAATTTATTTAGAAAAAGAAGATAACCAGTTTAATTTTTGTGCAGATAATGGAGAACAAAGAAGACCATGAACTTTGGGGATTCTCTCTTCCCATTCATGAAGCGAGAACAAAATTCGACCCTTTAACAGAATTGAGTTAGACCAGTTCAATGTTGTCTTTTAGATAACCTTTGGAATAGTCGAACCACTCACTAAACGCCTTTCACCTTTAAACTCTCAGTATATATTTTTCAAAAATCCAAAATAAACCTTTGTCAAAAAGTTTTTCTTTCTATGTAGTAGTTAAAGGAACCAAGCCTGGTATTTACCATGATTGGATAACAGAAGTAGACCCCTTAGTAAAACTTTTTCCTTTGCCTCAGTTTAAAGGATTTTATGATTTTGAGTCAGCCAGTACCTATGCCCGAAGACAGATAGGAACTAGTTACTTTATTAGCCAGATAGCTAAAGATTACCTGGACACATTGAGCAAGATGAAGTCAACCATCTTTGCTACCAATGGAGCTCCAGTTAGCCAGATAATTGGAAGCAGTAGTTCAGACAGTAGTAGTAGTTCTAACCCTCAGACAGATTTTCATAATCCTCTCCAGATGTGCAGACATTGTGAAGGCCTTACCAGAAATTTCAAGAAAATTATGGATAAAGGCAAAAAGGTCAGTGAAGAGCTAGACCAGCTCCGAGACGAAGAAAAACAGTTGAGAGCAACCGTTCGAACCCTAACCAATCAGCTTAAAAGATTATCTCCAGAAAGAACACCTACCTCCCTACCTAGCCCAGAAATCAAACAACTCACCAGTGAGGAATTTGACAAATTGAATGCTGGAATGTATTTCTTTAGACATTCTATCATTCGATCTTTTTGTGAGAAAAGCCAAGAAATAGAAGACCTAAAACCCATTATTTACACCTTAGCCGAAGATAGCAGAAATAACGAGCTAGTCATTATTCAGCAATTCCTTCAAGATCTCTCCATAGCAAGAGTCAATTGTCCTGGCCTAGCTTATCAATGGATCTATAACAATGAAGAAGAAGAGCAGCCCTGCTTAACAAAAGAAAAATGCAGAAAGCATTCCGAGCATTTTGATAGGTGTCAGTGTAACCTAGACTTCAGCATTTGCCTTTGCCAGATAAATTTAGCTACATTTGAGCCTTTGGAGATACAAATAAGAGGCGAGACATGTTATCTAACAGCCTCAAAATTGTTAGATTACGGCTTTGTCTCTAGATTAATTTTCACAGATCCAGATCAGACAGATAGCTTTGGACACAAGCTTGCTCATGCGATCTGTGTAATGGAAGAATTTCAGCCATATGTAGAAGTTTTGATAGATAGCAAACTACCAGAATGGAAGGGAATATGGTGCAATCCAGCTAAACACAAAATGTACCTCAGAGGAACCTCTACATTCCCAGGATACCCAAGACTTCTCAATAGGAGACCCTGGCCTTGCCGACGATTTCCACTCAAAGACCAGCTCAATAAGTGGAGAAAATTTGCCAGCAACACACTAATAGCATATAATGGATATTCCGGACATCTAGTTTGTGAAGATAAATATCAAAAGATACATTGTAATTTGGCCATCCCAGGATATCCATTTAGCAGAGAAACATTTGTCGACGAAAGCCAGTACCCCAACTATCAACACGGCGTCATTCACGAATCATCAGTGATAGAGGAAAATGATCAAGAACTGTTCGATATGGGAGATGAGGATGACTTTTACGACCAACTTTCAGCAGCAGATCTGGATGACCTCTCAGATAGTATGTATGGATAGAATTCGAAAAAAAAAAAAAAAAAAAAACAGCGGGTCCCACTAGAAGACTCCTACAAAATCTCAAAAACAGAAAGCTCTACGTGACTCTTTCAAATTTCTCAAAACTTTGAAGATTCAAGAACCTGCCTAGAAGCATCACTCCATGGGTCAGCATCAATAATTGGCGCTCCAGCAGAAAAAGACAGAGTCCATAGAAGATAAAGATTCTCCTCAGATATCAGAAAAATGCACGCCAAGAAAAGACAAAAAAGATTTTTGTTGATATTTTGTGTCTATAGTTATTTGAGTCTGTCAGTGGTAAGGATTTTCCTTCACTCACTACTTTAATAAAGTAGATATCTCTTATCCTGCTTTATTAAAGAAAAGCTGTGAAAATCTTTATACGTGTCTTGTAATAAATTATAGTGGCAAAATTTTGTCAAAAAAGAAGGATTGAATGATATGCGATGGGGCCCAACGCAGTACCCGATATCATTATCCTAATCTTTTATTGATAAAATTTGAGTCTAGCATATAATTGTGTACATACTTGTTTTGTTTTTACATGCACACAACCTTACGTCAAAGGATGCATATGTTTGAAGAAATTTTCAAAAAGCCTAGGATCTAGGCTTATAGACTTTGAAATAGGAAAGGCTAGAACATAGATTAGGACTTTTGGATTTTTGTTTTCATCCTTTCATTTAAGTTGTATAAATTGGCATGCTTGCCAACGGATTGAGCAGAATGAAAACTAGAATGAAAACTACAGAGAAAGAAAAAACACTTCACTCTGCTTTGTAATTTCCAACCCCTCTCAAAAAACCTCTAAGTGTATTTTCAGAATTTCAGAGTCTGTAATATAATCTTTGTAAGTATATTTCTTATTAATATGAAGTGTGAGTAGTTTCTCTTTTTCCTTAAATATTTCGAAAGGATAACTCTTCTATTCTAAAAATTTATTTTCTTTTTGGGAAAAAACTAAGTTTATGGAATGCTTGTTTGCTCATTAATATTACATGCTTTGAACCTTCGTAGTATCTTCAGTTTTCTAATTTGTTACTGAGTGACCTTAGCTGAAGAGCCCGTTTGAGCCGAGGATAGGCGTTGGAGGGCAAATTGTAGGCAGAAAGGGAAAAGTAAGAATTAGAGAATAAAAATATACTATGTTGAACGAGGCTTAGCTTCAAGGTGGGAGTACATGTAATGAAAATAAACATTCCCTAAAAAGAGTTTTTACCATAGAAAAGAATTTTAGAATAAAAAGAGAGCAACCCAAGTAGAAATATTAAGGAAATATTGTCTATATAAGAACTTCAAAAAATCAAAAAATTGTGTGATCTTAGACCCTTAAAAGTAGATCTTCAGAAAAATTTCAAAAACCAAAAAATTGAAAAAATCAAAAAGAAAAAGTTGTAAGCTTTAGACGTAGACATCATCTTTTCCATTAGAATTAGACTTTAGAAATAAAATTTTAACTTTAGGCAAATCCATTAGATATAGACCAGACATAGACGTTTAGAAACTAAAAATATATGCCCTTAGACGAAGACCTTAGGAATAAAATTAAAATTAGTATTGAGTTAATACAAGAATTAGAAGATCAAAAATTTAGATATCATTTTCTTTTATCATTAGCTTCTAACAGATCTCTAGAAAATTACAGTCTAAAAAAAATCAGTTTCTTTTATCATTAGCTTCTGGCAGATCTCTAAAAAATTACAGTTTAAAAATTTCTCAGATAAATAGACAGCTAACTATAAAACAAGAGGCCTTAAAATTAGCCATACAACAACTTGAAGATCTTTTAGCATAACTGTAGAATTAATTAGATAATTCTCAGCCCAATCCCAAATAGTGGTAGACCACTAACTCAACCCCCAAAAAATTGGAATAAAATAAATTTTATAACTTTGGAATAATATATTGATTTCATAACAGTTATTGAAATTACTCAAAAAAAAAAAAAATTATCCAAACTAAGGCAAAGTGTGTAGACCTAAAATAAACAAACAAAAAAATTTGATGTAAAAATATATAATAATATGATTTTTCTATCTATACCTTTAATGAAATACTGATAAAAATTATAGAAAAATGGTAAAAAAAAATCCAATTTAAAGACGGTATAAGACATTATATCCAATATAAAATCTTATTTGGTGATAAGAAAGTCGTCGAAAAGAGCCACCAATGTTGGAAATTTTCACAGGCGCCGAAAAATTGGCCAAACAAAGTCTACGGTGGTTGGTGGCGGTGACCCGCCACAGCAGCAGGTAGTAGTGATGAGATAGAGAAAAGAGTGGTATTCAACAAATATGGTATTGAATGAGTAACATCTATTATATTTCAATAGATATGTAGTTTGGTGAATTTCAACAAATAGAAAAATATACTTAATGAATTTTAATAGATAGACAAATTTGATGATTTCAACAGATAGACAGATAGGCTCTCTCTCTCTCTCTTTATTATTTTTCTCCTCTTAAAGTTTTCAGTTGAAGTAGCTGCTGATAGAGATGAGCAGTGGATATTCTGATCCGTCCAAACCAACCGAACTGAACCAAACCGATATGTCGCATTTTGGACGGATGCGTGATGACGAGTAGATGGTTGCGGATTGAATTTTTTCAATCCGTCTAATTTTGGACGGATAATGGGTTTGAGATTCTTTTAGTAGCAATCGAACCACCAAACCATGAGCACCCCTAGTAATTTCTAAGGCTTTGTATTTTCAATTTACTTAGATATTTTGTTTGTATTTTCAATTGAAAAAGAGTTTAGATATTCTGTTATATTTTCAATTTATTTTCTGTTTCCCAAAATGCAACCTAAGAGGGGAGTGAATTAAGTTTCTACAAATTAAAATTAATAATACCCTAATAAAATTAACTACTAGTACAACAAATTATTAACAAGTACAATGATGAACTTAGCAGTAAATGATCAAGCAAAATAACAATGAAGTATAACTAACATACAGGGTAAATTAAATGATTAACACATGAATTTTAGATACCTATAGTAGTAGTAGGAAAGTAAAGAGATTAGGAAAGATGAAACAAATAGATTTATAATAGTTCGGCTTCAACCAAGCCTACATACACTCCTCGAGCTTCACTTGAGATTTTTCACTATCTTCTAGCTTCACAAGGATGCTAGCAACCTCATAAATATGGAGCAATCCTCCATAGATTTTATACAAACTTCACAAGCCCAAATCCTTGCAAATCTTAGATGATTCACAATCACTCTCAATATTTCAAAAACACAGTGTTTGCAACATTTTTATAAGATGAAATGGTATTTTTGCTTTCAAAGAAAGCTTACAATAAATATCTCTCCTAGATGGATATACAAAATGAAACTCTGATTTTTCTGTAAAGCTCACATAGGAAAGATAGGCTTAAAGTTATACGTCTTAGTGTATAATTTCTGAAAAAGGATGTAAATAAAAATTGAAGAACACTCCTCAGAAAATTTTTCAGAGAATAGATGTGAGTGATTATAGATCAAAGAATATTTTCTGGTTTTTTGTTCTAACTTATTTACATTAGAGGCTTTGGTATATATAATGAAACTTATAGTCGTTTATAGCCGTTGTATTCATTTGAATTTATAGCCGTTTATAACCGTTGTACTCCATCATTACTAATTTGAATATCTTCTACTCCATCATTACAAATTTGTATGCATTTGAATTTATAGCCATTTATAGTCGTTGTACTTCATCATTACTAATTTGAATATCTTCCACTTAAACTTTTTAAACTGCTGTTGTGCTGGGCTATTTGAATCTCTGTTTTAGGGCTGTTTGAATCTCTATTTTAGGCTGTTTGAACTCCTGATTTAATCAAATATTAAATACATTCTAACAATATTTAAGATAAAGGTTTAGGTGAGAAATAATGAGACAAAATAAATTTTGATTCTATTTTTTTCTTTCAAATAAATTAAAACATAATTAAATAAATCATCAAAATAAATTTGAATTTTATTTTTTTTTCAAATAAATAAAAATATAATCAAATAAATCATTAAAATAAATTTTGGATTCTATTTTTTTTCTTTCAAATAAATTAAAACATAATTAAATAAATTATCAAAATAAATAAGTCTAACAATCTCCCCCTTTTTGATGATGGCACACAATGATATTTTGATTTGATTTGGGAGTAAGAAAAGCTCCTCCTCAAGTCATGCTCCCTGAATTCATTTCTAAATACATAACATCATATAATTTCTTCCTCTCTAACATTATCAAAGAAAAATCATGGGTTAGAATCTGGAGGAGGAGGAGGAGGAAAATGATAGTGATAAATGGCATCAAAAAATAGATAATCCAAACATATATATACATATATGCATACACATACAACTCTCTCGCGTCTCTCTTTTTCCTTCGATAAACGCGTTTGACACGCGACCTCAATTTTTGCGTCATTGGCCGACAAAAGCAATTCTCCTCGATTGTCGCTCGGTTCGACTATCTCTCCCTCCTTGTCTTCTTCTCTTCAGCCTCTTACCTTCAGTCCTCTTCTTAATCACATTCGCCTGCTTCTTCTTCTTCACCTCATTCTCTTCTATCTCTTCTTCATCACTCTCTTCGATCTTTTTCACCACTCTCTTCTGTTGCTTCACAACTCATTTCTTTTACACCTCTTGCCTCTAAACCATGGCTTCCTCATCTCGTTCCCTCATTCTGTTTCGGGACCTGAACAATCCCATAAGCTCTGCTGGGCCAAGTATCCCGGCTCCTACTCTTCCCAACCTTCCTATGATATCGATTGAGCAAATAATGGCAACTCAATCAGATATTGAAGCCAATCATTTCACACTGACGTCTTGTATGGAGACGGTGACTAAAGTCACAAAATTGGCTCACCGATTGCAGAACAGGACGAATGAGCTCCATCAGGTCAACACCCAACTCTCTCTGCTCCAGCGTATGTACAAGGATGCGTGAGCAGAAATAGGCACACTGAAGGCCGAAAATAAAGAGCTTAAAAGGAAAACCACCTCCATGGCCCGATTTGGAGCAACGTCGTTCTTGGCCTTTGATAGTCGGCGTGGAGTGCTTGCTCCCGACGAAAGCACTGGAGCAGGGACGTCAAGCGTCGCCTAAGGTGATAAAAAAAAAAAAAGAGAGCGGTGGAAGAAGCGAGTAAGTAATATCGGTGTATGGTCGTAAAAAAAATGAAAGTTTTTTTTTTTTATGTAAATATGTTTATTTTGATCAGTGTATGGCCGTAAAAAAATGAAGGGCGTTTTTTTTTTTATTATGTAAATATTTATATTTTGATTTGTTGTTGTTTTTATCATGCTATTTCAATCTATTTTCAAGCAAGAGCCAAGGAGAGACCAAATTGTTAATGAGTATATGAGAAGTATTTGAGCATGATTGAATTCTCAATTTCTTAACAAGAGCATACAAATATGTAGATTTAAGCAAGAGCATACCAATCTCAAGACTATAATAGACATAACAGTGCATAGATCAAACAAGGTTGCCAAGCAAGAGCATAAATATGGAGCTAAAGTTCAAGTCACTCTTCTTTGAGGAAAACGATATTCCTCTTACATTATCAACAACTAATCAGCTCAAAGGTTATGTTGTAAGAATTAAGATACCAAAAACATAGAGATATCAAAATAATCAGAGATACTAAAACAATCAAGTCTCTTTTTCTCCCCCGATGACATTTTCAACAAAATCAAGCACAATGAGGGAGTATGGTACAGCATATAGGATGAAAAAATGTAAATTTTATTATAGCACAAATAATCATCTATATCAAGGTAGCTTTATGATACCAAAAAAAATGATAGCACATAATGATCATACAATTGAAGCTCATACCATTTGACAATAATGGGCAAAAAAAATAATAACATGTGAAGGTGCAAACCCATAAGTTTGATATAAAAAACAAAATAGAAACTGAGGAGATTTTAAAAAATAATCAAGTTTAAATTCTTCCTCTTGTTTCATTTGGCAAAATCAATAGGAGATATGATAAATGAAAGCTCTTAACTAAAATGTTCTCCTCAATAATATCAAATAGGATGCCAAAATGATACCAACATGCAACCTACCAAGGATACCAATATGTAATCTAGAAGATTTAACAATCATAGCTCAAGCGTTATGTAGAATACAAAATATTGCTCATAATAGGTTAAACTCAATATAATCTCATGGAGCTAATGTAAATCCAAAAAATGAAACATGTTCAAGGTATAACAATCCATATGCCAAGAAAAATCATGAATTTCAATAAATAGCACACATTTTAAGCGTAGGTATGATTTTTAGGTAAGAGCATCATCAAAGAGTATACATTGCAAATCATATGAAGCATAATCAATTCATATCAAAGTAATAACAGTATTAGCTCAAAGGATATAAGATAGAATTTTTACCTCAAAAGCTTAAAAGAGTGTATGAGGCATACGTTAGGTTTAAGAGATGGAAACTTTTCAATCTTCAATTTTCTTTCATGAGGAGTTCATCTCAAAAGGGTTTAACAAGTATGTTAGGAAAATGATTTCTCCTCCTAAGTTGGTGCTACCATTTTCTAATGTGATTTGTGTAAATATAACATTCATAGAACAATTACTATTACTCAATAAAAATACAGCACAAATCACTTCTTATCACAAACTCAAAAAGTGAAAAATAATTCAATGATCAAACAAGAGTTTGGAATGTTATTTTTTAGAATTTTCAAGTTGTAGCACATAGCATAATATACATAAGAAAATAGTGTTATGCTCTTTGTTTTATTAAAAAATGATGTAACAATCTCATTTAATCACATAACATTATCAAGAGGCATTTTCATCAATTCAATTCACATACTCAAATGTGATAAAACATTTTACTCAATGTGGAACACAACATGAATGCTATAAACAATTGATTCAACAATTTATCAAGCAAAAGCATTTCATGAGATGTATGCCAATATAATCCATATTCAAAAGATATTCAATAGGATAGATGTAATGTCTCTACAAACGTATGATACTTCTTTTCATTTAGACATTGTAGATAGATCATAATCAACGAATTTCATAGCTCATTCAAATATTCCAATGTAAAGCATATAAGTATGAAATTTTCATATTGAGCATATTCTTGATATCATAAATGTACAATTGAAAATATACATAGTATACATCTCAAAAACATGCTATGACATCAAAATTGATTCTACAAAGACATGACTCAAAAAGGAATTAACATATTAGTATGAAGTCATATATAAGATGTGAAAAGTATGCTCACAAAAAATATTTGTCACTTATTATCTCTTTTTTCATAACAATGGATGACATGATATACAATGTTAATGAATACATGAATCATTCATATTCTAATAGGCATTCATCAAAATAATATAATTCTCATTTTTGAGTTCAATGAAAGTTTGAAAGAAACTAACAGAACATGACTTAGCAAACTTAATACACTTAGGTTACATGGAAGCAATGATTAGACACAACCTATTGTATACAAATCACACCTTAAAGAATATAGAACTTTAAGCTTAAAGGTGTGTTAGGAGTTATACCTTCATTTACCTCTTTGGAATCTTCACCCATACATTACCTCTATTGTTCATTTTAGTGATTTTCATTTCACCATTCTTCTTCTTCTTGTAAGGGCTAATTTTGCTCTTTAGATTGAACAATCTTGTTGTGCATTTCTTCTCGAAGTCCTTGGTGTTCTTTAAGATTCCACCTACAAAATATCTTAATTTCTTTCTTGATACCCATACTTTCTTGGGTCCATAGGGATTAGTCTCAAGAACATTTAATCTCATAAAAGGTTTAGGAGGATCAAAACCAATGCCTACTTTGTCAAAAACACATTTTTTTATTTCCAAGAAACTTGTTGAGGTTTTCTTTTTCTTTTACAAAATTTTTAAGAGTTTTGTTTAAATTCTCAACATTATTTTTCAAAATGTTTTTCTCATTGGCAATAGACGTAAAATCATTTTTCAAAGTAGCATTTTCTATTTTTAAAACATCCACATCATTTAAAAGAGAAGTAACTAATTTCTTTAATTTAGAATTCTCAACACAAATATTTCTAAATATGTCATGTAATTCATTGAAAGCACTTTCAAGTTCCACATAATTAGAAATTATCTCATCTTGAGTGAATTCTTCTTCTCAAAGAGCCATAAAACACAGGTTGGCTACTCCATCATTTTCTCCCTAAATGGCTTCCTTTTTGTTGCCATCCATCATTGAAAGTTCATGAGCCATGAGTGAGCCTAAGAGTTCTTTAATGCCTAATTTTGTTAGGCCTTTTGCTTCTTGGATAGCTGTAACCTTAGCTTCCTATTCATTTGGCAAAGATCTAAGTAATTTTCTCACAAGCTTACCATTAGTATAAGATTTACCAAGAGATTTTGGAGCATTAATAATAT
This sequence comes from Camellia lanceoleosa, assembly GCA_025200525.1. Taxonomy (NCBI): domain Eukaryota; kingdom Viridiplantae; phylum Streptophyta; class Magnoliopsida; order Ericales; family Theaceae; genus Camellia; species Camellia lanceoleosa. The sequence continues at coordinate 101,964,904 of CM045759.1, forward strand.
TGGTAAATTTATAAAACATCTCAGAAATAGATTCAAATAATTCCATAGTAAAGAGTTCATAATCATGAATAAGCATATCAATCCGAGACTCTTTTATTTGGCTAGTTCCTTCATAGGTGATTTCAAGTTTATCCCAAATTTCTTTAGCAGTAATACATTCAGAAATTCTATTGTACTCATTTGCATCTAATCCGCACACAAGAATAAGCTTGGCTTTAGCATTAGCTTGAAGGAGTTTATAATCACACTCATCAAATTCATCCTCAAGTTTAGGCACACTGATATGGTCTACTACCTTGGAAGAGATTTTAGGACCTTTAGTGATAATGAGCCACAAAGCATAATTGGTAGCTTGAAGATACAAAGTCATTTTTTCTTTCCAATGAATGTAATTACTACCATCAAAGAGAGGTGGCCTATTGCTAGCTTGTCCTACAGTAGAGTAAGTAGAATACATGTTTGCTATGGATCAAAAACTCAAGATTGTTAAATCTAAGCAAGAGCCCCAGGCTCTGATATCAATTGTTACCCAAAAAGCAACCTAAGAGGGGGGTGAATTAGGTTTCTACAAATTAGAATTAATAATACCCTAATAAAATTAACTATTAGTACAACAAATTATTAACAAGCACAATGATGAACTTAGCAGTAAATGATCAAGCAAAATAACAATGAAGTATAACTAACATACAGAGTAAATTAAATGATTAACACATGAATATTAGATAGTTATAGCAGTAGTAGGAAAGTAAAGAGATTAGGGAAGAGGAAACAAACAGATTTATAGTGATTCGGCTTCAACCAAGCCTACATCCACTCCTCAAGCTTCACTTATGATTTTCCACTATCTTCTAGCTTTACAAGGGTGCTAGCAACCTCATAAACATGGAGCAATCCTCCATAGATTTTACACAGACTTCACAAGCGCAAACCCTTTCAAATCTTAGGTGATTCACAATCACTCTCAAGATTTCAAAGATACAGTGTTTGCAACACTTTTACAAGATGAAATGGTATTTTTGCTTTCAAAGAAAGCTTACAATAAATATCTCTCCCAGATGAATATACAAAATGAAGCTCTGGTTTTTCTGTAAACCTCACACAGGAAAGATAGGCTTAAAGCTATACATCTCAGTGTATAATTTTTGAAAGAGAATGTAAGCAAAATTGAAGAATATTACTCAGAGAATTTTTCAGAGAATAGATGTGAGTAATTATAGATAAAAAAATATTTTCTGGTTTTTTGTTCTAACTTATTTACATTAGAAGCTTTGGTATATATAATGAAACTTATAGCCGTTTATAACCGTTATATTCATTTGAATTTATAGCCATTTATAGCCGTTGTACTCTATCATTACTAATTTGAATATCTTCTACTCCATTATTACAAATTTGTATTCATTTGAATTTATAGCCATTTATAGTCGTTGTACTTCATCATTACTAATTTTAATATCTTCCACTCCATCATCACAAATTTGAATATCTTCTACTTGAACCTTTTGAACTGCTGCTGCATTGGGCTGTTTGAACCTCTGTTTTAGGCTGTTTGAACTCCTGATTTAATCAAATATTAAATACATTCTAGCAACATTTAGGATAAAGGTTTAGGTGAGAAATAATGAGACAAAATAAATTTTGATTTTATTTTTCTCTTTCAAATAAATTAAAACATAATTAAATAAATCATCAAAATAAATTTTGGATTCTATTTTTCTTTTTCAAATAAATAAAAATATAATTAAATAAATCATCAAAATAAATTTTGGATTCTATTTTTCTTTTTCAAATAAATTAAAATATAATTAAATAAATTATTAAAATAAATAAGTCTAACATTTTCAATTTGAAAATTCTTTTATCAAATGGAAAGTGTTGATATTTGGTATTTTTGTGTGGAAAAATATAAGACATAATTTTGTATTTTTTTTAAATCAAATTAAATAGTTTTTGAATTAAAAAAGAAGAAGTAATAACATAGTTTTGATAATGAGTGGTTTTTTTATACGTATTTGTTATTGGTATTTGACAATTCACTTGATAATCTTTTGGTTATATTGAGTTGGATTGTTATAAAAAAAAAAATGTTGACTAGTTGTATTATGTTCAAAATTTGTAAAAGTTAAAACCACCAAACCGATTCGCATCCATCTGCCAATCCGCTAAATCCACATTTGTCAATCCAGCGAACGGATGCAAATTAATTTTTTCCAGTCCGCTAACTAGCAGACGGATAACAGATTGAAAGTTTTCCAACCACAACCAAGTCGTAAACACTTCTAGCTATTGGAGTGGAGAAGGGGGTCTTGGGCGGTCTTCAACCTCATTTTCCCTCCTCTTACCCATTTTTTTCTGTTCATTTTCTGGTTTTGTTGTCCAATAACATGGAAGCTATGGCTTTCCATTATCGGTGTAAATTTAACCTGGCCTGACTTATGTCAGGCCTCGTGGGCTCCTGCCAAAATTCAGGTCAGGCCGGGCCAGCCCACAAGCCTGGAAATTAGGACTATAGGGTATTCGAGCCTTGGGCAAGCCGGTGGGCCTGGGCTTGGGCTCGGGCTTGGGCTTGAACAATTATTATTATTATTTTTTTAATTTTTTCTACCAAAATTTTATTATTTTTCACTAAAAAATATACTAGGTCTTGGGCAGGTCTTGAGCGGGCCTTAAACGAGCCGATGAGACAGGCCACGAGTCAAGTTGGCCTTCAAAATGATGGCCCAGGCCCAGCCCCAGAGCCCAAATGCACCTAAACAGGCCAGGCCTACTCCGGGTCGCGAGCGGGCTTCGGGCCGCTGGCCACTTTTACACTCATACTTTCCATCATCTCCTTTTTTAGTAAGGTGTTTCTTTTCCCCTTTATTTCAACTCTAGCTATGGCCCTCAGTGGATCCGTTACTTCTCCTCTTCTCCATATGGTGTCGCCTTCATATTCTTCCTTAATCGCCATCTTTCTTCGCCAGTTTCTTTGTCTTCCTCCCCAAATCTATACCCTTTACCACCTCTTGCTACTTCGAATTTGCTGTCTTCACTACCGTCAAATATGTTGTCGCCGTTGCTAGATATTGTTTGGTCGATGGGTTTGTGTTTTTGTTATCTGTTTTTTGGTTCTCGATTGTGTCTTGTTCTGTTGTTGGGTGTATAAGAGTCCATCAGGGGTGTTATTGTTAAGTTTACCCTCTCTATGGTTGAGATTTATGATTTATGATTTATCTCAGACACGCTCTATTACAAATGATCGGCTCTGTTACATGATGTGCGTCTGAATATTTTCATAGTTTATTTGTTGTGTGATTCTTGCAATATTTTTACTTTGTTTGGTGTAAGTTTTAGTTTGGATTGATTATTGTATGTGTTGTTTGGATTTAATTAATGAAATTTCCTTCGGATCCAAATATATATATATATATAGACAGATGAGTTGATTTCAATCGATAATTATTCTTTTGAATAAATTGTGTCATTTTGGCTCAAAGAAAATAAAATTTGAGCTTAATGGCTCAAAATATTAAGAAATAGTCTTATAGCCTAAGTGCTCTAAAAAATAAACAAATGTTATATGATCGTATTTACTCTAATGAGTGGTTTGGCAAACATCTAGAACAATCAAAAAGTCATTACTAAAAAGTTTTTTTTTTTAAAATATTTATTTTTCTATATATCTTTTTATAAAAAGTTAAAAAATTAACTTAAATAATTATTTCCTAAAACAATCATAAATTTTAACTGAGATTAATGTAATTTATCATATTTTGTATGGTGTTATTAATTAGGGGAAAGCACCAATAAATCCCAAATTTGGGAATGTTAGTCCATTTAGTCCCGAATATTTTTTGTTAGACTAATAAATCCTATTTCTCTAAAAGCTTACTATAGGCATTTTTATGTCAAACATTATTCATCAAACATAACAACGTCAGAATTATTTATCAAACATAAAAAATTAGCAACATTAGTCTAACAAAAAACCTAGAAATCATTAACACCAAAATCATTAACACCAATAAATCAGATTCATAAGAACATTCCGTAACATTGAACATGAACAAACATCGTGAAAAATCATGAACACCCAAAATCATTGATTAAAATAACATTATTTTGATATTGATTAAAAAATCATGAACACCAAAAATTAAAATCATGAACACCAACATCAGATTTATCAAAACATTCCGTAACATTTTTTAAATAACAATTAAATATCAAAATAATGATTAAAATAACATCAAACATCAAAATACCCAAAACTCAAATTCGGAAATACCCACAACACATCACCAACACCAAACATTATTCTATTCAACATCAAACAATAGATCAAATTATATAAACATTATTCTTCTCACAATGATCACCAACAATGATCACCAACATTATAATCGTATAACACAGTGATCACCAACAATGGCGGCTCTCATCCCTCCCTCGGATGATCCTTCTCGCTTTCCCAATCGCTTCTGATCCGAAACAACCGTCTTCCACAATCCAAATCACAAACCCTAGAATCGAAACTGAGGCTAAATACAGATAAATCGATGCAACAACTAACCCTAATGTTTAATGTTGGGGCTTATCGCTTCAATGTCGACCTCCCTAGGTTTTTCCAACTGTTCGCATGTCGAAACTCTTCGATTACAGTGATGGTAATTTTTGTCCTGGGGGATCAATATACCCAAATCCCAAGGAATCGAATCTCTTTTTGTCCCTTGGCCGTCATGTTGATGTCTATTTTCCTGTTTGCAAGAGGTCTTGCATCAGTGCTCCTTTTGTATTCAGTGAAGAAATTTTTGAGAAGCAGCCAGCCTCCATTGAAGTGCTTCCTGACGAATGTCTCTTTGAGGTCTTCAAACGTCTCGCAGGAGGTGAAGAGAGGAGCATAATAGTTTCAATTTTTTTTTAAATAAATCTGATGATGTTTGATGAATAATGTTTGATGTTTGATGAATAATTCTAATGTTTAATAGTTGAGAATCTGTGTTTGATGTTTGATGAATAATGTTTAATGTTTGATGAATAATCCTAATGTTTAATGGTTGATGTTTGATAAATAATTCTGACGTTGCTAATGTTTGATGCTGGATGAATAATTCTAACGTTGCTAATATTTTCACCGACATTATACGAATAATGTTTAATAGTTGATGTTTGATGAATAATCCTGACGTCAGAATTATTCATCAAACATTAATTTATTCATCAAACATTAAACGTTTTGATGTTCAATGTTTGATGTTTGATGAATAATTCTAATATTTGATGATGTTGTGATGTAAAAAAAGGACTAAATGGTTTATAAAAAAACACTCAGGACTAGATGGAGTAACATTTCCTAATATGGGACTTATGAGTAATTTTTCCTATTAATTAATTAAAAATTACATACAAAATTAAATGAAGACTTCTATTAATGTAATCATATAATATCCTTAGCTATTGCAATATAAATAAGATGGTTAACATAACATTTCTCACCTCCATATGATTGATATCCAAAAAGTTTAGGTGCACATAGGACTAAGGTCTTGTTTGAAATGTCTTAAAAAAATCAAAAAGTTACTATCCTATTTAAGTCTCATTATCTTATTTAAGTTACATCATATTTCTACCATATCACTTCAAACTCAACCCATATTTTATAAAAAGTCAAAAAATGCACTTATTTAGAACATCACAAACAATCCCTAAACATAGAAATTGTGCATTCGATCGTCTAGTCAGACGATTGCTCAAACAATTGGTCAAAATTTGTCGATTGCAATTGTTATGGTGCCTTTCGATCGTCTAATAAAACAATTTTTGTATTTAATTATCTGTATATATAGCTAGACTGATATTGCATAAGTAGGGGTGAGGTTCTAGACACTCATACTTGCCATGCTATCATTCCTTTGTCCCGTTATCATTTCTACTCATAACATCTCATCCCAATTGACAAACCCATAACTCTCTCTCTTGTGCATTTTTATTTTGTAAATGTGTATTATTATTATTATTAATATTAGTACTCTCCTTCACGTGCATTTTTAATTTGTAGACGTGTTTTATTATTATTAATAATATTATTGTTAAGACATAATTGGAGAAGGAAGGAGACAAGTGTTTTTGGGTGACGAAGAAGGAGAAGAAGACAAGTTATTGAATAATAGTTTATCCAAATTGATAGTAATGGTTAAATACTATTTTTAATTTTATTTTTTATAACTTTTTAAATTCTATTTTTTTATAATTTTTCACATAAATTTGGGATGATTTGAATAAGTATATTTTTTGACTTTTTACTAAAAAATATGCAGAAAGGATAGTTTGGAATGATCTAAATAAGTATACTTTTTGATTTTTTACAAAAAAATATACAGAAAAATAAAATTATAATATGACTCAAATAAGTGTATTTATATCAATCATACCAAATAATCCCTAGCCTTTACCAAAAATGTAAACAAAATTTTTTTCCCCTCTTTCTAAATGGATTTCAAAAAATATCCCATTGGACTCGAACCAGCCCATTCCAACTCTTTCAGGCCCATCAGAAATGGGCCACATTGTCCTTCAGCAGACAAAATGAAGTGAAATAGGAAAGCCCAGTCCCATAATGGCCCATGCAGGTCTCGAACCTGCGACCTTCGCGTTATTAGCACGACGCTCTAACCAGCTGAGCTAATAGGCCATTTGATATCTAGATACAATTAATTTAACATTAACTAAAGTTAGGAATAGCCAAAGCAATTGCTCAAATCACATGAATGAAAAGAGTACTTGTGATGGGTGATTAAAATTTGGGGGACTTGGGCCAATTTGGTTTGTTCTATAAACCAGATTTTAATATTCAACAAATATTGTTTTAAGTTAGGATTACATTTTCACATTTACACTCACAATCTAATCTATCAACCCATAATTCTTAATTTGCACTAATTCTCATAACGGTGGTGTTACATGTACTAATTAGTGTACATACTAGTGTACTAACTAGCGTTATGATATTATTATTAACCATATTTATTATACAAGTTACAAATATCCAACATCATATAAATGATGCCACATCATCTGTTAGTACACTGTGTGTACATTAATTGATATATATATATATATATAGCATTATTCTTCTCACAATAAACTTTTTGTTTTTTCAACAACAAAAATTATGACTTTCATCAAGATTGATAAATACATAAAAATCTCATTCAAGATTTATCGAGTAATAACTCTAACCAATAGGGCCGGTTGGTAATTTTCTCTCAAAAATTTTTACTATAAAAGAAGACTAGAAATTATTGTACTGTATTGTTCAAATTTAATTGTAGGGTCTGTAAAATGAAATTCCAAAAACAATACTCCGAAATCTGTGGTGTGGGCAAGTTCTAGAAGATTCACATGCCATGGAATATGGGCAGCCCACAGTTCCAACAAAAACAATGGGCCATCCATTGCAATCTCTGAGGGGACACAAATGTGATCTCCTCTCTCCTCAAAAACCATTGGCAGCTCATAAATACCCCTTTACCTCTGCAAACTGTATCCCCCAAATCCACCTCTATCCACTATCCAATTCCAATTTAAAAAACAAAGATAAAAACAAGGATTTCTCAATCTCATATCTCTGGACTGAGAGAGGAGTGGGCAGCTTATCTGCTACCATCTACATCATCATCATCTTCTTCCTCTCAAACAAAAAAAATATCTCCCCAAGTCAATTTGAGAAAATTCCAAAGTGTGATATTTTGGCGGTTTGGAAAGTTATTATTTTAGTAAGTTATTTTAATTTTTGATTATTTTAATAGGTAAAAATTTCTCTGTTTGGAAAGATGATTAAGGGCTTGTTTGTTTTGTATCTCAATATACAATTTTTGAAAAAAATTTTCAAAATTATGATTGGTTCAAGTTTTTTGAAAAAAAATTTCAAAATCATTTTCTCTCTCGCTCTTATATATCAATCAATCACTTTTTCTCTCACACATATCTACTCAACTACAACAAAATATCAAATTATCCCAAACTCTAAAATTATTTTCAAAATATACAACCAAACAAATCAAAAAAAATTCTAAATTCTCTCTCCAAAAGTTTTTTTTGAAAATTTATCTCAAAACACAAACCAAATATATCCTAAGTTTTTTTTTTGTAGTTGATGTGATATTTGTGAGAAAAAAATAAAATGATTATAAATTTAACGTGACATTTTATCTTATTAACTATTTTAATTTATTTTATAATGTTAACTCAAAAAGCAAAAAAATGGCATTTGCTAGAAGACTCACAAAACATAAAAGTCGGATCAACAAGCATTCACCTGTTAAAATTTAGGTAAATTATGGACATATCTTATGAAATGAACTTAAATATTTATAAATTTTATACATTTTTTAATACATTAATAAATTCTAAAATATTTTTTTGATGTCAACACTTTTAGAAATATTAATAGGTGAAAAACAGAACAAAACTTACGAATAAATAAGTATGGTAAATAGGTTCATAGACCCTACCAAGTTATACTCATTCTTCTATAATTCAGATTTATTTATTTTTCTGTTTTTAATAATGAGTAATCTCTCAATCAGTTGGAACTGCATTGCAGGGTAAGTTCTTATCGGGGATACAATCGGTTAGGTACAATAGATATTTAGGTAAAATTTTATATCAAATCGATAATATTAGTTTTATTATTTTAAATATCGATATAGATCGCTTCTCTCATCAAACTACACCAAACTATACCAATTGAAATGATTCGGTTTAATGCGATTTAATCGGTTTAGTATCTTTTAAATTTAAACTATTTTTTAGTATAGTCACTCATTTATATAAAATATGAAATTAGCCGTTTGTCAATCATTTCAAACATATCCTATCTATCCATTTAATAGATATTTTACAATTTCTAGATTAACAAAAATATAAACAAAAACTAATAGTAAATATTAAGATTTCAAGAAATAGTGAGTTAAAGTTAAGAGTATAATAAAGGTATGCTAACTTAGGTAATAGAGATAATAGAGTTAATTAATTGAGATTAATAATTTATTATACCTATTACTATTATTATATTATTAAATTATATATATATATTATAAATATAATATATGTTGAAATTGTTGGTTTCAAATACGAACCGAAAATCAAAAAAATTCAAATTAAAAAACCGTACAAATCAACTTTTGCTAATAAACATACCAAATACCGACGATTTGGTTCGATTCAATCGGTATAGTCAATTTTTTAAAATTTTCTTACCTCCCTAGTTTTTATTCACAAATTATAGGTATTAGTTAAGTTCAAAAGACACCAACGGAAATTGAATTCAAATGTCTAAATTTACCGTTCATCTCAAAATTTGTTATAGGGTACTCCTGTTGCAACCTACCTACTTTAAATGGTGCCAGAAAATAATTTTTGATTCCACATTCTTTTTTTTCTTTTCTTTTTTTTTGCCCTTTTGTTTTATTTCAATTAATCCTGCTCTATGCTCTAAATATGGTCAATGGCATGGAAAACTACCCATGCATGCATACACATTAACATTATATTTGGTTTAAAGATTTGGAAAGTGGTTTGAAAAGAAAAAGAGAAAATAATAGTAAAATATGAATAAAATATATTTACATTTTTCTTAATTTCACATATATTTTCTCTTTTTCTTTCTAAATTTCTCAAATCTATAAACTAAATACAGTCTAAGGAGCAGCATACTCATCATGGTGGATAGAGCAAGCCTCAAAGATTTTTTATTTTATTTTTATTTTATATCATTTCCCCAATCTATAGTACAAATATGTTACAACTTTCAATTATATAAGCGCATTATGTTTAATTTTTATAAAAAGATATGAAAAAAAAATAAAGAGATTAATATGATAATTTCATAATGACTTTTTAACTACAATTCAAGTTGTCAAATTAGGCCTCATCTATATTTTCATAAAAATATATAATTTTTTGAATTACTTCTTTTTAAATACATTTTTTCAAATAAAATATAGAAGTCTGCAATGAAAATTAGGCGATAGTCATTTAAGCCAAACCCTAATGTGTCCGTGTAAGGATAAGATTAGTTGGATATGTCATCAATAATGCTACATTTCATCAATTTAGAACTTTAAAATCAACCTCAAATGACATGACAAGTATTTATTGATAATTTTTATATTTTAGTGAAATTCTCTAATAATATAACTTATGACACATCACTTAAAATTAATTTAAAGGTTCAAAATTAGGGTCGAAAACGTTTTCCTTTTGTCATTGACAAAACCCTAGGGAAGGCACTGAGCACAAGACATTTTTAATAGTGATTTATTTGTTAGGGAAGAAAATATGCAGAGATGACTTGGGTTTTAATTGGACACCCTAATATTTTATCAATATATGCATTAAAGGGTTGCTATGTTTTGTCTATGCCAAAAGACAATTTTGCCCATTTTAGAATATGCCTTGAAAGTAAAAATAAATGTTAGAACAATTTGCTATGTCTAGGTGGTCTAATTTGGAATTACAAGTGCTAGAAGCATTGAACACACACTTTATTTTATTTTGGAGTAACCTTATTAAGCAGGGTCACACTGGACTCAAAATCACATATAACAAAAGAATAATGTTATATGTATTAATTAATGTATACACTAATGTATTAATAGATGATGTGATATTATTTGTATAATTTTAGATATTTATAACTTGACTTTGAGATCATTATTTGTAACACTAAGTTGACTTTGAGATCATTTAAGCTTACTATTCATTCCAAGACAAACTCATTTACGATTGGACTATTTGTTTGATATAATTTATTGAGAAAACTTTTAAGTGTGCATTACATTATATATGTGTTTTTATTATATAATTTTATGATTTGAATTATACATTTTGTGAAATGACTTATATAAATTTATAAAAATTTACATGATTTTATAAATTTTAAAGCTTTTATAAATAGACTTATGTGAATTTGTGTTTAACTTATGTATTTTTGTAAAATCACTTATATAATTTTTTTTTGTGAATTGTGCATATGGTGTGCAACCCGTGAAGTTGGTTATAATTTCAAATTTTGAGTTTTTGTTAGAATGTTTGATACAGTTTCTGCTTACGGGTTATGAAATAAAAATAATTTAAATAAATTGAAATAATTGATAATTAAAAAGTTGAAGAAGATATGTTTTTTTGCTTTCACTACAACAAAAAACACAAATGGTGACTAAAAAAAAAAAATTCGTCGCTGAAAGTGCATGAAATGGCGACTAAAATGGAATTAGTCGCCGAACATAAGGGTTTTAGCGACTAAAAGAGTTTAGTCGCCGAAAAGCAGGGTTTTAGTGACTAAAAGGAAGTTTAGTCGCCGAATATAGGGTTTTTAGCGACTAAAGTTTGTTTAGTAGCGAAAAGTTATGGTTTTGGCGACAAAAAATAGGTTTAGTCGCTGATTATAGTAGTTTTGCCGACTAAAAACAATTTAGTCGCTGAAAGTGACGTTTTTTGGCTACAAAAAAAAAATTAGTAGCTAAAGGTCAAGAATTGCCGACTAAAATGCATTTTAGTCGCCCAAAGTAGAGGTTTTGGCGACCAAAATTGCGTTTATTTTAGGCGGGTTGTAACTGTTTTAGCAACAGAAAAGAAATTAGTAGCCAAAAAATGGAGTATTGGTGACTAAAATTCAGATTTAGTCGCCAAAAGTGCTTACCCTATTTTTTTTTGTAAATATTTTATTTTTTACATAAAATATATTAAATAAAAAAATTTATTTTCATATATACAATTTTGTATTAATACTAGTGAATATAGTATATAAATAATATTTGTTGCAATAATATTCATGTGATCTGGGAGTGGCGTAGTGGGGGAGCAAGTGTTGGTAAAGGCGTAGTGGGGTGCAAGTATTGGGAACACAGGTTCGAACCTTGGGACATCCAGCAGAGGCAAATTTTTTTTTTTTGTGAAATATGGTTTTGGCGACTAAAGGCGTTGGTCGCCGAAAGGTATACCTTTTGGCGACGAAAAGTTGAGTCGGGAAATGTTTAAATAATAAAAAAAAAATACTATTGGCAACTAAAAATTTAGTCGCTAAATGTATAATTTCAAAAAATGGAATTGCATTTGGCGATAATTTGTTTCGTCGCTGAAGACCTGTGAATTGGCGACTAACAGGTTTTTAGTCGCCAAAGGCATTGGCGACCATGAATTCGCGACAACAGTGACGACTAAAAGTTTTTGTCGGGAAAAGTGAAAATTCAACCTTTGGCGATTAAAAATTTAGTCGCCAAAGGTGTATTTTCTTGTAGTGTTTTACCTTTTAATTATTAATTTTCAATTTATTGGAAATTACACTATACAAGCCCTAAGTTGAAGTTTGGAACCCTAGAATTCAAATTCATCATCATTTTCCCTAATCCGTGATCCCTTGAGAATACTTATATAGTTTCTTTTCTCATAATAAAATTTGAATTCTCTCCATTACATAAGTGTAAAATAATCAAGTTATCCTATCTTTATTTCAAATTTAACGACAACTAATGAATATTTTGAAATATAATAATTATAGACCATCAATTTTAAATTTTAATGATTGTAATTTTATACATATCAGTAATGAAAATCTTAAAATAGGGATGATCTCAGTCACGAGAAATTTACCACCGATTAAAATAAAAAGAATAAATACAAAAAAATCAAGAGTAATGCTAGAAATCTTAAAAAATTTACCAAATGTCTCACATGGGCCACACTCACATGAAACATTTGATAGAATTTTTAGTACAATTTTTGAAATCTAGAATATTTTTAAAAAATCAAACACCTCTTCCAACTTACAAATCCCTAGTCAAACCATGCTTTTAATATAGAAAATTTCATTAAAAAAAATTATACAAGAATAACGTGATAAAATTATTTTTTTATAAATAAATTTATTTTCATAAATATTTTGTGTTAAAATAAAATATTAATATTTAGTCACATTATTATATAGAAAAATTATTAAATAATTTTCCGTACAGTTGAGGCTCGCCCTTCTCTTTGTTTTTGCATGGTTTGGAATTTAAAAGGCCTTGTTTGTTTAGACATATTTGTGCTTTGCATACTATTGTGGAAAGATTAAAAGCAACTTAAAATAGCATTCTCAAAGTCGTATTTATGATTCTTGAAATGGGGTTCTCCCAAAAATGCCAAAAAGAAGCCTCGGAAATCAACTATAAAGGTGTGGACGGATCCAGTCTTGATCTCAACTTAAGACAAGTTAGACTAAAAAAAATAGGGTTAATTACATTGACCACCTTGTATTTTTGAAAAATGATAGTATCATATGTATTAATTAGTGTACTAACTAATATATGAACATATGTTATAATATTATTATTAACTCCACCCACTAATACATATAATATTATTCCTAAAAAAATTAAATCGTACAAGTTTGATATGATTGCGCTGTTGTTGATCTCTCCTTTTGTAAAACTGAGGTCCCGTTTGGGAACTTACCTTTTTAGCTAAAAAGTCAAAAAGTTACCTCATACCAAAAAGTCAAAAATTCTCTTTTCTCTCTACTTTTTGCACATCTTTTCATAATTAGCCAAAAAGTCATTCCAAACATACAAGTTTTTCTTACTTACCTTTTTAGCTAAATAGCCAAAAAATTATTAAATTAACCTGTTCCCAAACGAGGCTGAAGCTACAAGAATTAATATTTATGTGTATAAAATAAACGCGAGGAAACAACAATAAAACATATATTTTAATATAAAACATATATTTTAATATAAAAAATATAATAATATTATTTTTTTATCTATACAACTAACATTTTACTATTAAAAAATAGATTAAACATTATGTGAATTAAAATATTAAGAAATGTCAATGTAATATGTTAATAGTGTATAACAGTTTATTTTCTGCAAGCCTTATAAGTGGACAATGTAATTTATATATAGAAGTAGAATTATATACTTATAGGGTTTCCATATCCCGCTAGTAGATAACTCAACCTCCAAAACGATGATTCGAACCATTTATTTCATAATAAAGGTCATTTATATTAAAAAATAAGTTTCATAAAAAAAGTATAAATACATAAACAAATAGATATTATATTTTATAAAATGGATAGGTTAACTTTACAATCACATTTGTCATTTATTTTATAAAATAAAATGTAATTTTTTATTAAGTTTATAATTTTTCGATGAAATTTATTTTTTGTATAAATCACATTTATTACAAAACTTACGAGATAGACGATTGGGATTGTTTGTACATATCCAAATTGGAGCCCACAAAAGGGATATATGGAAAGATAAAGGTATGGAAAAAAGGTTTATCCCATGATCATATTCAATGTGTTTTGTTTTAGTTTTCTGAAAATTAGTTTTTTGTTTTTTGTATATCTTTGTTTTCAGTAAATATTTTTAAAATTTTAAGCATTTTTTTGTTTTTTTTTAGATTCACCTTACTTAAATGTATCTAAAAAGTAAATATTTGTATAAAAAAAAATTAAAAATTAATAAATATACAAAAATATGAAAAATATACTGAAGTTTTATATTTTTTTATATTTTTGGTATTTAGTGAATTTTTAAAAGATTTTTTTTTCACAAAAATTATACTTTTTAAGTATATTTATGTTAGGTGTGTCTAAAAATTTTAAAAATTACTTAAAATATTAAAAAAATTAGTAAAAAAAAAATATGAAAAATAACAATAGAATTTTTTGAAGGGTGTTTTTAAAAAACTAAAAATAAACATGATGATTAAGGTGAGTTTTGGGAAGTTGGTTTTTAGCCACTTTTTTTGGTTTGTAGCAAAAGTCAAAAGTTAACTTTTTTGAATTTTTTTCATTTGGAAAGCTGGTTTTTAGCCAAGGGTGAAATTACAATTTTACCCCTCATGAGTCAAAATATGCTACATGGGTGAAGTTGTAATATTTTAAACTAAATAGGGATAGTTTGGTCATTTGATTATGATTTGGCATCATAAACAAATATTAATCAAAAAAGTCAAAAGTCATTTTTTACCAACTTTCCAAATCATTTGTCTAAAAAAGTCAAAAATTTGATTAAAAATTAAAAAATCACTTTTTACCATCTTCTCAAAATAAGTCTAAGACTTATCATTTTAAAACAAAATGCGGATTGGTTGGTACATATCAAAAAAACATCTTAACTTATTGGCTTTAGTTCATTATTAGTTGCTATACAAATTTAGAGATTTTAATAAAATATATTAATATCAAGATTGTTATAATACTCTTGCCTTTTATTTTAAATTAGTTACATCATTATTGATTTTTTTTTTTCCTTCTTGAAAAATTAATCATTTTCTACTTCTATTCATCCATGATTAAACAAAGTAAATACATTTTGATTGCTTCTCAATTTTTAATTTTTTATTGCATTTGTTGCCTTCTATTTCTCTCATGATTTCCCCCTTTTACTTTCTATTATGTTAATTATGTTCTTGGCTGGTATCCCTTTTCTTCATATACACCACCATTTAAAAAAATAAAAATAAAAAAATACATCAATTCACACAACGAATATATGATACTATATAGAATACACTACTATTTTATGAAATAAGATCTTTTATGTGTATACAAATATGTCAGCTCACATACTCACGGAATAAATAAATAAAAATTGTCAAATATATTAGGGCCATGGCAGTAAAATAAATAAAATTATTATAAAATATTTGATTTGTTAATAACTTATTTAAATTGACTCGTTATAAAATTAATATCAAACTTCATCATATTTTAGTCGATGTTTGGCAAGAAGGTTTGGGTGGGTTAGGGGCTAAAATAGTCATAAAAAAAAAAATAGGCTATTTTAACCACAAAAAACAAAACATCAAATCCAATCCATAATCATTACAATCATCTCTCACAAAAAAAGCTAAAAAAACTAAAAAGTTAAAAAGTCCTTCCCAAACCAGGCTAAAATAGCCCAGGCTAAAATAGTCAAAAAACCAACCCACTTCCCAAACGGAGGCTTATGGTTAATTTTTTAACATCGATTCAAACTCGGCACAAAAATATTATCCACATTATTAAAAAAATTAAGTAATTCAAACTCAAATGAAATTTATCTAAAATCAGCTTAAAAACAAATAAATTAAATTCGTTACTATTCTAACTTGACTCGATTTATTTTTAAAATACAAAAAATATCATCTATATTTAACCCTAAGTCTTGTGGGAGTTCCAATCTCTCAATCTAAATTTCCTGATTCTTTGATTTAAAAAAAAAAATCTTAATATTTATTAACTTCTCCCAACTTTCAAGTCTTACCCTCATTATAACATTTTAATGCATTAAGAACAAGCATAAAAAAAATTATTTGAAATCCAACACATATGATTATTATCCCTCATAATAACACTTTAATGTATTAAGAACAAGTATAAAAAAAAATTTCTTGAAAAGTCCAACACATATGATTATTATCAAAATATTAAACTTTAATATAATATAATAAAAAAAAAAGATATGTAATTCCTTGAAAAGTCCAACATATATGATTATTATCAAAATAATAAACTTTAATATAATATAAAAAAGAAAAAAAAGAAGACATTTAAAAATCACAATTTATATATATAGATAACTAGCATATCACGCGTGCTATGCACGGATTGTGCTTACAATTATCTATATGTGTGTATTGTGATTTTTAAATATTTTTTTAAATTTTTTTAAATGTCTTCTTTTTTTCTTTTTTTATATTATATTAAAGTTTCTTATTTTGATAATAATTATAGGTGTTTGACTTTTTAAGGAATTAAATGTCTTTTTTTTTATTATTATATTATATTAAAGTTTAATATTTTGATAATAATCATATGTGTTGGATTTTTCAAGAATTTTTTTTATATTTGTTCTTAATACATTAAAGTGTTATTATGAGAAATAATAATCATATGTGTTGAGGCTTTTTAAAGAATTCATGTGTTGGATTTCAAAGAAATTTTTTTATGCTTGTTCTTAATGCATTAAAGTGTTATTATAAGAGTAAGACTTAGGAGTTAGAAGAAATTAATAAATGCTAAGATTTTTTTTTTAAATCAAAAAATTAAAAAATTTAGATTGGAGCTCCCACAAGGTTTGGGGTTAAAAACCCCCTTTATTTTGATAATAATTATATGTGTTGGATTTTTCAAGGAATTAAATGTCTTTTTTTTATTATTATATTATATTAAAATTTAATATTTTGATAATAATTATATGTGTTGGACTTTTTAAGAATTTTTTTTATATTTGTTCTTAATACATTAAAGTGTTATTATGAGAGATAATAATCATATGTGTTGAGACTTTTCAAAGAATTCATATGTGTTGGATTTCAAAGAAATTTTTTTATACTTGTTCTTAATGTATTAAAATGTTATTAGGAGGGTAAGATTTGGGAGTTAGAAGAAGTTAATAAATGCTAAGATTTTTTTTTTTAAATCAAAAAATTAGGAAATTTAGATTGGGAGATTGGAACTCCCACAAGACTTGAAGTTAAAAATTTCATTTTACTTAATATATAATAACTAGCTTATCACCCGTGCTATGCACGGGATAATTATAGATATTTATATTTGTTTTAGATTTTTTTTAATATATAAATTATGTTTTTTAAGATTTTTTATAAAAATAATTGAACAATCTTATTACTAACCATAGTGTATGAGAAAAGTTGAAAATTGTACTGCAGTAATTATATACAGATTGTATCTATAATTATTTGTATGATGGGATTTTAAATGTTGATCAGGGGATTTTGATCAAATCAATAAATGTAGGTATGTGGAAAGACATGTAGATTGAAAAAAGTTAATAAATGCTGATAAGAGGATTTAGACCAAATCAATAAATGCTGAGTTTTTTTTTTTTTAAATAAAAAATTTAGAAAATTCAAACACAGGCCTTGGGGTTAAAAATCTCATTTTGCTTAATATATAACATATATATATATATATTATATAAGATGAGAGAAATAAAGTGCTATCTTATTATAATGGAAGAGATCTTATAAAAAAACGTGTAGACATGAATGTCCTCCTATTTTATTGTATTTACAATTATTTATATATGTGAATTGTGATTTTTAAATTTTTTTTTTTTAAATGTCTTCTTTTTTTCCTTTTTTATATTATATTAAAGTTTAATATTTTGATAATAATCATGTGTTGGATTTTTCAATAAATTAAATGTCTTTTTTTTTTATTATATATTATATTAAAGTTTAATATTTTGATAATAATCATATGTGTTGGACTTTTCAAGAAAGTGTTATTATGAGGGATAATAATCCTATGTATTGGGACTTTTCAAAGAATTCATGTGTTGGATTTCAAAGAATTTTTTTTATACTTGTTCTTAATGCATTAAAGTGTTATTATGATGATAAGACTTGAGAGTTGGGAGAAGTTAATAAATGCTAAGATTTTTTTTGTTTTTAAATAAAAAAATCAAGAAATTTAGATTGGGAGATTAGATGTTCTTAATGCATTCAAGTATTATTATGAGGGTAAAATTTGAAAGTTAGGAGAAGTTAATAAATACTAAGATTTTTTTTTTTAAAATCAAAAAATCAGAAAATTTAGATTGAAAGATTGAAACTCCCACAAGACTTAGGATTAAAAAAAAAATTTTACTTAATATATAGTATAGATATAAATTATGAACATAATTCGTACATAATACAGGTGATATGCAAATTTTCTATTAATTAAATACTTTGGAGTCTTATCCAAATAGGAAGACACACGGTCAGCAACACCATGGATTGCCAGTTGCCAACTGCCAAATCGCACCCCCATGATTGAATATGGGTCAGTTAGTTGAATATCAAAAACAAAACACCCAAACAAGGCCTACGTCAAAAACAAACATCCACATTAATATATTTTTTATAAAAAGTCAATTATCCAATTGGTAAAATCTTTTCAAAATTTTGGATAAAGGAATAAAAAAAAATCCAAATCATTGTTCATTGATTCCACCTACCTTTCTCATTTTTTCCTTCTTCGAATCTTTGAAGCTTCAAAACTAACGCAAAACGCTCCAACTCTCTCTCTCTCTCTCTCTCAATATTTTTCTGCAATCCTGCACATTTCACTGAAAAAAAGTGAGTCTTTAGATTTCTCTTTTCTGGGTTCATAAGCCTTGTTTGGCTTGACTTCTCATTAGAAACAGAAAAAAAGTGAGAAAAACTAGTAAAGTAGAGGTGGGTTTTGTTGGGTCTTTCTTATTTGAGTCTCTTTATCTAGTTTGAGAAAAGGTCTAATTTTCACAGCCATGGCTTGTTCATTGAAGACTGGTCTCTCTGTTTCTGGGTCTAATCAGACCATCCCCAGGTCCAAAACCAAAGGGGTTCTGCAGCTTTCTCCTTCTAATCACTCTCTCCAATATACAGACTCACATTCAAAGGATTTTCTGGGAAAACCCATGTTTGTTGCAGATCACAGGGGTTTAAGAGATTGGAATTCCAAACCCTCCTCGAAATTTGCCATTCATGTATGTGAATCTGCAAATCTCTCTCTCTCTCTCTCTCCCTCTCTCTGTGTTTCTTGATTGTAATTTTTTGGGTTTTGAAGTGACATTTATTCAACAATTTCAGGCACAATCATCGATTTGTGTGAGCAAAGCTCTGCGTTGGTGGGAGAAGACACTGAAACCTAATATGATAGAGATCCAATCAGCACAAGAACTTGTAGATTCATTGTTGAGTGCTGGTGATAGATTGGTTGTAGTTGACTTCTATTCCCCTGGTTGTGGAGGTTGCAAAGCTTTGCATCCGAAGGTACTATTCCAACAATCATATACATTAGTTTATTCACCAAACGGGTTGGTTCAGTGGATAAGACTTTGAATTCCTCACTTAAGACTTTGAATTCCTCGCTTAAGGCTTGGGTTTGAGTCTCCATCGCTCTTGTTGGGGCTAAACATACTCTTTAGCGCCTGCCCTAAGCTTCAGCCCTGACGTAGGTGCAGTGGGGTGCTCTATCTGTAGGTGCGGTGGGACAATATTGGCTGTCGAATATATTGGAGTAGTATCCATTTTGTTGAATCAAAAAAATATAGGTTAGTTTATTCAGATACCCATTTCAATTTTAAGTTAATCTTCATAGATTTTGCATTTAAAGTTCAATTATTTTGGGCTAATTTCTTAATGGCTTAATTTTTCTAATCTTTCGGATTATTTGTGATCTTTGATGTATCATAGTTATTGTATGGGGTGAAATATTCTCGATCCTCTGTACTCCTTGAATCCAAGCTTCACGTAGCGCTGCTTAACTTGAGAACAGAAAGACGGTGAGTTGCCCGACGGTGTCCTACCGGATAAACCCTCCAACGATCAAGTCAGCACACTAGGAGAAGAAGAATAATGAATCAAGCGCTCTAAAGAGAGAGAGTTGGAAAATCTTTCACGTTTCTTACTTCTAGCGTCTCCCTGTTTTTCCTTTTCAAGGCTGGCCATGCAGCCTCAAAGATTGTGGGCGCACTACCTCTGCTGTCCTTCTCTGGGCAGACAGCTATGCTCCCCTTTACTTTTCTTACACGTGTAGAGACCAAAACTTCCAAACAGTGTTTGTTGAACTACCAAATAGTATTGACGCATACCAGTAGTAGATTTCCCCTTTCTTGCCGTTGGTCCAGGTGGCTTACACAACCGAGCTATCACTTGAGAGACAGACATCACAATGGACAGTCATAGTCGAGCAAAATCAAACCGATCTATCAAAGTCGACAAGCCGCAGGGCACGCCACTTGGCATCCCGGCCTCACACCGTACCCTCAAGGGTCGTCTATTTCTACATTCGCGGTCCGAGCCACTTATAACTCGGTCAAATAAATCTCAATCCGGTCTATGGGCCCGCTCGTCCAAGCCCGGCCCAACACCATAACCTGCGTGGGCCAAGCTCGGTTTGACAACATGTTCTGCCTTAGCTCGGCCAAGTGTATCTTGGTCAATACTAGCGTTCCACCGCACTCGGCACGAATCCAATTTGGTCTTGGCGCCCCAAGCCCTCCCTTCGAGGCCTAACACCATGTATAGATCGGCCAGTCGTTCAGCGCAAATCTCCCTCTCAGTTATGATGTCTCAAGGTCTTGGGCTCTATATTGTTTCTTTTACTGCTTTTGCATTTGAAATTCGATTGTTTTCATTTGTTAGCTTGATATACATTATTGGGCTAATTATCTAATAGCTAAAGCCATAATTGGTGATTCCTGATGGTATCATAGCTATGATTCTAGGCTCGAATCTTGTTATCTCTCATTATGCACTCAGTCTATACACTCAATCTGTACTTATATTTCCTCTACGTGGAGAGTGATAGCTTAATATACATTGTTTAGCTCATTTACTAGTAGTTAAAGCTTTTTAGATAACTGGTGATTAATATGTTGATAGTTTCTCTCCTTTTGTATCTTGTATCAGATCTGTCAACTGGCTGAATCGAACCCAAATGCGATTTTTCTCAAAGTTAACTACGAAGAGCTCAAGAAAATGTGCCATTGTCTCCACATACATGTCTTGCCCTTCTTCAGATTCTACAGAGGCGCTGAGGGCAGGTTGTGCAGCT
This sequence comes from Camellia lanceoleosa, assembly GCA_025200525.1. Classification (NCBI taxonomy): domain Eukaryota; kingdom Viridiplantae; phylum Streptophyta; class Magnoliopsida; order Ericales; family Theaceae; genus Camellia; species Camellia lanceoleosa. The sequence continues at coordinate 101,986,478 of CM045759.1, forward strand.
TCAGCTGCACCAATGCAACTGTAAGCATTTTAAATCGATTTTAGTCATATTTATAAAAATCCTCAAAATTTAATACCAAACTATTAATGGGTTTCTTGTAATTTAGCTGATAAAATTTGTGAATTTGTGTGTAAACAGATCAAGAAGTTCAAAGACGCATTGGCAAAACATGGGACTGATAGATGTAATCTTGGCCTTGCAAAAGGACTTGATGAGTCTGAGCTATTGAGTTTAGCCTCAATTGGTGAGATATCTATAAATTCACCATTTTCATCAACCAAGGAAGAGAAAATGGAAGACTTGGTTCTGAAAAACATGGATTTGATTGGTGCATTGGGCAAAGCAAGCAATGATAAGATAGGACTTGAAGAAGAGAAGAAGGGTGCAATGTTGTTGGCTTGAAAGCTTGATCCAAGATTATTGGATATGGTTATGGTGTAAAGCAGCTCCAAATTTCTCTGATTTTTGTTTTTAGTGTTTTTGGGGCTTGTTTATATATATACGGCTCTGTTTGGTAGAGTTATGGAAAAGTGATTATAGATTATATTTTACAGCTGTGAACATAAGTTAATTTGGTGCAGCTGTGAAAATATGGATTTAAATAGCAGGATTATGGATTTAAGCAGCAGAATAGTATTTGGTAAATAAGTTGTAAAATAATTTTTTGCTGTGTAATTGTCATTTTTGGCCTTATGAACCTAAAAATTATAATTTTGTCATTTTCTTCACTTTTAAATTTAAAAAAAATTATTTCATTAATGGAAGTTGATATAATTAGTGCTTAATTTGGTACATTTTTTCGTTACCTCAAATTTTTTTTTTTAATATTGAGTTCACAAAGGAACAAAAAAATGTCATTGTAATAAAAATGTCATTTTTTTTTTTAATATTGAGTTAACAAGAGAAGCTTAATCCTTACTCATAATTTCTTTAGTTATACCTCATATTTTATTTAATTATGATATATATATTTTTAATTATAAGATATATATGGTTCATACATAACGTTCCTCTTCTTATTTATACTTTATAATGTGAATGCTATTTGATCAAATTGGATAGGCCTGTGATGAGAGCAAAATTAGTAAATAAAATAAAATAGATAAACACGTAGGGGACATTAAAATGGATAATGGCCAGAAAAATCATCAAAACTTTTTCCTTTTTAAAGGTAACAATAAAATAACAAAACTTTGAGGCACAGCCTCAACAATTCATATAAGAACACTAAAACAATACTTCTATCAAACAAGTTTTCATGATTTTAATTTTTTTTCTTTTCAAAAAACAAAAAGCTATAACAAACATCCTCTAAATTTGGCAGTTGCTGAACAATACAACCAAATCTAAGTTCTATCTTTGAGTAGTCTTGAGAAAATCGTTGATGCTATTTGCTGAGCAAACCAAACATTATCTCCATTAGCTTCTCTTCACTCCTAACAAATATGGATTGCAGAGAAACTGTAAGCTCTGAGTATGTTGAAGTAGGCCTTGCTAGCTCAAACTGAGACCTGAAATCCATGTCCATTATCAACCTCACTCTTTCATCACCACCACCATTGATGTCCTTCATCAAAATATCTATATATCCATAATCACCTGTAAATTCAAACATTTCATGAACACAACACAACACACACATATTAGAAAATGGGCCCTTACCAAAATCCACAGAGAGAGAGATGAGAGAGAGAAAGAGACCTGAAGGGCGACCAATGGTAGCAGGCCAGCAGGCCAGGAAGTTCTATAGAGAGAGGCTTCAAAACCATCCCTAATAAGCCTCAGGACAATCCACTTCTTCAAATTGCTATTGGTTTCATCTATGAATTCAATGTCTCTCAGGTAGATTAAGATTTTTTCAAGGATCTGAGTCTATGAATTTGAAGAATTGAATCCAAATCCTCTAAGGATAAAACTTATTAATAGTCAAAACTGCAACATTTGATTTGTTTAGTGTTTAAAGGACACTCAAATAACCGTAATTTTCTTTGGTCCTCTCCCTTAAGGCAAAAAATTTAGATGATAATAAATTACATGGGCTGCATTCTGTTGTATTCTCCACTTAACTAGTACCACATTCTATTGTGGGCTTTCTGCAAGATCTTCCAGAAAAAAAATAAAAAAGCATTCAACATTTGATCATAATCCCATGGACCTTCTAGAGTGTCCAAGCATAATTCAATAATCCCATGGACCTTCTAAACATTATTCACAATTAAGAGTTAGAGAACAGGTGACCTGCTACCCTTATCCTAAACATTATTCACAGTTAAGAGTTTGAGCAGCATTTGCAAAAATTCACATCAACCATTCATGTGATTGTGAAATTTCTTTTAATACTTTTTCAGGCTGAGATCTGTCATTACTCTAACAAGGCTGGTTGTTCTTTCATTGTTAAATTTTCACCAAGTTTCAAACTTAAATCAAAATTAGCTCAATTAAACTTAAATCAGAATATTTACAATTAGAAAAGTAATAAAATGAAAACAATTAACAAACATAGTTTAATTTTCAAGCTAGATAAAGTTTGAAAGATTTGTTGTGTAAGGATAAATTAGAGGATCAAATACTGTTTTAAACCCAAGTTCTACATACATTTGATGCTTCCCAGGTAAAACTATCAGATTTAAAAACATCCTTCGCATACATTTGTTACACAAAATATTCGCATACCATGTACTAAGATAAGTTTTACTTGGTACTCAACTTATCAGATTAAAAAAGTGTCATGTAGTGTTAGTGACTTTATTAGCTAAATAGTTTTCTTTGTACCAGAAAAATCTGTTGAATGCATGGATAACAATCTCAGATTTAAGATATGTTTGAGGTTTCACTCTTATTCTTAATTTTGAATCCTGCTGGAACTTTTAGGTTGAAAATACATATTTGGCTTGGCATTATATTTGGTCTCCTTTGTGCACATTGTTCTTTGGTATCACTTTTCTGGACGGACCACTTTCAATATGAAAAACACTTGAAGATTCAAATTAGTAATAAATTTTTACACATTTATCTAAATTAGAAAAGGAAGTTGAATGCATATCTAACTTCATTTACTAAAGAAAGATTGGAATTACAGAAAGAGTACTTCATTGGTTTAGGTTGTAAATTGAGAATTAACATATATTTTAGAATACACTTGCGGGTACAAAATATTAGTTACACAAAACATCCTTCACATGATCCAGGTAAAACTATGACCATTCCCAGGTAAAACTATCACCAATTTGCGTCGTAACAAAAACACCACCAGAAAAGTCTCAATAACCAAATCATAATTTATAACACAAATTTAACTTCCCAGCAGCACCAAATTTGACACGTGGTTGGTTCTTCAATTTTAAAGACCTGTTCTCCACAACTACCACTACTACTACTAGAAATAAGGTTGATTAAACACATTGAATTTCTCCATTCCATATATCCCAGCAATTGAACCTTTATTAATAACAAATAAGCATGATCTGTTTATAAGCCTTGTGATCCAGATGGACAAATCACTAAATCTTCTCAAACTCCAAAATGAATCGAATGGCATATATTATTTCATCTAAGGTAGCAAATTATGGATTCAATCAGCCTAATCATGGTGAAAAGCCAAACAACCAATTTCTGAAATATGGGTCTTCAAAAAAATAAACAAGTATATTGCTCAATCCAGAGAACAGCAAATGTAGTTGAACAAATACAATTTTGTCAACTCTGATAGAAATTATGCAATATCTTGGGCAGATTAAAGACATATGGCTTGGATGAATTCTCATAATTCTTAGGAGTTTTCATTTAGCTTTTCTACCTACTTTTGATGACTTTGTGTACACTGATTTTTAGTTTCACAAACACAATTAAGCACTCACATTGCAACCCAAATTTCACCTACTCCAATATTAATGAAGCTCGTGAAATGAATATCACTTTTTTGAACTCAAAATTGAAAAACATCTAACGATTAAATAAATAAATAACAGATCGCAATAAAAAGGGGGTTTTCAACCCTAATCAGAGAGTGAAGAAGAGAGAGAGAGTGAGAAGAAAACCCTAATCGATGTCCATACATGTATCACAGTCATGAAATCTTACCTTTTCAGTGCAGATGAACGGAAAACAGGGGGACGATTGTTCTTGGAGAGGTAGACGACTGTTCTACAAGCACGATTTGCTGCTATCGGAGCGGTCGACGACTGTTTTCGTGGGCGTTTGGTAAAGCTTCTTCTCAGTCGCGGAGAGGAGAAGAGGAGAGAAGAGTGTGAGAGACGAGAGTGAGGGCAAGAATGACCAATCAAACGGTATATATAGTGGCATTTGCGTAAATAATGAAGTTTGGGAGGGGCATTTACGTCATTTAACCCCTCCAACACCAATTGTGCGCGGGAAGAGATATTTGCATACACCATACACTCTCTCCGCACACGCTTAATGAGAAAGTGTGTTGGAGAGAGGTGTGTGTGGAAGATTTATAGAGAGAGATGTGTGTGCGTAAATAGATTCTCCCATTGTGCGCTTAAGCTAAAATATTAAAAGCACCCGTGGACCAAATTTTCAGAAGTGTTGAAAATTAACTTTATTTAAGTTACAAGTTGGCCAAGTTAAACCGAACCAAACATTGCTTTTTGACTTAAGTTAAAATAAACTGTTTGTAAGTTCTACCAAGCACCCCCTACATCACTTCTTGGGTTTTTCCATAAGCAGGCTTATGTTTTTTTTTTTTTCTCTTGGTGTGGGTAAGCCCTGCATGTTCGGTAAATCTATGATTCTGTTGGATTGGATATTTTGATCTGATTAAGGAGTTTTATCTGATCTTTTTAGCTGGAGATAATATTTAAATTTCATGACACGTATCTCTTCTTTTCCTTTGTTTATTTATTTATTTTTATTTTTTTGAGGTTATTTGTATTGTCTTAAGAATGTCTTGTTTTTTTAGTCCTCATTTTGCAAATCTAGGTTAAAGGCGTATACTCTTTTCTTTTTCTTTTTTTAAAAATTTGTATTTTGTATTTTGACAAAGATTTTTTCTTTTTTTAAATGTAAACAATTTATAAAATTTTAAGAAACAAATGCTCTGTTTGTTTATGTTTTCAAATTAAGTTTTAACACGTGAACTCCCGCTTCACATTTAGATAGGACGTTCAAAATACAATTCCACGTGTTAATTCAAACTACAGTTTGAAAATCCGTTTGGCAGCTTGTACTTCAGTTCTCCACTTTCAACGTTTCTACCTTCTGCCCCTTTTGATCTGAAAAGTTTCCATGTCCTTCTCCATCATCTCTGAAAATTTCACGTGAACCTCATCTTTCTTTCTCTTTTTTGATCTGAAAAGCTTTCATGTCGTTCTCCATCGTCTTTGAAAATTTCACGTGAACCTCATCTTTCTTTCTCTGTATCAAACATCAGTACTCAAGATTCGTCACGGATAGGCTTCACAGAAAAGTCAGACTCATTTTATAAATAATGAATCCACCCAACCCGTCCTACTCGTATCATCTTCCACAAATCGACTGACTTACAATTTGTGTGCTGTGGAAGATTTTTATTACGAGCAACCAAACAACGACGAGTGTGAGGTGAAATAACTCACAAATTTATTGATATTTTGTTATAGGGAAATGATTTGAAAAATTCATTCCTAATTTTATTCCTTTTTTTTTTCAGGTCAAATTTATCAAATCTATTGTCAAATCCAACGAGCAAAGAGTGGCTCATTCAGTCAGTATACATATTCCATCACCGGCAATAACTATTCAACTCCCACTAATCTGGTAAATAAATCCTTCATCTGTTATGTGCAAATGATCTCAGACGAGTCGAAATCAGTTCTCAAATCTTTTCTGAGAAGTGTAACTGAGTATTTTTTTAGTTTTAGATGTTTTGTGATTTTTCTAAACTGTTTCAACCTTTTGCCAAGAAGAACAGCCACTAATCAGGTAAATAAGTCTTCATCTGTTATGTACAAATGATTTTAGAGAAGTAGAAATCAGTGCCCAAATGATTTTCTGAGAATTTGTAGACGAGTATTTTTTATTTCAGATCTGTTGGTATTTTAAATTCTGAACTGTTTGAACCCTTTGCCATGAAGAAAAGTTGAGCCGGTAGTACCTGGGACACCCAGCCGGTCGTCCCCTGGGTCATCTGGCCGGTCGACCTATCTGTCATCCCCTTCGTCCCCAGCTTCTTCTGCTTTTCCTTTTCTTTCTTTATTTCTCCTTTATTTCTTCTTCTACTGGTTTTTTTTCTACTATTTCAAGACAATGTTACCTGATTTTTTTTATTACTTGTGGTTGTATTTCTGCTATTTAAATTCAACTAATCTGTTACGTATTTTTTTTCTTGATATAAAATCATCTGCTTTTTATTTTTTATCTGTGTTCTCCTGCAAACCATTTTGCTATATTATTCTTGTATATCCACCCTAGACTAATTTAAATATAATTTGTATGTTTATAGATGGATGGAAATAATTCCACTGACAATCAAGATACAAAAATGTGGACGCCCAGAATTGAAACGAAATTAATAAATATGTTGAGAGATGAGGTTAGAAAAAATCAAACAATGGGCCGTACTACTTCGTGGACAATTAGGCATTAGAATCATTATGCAAATCAGTTGCACAACATGTATGGATTTCGGTATACAGGAAAGCAAGTGTGCCAAAAATATCAGTGATTGAAAGCTGATTACCAGACATTTAAGCGACTCTAGGCACAGACTGGTCTGGTATGGGATCCCATTGTAGGCACTATTGTTGCACCCGATGAATTTTGGGATAAGATTTTTCATTAATCTGTACTATTTTGAAATGTTATTTTAAACATTTCCTGATACATACATTGCTTAATTCTTTAATTGTAATTGTTGTAGGCTAGTAGAAATGTGAAGAAGTTTAGAACCAAAGGATTTGAATATTTTCAAGAAATGGCAGAAATTATTGAAAATTGTTGTGCCACAGGGGCCTTGTCTCGTGCATCCACACAAGGAGCCCTTGACTCAGAAGAAAAAGATGACATGTTAAATAAATTTTAGAACAGTGATATTGGTGGGAGTAATGCTGCTGAGGCCATTCCTGTTGACTTATTCGGTGATGAGTATATGGATCCAACAAAGGGCAAAAGTCACAAGAGGGGCCCTACAACTAGCCAGACTGACAGTAGTCGTTCCAAAAAGTCACGATCAAATGGGTTCGATGATGTGTGCGCAGTTTTCACATCCTACGTACAGGCAAAAACAGGACATTTACGTGCACGAGAAAATGAGACAGAGGCTGTAAGTGCAAGTGGTGATGATTATTTCCTTGATGCATGTTAAGATGCATTGCTAGAACTTGGGGACATATCACCGGTGCAGTACGTTAGGGCACTGACACTGTTCAAGGATAAGGAATGGCGAAGGTTTTTTATGTGCATTCCTACCCATTTGCGCCTAACCATGATTCTCGCTTTGCAGTGAAGTGAGATGTTCTGTTTTGATTGTGTTAGCGAATCTTCTTGTCTGAACTGTTTGATGATTTCATTATTCCTGATTTGCTTTTTATTCTTTTTTTTCATTCCATGATATCCTCTTTCCTTTTCTATCTTCGTATGTTTTTTTCCCCTGAACTTTTAAGTAGTTTGTGTTTTATTAAAATTATGTTCTGTTATGACAATTTGACTACGTATTAAATAAATTTTGTTCTCGTATGAATTTTACTGTACGCTGGTAAATGACTACGGCCGGCTATTCATGTACTCACTTTTTAATTCTATTTCACCAATAATGGTAAGTGTTACAATTTGCCAAACATTATTTTATAATTATGCTTTTACTGTGATGTAGACAAAACCATATGTCATCCGACAGAGAAAACAATACAATGGAGATCTCATCAGAGGAGGATGAGGTTATTGATGATTTTATGGATTTTTTGATGATTGCTTTCATGCATGACCATATCAACGCATCAAGTAGTCACCGACCGCAACGAACGTGTCCATTCAAAGATGATGATTACATCTTCGGCTTATTAAATGGCCATCCAGAAATAATGACGAACATTATACAAATGGATGCACAAACATTCATTTTATTGAAAGACACTTTACTCCAAAATGGCTTTATCGATACTGAACATATGCATATCAGTGTGGGGAAATCACTTGAAATTTTTTTTATACACTTTTGCACAAAATGATCGCCATCGACTACTGGCAGATAGATTTCAACACTCCACGGAAACAATTTGTCAGCACATAAAAATTGTTATGCGGGCATTGTGCAAGTTTGCATTAACGGTTATCAAACCACGTAACCAAGACGACATACCGGCAAAAATTTTAAATGACAGGAATTTTTTTCCCTGGTTCAAGGTACGAACAATATGACTGCCCTGTAAGTTGTACATATGAATAAAAGTTAATAAATATTATATTTTTTTAATTATAAAAGTAATATCCAAGTTTGTTTTGCTTTTAATGTCAAACAAATATCTATCAATTAGGATTGTGTCAGTGCTATCGATGGCACATTGGTGGATGCATAGGTCCCTGCTTCAAGACAAAATACATTCCGCGGTCAGAAATCAACGGTATCGCAAAACGTACTTGCAGCTTGCAACTTCGATATGTTGTTCACATTTATTAATTCTGGATGGGAAGGTAGCGTTCACGACAACGCTATTTTGGTTGACTCTATTACACGAGCTGATCTACAGTTCCCATACCCACCCAATGGTAACTGTCCCTAAATAACATACGGTACACTTTTTTCCTTGTCTTTTTTTGTACATATCAATTGACAGAACTGTGTATTCATTATTTACATATATGCAAGTACTATTTAGTTGATGCTGGTCTCACGAACATGCCTGGATTTCTTGCCCCATTTCGGTCTTAACGGTATCACTTACAAGAGTTTCGTGGCCGTCATTATTCAAGACCTAAGGAATTGTTTAACCATGGACATTCGTCGTTATACAATGTCATAGAAAGAACATTTGGTGTTTTAAAGAAGCGCTTCCCAATATTGCGGTCCATGCCAAATTACAAGTCTACAAGACAAGGGCCTCTCGTGATTGTATGTTGTGTAGTGCACAATTGGATTCGTTTGCATACAGCTATGGACCCATTCTTTATGGAAGCTGATAATGAAATGGCTGCAGAAGCAGAAACAGACGGGCTTGTTGGAGACCAAGCTGACTATGTTGAGATGTTACAACATGGGTTAACGTACCAATCGAACGTTAGGGATGAAATTGCTATTGCTATGTAGCAAAATCATGTTGGCCATGGATAGAAAAAGGATGTCAACAAGGCAAGTGAATATCGTACTGACTAATGGTTTTAAATGTGTAATTATTTTACTAATTTCGGTCATTATGACACCTTTACTACATAACTTCGCCTACTTTATGTAACTGTGATTTACTGACTTCTTTTATCTTTTTGTAGGATAACTAATACTAAGGACAACAATTGGGCTAAATGCCAATAAAACGAAAGGAAACATAAAGATCATCACATGGGCAATGAAGATAATGATTTTTTTAGTAACGAAGACAATTAAATATATTGTTCATACAATGTGTAATATGCAATTTTATGTATAGTCCAGCAAAGACAATTAAATATGTTGTTATTAATATGTAATGTATTTCTTAGTAACTTTCACAATTAAATATGTTGTTATTAACTTAAATGTGGTGGTGGCAGATAAGTGGTGGGTGGTGGGTGGTGGTGGCAGATGGGTGGTAGGTGGTGGTGGTAGGTGGGTCGTGGGTCGTGGGTGGCTAGCGGGCAAAGTTATGTAATAAAGGTGTCATAATGACTGAAATTAGTAAAATAATTACACCTTATTAATTTAAATTTTGTGAAAAAATATTTGTATATGACATATCCATCTTTTTGACTTTTTGTTAAATTGTAAACAATTTGAAGGTTTTATTATTAATTCAGTTTATGAATTAAATTTTTTTTTTTAAACTTTCTGTATACAAGTTTATATTAACTTTTTTTTTTCCTTTTCATTAAAAAAAAAGAATGTTTATTATTAATTTGTAACTTGTTTTATTTCATTTCAGAACATTAATTTAATTTTTTGTATTAATTGATACAGACAAATTATTTTTTAATTGTTTAATTTTTATTCATTTTATTGAAATGAAGGATTTGTTAGACATTTATTAAGTTCTATTTATTAATTTTTGTACAAATAATTTTTCCAATGCATAATCTTTTTGTACAGATTGTTATAACATTATAACTTGTTTTACAATGTAGGAAAAAAAAATACTACTTGTTATTCATTACGTGAATACAAAAGTTTATAACAAAATAACAAAATCAAACAATCACAACAAAATAAGGAAACAAATAACCAAAACAAAAAAAGGAAAAAAAATGTAACCACTACATCTGTGAACCATTTAAATTGATTTTTGAACAAGTTAAGTATCATTGTCAGGTGGTGTTGGTGGTGGAGGGAAATAGTGATGGTACAGCTGAGTGACTCGATGGTCAATCTGATCAATGCGGTTCCTTGTCACTTCATCACGTCTCCCTGAGTCTACACGAAACTCACTAAATTGTTGAATTAGTGAGTTCTGAGCAACGGCAGATTTATCGAACTGAGTACCCAATATATTGAGCTGGTTAGCCATTTGTCGTTCCCATTGTAGGCACTGATTGTACCATTCTTGTTCCAAGGTTAAATAATCAGTCCAGTAATGGGGTTGTTTATTTGGTGGCATGGCATTGTCATTGGGTTCTTCCTCATCAGGTATTAGTTCATTTTCAATATTAATAGAGCTCATCAATGTGTCAGCACCACCAGCTCGTGTCAATGTGTACTCAGAAATTGGTGAAGTGATTCTGACATATCCTTCACCTTCAAGGTTGACATCATGCGCTTTGAAAATTATGGTTGACAAAGCTCCAAAAGGTAGTGACCGGCCACTCAGAGTATCTAATTTTGCAACTATCATTTCTTTAAGTAATATGAAGCATAAATCTAATTTTTGTCCAATTTCAAAACAATATAACAAATAAACATTAAAACATGAAACAGTATCATAATGGCCTTTTTTGGGAGTGACATTTTTAACTATCCATCGATAAAGAATACGAATGTGGGGTTTTAAATATCTGACTTGTAAATTAGTGCCGCTAAATCGGTTGTCACAAATTGTGGTATAAATTTGAGTGACATCATCAACAATTTTTTCTAAGGCAGACTCATTTTGAAAATAGCATTGTAAATTTTCTGTTTCAACTCCAATAATTTGTACGAAAGCATGAAGAGAGAGTGTGATTCTTTTTCCCTTAACATAAGAGGTAAGACTGAACGGTTCATTTTGTTGGTCACCAGGTGTCAAGTGAACATAAAATAATCGTACAAGACGGGGATATACCTTATTTGGTAAATTAGTTAATGGTAACCATCCCATTGTATCTAATTTGCCAAGTAAGAGTGGATCATATTGAGAAGGTAGTTTTACGTTTCTCTCCGTAACAATTGATCGATTAATGAAATGTGAATAGACTTATTCATGATGATATGTGAAAAAATCATTAGTTGGATAGTCATGATGTTGTTGTTGTTGTGGTGGTACAGAGTTTGAGGATTCACCACGTTCGGGTCTAGTTCGTTTTGTTCTTGGCATGATGACTGCAAAAATGAAAGAAAAATGTATATTAAAACTTATGAGGTAAGAAAAATGTATGAAAAATATATCAAACAGCATGATGTTGGTGTGAAAAAATTGGAACAGATATGAAAAAAATTAACAGATCAGAATGGAACAGATATGAACAAAATGGAACACATATGAAAAAAATTATCAGATCAGCTATAAGGTAAGAAAAATGTATGAAAAATATATCAAACAATATGATGGTATGAAAAAAATGGAACAGATATGAAAAAAATTAACAGATCAAAAGGGAACAGATATGAAAAAAATTAACAGATCAGTAATAGATGCGAAAACTGAGGAATGGTGCCTGGGCCGAGATGACCGGGCGGTAGACTAGCGGGATGATCGTCTGGTTGTCCTGGTGCTCCTTTTCGTCTTTTCTACACTCTGAAGCTAATATGAAATGTGAAGCTAAGATGAACTGCTATGAAAACTAACCTGTAGTTGAATTCTTCCTTCACACGGATATTCTGTATTTAATTAATGTTGTTCTCTGATGGAACTTGAGAAGGTGTTGCAATGAGATGGTGAAGTTGGTGTGGTTAAAGGAATGCGGATTCAGATTTTATAAAAGGCTGAGGTTCAAAAGCTTAGAAGGCTGAGGTTCAGAAGGTTGAAAAGGTTGTAGTCCAGATTTTTTTATTTACTTTTCATTTCTTATCTATTAATTTTTTTATCCAATTTAATTCTTTAATTTAATTACATCCATATACTGATAAATTTGCAGGTTTCTGGCATCATCTGCATCGTCTTCCTTTTTCTTTAGCCCACCACAATGTTGAACAGACAACTACAATAGAATATAGGCGGTAGGTATTGGATAAGTGAAATTACTATATTACCATTTTTATTTTGTTCTTATGTAACAACTTCTCATTTAAATCAACAGGGGCAAAATAGTCATTTTGCACACCAATATCACCCCCAATTATATGAGCTTCACGGGTGGGAACCTTTTGCGAAGTACAATAATACATGTGAATGAGTGTTACGTTTCTTTTAGTAAATTAATAAAATGTAATAAATGAAAAAAAAAAATTAATATCGTTTTGTAAGATTTACGTTATGATTTGTATTTTAAAATATTAAACATACTTATTTATGTTAATTTTTATTAATATGTATTCTTAAAAGTTGTTGACATTAACAAAATTTTAGAAAAAAAAATTATGTATTGTACAAGATGCTTGTACAGGCCTAAAAAATGAATTGACAGAAAAATTAATTGACCGAAAATAATTGACATAGAAGTAAGTTAAAATGAAAAAAATATTTGAAAAAAAAATTTATTCAAAAAAATTAATGAAAAATAATTAATTGAAAAAAAAATCAATTTTTAATTTCAGTATTTAAAAAATAGTTTGGTTATTATTGTTGATAAAAAATACGGATATTGATATATGAATTGTGTGTTTGATTATAAATTATTGATTGAGTTAAGTTTTGAAAACTATTTTCAAAACTCATCAGCAAACAAATTTTCTTAATTCACATATCACATCAAACTTTCAAAACTAATTCAAAATATATCTTCAAAACACAATTTAACACTCTATTTAAAAACCATAACCAAACAAATTTTCTACACTCAAATCATAATTTTACAACTCACAAGGTCAAAATATAACTCATACTTTCAAATCACATTTACAAAACTCTACCAAACGCCACCAAATATTTTTACAAGCTCTCGCCCTTTGACAATAAATATATTTTCTTCTTTTCGTTTTTTGCTTTTTTTAAAACACACTACGCCAAAATTGGGCTTTAGCGGCGGTTTTTTACTGTCATTAAAGGCTGTAAAACCGCCGTTAAAGTCTTTAACGGCGGTATTAACGGCGGTTTCGTTACCGCCGTTTATGCGCGTGTCGGAAAAAGTGAAACTGTCGTAAAAAAGTAAATTAGCGTCGTTAAAAGTCGACCAAAAACGGCGGTAATATAGGACCAAAAACGGTGGTTTTTTACCGTTGTAAATAGGTTCAAATTTTTCAAAAAATAATTTTTTCTTCTTGCACTCCCCAAGTTTTGAACCCAAGACCTCTCATCCACCCACACCAACCACTCTCTATGAAATATATTCCCTAAATAAATATTTAAACATTACTTTTATTTTATTGTAGATGGTTTCGCCAGAACTCGCCGGAGTTTCGCCGGAGCACGCCGGAGTTTCGCTGGAGCTCCGCCGGCAAAGACCGCCGTCATTAACGGCGGTAATGGTTGGGCATTAGCGGCGGTTTTGTTACTGCCGTTAAAAGTGGGCATTAACGGCGGTTTCGTTACCGCCGTTAAAAGTGGGTTTCATTACCGTCGTTAAAGACACTTTTAGTGGCGGTTTTTTTAACGGCGGTAACGAAACCGTCGTTAATGATACATTAACGGTGGTATTAACGGCAGTTTTCGTTACCGCCGTTAATAGTACCTTTAACGGCGGTTTTCGTTACCGCCGTTAATGCCCTGTTTTGACGTAGTGACATGTGTACTAACTACTAATATGCTTTTTTTTTTTTAATTTTATAAAAAAAAAATAAAGATAAATGTGTTTCGTCAAAACTTATTTTACAATTTTTAACTTATTTTTCAAATTCAAATTGTGATCAAAATGCAACTTTAAATTAACTTATAATAAAATTTATCATTGGTATTTTGAAAATAGGGATCATTGTTGTTGCAAGTGATGGTTGAAAAAGTGATTCTTTAAATGAGGAAATACCTTTAAATGAGAAATACACTTTTTAGTTAAAATTTGAGAAAAAAAAATAAGGGGCCATTTGGGAACATTAAAAAAAAAGAAGAAGTCAAAAGTTAGCTTTTAGGCTAAGTTTGGCATAGTCAAAAAGTTAAAAAGTCAAAAAGTTACTCAAAAAGTCAATACTATTCACCAAAAGTCAACAATTATGGCTGCACAACTCCCAAGTTGAATTTTTCCATACAAATTAATTTTTACAAATTTTTATTACACATTTTTTCATAAAAAGTTAATCCAAACATCTATATTTTCAATATCTATTTTTTAGTCTAAAAAGATAAAAAGTGCACTTATTTAGGACACCCCAAACAACCCCTTAATTTATTTTGAGTTATATCATCTCTCACATAAACCAGCCAAAAAAAAAGTTTAAAAAGTTAAAAAATCAACTTTTAACTAACTTTTCAAATCACTCATAAGTATTGCTGGAGACGCTCGATGATACGAAATTTTGGTAAACAATACATATTCTCTTTTGATTGTGCATGAATGAATGGGATGAAAATTTCAATTTTCACAAAGTAATTTTTGATTAATCTCATATAACAAATACACCACATGATCGTGTCATTTTTAAATTGATTTTTAAAAAAATTAGATAAATTACATTTTACCTCCTTTATATTTAATGGTTAAAGTTTATTTTTTTTCTCACTTTAACTCTTCATGTTTCAAGTTTTTTCCAATTTAGTGTGAAACTAATTTTTATTCAAAATTAGAAGAAAAAAAAAAAGACAAATTAATAGTCACGTGACATAAGAATATTTTATTATATATAATTTATAGTTCTTACACAAACTCAAATCTCAATATAATAATATATCTTTTATATTATGTGATAGTATCATGATATTTTATGTCTAATTTTGAATAAAAATTAGTTTTAGGAGTAAATTAAAAAAACTTAAAAAATGAAGGGCAAAAATGAAAAAAACAAACTTTAAAAGTCAGTGAAAAAATGACTAAACATAAAGGGGACAAGGAATAATTTACCCAAAAAATTTTGCACTTCAATAACATTTTTTTTTTCCTTCAAATTTTTATAAGCATTTAGTTTTTTGTCCAAAAATCCATTTAGGTCAAGTTTGGCATGTATCTAAAAAGTTAAAAAATTACTCAAAAAGTTAAAAAATTATCATTATTTACCAAAAGTAAAAAAATACGACTGCACAACTCCCAATCTTAATTTTTCCCTACACACTAATTTATACAATTTTTTAATACATATTTTTTCTTAAAAAGTTAAAAAGTTAACACAAACAACCATATTTTTTTTCTCAACTTTTTATTCTAAAAAGTAAAAAAGTGTACTTATTTAGGACATCCCAAACAACCCCAGTGTACATATACTATGATAAAATAAATGGTAAGACTATGATACACACTCTTCAAATGATGTGTACCGTATGTACCTTATAATTAAAGAAGAAAATAACATAATTTCATACTTTTTAAGTCATGACAAAAAAAAAAAAAAAAGGTCATAACCAAACAAAACATAAGACATAATTAAATATTTCATGATTTATAACTAAAATAGAATAAAGTGAGTTATTTTACTTATATAAAGTGAATCTTGTATTCCCATTTAATATTATAGTGTTGTGGATGTTTTAATTCAATATAATTTCAATTTTAAAATAAAATTTAAAAGTTTTAATTAATTAATTTTTATATAAGTTGGTTGGTTTTTTGACCTAACCAATTCAGCTGAATTATTTTTAGTTTGACTAATTTGTTGGTTAACCATAATTTTAATAGTTTTATCAAAATATATTGATTAGATTTGTTTGATTGGAAATAAACTAAAAATTGATCTGGTTAAAGATTGAACGACTAAGATTGCTTGATTAGAAATAAATTTCTCGCCCAAACAATTGTTAGCTTTTATTTTATAATCTCACATCAGGAAATAAAGGAAAAAGTGAGTCGTTTCACTTATATAAAATGAACATTATGCTTCCATTTAATATTATAGTGTTACAAGTGGTTCGATTCAAAATAATTTAAATTTTAAAATTAAAATAACATTTAAAGCTTTAATTAATTAATTTTTGTATAAGTTGGTTGGACTTTTGTCCTAGCCAATTAGGCTAAATCATTTTTGGTTTGACTGATTGATTTGTTTAATCACGATATTAGCGGTTTTATCAAATATATTGATTGGATTTGTTTGATTAAAAAAAAACTAAAAATTGACCTAATTAAAGATTAAATGACTGATGTTGTTTGATTCGAAATAAACTTTTCACCCGAACAATTGTTAATTTTTATTTTACACAATCCCATATCAAGAAAAGAAGGAAAAAACAAATTGTTTCACTTATAGAAATTAAACATATGCTCTCATTTAATATTATAGTGTTATTCATGTTCCAATTGAAAACAATTTAAATTTTAAAATAAAATAGATTTAAAATTTTTAATTAATTAATTTTTGTGTAAGTTAGTTGATTTTTTGACCAATTTTAACAATTTTATCAAAAAAATATACATTATTTTATTTCTAAAAGGTATGTTTAAGGTTTATAACAAATTTTAACATAGAATAGACTAAATTTTAAAAATTTTAAAAATGAAATTTATTTTTATTTTATCATAAATATAATTTTTTTTAATTTATTTTATTTTCTTTATCTTTATCAATTAAATTATGATATCTATTTCTTATTGTGAACTTAGAATATACGATTAAGGATATATCAATTGCAATATATATATTTTCTAATAAAATGATTAAAATTTAATCCATTCTAAATTATTTTTCTACACTTTTTAAATAAATTTTAAGTTATTATTTAATTTTAAAATTATTTTTAATTATTTATTTAGTCTGCATGTTGGATGAGTTTATATGCTAGTAATTAAAAAAAAAAATGACATAACTTAAAAGTGTGTATAGTAAAAAATTTTCAAAATAAAATACTCTGGACTCATCATTTGAGTGTCTTTGTAAATTAAAATATATATATATATATATATATTTATATAATATTAATTCATTTGAAAAAAAATATAAATCAATGATTTCATCAGCGACAAATTATTTAAATTGCAAACCAACCAGACATACAAAAAACCAGAAACAACTCACATCAGAGATCCACTTGTGATCTCTCTGCTGTTCCTTGTAAGTTAGATGCCGTGGAACTGACGTGGATGCCTCTATTCCACATCATACATTTTGAAAAATTTAGGGCATGTTTGGTAAGGCTTACGTTTTTAATTTATATTTATAAAAATTTTATAAATTAATTTTTATTTATTTTTTGTTTATTTTTAAAAAACCATAAATTACAAACGCGTTTGGTTTAGACAAAATGTTTTAAAAAATTTAAAAATATAAAAAATAGTGAGAAATGACAAGTGGTGGCGGGTAGTGGGTGGAGACGAGTGGTGGCGGCGGAAGACGGTGGTGGAAAATGATGGCGGGTGGTGGTGGGTGGTGGTGTGGTGGAAAATGGTGGGTGGTGGTGGTGGTGGTGGGTGGTGGTGGCAAGGGCGTGGCGGTGGGTGATGGTGGCGGTGATGGCGGTGGTGGTGGTGGTGGCGGTGGTGGTGGTGGTGGCGGTGGTGGGTGGTGAAGGTGGCGTGGTGAGTGGTGGTGGTGGTGGTGGTAGTGGTGGCAGCGGTGGGTGGGTGGTGGTGGCGAGTGGGTGATAGGTGGGTGGTAGGTGGTGGTGGCAGGTGGGTGGTGAGTGGTGGTGGTAGGTGGTGGTGGGGGGTGGGTGGAGGTGGCGAAAGACGGTGGTGAAAAATGGTGGTGTGTGGTGGCTAGTGTTGGGTGGTAAAGAAAAAAAAAAACTCCAAACGTAAAAACATTTTTTGAGTTTACATTTTTTGGCCAAATTTATAAACTGAGACCATTGATTTATAAATCAAAAATTTACCAAGCAGGTTTTTAATTGAGTTTTTAAAATTTTTGTAAATATAAACTGAAAACGTAAGTGTTACCAAACGGCACCTTAGCATTTAGTAGTGTTTTGAAAAAATTATTATAAACAATTTAAAATTTTAATTCTTGATATTTATAAAATTTACTACTTATAACACTATTTTTTAGAAATTATTAAAATTCGAGAGAATTACGATACAATGAGATAGAAAAAAAATTACAAAAATATACCACTTATATAACTATATTGAGACTTATCATTTTAAAATACAACATGGATTGGTTAGTACGTATCATAAAAACATCTTAAACTTATTGGCTTTAGTTCATAAAAATTTAGAGATTTTAATAAAATATATTAACATCAAAATTGACGAACGGAGTATAATACTCTGGCCTTTTATTTTAAATTAGGTACACAAATTTTTTTTTTTCCCTTCTTGAAATAGTAATCATTTGCTTTTCTTTTTTTCCATCTTGAAATAGTAATCATTTTCTACTTCTATTCATCCATGATTAAGGCCAAGTTTGGCATCTTTTAAAAAATCTAAAAAGTCAAAAAGTCACTATCCTATTTAAGGCCTTGTTTGGGGTAACCTATATAATCCATCTTTTTATCTTTTTATCTTTTTTCCATCACATCACCTCTCTACTTTTTTGCACATCTTTTCGTAAAAAGACAAAAAGTACACTTTTTTAGGACACCCCAAACCAACCCTAAGTCACATCATCTTATTTAAGTCACATCACCTCTCTAACACATCACTTCAAATCCAACTCAAATTCAACCCATATTTCATAAAAAGTCAAAAAGTGCACTTATTTAGTCTTCCCAAACTTGGCCTAAACATCTTCAAAGTGTCTAGATATTGCTTGTCAATTTTTAATTATTTATTGCATTTGTTACTGTGGGGACATATTTTTTGGGCAGTTCACATGGCTGAGGTTGTTAGTCGAGGTGCCATGTGGGCAGACCATGGTGCCGAGATATGGTACGATAATACCGAAACTCGAGATATTTGGCTAGAGGACTAGAGTACTAAATGACATCAAGCTACCTATTTGGATAGAGATGAGACTCTTGAGGAAGTTCATCTTAATTTGAATAGTGTGAGTTATGATAGATGTTATCCTTGTAAAGGATAGAGTCCCATGAAGTGAGACTTCTAGGGAAAGTTGGACACTGACCATTATAAAACTGAGGCACCCCCATGGATCTAAGTTATGCTTTTATTTGTGATGCTTTGACTTGTGTATTGAGTACTTATTTGATATCTTTGAGAGATAAGTTGTCTGACTTGATTGTCGGAGTGTCCCCGGGTGGACGAACCACCGTGGTATTCTCAACTTCTTATTGGCAGGTGATTGGCTTAATCTATTCTATCGCGTGCTCTCCTGCTAAGTTTCTTATTTGGTTGTGTGGTCAAAAATCAACACCTACAATTTGGTGCCTTCTGTGGAAACTTAGTTAGAATAGATGGCCATCATCGTGCAAGATCAACGTGTCGGCAACGACGAGTTCAGTGAAGATGGACATTGCATCAACATTGACATAATGAAGACCCTTCTATAAGGGATGAATGCAAAGATAAGGGGGACATGAGTGCTCCCGAGAAGACAAAGACGACCTTCAAGTAGAAAAGACATTAGCTTAGGTGCAGCAAATCCAAGATGGAAGAGCATGGCCTAGGTAGAGCAGATCCCAGATCCCAAAAGACAAGATCTTGGCCTAGATGATTAGATATGAGAAGACAAGAGCTCAGCCTAAGTGAGTAAATCCCAGATCCCAGATCTTGGAAGGGAACATCTTGGCCTAGATAATTAGGTCTGAGAAGACAAGAGTTCAGCCTAAGAGAGCAGATCCTAGATCCAGAAGACAAGATCTCAGCCTAGATCATCAAGTCCGAGAAGACAAGAGCTCAGCCCAAGTGAGTAGATCCCAGATTCTAAAAGACAAGATATCGACCTATATGAGTAGGTCAAAGAAGAAAAGAGCTCAGCCTAAGTGAGCAGATTCCAGATTCAAAAGACAAGATCTCGACTTAGATGATTAGATCCGAGAAGACAAGAGCTCAACCTAAGAGAGTAGATCCCAGATCTAAAAACAAGATATCAGCCTAGATCATAGGTTCGAGAAGACAAGATTTCAACCTAAGTGAGCGGATCCCAGATCCTAGAAGACAAGATATCGGCCTAGATGAGTAAGTCGGAAAAGACAAGAGCTTAGCATAAGTGAACAGATCCCAGATCCCATAAGATAAGATTTCGGCCTAGATGAGTAGGTTTGAGAAGACAAAAGCTTGACCTAAGTGAGTATATCCCAAATCCAAAAGATAAGATCTCGGCCTAGATGATTAGGTCCTAGAAGACAAGAGCTCAATCAAAGTGAGCAGATCCTAGATCCAAAAAAAAGATCTTGGCCTAGATAAGTAGGTCTGAGAAGATAAGAGCTTAGCCTAAGTGAACAAATCCCAAATCCTAGAAGACAAGATCCTGGCCTAGATGAATAGGTCTAAAGAGACAAGAGCTCAACGTAAGTGAGCAGATCCCAGATCCCAAAAAACGAGATCTCGACCTAAATGATTAGGTCTAAGAAGACAAGAGCTCAGCCTAAGTTAGCAAATCCTAGATCCTGGAATAGAACATCTCAGATTGGATGATTAGGTCCGAGAAGACAAGAGCTCAGCCTAAGTGAGCAGATCCTAGATCCTGGAAAAGAACATCTTGGCCTAGATGATTAGGTCTGAGAAGACAAGAGCTCAGCCTAAAAGAGCAGATCCTAGATCTAGAAGATAAAATCTCGGCCTAGATCATTAGATTCGAGAAGACAAGAGCTTAGCCTAAGTGAGCAAATCTCAGATCCCAGAAGACAAAATATCGGCCTAGATAAGTAGGTCGAAGAAGACAAGAGCTCAGCCTAAGTGAGCAGATCCTAGATCTAGAAGACAAGATCTCGGCCTACATGATTAGATCCAAGAAAACAAGAGCTCAGCCTAAGAGAGCAGATCCCAGATTTAGAAGACAAGATCTCAGCCTAGATCATTAGGTCCGAGAAGACAAGAGCTCAACCTAAGTAAGCAAATCCCAAATCCCAAAAGACAAGATATGGGCCTAGATGAGTAGGTCGGATAAGATAAGAGCTTAGCCTAAGTGAGCAGATCCTAGATCTCAAAAGACAAGATATTGGCCTAAATGAGTAGGACCGAGAATACAGGAGTTCGAGCTGGAAATTAATTTTGAAAAGATCAGAACTTACCGGAGGTGAACAAAGTTAAACTAAGTTTGCGATATTTCGGCATGAAACATGACGAGTAACTTAGACTTGTCATATGGTAGAATTGAATCAGACCTGCTATATGGTAAAGTTGAACTAAGTTAGCGATGTTCCTATAATGAACATAAGGAGTAACTTAGACTTGCAATATGATAGAGTTGAACTAAGTTGACGATGTTTCCGAATGAAACATGACGAGTAGCTTAGATTTATCATATGGTCGAATTGAATTAGACTTGCCATATGGTAGAGTTGAACTAAGTTGGTGATATTTCCGAATAAAACATGATGAATAACTTAGACTTATCATATCGTAGAATTAAATTAAGTTGGCAATGTTTCCGAATGAAACATGACGAATAAATTAAACTTGCTATATGGTAGAGTTGAACAAAGTTAGCGATGTTTCCAAATGAAACATGATGAGTAACTAAGACTTGCCGTATAGTAGAGTTGAACTAAGTTGGCAATATTTCCGAATGAAACATGACGAGTAACTTAGACTTGCCATATAGTAGAGTTGAACTAAGTTGACAATATTTCCGAATGAAATATTAAACTTGTCATATAGTAAAGTTAAACTAAGTTGGTGATATTTTCGAATGAAATATGACGAATAACTTTGACTTACCATATGATAGAGTTGAATTAAACTTACTATATGGTAGAGTTGAATTAGACTTGCCATATGGTAGAGTTGAACTAAGTTAGTGATGTTTCCAAATGAAACATAACGAATAATTTAGACTTGCCATATGGTAGAGTTGAACTAAGTTAGTGATATTTCCGAATGAAACATGACAAATAACTTATACTTGCCATATGGTAGAGTTAAATTGAGACTTGCCCTATGGCAAAGTTGAACTAAGTTAGCGATGTTTCAGAATAAAACATGATAATTAACTTAGACTTGTCAAGACGGTAGAGTTGAACTAAGTCAGTGATGTTTTGGCACGAAACATGGCAAAACTGGCCATGACCTGGTTAGTTTGTAAGAAAAGTCGAGGTAGTTAGTACTCTCGGTGCACTAAGATTAATCTTAGAGTGCTTCGTTTAAGCAAGCCAAACATGATGATCTCAGTTGAGATGGTGATTTCAATTGAGATGTTGATATTGGGTAACATGATGAACTCGGTTGAGATGTTGTTCTTGGTTCCTGATGAGTTGATACTAGGATCTTGATGTTAGTATGTCATGATCTCTGCTTGTAGTGCTATCTTTATCGAGACGTTAGACTTAGATGAGATAGAACATGATGGTTCTTGGTTCTTGGTTCTTGATTCTTGTCGAGTGGACATTTGAGTCCTTATTTTTTTATGTCGGTGAGTTGTGATTTTATTCAGAAGAGTATCTCTAGCATGTTGTTTAGCCGACATATTAGAAGATGAAACAATATAGGTTCCATCACCTCAAGTTACAGAGGTAATAGAACCTAGTGGGCAGTTGTGGGGACATATTTTTTGGACAGTCCACGCGGCTGAGGTTGTTAGCCAAGATGCCACGTGGGTAGACCATGGTGTCGAGATATGGTGCGGTAATAGATATTTGGATAGAGGACTAGAGTCCTAGATAATATCAAGCTACCTATTTGGATAAAGATGAGACTCTTAAGGAAGTTTATCTTAATCTGAATAGTGTGAGTTGTAATAGATGTTATCTTTGTAAAGGATAGAGTCCTATAAAGTGAGATTTTTATGAGAAGTTGGACACTGACCGTTATAAAACTAAGGCACCCGTGGATCTAAGATATGCTTTTATTTGTGATGCTTTGACTTGTGCATTGAGTACTTATTTGATATCTTTAAGAGATAAATTGACTGACTTGATTGTCGAAGTGCCCTCAGGTGGACGAACTATTAAGATATTCTCATCTTTTGATATGTGGTTGGCTAAATCTATTTTGTCGCGTGCTCTCTAACTAAGTTCCCTATTTAGTTGTGTGATCAAAAATCAACATCCACAGTTGTCTTCTATTTCTCTCATGATTTCCTCGTTTTACTTTCTATTCTGTTAATTATGTTCTTGGTTGGTATCCCTTTTCTTCATATACACCATTTAAAATTTTTTTTTTTTACATCAATTCACACAACGAATATATGGTAGAATACGCTACTATTTTATGAAATAAGATCATTTATGTGTATACAGATATGTCAGCTCACATATTTACGAAATAAATAAATAAATAAATAATTAATGTCAAATATATTAGGGCCATGGCAGTAAAATAAATAAAATTAATAGAACTTGGTGCATTTAATTTGTTAATAATTTATTTAAATTGACTCTTTATATAATTAAATCAAATTTTATCATATTTTAGATATGGTTACTTTTTTAACAACGATTCAAACTCGACTCAAAAATATTATATACACTACTAAAAAATTAAGTAATTCAAAAAATAAAAAATCAGCTTAAAAACAAATAAATTAATTCGTTGAAATTTTAAACAGCTTACTACTCTAACCTGACCCAATTTATTTTTAAAATACAAAAAATATCATTTTCTATTAATTAAATACTTTGAAGTCTTATCCAGATAGGAAGACACACAATCAGCAACACCATGGATTGTCAGTTGCCAACTGGCAACTGCCAAATCGCACCCCATGATTGAATATAGCTCGGTTAGTTGAATATCAAAAACAAAACACCCAAACAAGGCCTACACCAAAAACACACATCCACATTAATATCTTTTTTTTTTTTTTATAAAAAGTCAATTATTCAATTGGTAAAATCTTTTCAAAATTTTGGATAAAGGAATAAAAGAAAAAAAAAATTCCAAATCATTGTTCATTGACTCCACCTACCTGTCCCACTTTTTCCTCCTTCGCCTCCTGTGAAGCTTCAAAACTACACAAAACGCTCCAACTCTCTCTCTCTCTCTCTCTCTCTCTCTGAATAATAGTCAAAAAGCACATCTTTATCTTCAATCCTCCAATTTCACTGAAAAAAACAAGTGTGAGTCTTTATTAGATTTCTCTTTTCTGGGTTCATAAGCCTTGTTTGTCTTGATTTCTCATAAGAAACAGAATAAAATTGAGAAAAACTAGTAAAAGTAGAGGTGGGTTTTGTTGGGTCTTTCTTGTTTGAGGCTCTCTATCTAGTTTGAGAAAAGGTCTAATTTTCACAGCCATGGCTTGTTCATTGAAGGCTGGTCTCTCTGTTTCTGGGTCTAATCAGACCATCCCCAGGTCCAAAACCAAAGGGGTTCTGCAGCTTTCTCCTTCTAATCAGTCTCTCCAATTTACAGACTCACATTCTAAGGATTTTCTGGGAAAACCCATGTTTGTTGCAGATCACAAGGGTTTGAGAGATTGGAATTCCAAACCCTCCTCAAAATTTGCCATTCATGTATGTGAATCTGCAAATCTCTCTCTCTCTCTCTCTCCGTGTTTCTTGATTGTAATTTTTTGGGTTTTGAAGTGACATTTATTCAACAATTTCAGGCACAATCATCGATTTGTGTGAGCAAAGCTCTGCGTTGGTGGGAGAAGACACTGAAACCTAATATGATAGAGATCCAATCAGCGCAAGAACTTGTAGATTCATTGTTGGGTGCTGGTGATAGATTGGTTGTAGTTGATTTCTATTCCCCTGGTTGTGGAGGTTGCAAAGCTTTGCATCCTAAGGTACTATTCCAACAATCATATACATTAGTTTATTCACCAACAGGGTTGGTTCAGTGGATAAGAACTTGAATCCCAGCTTGGGTCTGAGTCTGCAATTGTGGGGGTGGGGGGTGGGGTAAGACAATACTCCTGTCGGATATGTTGTTGAATCAAAAAAAATATACGTTAGTTTATTCAGATAGCCATTTCAATTTTAAGTTAATCTTCATAGATTTTGCATTGAAAGTTCAATTATTTTGGGCTAATTTCCTAATAGCTTAATTTTTCTAATCTTTCGGATTATTGGTGATCTTTCGATTGTTTTCTTTTGTTAGCTTGATATACCTTATTGGCCTAATTATCTAATAGCTTAAGCCATAATTGATCTTTGATGGTATCATAGCTATGATTCTAGGCTCGAATCTTGTTATATCTGTCATTATGCACTCAATCTGTACTTATATTTCCTCCACGTGGAGAGTGATAGCTTAATATACATTGTTTAGCTCATTTACTAGTAGTTTAAGCTTTTTAGATCACTGGTGATTAATATGTTGATAGTCTCTCTCCTTTTTTATCTTGTATCAGATCTGTCAACTGGCTGAATCGAACCCAAATGTGATTTTTCTCAAAGTTAACTATGAAGAGCTCAAGAAAATGTGCCATTGTCTCCACATACATGTCTTGCCCTTCTTCAGATTCTACAGAGGTGCTGAGGGCAGGTTGTGCAGCTTCAGCTGCACCAATGCAACTGTAAGCATTTCGAATCGATTTTGGTCCATATTTATAAAAATCCTCAAAATTTAATACCAAACTATTAATGGGTTTCTTGTAATTTAGCTGATAAAACTTGTGAATTTGTGTGTAAACAGATCAAGAAGTTCAAAGGTGCATTGGCAAAACATGGGACTGATAGATGCAATCTTGGCCCTACAAAAGGACTTGATGAGTCTGAGCTATTGAGTTTAGCCTCAATTGGTGAGATATCTATAAATTCACCATTTTCATCAACCAAGGAAGAGAGAATGGAAGACTTGGTTCTGAAAAACATAGATTTGATTGGTGCATTGGGCAAAGCAAGCAATGATAAGATGGGACTTGAAGAAGAGAAGAAGGGTGCAATGTTGTTGGCTTGAAAGCTTGATCCAAGATTTATTGGATATTGGTTATGGAGTAAAGCAGCTCCAAATTTCTATGATTTTTTGTTTTTAGTGTTTTTGGGGCTTGTTTGTATATATATGTATCACTTCTGGGTTTTCCATAAGCAGGCTTATGTTTATTTTTTTTTTGTGGATAAGCCCTGCATGTTTGGTAAATCTATGATTCTGTTGGATTGGATATTTTGATGTGATTAAGGATTTCTATCTCATCTTTTTTGCTGGAGATAAGGATTTCTATTTCATGACACGTATCTCTCTTTTTTCTTTTTCTTTTTTTATTTTATTTATTTTTTGGTGGATCTGATTGAGGAGTTGTATCTTATCTTTTTAGCTGGAGATATTTTCATGACACGTATCTCTTCTTTTGTTTTTTTCTGCTTTTTGTTTTTTGTTTTTTTTGAATCTGATTAAGGAGTTCTATCTCATCTTTTTAGCTGGGGATAATATTTAGGGGTTGTTTGGGATAACCTAAATAAGTATACTTTTTGTCTTTTTACGAAAAGATGTGCAGAAAAGTAGAGAGGTGATGTGATGGAAAAAAGATAAAAAGATAAAAAGTGTGTACTTATTTTGGGTAGCCAAACTTGGCCTTAAATTTCATGACACGTGTATCTCTTCTTAAACGCGTTTACTCTTTTCTGTTTTTTTTTTTTTTTTTCCCCAAAAATTCGTTTTATTTTATTTTATTTTGACAAAGATTTATTTTTTAGTTTTTTAAAATGTAAACAATTTATAAAATTTTAAGAAACAAAAAAGAATTATATTTTCACAAGCTCTCACCCTTTGACAATAAATATATTTTCTTTTTTTTGTTTTTGGCTTTTTTTTTTAAAACTTGTGTACTAACTACTAAATATGTTTTTTTTAATTTTATAAAAAATAAAGATAAATATGTTTCGTTAAAAGTTATTTTACAATTTTTAACTTATTTTTCAAATTCAAATTGTGTTTCAAAATGCAACTTTAAATTAACTTATTATAATAAAATTCATTGTTGGTATTTTGAAAATAGGGATCAATGTTGCAAGTGATGGTTGAAAAAGTGGTTCTTTAAATGAGGAAATACCTTTAAATGAAGAAATACACTTTTTAGTTAAAATTTGAGAGGAAAAAAAAAAAAATATTGCTAGAGACCCTCGATGATACGAAATTTTGGTAAATAATACATATTTTCTTTTGATTGTGCATGAACAAATGGGATGAAAATCACAAAGTAATTATTGATTAACCTCTTATAACGAATACATCACATGATAGAGTAGCTTTTAAATTGATTTTTTAAAAAATTAGATTAATTAAACTTTACCTCCTTTATATTTGGTTACTTTCCTACTTTAACTATTAAAGTTTGTGGCGGTCCCGTCATGTATGATATTTTAAATTTAATTAATTTTTATTCTAATTTAATTGTAGAATTCTCAATAAGGTGAAATTGACAATTGAATTATTTTAATTTCAAGTATCGTATCATAAATTAAAATTGAGAGCTTTTTTGATAAATCTACTTTCTAAGAGCTTTATTCCATCCAACCCATATTCTTTTTTACTATTCCATTAGGTCTTATTTGAGATAAGAACCAAAATACTCTTTTCATCTACTTATGTTCCATTTAGTTCACATTATTTTCTTATGTTTCAATAAGTCTTATGGGTGACATAATTATCAAAATACCCCTAATGTGAATGTTCACATCGTCAATGTAAATGTTCATATCATCAATGTGTAGGGGCCCGGCCCATGTCGATCCTCGTGGGTGCCCGGAAAAATTCTAGTCGGGCCGGGGCGGGCCTGACCCATTGACAATGTGAATATTCACATTGACATTGACATGTTAACATTCACATTAATAGGAGTGTAAAATTGGCCCGCGTCCCGTGGCGAACCATGGCGATCTGACGGCGACTGCTTATTGACAATGTGAATATTCACATTGACATGTTAACATTCACATTGATAGGAGTGTAAAATTAGTCCGCACCTCGTGACTGCCCGAAACCCACCCACGGCCCGGGGCGGGCTCGACCCGGCCTGTTGACAATGTGAATATTCACATTGACATGTTAACATTCACATTGATAACAGTATAAAATTGGCCAGTGGCTTAGGGCGGGCCCGGCCCGACCCGTTAACAATGTAAATATTCACATTGATATGTTAACATTCACATTAATAGAAGTGTAAAATTAGCTCGTGCTTCGTGGCCGCCCGAAACCCGCCCACGTCCCGGGGCGGGCCTGGCCATTTTTTTTTAATTTTTTTTACCAAAATTTTATTATTTTTCACAAAAAAAAGACACTAGGCCTCGGCGCGGGCCGGGCCTCGAATCGAGCCTTGAATGAGCCTTAACCGGGCCGATGGGCCTGGCCGGGCTTCAAAGTGATGGCCCAGGCCCTAGCCTAGGGTCTCGGACTAGGCTCCAGCCTGGGCCCAAACGAGCCTTTCCTGGGTCGAGTTGGGCCGGCCCACGGGCTAAAAAATTAGGCCCAGGCCCTAACCTTGGCACAAGGGTATTCGGGCTTTGGATAGGCCAATGGATCGAGCCTCGGGTCGGGCCGATGGGCCTGGGCCTAGCCTCAACCTTAGGTCGGGCTTGGGCGGGCCTGGCTATTTTTTTTAATTTTTTATACCAAAATTTTATTATTTTTCACAAAAAAATACATTGCGCCTCGGCCGGGCTGGGCCTTGGACCGAGCCTTGAATGGGCTTTAAGCGGGCCGATAGGCCGGGCCAGGCTTCAAAGTGATGACCTAAGCCCTAACCTAGGGTCTCGGACATGCTCGAACCCGGACCCAAACGAGCCTACTCCGGGCCGTGGGCGGGTTTCGGGTAGCCTACGGGCCGCGGGCCAATTCTACATTCCTATGAATGTGCATTTTAACATGTCAATGTGAATATTCACATTGTCAACGAGCTGGGCCGGCCTACCCCGAGCCGCGGGCAAGTTTCGGGCAACGGATAAATTTTACACTCCTATCAATGTTAATTTTAACATGTCAATGTGAATATTCACATTGTCACGGCCGCCAAGCTTCCGCCAAGTCATGGTCGGGCTTTAATGAAGCTTTTACGCCTACGTCAGTGGGCCAATTTTACACTCTTATCAATGTGAATGTTAACATGTCAATGTGAATATTCATATTGTCAACAGGGCGGGCCGTGAAGCTTTAGTAACCAGCTTAAGGGTATGATATCAAAATCATCCCTTATTTATAGATTGAATTTAGGGTTTACAAAGTGTTACAAAGGGCCCTGAGGGCATAGAATAATACACCCACTAACATAATGAAACTTTCGATGATTAAACAAATGAACACTTTCGGCAAATATATGCTAACAGAATATATGCTAACACTTCCCCTCAAGCTGGTGCGAAGATATCTCTCATGCCCAGCTTGCCTAATATGTCATGAAATGGTTTATTCCCAACCCCTTTGGTGAGAATGTCAGCAAGTTGTTCACCAGATTGGACAAATGGAGTACAAATGGTAACCATTAGTGAGTTTCTCTTTGATGAAATGGCGATCAATTTCAACATGTTTTGTCCTGTCATGTTGAACTGGATTGTGAGCGATGTTGATGGCGGCCTTATTATCACAGTATAACCGCATGGAGTCCTTCTGATCGATACCTAGATCACTCAACAATAACTTGATCCATAAAAGTTCACACACACCTTGTGCCATAGCTCTAAACTCAGCTTCTGCACTTGACCTGGCAACCACATTCTGTTTCTTACTCCTCCAAGTAACTAGGTTGCCTCCAACAAATGTGCAATATCCTGAAGTCGATCTCCTATCGCCATCGATCCAAATTTCAACAAGATCTCAGATAGGCTTCCACACGAAGATGATCATACTTTGAAAAATAAAGACCCTTACCGTAAGGCGGACTTCAAGTACCTCAAGATTCTCATGACCTTTCAAGGTGAATCGATGAGGAGCATGCATAAACCGACTAACCACATCGACAAAGAATAAAGAATATCGGGACGGAGTGAGATAGGTAAATGAGTTTACCCACTAATCGCTGATAGCTCCCCCTATCAACAACTTCTCCTCCTTCATTATCCCCCAATTTCTGATTAGGTTCCAGTGGAGTGGCACATGCCTTGCAGCCAAGCATCCCAGTTTCCTTTAACAGGTCAAGCACATATTTTCTCTGTGAGATAAATATCCCATCCTTAGAGCGAGCAACTTCAATTCCCAGAAAATACTTCAAGCTTCCCAAGTCTTTGATTTCAAACTCATTAGCTAAATATTTCTTCAACAGAGGTATTTCCTCACTATCATTGCCTGTAAGAACTATGTCATCTACATAAACAATAAGTGCTGTAGTTTTACCACGTGAGGAATGTTTCACAAACAATGTGTGATCTGCCTGACTTTGTTTGAAGCCATATTTAAACATAGCCTCAGTGAATCTCTCAAACCAAGCCCTTGGAGACTGTTTGAGACCATATAATGACTTTCGAAGCTTGCATACTTTGCCTTCTGTCTGATGATTCTCAAAACCAGGAGGAATGTCCATATATACCTCTTCTTCGAGGTCACCATGGAGAAAGGCATTCTTGACATCAAACTGATAAAGCGGCCAATCAAGATTAGCTGCTAGAGAGAGAAGTACTCTGACTGAATTCATCTTAGCCACGGGAGCGAAGGTCTCCTGATAATCAATGCCATATGTCTGAGTAAACCCTTTTGCCACAAGTCTTGCTTTGTAACGCTTAATAGACCCATCTGCTTTGTGTTTCACAGTATATACCCATTTACATCCCACAGGTCGTTTGCCCGTAGGTAACTCAGTCAATTCCCAAGTGCCATTTTTCCTAAGTGCTTTCATTTCCTCAATCATGGCTAGTTTCCACTCAGAAGTAGCAAGAGCATCCTGAAAATTTTTAGGAATGCTAACAGAGGAAATATTGGACACAAACGCTCTATATGAAGATGACAAATGAGAGTATGACACAAACTGTGAGATAGGATGTTGAGTGCAAGATCTCACACCCTTTCTCTTGGCAATAGGAACATCAAGATCAATGGATTCAAGAGATTCAAAGTTACCTCGACTCTTATCAGAAGCAGGAGATGGCAGTGGAGCAGCAGAAGTGGTCCCTTGTATCCAGTGTTGTCTGTCTATGTCCCGGACATAAACCTGCCCGACCTTTTCCTTGGTGACAGTGGGGTTCTCAGAGTCCCAAAGAGAAGAGGGTGGTGCAAGAACAACTGGTTCCACCATAGGAAGCACAGGACTCACTTCACACCAAGGCTCCCCCGGAAATGAGGACGGTGACACCGGAGAGGACACGAAATAGGACTGGGACTCAAAGAAAGTAACATCCATGGACACAAACCACTTACGAGAAGAAGGGTGGTAACATTTATACCCCTTTTGAGTAGGAGAGTAACCAAGGAAAACACACTTGATGGAGCGAGGGTCCAACTTACCACGAGAGGGAGAGTGATTATGAACAAAACAGACACAACCAAAAATTTTGGGGGGAATAGAAAACAAGGACTGAGAACCTAGGAGGACGTGAAGAGGAGTCTGGTTTTGCAAGACCTGGGTAGGGAGACGATTAATAAGATGGGCGGTGAGAATAAAGGCCGCCTAATAGGGCCGAGGCACATTCATAGAAAAACACATGCAACGAGCCATGTCAAGAAGATGCCGATTCTTGCGTTCCGCCACCCCATTTTGTTGAGGGGTATTGGTGCAAGAGGTTTGATGGATAATGCCATGAGTAGAGAAATATTGTCCTAACCCAGAATCTATGTATTCCCCGCCATTATCAGAACGAAAGAGTTTGACAGTGGCCCCAAACTGAGTACAAATCATCTTATGAAAAGTGCGAAACACAGAGAAAACCTCACTTTTATCTTTCATGAGATACACCCAAGTAGTACGAGAAAAATCATCAATAAATGTAACAAACCATCGATGACCTTTCACAGACAGGACACGAGAGGGACCCCAAACATCAGAATGTATTAAGGAAAAAGGAACTAAACTTTTATTCAAACTGGGAGCAAAAGAAGCTCAGTCGCTTTTACGAGTTGACAAGCCCCACAAAGAAAGCCAGACACATGATGATTGGCAAAATCAGAAGGAAATAAATGCTTAAGTAAATGGAATGAAGGATGCCCAAGACGTCGATGCCACAACCATAAATCAGCGGGAGTAGTAGAAGATGTGGTGGAAGAATAAGCAAGTTTGTCCGGTTGATCTAGGAAGTAGAGACCATTTTTCAGACTACCACTGCCAATCGTCCTCCTCGTGACAAGGTCCTGAAAAAGACAATGATCAGGAAAAAACGTCACACTACAATTCAAATCCTGGGTGAGACGACTTAAGGATAACAGATTAACAGAAAAATTGGGAACATGGAGAATGTAAGATGATGTATGGTAGGAGTGACGTGGACTAAACCTTTTCCGAAATGAAAGAAACAGTACCATCGGAAATCCTAACTTTGTCTTGACCTGAAGAAGGCTTATAGACAGAGAAAAGATCGGAGGAGCGACATATGATCCGAGGCACGAGTCAATGATCCAAGGCAAAGACTTATGACACAGAAAGCACAAGGAGAAGAGACTAAGGTACTGAGCGGGCAAAGGATGAGGAAGTCAGACGAGAGCGTAAGAAGACCGACGGTCCAACAATTGGCGCAAAGCATCCTCCACCAAGATCGAAGTTGGGCCAGAAGCGAAGTAGAATCAAGTGGATCAACGGACTAGTCCGATGAGCCCGAATAGGAACCACGCCCTCTAGATTGGCCCGACCGACCGCCTCGAAAACGGACCGATCACCTCGACCCGGATGGAGTCCCATGAAGCTTCCAACACGTCCTCACGAGTGCCGTGGCTTCTGCAAGAATCACGGTATCTGCACTTTAGCAGACGGAGGGATGGGAGTCAGCCGAGGCCATCTCGAGGAGTAGACAGAATGCGCCGGTCAAGAGAGACAGGGACATCATAGCAGCATCGGCGACTCTCCTCATTCTCGTACATAGGCAAATGCCTCTGAAGTGACGGAAGAGTGTCCATACCTGTAACGCGACTTTAATCGGATCATACTCCACATTTAGGCCCGAAATTTAAAGACCTGCTCCGTGAGTGGAACTTCTTGTACCAATCCGAATCAACAGGCAACGGGCTTATAGTCTTCTGTGGTCGAGGCGCTTTCAGTAGTAAGGAAAGTGAAGCATCAAGAACACCGCTCTCAAGTGAGCTCAATAGAGCGCGCAACTCAAAGGCTCATGAGAAATTCCTTTGCGGGAATAGGTGGCACCACACCTCCCAAACCTCCCGGCGATCTCCATGGACAAGTAGCCCTCACCAAGTTCAGGAACCATCGAATGAATAAGCCAACCCATAATCAAAGAGTTGGTAATCTCCCATTGGGCATAACCCCAGTCAGTGGTACTAGGTGTCTCAGATCCCGCCATCAACATACCCCATCTTCCCTCTGCTCTTCAAAAATAGGGTCAAACTTTGAGACCATGCGAGGTAGTTCTGACCATTAAATAGAGAGGTGGTGATTTTTAAACTAGGGTTGGAGTTCTCAGTCATGGTAGTAGGTATAATAAGATTCTCACTCCTCGGTGTTTGAGAAGTAGGGGACACACTGGTGGAATCTTCCATGGATACGATACTACAGAGCCCTCAACAAAACTAGTGACGATCACAAACCCAGAAGATGGTGGTGATAGAACAGGCACATTGACTACTATAAGGGCATAACAAAATTAAGAAACCATTTTTTTTTTTTTGAAGATATATATATATATGTATTGATTTATTTATTTATACATGTATTGAGTACGGTGTTTAGACACAACCGAAGTTATATCATACCAAACAGACGGGGTTAACAGAGTATACCAGAGCTCTCGTAGAGCTGAGGAGCAGAGGATCACGGCGACGGCGAAGTAGATCGACGGCGACTGCGACGGCGAAGCAGATTGACGGCGACGGCGAAGCAGATTGATGAGCTGATGAAGACGAAGACGAAGCAGAGCTAGTCGATCTACGAAGGAGCTGAGGACGATCGGTGAGAGCTGACGAGTTGATGAGCTGACGAAGACGACGGCGACTTCTGGAGATCGACCCAGCAGAGGATCCACCTAGGTAAGTTTCGAACCCTAGAGTGAGGGTGTGCCGAAACCCTAGATGTGAAGCTCTGATACCAGGAAGCTTTAGTAACCAGCTTAAGGGTATGATATCAAAATCATCCCTTATTTATAGATTGAATTTAGGGTTTACAAAGTGTTACAAAGGGCCCTGAGGGCATAGAATAATACACCCACTAACATAATGAAACTTTTGGTGATTAAACAAATGAACACTTTCGGTGAATATATGCTAACAGAATATATGCTAACAGGCCGGGCCGGCCCCGGGCCGCCCACGGGCCGTGGGCGGGTTTCGGGCAACCACGAGGCGCGAGCTAATTTTACACTCCTATCAATGTGAATGTTAACATGTCAACGTGAATATTCACATTGTCAACGGGTCAGGCCGGACCGCGGGCGGGCTTTTGGCCGTCCATGGGCCGCGGGCCAATTTTATATTCGTATCAATGTGAATGTTAACATGTCAATGTGAATATTCACATTATCAACGGGCCGGACCGGGCTGGACCAGGCCTGCCTCGGGTTGTCTGTGGGCCGCGGACGGGTTTCGCGCCGCCATGGGATGCGAGCCAATTTTACACTCCTATTAATGTGAATGTTAATATGTCAATATGAATATTCACATTGTCAACGGCCCAGACCCGTCTCGACTTGCGAGCGGGTTTCGAGCCGCTCACGGAATAATTTTACATTCCTACCAATGTGAATATTAAAATATGAATGTTCACATCATAAAATTGTTAACCGTTCAAAAAATATTTTTAAGGATATCAAAATTAAATATAAGGGCATAAGTGTCCAAGAAAAGAGTGTAAATCAAGAAAAAGGACTTTATGGAATAAAACTATACATACATAGGATTAAATGGGTTAAAAAATTCATTCATAGACTTCTTAAGTTAAAACACTTTTAAATGAGATTTATCAATAAAAATCTCATTAAAATTAAGGGTTTGGTTATGGTGTGCAACTTACACCTTACACCTTACACCTTATACTTACACCTTACACTTACACATTTTGTGAAAAATTAAACCTTACACTTACACCTTTTTTGAGGTTGCACACCATATGCAACCTACTTACACCTTACACTTACACTTTATACTTATACTTATACCTTACACTTATATTTTTTGTGTAAGTGGCACATGATATGCAATTGCACACTTAAGAAAAGTCCTAAAATTAAACTCAAAGTGAACTTAATTATTAGTAGAGAAATTAATCAGTGGGCCAAAGGTAAATAGAAGAAATTTGAGGGTGAAATATATATTTATATATAATGCCTTGTCACCACCCTAACATATAGGGTGGTAAATATGCACTTATAGCTTAGTAAGGTCATCAAGTGGGATACGGGAAAGTGGGCAACAATGCCACCTGTAGGACAGGTGGCCGAACTTGAAGTTGTCACTTGCCAAATGCTAATGATGCCTCACCAACTATAAATAAGTTGCCAATTGTTGGGCATAAGTGCGGTACACTGGTAGCAAAAAATTAATAGTAGAAAAATAAAAGTTAAGGATATTATATCTTGAATTATTATAATATATTTTATATATATTTTGAATTATTATAATTTATTTTATGTAAATTGTGTTTTATAAATTATATTAATATTTTAACTACGTTAATTATTTTTTAAATTCTATTTGCTTAAAATGAAACTGATGGACATATTTGTTTAAATTTTAGAAATTATTTAATAATAATTTTATAAATAATTATTTTCTGTAAGTACCATCACGGGAGTCCTATGTCTTGGGAGACTTAAATAACCATTGGCTTCTGTTTGGTCATTTTGTGGTCCTCTGTTTGTCATGGATCCATTGACCTCTGTTTTGACTGTCACTCTAGTGACTTTTGTTCTGTTCTGTTCTGTACCATGGTTATGATTATTTATTTACATAATTTCTATATTTTAATTTCTGCTACTGAAATAATTTGTTTATTCAAATTAAGTTGTGTTAATGCTTTAACTTAAATAACTAGTCATGGTTATTTTATGTCCATTATACTCTTGACATAATATTTCTCACTCTGCCTTGTGTTTATAGCTGTTAACCACTTTCAGGTGACGTGTCAAAACCAATGCATGAGATAGGCACAAGACACTTTGTAGTCATAGTATAGCTTGGGTATTGCAATCAAATAGAAGCTCTAATATACACTTTTTTGTTATACTTAAATGAAGATTTTGGTACCTTTTTATTTTACTTCGCTGTATTATTAATTTGATATGATTTCAGTTATTATCATGTCGCAACGCTGAACCTTCGGGTACCGAGTTCGGATCGTGACAAAGTTTATTTTTTTTCACTTTGATTTTTTGTATTTTAAGTTTTTTTTTCAATTTAGTCCGAAACTAATTTTTATTTAAAATTAGACAAAAATGACACATTAACAGTCACGTGATATAAAAATATGTTATTATATATAACTCATACCTCTTATACACAAACTCAAATCCCAATATAATAATATATTTTTATATTATGTCGTGGCATTTTTTGTCTAATTTTGAATACAAATTAACTTTAAGAGTAAATTGAGAAAAACTTAAACAATAAAGGCCAAAAATGAGAAAAATAAACTTTAAGAGTTAAAATGAGAAAATGGCTAAACATAAAAGAGATCTTATACTTCCATTTAATATTATAATGTTGTGCATGTTTCAATTCAATATAGTTTAAATTTTAAAATAAAATTTAAAAGTTTTAATTAATTAATTTTTTTGTAAGTTGGTTAGTTTTTTGACCTCGTCAATTAAGCTGAATTATTTTTGGTTTGATTGATTTGTTAGTTTAACCGCAATTTTAATGTGTGTTTGGTTTGACTTTTTTGAATTAAGTTTTTTGAAAATGGAGTTTTTTATTTTTCGTATTTTTTTTAATTTTCAGTGAATATTTTTAAAATTTTAAGTATTTTTTTTAAATTTTTTTAAGAAAAGATGCACCTTACTTAGATATATCTAATAATTAAAAAAATTGTGAAAAAATATTTTAAAAAATTAATAAAGACATAAAAATACGAAAAATATACTGAATTCTCATCTCTTTTTTTTTTTGGGTATTTAATGAATTCTTAAAAGATTTTTTTTCACAAGAATTATACATTTTATGTGTATTTATGTTAGGTGCGTCTAAAAATAAAAAAAAAATTTTGCTTAAAATATTAAAAAAATTCAGTAAAAATTAAAAAAAAAACAGAAAACAAGAAAGTAAAATTTTTTAAAAAGTGTTTTTGAAAAATCAAAAACAAGCAAAGTGAATAGTTTTATCAAAATATATTGATTAGATTTCTTTAATTTGAAATAAACTAAAAATTGATCTAATTAAAAATTGAATGACAAAGATTGCTTGATTAGAAATAAACTTATCGTCCAAACAATTATTAACTTTTATTTTATAATTTCACATTAGGAAATGAAGGGAAAATTGAGTTGTTTCACTTATATAAAAGGAACTTTATACTCCCATTTAATATTATAGTGGTGCGCATAGTTCAATTCAAGACTGTTTAAATTTTAAAATTAAAATAACATTTAAAATTTTTAATTAATTAATTTTTGTATAAGTTGGTTGGTATTTTGATCTAACCGATTAGGTTGAACAATTTTCGATTTTATTAATTCACTGGTTTAACCGCGATATTAACGGTTTTATCAAGATATATTGATTAGATTTGACCTAATTAAAGATTAAATAACTGATATTATTTAATTTGAAATAAACTTTGGAAAATTTACCCATAAGTCCTAGTTTTTGAAACGTTGAACCATTTAGTCCTAAAAGTTTTCTTATGCTCTATTTAGTCCCATTTTTACATCAGCATGATGTAAATGATGTAAATGATCTGATGTAAATTCTATAATTTCAAAATTTATTGAAATCTGATGAACATTAGATGTTTTTCATCATATATTTTCAAACATTATTGAAATTTGATGAACATTAGATGTTTGAAATCTAATGTTTGTAACATGACTCTGATGTTATTAACATTGTATCTGATGTTATTAACATTGTAATGGGACCTTTTAGTCTATAAGAAAACTTTTAAGACTAAACAGTGCATAAGTTATTAATTTGAGATTTATTGGTGCATCTCCCATAAACTTTCCACCTAAACAATTATTAATTTTTATTTTACACAATCTCACATTGGGAAAAGAAAAAAAAAAGTGAATTGTTTCACTTATATAAAGTAAACTTATGCTTTCATTTAATATTATAATGTTGTACTTGTTTGGGTTGAAAAGAGTTTAAATTTTAAAGTAAAATAAATTTATAAATTTTTGTGTACATTAGTTGGTCTTTTGACCGATGTTAACGATTTTATCAAAAATATATATATTGTTTTATTTCTAAAAGGTCTGTTTAAGTTTTATGACAAATTTTAACATATAATAAATTAAAACTAAAAAATGTATAAACAAAATTTATTTTTATTTTATCATAAATATAAATTTTTTAATTTATTCTAGTTTTTTCATTTGTATCAATTAAATTATGACATTTATTTGTTATTGTGAACTTAAAATATACAATTAATCACATAACAATTGCAATATATATATATATATATATTCTAATAAAATGGTTAAAATTTAATTTACTCTAAATTATTTTTTTATATTTTTTAAATTAATTTTTTATTATTATTTAATTATTTATTTAGTCCGTGCATCACACGGTTTTATATGCTAGTAATTAAAAAAAAAATGATACAACTCAAGAATGTTTATAATAAAATTTTCCTAAAATAAAACACTCTGGACTCATTATTTGAGTGTCTTTGTACAAAAAAAAAAAAATATATATATATAATATTAATTCATTTGAAAAAAAATATAAATCAATGATTTGATCAACGACAAATTATTTAGGAAAATGATTTGTCCCCCTTAAAAATCCTCCCCTAATCTCTTAATGCCCAAAACGATGTCGTTTTAGGCATTTTTTTTGTTTTTGTTTTTGCTTTGGTTTGAAATTTAAGAAGATTAAGGAGTCAAAAATTAAGAAATGTAGCACAACCCAATTATTTAAATTGCAGACCAACCAGATATACCAAAAAAAAGAAACAACTCACATCAGAGATCCACTTGTGATCTCTCAAATGTTCCTTGTAAGTTAGATGCCGTGGAACTGACGTGGATACCTCTATTCCATACCATATATTTTGGGAAATTTAGCATTTTTGAAAAAATTATTATAAAAAAACTTAAAATTTTAATTCTTAATATTTATAAAATTTACCACTTATATAACTATTTTTTAGAATTTATACTGAATTAAAATTTGAGAGAATTACAACACAATGAGACAGAAAGTAAATTACAAAAATATATAAAATGCAAATGAATCTATGATAAAATATAAATAAAATATTATAGGGTGTACTTATTCTATATTTGTCTTAAAATATATATATATGTTAGGGATACATTTTGATCCAATGGTTTAAATTGTCTCATCTCAACTTCAATGGTTGAGATGTATTTATTTCCCGCTGTACGGGAATGAAATATACCTTCTCGTATAATCCTGTTGATCAAGTCTGCGTTCCTCAATACGTCGTCGTTCCACCACCTGAAAACACAAACGTGAGCTGGCCGGCGGGGGTGTGCCGGAAACCTCTCCGATGCCTAAGTCAGTAAGCAAGACAAGAAGGCAAGAGCTCTGTGTATTCAGGAAGCAAAATTGCGTTACCTCTCCAAAGGTGATATTGGTGAGCTTATATAGGTTTCGCGTGGCACAGTCTTGGTAGGACTCTAACTCCTCCATGCGAAGAGTCCTCCTAGGACTCTTATTCCTCCATGTGTAGAGTCCTTCTAGAATTACTCCTCCTTGCGCAGAGTCCTCCTAGGATTACTCCTTCTGGAATCTTCCAACACCCCCCTCACTGCATAAGCCAAGTGAGATGGCTTTACTACGGCCGAACTCCATTACAACCGAAGTAACCAATAGTCCGGACTTCACCTTCACTTCTCTTACCTCGGTTTCCCATTCCACAACCGAGCTAATCATAAGAGAGCTCAACCGGACTAATACGTAGTCAAGCCGGACTAAGGAGTCCGAACCGGTGTCAACATGCAACCGACCTAACTTATAAGAACCGGTATAACTTTACGACCAGTCTACCAACTTCAACCGAACTATCTCGACACTTACCGAAACCGAAGTACTCGTTTGGTGACCGAACTACACATACTTCCCCTTTCTTAGTGGGTATCTCCCAATCTTGAACCTAGATCGGCCCAACACCTAGCTCGGCCCAATTTATGAATATAAATTACCCTCTCAATTGCCCCTTAATTCCATCTGCGAAGCATGATAGGGATTACTCATGTAACAACCGAGATAGAGTTCTAACATCTCCAACCGAGCTAAAGCCTTTTAGCTTTCCCAACCGAGCTAACAACTGCTTAGCCTCTCCAGCCGAGCTAAAAAACCCCCAAGCCTTTCCAGCCGAGCTAAGACATACTTAGCCTATCCAGCCGAGGTAAAACACCTTTAGCTTATCCAAAGAGCTAAAATTTGGGCAGATCACAAGACGTCCGGCCAATACGTCTCTTCATTCTTCAGAAACTGAATCGATTGTCCTTCCCAGACACGTGGCACACCCTGAATGGCCTTCTACAGCTGTCGCGCCGTCCTCGTGTCTCGTAATGTTTGAATAGTTCCCTCCAAAAACAACTTGACACAAAACTAACCCTTCATTTCAGAATCACCTCACTCTGTTCATCTTCTCTCTCCCTGAGCTCGTGTCTTTGTTTGCTATCTGCATCACTCCTTCAGCTCGTCTCCTCTTCCTCTTGGTAAGTTCATGAATCTGCTTTCATTTGCCTGTTTCTTACTTTCATGTAAGTTCATAGCTGTTTACGTTGTGTGTTTTTACAAAACATTTTGTTTTTCTTCAACTGCACATGCATTTCTGAAGAACTCCATAAGAACACTCGAACACGAATTCACCTTGTAGGACACCTTTCCGATCTCTTCACACACTACAACCGAACTAGAATATCGTTTCATTGTCTGCAAATCTGAAACCGAACTAGCACTTGCAACCCACAATAGTAGTTTCAATAAGTTGCCACTTGATTCACCTTAGCCGAAATAAAAACTGACTTGAGATAGGTATTTCGGCCTCTGACCGAGCTAAGTCCTGGGGCTAAGCCATCCTTTTGAGTTTCTAAACCGAACTCAGAAAGATGCC
Organism: Camellia lanceoleosa; assembly: GCA_025200525.1. Lineage (NCBI taxonomy): Eukaryota > Viridiplantae > Streptophyta > Magnoliopsida > Ericales > Theaceae > Camellia > Camellia lanceoleosa. Next base: position 102,028,185 of record CM045759.1, read on the forward strand.
CCTCGAGGCCTAACCGTGGTAAGAAAACCATAGGTGAAACCGAGATAACCACAAACCTTTCACAAGCCGATGTAGATAGCTTAGCACCCTGTAGAGCCGAAGTAAAACCAACCTTTTCTTGCTTTATTTTTGTAGCACGGTCTTTGATCTGTGCTTGACACTTGCTTTTTCCACTTTGCAGACTTAGGCAGTCCAGGCACTCCCTCTGTGCGTCCAACCGGACTACCGAGCACGCTCCTTCAACCGAGATAAATTATTTCATAACTTTATAAAATAAATGGGGAAATATAGAGTCCTTGTAGAAACCCCAGGAGGCCTTCATGACTTTAGGAGGGACCACCAAATCCCAGCCGATGTAAATATCGTTTTGGCCGAAAAGGATATAGACCCTTGGGGAAAAGAAGGTTTTGTCCCTTTCACCCTCCAATCAATCATAGAAACCGGACTAAGATTCCCAGTCCAGCCCCTTATATGTGAATTCTTGAGACAAACCAGACTATGCCCCACCCAGCTGTCCACCAATACGTACCGAATAATCATGGGCATAGCCGCCCTAAACCAACAAACCGGTCTAAACCTTGGCATGGCCGAAATACTACACCAGTACTCAATTGGTTCCAAAAACGAAGGCTGGTGTTATTACCTTAGAATACGCCGAGGCCGAGAAAAAATAATCAAACATACACCGGATAAAGACTTGAACGACGACGATTTCTTTTGGGTTTCTGGAAATTTTGAAGACTTCCAAGCCCGAATCCCAGGCCGAAGAATAAATTGGAAACAAGGGCAGCCCGGTACAAAGACTTCGGTTTCCATTCCTCCTTTCCTTTTGAAATGAATCTCATACTGAACCGGACTAACACTTGTTCTCTTTTTTGCAGATTTAGCTTTCCTTCACTCCCAGTACGGCCACCCCAATCTAGGCGTTCTCCGCGCCGCACTGCGTGTTCAAGAAAGGAGTTGGGGTAAACTCCTCGACTTTGAACCAACCTACCGCTACTCCGGTCACCGAAAAGCGAGGGTGACCGACTTCCTCCTCGAGGACCAACCTGAACCGGACCCAACCTTGCCAGAAATCGTGCTAGTGCCCTTAACAGCCGAACAAGAGATGGCCAAGAGAAGCGATCATGGCTATGCTCACCGAAACAACCCCAGCCGAGGTACCACAGACCGGCCAATCAACCGAAGCCGTAGTGGCTCTTCCATCCCAAAGAACCTTCGCTTCTTGAAACAAGCGTGCGGACTATCAAGCGGGCCACAACTTGTTGACGAAGATGAGAATGCTCGCCACCAAACCCGCCAGCAATCATGCAACCGAACCCCCAGGCTGAGTCATCACACCGGTCTGAAACCCCTCAGTGGACTCCACCCCTAGTCTTCAACAACCGGGCTATCAATGAGGATGACTCCGTTGTCTCGGACAAGGATCACCTTCTGGCCTTCAATTTGGCCAGAGGTGTGTGCCTTCCAAAAGACATGGAGCACCATGCCAAGAAGCTCAACACCGAGGTAAAGTCACTCCTGCCGTCAAGTCCATGATCGTGGTAAGCAATCGTCTTTCGTCTAAAATTTGCCAAACCTTCAGTTCGGTCAATCAACTAAAAAACTTTCCATACTCTGTGTAGGCTCTTCAGAAAACCACGCTTGCACACCGGCAAGTGATGGAACTTCGTAAGACCGCCAGGCAGGCCATGAAAGACGCCGTGGCCAGGTATCACGTCTCACCGGACTGGTAACCCCGGCGAAAGGTGAAAAACAAAAGGCTGTAACCGAGGAAAAAGATTATTACCTGTGGGAGATGGCCCAGTTAGAAACAAAGAAACACGCCGAAGTAAACCAACTGAAAGTCAAGTAAAAGGCCAAAAGCAAGGCTTCAAGGAAGCCAAGACGATACTGACCTTCAATGTGGGCGCAAGGACCTCTTCTTTAAGTGCGGCTGGCGGAGTGCGGTGGAAGCTCGGTTGTACTCGACACCGCCATAACGCTTCCACCGTACTCTATTCCGACCTCGCTTAAACAATATGCGACGATCTTCAAAAAGCCTTCCTAGAAGGGTGCGGTGATGAAGAAGAGGATGAAGATGATGAAGATGATGAGGGGAGCCATCTCGACTCGGCCAACACCGCCAAAGCAATGAAGAAGCTCGGTTGGAGCCAACAGTGGATTTAACTGACGAGATACCAGCTGACACCACGGTCCAAACCGGGCTCCCTCCTCAAACCGGTCTCCAGGCAGCTGCTGAAGCGGAGCTTGACGCCGAACTAGATGCACTCCTAGGATGACTGTTTCTTGTATTTTTTCCTTCTTTTAATCTGAACCTGTAACCGGGCTTCGGCCCCACAATTGTACTTCCTTTGCTTGTTTCAATGAAAATTATCAACTCTTATTCCGGTTCTCTACTTGCATGCGTGAGTTTGTAGTGAATTTTTTCATGAAACTTATTTGTGCAACTGTGATCTCGGTTAGCTATCTAACTTGCTAGCCAACCACTCTTCAGCCGATATAACGTACTTCGGCTGAAGAGTGCAAAGAGTTGGTTTAATCCAGCCAACCACTCTTTAGCCGATATAACTTACTTCGGCTGAAGAGTACAAAGTGTTGGTTTAATCCAGCCAACCACTCTTCAGCCGATATAACTTACTTCGGCTAAAGAGTACAAAGAGTTGGTTTAATCGATTCACCACTCTTCACCGATATAACGTGCTTAATTTGAAGAGTACAAAGAGTTGGTTTAATCCACCAACCACTCTTTAGCCGATATAACTTACTTGGTGAAGAGTACAAAGTGTTGGTTTAATCCATAACCACTCTTCACCGATATAACTTACTTAATTTGAAGAGTACAAAGAGTTGGTTTAATCGATAACCACTCTTCACCGATATAACGATTTCGGTGAAGAGTACAAAGAGTTGGTTTAATCCAGCCAACCACTCTTTAGCCGATATAACTTACTTCTGCTGTAGTGTACTAAGTGTTGGTTTAATCCAGTTTAACCACTCTTCACCGATATAACTTACTTGGTGAAGAGTACAAAGAGTTGGTTTAATCGACCAACCACTCTTCACCGATATAACTTACTTGGTGAAGAGTACAAAGAGTTGGTTTAATCGACCAACCACTCTTCACCATACACTTACTTCGTCAAGAGTACAAAGAGTTGGTTTAATCGATAACCACTCTTCAGCCGATATAACTTACTTCGGCTGAAGAGTACAAAGAGTTGGTTTAATCCAGCCAACCACTCTTCAGCCATACACTTACTTCGGCTGAAGAGTACAAAGAGTTGGTTTAATCCAGCCAACCTCTATGGAGCCATTCCCATACTTTGGCTAAGTGCGGATTTAGCCATTCCCATACTTTGGCTAAGTGTTGGTTTAATCCAGCCAACCTCTAAGTTGGGTTTTGCGGCCAACTTAGAATAAAAGTTTTAGTTATTCGACCAAACGGCTGCGACTGGATCCTTATCCCGGCTTAGGAAAGGTTGATAGTTGGGTATTACCAACTATGTTTACAATGCTATTAACTTACTAAAGCTACTTTCACGAAAAAACAAATATCTTGAAAAGAATCGACTTGTTTTTATTGAGGAGGGAAAAATTACACATACTTAAAAAGAAAAAGCTAAAAATAAAATAACTTGAGATTGGCGTGTTCCATGGCCTAGGAATTGCTTTTGTCCCCATCTTCCAAGTGGTATGCCCCTTTGCCTGCTAATCCGACCTCTTTGTAAGGACCTTCCCAATTGGCCCTAACTTGCCATCTCCTGGGACCAATGTGTTTCCCATCACTTTGCGAAGTACCCAATCGCCGAGTTTGAACTGTCTTGGGTGTACTGTTTTGTTGTATTTTCTTGACAACTCTTGCTGATAGGAGGCGATGTGTACTAGCGCCTTTTCTCTTCTTTCTTCTGCCAAGTCGAGTTCCAATGCAATTGCTTCCCCATTTAGGTCTGGATCAAAGTTTTCGCTCCGAATAGTGGGAAGGCCGACTTCTAAGGGGATGACTGCTTCCATGCCATATGCTAAGGAGAATGGTGTTTCCCCTGTAGACCGTCGCGGTGTGGTGCGATAAGCCCATAAGACATGAGGAGCTCTTCGCCCACTTGCCTTTGGCTTTCTCCAACCTTTTCTTCAATCCGCCCAGACAACTTTATTTGACGCCTCACGACCATTTGCTTGGGGATATGCGGTGTGGAGTTGTAGAATTCTATCTTGTAATCTTCGCAAAAGCCCCTGAAAATTCTGCCATCAAACTGAGTGCCGTTGTCTGAAATCAGTGCTTTTGGTATGCCAAAGCGAGTAATGATGTTCTGCCAGACAAACTTCTTCACATCTTTTTCCTTGATTGACGCTAAGGCTTCTGCTTCCACCCACTTTGTGAAGTAGTCTGTTGCCGCAAGAAAGAACTTCCTGTTGCCTGGAGCTGTTGGGAGTGGTCCCACTATGTCCAAGCCCCACATTGCGAAAGGCCATGGACTAGTGAGAGGCAGGAGTTCTCTCGCTGGTTGGTGAATTTGATGCGCAAACTTCTGACACTTTTCGCATTTTTTGACATACTTCTCTGAATCCGCTTGCATGTAGGGCCACCAATATCCTTGTGAAATAGCTCGGTATGCCAATGACCTTCCTCCTTGATGGCTGCCGCATACACCTTCATGTATTTCGAACAAGAATGCTTCTACCTTCTTTGGGGTGGACACACTTTAAGTAGGGTCAAAACGACTTCTTGTATAATGCTAAGGATGGAGAGAGCCAAAATCGTTCGACTTGGCTCTTATTCATTGGCTTCTTTCTTATCTTACGGTAGAGTCGTCTTTTCAGAACAGTATGATGGGATCCATCCAAGAAGGACCTAACTCCGCGAACATACCTCTTCACGGGTCTTCAATACTTGGTGCAGGCGGATAGTCGACCAATAGTGGATGAGGATGGAGGTGTTCGCCATCGGCGAGGCACGCAAGTTAAATGCTCGCTCGCTATTCTCCTCCTCCCTGCCAATCTGTTCTATTCTGACGACTTCAAACTTCTTGATCTCTGTCCTGACTAAGTCTTGGTACTTAGCCATTCTTTCGTCATTTGCTTCATAATCGCCAGAAATTTGATTCACCACCAATTGCGAGTCGCTGTAAACCATTAATTCAGTGGCCTTCATGTATGCTGCCGACTTGAGTCCTGCGAGGAGCGCTTCGTACTCCGCTTCATTGTTCGATGCTGGGAAGCCGAGGTTGATCGCTTGCTCCACTATTAGGCCGTCTGGAGAGATGAGGACTATGCCAAGTCCTGCTCCATGTCGATTGGATGCGCCATCAACAAAGAGCTTCCACATCTCCCCAACGAACAATTTCCAACAGGTGGAGGGATCGGACGATGCCTTGGGGTCTTCCAAGTCACTAATGTCTTCTTCCGAGTCCATAGTTGCAGTTTGCCCCTTGTCTTCTGATGGGCTCAAGTCCCCAGTTGCTGGTGAGTTTTGACTTGGTGTAGTAGGGTCGGCTTCCTCCTCGCCTTCCTTACTCCGGTTTGCTTTGGGCCCTGACTGAGTAGCCAGTACTAGGGGTTGCGCTATTCCGGCGTCAAACTCCATCCCTAGTTTGGTTGTGTCAGTTAGGTCGATCGGACAGACTTGGTGGCTTCCAGGAGTGAACTCTGCGACGAAGTCTGCCAAGGATTGGGCCTTTACTGCGGTTCTGGGTTGGAACTTCACATCATATTGTCCCAACTCTACGGCCCACTTCAAAATTCGCCCAGAAAAGTTGGCCCTCTCAAACAGAGCTTTTAGTGGAAAAGCTGTGAGGACGACAATTGTGTGGGCGTGAAAGTAGTGCGCCAATTTCCTGGATGCCATCATTAAGGCCAATGCTAGCTTCTCTAGAGGCAAGTACCTTGTTTCGGCTCCTAGCAATGTCTTGCTGACATAGAAGATAGGTAAGTGTTGGATTCCTTCTGCTCGAACCAACACTGCACTTACTGCGTGCTGAGAGACTGCCAAATAGAGGAAGAGTTCTTCTCCAGGTATGGGGGTAACGAGTAATGGTGGAGAAGACATGTACTCCTTCAGACTTGCCAAAGCTTGGTCGCATTCTTCGTCCCACTCAAACTTAGCTTTTAATGACTGAAAGAATGGACGCAATCTGTCTGAAGACCGGCTGATGAATCGGTTAAGTGCTGCCGCCATCTGAGGTGTCAGACTTCTTTCACGAGTTAGGCGCTCTAACTCTGAATTGCTTTGATTTGAGAAGGATCCGCTTCTATACGCGGTTGGTCACCAAGAAGCCTAAGAATTTGCCTGATCCTACTCCGAAAGCACACTTCGACGCGTTGAGGCGTAACTTATGCTTTTTCAGGATCTCGAACATCTCACTTAGGTCCTTGAGATGGTCACTCTCACTCTTGCTCTTGACCACCATATCATCGATGTAAGCCTCCATTGTTTTGCCTAACAATGGCTCGAACATCTTGGTGACCATTCTCTGGAATGTCGCCCCCGCGTTCTTTAGGCCAAAGGGCATGACCTTGTAACAGTATAGTCCTTTTGGAGTGGTGAAGGATGTGATCTCCTGATCTGGTTCATGCATTGCGATCTGGTGGTAGCCTCAGATCGTCGAGGAAGCTAAACTCTTTGTGACCGGTATTAGGTCCACCAACTGATCTATCCTTGGTAAGGGGAAGCTATCCTTGGGGCATGCTTTGTTGACAGTTTTATAGTCGACGCAGACGCGCCACTTCCCATTCTTCTTTGGCACCACAACCGTGTTGGAGATCCACCTAGGGTAGTGCACCTCTCTGATTGCTCCTGCTTCTAACAAGTTTCCCACCTCTTCTGCCACTATCTCAGCGTGGTGAAGTGCCGATCTGCGCGTGCGTTGAATGACTGGCCTGGCAGATGGGTGGACATTGAGTTGATGGCAAATAAAGTTGGGATCAATGCCTGGCATGTCGTATGGGGTCCAGGCGAACACTTCGATGTTGGAGGTCAGAAATTCCAAGACTTCCAATCTCTCAGTGCTGGACAACGACGATCCAAGTAGGAAGAACTTTTCCGGGTTCCTCTCATCTATTTTGACTTCTACCAAGTCCTCCACTGCTTTTTGATCAGCCGCTTTGCCAACATCCGCGAATAGTTCGTTACTCACTGGTTCTTCAACCGAATGAACATATCCTTTGGCAAGCAGCTACCATTCGCTATGCGACGTAATCGCTGGACATAATCGTCCCCATAAACTTCTTCTATTACTCCTGTCGTTGGGGAACCTCATCACTTGGTGGTAGGAGGATGCCACCGGCGCATGGCATGCGACCATGTTCTCGCCTAAGATGATGTTGTAGGTGGATGGGACCTTCAAAGACCTGTAACTCCACTTGTTTTGTCACACTCGCCTCGACCGGGAGGATGATTTTGCCGACCGCCACTCGCATGGAGTTGAACCCAATGAGGGAGATATCGCCGGGCCAAGTCTTTATCCCGCAGCTTGAGTTGCTTGAAAGTTTCATAATACATAATTTCACACGAACTACCTTGGTCGATCAGAATCCGCTTGACGTCAAAATCCTTGACTCGGAGAGTGACGACCAAGGCATCATTGTGTGGGCAATATATTCTGTCCAAGTCTTTGTCCGAAAAGGACATAACATTTGTAGGTTCTGTCCTCCCCTTTTTGACGACTGGTTGGGCACTTAGCACCTCTTTCAAGTGCTCTGCCTTTTTGATGGAACCTCGAGCTCGCATACTCGCTCGGTTCACAGACTCCATGGATTACGTTGATGGTGCCTTGCGGGCGTCGCTTTGGCATTCCATTGGGGAGGTTGTGGTCTGGTGCCGCGCCTCCTTCTATGTATTTATCTAGGTGGCTGCCGCCACCAACTCTTCCAGATGTTGCCTCAATGGCGCATAGCTTCGATCGGTGCCCTTTTCCTTGAGGAAGGTGCATCGGGATCTGTCATCGTAATCCTTCGGGCCTCGCCAACCTTGGCGAGCCACTTGACGAAAGGCTCGTCTCGAATCTCACCGAGTATACTAGATCGGCTTCTTGAACACCGTGGTTATGGCGATTCGGACTCTCAACCATCTCTTGTCCCGGTCTTCATCATTGTCGCGTCGCCTGGCTCGCTTTTGGTTTCGGCGACCCACCGTATTGACCTTTGTCGAGGTCTTCTTCTCGTGTAGCAACGCACCGCTTTTTGCCTTGGCACGAAGCGCCATCCTCTTCTACCCCGATGCCGATGCACTCTCTCCATCGTGGCCTCCATTGTAAGTGGCGGAGTCATGGTGATAGAGTCCTCACCGTTCCCCGATCGAGGCCTCTCTTGTATCTGGCGATGGCCGATTGGTTGGGCAATCCCTAACTGTTGAAGGTCTCCCAATATCGATCGTTATAGGACCTTAATGTCTCCTTCTCACCCATGTCGATGGAGAGTAACTGATCGATCTCCACCGGGGTCTTTGTGTTTGTTCTGAACCGTGTTACAAACGCTTCTGCCAATTGCGCCCAGGAGGCTATGCTGCCCTCTGGAAGCTTCTCAAACCAAGTTAGGCCTAGGTCGCCGAGGCTTGAAGGGTATAGGATGCACATCGGCGCATTCAGATCGGTATCTGACCATAACTTTGGCGAAAGTGGCTTAAGTGGGTGTAAGGGTCCGTCTTTCCTTCATACGCCGTGAATTTGGGTTGTAGGAAGGCGGAAGCGCGTTCTCAATCTTCGGACGAATGGTGAGGTCTGCGGCCTTCGCCAATGCCTTATCCGCTGGTTCGTATGCCAAGTGCGGCCTTGGCATTCCAACCTCGACGCTTCCATGCGTCCGAGGAGCCAATCGCTGCAAGGCAGGAACCCTGTGGGGATCGCGCGTCCTGGCGTCCTCCTTCCATCGCGCCTTTTCTTCCAACATGGACCTTAGGTCGGACGACCTAGGTTAATCCATCTGTCTCGGCCTCGTATGATGCGTATGTGAGGCCAATAAGTACTTCCTCCGTGTATGACCTTTCGAGCTCGTCCTCTCGGACTGGAGTAACGAGTCCCGAAGATACGGATCGCGTGTCGCCTCGCCCCGAGGCTTCGCTCTGGTTGATAGGGTGTAGATTTCCTACCACGCCCCTCGGGCTGGCGAGGGGGCTTCTTGTTGTTGCGCCCCACCACAGTCTCCACTTCTTTTCCTTTCATCTGGCGCTGCAGAGACTCCATGTCCGCTGCCATCTTGCGGATCGTTCGTCTTGTTCTCTCGACGCGATCTTCCGTAATTTGAGGATCAACTCTGCGCTTTGTCTTTTCCGGGCTTTGAAGCGAGAAGGATGAGGGTCGCTATTCCTCCTTCGCCCCTCGCATCCCTCCCGAATTTCGCTTTGTGGTTCCAGGCTCGCCATGGGAGGGACCAAAGGAAGGCCTTCGCGCCTTGCACCCCCTTCTGGAGTCAGTCCGTCAACAGCGGACTGAGGTAGTTCTTCATTGTTCGCCATTGATGTTTAAGAGAAAGCTTGATCAAGAGGTCGTTCTTGTCTGTTTTTCCCACAGACGGCGCCAATTGTACGGGAATGAAATATACCTTCTCGTATAATCCTGTTGATCAAGTCTGCGTTCCTCAATACGTCGTCGTTCCACCACCTGAAAACACAAACGTGAGCTGGCCGGCGGGGGTGTGCTGGAAACCTCTCCGATGCCTAAGTCAGTAAGCAAGACAAGAAGGCAAGAGCTCTGTGTATTCAGGAAGCAAAATTGCGTTACCTCTCCAAAGGTGATATTGGTGAGCTTATATAGGTTTCAAGGTGGCACGCCTTGGTAGGACTCTAACTCCTCCATGCGAAGAGTCCTCCTAGGACTCTTATTCCTCCATGTGTAGAGTCCTTCTAGAATTACTCCTCCTTGCGCAGAGTCCTCCTAGGATTACTCCTTCTGGAATCTTCCAACACCCCCCTCACTGCATAAGCCAAGTGAGATGGCTTTACTACGGCCGAACTTCATTACAACCGAAGTAACCAATAGTCCGGACTTCACCTTCACTTCTCTTACCTCGGTTTCCCATTCCACAACCGAGCTAATCATAAGAGAGCTCAACCGACTATCGTAGTCAAGCCGGACTAAGGAGTCGAACCGTGTCAACATGCAACCGACCTAACTTATAAGAACCAGGTATAACTTTACGACCGGTCTACCAACTTCAACCGAACTATCTCGACACTTCATCAAACCGAAGTACTCGTTTGGTGACCGAACTACACATACTTCCCCTTTCTTAGTGGGTATCTCCCAATCTTGAACCTAGATCGGCCCAACACCTAGCTCGGCCCAATTTATGAATATAAATTACCCTCTCACCCGCCCAAATGCCCTTTGAGCATCAACGGTACTCATCTCCTCTCTCTCTCATTTCAATTTTGAACTCTCTCTCTCTGTCTTTACCTGCATCGGAGGCCATCTCCTCTCTCTCTCTCTCATTTCAATTTTGCTAGAGTTTAATCAGGGGATGATTCGATTTAATCTCTCTCTCTAACAACCCCCAAACCGAGATCTAAAGAAAGAAAGTGGAGGAGGAACTTTATGAATCCGAAAGCTCTGGACCGAAGATGGGCGGAATCACGTCGTCGATTGCCGCTAAGTTCGCCTTCTTCCCTTCCAGCCCTCCCTCTTACACTCTGATCGCCGGCCGATTCTACATACCAGAGGTCCCTAGGAGGGACGACGTTGACTTTTTGAGGCTTCGGACTTGACGAGACAACGAAATCGTGGCCGTCCATATCAAGCATCCTAAGGCCACTGCTACTCTTCTCTACTCCCACGGTAATGCCGCTGATTTGGGTCAGATGTTCGAACTCTTCGTTGAGATGAGCCTCCGTCTTCGCATCAATCTCATGGGGTAATCGTCATTATTTACTCTTCATTTCTTTTCTTTTCTTTTATTTATATTATTTATTATTTTCAGCCTGAACTTTGATTTTTTACCCCCCTCATTTGTTTGCTTTAATTTGCTTATTTGTATTTAAGAATTTAGGAACTTTGTGGGTTTTGCTTTATTTGTTGAGTTGGCTATATGAGGAAAATGGGTTTGTGTTTTAAATTTCAGAATCTAATGAGTTAGATTAGAACAATAAGGGACTTCAACTTGATAATTAGGACCGTTTTCTGTTTTGGTACTGTGTAGTGTGTGCTAAATACATGTTTTTTTATTATAAAAAAAAATGAATATAATTGGTATCCACTTTAATTTGAATGGATTTGATTTGATCTTTCAAATAGAGTTTGACATTAACTGTGAATTATCGCATTTCTTACGTTGCAATCCTTTTTTATTTTTACAATTGGATGCGGTCAAACCAAAATGTGTGCTGCCTTGCTGACATAGACTAATTTCAAGTTTCAACTTCTTCAGCAGATGACTATCCTCCTATTCAAGATTAGAGGGGATTTTTTTAACATTGCAACAATGTGTGAAAAGTTACTTGGATGATTCGATTTTCAGGGGGTGTTCTAAGAAGCCCTTAATGTATAAATAGCTATTTCAACCCCTTTGTAAGGTTTTCACATACCATTCCTCATAAGGTTCTCCAAAATCTTGACTATTTATTTTTTGTAAGGTTTTCTTTGTGTGTATATATATTGATATATTGATTACAGATTTTTTTTTTGTTTTTTTTGTTTGAAATTGAAGAGTTGGTTGCACAGATTTTTCTTTGTTTTTTTTTCTTTGATTTTGAATAATTAATAACTGTTGATTTGTTGATTACGGTTTGATTTTTCTTTGATTTTGAATAATTAATAACTGTTGATTACGGTTTGATATGTGAAAATTTGGGAAAAATTTCAAGAATTGAAAACTGTTTTCATTCACCACCTTAAGAGAAAAACTTCATTACAACGATTATACAAATAGAAACTAATTTTTAAAAATCAGCCACTCTTTATTTATTACCAAATACCTGTAAGTATAATAGTCTGATATGAATCATGATTATTTGTTTTTTTTTTTTAAGCCTTATTTTTTGTCCTCTTACATTTTATTATTATTTATAAGGTTGTCAATATTAGCAAAAGTGCATGAAAAAAAAAAAGATCATATGAATTCATCTAATATTCGTCAACTCCTAATTTTTTCTTTGTTCAGCCACAGGGATCATATTTTTCTTCTTTTTTTTTTTCTTGAGTATTGTTTTTCTTTAATTTTGGGTTTGTTAATTTTGGGTGCACTTTACTTTACTTTAATTTTGTGCAACTATTGTATTGAGTTACTCTATTGAATGGTTGTTACCAAAATGTTTGAAACCCATTCTTGGTATCTTCTCTCATATTGATTTAGTAGGAATTATTGGAAATAAGAAGAATGTTCTGCAGTGTTTATTCTTACACAGAGAATTATTGGAAATAAGAAGAATGTTTTTTTGTTCAGCCACAAAGAACATTTCTGAGTGTTTATTCTTACTTGGACATGCATGTTGTTTATTCTTAATATTTGATATTTTTCTTTTATACTATCTGTTTTCTGTTTTTAACCTGATGCATATGGATAGGTAGATGGAACTTACATAATATCGAAAATTTGGTTCACAAAGTATGTACACTAGCTCGGGACTCCACAGAATAACATGAAAAAAGCTGCTTGAGGGCATCAAGTTTGCAGTGCCTTTGATAGTTCAATTTATTTTTCATGGTGCAATTAGTGATCCAATTTTGTAAAAGAATTATTCTACCAGATTTTGGAAATTTGATAGTTTAATTTATTTTTTGTGGTGCAAATTAGTGATCCAATTTTGTAAAAGAATTCCTTCGCTATATCCTTCGATTAAAACTGCATTTTCTACTTTATTTGTCTATTGTTTCCTTTCTATTTTTAGAAAAATAGACTTTCTAGATGTAATTCTATTTAATGATTAGCTTTTTCCCCTTGCAGGCGTGGTTTATGGCGGGGTTTTCACACATTTTTTTGTTGATTTTTATGAGGTTAGTCATTTTTTCCCTTGCATTACTTAAAGCTATCTATTGGCTTGCTGAACTCTATAGGATTTATGAGAATCATTGTGGAGTTTCTGAGAATAGTCAATTAAATTTTTTACAAATTTTACTTCAACAAGGTAAAACTTAGTTACAATGGATTATTTTTATTTGGTAAATTACTTTTATAAGTTTTATTGCACAAAAACAACAAAACAAGGCATACCCCATAGCAAACAAAGAAACAACAGTCTCAAATAATCTTAAAAGCAATCAAGACAAGAACACGAGTAGAAACCATCTAATCAAAGCAATAAAGACAAACAGAACCTTAAAAAAAATTCCCATAGGTTACAATCATGCCAATTCATTCCTCCAAAAAATTCTGGAGTTCCTTTCAATCCAAACATGATATATAGGGGCAACAAACAATAATGTTCCCAAATGGGCCTTCATATTTGTTGTGTGTTATACAACAAAGATGAGGAGAATCACTATCATATAATTTTATGCAACAAATGGGCCTTCCTACTATGTTTCAATGGTATCTTCTCTCATATTTTTGTTTTCGGTTTGATTTTGTGGAGAAATGGGAATCATCCCAATAATTTTTTAACTTGCTTTTGGATAATGGGAATCATCCAACTACCAATATTATTCTTTTGGGTCTGTGTTCTGTTATTTTTTTGCGATTTTTCTATGTGGGTTTTCTAAGTTTAGGCTTAAGTTACAATGATGTTGTATATATTTTTTCTTTGTTAGGAATAGACATCATTTCTTTACTTGCATTTAGCTGAACCTTTTAGATTCACTTTTCTAAATTCTATACCTTTCAGATTCACTTTTCTAACACCTATAAATTCAATTTTGCTATAGAATTGTTGTTTTTCTTCTTCAACATTACCTTTGGTCAGGTAACTAATTGCAAATTTTGCTAGAAAGTTGTGGCGATTGTTTTTGATGGTCAAATTTTGGATGTACTGTAAAATGCCTCAATTAAAATAGTTTACTTTATTATATAATTATACTTTTTTGTTGTTCAAATAGTGAGTGAATCTATCAAGCCAAGTAAATGACTAAACAACCTTTCCTACAGAGAGCTTGATTAACCATGCTTGAATGCACTTAGTGCTGGTAATGTGAATTTCCTAATTGATCAAAGTTATCTTATAGTTTATTCTACATCTCCCCTCCCCCCCCCCCCACCCCACACACAAATAGTGACTGAATCCATCATAGTTTATTTTCTACATTCCCCCCAAATAGTGAATGATACATGCCTTGGATATTTGGTAAGCTTAACAAAAATATAGGTATATTCAAATTAGTGAATTAATCAATGGGAGTTGGATCTTATTTTTAATAATAAACAGTGAGCAATTTTTACGGAGTTGATTTTAGATAATGGATAATGGAGCTTGCTTGCTTATATTTTTTATTCTTCCTTTTGCTTCAGGTACATATGCCTTGGCTTGAAGGTGTGTTTGATTAGCTCATAAAAAGTTATGGCTTTGTTTGCTACAATGGTTGATTAGGTAATTTGTCAATAATTTGTTGCTTATCTATTGTTTAACTTGGCTTAATTATACATGTTGTGAAAATTAAGAATCTTAAATTTTTACTAGCTAGGCTTCATTTTATATGTTGGCTATCTTTTGGATTATTAGCTAGATGTAGAGATGGTAGAGAAGCAAGAACCAAGAAGAGCGAGTAGTTGATTTTTTTATGCTAATAATTTGGGTCTTCTATTTTAATTTTTGAATTTCATACTATTTTGATGATAATCATTGTGATAATTTTTACTGTAATATTAAAAATTAGCATTGTTTAGAATGCCTTTATGTTTGATTTTATTGTTTTTCAAAAACAAGATGTTTTAGTTTGTTTTGATTAGACTTGAAAAATTCAAGTTAGACAATGAATGGAAGTGTTGTGTGGGTCTATTAGTGAATGTTTTAAGAAATGGAGAGTAATGGCACAACGGCCCATTTAACAAGTGAGCCTTTTTTTTTCTTCACAATTTTAGAAGTTTATTTATTAAGTTTTTTTTTATTGGGATTTTTCTTCTTGATAGGTGATTTTGTGGGTGGAAGAGAAATTTAGATTATATTGATTCAATAGAATAACTTTGTCTATTACTTCTTTCACACCCTATAACTCTACCAGTGCTTATAATCAATTAAAATTTTAATTTTAAGACTTAGACACTGTAGGCACAATTGTATATTCATTTTAAAATATAATGCAAAGGACTCCCAGATTAGGGACGCACTAATAGATCTTCTTGAGACTCCTTTAGCTTTGTCATTCTATGTCAATAACTCAATTTTTTTTTAATGTTTTTAATTTCCCAACAATGGCTTCAAGACCCATCGTTCAACACCAAAATAGAGGTATTTTACATTGTTTATTGAATTTCCCTTTCTCTGCTCTTGATCGCTATTGTTGGTTAATTATGTTGTTTGGATTTATTGTTTGAATTATGAATCCTGAAGGATTTGTTGTTTGGATTTGTTGGTTGATAATATTTTGTATTATTTTTAAGATTTCATGTACAACACACAGTGCTTCCCTTTTGCAATAGTCAGCCTTCTATTTGACATGTAACTTTATAGAGATATGTCCAATTTAGGAGTTAATAATAATGTATTTTGGAGTTGAGCCCATCTCAATCTCAATTAAACAGTGGACGCTTTATTTCTAGGCTTTTAAGTCTGTAGAAAATTTGTCAAAAATTTACCAAATAGGTTTTTGTTTTCAAGCTTCTTTTTTTCTCCTTCCTTGAAAGTTCAAACATTGAGTTTGCATTTGCTTTGATTGTTGGAAAACTTTGTTCTTTACCTGCTCGCAAAACTTTTTTCTTTATTGTTGACTGTAAATGAAATAACATAACAGCAACTTAAAGATCGCATAAACACGTAATTAAACTAAAATAAAACTATTTGGGCGTTAATTGAATTTCATTTGAAAACTCACCTATGGTCTTATAAAGTTTAATTTTAAATCCCTTCATTTTATTAGAAACTCTCACATCTTCTGTGAACTTAGATAGATGTTTTTGAGTTTGTTTT
This sequence comes from Camellia lanceoleosa, assembly GCA_025200525.1. Lineage (NCBI taxonomy): Eukaryota > Viridiplantae > Streptophyta > Magnoliopsida > Ericales > Theaceae > Camellia > Camellia lanceoleosa. Next base: position 102,044,167 of record CM045759.1, read on the forward strand.
ATGGTGGGTCACCAAAGCTCAACAATGGTTGTTTGCCTATGCCATTTTCTTGGTATAGAAACAGAGATTTTCAAATGGAAGGCATAGTTTTCTTGCCATTTTATTTTTAAGACAAGAAGGGTTGGGATTACAATTATATTAAATTAATAATTGATAATTAATAATCTATTAAATAGTATTGAGATTACAATTATATTCTGATCCCAATATTATTTACACCGTGCCTTCAGGCACGGATATACGCTAGTATATATAATAAGGAAGGATAGTTTTTGAATTGTGATGGGACTTTTGTCCCTTTGTCAAAATGTGAACCCTTAGATTAATTCAATCCAACAGCCACAAAATGTCTACAGACAAATTATCTTTCAATGGTTGAGATTGTTTGCTCACATCCTACGGTGCATATATATTCTTTCCTTCCATACCTTTCTCTTCAGCTGGCTCTCTCTCTCTCTCTCATTCAAAATTCAAAATTTGACTCTCCCTCATCTCATTCTCAGGGCTCACACATTGGAGGGGAGGATTTTCAATGTCAATAGGTCAGCTCTCTCTCTCTCTCTCACACGCGCACACACACACAGTTTCTTCAATATAAAACCCACCTTAGTAGGGTTTTCCCTTATGTGTATATATATCGATTACAGTTTTCCTTAAAATGTGTATATATATGTGAGGATTGAAATGTGTATATATATATTTAGATACAAATTTATTTTTCACTATTGATTTGTAGTATTGTTGTGTATAATGTATATGCAGGACTTGCGTTGCGGCCGATACTCGGATGTCGACTGGTTACAGTATTCTCTCTCGCGATTACTCCAAGATTTGTAAACTGTATGCTCTCTTTGTTGTTGTGTTTTTTATGTTATTGTATTTCTCTTAAGTGATTTGATCTATATGGTTGAGCAATGTTACTGGTTATGCTTATTATTCTGAATTGTAGTTAGATCAAGTAATTTTTGAGGTGGGAATTACTTTTTGTTCAAACACTTTTGGGATTAATGTTATGAGGATTTTCCCTCTGTTTTTTTTTTTTTTAGATGCATGTAGGATTTTGGGTATATTTTTCTAGGTTTTGTTGATTTTTCTTATATATATATACACATTATCTATGTATATTAGTTGGTCTGAGAAGGGATATTACTTGGCAAAGAGAGGAGAATTGATTCTTGAGTGTTTTAATAGTGATTCTCAGCCCTTGATGGACATATTGTCAAACCAACTAAGAAAAGTCCGAGAGTGACGGAATGGGAATTATATATCTTATTTGAGTTTTCTTCAATTAGCAATTATATCATTCATTTAAAAATCCTCATCAAGAACGAATTAAGGTTTTTTTATTTTTATATATATATATATATCTATAATAAAACATAAAATTGCGTGAGAGACCAAAAAGAGGAATAAAATAAGATTTCAATCTGTTTAGTAGTACTACATATAGATGATAAAATAAACTAAATTCTCACAAATCAGATTGGAGGTGAAAATAAACTAATGACTACAATGAGAGTAAAGCAATATCTGAGAGTGAGGGAATGAGGATTATATATCTTATTTGAATTTTATTCAATTAGCAATTACATCATTCATTTAAAAATCCTCATCAAGAACGTATTAAGGTTTATATATATATATATCTATATAATAAGGGAGAGTGGTTTTTGAATTTTGATGGGACTGTTGTCCCTGTGTCAAAATGTGAATCGTTAGATTGAATCAATCCAATGGTGGATTTAAAATGGTGATTCAATCCTACGGTGTTCAAGAGAAGAGTTTCTTTGTTTTGATTCAAGAGGAGATCTCATTCAAGAGCAGATCTCTTCTTCCCTTCCATCCATCTCTCTCTCTCTCTCTCATTCAAGAGCAGATCGGCGACTTCGCAGATGAAGAGTTTGTTGGGTGCTAGCCTTGCTAGATCGGTAGGTCCAAATCGGCGTCCAAATCGGTGAGGTTCATCTCCAAATTTTTTTGGCGCTTCACATACCATCCCTTTGTTTTCTTTGTGTGTATATATATTGAAGCCACAAAGATCATCCTTGTGTGTATATATATTGAAGAGTTTGTTGAATACTTGAATTTGTTGAATACTTGATATGATGAAGTGTGTCCGATTTAGTATGATTCTGAGTTGTTTTACCCCATGTTCAAACCAGAAATATGTTGAAATCCCTGTGTGTATAAATATTGGGATTATTGATTTTGATTATATGAATTTTCATGAAACTTTCTAATTTAGAGCTCATTGGGTTTCAGCAGCATTAATTTGTTACAACTGGTGTTATGAATGGGGTAGCATTTTTGCTAAACTACCTATTGAGTTTTGAAAATGCATATTCTTCCAAACATGATTTCCATGGAAGAGCTTTACAATTAGTTGCACCGAAAAGTTCTCTATTTTGCTTAAGTTTAAAAACCCAAAAACCCAATGTGAATGTTTATGTAATTTCTGTTCTGTCACTAATCTGCATTGAAAGCTTTTATTATTTATATTTAAGTTTCAAACTTCATTTTTGAGTAATGTGTAGTAATATATGGAGAAGTATTAATTTGGGGTAATTGCACTGTAGTGGAATTCAGAAAAAAATAAAAAATAAAATAATAATATTCATGAAAAAATTTACAATTTTAATTATTAATATTTATAAAGTTTCTAATTGATTTTGTAATTATTGATTTTGATTTTGATTATATTGATTTTGATGGGATTATATGAATTTTCATGAAACTTTCTAATTTAGAGCTTAAAAACCCAAAAACCCAATGTGAATGTTTATGTAATTTATGTTCTGTCACTAATCTACATTGAAAGCTTTTATTATCTATATTTAAGTTTCAAACTTCATTTTTGAGTAATGTGTAGTAATATATAGAGAAGTATTTGAGAGGGTAATTTATATGAAAATTGGGCCGAGCTGGATAAATTGGGCCAAGCTAAAGTGATAGGCCAGTTTGGGCCGCACTGCGAAGGGCTGAGTAAAAAGGCTGTCTAAGTTACTCCGGACTGAAGAAGTAGCCTTGGTGTTAGACCGGTCACAACCGTGGTAATTAGTTCGGTCACATAAGGCTTATTTCTACTTCGGTTGAGGGATGCGTTGTTCGGTCTTCAGTAATTAGTTCGGTCGTAGCGTATGGAAACCGAGGTGTGCTAAGTCCTTAAGAGGACTTGGCTCTGAAGTTAGTTCGACTCAACTCTCTTATGGTTAGCTCGGTCTTAGCATGGGAAAGCCGAGGTAAGAGAATGGAAAGTAAGGGCCGAACTAACGTTTACTTCGGTCATATTGGAGTTTGGCCATGGTAAAACCATCTCACTTGGTTCAAGCAGTGAGGAGGATGTTGAGAGAAGCATTATCTCTCAGGAGTATGAATTCTAGGAGTACTCTACGTGGAGGAATAAGAGTCCTACTAGGATTGTGCCACACGGAACCTATAAAAAGCTCACCTACATCACCTATGGGGAGGTAACACAACTTGGTTTTCTGAATACGCAGAGCTTTTGTCTATTTGTCAAGCTTACTGACTTAGGCATCGGAGAGGTTTCCGGCACACACCCGCCGGCTAGCTCACGTTTGTGTTTTCAGGTGATAAAGCGACGTCGTACGGAGGAGCGCAGACTTGATCAACAGGATTATACGAGAAGGTGTATTTCTTTCCCGTACAATTGGCGCCGTCTGTGGGAAGTCAGACAAGAACAAAACCTCTTGATCAAGCTTTTTCTCTCAAACATCAATGACGAACAATGAAGAGTTACCTTAGTCCGCCATTGACGGACAAACTCCAGATGGGGGTGCAAGGCGTGAAGGCCTACCCTTGGTCACTCCCATGGCGAACCTGGAGCCGCAAAGACAGAATTCCAGGAAGGATGCAAGGGGACGAAGGCAGAATAGCAGCCCTCATCCCTCTCGTTCACAAAGCCCAGAAAGACAAAGGCGCAGGATTGATCCTCAAGCTCTGGAGGATAGCGTCAGGGAACAAGACGAGTTGATTCGTCGGATGGCGGCGGACATGGAATCTCTTAAGCGCCAGGTAAGAGGAAAAGAAGTGACGACAGGAGAGGGGCGTAACAACAAGACGCCCCCTCGCCACTCAGAGGGTCGTAGTAGGAATTCTAAACCCTCTCAAGCAAAGAACAGAAGCCTCAGGACAGGCGACACGCAATCCAGATCTTCCAGGACTCGTCACTCCAGGTCTGAGAGGACGAGGTCTGAGAGGTCATACACTGAGGGAAGCACATATTAGCCCTCGCACACACACCAGACAAGGTCTAGACAGACGGAGTTGCCCAGATCGTCCGACCTACGATCCGTGCTAGAAGAGAAGGCACGATGGAAGGAGGACGCCAGGGCACGCGATCCACACAGAGTTTCAGCCTTACAGCGGTTGGCTCCTCGGACGCATGGAAGCATCGAGGTTGGAATGCCAATACTGCGCCCCGCCTACGAACCAACGGACAAGGCATTGGCGAGGCTGCAAACCTCCCCATTCGTCCCAACGATAGAGAACGCACCCCTACCGTCAGGCTTCCTACAGCCCAAATTCACAACATATGAGGGGAAGACGGACCCCTACTCGCACTTGAGCCACTTTCGCCAGGTCATGGCTGTATACCGGCGAAATGAGGCCTTGATGTGCATCCTATTCCCTTCAAGCCTAGGCGATCTAGGCTTGACTTGGTTTGAGAAGCTCTCAGAAGGCAGTATAGCCTCCTGGGCACAACTGGCGGAGGCATTTGTAACGCGATTCAGAACAAACACTAAAACCCCGGTGGAGATCGACCAGTTACTCTCCATCGACATGGGTGACAAGGAGACCCTAAGATCATACAACAGTCGCTACTGGGAGACCTTTAACCAGATTGGGGACTGCCCAACCAATCTCGCCATTGCGCAATACAAAAGAGGCCTTCCAGTCGGGAACAGACTGAGGGACTCTATCACCATGACGCCGCCCCTCACCATGGAGGCCCTGATGAAGAGAGTGCATCAGCACATCAGGGTAGAAGAAGATAGCGCTCGTGCCAAAGCAAAATCTGGCGCGACCACAACACCAGAGAAGAAGACCTCAGCAAAGGTCAATACGGTAGATCGCCAGAACCGAAACGGACGGGGCAGGCGAGACAACAGCGAGGACTAGGACAAGAGATGGTTGAGAGTCCGCACTGCCATAACCACGGTATTCAAGAAACCAATCTACCGAATACTTAGTGAGATTCAAGACGAGCCTTTTGTCAAGTGGCCAGCCAAGCTAGGCGAGGCCTAGAAGGACTACGACGACAGGTCACGGTGCACCTTCCACAAAGAAAAGGGGCACCGCACTGAGAATTGTACGCCATTGAGGCAGCATCTGGAAGAGTTGGTGGCAGCAGGCCACCTGGACAAATACATTGAAGGAGGGGCACACAACAGCCCCTGAGACCATAATAACCCCAACGGCATGCCGATCGACGCCCCACCTCAGGGCATCATCAACGTAATACATGGAGTCTTTGAACCTGAGCGTGTATGCGAGCTCAAAGGTTCAATCAAAAAGGCTGAGCACTTAAGAGAAGTGCTAAGTGCCCAGCCAGTCGTCAAGAAGGGGAAGATAGAGGCCACAAATGTCATGTCTTTTTCAGATAAAGACTTGGCAAGGATTTATTGCCCACACAACGATGCCTTGGTCGTCACTCTCCGAGTCAAGGATTTTGACGTCAAGCGGATTCTGATTGACCAAGGTAGTTCATGTGAAATCATGTACTATGAAACCTTCAAACAACTAAAGTTGCAAGATAAAGACTTGGCGCCCGCCGTATCTCCCCTTATCGGATTCAACTCCATGCCAGAATGGCCCGTCGGCAAAATTATCCTCCCGATCGAGCAGGAGTGTGACGTAAACAAGTGGAGTTCAGGTGTTGAAGGTCCCTCCACTTACAACATTATCTTGGGCGTAACATGGTCGCATGCCATGCGCCGTGGCGCCCTCCTACCACCAAGTGATGCGGTTTCCCAACGACACCGAGTAATAGAAGAAGTCTATGGAGATCGATCATGTCGGCAAAGGTTCGTCACAGTGAACGGCAGCCGCGCTGCCAAAGGATATGTTCATTCGGTGGAAGAACCTGAGAGTAATGAACTATTCGCAGATGTTGGCAAAGCGGCTAGTCAGAAAGCAGTGGAGGACTTGGTAGAGGTCAGAATAGATGAAAAGAACCCGGATAAGTTCTTTTTGCTTGGTTCGTCGTTGTCCAGCACTGAGAGATTGGAGGTCTTGGAATTTCTGACCTCCAACATCGAAGTGTTCCCCTGGACCCCATACGACATGCCAGGCATTGATCCCAACTTCATCTGTCACCAACTCAATGTCCACCCTTTTGCCAGACCAATCATTCAGCGCACCCGTAGATCGGCACTCCATCACGCCGAAATAGTGGCAGAAGAAGTAGGAAACCTGCTGGAGGCAGGGGCAATCAGAGAGGTGCACTACCCAAGATGGATCTCCAACATCGTCGTAGTGCCAAAAAAGAATGGCAAGTGGCGTGTTTGCGTCGACTACAAAACGGTCAACAAGGCGTGCCCAAAAGATAGCTTTTCTCTACCAAGAATAGATCAACTGGTAGACTTAACGGCAGGGCACAACCGACTTAGTTTTCTGGACGCATACAGAGGCTACCACCAAATCGCCATGCATAAACCAGACTAGGAGGTCACATCCTTCACCACTCCAAGGGGACTCTACTGCTACAAAGTCATGCCCTTTGGCCTAAAGAACGCAGGGGCGACGTTCCAGAGAATGGTCACCAAGATGTTTGAACCATTGTTAGGCAGAACAATGGAAGCTTACATCGACGACATGGTGGTCAAGAGCAAGGATGAGAATGACCATCTCAAGGACCTAGGTGAGATGTTCGAGATCCTAAAGAAGCATAAGTTACGCCTCAATGCGTCGAAGTGTGCGTTCGGAGTAGGATCTGGCAAATTCCTAGGCTTGTTGGTGACCAACCGAGGTATAGAAGCAGACCCTTCTCAGATCAAGGCAATACAGGATCTGGAGAGGCCAAACTCAGTGAAGGAAGTGCAGCATCTCACCGGCATGGCGGCTGCGCTCAATCGGTTCATAAGCCGGTCATCAGACAGACTACGACCATTCTTCCATGCACTAAAGGCTAAGTTTGAGTGGGACGAAGAATGCGACCACGCACTGGAAAGCCTAAAGGAATACATGTCTTCTCCACCACTACTTGTAACACCAATCCCTGGAGAAGAACTCTTCTTATACTTAGCAGTATCGCAGCATGCAATTAGTGCAGTGTTGGTCCGCGCAGAAGAAGTCCAACATCTTCCCATCTACTATGTCAGCAAGACATTACTTGGCGCCGAAACGAGGTACTTTCCACTGGAGAAACTGGCATTGGCCTTGATGATGGCCTCAAGAAAGTTATCACATTACTTTCACGCCCACACCATAGTTGTTCTCACAGCCTTCCCATTAAAGGCTTTATTTGAAAGAGCAAACTTCTCTGGGCGAATTCTGAAGTGGGCAGTAGAGTTGGGACAATACGACATCAAGTTCCAACCTAGGACCGCAATAAAAGCGCAAGCATTGGCAGATTTTGTCGCATAATTCACACCAGGAAGTCATCACATCTGCCCAGTCAACCTAACTGAAACAACCGAACTAGGGATGGAAGTTAATGCCGGAATAACGCAACCCCTAGTACTGGTTACTCAGTCACGCCCCAAGGCAGACCAGAGTAAAGAAAGGAAGGAAGAAACAAACCATGCTACACCAAGTCAGGACTCACCGACAAATAAAGACTTGGTACAAACAGAAAGCAAGGGGCAGACAGCGAGCATGGACTCTGAAGAAAACACCAGCAACATGGAAGATCACAAGGCATCATCTGATCCCTCCACCTGCTGGAAGTTGTTCGTTAGAGAGATGTGGAAACTCTTCGTGGATGGAGCATCCAACCGGCATGGAGCAGGACTTGGCATAATCCTCATCTTTCCAGACGGCCTAGTAGTGGAGCAGGCAATCAACCTTGGCTTCCCAGCATCAAACAACGAAGCGGAGTATGAAGCGTTTCTGGCAGGCCTCAAGTCACCATTCTACATAAAGGCTACCGAGCTAATGGTTTACAGCGACTCGCAGCTGGTGGTAAACCAAATATCTGGCAACTACGAGGCAAAGGATGATAGAATGGCCAAGTACCAAGAATTGGTCAGAACAGAGATAAAAAAGTTTGAAGTGGTGAGGATAGAACAGATCGGCAGAGAAGAAAACAGCAGAGCAGACGAACTTACAGGCTTCGCCTCAATGGCAGATACCTCCATCCCTCACCCACTACTAATCGACTACCTCCCTAGACCAAGCATTGAAGATCCAGAAGCAGAAGAGGTATATTGTGCAGAGTTAGGCCCTTCTTGGATGGACCCCATTATATTGTTCCTGAAAGATGGCACCTTACCGGAAGAAAAGAAAGAAGCCAACAGAATAAGAGCAAAGTCGCAGCGATTTTGGCTCTCTCCATCATTGGCATTATACAAGAAGTCGTTCTCAGGACCTTACTTAAAGTGTGTTCACCCCAGCAAAGTGGAAGCATTCCTGTTTGAAATACATGAGGGTGTATGTGGCAGCCATCAAGGAGGAAGATCATTGGCATATAGAGCGATTTCACAAGGATATTGGTGGCCATACATGCAAGCGGATTCTGAGAAGTATGTTAAAAAGTACGAAAAGTGTCAAAAATTCGCACACTAAATACACTAACTTGCCAGAGAACTTCTACCTTTAACTAGTCCATGGCCCTTCGCAATGTGGGGATTGGACATAGTAGGCCCACTTCCAACAACACCAGGCAACAGAAAGTTCTTTCTTGTCGCAACCGACTACTTCACAAAGTGGGTGAAAGCAGAAGCCTTGGCGTCAATCAAAGAGAAAGATGTAAAGAAGTTTGTTTGGCAGAATATCATCACTCGATTTGGCATACCAAAGGCATTAATCTCAGACAACGGCACTCAGTTCGACGGCAGAATTTTCAGAGGCTTTTGTGAAGAGTACAAGATAGAGTTCTACAATTCTACACCGGCATATCTCCAAGCGAATGGTCAGGCAGAGGCATCAAACAAGGTAATCTTGGATGGATTGAAGAAAATGTTAGAGAGAGCAAAAGGCAAGTGGGCAGAAGAGCTCCCCTATGTTTTATGGGCTTACCGCACCACGCATCGACGATCAACAGGAGAGACACCATTCTCCTTAGCTTATGGCATGGAAGCAGTCATCCCATTAGAAGTTGGCCTCCCCACAATCCGAAGCGAAAACTTTGATCCAGACTTAAATGCCAAAGCCATAGCATTGGAGCTTGACCTTGCGGAAGAAAGAAGAGATAAAGCATTAGTTCACATCGCCTCCTACCAACAAGAGTTGTCCAGAAAGTATAACAAAACAGTGCATCCAAGGCAATTCAAGATCGGAGATTGGGTGCTGCGCAAAGTGATGGGAAACACCTTGGTTCCAGGAGATGGCAAGTTAGGACCTAACTGGGAAGGACCTTACAAAGTGGTCGGATTAGCAGGCAAAGGGGCATACCACTTAGAAGATAAAGACGACAAAGCAATTCCCAAGCCATGGAACACTGCAAATCTCAAGTTGTTTTATTTCTAGCTTTTTTCTTTTAAGTATATGTAATTTTTTACTTTCTCAATAAAACAAATCAATTCTTTTTTAGCATAATTGTTTTCAGTAGAAAGTAGCTTTAGTAAGTTAGTAGCATTGTAAACACAGTTGGCCGGAATAACCAACTATGACTCTTCCTAAGCAAGACGTTTTGGTCGGAATAACCAAAACACTTTGTTCTGAGTTGGCTGGAAAAACCAACTTAGAGGTTGGCTGGATTAAACCAACACCCCTCCTAAGCCCAGGATAAGGATCCAGGCTGCAGGACGTTTGGTCGGTATAACCAAAACACTTTCTTCTGAGTTGGCTGGAAAAACCAACTTAGAGGTTGGCTGGATTAAACCAACACCCCTCCTAAGCCCAAGATAAGGATCCAGGCTGCAGGACGTTTGGTCGGTATAACCAAACACTTTATTCTAAGTTGGCTGGAAAAACCAACTTAGAGGTTGGCTGGATTAAACCAACTCTTGTTACTCTTCAGCCGAAGTATGGGTATGGCTGAAGAGTGGTTGGCTGGATTAAACCAACTCTTGTTACTCTTCAGCCGAAGTATGGGTATGGCTGAAGAGTGGTTGGCTGGATTAAACCAACTCCTTGTGCTCTTCAGCCGAAGTATGGGTATGGCTGAAGAGTGGTTGGCTGGATTATACCAACTCCTTGTGCTCTTCAGCCGAAGTAGTTATATCGGCTGAAGAGTGGTTGGCTGGATTAAACCAACACTGGATACTCTTCAGCCGAAGTAGTTATATCGGCTGAAGCGTGGTTGGCTGGATTAAACCAACTCCTTGTGCTCTTCAGCCGAAGTATGGGTATGGCTGAAGAGTGGTTGGCTGGATTAAACCAACTCCTTGTGCTCTTCAGCCGAAGTAGTTATATCGGCTGAAGAGTGGTTGGCTGGATTAAACCAACACTGGATACTCTTCAGCCGAAGTAGTTATATCGGCTGAAGCGTGGTTGGCTGGATTAAACCAACTCCTTGTGCTCTTCAGCCGAAGTAGTTATATCGGCTGAAGAGTGGTTGGCTGGATTAAACCACTCTGGATACTCTTCAGCCGAAGTAGTTATATCGACTGAAGAGTAGTTGGCTAGTAAGTTAGATAGCTTAAACCGAGATCACAGTTGAGAAAATGAGTTCGGGTAAAATTCATTACAAATGCAAGCATGCTCAAAAAGGAAATAAAACCGAAATAAGAGTTGGAGCACAGAAGAAGACTTTTTCATTAAAGTGAAAAACAAGTACAACAGAGGGGCCGCAGCCCGGTTACAAGTTCAAACACAAGAAAAGAAAGAAAAAAGGCGATCAACGGAAGAGTTCATCAATTCCGGCATCAAAGTCATCATCTGTTGTCCGGAGTCCGGTGTCAGCTGGGAGCACGGTTTGAGCTGGGAGCTCGGTTTTAGCTTGAACCTCGGTCTCAGTTGGTTGCGTTCTGTCAGTTAGCAGCTCATCCGTTAGGTCTTCAATGACAGGCTCCAACCGAACTGTTTGATTATTTGGTTGTTCATTAACGGCCGGGGTGAGAGTTGGCTCATTTTCATCAGAATCTTCATCATCATCTTCATCATTGTCAGATCTTTCGAGAAATTGCCTTTGAAGATCGGCAGCGTATTGCGAAAGCGAAGCTGGAATGGAGTACGGTGGAGGATTGTAGACCTCGGTGTCGGGCGTACAACCGAGCTTCTCCACCGCACTCCTCCAGCTACATTTGAAGAATAAATCCTTGGCTGCGTTGCACTAGAGGGTGTATGCGTCTTCGGCCTTCTTAAAGCCTTGTTTTTCGGCTTTCTTAATGCCCTCCTTCAATTGGGCTATCTCGGTGTCTTTTTTCTTTTCCATCTTTGCCAAAAGGCGCAGGTATTTGTCTTTTGCCTCGTTGGCAACCTTCTGATTTTCGGCCTCAACCGAATTAGCAAGCTCGGTCAGCCGACCGTTCTCGGACCGGAGTTCGGCGAGTTGTTTTCTTGCCTCCTCCAGTTCGGCCGTTTTTGTTTCGGCCTCTGCCATGGCCTCCCTGGTACTTCTCCTGAGTTCCATGACCCTTCTGTGTGTAACTTGGTTTTTCTGGATGGCCTGCAAGGGAGTAGCAAATTTGCCTTTAGCCGGACTGAAAGTTGGAAAAAATTATATAGAAAGTAGAAAGTTATTTACCAGGATCATGGATTTGGTTAAAGACCGAATGGACTTCAGTTCGGTGTTAAGTTGCTTGTAGTGGTGCTCCATATCTTTTGGAAGGCACAAGCTTTTGGCTAGATTAAAAGCCATGAGGTGGTCCTTCTCTGTGACAACCGAATCAGAAGCAGTGATATCTCGGTTGTTGAAAGTGAGATTAGGAGCCTATTTGGAGGAGGAGGCAGTTCGGTCGGACTGCTCCGGTTGGAGGCTTTGCTGAGGGCTTGGAGGAGGGCTGGGTGGCAGAACGGTCTCGTCCTCATCAACAAGTCGTAGCTCGGTTTGGCTAGTCCGGGCACGCTTGTTTCGGCGAGAGGAAGATGGCTGTTGGGATGGAAGGGCCACCACGGTCTCAATGGTCTGGCCGGCTTGTGGTACTTCGGCGGGGTTTGTTGCGGTCAGTAATGCCTTCAGTCGGTTTCTTTTTTCCATTTCTTGTTCGGCTGTGAGAGGTATTAGGTTGATTTCGGGCAAGGAGGGGTCCGGTTGCGGTGCTTCTTCAAGAAGAAAGTCAGTCACCCTCGCTTTTCGGCGATCGCTGTATTGGTATGTCGGTTCGAAGTTTAGCAATTTAGCCCAACTTATTTCCTTAACCCGTAGTGCGACGCGCAGAATACCTAGGTTGGGGTAGCCGTAATTCGATAGAAGATGGGCCTTGTCTGCAAAAGAAGACAACTGTTAGTCCGGTTTAGAATGAAAACCGAATTAAAAAAAAAAGGATGAATTGAAACCGAAGTATGTATACCAGGTTCTCCTTTTTTCCAATTTATTCTTCGGCCAGGAATCTGGGCTTGATGGTCTTCAAAGTTCCCAGACACCCAGAAGAAATCATCATCATTTAAGTCTTTGTCTGGTGTATCCTTAATTATTTTCTCTCGGTCACGGCGTATTCTCAAATAATAGCACCAGCCGTCGTCTTTGGATCCTATGGAGTATTGGTGAAATATTTCGGCTAAGCCTAGGTTGAGACCGGCTTGGCGGTTCAGTTCGGCTATTCCCATTATGATTCGGTAAGTGTTGGTGGAGAGTTGGGTTGGGCATAGTCTGGTTTGCCTAAGAAACTCACAGATTAGTGGTTGGATTGGAAATCATAGTCCGGTTTCTATTATTGACTGAATAGTAAAGGGAAGAAAGCCTTCGTTGCCCCATGGGTCAACGTCTTGTTCGGCTAGGGTAAGGTTGACATCGGCAGGAATATTGTAATCCTTGCGGAATTCGGCTAAGCCTCCTGGGGTTTCTACTAAAAACCTATACTTCCCCATTTATTGTATAAATTAAGAATAAGTTACTTCGGTTGCAGAAGTTGTGCTCAGAAGCTCGGTCGAGCCTTCAAAGAGAATGGCCTGGGCAACCTAAAGTCTGCAAAGTGGAAGAACAAAGGGGTTAAGCACAGATCATTGACCGTGCTACAAAAACAAAGCAAGAAAAGGAAGCCTAACTTCGGCTACATAGGGTGCTAACAGGATCTACCTCGGTTTCAACAAGGTGCTTGTTATCTCAGCTCGGCAAGACGTTTTGGTTATCTCGGTTCTACCTATGGGTTTTGTTACTCCGGTTGGGCATCAAGGGGCAGCTTTTTGAGTTAGGTGTAGAAACTGAAAAAGCTGGTTTAGCCCCGAAGGCTTAGCTCGGTCGAGGGCCGAGATTTCTGGTTCGGTACGTTTTTATTTCGACTAATGTGAATCAGTTGGTGACCTATTGAAACTAGTGTTATATGCACAAGTTCTAGTTCGGTTTTAGTTTGCCTGAATCTACGTACAGCACAAACCGTGTCCTATTTCGGTTGAGGCATGTTTAAAGATCGAAATGGTGTTCAACTAGCTATTTCTTGAAAATCATGAGGTTCTTGTAAAGTTTTTTTTTTTCAGAAAGTGCAAGAAAGAAGCAACAATATGTTTTGCAAAAACACCAAACAAACTACAATAGATTAAACAAAAGCAGAAAAACAGAAAAACAAAAACAAATTCATGATGCTTACTTGGTAGAGAGAAAGAAGAACAAGATTGAAGCAAATGGGAGCAACACACAAGTTTCATAGTTGCAAACGTTGAAAAGCAGTGGAACAAGAGAGAGAGCAGAGAGTGAATAGTAGAGTGTATGATTCAAAGTGAAGTAAAAGGTTTTTGTTTTGGTAGAAAGGAAAAAGGCGGGAACTGTTCAAAACTTACGAAGTACGAGGGCGGCGCGATAGCTAGGATTGACCAATAAAAGGCTGCCACGTGTCATTGGAAAGGGAAGCGTTTCAGTTGCTGCAATTGAAAAGACCTTTTGACTGGACGTGCGCAGCTCGGCTTGAGTGTAGCTCGGCTGGAAAAGCAAGTGTTTTAGCTCGGCTGGAGTGGCTAATGGGTTTTTTTAGCTCGGCTGGAGAGGTTAAAACTATAGCTCGGCTTATAGACAGGTAATCCCTATCATGCTTTGCAGATGGAATTAAGGGGCAATTGAGAGGGTAATTTATATGAAAATTGGGCCGAGCTGGATAAATTGGGCCAAGCTAAAGTGATGGGCCAGTTTGGGCCGCACTGCGAAGGACTGAGTAAAAAGGCCGTCTAAGTTACTCCGGTCTGAAGAAGTAGCCTTGGTGTTAGACCGGTCACAACCGTGGTAATTAGTTCGGTCACATAAGGCTTATTTCTACTTCGGTTGAGGGATGCGTTGTTCGGTCTTCAGTAATTAGTTCGGTCGTAGCGTATGGAAACCGAGGTGTGCTAAGTCCTTAAGAGGACTTGGCTCTGAAGTTAGTTCGGCTCAACTCTCTTATGGTTAGCTCGGTCTTAGCATGGGAAAGCCGAGGTAAGAGAATGGAAAGTAAGGGCCGAACTAACGTTTACTTCGGTCATATTGGAGTTTGGCCATGGTAAAACCATCTCACTTGGTTCAAGCAGTGAGGAGGGTGTTGAGAGAAGCATTATCTCTCAGGAGTATGAATTCTAGGAGGACTCTACGTGGAGGAATAAGAGTCCTACTAAGATTGTGCCACACGGAACCTATAAAAAGCTCACCTACGTCACCTATGGGGAGGTAACACAACTTGGTTTTCTGAATACGCAGAGCTTTTGTCTATTTGTCAAGCTTACTAACTTAGGCATCGGAGAGGTTTCCGGCACACACCCGCCGGCTAGCTCACGTTTGTGTTTTTAGGTGATAAAGCGACGTCGTACGGAGGAGCGCAGACTTGATCAACAGGATTATACGAGAAGGTGTATTTCTTTCCCGTACAGTATTAATTTGGGGTAATTGCACTGTAGTGGAATTCAGAAAAAAATAAAAAATAAAAAATAATAATATTCATGAAAAAATTTACAATTTTAATTATTAATATTTATAAAGTTTCTAATTGATTTTGTAATTATTGATTTTGATTTTGATTATATTGATTTTGATGGGATTATTGATTTTGATTATATAAATGCTAGGGTACATGCTGCTCTATTTGGTGCAGTTTATGGGGTTAATTATAAACTGAAAAAAATATATATATTGAGAAAGAAAGGGATACTTTATTTTAGTCTCTAATTTCATCCCTTTGTTTTTTTTCTTTGAAGCCACAAAGATCATCAATTGAAGAGTTGGTTGCACTTTTTATATATTGATTACAAATTTTTATCAATTTTTTTCTTTCTTTCTTTCTTTTTTTTTTTTTTTTTTCTGTGAGTATTATTTTTCTTTAATTTTGGTTGCACTTTTATGGATTTTTGTTTATTTTTCTTATACAGATAATATATACACACATATATGAAGAGTTGGTTGGGTTTTTGAGTATTGTTTATTTTTATTTTTCTTACTTTGATTTAGTTGGAATTTGTGGGTTTTCTAAGTTTAGGCTTAAGCTACAATGATGTTGGTATAGAATTGTTGGTTTTTTAAATTCTATACCTTTCAGATTCTATACAGCATAGAATTGTTAGCAAAATTCTAGAATTGTTGGTTTTCAAATTATATATTATTCTTTTCTTTTTTTTTTTTTTTTTTTGGACAAATAAACAAACTTTATTAATATGATGTGCATCCTTTTAAGAGTGGACATTATTAATTTCCCCTAATATATGAGAAATCAATACATGATAAATCAATATTTAGCCAAGAGAATGCATTAAAAAAGTATATATATTCAAAGAACAAGGTTGAAACCTTAAACAAATAAACTTTGAGTTTGTTGGGTGCTCTGTTCTGCAAAGTAAAAGTAATACTCTCATATCTTTCTTAATAGATTATTGTGTGTATATATATTAATTACAATTTTTTTTTTGTTTTTTTTCTTTGAAGCCATAGAGACCATCAATTGATCATTAGTGGAATAAAGAAAGAACGATTCCCAAAATCAACTTGTGAGTATTGTTTTTCCTTAATTTTCTATATGCATGTAATCTCTATTTTCTATATGTTTTTCCTTAATTCTATTTTAACTATGTTCATTGTGGAATCTAATCTCTATTTGTTCTTAGTATTATTGATTAGTAGGTTGTTGATATTGACATAAAACAGTGCATCTTTAGCTTAAATTTTATATTATTAGTTTGGCATCTGCATATGTGTGTGGTTTTGATTGATTGCTTGAATTAGATGGTTTGATTCTTGGTCTAAAGAAACTAACAAAATGCATAGGAAAACAAAATGCAATAGCTCATATCTTTGTCAGATTGATTCAATTCAGTTAAATTAATAGTATTGGGTAATAGTAAAATGAATGTATACTGTCTTTTGGGTATAAATAGGACAGTTTCATGATTTCATTGTAAATTTTATCATTTTTACTTGAATAATCAAATAAAATTGAGAAGTTTGAACTAAAAATTTTTGTGGATGGGGCTGTTTTGTTGAGTATTGCTTATTTGGGACATTTAATTTTGTTTTTGCATGTAACCTTTGTTATTAAGTGATTTTGAATAGAGTTTCAATAAAATTGTTAATAATTGTTTATTCACTTCCTCATTCTCTCAACTAAATCTCAATAAGGGAGAGTGGTTAAGGCATGTAACCTTTGTTTAATTTTTATACTGGTTTGGTTTTGGATTCAGTTTGTGTGGAATTCAAAATAGAAAATTGTTATTTTTTTAAGTTGAATTGAAGGTGTGAGATGTTGTGGTGATGATTGAAATTTGGTTTTGGAATACTTGCCACCATTGACTGAATTTCATCATAACTTTTCTAGCATTTTCTACTATTGATCTAGTTTCATTTGTGGGTTTTTGATTAGATCACGTTTTTTATTAGATCACCATTTGTGGATTGTTGAATGGTGAAGTCTGAGCACATTCTCTTTCATGTCTTTTATTCTTTTTCCCTGGCCAATATTTAGTGTCTTGGGCCTTAAGAAAAAGAACCTAAAGATTTTAAATGCTCAGATTTTTCCATATCTGAGCATTTAATAGGCCTCTATGGAAATACTTGCAATTAGCATTGATGTGTCATTATTGGGGGCTAATTAGAAATATTGTTTTCATGTTTATTATCTCAGTAACACACATAAATTGCTATACTATTTTGTTTAATTTGACTATCAAAATCATTCTTACATGGATCTTTCCCTGATTAGTGGTTAATTATACCCATTATGACATGGATGAGTTTTATAAATTGTTGCTAAAATTTACCCACAAACAGGTGTTATGCATGGATTTTTGAATTGGTGCTAACATTCTCTTTCCTTAAGATTTTTGAATTGGTGTTAATTATGCACTAGGATTGTGTTATGACATTACCCACAAACAAGTTATCTTTCTCTAACGTGTTATCTTTCACTAGAATTGTGTTATGCATGGATTTTTGAATGGTGAAGTTTGAGCACATTCTCTTTTATGTCTTTTATTCTTTTTCCCTGGCCAAGGATGCTCTATTTTTTATTCTTGATAGGACTTTTGTTTAAATTTACAATATTTATTCTTGATGGGACTTTTTTATTATTACTTAAATTTACAATATTTATTATTCTAATCAGGTTATGTACATATACACATATGCATAATATATTTATTCCATAGTAGCAATCTCGGGAAGTCACCTGATTTTGTGGCAGACTAAACAAACTTATCAGTTTGAAGTGTAAGGAATAACCATTTCATTTCATCTCATCTCATTCCAGTGAACCAAATAAAGCATAAATGAGATTGAAGTCACCTGATTACTGTTTTGATAAATGATTTGGGTGATTTTGATAAATATGTGAATTAGGTTTCCTTTTTTAACATGAAAAGTAATGTTCTGTGATCTTATGTTTTTATTTTATTGTTAAAAATTAGAATTATAGTGAGAAAGAAATAGCCCATTGTACTTAACTTATGGCACAATTAAGTAATCAAATAGTCATTGTACAACCCATCGTTATTTAAACCTAATCTATTTATAGCATTATTAAATGAGTTATTTCTTCACTATAGGTCTGTGGTGTTTCAATCTTTCATTAATCTCATAAACAAAAGTCTTCTTATGTACATAGAATCCTCTAATTGGTTGTTTATAATTTCATCATTATCAGTTGGTTTAACAGAGAAGCCTTCTATTTGTTAGTCTACTTTAAAATTCTATTTTTTTCATAGTGTAATTATTTAACTATGTTTATTGTGAAATCTAATCTCTTTTTGTTCTTGGTATTATTGATTGGCAAGTTATTGATATTGATATAAAACAGTGCATCTTTAGCTTAAATTTTATATTATTGATATTGGCAGGTTTAGAATTTTATATTATTTTGTGTGTGGTTTGTTAGATAATGTCTCAATGGGACCACATAATTAAATGTGGTGTTATCATTTATAAGAAGCCTACAATTTAAGTGATTCAATTTAGTTAATAGGCTTAAGGGTATATGTGTTATGGACCTAATGTGTAGATACTAGTTGTATAATTTCTATTTCTATGAGGGGCAGAAATAGAAATTAAAACATATTGGTTAAAGTTGGTTTTCATTCCTTTTGAACTTCCACAACCTTTCAGTTTTGAAAACCAATAAATAGAAATTAAAACCAATAATGGTTAAAGTTGGTTTTCATTCCTTTTGAACTTCCACAACCTTTCAGTTTTGAAAACCAATTACAACCTTTAAAAGGTTATGGTCCCTATTCCTTCCCAAGTGGAAAAAAGAACACTGCCATTTTTCTAAATCCTCTCAAGGAGAAACATAAGGCACCAAAGGGGAAAGGATTAGAAGGCAATAACATAATCAATAACAAAGAGTTTATTGATAATCACGCTTTCGTTTAACCGTTCATCAATGGATTCAGGTATGTCATTTTGTCTTGATTTCTTAATTATACACATGGTAAATGATTCAAAGTGTAAGGTTTATGTTCTGAAATTTATGTTGACAATTGGTATCAGAGCATGCATATCATGTGTCTTATCAGAATTGATATGCTTTATTCATTCTATTTAGTTTCCTGGAATCAGATTCTGAATTTTCTTATGGATGTAAATTCTGTTTTTTCCTGTTTTGTTCTGTGAAAATGGCAATCTGTTTTCTGGAATTGTAAAATGATTCGGTGGGCAGTTTTTTTTTTTCTCTCAAATGGATGAACATCATGTATTTATATATATATAGATATATCTTGCGATTTGATCGGTTTAATTTTTGAACATCATAAAAAAAAAAAAAACTATTTGTTTTTGAACCCGTCAATTCTATTTATATATGTATGTATATAATTGGGATTGCTGCAGATAGGGGTGGGCGCGGGTCGGTTGCGGCCACGGAACTTCCAATCCGCCATTCGTCCGCCAGATTGGCGGATTGAAGAAAATCAATCCGCATCCGTCCGCCAATACGGCGGATGTGGATTGAGCGGATTAGCGGTTTGGCGGATGGATGCGAATCGGTTTGGCGGTTTAAAATTTTATAAATTTTCAACATAATTCAACTTGTGCACTTCCTCAAAAAAAAAAAAAAAAAAAAAAGAAGAAGAAGAAGAAAATATTACAGTCAATGACTTAAAAAAGTATTACAATCACTGTATGCCTTATCTAAAGAAAGAAAGTTTGAAACTTTAGAATATCATGATCACTGCATGCCTCATCCACATATTACAATCACAGCATGATTCATCCACATAAAGTATTACAATCTGTGATTATTAAAATATAATAATAATTCAAACCACCAAAACCATGAATAGAGCAGTAGTAGAGATTGTATGTCTCTATATTGTTACATCTACATATATTTTTGAAAACAAAAACTAATCAGCATATATCATATTTTCTATTTATTATTTTTAGAGCTAGATTTAAAAATCAAAAAATATAGATAAATAATATATTTATTTTTCTCAATTCAAAAAATATATTCAAGTTGAAAACTTTTTTTCAACAGAATATTTAAACTCTTTTTCAATTGAAAACACAAATATAATATTTAAACAAATTGAAAATACAAAGTCTTATAAATTACTAGGGGTGCTCGCGATTTGGCGGTTTGGCGGTTCGGTTGCGGTCAAAGAAATCTCAAATCCGCCATCCGTCCGTCAAATTGGCGGATTGGAGAAAATCAATCCGCAACCGTCCGCTCGTCATCACGCATCCGTCCAAAATGTGGCGGATCGGTTCGGTTCGGTCGGTTTTGACGGATTGGTATATCCGCTGCTCACTCCTAGCTGCAGATTATATAACATATACGGGGTCACAAATTTAGAAATCTTAAAATTTAATGTAATTTCATACAACGTCTACAGAAATTTAATTTTATAACATTCTCAATATAAGTCAATTCAAACAAGATGTCACAAAAGTGATCTCTCTTGTCTAGATTGTTTTATATGGAATGTTTTGATGTTCATGTCTGTGTATCTCATGCGGGTATTTATCGGTCCAAAGACATGATTAAGACTTGGCAGAATTACACACACATTTTGTGGTGATAAACATGTGCCAATTGTCAAGAAAACCTAATGTGAATAATAAATCCATCAAAAGATAGATTTGTTATTTGACATAACTTATTGTCAATGTTTGATCATTACAACAAGAATACCACTTACAGTTAATATCACTACCCAAAGGCTTGGTATTAATGTTGTGCTAGGTATCTTGAGATGTTGTCATTAAATTAATTTATTTAGAGATTATCTGTTTGGTAACTTAATGTGAGCATAATTGTTTATTTCTTTTATTTTCTTTTCTATTCAGCTTTAATGTCGACTACTTCAATCTCGCCAACATGAACAATGTTCCAATGTTAAATGGAACAAACTTTAAGAATTTGGAAAGAGAACATATTGATTGTTCTCATTGCATGGACATAGACTTGGCATTAAGGATGCCAAAACCGAATGCTCTCACTGCACAAAGTACTCCTGAGGAAATTGTGTACTTTGAAAAGTGGGATCGTTCTAACAGGCTAAGTCTTATGATCATGAAGCGTGGGATTCCAGAAGTTTTTCGGGGTGCAATAACAGAGGATGTTATCAGGTTTGGGTGAATTTCTTTTCGAAATTCAAAAGCGCTTTTGCTAAAAGCGATAAAATTTGAAACAAGCATGCTTTTAGCAAGCTTGATTTCAATAAACTATAAAGGCAAGGGTAATGTTCGCGAGTACATCATGGAAATGTCTCATCTTGCTTCAAAACTTAAGGCACTAAAGCTCGACTTATCTGATGATTTGCTCGTGCATTTAGTTCTCATCTCTCTTCCTGCACAATTTAACCAATTTAAGGTCAGTTATAACTGCCAAAAGGAGAAATGGACTCTCAATGAGCTCATTTCATTTTGTGTGCAAGAGGAAGAGAGATTGAAGTAAGAAAGGACTGAAAGTGCTCATCTGGCAAGCACCTCCAAGCATACGGGCAAAAGAAAGCATAAGGGAAAGGAAGTTGCTATTCCTCAGGGTCCGGAACCAAAGAAACAGAAAGTGCAGGATGGTTGTTTCTTTTGTGGCAAGCCCGGACACAGAAAGAAGGATTGTGCCAAATACGTCGCCTGGTGTGTAAAGACAGGTACATTTCATGTTTTGGTCTTGTAATAACCCCGACCCTGATTAACGCTAATTGGGACTTAATTAGGCCTAATAATAATTAAGGGAAAAATCTGGAATTTACTTGCGTGTGCATTGCATGACTATGTGTTTCTATCTGTTCGGTGTCGGAATATCTGTTCGTGATTTAAACTTTAAACTGCAAATTGGAAGCCTTATCGGCGCCCGATTTCGAAATTGATTAGTGTTTTGGACTAGTTAGATTTTATGTGATTTTATGGTAGGTTCAATTAAAATTTGATTTGGAATGTCTAAATCTGATTAGTTAACATTTTAATAAAGAACTTGTCTAATTACTATTTTGCCATTTTGGTGGGTCAAATTGTCTAAGACTTGGATTAGCTCCTAGACAACATTATAATCAGCCCCTTTTCTTCATCAAATTCGGCGAGAGAGAGAGAGGGTGAGGGGAGATTGATTTCATCTTGGTTTGCTAGAGGAATTGCTTGGACATTAGGAAGATTGAAGGAGCCTTACATTTCTAACCTCATACATCTTGCATTCAAGGTCTAAGGTAGTGAATTCCTCTCCTTGATGTTGATCTTGAGTAGTGTCTTGCATAATTCATGTTCATTTTGAAGTTTTGAACCAAGTTATGGGTTAATATGTTGAAATAGAACTTAGCTCATACATGCATGCACTTGTTCTTAGATTTTGAAGTTGTTTTCCATGGAAACCTACATGCATGTCTATTTCCTAAGTATCATCCATGAATTCATCATGTTTTTCCAGAAACTTTACCATTTGATCATGTTTTGAAGCTTTAAAATACATTTGAATTCAAGAATGTTGGATTACACTTTGTTCTTGAAATGGGTTGGTAAATGGTGCTCAAATGGACTCACTCTTGGGCAAGGATTCTTCAAATTGGCTTTTGAAACTTGATATACTATGAGTTTAAAGTGTTTCTCCAGGTTTTGGGCCCAAGAGGTTGAGTTTTGGGTTGTTGAATACTTGGTTCGAACTTGGGAGACAAATCTGGAAATTCCAGATTTGGCTTCCTCGCTCGAGCGAAGGATTCCTCGCTCGAGCGAGCACCTTTTTGTCTGGGGCTCCGCTCGAGCGAGCATCGAGCGACCGTCGCGCGAAAAATTTCAACATCCAGTATTTTTACTGTTTCATCAGACCGCTCGAGCGAAGAGGGGCTCGCTCGAGCGAAGCCTTTGATTTTGAAATCTCGCTCGAGCGAAGGAATGCTTTCGCCGGCGAGGCCCTGTTAAAGAACTTTTGAAAAACATTTTCAAAGGCATTTTTACACCCCCATTCCATCCTAGGCATTCCTAGGCCATGATTAAGACTCCATACCAAGGGTAAGGGGTTAGGTACATACTTAGAATTGTTAACGTAAGTTTTGATACAATTAGAAATGCGTATTTCAAGTGTGTACCCATTATGTGATATTGTAGGTCGTGTGCCGTAGTTGGTTTGATCGTTTGGCTTCACCTATCGGTTTCAACGCCCACTGTGAGTAATAACATTGTAAAGATATGTTCAACTGTACTTATTTTCTGTGAAATAAAATGAGATCTGTTTTCTGTAAAGATATGTTCTGTACAATGAATGATTGTTCGATTTCTGACATATATCGTGACATCCTTAGTATTGTGTGATACCTACAGCCATTACCCGGTATCAGAGGTTCCCTTGTGGAACTACGCTTTATGCGTTCGCTCATACGCTTTATGCGCGCTCGCTCAGGCATCGCTATCTGCACCGAGGCCCGCCATGGGGCTTTGGCTGTTCGCTACATTGCCGGATCTGGAGGTTCCCTTGTGGAGCTACGCTTTATGCGTTACGCTCATTACGCTTTATGCGTTCGCTTACGATACGCTTTATGCGTTCGCTCATATGCTAATGGATGTATCACGTAAATTCAACTATGACTTATGAATTCAGTATATATATATATGATCCGACCTAGTATATGAAAGTTGAATTATGAAATTGATCTGATCAAGTATGATTTTGATACAATGTAAATTGATCTCTAAAATCTGTATGAACTCATTCATTGAAACCCCTTTACTCTGTTTATTATTCACTGGGCTTTCGCTCACAGTTTACTATATATATGTAGGTGAGCCGACACAAGACCAGGGCCAGAGTTGAGGGCCTGTAGTACCCTTTTTGTCAGCCAACTGTTGTGCCTCCCGAGGAGGTTCCGGTCATAGCTTAACGTAGTGGCTGTTCCGGTTCATGCTAGTCGCGTCTGTTGTTCGTGACTTGTAAAGTCGGATCCTGGGATGTACTTATGTAAATACTATGTACATATTGGTGTACTTTGACTAGCATGTTATGTATATAAATAAGTTTTAAATTTTCTGTCTCATGTACGTCATCACAGCTCATTGGACCTTGTTTACTTTCTGTATTTGCTTCCGCAGCCCCTTATTATTTGTTATTCTGTTTGGAGGCCGTAGGTAATCCACGGATTACTGGCCGGTTACGTCGCCAAACCTACAGGGGCGGGTTTGGGTCGTGACAGGTCTGTTCTGAAATAAATTTAGCTTCAGTACCAAGAAACACTTGGTGGGTAGATTCTGGTGCTACTACTCACATATGTGTTTCTATGCAGGGTTGCCTGAACTACCGAAAGCCAACTGATGCTGAAAGATACATCTTTGTGGGTGATGGCAAGTCAGTAGAAGTGCAGGCAATAGTGCACTTTAGATTATTACTGAAAACTGGTTATTATTTGGATTTATTAGACACTTTTGTTGTACCGTCCTTTAGACGGAATTTAATTTATGTTTCTGTATTGGACAAATTGGGATATTATTGTTCTTTTGGAAATATGAAATTTAGTATGTCTATTAATTCCAATGTTGTTGGTACTGGTTTACTTAATGTGTTTGATAATCTATATTTGCTCGAAACTATTGCATCTTATAATGCAACCTTGCACGTGGAATCACGAGGTACAAAGCGTAAATTAACTAAGGAAAATTCAGCCTCATTATGGCACAAACGCCTAGGTCACATCTCTAAATCTAGAGTTGAGCGCCTTGTGTCTGATGGAATTTTGGACTCTCTTGATTTTTCAGATTTTGATGTCTGTGTTGAGTGTATCAAGGGAAAACATACCAAAATAAATAAATATGGTGCCCATAGGACTACAGATGTCTTAGAATTAATTCATATGGACATTTGTGGCCCATTCCCTATGGCGTCTTGGAATGGTCAACAATATTTTATCACATTCATAGACGACTATTCCAGATATGGGTATCTATTTCTTATCCATGAGAAATCACAGTCTTTGGACGTATTCAAAAAATTTAAGGCCGAAGTTGAGTTACAACTCAACAAACGGATTAAAAGTGTCAGGTCTGACCGTGGTGGTGAATACTATGGCAGATATGATGGATCAGGTGAACAACGTCCAGGACCGTTTGCAAAATACCTGGAGGAATGTGGAATCGTCCCACAATACACCATGCCAGGATCACCTAGCATGAATGGTGTATCTGAGAGACGAAACCAGACTCTTAAGGATATGGTAAGAAGTATGATCAGTCATTCTACTTTACCAGAGTCCCTCTGGGGTGAGGCTCTAAAGACAGCAACTTATATCTTAAATCGGGTGCCAACTAAAGCAGCTGCAAAAACACCTTATGAGCTTTGGGTTGGGCAAAGTCTAAAACATTTGCATGTGTGGGGTGTCTCCGAGGCGAGGCCTTATAAACCTCATGAACGAAAATTGGACTCTAAAACCATTAGCAGCTACTTTATTGGCTATGCCGAACGATCACGGGGTTACAAGTTTTATGATCACATAAATAGGTCAATATTTGAGACAGGAATTGCAACATTTTTTGAGGATGTTGAGTTTGGGGGGAGAAATCCAGTTAGAGACATTGTCTTTGAGGAGGAAGCAGGAGTAATCCCACTTCCTACTACTACTTTTGACCAATCACAGGTTCCTATACCTGTCATTGTTGGAGAAGTAATTTCGGATCCTCAACCAGACAATGTTGTTCAAGATAATATAGTTCAAACCCCCATTCAAGATGAGGTAATTGTTCCTGAGGAACAAACTCTACAACCTCAACCTCAAGAATCTGTGCCATTAAGGCGATCCACCAGAGAAAGGAGATTTGCACTTTCAGATGATTATATTGTATATCTCCAGGAACATGAGGTAAAAAATGGAATGTCAAAAGATGATCCAATCAACTTTCGTCAAGCCATGGAAAGTTCCAACTCTCATAAGTGGATAGAAGCCATGAATGAAGAATATAAGTCTATGCAAGACAATAAAGTTTGGGAACTTGTCTCATTACCAGAAGTAGCGAAGCCCGTAGGTTGTAAATGGATATTTAAAACCAAAAGGGATTCAAATGGTAATGTGGAGAGGTATAAGGCACGTCTTGTAGCCAAAGGCTTTACTCAAAAAGAAGGAATTGACTTTAAAGAAACTTTCTCTCCAGTTTCTTCGAAAGATTCTTTTAGGACAATTATGGCGCTTGTTGCATATTTTGATCTTGAGTTGCATCAGATGGATGTCAAAACAGCTTTTCTTAATGGTGACATTAAAGAAACAATTTATATGGTGCAGCCAGAAAACTTTGTGTCAGGAGACCCAAAGAATATGGTTTGCAAATTGACTAAATCCATCTATGGACTCAAACAAGCTTCTCGTCAATGGTACTTCAAATTTCATCAAGTTCTCACTTCGTATGGTTTTGAAACTAATGTTGTTGATGAATGTGTGTATCACAAGTTCAGTGGGAGTAAACACATATTTTTGGTTTTATATGTTGACGACATATTGCTTGCCACAAACGATATAAACTTATTGCATGACACCAAGAGATTTCTATCTAAGAATTTTGAAATGAAAGATCTTGGTGATGCTTCCTTTGTATTAGGAATCGAAATACACCGAGATCGTTCTCGGGGTATTCTGGGATTATCACAAAGGAGCTATATCGAAAAAGTACTCAATAGATTTGGCATGCAAAATTGTAAATCAGGTGAAACCCCGGTTGCTAAGGGAGACAAGTTTAGTCTCAGCTAATACCCGAAGAACAGTCTTGAAATTCAAGAAATGCAGAAGATTCCTTATGCCTCGGCTGTAGGGAGTCTAATGTATGCTCCAGTATGTACGCGTCCGGATATTGCGTTTATAGTTGGCATGTTAGGTAGATATTTAAGTAATCCTGGCATGGATCATTGGAAAGCAGTCAAGCATGTTATGCGATATTTACAGAGAACAAAGGAATATATGCTCACATATAGGAGGTCGGATAAGTTAGAGGTCATTGGATATTCCAACTCCGATTTTGCTGGATGCCAAGACAGTAGGAAATCCACATCAGGCTATATTTATCTGTTAGCTGGCGGAGCAATTTCTTGGAGGTCTGCAAAGCAGACGCTCATAGCTTCATCCACCATGGCCGCAGAATTTGTAGCATGTTATGAGGCATCAAACCAAGGGATATGGCTGCGGAATTTTGTCACTGGGTTGCGTGTTTTGGAAGGCACTGCAAGACCACTTAAGTTATATTGTGACAATAAGTCTGCAGTTTTATATTCCAATAACAACAGGAGCTCGACAAAATCAAAGCATATTGATATCAAGTTCCTAGTTGTAAAAGAAAGAGTGCAGAGTGGACAGATTTCCATAGAGCACATTGGGACAAACTCTATGATAGCGGATCCACTTACGAAGGGACTACCACCCAAGGTCTTTCATGAGCACACTGCTCAGATGGGTGTTGTTCTATTTGAGAACATTCTGGTTTAGTGGGAGTTTGTATTTATATTCTCGCTTTATGTCACCTTGAGTTTTATCTATGTAATTAGATTAATTTCGCAGAAATGAAATATTGATTTATTACGCTACATACGTATTGTGAAGTATTGATCTCAATAAAGTTAAGTAAGACTAGTTGGAAATAGGCATGTATGGATCACATCACATGTAATTTCCATACTACGCATCCATGATTGATCTATGTCATTTAGCTGTATTGGTATACGTGACCATTGGTGGGTCGAGTTACGATTGATGTAACGAAGACCGCTTTGATCCTATATTAATATAGTTAATGGATAAGATTGTTTGGATACCCTCAAGTTATGATAACAAATTTCTGAGCTCACTAAAGTTAAGCACATTTTTCAGGATACATATGTGGTCCAGTGAGAGATTGTTAGATAATGTCTCAATGGGACCACATAATTAAATGTGGTGTTATCATTTATAAGAAGCCTACAATTTAAGTGATTCAATTTAGTTAATAGGCTTAAGGGTACATGTGTTATGGACTTAATGTGTAGATACTAGTTGTATAATTTCTATTTCTATGAGGGGCAGAAATAGAAATTAAAACATATTGGTTAAAGTTGGTTTTCATTCCTTTTGAACTTCCACAACCTTTCAGTTTTGAAAACCAATAAATAGAAATTAAAACCAATAATGGTTAAAGTTGGTTTTCATTCCTTTTGAACTTCCACAACCTTTCAGTTTTGAAAACCAATTACAACCTTTAAAAGGTTATGGTCCCTATTCCTTCCCAAGTGGAAAAAAGAACACTGCCATTTTTCTAAATCCTCTCAAGGAGAAACATAAGGCACCAAAGGGGAAAGGATTAGAAGGCAATAACATAATCAATAACAAAGAGTTTATTGATAATCACGCTTTCGTTTAACCGTTCATCAATGGATTCAGGTATGTCATTTTGTCTTGATTTCTTGATTATACACATGGTAAATGATCCAAAGTGTAAGGTTTATGTTCTGAAATTTATGTTGACATGGTTTTGATTGATTGCTTGAATTAGATAGTTGGATTCTTGGTCTAAAGAAACTAACAAAATGCATAGGAGACCAATATGTAATAACTCATGTCTTTGTCAGATTGATTCAATTCAGTTAAATTGATAGTGTTGAGCAATAGGAAAATAAACTTATATTGTCTTTTGGGTATAAATATGATAGTTTCATGATTTCATTGTAAAAGAACAATATTTCATCGTAAAAGAACCACCTGTGCCTATGACACTCCAAGTTTTTTTTTTTTTAAAAAAAAAAAAAAAACCACATTCAAGTTTTTTTTAGGGAATGATTTAGATCACAACTTTGAGCACTCAAGTACGATCTCATCAATCATTCCAATTTTTTATCTTATTGAGGTGGTGGTAATTTTTACTTTATGGTTAAGCCTTCTAATTGTTGAATTTAAAAAAGCCTTCTAATTGTATCATTAGGCACTACCTAAATATAAAATTTTATTACACATAAATTGTTCGATCTCTTCTCATCACTAACATAAATTGTTTTTTTTTTTTTTTTTGTGAATCCTTGGGCCTCAATTAGAGTGATATATTTTGACTTTGACTTTTAAATTTGTTTTTTCCTTCAAATTTCAGGTGTATAAAAGTGGCAATTGTCCATGATATTGCAAAATATAATATTTTTGTATTTAAATTTTTTTATTAGATTTTTCATTATGCATTCTTTTGCTGTGATGAGTATATTGAAGAAAAACAGTGATAATGAGAATTTTGAGTAAATTGTAATATAATAATTAATTGGGCAAAGCTTTTTGTCATGAGCTTACCTGTAATGGGATTCCAAATTAGATATAATTATTTATTTTCATTTGTTTTCATGTATTATCTAAATTGTTAAATTCTTCATGTTCAATTGGAAAAGGAAAAGAAAGAAGAGTTATACTTAGCAATTCATATTCATTAAGCAACAACAGGTGAACTCACAAGTTATGATATACACTAATCAAGAGACTTGGGAACTAAATTGAAAAGTGCTTGATCATATGTTTAATTCCTATAAATTCATTGTTATTGGTTTGTTTGTTTTTCAAAGGTATTTTGATATGATTGTTTTTTTTAATTGATTTTTTAAAGTGAATTTTTGTTGCAGGTGACTAATCCACCATACAAATGTTGGGATTGTGTTGTTTTTCTATGCGTGTTGATGGTTGGCTCTTTCATTCTAAATTGGATGATTAATTTTTCTTCTTTTTTATTTTTTATTTTTTTAAAGCTAGAATGGTTACTCTTTTGTACCAAAATGTTCACTCAATTATAATACTAATTTAGACATTCTTTTATTGAAGGTTGCATTATTTTAATTCACTGTACATGTGTTATTTTGGCGTAAATATCTTTGTTTATGTTGTACACAACATTTTTATATTATAAATTTGTTATTTAAACTTTAATTATGAAGTTTGCCAAAACTATAATTGCTATTTCGACTTATGTGTAAAGTTTTATATTGCAATGAAATTGTTGTCATTTTAAATTAATTTATTATAGTTGATTTCTGTAGCAGTGAAATTGTTACCATTTTGAATTAATTTATTTTAATTAATTTTTGTAAAGTATATGATACCAATATTATTTATACCGTATCTTTAAATACAAGCATCCACTAATATATATATATATATATATATCACAGTGAGATGTAATTCTCCTTTAAAATTGGAGACGGGGTCACAGCTGTGCCCCTCCCTGCTGTGCCGTGAAACGGCACAGTTTCACCCCTTCTCTCTTTCTTTTTTTTTTTTTTTTTTTTTTTCTTCTTCATGTTCTCACAGTTTCACCCTTTTTTTTTTCTTTTTTTTTTTCATGTTCTCACACAGTTTCATCTTCTTCTTCTTTTTTTTTTCTTAAAATTTATTTATTTTTATTTTAGTGTTTAGAGTTTTCTTAAAATTTATTTTTTTATTTTATTTTAGGGTTTAGGGTTTAATTCTTAATTTTTATTTTACGGTTTAGGGTTTAGGATTTAGAGTTTAATTTTTAATTTTATTTTATTTTAGGATTTAGGGCTTGGGTTTAATTCTTAATTTATTTTTTATTTTTTATTTTAGGGTTTAGGGTTTAATTCTTAAATTTTTTTTATTTATTTTACGGTTTAGGATTTAGAATTTAGGATTTAATTTTTAATTTTTTTAATTTTAGGGTTTAGGATTTAGGGTTTAATTCTTAATTTCTTTTTTTTTATTTTAGGATTTAGGGTTTAGGATTTAAATTTAATTTATAGTGAGAACATAAAAAAAAAAAAGGGGTGAAATTAAACCCTAAATCTTAAACTCTAAACTCCATAAAAAAAAGAAAAGAAAAGAAGATGAAACTATGTGAAAAAAAAAAAAAAAAAAAAAAAGAAAGAAGAAGGGGTGAAACTGTGCCGTTTCACGGCACAGCAGGGCACGGCAGGGAGGGGGACGGCAGTGACCCCGTGTCCTTTAAAATTTATCCTATATCTTTCTTCAGTATGGACCCCATGAAGGCCCTTCTTCACACCAATCCAATCATCAAGCCTATATTTATTGCAATTGATAAACATCAACTACCGAGGCTATATTTATTGAAATTGATAAACATCAACCACCAATTCAATCATCACCGTTCAATTCAATCATCAACCGCCAAGTCTATATTTATTGAAATTGATAAACATCAACCACCAATTCAATCATCACCCTTCGATTCAATCATCAACCACCTAGTCTCTTTTCAAAATTTTAATTTGATTCAAAAATTAAAAAACTAGGAGAATTACAGAAAATTGATAATATTTGAGACAAACAAATGTGATAGCTCTCAAATTTGTTTTCCTTAACCTTTCTTGAAAAAACCTTTGTAACGTTTGGTTGCATTTTAGAATTGTGATTCTAATTCTGTTTTGAAATTGTGATTTCAATAAAAAAAAAATTCAAATTTTTTTTTCAAAATTTAATTCAAAAATTATTTTTAAAACACATAACCAAACACACAATTCAAAACTCAAAATCAAACTCTTTCCAAAACTCTATTTAAAATAAAATAAAAAAATTCAAAAGTGTGGAGTCATATTTTGAGTTATGAGTTTTGAGTTGAATTTTGAAAAAAAAAAAAAAGTATTTGGTTATAAATTTTGAAAAGAGTTTTGAGTTGCATTTTAAAATTTCTTGGATTTTTTTTAAAAATATAATTTTTATTTTAAATATTGTTTATTTTTATTTTCAATATTTTATTTTGTTTTATTTTATAAATATATTTTTAAATATTTTTGTTTGGTTCCATTATTGAATCATGATTCCACCCTTATATTCCAACTCTTTGTTTGATTATAGTTTTCAAAATATGATTCCAAATCACATTTTAAAACATATTTGAAAACATGTTTGGTACTCAGAGAGTTTTTGAATTTTTGGGTCTACCCTATCGTCAGCCCGGACATCTTCTCGAACGTTCGGTGGGTCGGTCGGCACAGTATTTTTTTTTTTTGCCACCTGTTATTTGAAAAAAATATATATTTGTTTTTTGATATTTTTTAAATATAGAAATTATTTTTTTAAAACTAAAATAACAAATTATTTGGCCATTTATTTGAAATTAACAAAAAAATTAAATGAAAATTAATTTGTAACAACAATATTTAAAAAAAAAAAAAAAAAACATTTTTAAACAAAACAATTAAAAAAATTCCAATCAAATTTACAATAAAAGTAATTCTAAAGCACTCGCTGAATATTTTTTTTAACAAAAATAATATATATATTTTTTAATATTTTAAATAAAAATATATTTTTGAAATTTTTTGAATTTTTTAAGTAAAAAATTTATTTTTTTTCAATAATTATTTTTTTGAATTGAATTTTAAAAAGAATTTGGTTATGAGTTTTGAATAGAATTTTAAGTTATGTGTTTGGTTATAAATTATAAGTTTTTGAATTAAATTTTGAAGATTCTTTTCAAAACTCATAACTAAACAATTTTTCTCATTTCAAAGCAAAGCTCAATTCAAAACTCATAACCAAACAAATTTTCTCTTTTCAACTCATGATTCAACAACTCACAAACTCAAAATATAACTTCATTCTTAAATCACGATTCTAAAGCTAAACCAAACGCTGCCTTTGTTGGAACAATCTGGTATATATAGACCCGAACAGGTGTGAAAAACAAACTAAACAGGTGGCTTTTTTTAAATGAACAAGTGCTGTTTCAATTTCAACAGATCTGCCGGACAGTTTGATCTGTTTGAATTGTACAGATTCAAATTTGTGTAATTGCAGCAGTTTCTGGCAGTTTTAAAACAGTAAAACAGTTTGAATCTATTTAGGAATTTCGGACTGAAAGTGGTAAAATTTGGACAGAAAATTAAATTCAATTTTGGTACAAAATTGGAATTTAATTTCATTAAGAATTTTCTGAAGAAATTCAAATAAATTTTGTCCAAAAAATTAATATTAGAACCGACCCGACCCACAACCCACACCCGTGCCTGGTACGGCTCAGCCGGTTGGACGGTGGCGGTGCGCGCTTGGTGGTTTGGGCTAAGGTTCACTTTGTCATAACTCCTTCATTCTACAAACTTAGGGTGCCCTTTGGGGCCCAACCCAAGTGTTGTCACCTAGAACTTATATATACATAAAACTTCTCTTAAATTTCCAATGTGGGATAATCATTTCAAGGAAACCCACATTTTACTTCTTTAAATGTCCATTACACGAACCCGAAAATGACGTCAAGTTCCCATTCACTCATAAATAATTTTGACGAACTATATTCACCGTATAACTTGCCATGCAGCAAGGAACAAGTCACCTCTTCAGACTGTCACGATCTAAACCCGCCCTTGTAGGTTAGGCATCGCAACCGGCCAGTAATCCGTGAATTACCAAAGGCCTCAGAACAGATACGCATATAGTAAAGGGCTGCGGAAGCGATAGTACAAAATAGACAAGGTCTAATGAGTTGTGATAACGTACATGGGACAGAACATTTCAAAACTTATTTATATATACATAAACATGCTAGTCCAGATACACAATATTTACAAAGTATTTACAGAATGTACTTCTCAAGACCTGACTTTACAAAACAGTCACAGAGACTAGCATGAATACAAAAACAGCCATATAACGAGACTTCAATCGGAACCTCCTCAGGAGGCACAACGGTTATCGACAAAAATGTAATGTATGTCATTAACTCGCCCCGTCACCGCCACTCACCTACATACATAATATAAACTTTGAGCAGAAGCCTAGTGAATAACAACAGAGTAAAGGGGTTCTACGAATGATGTCCAGTACAAGTTAGGATCTAGTATTTAAATCAGAACATATTCAGACTTCAAAACAGAAATAGATTGAGATACACACTCATGTTCATATTCAGATTTTGCATAAGATCATACGTGGTACACATATTAGCTATCAGATCAATTTGGTCCAGAGACCCACATGCATAGTTTGTACCAACGACCATAAAGGTCCATATCTTGCGCGTACGTAGCCATGGTATTGTTACCCCAAGGCAAGGGCCACGTGCAGATTGGTCGCGGTATTGTTACCCCCGAGCGAGGGCCACGTGAACTAAGAGTGCCACAAATACTTTTCAAAAAATTGGACACTCATTCATAATTTGTAAAATAGCATTTCAGAAAACAGATCATACCATACCAGTCAGAAAATACTTAAGTTAAACATAATTTTACAGAGCTATTACTCACAATGGGCCTTGAGACGGACAGACGGAATAAGCTGGTCAAACGGTACGTGGCACGTGACCTACACAACACATAACAAATGCACACTTGAAACACACGTTCTAATTGTACAAACTTATTTCGTTGGCTCATAGTGTGTTTCTAATCTCTTATCCTCATTATGGGGTCTTAAACATGGCCTAGGAATACATAGGATGGAATGAGGATGCAAAAATGCATTGAAAACCATTTCTCAAATTTTGCTGAAGATAAGGTCCACGCTCGAGTGTGGCTTTCCCCGCTCGAGCGGACATACAGACAATGAAGCTCTACTCGAGCGTGGACTTCCCCGCTCGAGCGGACTGCAAACTTATGAAAAAGTGCTGGATGCATGAAATTCACGCTCGACGGACGCTCGACCCCCGCTCGAACGTGTGACACAGACCCTCACTCGAGCGTGGCTTTCCCCGCTCGAGCAGACTACAAAACACACAAACTTCTAGGTATACGCATTTCACGCTCGAGCGTGACTCTCACCGCTCGAGCGAAAGTGTATGTACTCAAGCTTCATGCTCGAGCGTGAAAGGCCACGCTCGAGCATGGGTCAAATTTCTAGAAAATCCAGGTTGACCTCCAAGCATGAAACTCAACCTTTAAGCCGTCAAAACTCATTTTTCTAGGCCAATATTTGAGGAAACATATAATAACTCATAAAACAACATGTATTAGAAATCATTTCAAGAAATCATGGCCCAAGAGCAACTCAATTTGTGCAAAAATCAACATGAACTTTATGAATATGCTATTAATTCAACATGCAAGAACCACTTTGAATTCAAACCCTCCAAAACATAATCAAACTTGATAATTTGATGGAAAACAAGTTGAATGATCATAATGTGAGTGAAATTAACATATGCATGGAAGAAATCTTAGAATTCAAACTCAAAGCATGGAAATTTATGCATGCATTCATAGATGGACTCTCAAAACCACACTTTGAGCTAAATCTTGACTTTAAATACCAATTTCACCATGACCCTAGCAAGAGCAACTCACATTCATAATTTAAAAGGAGGAATTCTCTACCTTTAGGCCTTTAATTTCAAGCTTAGTAGCCTAATTTTCCAAGTTGTCTTCAATTCTTCTAAGTTCAAGCAAAATTCTAGATGAACTCAATCTTGTTCTCCTACTCTCTCTTTCTCCTATGGTTTGGTCTCTCAATGGATGATAAAAAGATGTAACCAAATGTATGAATCAAGTCTCAAAGTTACCTTAGGTAATGGGCCACTTAATGGCAATATGGTAATAAACTTAACCAATGCAATTTAATCTAATTTAATCATGCCAAATCAAATTTTAATTAAATCTACCATAAAATCACATATATTCTAACTAGTATGAAACACTAATCAATTTCGAAATCAGGCGCCGATAAGGCTTTCAATTCGCAGTTCAAAGTCGAAACATGAACAGATCATTTTATGGCAAACAGATAGAAACGCAAAGATAATGCAATACATATGCAAATTAATTCCGGATTCCTTCTAAATTACTGTTAGGCATAACTAATCGTGGATTAGCATTAATCGGAGGTCGGGGTTATTACACAGACCCACCCCAAAAGACGTTTGGGGCCCACTCCATTTTGGGCTCAAAGTTGGCCCAAAATAAGTTTATAAAAACCAAATTTTCCAACAATCCCTTACATGAATGGAATTTGACGGAGAGAAAATGTAACAACATGATCTAATTACAGAGAGTACAGAAATTAAAAATATTCTGCAAAGGATATGTAGTTTTTGGCTTTGAACCTTCCCTTATAAGACACTATCGGATTTACTAGCTAACCAATGAACATAATGTCTTGAACTGTTCAGCCGTTTGAGTAAACTAAGACAATAGAACTCACACAACATATTACTAGACACAGATTAGTTCTCATTATTGTGTTCATTTTGGCTCTGAACAACCTGGTCTTCATAAATACTCTAGAGAATTGTAACCCTTTATAAATCTTATAGAACCGGCCCAGTTCACACTCATATAGGTGATCCTTATTTTGAATTTTTTAAAAACTCCTCTTGAAAGATACCCCTCTAGGTTTTTTCAAAATATAAGTGATCATTAAAAGCATAACTTACCCTAAGTCCCCTGCATACAACATATGTTTGCAAATATCACTCTCATCATAAGAATGGATAGGAGATTGACTCCTTCAGTGATTTTTGGCGAACCACACCTAACTTAGCTGTCCCTTTGAACTTAGTTCTTGGGATCTCCAGTCATCTAAGTAGGGTTACCATTATGATAACTCTGATGTAATAGGCTTTACTCATATTCCCTCATTTGCTTTCTGGTCAAAACTTTTTATTTAGCGGATCCATTATATTATCCTTCGACAATATTCACAACTAAAAGCAAAAGTCCTACGGTGTTAAGTCTTTGATTACATCAAGACTTATCATTACTCTATGTCACTCCCATTTTCAAATATAAATAATAAACATAGAGTAGTTCCTTAGGAGTTAATAAAACCACTTTTGCTTCTACTCCAACTTTGTCCTATAGAAAGAATTGAGATTCTTTGTGAACCTATTATCGGAACCGTTACTTTGATAAAATCTTTCAAGCACCCCCACATTTTAAGCATTCCAAGAAACTTAATTTCTCTTGCTGGTGTATAATTTCACAAAAATATTAATACACCCTCACAATTCTGAGGTAAACCAGAATATATTAATTGGTGTGCTTGAACTAAATAACAAGATATAAATTGCTTTGTGAATATAATCACAATACTAATTTATCTAAAATACAATTAGATTTCATAACTTTCTTTTGCAGTACAAAGGAAAAATAGCTAATATCGGTTGTGACCACAACACTATCAAAAAACGTTTCTTTAGCCATGCATTATTTCTTTTTGGTTAATTGTAACCCTTAATTCCAATCTCAACATGGAATAAAAATATCACTGTATAACGACATTTACATCTTATTTGTCATATCCAGTATTAGTGACTACGTTGACAATTACCAAAGCGATTTTCACCCATTAAATATTTTAACTTCATATAATATTTCATTACGGAGTTATCAGTCACCATACCAATACTTGTTTGAGTATTAGTTTTTGTAGCCATCAATTCTAAATTATAAAACAAAATTATAATCAGAATTTTATAATACACAGAAAATTAAACCATAAACACAGAATTTTAAATTCAAATAAAAGAAACAAGAATTGTAACTTTTATTTTCAATTAATTTGAAAATAAAATAAAATAAAATTTTATTTAACCAAATTAATTCCACACAGAAAAATAATGAACACTTCAAAAATTAAAATACTAAAACAAAATTTTAATTAATGAACACTCAAAAATTATTTCTGAAACCAAAATTAATTTCTGATAAACTTCACAAATAAATATTCTGAATTGTTAATTACACTAGTATATTACTACTAGTTGTCAAAAAAAATAGACAGTATATTACTATTATCTATCAAACAGTATATTACTACTATTTGTTTTTCCAACCAGAATATTATTTTGTAAAACTACAGAAAATAATTTCTGTAAGAAAAAAAAAAAAAAGAAGTAAGGAAACAAACGAAATTTTTTTTAAACAGAATAATTCGAATCTGTCTTAAGATTGTTGGAACAATCTGATATATATGTAACAACCTGAAAGTTTAAGTTGTCCTTTAAATTCTATATTAGTATTATTTAATTATAAATGAAAAAAACCCTAAATTTTTAATTAAATATTTCGTAAGAGTAAAATAAAGTATTAAATGTTATGGGTGTATGAGATAAAATGTAATTAAATTAGGGATTATATATTATCGGGAAAAAAAAAAGAATATATAATTAGTTTAAGATTTGGGCCAAATATAATTAAGCAACTATTTAAACTTAGGGCTGCAAATGAATCGAGCTGCTCATGAACAAGCTCGGCTCGGCTTGGCCCATTTAGTAAACGAGCCGAGCTTGAGCTCGCATGAGCTCGGCTCGTTTATCTTTATTTAAATTATATAATAAATATATTATTTATATATTAAATATTATATAAATATATATGAATACATTATTTATATATTAAAAATATATAAATATATATATAATAATATAAATACATTTTTTATATATTAAATAATATAAATAATATTAAAAAAAAATTATCGAGCCAAGCTCGAGTTTCATTAAAATTAACGAGCCGAGCCGAGCTTGAGCCTAGTTCCTTATCGGGTCGAGCTCGAGCTCAATAAACGAGCTCGATAAGTAAATGAGTCGAGCTCGAGCTCAACAAAGCTCGGCTCAGCTCGATTCGTTTGCAGCCCTATTTAAACTTATCCGTTGGAAGGATAAGCTCAAATCTAGAGTATAATAATAGTTGTGATATAGCAAGGCTACGTAGGGTGCTACGTGTCACCCCAAGACTTGTTGAGCAAGTGTTACATCGTAGTATATAAAGGAGGTGCGGGGCCTGTGAACGAGAAGAAGGAAAATAAACAAGGAAATGGGACGAAAATGCTGTCAAGAAGATCTTTAATAGTGGAAAGAATGAGTAAGCTATTAATTTTAAGGTAAGTTAGAGCATCTCCAACGGTAATAAGCATTTTACCTATCTAAACATTACTATAAAGTATATATTTTATTTTGCCTATCAACTATTTCATGTTTCTACTCCAACCATGTTCTTTATTTTAGCTATTTATCTAAATACTATTCAGCTTGCTTGTTTTCATTTTTCAGAAAACACTTTTCAGAAAATTCTATTTTCTTATTTTCCATGTGTTTTTTGTTTTTACTGAATTTTTTTAATATTTTAAGCAATTTTTTTACTTTTTAGACACACCTAACATAAATACACCTAAAAAGTAAAAAAATTGTAAAAAAAATCTTTTAAAAATTCACTAAATACCAAAAATATAAAAAAAAAATACAAGAATTTAGTATATTTTTTGTATTTTTATGTATTTATTTATTAATTTTTTAAAATATTTTTTCAGAAATTTTTTACTTTTTAGATACATCTAACTAAGGTGCATCTAAAAAAATATAAAAAAAATGTTTAAAATTTAAAAAATATTCACTAAAAACAAAAGAATACGAAAATAAAAAAACTCAATTTTCAAAAAACTTAATCCAAAAAACTCAAACCAAACACACTGATTAATTTTATAAAATGCCACATCAATAACAAAGATGGAGGGAAATAATCGTAATGATTAAATACATTTTACTTAGCTTTGAAGGCTAGCTACATGTAGCTAGTGAATGTGAGTTGAGCTAAAATGCCTAATCATATGCCTAGTGCATTGGAGTTGAAAAAAATGAGTTATACTAGGCATTTTGACTAACAAGCATTATATACCTAGTGCGTTGGAAATGCTCTTATATTATACCTTGAGTTACCCATAATATATTTTACGCATGTTTTGACTTACCACAATATATATTATACAAATTATATTTTATGAGTTATATTAATACAAGTTATGTTTTATAAATATTTCAATTACGTGGATTAATTTTTGAACTCTATTTGTTAAAATGAAATCCATGGATATATTTGTTTATATTTTAAAGAATATTTGACAATGACCTTATAAACAATTATGTTTTGTAAGTACCACCACGGGAGTTTCACGCTTGGGGGACTTAAATAACCATTGGCCTCTATTTGACCACTTTATGGCCCTCTGTTGTTATGGATCTATTGACCTCTGTTCCGCGTAGAGCAAAGTGATGTGCGGAGATAATTGCTATACTATTGTGGGAGTTACCTCTGTAATTCGTACAAGCCAATTCTTGAATCCATACCTCTGTTCTGACTGTTACTCTTGTGACCTTTGTTCTGTTCTGTTCGGTACCGTGGTTATGGTTATTTATTTACATAATCTCAATTTTGTTACTTAAATGATTATTTGTTCAGACTAAGTTATCTTAATTATTTTAGTTAGATAACTATCCATTATTATTTTGTGTCCCTCATACTATTTGCATAATATTTCTCACTCTGCTATGTACTTATAGCTGTTTACCAATTTTCAGGAAACAATGAGCTGCGGAATAGACACACACAGTACTTTTATGATATTTTTATATGTAAATATCGGCCTCTTTGGTCAATAAATTTTGTAATAAAAATAGAAATTCCGATGATTATTTTAGTACCCTCACTTAAATATTATTTCTACTCGCGTTTATTTATTTGTTCAAGAATTGGCCGAAGGTAACTTCAGTTACTGGCCATCACGATACTTAACTCATGGGTACGGAGAGTAGATCGTTACAATATATAGACCCGAACAGGTGTGAAAAACGAACTGAACATGTAGGTTTTTTTGAATGAACAGGTAGTGTTTGAATTTCATGAATCGCTAAGCGTTTGATCTGTTGAACTGCATGATTCAAATCTAAGTAGCTGCAGTAGACGGCAATTTAAAACTCAGAAAAGCTTTGAATCTATTTAGGAATTTCGAACTGAAGGTGGTAAAATTTGGACAGAAAATTAAATTCAATTTTGGCACAAATTTGGAATTTAATTTCATTAAGAATTTTCTGAAAAAATTCAAATAAATTTTGTCCAAAAAATTAATGTTAGAACCGACCCGACCCACAACCCAGCATGGCACGACGGCATGTGAGCGTGTGTGTGGTGGTTTGGGTTAAGGTTCACTTTGTCATAACTCTTCCCTTCTACAAACTTGCCCTTTGGGGTTCAACCCAAATGCTCTAAAACTTATATACACACATAAGTTTTCTTAAGTTTCTAATGTGGGATAACCATTTCAAGGAAATTTATATTTTACTTCTTGAAATGTCCATTTCACGAATCTGAAAACGACGTTAAGTTCCCATTTACTCATAAATGGTTTTGACGAACCATCTTCGCCGCGTGACTTGTCATGTGGTAAGAAACATGTCACTTTTTCGGACCCACCCCAAAAGACGTTTGGGGCCCACTCCATTTTGGGTTCAAAATTGACTCAAAATAAGCCTATAAAAATCAAATTTTCCAACGACCTTAGTTTTTTTGTTATATGTTTGATTGCAATTTGAGTATGGAGTTTTAAAAATATTGTAGAATTTCGAATTATGTGCTTGCTTATAAGTTTTGAAAATAATTTTTAAATTGTGTTTTGAGTTTAAAATATTAAAATTAAAAAAAATAAAATATTTACAAACTAAAATAAAATATTTATTATAAAACACTTTAAAAATATTTAAATAAAAAATTATATATTTAAAATAAAAAATAAAATTTTCTTAAACATTTTTTAATATTTAAAAAAAATCAAAAATTTCAAAATATAACTCAAAATTTAAAAATTTAAAACTTAAAATACAATTCAAAACTCTTTTCAAAATTCAAAACTTATAACTAAATAAATTTTCTTTTTAAAACTCAAATCATAATTTCATACTTACATCACAACTCTGCATTTAAATTATAATTTTAAAACTAAATCAAACTTAAATCATAATTTTAAACTAAGGCTAAGTTTGGAAAGACTAAATAAGTATATTTTTTGACTTTTTATAAAATATGAGTTGGATTTAAATTGAGTTTAAAATGATGTATTAGAGAGGTAATGTGACTTAAATAAAATAATATAACTTAAATAAGATAGTAACGTTTTAATTTTTTAATTTTTTTAAGAATGCCAAACATGACCTAAATTAAATGTACCTTTGTTTTCCTTTAAGAAGGACCTATGAAGCGGCCTCAGCAAGCTCAACAAGGAACAAAAGCCTATCTAGTTTTTTTTTTTTTTTTTTTTTCGTTTGAACTTCCGTGTTATTTTTCAGCTTTATTTGACTTGCTATGATTAGACAGTCCGCACCTTCTTTGGATTCCTTTTCTCTAGACTATTTCGAAAATAAATTATTTTAATAATTTTAAAATTTTTTTAACTAAAATATATAATTGATAAGCAAAATCTTAATTAGTTAGATAATATAATAAAGTACAGAAAAATTATCCTGTATAACTCAAATTAAAAAGTAATGGAAAGTAAAAAGAATACTAAAAAATAATGGAAATTAAACTAGCAATATTTGTTTTAAAGTAAAAAGAATACTAAAAAATAATGGAAATTAAACTAGCAATATTTGTTTAAAAAAAATTAAAATATGTTTTGCAAAATATCCTGTATAACTCAAATTAAAAAAATACTAAAAAGTAATGGAAATTAAAATATCCTGTATAACTCAGCCTTCGTTTGAGAAGTGAGTTGGCTTTTTGACTTTTTAACTTTTTTGACTACATGAGCCTGAGCTCAAAAGCTTAGTTTGGGAAGGACTTTTTGACTTTTTGACTTTTTTTGACTTTTTTTGTAAAAGAAAAATATAATGATTATGAGTTGGATGTGATATTTTGTCTGTTGTGGCTCAAAGAGCCAAAAAAAACCCCAAAGAGCCCTTGCCAAACGACACCTCAAATTAACTTGTTAATCAAACTAACAATATTTTGCAAAATATACAAAAAAAATTATATGTTTTTCCACAAATATTTTTTACCCATATTTCTCTCTACAACTCTATGTTATACAATTATATATATATATATATTTTTTCCATTATTTTCTTACAAAATTATTCATCTATTTAAATACATGTAAAAAAATAAATTTTCATTTCTTTCGCTCTATATTTTACCATTTTTATTTTATATCATACGTTGAAAGAAACATAAAAATTTGAAAATGAAACAAAATAAATGAAAGGTAAACAAAATAGTCAAATTTTCACCTACCTTCTCTTCTTTTTTAACTTTCTACACAAATCAATCATCCAAACACAACTTAAAGATAAAATAAGAGAAAAACCAAGAAAATTATTACAAGATACATTGAAATAATGAGTAAATTATAAATATATTCTTTAAAATTTACTTAAAATAAAGACTTATTTGTTCAAAACTTTGAAACCTTAAAAGGCATAATATAATTTTTAAAACCACCAGAAATAATTTGTAATTTAAATAAACTTCAAAGTGTGTTTGTTTACCAGAATAAAAAAAAGAATTCAAAGCAAAAATATAAAAAACATCTAACCCAACTTAAAATAATAATGACTCCGTTTGATGTAACTGTTAAAACAGATTATAAATTATAACTTAATAAATTATAAATTATGATTTTAATCAGACGTGATTAATTTGTTTGGTGTAACTGTTGAATTATAAATTTAAATTACTGAGTATTTTTATTAAACAAGTTGTAAAATAACTTTTTTAATTAATTTTTATTTTTTATTATTCACTACTTGTCGACATTTCTCATAAAAAAAAAATAATAATAATCTACATTCCATTTAGATCTTTTTCTATTTTTTTTAAAAAAAAATAAATAATAAAAAAAATCTAAGAAT
Source organism: Camellia lanceoleosa (assembly GCA_025200525.1). Classification (NCBI taxonomy): domain Eukaryota; kingdom Viridiplantae; phylum Streptophyta; class Magnoliopsida; order Ericales; family Theaceae; genus Camellia; species Camellia lanceoleosa. The sequence goes on from CM045759.1 coordinate 102,087,803, forward strand.
ATAACCGTAAATTAATATATCAAAAGTAAAGGGCGAGCAGCTTCTCAAAATCAATTTTTTTGAATTAAAATAAACTATTATAATCAGAAACTGTTGGAAATAAATTTAACAAAACAATTCAAAATAACTTTTCTAAAGCTAAAAGCTATAGATTGGCTCAATAAAGCCCAAACAAACCCCCCCAATAAACAGCCATCTTAGGTTACAAAATTAGAAAAGAGTTCTACTCTGAAGGATCAATATCTTGGCGCAACACTCCTACAGGAAGCACCATTAAGATTTTCTTTCCATCAAAGAAATTCACAGAAGCTACTTGATAGTAAAATAAATAAACAAATAATAATAATTTACACTACTTTAACAGGTAATACAACAGTCTCACTTTCACAGTGAACATAACAACATATCTCAAGCTGGGGGCAAACAAGTTTGATATCTCCATCAAGTACCGGTGGTAGCCATGAGTCTTCTGGTTTGATTTTAACCAAGTTTTGGAGCAATGCCTGCATAATTTTGAAATGAACACTTAAAAATTTAAAACCTAATTGCAATAAAACCAGTTTTGGCTCTTCCAAAGGCGGCCTTTAACTTTCACCAACATAGCAAAGGACTCAACAAACAAACAAGTCATTGGAGCCTTCATTTTCCACCAGTAACTGCTAATTACATGAGATGCTTTTGGAGCCCAACCAATCGTCGGGCTACAACAAAGAGCATCATTCAAATCTCCGTTCTCATGTATCAATCATCAGGCTTTTTGACAAACACTACACACATTTAGTTGTAATAAACCAAGTCAAAAACGTACAATTAAAAAAGCAAAGTGATTCGAATGAACAAAAAGGTATAATCAAATAATGCAAGCAGTACAAGTCTAACAACTACACATTAACTCATAACTTACACACTAACATGGAACACAGATTTTTCAACTGTGGGTGGTTTTGACGCAGTGGCAACAATATAACATCTCCATATTTGACAATACATGCATTTCGACACCATATGATTTCAGGTAGACAATACATGTGGAAGTGAGTAGAGATATTTAGCAAGTCAGCAAAACACATTTTTAAGATTTCAACAATATCAAAAACATAGTGATTGTGGAATTAACTGTGAAAATCAAAACGAAAGGTAAGGTCAGATCCGAATTAGGTTTTGCCTCAGAGGTAGTGACAATCCCATATCATCATTTGGATGTCTGATAATACGTGCAAATAAATGCATCATAGGCAAACCAAGAAATGGGCTTTTGTTGTGGACATTGGGTATCAAAACAGAGTTGTATCACGACTTACAAAGATTAATTGCCCTAATCCAAAACTGCATGACAAATAATAATTATGTGAAAAGAACAAACAATGCTCAGGAAAAACTAAGGGATTGTTTGGGATATATTTTTTGACTTTTTATGAAATATGGGTTGGATTGAATATGGGTTGAGTATGAGTTAGGTTTCAAGTGATGTGATAGAGAGGTGATGTGACTTAAATAAGATAGTAACTTTTTGACCTTTTTAGGGGATGACAAACAAGGCCTAATTCACCATTGAACTTCTCATTCCCTTAGTTAAAATCAACCATAACACAAATCACAATTTAATTATAGTATACATGCGCCACAAATGCTGCATCATTCTTATAGATAAATGCAAGAAAACCCAATATAAAAAATTATAAAATAAACGCATCCAGGAAAGAGGAAGTGAACAAGTTCAAAATCAACTCTTAAAATATAAATATGACTAGTAAAAAATGGAAACCAGAAAAGAGAAGACAAAGTAAAACTTGACAAGAGCTCCACCCCAATCCGCAAACATAAAGGGGGGAATAAATTCAGCAAAAGTAATACAAAAACCATTCTACTAAATGTGACAAAGTTTGTGCATCAAAGAGATTCCCAAAGACAAATCATCATACTCCGACATGGGAGTGCTGATGTCCCTGTCTATTTTATCATCACTTGCACGAACTGTTGTCTAAATGAGCAATATTCAATCATTTTTGAAGTAATTTGGATCATAGTGTTTTAAAAATGGTTGTCATCCATGTAATCAAGGGAAAAAAAAATACCATAATTGGTCATCAAACAAGTGCCTCAGATTTAAGTTTATATCATTGTCATATCAAACCATAGAAACCCAACCATCTCAATGGTTTCAGACATCAAAGTTATTAAAACTTACATAAATACATATATATATATACATAAAATCTAGAATTGCATGATGGACATTAAAATCACAGTATATTGCAAACTCGCAAAAGTGATCTCACTGAATTGTTTTATACATAAAATGCATCAGAGAGATTCCCAAAAGACCAAGTCATCTTCCTCGAATGGAGTGCTGATGTCCCTGTATTTTATCATCACTTGCAAATTATCAAAAATGTAATCTTTACATACCCATTATGAAAGGAAAATAAATAAATAAAATCAAGCAAAAATGTAAACCAACAACAGGGTCTGTAACCCAAAAACCAATTTTTATATTACAACTTGGAGTTAATTTCATCGACACTACAATCAATAAGCAAGCACTACTTTCATTAATAGTTCAGTGAATCCCAAAAAAAAAAAATAAAAAACCATCATAAACTATCAAATATAGAAAACAAAGCAAACAATGAAAAAAATTGAGTCTTTTCTAAGCAAATTGCCACATAAACTTCAAAAGATAATATGAAAATCACAACTCTTTACCATTTCAGAAGCAACAAAGCACAAGCTAAAAGAAACGCAGCTCATAGAAAAAATAAATCCCTAATCCTACAAAACCCTGTTTTCAATATTTTGATTGGATTTCAATAGGTACTAGTGAGATGGCCGTGTGCAAGGCACATCTCATGCCCATTATTGGTGCCCATTAAAAAAAATAAAACCATAATTTAAAGAAAAAAGGAATACAACTAGTTGATAGGATTGATTGGCAAGTGCCCCTATTTGTATTTTTTTATTTATTTATAAGGAATACAACTCTATTAAAATTATTTTTTCATAACTGTTTGTTGTTGCTATTACTAATTTCTTAGTTGAATTCCTAACACAAGGTTAAATTTTACAAAACTAACTCCAAATATTATCAACATGGACATGTATAGTAAATCAAGTAGATGTGCATAATTGGATTTTGGCCTAAGATCAACAACCATTGTTCATTAGGATGCCCTGCAAACAAAAATGACATGGTGAATGTAGACAGGTACCTCCAAAAGAGTACAGAAAATTTACCATGTATAGAAGAAACAGAGATCTAAGAAAGGGCATATTAAATGTCACACCAGGGCTAAAAGTGTGAATTTATTGTTGTATAAGAGGTGACACTTTTGTTCATATGGTAAATCTTTTTGGTTTGCGATACAGTTGTTGCAACTTTAACCTTCTAATTAAACATATCTACAAGAGAAATTATGAACTCTCAAAACATAAATATGAACTCTCCGTACCTCCAAAAAAAAAAATATACCGAAATGCCCAAATCTATAAGTATCTATACAACTTACAAAGGCGAAACTTTGTAAACTTATCACCAAAATGCAACAAAAAGTTTCAATTTCATGCTTCAGCCCACAAATATGACAAACATTCAATCGCCAAGCTCATGAACATTTAAAAATAAAAAAAGATTAGAAATCCATTAGTAATGACATATAAAACATAAAACAAATTTTAGAAAGAAAAAAAAAAGCACAAACACACAAATCAAAAAAATTTAAATAATAAGTAGAGAGTTACCCTCAAAGGAAGGAGAGCTAGTTGTTCATTTAAATTTTTCTGAACCAAAAATAGAAAAAGAAACTAACCAAATTTGAAAATATGAAAGAAACAATGAATGTAAAACTCATACAATCATCAACATTCATTCTCTTAGAACTACCCATGAAAAATAAAAATAATTAAAGAGGACATAGATGCAATTCTTATTCAATAAGAAAACAAATAATTGGTTGAAGAGTATAAGGGTCTTCTCTTTATTTTTCTGACAATATACTAAAACAAATTTAGGATCCTCAAATAGAAATCCCAAACATCTTCGTCAATGCATAGTAATATAGATTTAATTACATATCACCAAAAAAAACAAAAAAGATGAAAAACAATAACAAACACATTGAAGTCAGTTTTGTAATTCTGCACAGCTGAAAATAGCCCAAAAGATCCTAAACTAATTTCACAATTCACCATCACAATAACAAAACCCCAAGCAAATCAACTGAACGACAACTAAATGGTTGCAATTTGCAAGTTGCGCACAACATTGACTGAAACAAAGCACAGCTTCTCCTTCACATTGTCCATGATGAAGGTCTCATCCAGAGTAGCAAAGAAGAAAATAAAAAAAATTAATTAAAAAAAGAAAAGAAACAGAGATACACATAGTATTGAAACCCAACTCTACACTTTCTCTTTCAACGAAAAAGGAAGGAAAAAATAACAAATTAAAAGCACCAAAGGATACACATCAGATGCCTCATAATCTTCTTCATAAATCTCAGGTTTATATTAAAAAAAAATTAGGGTTTTAGAGAGAAGATATGATGAAGGAGAAAGGGAAAGATGGGATCAAAAGAGAACACAAAATCATTTCAGGGTTTTGAGAGATTGTACCAGGGATATAATAAAAACTCCATTCAATCCATGCTTTGTATATACATATATACATTGTATAGATCTTGAAATTAGGGTTTAGGTTTGGCACAGAGCTTGTGAGTGTGTATATATATATATCTATCTAGAGGTTTCGCAGCTAGGGCACAAGAAAGGATCTCTGTTGCTGCCGGTCTGGTGGTGACCGAATGGGTAATATCTACGGCTACGCTTTCTTCACCGGATATTATTAGATCGGGACCGTCCATTTAAGGGTTTTTTTTGCTTTTGAGTAATACTAGAAGCCGCAAAATTTTATCAAAAGTTTTATGGGACTCCTCTTGGTAGAAATTTTGGATTTTCGAACCTTTTTATTTCGTTTTGGCCTTTTGGTGACTCTTTTTATGCGGAAGCTTCTTAGGCCTTCTTTGGAAGACTAAATAAGTATACTTTTTGTCTTTTTTGATTAAAAAATTGAGATTAAAAATATGAATGTTTGGGTTAACTTTTTGACTTTTTATGAAAAAATGTGTAATAAAAAATTGTGAAAATTGGTTTTTAGAGGAAAATTTGAATTGAGAGTTGTGCAGCCGTAATTGTTGACTTTTGGTGAATAGTGTTAACTTTTTAACTTTTTGAGTAACTTTTTGACTTTTTGACTTTTTTCAAAGATCCCAAACAAGGTTTGTGTCCTTTTGATTCTTTCAATTTTTGACTTTTTAAATAGGATACATTTATTTTTAAATTTTATTTTAAATAATGATAATTAAATAAGATTAAGTTTGACAATTTAAAAATAATTTATTTTTTTATTTTTTTTTATCAAATTGTCTCTCTATTTTTTTATATATCTTTTCGTAAAAAGACAAAAAATATATTTATTTAGGTCATCCCAAATAACTCCTAAGTTTTTTTTACAAATATCAATTTTAAGGGTAAAATAGTCATACATAGTATTATTGTAGTTAATTTATATGTTTTTTGAAATGTAATGATTTTTTTTTAATAAATAATGCTGACACTTTCTTGATTATAAAGTTTTGTTTGGTTTGATTTTTAAGATTTATTTTAAGAAAAAAATTTCTAAGAAACTAATAATTAAGTTAGTGAAATTTTTTTATAAACACATCATTTTTATATAATATTATTTTTTGGGAGGATAGAAATAATTTTTTAAAATAATTTTTTTTATATTTATTTTCGTCAAATTAGTTTCTATTTTTCTAAAAAAATTAAACATAACGACAATTTTGATATCATTATTAAATCAATCCATTAGATCAAAAAATTAAAAATTAAAACATTTTATATATTCAATATATTGACTATACATTAAAAACCTAATAACTATCCATTATATGATAACTATCAAAAAATATTTGTTAATAACGAAAACAATCATCTATTACATGATAATTATAAAAAAATTAACAAAAATCACCCATTGCTTATCATTATCCAAACACATATTAAAAATTAATTTAGTAAAAAAATAAAATATATGAATGTAAAAGATTTATCATTTTTGTATAATTTTATCTTTAGTGAGTATAAATAATTTTTAAAAAATTAAAAATAACTTTTTGACATTATTTTTATCAAACTAGTTTATATTTTATCAAATTGATGACTTTGCCCTTAAAATAGAACATTTTTTGTTTGCAAACTAAACGATGTCTTCAATTATTTTTATTTGAAACGAGATTCAAAATTCATGATTAATTGTATCACAATTGAAATGTCAGTAACTAAAGTAATATAAGTTCCAAACTACAGGGATTATTAGTGTAATTCGCTCTTTTTTTTATTGGCTTATTTTAGTGAAAATTTTAAGTTTCTATATTTCACTCGACCAAATAAATTGAAAAATTAAAAAAGATTAAAAAAAATAATGATTTGTTTTGATTTATTTTTAGGCTTTTAAATTTTTTATGAATTTTTATTTTTAAAATTTGTCTACATAAAACGAATTGAAAATATAAAAAAAATTTAACATAATTTGAAAATAGATTACTAAATGTGGGTGCTGTTTTATGAGCACACTACTAAACAGGTACTCAGCTGGAGAATACCGGCAGAAAAAATTGCGCTCGAACAACCTGTCGTAGAAAGATAAGACTCCGGCGGTAGTTCGTCCACCCGGGGCACTCCGACGATCAAATCAGTACTCTATTATCTCTCAAAGATAGCAAACAATGCTTTACTCATTAGCCAGAATACGAAAAACGTACCTTAGACCCACGAGGGTGCCTTACTTTTATAGCCAACACTAACCTGGTTCCTCTAGAAGCCTAGCTTTTCTTGAACTTTGACTCAATGCTCATCCTACACTCTCCTATAGATAAAGATACACTCCCTCAAAGCTTTATCCTTATTTAGGCCGAGGTCCTCTTCCATTCTAGGACTCTTACAGCTTATCCGTTCATTTCAGATTCCGGTATATTCACAGATAACCTCGGCCTAGCCGAGATCACTTCGGCGCCATGACCAGGACATGTGGCACCTCGGCTGGAACATTAGTGCCACATTGGCCATGTGTTGTCATTCACAAAAATATGCCCCCACAACTGCCCCCTAGGTTCTATTACCTCGGCATCCTAAGGTGATGAAACCTATATCGTTTGTCCATATAGCACGTCGGCTAAAAAGCTTACTCTACCATTTTATTACCGAGGTCATCTTACGTCAGCTTCATAAGACTTGTAGTCTGTTTTACCAATGCCTAAAAACCAAGAACCAAGTTTTTAATGTTTTTTAACTGAGATCGTCCTTCTAGTCGAGGCTCTTGCTTCATTAAATCAAGAACTCCAAGAGTTCTATCTGCGCATGAGCTGTCACGCATGATTTCTTAACCGTTTCTACCACGTGTCTATTTCTCATTGAACCGTACCTGACACGTGCCATCAAGTTGTGTCGCTTCTACACGTGTCACCTGACAGGCACGTTGTCCAAAGCATATTCAATGCAATTTTGCCGCCTTTTCGCGTTTTAACAAAATATTTCCCTCTATCTTCATCTTTTCACTTCACGTCTTCTAATTTCTCTCTGCATTCAAGCTTTCTCTATCTCTAAACCACCATTGTCGTCTTCTCAAGGCTTTCTGTAACTGTTTCAATCATCTCCTCCAGCGAGCATTTCGTCGTTTGGCTTTGATTACTCACGTCGTCTGACTCCGGCGAGTTTCATATCGGCGCCATCTTCTTCGATGAGTCTCTGTTCTTCCCCTTTTTCAGTCTTCAATTTATTTCAAAATTTTATTGTCTTCAACTGTTGCCATCGCGAACCTGTTCTAGAATATTTGCTTGTGTGTTAAATCTCATTATTTGTATATTAAGCACGTTTGTTTCATGATTTTGTTTCTGCCCAATCCTTTCCTAGGTATATGCACACACATACATACTTGTTATTTGGCCACTGTTCTTGGCTATGCACATCTGTAGGGCTGCAAATGAACCGAGCTGTTCATGAACAAGCTCGAGTTCGGCTCGTTAAGGCTCGTTCAAACTCGATTCGATTAATAAACGAACCGAGCTCGAGCTTGAATTTCAAGCTCGATTATTAAATGAGCCGAGCTCGAGCTTACTATTGCTCGACTTGAATAGGCTCGCGAGCTTTTTTTATATTTTAAATATATATAATATAAATATTATATATTATAATAAAATATTTTTAATTATATTATTTATAATATATAATATAATATATATAGCAACTTTAAACTTTTTATTTATATAATATTTTATATTTTATCTAACTATATTATATTGCCCTCAAAATTTGAAGGCCACTAGCGCAGCCAACATCTCCATTTATAAGCAGTTATCCTTAGCAAATTCTTCCTTTGAGACCGATGTGGGACTTTTGCTGCCAACATCTCCATTTATAAGCAGTGATCCTTAGCAACTTCTTCCTTTGAGACCGATGTGGGACTTTTGGTGCTAGCCTTTGTGAGTCCTTAGTTGAACCCAATGAATTTGGGAGTCCCACATCAGTTAAATATGTATTTCAAAGACAAACAAATCTCTATTTAAGTGTAGTAGCTGCTAGCTTTTGTAATTTCACTTAGTTGGCTTGGCTTGGCTTGGCTAACGAGCCATAACGAGCTGAGCTCAAGTTACATAAATTTTATACGAGCCGAGCTCGAGCTTACATATTTAGGCTCGTTTCGAGCTCGAATCGAGCTCGAACACTTCTATAATAAGTCGAGCCGAGCTCGAACATAGTAAAACTCGGCTCGACTCGGCTCGATTATAGCCCTACACATCTGCACACACTTCATACAATGTTCTTGAATTTCTGTTTCGTTTTCTTGAGCCTGAATCACGCTCTTGTTTCTATTTTCTTGTTGCATTTGCCAGATTCTTGCCTCTAATTCCTTTTTTCCTCAAAGATTTAGGTTTGGGCTTTGGAAGAGAAATCATAAAATTAGGAAAACTGAAACAAACTCCCTTTGATCTTGAAAAACCCTTGCCCCAGTTTCTATTTTAAGTTTGGCCAAGGTCCTCTCAAACCTATTCCCAACTTTTTTTACTTGAACTGTGTGCCAATACCTCCCAAGCCAACATCATGGGTATGTTTAGGTGGAGAGTAAACACCTCGGAAAAGCTTGAGTATTTCAAGAGGGAGTCCTCTATCCCTATCGATGTCCAACTCAGGTTGGTTGGAGAGGAGGACTCCATTATGCCCAATGACAATCTCATGCCATTTCCAGTAGTTGCTTTCATCGAGTGCGAACTTAGGTTTCCTTTCGACATCCTCTTTCGCCAAGTCCTTCACTATTACAAACTTAACCCAATGCAGTTAACCATTAACTCCTACAGAGTCATAAACGGTATAATTTCCCTAGCTCGCCGAGAAAACGCCAGGATAACACAAGCCGACATCCAATACTGCTATACCATGTGTGACCTCAAATCAGAAAAATGCTACATTTATTACCTCAAGTTGAGGTCAACCGAGTACAAACTTATTGCCGACCTCCCAGACTCTAACAAATGTGCTGGAGATGATTATTTCATCGTCTCGGGCAACTAGGAGTTCCCACTAGATGATGACCTCCATCTCTACCCCTTGAGCCGATAAGTTTTTAAAGAGCGTAATGGTAAGAACCAGGTGTCACTTTACTTGCTTTCAAGTCTTTATTGCTTTGTTTCTTTTATATGTTCTAATGTCTATTTTTTACTTTGCAGTTCTTCCTCAGCCTCCAAAGGACTTCCGCAAAACCTTTTATCCCAGCAAAGACTTCAAGAAGCTGCTGGGCTTGCCTGTTGATCAGCACAAGGCCCCCCGCTGCTAAACTACATCCCTACTTATAAATCCACTTTGCCCGACGTCCCTAAGAAGAGCAAGTCTCCACCCTTAGCAACAACTCCCCAAACCACTTCATCGCCAAGGCCTGATTAGGAATCAACCTCTGGTCCCGTGGAGTAACCGTTGACATCTGCTCCATAATTAATCCCTCCTACCCAACGTCAACGTCAATGTCGTCGCCGAGTTCCCATCTTTGCTCCCGCAAGAAAAACTCACAACCGAAAACGACAGAGTGCTGAAGCATCGGCTTTTGATTCGGCCAACCCCCTCATTGCACTACCAATAATTCACTTTGGCACCAAGGTTACAGTCGCTGCCACTACCGACGAGATGGGGCGCACTAAGGCCATCGCCGAAGATCTTCTAGCCGACATCCCCAATATTGTTACAGTCCAATCTTCACCATCGCAATCCCAACCAAAGGCCAAAGCCAAGGCAACAGTGACTCAGATCGACTCTGAGGACACTCTACCTATATCCAAGCTGGCTGAGGTTGAGAAGAGCACCTCCACCGCTGAGAAGAGGCCCACCAAAGCTGACCCCTCTAAATCCACTAAGTCAAAGAAGTTGAAATCGGACTCTGTAGCCACCTTGGGTTCCCTTAAATCTGATGACCCCTGGGCGCCCTTTATTATAATTGAGGACAAGGCAGTCAGAACCGGCGATAGCACTTCTGATATTGAGGTTGACGTTGCCCTGTTTACTGCGTTGCTCCTTTCCAATGACCTCAACCATATGGCCGAGGTCAGCGAATATGAAAATTTCACTCTGATGGTGTAGTATTTTGTACTAGTAAATTCCTAGCATGTAGTACTCTCCATTCTTTGTTTCTATACTACAAAAGTTCACTAACTTTGTTCATTCCGTTGTTTCTAGGCGATCTAGCACGCCCACTTCTTTGCAATGCAGACTGAGGACATGAAGAAGAAGTTAGTCTGTAAGACCAAGGAGGCTACTGGCTTGCTTAAGTTGTTAAACAAAGCCGAGGCCAAAATGAAAGTCCTTATAGATCAGGTTAAGTCAGCTAAGCAAGCCCAAGATGAAGCAGAGGAAAAGACAGGTGCTACAAAGGCTGTTGCTAAGGTTCTCAAAGCCGAGAAAAAAGAGGCCGAAGCAAAAACAGCTGAAGCCCAAGAAGAACTCCGAAATGCCTTGGCCACAAAAGATGCTGAAATCAAAGCGGCGGACAAAAAGGCCTACGCCAAGGGGGCAGCCAACGTCCGCGAGGAGTACAAGAAATAAGTCAGACAGGCATGCAACAAGGGTTACACCCTTGGTTGGATGGCTGCTCTGAAGGAGTTGGCTATCCCCGAGGATTATTCCCTTCATGATGGAGGCCGACTTGCTTTGCCATTCCCCCCTCCCACTTCAAGCTAATCTGAGGCTAAGACTGGGAAGGAAGAAAGAGAAAAAGAAGATAGAGAGGAAGACAAAGACGAAGAGGCCGAGGTGGCAGTTAATGCTGAAGTTCTTGCTGGAGCTAAGTCCCCAACTCTGAATGAGCAAGTTCTGGACTTGACTCAAGATGAGGAGGACGAGGTCTCAAAAGGTGCCTCCCTCAAGAAGACTACATCCGGGGTGCCTATCATCGAGAAGAGCCCCAATCAAACTTTGTAAGAAATCGACGCCGAACTCGAGGCTGAGAAAGCTGCCAAGAAGTTGTCACAGTTGTCTTCTGGGACATATCTTGCCACCGACGCCGAGTAGTCTTAACTAGGAGCTTTTATTTCTGTGCCTTGTACTTTTTGGTTTATGAACGATGTTAGCTTTTGTTTGGCCAATGTGCCTCCTTTTTTTGTAAATGAATAAGTAACCCCTCTGTAGGCCGATACACCTCTTTTCCTTTTGAATGCAAGTATAATTTTCTTCTTTCAAGTATTTGCTTGTTTGTATGTTTTTATTGCTTCTATACTTAGAATATTTTTGCATGTCTTCAAAGTGTACTTTTATCTGTAATACCTCGGACATAACTTCTTGATTGCTTACCTCGGCCTTGGTTTGACACTTAAAAACTACACTGAAAACATTGCAAAAGTATTTTCATAAGTGTTGACTTAAACTTGCCACTTCACTCTTTTTTATCAAAACTTTTGTCTTCTATATTCCCTGAGTTCGACAACCCTGCTCATCTCAGCAAGTGCGTATGTACTTCTACTTCTACAACATTATTTCGGCTTAACTTTAACTTGTAAATTTTTTTGAAAATTTCAACAATTGTTAAGCCAACTCTAGCTTGTAAAAAATTCCAACTCCTAAACACTTTAAACTTCATCCATCATTCTCTAGCACTCTGCCCCTAATGTGAACTTAAGTTTCACTTATGTTCACATTAAGTACTTGCCGATGACCTTGTTGCCAAAGTTAGATTTAAACAAAGACTAGCCAAAGTTCTCAACCTTGGTTTCTCTGTTAACCTTAATGAAATACACCTATTTCCAATCTGAGTTTGATTCTGCCGACATGGCAAGTCTAGGTTAGTTCAAGAGACTGGTCAATCGTATTACATAAGTTATTAAAAATCGAGTTAAAATTTTATTATTACTTCGGCTAATAATAAAAAAAATTAATTAAAAAGCTAAAAATCTAATAATAAAAAAAACTTCAAGTTGCAAGGTCTTGGCAACTCTTTGCCTTCATTGTCTTGAAGCCTGTATGCCCCATTGCCGGCGACTGAGATGATTCTATAAGGTTCCTCCCAATTTGGGCCAAGCTTGTCCACTCTGGGATCCTTCTTGTTACCGACGACCTTTTTTAGGACGAGGTCCCCAACTTGAAGCTCTCGTGGGTTGACCTTCTTATTGTAAGCCCTAACAAGCTGCTGCTGGTATGTCCCCAGCCAAATTGTTGCTCTCTCCCTTCTTTTTTCCAACAGGTCCAGATCTCGGTCCAGAAATGCCTCATTAGTCCCATTCTCTACTCTTTAGGTTCTGATCCTTGGGATGCCGACTTCTAATGGGATTACTACCTCTGTGCCATAAGCCATGGCAAATAGGAATTCCCCAGTTGATCTTCTCGGAGTAATCCAATATGCCCAGAGTACATTGGGCAACTCATCTACCCATTTTTTCTTTTGCTGCTTGCAGCCTCTTCTTGATCCCATCCAAGATAGTTGTGTTGGATGCTTCTACCTGACCATTGCTTTGAAGGAAGCTTAGAGTGGAATAGTAGTTCTTGATTTTGTATTTGACACAAAAGCTTTTGATTAGCTTACTGTCAAACTGTGTGCCATTGTTTGCTATTATTGCCCTTGGAATCCTAAACTTGGTAATGATGTTCTTCCATATGAAGTTCTTCACATCAGTATCTCGAATTTTCGCAAGGGGTTCTGCTTCTACCCACTTGGTGAAGTAGTCTGTTGCTACCAACATGAATTTTCTCTGTCTAGTTGCTTGGGGTAGTTACCCAACTAGATCTATACCCCACTGGGCAAATGGCCAAGGACTAGATACTGGATTTAAATCCGCTGCTGGTTGATGTATCAAAGGTGCGAACCTTTGACACTTCTCGCATTTTCTGGCATAGGCTTCAGCATCTTTCTGCATGTAGAGCCACCAGTACCCATGAGTAATGGCCCTATGAGCAAGTGACCTGCCCCTAGCGTGGCTTCCACATACTCATTCGTGTATTTCATACAAGAAGTCTTCAACTTGTAAAGAATGCACACATCTCAAAAGGGGACGGGTAAAAGACCTTCTGTAGAGATGTCCCTCTGTTGTTAAACTGAACCTTGCGGACTTCAGTCTGGTCTTGTGTGCCTCTTTTCTATCCTCTGGCAGTTTTCCATATCTAAGAAACACTACTATTGCATTCATCTAACTTGGTCCCATCTCCACACACATTGCTTTATACTCTGTGATTAGTGGTTCCACACTTGGGTCTGACAAGTAGTAAACCATTATTGTCCTTGCCTCTCCTGATTTCATTGCACTAGCCAGGTTAGCTAAGGCATCGGCATGGCTGTTGTCATCTTGGCTTACCTGCTGTAGTCAGCAGTCTTGAAACAAGGCCAGTAGTTTAACAACCTCTTTAACGTAGGCTATCATTCTTTTATCTCGAGCTGTATACTCACTTGTTGCTTGGTTCATAATTGGCTGGAAGTCACAAAAGACCATAACCTCGTCGACTTCCATTGCTGCTGCCGGCTTCAATCCTGCGATCAAAGCTTCATACTTTGCTTCATTGTTGGAGGCTTTGAACCCCAAACAAATTGATTGCTCTAACATTCATCCATCTGAAGATACTAGTACTACTCCTTTCCCTGCTCCCTATCGGTTTGAACTCCCATTAACAAACAGGCGGAAGGAGTCACAGATGTAAATATCGCAGGGCTTGAGTTTCTCTTCTTTATTTTGCTCTATTGTGGGATTTTTCATTCCCAGCTGGGTCTCTTCTTGTTCTCCTAGACATCTTAAGCATGCTCATCGGCTTCGACGTGGGATGGCTCTGTGTGAACTTCAACCTGAAGTCGGCGAAACACGGCCTTTGATTGTCGTGCAGGCCTAAATTCCAAGTAGTATTGGCCCAATACTACTGCCCATCTAACTATCCTTCCTGTCAGATCTCCTTGCTGTAATAGGAACTTCAAAGGATGCTCAGTTAATACCACAATCTTGTGGGCTTAAAAGTAATGATTCAGTTTCTTGGAAGCCTACTAAGGCCAGTGTCAGTTTCTCTAAGGGTAAGTATTTGGTCTCTGCATCTGCTAGGACTTATATAGTAAACTGCCCTCTGTTCTCCCTTTTCTTCTCTGATTACCACTGCACATACTGCATGCTCTGAAACCGCCAAGTATAAAAACAGCTCATCTCCCGGTACTGGATTTGAGAGAACTGGCGTTGTGGTCAAGTATTTTTTTAAGCCGGCCAAGGTGACTTCGTACTCTTCTGTCTACAAAAAGTCTGTGGCTTTCTTCATTAAACTAAAGAAAGGTTTGCATTTGTCAGAACTTCTGCTTATGAACCTATTCAGGACTGCGGCTCTTTCAGTCAACATCTACACTTGTTTTGCCGATGTTGGGTTCTTCAAGTCTAAGATGGCCTTGATCTGATCTAGGCTCGCCTCAATGCCCTTTTTAGTAACCAAGTATCCCAGGAACTTTCCTGACCTAACTCCAAATGCGTACTTTGACGTATTGAGTCGGAGCCAAAACGTTCTCAAGATATCAAAGACTGTTTTTAGGTTGGCTAGATGATCCTCAGGTTCTTTGGTCTTCACGGCCATGTCATCAATGTATACCTGCACTGTTTTGCCTATTAGATGTCTGAACATCCTGGTCACCAATCTCTAGTAAGTTTCTCCTGCATTTTTCAACCTAAAAGGCGTCACTCTATAGCAATACAACCCTTTTGGGGGTGATAAATGCAGTCTTCTTCTCATCTGGGGGGGGTACATGGCTATTTGATGGTATCCCTGTAAGCGTCTAGGAAGCTCATCTTTCTATGCCCTGAAGTGGTATCCACCAATTGGTCAATCTTGGGGAGTGGGAAACTGTCTTTGAGACAAGTTTTGTTCAAGTTGGTGAAGTCTACGTAGACCCTCCACTTCTCATTCTTCATCTTCACAATAACTGTGTTTGATAACCATGTTGGGTAGTTTACCTCTCGAATAGCTCTGGCCTCCAAAAGTTTACTTACTTCCTCCTCTACTACCTTAACATGCATCAACATAGGTCTTCTTACTCACTGGATGACAGGTTTGGCCGATCTGTCCACATTTAGTCTATGACAACTGACCTCGGGGTCAATGTCAAGTATCTCGTATGATGTCCAGGCAAACACGTCAATGTTTGCCCTCAAGAACGCCTCTAACTCATTTTCCTTTTCCTCGACCAAGCTTGAGCCGAGAAGGAAGAAGCGCTCTTCATCCCCTTACTGGACTAGGATCTTTTTCAGGACTTCCTCACTTTTCTCGGCTAGTTCTTTGCCGACGTCCTCAAGGACCTCCATGTCCTCATCCTCAATCTCTACTGTTTCTGCTTCTCGTATGTTGCAGGTGGATTTCATTGCTGCTATGGAGCAATTCTTTGCCTGTACCTGATCACCTCTAATTTCCTCAATTTCATGTTCTATTGGGAACCGCAACAGCTGGTGCAGTGTTGAGGGAACAGTCCCAATTATATGCAGCCATGGCCTTCCTAGGATAACGTTGTAAGGTGAGGGGGTGTCAATGATTGTGAACTCTGTGCTCACTTTCCTGGTGCCTGCTTACACCTCCAACTTTATGATCCCCAAGGGCCATGTTGGTGTTCCATTGAACCCAACCATTAGACTATTGGACTGTTCCAGATCGTCTTGGTGAAGGTCGAGCTCCTTATAGCATCTGATATACATGATGTTACAAGAGCTGTCTTGGTCAACTAGAATGCGCCTTACTTGGTACTCTCCAATCTTCAAAGATGTCATGAGAGCATCATTGTGTGGATGTTAAACCATGTCTAGGTTGGCTTCAGTAAAAGATATCATTGGTCCCTGGCGCTCGCCTGCCCTAGGCCTTTTTTGCTGGACCTGACATACGTGCTGTAAGTGTCTTACCCTCTGAGTCTCCCTACGTATCTTATTCTCATTGACCCTCGAGTGAATCACATTGATCACTCGAGGTCCTTCTACTTGTGGTTGCGGTGCTGGTGGGGGTGGTGTTGTTGGTGCTTGGGGCAACCTTACCTGTTCTTCCCTTATTCTGGCCTCATCCACCTTAGTCCGTCTAGGAGCTCGGTTGTTGACGGACTTCAGCCTTTTGGGTGCGCTGCTCCCAGTGTCATTGTGAGTCCTCTTGGACCTCCCTCCATTCGTCGTGTGAAAACAAAGCTCTTTGCCTTGAACATGTCGATGTTCTTTGGTACGATGTGTCTTCTGAGACTCTCTTTTCATCGATTCTCCTCGCTCGACCTCCTATGAAGGCCGATGAGAATGCTCCATCGCTCTGTTATACTGGGGGACTGTAGGGATTGCTTTCTGCCTCTTTTTGTGGGCATCGTTCTTGGTCGCTGGGATCGGCGTGTCCTCTAATGGGAACAGCGGTTGCATGACGTTGTTCTGCATCATGAAATTGACAACCGATTGTAGGTCCGCCAATTTATTTTCCATCCTTTTCATTTCGCCGTCTCTTCTCAGGTATCTATCTTTCCATACCTAGAGGTTGCTTTCATTGTAACACTCACCTCGGTTTGCCTTCTTTGGCATGTCTCTCTCTTTGCCGACGTTTTTTTCCCCGGGATTCTGCTTCTAGGGTTTTTCACTGCAGTTCTCCTCTTCTACGTTAGGGTCAAAGTGTTTTCCACGTCCAGTAGGGATGTCGTCTCCAGTCTTCTCTTTCTGTCCGTCGTTGGCCATATATTCTCCTTTCTTTTCCACAAACGACGCCAAAATTGTGGGTGCTGTTTTCTGAACAAACTGCCAAATAGATACTTAGCTGGAGAACACTAGCAGAATAGATTATGCCCAAACAACCTGTCCCAGAAAGATAAGACTCTGGTGGTGGTTCGTCCACCTAGGGACACTCTGACGATCAAGTCAATACTCTATTATCTCTCAAAGATAGCAAACAATGCTTAACTCACTAGCCAGAATACAAAAAATGTACCTTAAACCCACGAGGGTGCCTTACTTTTATAGCCAACACTAACCTAGTTCCTCTAGAAGCCTAGCTTCTCTTGGACTCTGGCTCAATGCTCATCCTGGACTCTCCTATAGATAAAGATAAATTCCCTAAGAGCTTTATCCTTATCCAGGCTGAGGTCCTTCCCCATTCTAGGACTCTTATAGCTTATCCGTTCATCTCGGATTTTGGTATTTTCGTAGATAACTTCGGCCTAGCCGAGATCACCTCGGCGCCATGACCAGGATACGTGGCACCTCGGCTGGAACTTCGGTGCCATCTTGGCCACGTGTTGTCATTCACAAAAATATGTCCCCACACTAAAAATAAATAAAGGGCTTAAAATCCATCTAATTCCAAAACAAAATGTTTGGACCAATTAGTCTTGTATATTTTTAATTGTTACTAAAAAAATCTTTTCTTTTCTTTTTTTCAAAATTTAAAGATGCTGTCACATTCCACTATTGTTGGACCATCATTGGACATCCGTCTAACAGTTACCAGAAACTCGCCAGAATGTTCAATATCATTGTAAATTAGTCGGAGTGTTCTGAACATCATTGAAAATTGTCGGAATGTTCAGAATGTCACTAGACGTCAAGAACCTATCAAAAATTCACCGAAATGTCTAGAACATCACCGGGAAAAAAAGAAGAAGAAGAGGATGAAAGGGAGAAATTATAGCGAAAAACATAGCAAAATTTAATCACATCCTCTTCAACAACACAAACCACAGAAAAAAAAAAAAAAACTCTTTATCATACAATTGCATAAATTTATAGTGTCAAAATTGTAATAATTATCAGTTTGCTCATTTGCAATTTATCAAAACACTATTTCACGTCGCGACAATGGCCTTAGATCAATAGTTTCTAAGGGTTTGTAACTTTTTAATTTGTCAATATTTGCTCTTTTTTTGTTTTAATAAAGAAAAAAAAAAAAAAAGGCTAGAGTCATAGAGAAAAGTATAAACGTATCTTTAAAACTGTAAAAATTTACAAGTTTCACTTCCTGTAATTAAAACTCTATTTTTTTTTTTTTTTTCAAAACTTGAAATTTTTTTCCCATTAAAACAGGAAAAAAATAGTGCGTAACACAAAAAAAAAAAAAAAAAAAACAAGAAGAAGAAGAAGAAGAAGAAGAAGAAAAACTGAGAGATCGAAGGAGATAGACAAACATAGAGAAGGATTTTAATACACCAACTATTTTTTGCTTAAATCTAACTAGATTTGATGTAGATCTATTTTAAATTTGAACATTTTGTTGAGTTATTTTGTGATTTTGGCCAGATCTGAATAGATCTATGTTAAGAACATCGCTAAAAACTCATTTCCTTGAGGGTGAAATAAGGAGTCGGTGATTGGTGGTTACCAATAAACTCTAATAGATAATGGTTGCCAGCCACCGATAAATATAAAGCAAAAAAAAAAAAAGAAGAAGGAAGGCGTCGTCAATTCTATATCTGGAAGTGAAAAAGAAAGAGCAAAAGGCGCTAGACTTTTAGATCTACACAAAAGGAAAATGAGTGGGAGCCCTAATTAGAGCTACCACTAATGATGTGGCAGTGGGTCTCACCCACTGCCATAGTGTGTGTTGTGTCTGTGTTTTTTTTTTTTTCTCCATTTCCACCTCATTAGTAGTGGATTAGAGCCATTAAATTAGTGGTCTATAATGACTGTACACAAAATATTGTGAGATTAAAAAGAACTAGCTTGTTTGATACAGGATTTATGGGTAATTTACTCAAAAAATAATGATTATTCCAAATAACCTTATGCGTTTATATAAGCTATTGGGCTTTTTTTAGAAAAGCCTTCCGAAATGTGAATTTGGGCTTACTAATCCCAAATGTGAATTTGGGCTTATTATTTTTTTAAGAGCTCAAAAAGCCTTATTTTTTTCTACCTTGCTTAGATAAGCCTTCCCTCATTATTTTGACCTAGAATACATAAGCCTTCCCTCCAGGGATGGCCACAGGATGGGTTTGCTGTGGGGTTGTAGTCTCCTACTTTCATCCCGTATCATATTTGGATTGGGGACAAATCAAGTTGATAGTGGGAGTGGATTAATTTTATAACTTAAAAAATGAAAACACTAATAAAAATTACAGATAAGGTAATATATTATGGATAGTAATTTATAATTAATAAAAATTAAACCATATAAGATGATAAATAAATAATAACTGTAATATTTTGGGTTGTTTTGGTCCTATCCATTGTGATCAGAGAAGGTACCTTTGGTGGATTTTAAAATTAAGATGATATAACCCTAATTTGGTACCAATTCTAACATGGGCCCAAGTTCTATGGACCTAGTTGCTCATTTTGGCCCAATAGAACCATGACAAGGTCAAGGTTGATCGAGGACACCTACACACATTGGGCCATTGTCATGTTACTTCAATGCCACTCACAAAAGAGACAGCTACTTTAATATTGTTGTTTTTGAACTAAAGATTTGAAGGGATTTGTAGAGTTTCTATTTTTATTTTTTATTTTTTCTTTCCTCACTTTTTAGTGTTTTTCAAAATGTGGTTAAAACAATTTGCCAAACATTATTATTATTTTTATTTTCTAAAAGATAACAACAAAAATAAAAAGCAAAAGCACAACTAAACAGGTTTGTACTCTACTCTTCTTACCAAAGGATGAAAAGGAAAAAGAAAAGAAAAACCAAGTAAAAAGTGGCCATAACATAACATGTTTGGTCTGGAGCTTTATTTAATTGATATAAAATTTAACAAAAACAAAGATATTCCTTACAACTTGAGCACTCAAGTGATTGCATTTTAGATTTTGAAAGGAAAGTTAGGTGTTCATATTAATGAAGAGTTGTTTTATGTTAATCTTATTTAACATTTTATAAAGTGTAAAAAAAATTAAAATAAAAAAATTCATATGGATGCCATCAATGTTAAAGATGCTTTAACAAGAATTTCACGGATACATCTCCAATCGGTGGTAGAGCCAAGAAACTAAATCAGAAAGGGCACTTATTAATTACAACTTAAATTCTTTTTTTTCATAACCAACAATAAGAAAATAATAATAATTTTTGAATTAATATTAAGTGCAACAACTTAAATAAATTATCATAAAAGTATTTCATATAAAATTTTACAATTAATTTCGAATAAAATCGAAAAGAAAATATTGCGTGTAATTAGTATATCATGAATAATATAAAAAAAGATATATATTTAAGTCGTAAAATAGATTATATAATGATAAGATAAATCAAATTTTTACAAAATTTGAGTAAAAATTTCATATGATAGTGATATCACGTTATTATTGACATATGATATAACTAACCAATAGTAAAGTAATATATGAAAGGTAAATTTCACATGCAAATATAATTAACACTCTAGTGATTTTTACATATATATAGTGAGATTAATTATATTTCAATATCAATAATGATAGATGTTATCTTTATATTGAGAATTTTTTCACAAAATTTTCATATATAAAAATATAATTTATTGTAATCACTTTATTTTTATTAAAATAATTCAGTGTGTTTGGTTTGAGTTTTCTAGATTAAGTTTTTTGAAAATTAACTTTTTTGATTTTTGTGTTTGTTTGTTTTACTGAATATTTTTTAAATTTTAAACATTTTTTCTACTTTTTTAGATGCATCTTATTTAGATGTATCTAAAAAGAAAAAAATTTGTAAAAAAATATTTTTAAAAATTAATAAATACATAAAAATATAAAAAATATACTGAATTCTTATATTTTTTTTTTATATTTTTGGTATTTTGTGAATTTTTAAAAGATTGTTTTAACAATTTTTTTACTTTTTAAGTGTATTTATGTTAGGTGTATTTAAAAAGTAAAAAAAATTGCTTAAAATATTAAAAAAATTTCATAAAAACAAAAAAATACGAAAAATAAGAAAGTAAAATTTTCTAAAAAGTATTTTTTCAAAAGTAGAAACAAATATTATTTCCATAAATTTAAAAATATCCTTGACATTTTATTATAAATATTACTTTTATTTATTTACATATATAAAAATAAAAATGGGGGCACGTGACCCATCGTCATGTGGCCCTGTCTCCCATTGTCCCTGCTGTGGGCCAACTTTAGTACCTGAATTTTTATCTTGTAAGTGTAGGTGGTCATCATTGCAAAATCAAATTGATTTGAGCATTGTTGATGTAGGATCAAATCACGTTTAAAAATGTTTGGTGGCATTAAAAAAATAGGTATTAATGTCTCTAATTTTTAATTTAGGTAACTGTGTGTTTTTTTTTGGCTATATAAGGAAATTCGGGACATTAGTGCCCCCAATTTCGGGGCACTAATCACAGTTAAATCACGTTTATCTTTAAATAAAATTAGAAAAAAAATAAAATAAAATAAAAGAAACGAAAAAAAAAGTCTATTATTTAAGGCTATTTCCAACTATTTACCAGCTTCATCCTTAAATTTGAATTTGATGAAAAAGAATAATTTTTTTTTTTGTCTTTAACGATTTCATCAAAATGATATCAAATTAAGAAGAGTCTAAATTTTTTTACCAAATTGAGAATATCTTTCACCTTTTAGTAATTTATTTTGTATAGCCGTTGAGTGTGAATTCACCAGACGTCCGACCGAAAGTCCCTCGAATGACCACCTCAAGGTATAATTTGTGAAAAATTTACATTAATCAATTGACCCCTGAATGAAAGAAAGCCTTATTTGATTAATGATGTAGGGTTTTCCAAAACAGAGTTGTATATGTAAAGATTGTACTATACATAGGGAGAGACTTGCACAGGAAAAGACTTCACCATACATGGGGAGAGACTTGCAGCTCATCAAAATGAGATTATTTTTCCACTACCCAACTGAAATGCAATTTTGCCCGGAATCAATCAGCTATTACAAACTTCTTTTTAGTTTGCAATGAATGATTTTGATAAGAAAATCCATCCCCCATACCACTCGCATATTTCACTACTAGCACTTACTTCCTTAAACATTTTCTTTCCACTAGCTCTACAAGAAAAACTTCAAGAAATGAGGCTGATTGAACAAATTCAGTTTCTTCAATCTACAAACCCCAACAAATTCCCATATAGTTGATTCAAGAAAAAACAAATTTTGAGGAGATTTTGAATTATTTAGCCATTTCAATACTCTTCAACAATTTTTGCAATAATTTGGTCAATTTGGCAACTTCAATTTTAAGTTATAAAGAGAAAAATATCAACAAATTAGTTGTGGAAACTCAATCCAAAATTTGGCAAATTAAGCAAATCTAAACCAGGGCAAAACAATTTCACCAAAATTAGCAAGTCAAAAACTATGACTTGAACTGAATCATTATCAAACAAGTTCTATAACAGCATTAAACAAAACAAATTCTCATACATCAAAAAAAAAAAAAAAAAAATTCCATGCTATCACAAAAATAATCAACTCATGGTATTCAAGTTTCAAAATTAGAACCCTAAAGGACCAATTTCAGAACATAGGTCTGAAAGAAATCTATAAGATAATCATATAAATTGCTCATTTCCTCCCTACAACCCGATCTTCTCCAACATCTTTTTTCTGGGTTGTATGAATGAAGACAATCGCAAGCACAACCAAACAAAACAATTTATGAACTCTGAAGATCAAAACGGAGATACTCTTTGAAGCTTTGAAGCAGAGTGACTTTTTATAGGAAGAAGATTCATATCAACACCAAACACACTCACAAAGTCACTTCAAATTTGAAGAGCATCACCCATCCTTTCCTCAATGCGAAGCCCTAGCTAGCCCTTGACTCCCCCACAGTACCTGCATTCGACATCACAACCTGTGGGCTTGTTTTTAGAGCAGTCACTGGGAAAGGAATTAAGGAAATAGAAATGGAGGGAAAAAAAAATTATTTTCCTCTTTTCGGTTGACTGGCTAGTCGTCTCCTTAGACGTCTAGTGCGTTTTGATGAAAGTTACAGTATGCACCGTTGGAGTGACTGCTATTAAATTGAGGGATTCACATTTTTTTACTCAAATTTGATGAAATTTCTGATGAACCGTTGAAGAGCCCTAAGCTATCCATTTTAAAGATAAAAGAAATCCAATCATGTAATTCTTAATGTCTGATTAATTTAATTTTTTATATTTAATAATTTGCTATAAAAAAAAAATATAAATAAACAGTTCAAAGTGTCAAAGACGGCACAAGATGAGTCCATAAGAAGCCAAATTGAATGGTCTAATCAGTTTTACTTACAAAAAAGCCCCTTTCTGTATGCTACTATCTTGGATCATGGATTTTGATAGAGATCTAGAAAAAAAAAAAGGATAAAGTGGGTGAAATGTTAGGTGAGTTGTAAATATATTTCATTCACATTTTATCACATTTTCCCTTTCTATTTTGAAATCTATATTTAAATATATGATCCCAACACACCATTAGAATATTAGCTCCATGAGGAATAAACATATATTCTTTTTTGGATTGCGATTGAAGTCCATGCATGTCCTTAGCTTTATTACGTTAACTTTCTCTCCTAATGCTTTATTGACTACACCTCCTCTCAAAGGGGCAGCTATCTTTCAAATGTTGGGTTCCATTGGCATCTCAACTTCAAAGAAATTAAGGGGTTGTTTGGGATGTTCTAAATAAATATATTTTTTAATTTTTTATGAAATATGGGTTGTGTTTAAAGTGATGTGGTGAGAAGTAATGTGACTTAAATAAGATGATGTGACTTAAATAAGATAGTGACTTTTTAACTTTTTTTGAAGATGTCAAACTTAGCCTAAATTCTTTAATAACATTATGATAATCATAATTTTAATTATATTTTATTTATTATATAATATGCTATTATTGCATTAACAACAATTAAGAACAATAAAACTCACTAGATCAGTAATATGAGATGGTAAATAATTTGTGATACTTAAATATTATCATCATAACATTATTGCAACTGCTTTTAACATTTTTTTTTTGACAAATCAATGTTTGGTTCAAATGATTTATGTGTACTCCTTATTATACTTTGGAATTAATTGACAACACATTAATTTTTTTACAAATTTTTATATATTTTTGTTGAGCACATTATATTGCTAGAGCACTGGGCTGTTTGGTAAAAAACAATGAAATAATAAAAAGTTAAAAAATTATAACAAAGAGTCAATTTATCCTTTTTATTTTTTTATATGATTTTTTATAAAAATTTAAAAAATTATCAAAAAAATCAATTCGTAGACGAATCATCAATCTAATGCAAACTTTGTCTGTGTTTTTATTTGATTTTTATTTTTTTAAACTTATTGATTGGTCAAGCTCATGAAAAGTGGTCCAAATTAACGGATACGTGAATTGGGGATATTTGGTCACGGCACTGTCACAATCACGGGTTGATTTTCGTTATAAAAAAACAATGTTTGTTTTGAAAATAAAATTCCATTTCTTTCCCCCTTTCTTACCTTTCCTCCGGTCACCATCCACCCTCGTCACCTCCACCGGTACGTAGAGTTGGCAATGTTTTTTAGTATTTTTTATTTTTATTTTTTTAAAATAAAGTTATTTTTAAAAAACTAATACAGGGACACTTTGGGAAGAGGTTAAAAAAGTCAATTTTTTGACTTTTTAACTTTTTTAATCAAAAAAGTCAACTTTTTTTATCCAAAAGAATCTAATTTTTTGCCAAAAAAGTCACCAAAAAAAGTCAAAAAATAAAAAAATTAATTTTTTACCAACTTTTCAAAATACCACACATTTGATAAATGTTAAGAACTTATTTTTTTTGATACGGAAAAGGTTGAGCAAGTCCTTAACTTATTATTATTTTTTTGAAATTATTATTACGCAGCTAAAATGTCAAAATCAAATAAAATGGTGTTTTGAGATGGATGATTATTTAGTAATTCAAGAGTACGATCACTTGGTACTTCATGATAGTATGCTTGGCGAAAACGGAAGAGTATTAATTATTTATATTAAGTGATTGAGAAACATGATAATGCATAATGAAAGGGGTGATTATTAACTTTTTTGCTTATTTTGTGACTTTTTCACAAAATGCATTCGGAAAGTGCTAAGCAACTTCTTTGTTTTTTTGAAAATTATTATATAATGTCGCATCATTTATAAAAAAGATTATAAAATTTCTATTTTACCCTCATGCATATTTTTGAAATTAGCATTTTACTAAAAAAACGCAAGGGTATTTCGATAATTACACAAGTTTATATCCATCTTCCCAAATGATTTTTTTAAAAAAATTGATTTTTTGCTTATTTAAAATAATAAACAAAAAGCTGACTTATATCCATCTTTTCAAAATATCCCAAAGCCTTGATAAGTAATTTATCCTGAGTAGGATTTAGGCGTTGTTTGGTGTAGCATATAAAGGTGTTTAAATTTTTTTTTTAAATTTTATTTTGGGAGTATGTATCAGTTTATTTGGTGTAATTTCTATTTACAACTTACGAAACAAAACCAATTTTAAAATATTGAAAAAAAAATTGATTATTTAAAAGGCAAAAAAATGGTTTTTTTTTTTTTTCTTCTTCTGCTTTTACTTATCAATTTTTAACTTGAAAAAACTGCAATAATCAGGCCTTAGAATACCTTTAACCTATGAGATAAACAATTTCCATTACTCTTTTTTTTCTCGAATTTTTCATTACCACATCCAACCATTTCACTTTTGGCTATTGTGATTATCAATTTTTTATGATAATCATTTTCAACCACTACTCTCACTGCTGATAACCAACTCCGACTGGGAGGAAATTGCTAGATCAAAGGATTTTCAAATTGGTCACACATGTCCGTGCACACTCACTCGTAGGTGTAACATGCGCATAAAGTGCAGGCGTGTGTGGAGGGGTTTTAAAAAACTTTGAAACTATATGATTATTATTAATGAAGAAAAGAATCTTGTAGTACCCAAAGAAGATTTAAACCGCCAATTCCAATCTTTAAAAATGGTGAGTGAACCTTTTTGCAGCTTTTGTGTGTGCGTATGTTGAGCATTCTTAGACAAGCAAAGCAACTCTCATTGGTGAAAGTGAAACCCTCATATTCAATGGGATTTTGTTGTACTTCATTAAAAAAATGAAAGTTACTTATTTGAAAATTGAAAAAAAAAAATAAATTGATTTCTATTTTTTTTGTTATCAATTTTTAACATATCTAATATATAACACCGTCATTTTTACATTATCAGTGTCACAATTGAGTTTGATGAGTAATTTCTCCAATAAAGCATCTAAATGAATCGAATATGTTATAGATGTCTTAAATTGCTTGACTTTTAAGTCTGATCTGACTCTTTAGTATATATTATAATTTTTTTTTTTATTTCAAAAATTAAGGTTATGATATTAGAAAAACTCTTGTTATAAATAACTTTTGAGGGAGACAATTACTTTGTGAATTTTTCTTCTTTTGATAGTGGAATCATATGTTATTCTTTGCACATTAAGATCTTTTCTATTATATCATTTAAGGGTTATAAAACAATCATGAAATTTATCACATTTATCACTATTTAAAATTTAGAAAGAATCATTACAAACCCGTAAATAATGTAATGAAAATCCTTTGTTACAACTCTAAAAAGCACAATTTATTATTCACCCATATGCTTATAGCTAAACCTTGATCTGTTTTACTTTCTAGTTTTCGTTTGTGTTCTCACAACAAAAGGTGAGATTAAACAATAATTTTCAATCTTTAACTAGGTAATTAATTTTTTTTATTTTATTTTCCCTCCAACTCAGGACAATTCACTGTCAGGAGAAGCCTCTAAAGCTTTATAAGTATTCAAATTTAACGGCAAGGGACAACTGAACCTCCTTATTAAAAAAGTGCTTTTGGGTATTGGTGATTGAATTGCTTTTTTGTCGAGCAATATTGTTCACCATTTTTCTTGGAGGAACAATATCCACCATTCAAAGATTGGAAATGTCAATATTACCCTTTTAGAAAGCAAAGCTTAAGAGGTGGTGATGAGGCTAAAATTGTCATTTTGTATAGACAGTACTCATTAAACAAACATAATGTCCA
Source organism: Camellia lanceoleosa (assembly GCA_025200525.1). Taxonomy (NCBI): domain Eukaryota; kingdom Viridiplantae; phylum Streptophyta; class Magnoliopsida; order Ericales; family Theaceae; genus Camellia; species Camellia lanceoleosa. The sequence goes on from CM045759.1 coordinate 102,115,321, forward strand.
CTCCCAATACCAAGCTTCACACATACTTCAATTTTAAGTTGAAGCACTTTGCACAAAAATTGTAGGAAGTTAGGTTATAACAAATGAAAAAAGTGATGGTCAAAAAGCAAGAAGAGGACTCTTCTCTTTTTCTAGGCAATGCTTCCGCTGATTATGGGTTTTATAGTTAATTTGAAGTATATATATATATAAGAAACACTATTTGCATAGGATTGGTGTGTACAAAAAATATACATAGACTCTCACATATGAAAAGATTGTGAGAATTTATGTGCATTCTATGAACAAAAGTTCTGTATATGTACTAGTACTACTATATATACATGGAAAGATTGTCATTTTGATTTGGTGCTTATTTAGGCGGTTTTTGAAATGAGCTAAATTAGTTAAATTAACTAATAAAGGTAAAAAATGTTAAGATAGTAAATATGACAAAATGTTACATCTTATATATCAATCAATTATTTTTTTTCTTACAACTATTTATTCAACTAAAAAAAAAAAATCATATATCATTCCAACGCAATTTTTTTTTATTAACTAAAATAGTTAAAAAATTAAAAAATCAATTAAAATAACTAATATTCCAAACGAGCGCTCAAAGTAGATGCAGGTGATTTTGTTAAGAGTACAGTTGCTAAGGGACAATATTCAATTTCAAAAGCACAATCACCAGTTGGTTGCATTTCAATTTCATTAAATAATAATAAAAAAGCTAGTTAAGAATCTTTCTTCTCCATCTTTGGGTGGGGTTTGAAAATTAAATTTTTCGTTATTTTCTATTATTATTATTATTATTATTATTTTTTTTTTTTTACAACTATATAGGTCTATTTAAACTTTTAAATTTTGCTTTTGGTGAGAAATTACCGTATTGTCCTTATGTTTTTATAGAAACATAACTTATTACATTGGGGGTGAACTCATCTTTCTTTTGGTAAGAACTAAAATATATATGAAGAGATTGTCATTTCGATTTGTTGTGTAGTATAAATTTTGATAAGTAATGAACACTATAATTCATCAATTGTTGGTCTAACTAGCAGTTCAACTCAAGTTGATTCAATTTGAGCATGGCTTGAAATTTTTTAATACTTGTACAATATATTTTTAAATTTGGTGCTGACTTGGACAAAATTTAGCAACTTGCAATATTTGTCTTGATATTGTTAATGATTAATCTTAAAAAAATTAATAAAATCTAATTTTAACATATTAATTAGCATAGTTACAAAATAAAAAAATAAAAAAAATCTTCAAATAGTAATTTGGGCAATTTTGGTCTTGTACGAGTTCAATTTATTATAATTGGGTTGGGTTGCACAGACAGGTTTAGGTTCGAAGTCGAGCTTGGGTGGACGTGAATATCACTCAACACAATTTGGGTTGAACATATGCAACTATTAAACTCACTCGAATTCACCCAAGTTATAGATCCAACTCGACCATTGGTAGTGTTGACTCTGAATTTTAGAGTTATATATTTTTATATTTCATAGTTCTATCATGTTGTCTATTAATTAAGGTCAAGTTTGGAAAGTCTCAAAAAAATTAAAAAATTAAAAAATTATTCAAAAAGTTAAAAAGTTATCACTATTTACTAAAAGTCAATAGTTATGGCTGCACAACTCTCAATACTAATTTTCCCCTACATATTAATTTATACAATTTTTTAATATACATTTTTTCATAAAAAATCAAAAAGTTAATCCAAACATTCATATTTTCAACCTCAACTTTTTAATCTAAAAAGATAAAAAGTGCACTTATTTAAGATACTCCAAACAACCTCTAAAATATGACATTTCTTTCTATTGTAACAATTTCATATCATAATGAAAATGCCGTAACCATAGACGTAGGCATATTATGTGGGTGTTTGAGAAGTGAGTTTTTATGTAGATTTTAGTAGTTGTAGGTTTTTATGAGATAAAAAATTTTTAGTGTTTGGGAAGATAATTGGATTTTTATGTGGTTGGATGTGATGTTTGTGAGAGAAAAAGTGAAATGATTATGGGGTTGGATGTGATATTTTGTTTGAATGTATTTTTTTTGATTTTGCAAAACTTTTATCTTTTAGTGAAAAAAATGAGAAAAAAATTTGGGAACAAAGTTCCCAAACACCACCTATGTGAACCAAGAAAATTTTGTATTAGGTTCACACGAATCTTATCCTAATTAGGTGTATATCCCTTCATAACAAGACTTTGAGATAAGACACCTCACCATCGGGGGCGTGACGCAAGTTCGACTTCTCGAGGGAACACAATACTGGTTCATCCAGTGGTTTATTGTGGTATTCTCTGATCGAAATCTGGACTCGTTTACGGTATATAATTGAATTCTATTAATATTTTGATGGTAAATTTTTTTTTATGAATTAAATTAAATCAGATTGGTTAACTACCCTAGAACCTAAGCCCAGAGGCACCATGATGACACCTCAAACATCTTTTCTACGTTCAAAAAATAAAAAAAATAATAATTGAGAGACTTCCATCCCCTATCTAAAGTAATTGTAGATCATTTTGTCAGAGCATAGGCCCCTAAGGAAAGATAATATTCAAATTTCAAAAATCTTAATCAGTAGTCCGTTTCCAATTCAAAAAATGGTGAATAGAATATTTAAAAAAAATAAAAAAATTATCAATTAAAATTGAAAAAAATTAGTGAAACATCATTCTCAAACCTTGTATAATAGAAAAAGTTTAAGATATATTTTTATTACTTAAGGTCCCTTAATATTTTCACAAAGAAATTTTGACTTTGACTCAGAGAAATTTTAATTATTACAAAGAAATTTCTTTGATTTCACAGAAAAATTTTAAAATTTCTCTGTAAAAATTGAATTTCTCTGAGTCTGGATAGTTTTTTTGAATCGGGCAAAATTTATTTGAATTGAATTTTCTTTGTGAAAATATTAAGGACCTTAACTATTATGAAAATATTATATATTCTTTATCTTATGAAATCTTAATATCTGTGACCTTAAAAAAATTCTCCATTAAAATTTAGCAAGTGAATTATCCAATCTAACTAGTTAATTTTAATTAATTAATCAATTATGTCATAACCATTTACACAATATTGCAGTCAAATGGAATAAAACAAAATAAATAACATAGTGATACACTTCATTCAAAAAAAAAAAAAAAAAAAACCTTGAAAGAACAATTTTCTTGTTAATTTTGATGGACCCAACTGTGAACACAAGCTGCGTTAAAAAAAAACAACTGTGAACAACTGTGAACAATTTTCTTGTTAATTTTGATGGACCCTAAGGCTTGTTTGGTTTGTATCTTAAAATTTTTTTTTAAAATTTTGTTTGGTTTAAATTTTTTGAGAAAAAAAATTTCAAAATCACTTTCTCTCTCCTACACATCAATCAATCACTTTTTTTTTTTTTTTTTTTTTCTACACATTTACTCAACTATAACAAAATAGGAAAATGGTTGAGAGCTCAACAAATGCCGAACTCGAAACGGCTCGAAAGAGAGGGAGAGGAGAAAGAGAAGGGAGGGAGAGGAAGAAGGTCGGGCCGCAGCCTCCGCTCGTCTCGCCGCCTGCCGCCGTCAGCCTCCAAATCGTCAGATTGTCACCGAATCCTCCTCCGCCAGATCGCCTCGCCTCCGCCCGCCTCCTCCTCCTCTTATTAGGGCCCTCCATCCCCCATCCTCCCTCCTCCGTCTTCTTCTTTCTTCGTTCTGCAACAAAGCCAGGAAAGAAAAGGAAAAAAAAAAAAAAAAAAAAACTCGACACCAAAACGACGTCGTTTTGGTGTCGAGCCGCGATTCGGGCCACGTATTCGAGCTACGTAGCATGATCGAACAAAATATAAAATCATCCCAAACTCTCAAACTCCAAAATTATTTTCAAAATATATAACCAAACAAACTACAAAAATTTCTAAACTCTCTTCCTAATTTTTTTTTTTTTTAAATTTATCTCAAAACACAAACCAAACTCATCTTAAAATTTTGGTAAAATATCTCTGACAAGTGTGTAGGTCGAGTTCAAGGTTAGAGAGGTGATTAGAGAGGCAGAACTATGTTAATGGTCCAAAAAGGATGGAAGTGGCTGGAGAATGAGTAACAGCAACTATCTGGGAATTGGAGAATGTATAGCTAGGTAAGGGTGAAACAAAATGGTCGAAGGAGAAGTGTATGGCAGTATCAAATTGGGTAGCATCTTTCCCAAATCCCCAAAATTATTCTTTTGAATATTGAGAAATAGGTCCTATTTATAGGATTTTCCTTGGCACCAAGAGGACACTAAGTGGCCAAATAGAGAGAAGACATGTGTCCTAGAGGATCACATGGAATATTCTGCCTTGAGCCACCAAACTGAAGGTGCCACGTGTCCCTTTGCATGTACTGCGTACTATCTATTTGCCTCCGTAACGACCTTTTTGAGCCTCAGCAAGCGTAGTTGCAACGAGAGTGTTTGGTGCTGCAACTCCCTTTCGAGGCTCAGCAAGTGCAGTTGTGCCGGGAGTGTTTGCCTCTGCACTTGCCTTCTCAGCTTGAACTTCAGCAAGTGCACTTGCAACGGTGAACCTCACCACTGCACTTGCCTTCTCAGTTCTATTTGGCCAGTACATGCATTCTCAGGACTCCATTAGTCTGCTATCGACTATGTTCGTGCTCACCTCAGTGAAGCCTCCACCCTTAGCCACCTAACCACAAACTCCCCAGCCTCAGTATAAGGCCACACCAGTTCGCTATCACCATGTCAGGTTTTAGTACCAAGCCCAAGGGGGCTTCTTTAGTCCTGCCTGTGCGACTAAGGCAGGTCCATGACCTGAGTAATGGAAAGGGAGTCCCTTATACTCGAGTTACCCTACTCCCATCTGCGCAGGGTTGCTGCGATAAACTGGTATCTTTGGGCCTGCTATCAACTCCAACCAGTAAGTCTTGGGGCCTGTTATCAGCGCTAGGTTAAATAAACTGTGGGGCCTGCTATTAGCCCTAGGCCGGTAATGCCTTGGGGCCTGCTGTCAACGCCAGGCATTAGCCTCTACTTGCAGAGGGAAACCTCTCTCAAAGGCTGTTATCACCTTGGTAGGATATTCCATTTGCAACTTAGTTGCTACGATACTAGTTGTTGCGGTAGTCATTTCCCTCGGCAAGTTCAGATGGCATGACCGAAGATATTAGAGATGGCGGCGCCGACAGAATGCCTCCGCAACTTGGGCACTGCAAGTATTGCCTCTGCAACTTAGTTACCTCGGTTTTCTCTTTCCCTCAGCAACTCCGGATGATCGTGACACCGACATTACTTGGGATGGTGGTGGCACTGAAGATACTTAAAACGGCGGCGTTGAGACAAAGTGCCTCAGCAACTCTGCCGCTGCATATGTTCCCTCGGCAACTTCAAATGGCGACGGAATCGAAGTTAATAGGAATGGCGACGTTGAGGCAAAGTGTCTCAGCAACTCTGTCGCTGCACATGTTCCCTCCGCAACTTCACTGTTGTAGGTGTTGCCTGTGCAACTTAACTTGGGCATTTCTCCTCGCTGAGTCCATCTAGAGCCTTGGTGGATCAGACCTGCCTCGACCCACTTGTTGTCCTATTTCCCTTGGGCTTTAGCCTATACTCCTTTTTCATCCCTGGTTACCTTTTTAGGGCGATCTTAGTGCTTGGGTCCATGCTTAGTTTGGGGCTTAATTTCTGACCCTCTACATTTTGCCCCCTGCGCGCATGGGAGACACGCTCCCTGTGTCTCGTGCGAGCATGACGTTAGCGAGCAACCCAAGGGTTATGTCAGTTGGGTCAGAAGTTGCGTCGGCTTTGAAAAGGTATCCTTTTGACTGCCAGGTCATAATGACCTAGGGCAGCGTACAAGCGTCCTTTGCTAATTTTCTTTATAAATAATGCCATTGGGTCTACTGGTCCCCCCACTTCTTCCCAACACACATTTCTGTCTCTTTTGTCTTCTTCTTTTCCTTGTCCCTACTTTCCAAAGCCTTCTTGCCTTTTCTTTATCCCTTTTCATGGCCAGTACGAGGTTTCTTCTCGACAGGGTTACCCCACTCCCTACTGAGGGGAGGCGAGCCCCTTACTTCGGTGGGCTGGCTGACCCTTTCTGGAAGGCGGTTGACTCCTTCATTCCTGACGCCCTTCCTCTAGAGGAGCCCCTGCTTCTTTTTGGGGAGACCACTTTGGATGATGCGGACATGGTGAACCCGGTTTCTGTGCTGCAGTTTCATGTGGAGCGTGACGACTTTCGACATTCTTACATCTACTATCGCACTCATTCAGGCCCTCCAGCAGATTGGTCCCTTTGGGTCGATGACATTATTGCGGATGACGGCTTCAAGCAGCGTCTGCATGATGTTTGCCTTTTCAATGCCATTTTGATCTCAAGGGAGTTATCGGTGCGTAAGGTGTAGGCGAACGCTAATATGATTGTCTCCCATTGGAGTCGTGACACCCACACTTTTGCCTTGGCATGGGAGGAGATAACCCCGACCCTCGAAGATGTTGCTGTCCTCTTACATCTCATCACCTGTGGAGATAACCCCTTTGACCCAGCGTCTTTGACCCCTGCAGAGCAAGTCGTCGTCACTGCTCTCCAAACTGCCTTTCGGGAGGCGCGGAAGTTTGGTTCCTAGTATGATCTTAGAACCGGGAAACTGCTCCAAGAGAGGCCTAAAGGAGATAAGACTACTTATCTTTCTTGGTTGAAGCATTTCTTTAAGGACTTGCAACTAATTGTAGGGGACATCACTGAGGAGAGCCGTGACTCCGTAGTTGGTCCGGGCTACCAAGGTGACTTGTAATTGGTGGCGTTCATCAATTATTTCATCTCATTCTTTGTCTTACCTAGTAACCCTGCCGAAAGCATCAATCCCTTGGTATTTCCCTTAGCTGTAAAGCTTTGCAGTGGTAATCAAATTCCTATGGCTCCCATCTTCCTGGGTAACTTATGTTTCCGTCTTGACCTCATCCATTCGGACATGGAGCGATCTATGGGTCGCTATGACGTATGGAGTTTTGTGCATGCCTAGTTCCTGACTGCCTTTTTCTATGTGAGATTTCCTGCCATAGGCCTCATCCCTAAAGAACACGAGCCCTTCTTTACTGATGAAGTCTTTGATGCAGAGGGCCCTACTGCAGCATTGGTGATGCCCACTGCATATGTATGGTCGGCCGGCCTTCGATGGTATTAAACACTATTCTGGGCGGAAGGCAGCCAGTTGTCCATTTTTGAAGATATTTGCCACCTTCTGAGCTTGAATTCTATAAAAGGAAGGCTCTGGAATTGTTTTGAGAGTTGAACAAAATATCAAGAAGAGATATATACACATAGAGAGCCTCTCCTTCTCCTTCTTCCTTGGCAAAGCATCCTTTGAGCTAACCTAGTTTATTTACACCATCACTACACATGATACACAACCTGGTTTGATCATCCTAAGGCCTTGGTTGATCTTGAGAAAGCATAATTTGAACTACAGAGTGCATAGGAATCAAGGTTGAAGCTCCAAGAACAAGTTTGTTTCTTGAAAGGTATAAGCTTGTATCCTTCTTTCTTGCTTTCATTTCTATCATCTACACCATCATTCTTGTTGTTTTGGTTGCTTTTGGACTTGTTTGGAGTGTTGGAGTTGGGTTTGGAGAGTTACCAAAAGTGTAGAGAGATCTATACCTTTATCCATAACTCAAACCTTCTTCTTTTCACTCTCACTTTTTGGGTTTTCAAACTGATTTTCAAAGGCTTGAGAAGGCTAAAAACTATGTTTTGAAGTTTCAAAAATGGAGGGGTTAGCCACCCCTCCTTCCCTTTGTTTACTAGCTTTGATTCTCTTCCTCATTGTTAAGCTTTTAATGCGTTATTAGCTACTATTTTTACCTTTTTAGGGTTTGTTTTGGTGATTCCATGGCCCTTAAAATTATTTCATGCTTTGGTTAGTTCATGTGTTGTCCCACAAGTTGGCCTATATAACTTGTTGTAATGCTTTCTTTGCTTTGTTTTCATGATTAAGTGTTTCACTATAACCAATCAATCAACTATCTATCATTTGTATTTGAGAATGATTTCAACCAATCGAGGTTGCTCAAAACATGTAAGAATGGCCTACACTTAATGGCTTAATCTTTTAGAAGATTCATTGTCAACGGTGTAGCCTTTCTTTCATGTTTTAGAGAAACCTCTTGTTTGACATTATTTCTTGATTAGAGGACTTAACATCACCATGGACAAATGGACTAATGAATGGATATAATTAAAACAAATTGGCTTTAAATTTGATTCAACACACTTAAAGAAAATGGCTTGAAAAGCTTGAATTTGGCCAGACGTTATGCTAAGCTTCTTGTGTCAAATGTCATCATGCGTCAATCCATGGCGTTTTGATGTTCTTGAAGCGTCTCAACTTCCCTTTTTGAGTTCATTCCATGACACAAAGGGAGGGGTGGTCCATTTGCATTTCATTTATTGATTTTGTCCAAAATCATCTTCTAAAGCATCAAGCAATCAATTGCTCATTGATGTCTTTAGAAATGATTCCAACCTTCTCTTGAGGCCTTCCTATGACAGAGAAGGAAGGAAGGGCAAATAGAGCTTGAAAAATGCTCTATCTGCCCTATTTCACCTCAGAGCACATAACAAAACTGCACACAAAATCAATGCATAGCTGACCTTCTGAAGGCTCGACCGGGCTTTAGTGATGCACGGCCGAGCCTTGGTGTTTGGTCAGCAAGGAAATTCTACAGAAACAGAGGCAGTGGCTGAAGGTGGAACAGAGGCAATCTGGATAGACAGAGTGTCTTTCAAGCGATGCACATGCAATCTCCTTCCATCATTCGTAGTGCTTGTATCAAATGTATTCAATTGGCTTAATTAGCATGAATTAATTGTGTTGTAATAATTCAATTAGTTGTAGCTAATTAGTTGTGTCGTAATATTTAATTAGCTTAGATAGTTAATTATTTAATTGCTTTAGTTAGCTTAGAATAGCTAGTTAATTCAAGTGTTGTAATTAATTAGTTAGTGTAACTAGTTATTCGATTCCGGTTTGTAATATTTAATTAGCTTAGAATAGCTAGTTAATTCATTTCAAGTGTTGTATTAGTTAGCTTAATTAGCGTAGCTAGTTGCTTAGCTTATTCATTCGGACCCTCCTTCGTGAGGGCGTAATGTTGTAATAAATGTGCGTGCGTGTATGTATGTCTTCCAACCCCACATCTTTGTCCCTTTTACTTAATCACTTTTGATAGTTAGATTAGGGATCATATTTTCAATTAGCATACCTTATGCTCGCATGTTTGCATTCATTCATTTGTCTTGTATGCACCGAGGCTTGGCGCATCATTCAAATTGCATACTCAATTCAATACTTCTTTAAATACGTGTTTCAAAGCATGTTATCAAAGTGTTGCAAATGCCATATTAGTAGCCGAACTTATTAGTTGCATTATTTGCATGTGTTGCATTAGGCATCTCGTATAGTTAGGATCATGCATTTTCCTAACTAGTTTTTGTTTTGGCTTAGAGTACTCGGTAAGTTTTATGTTTTAGCATACTTGCATGAGTGTGATTGCCATATTGCCGTGTTTCGCATGCTTGACATGAGGCTATGTGCTTAAATGTTAAACTGAATGAATGCTTGTGGATGAAGGCTTGTTGTTTGAATTGGAACGATTCAACGAATGTAAGTTTTAAGCCCACTTGATTGTGGAAAAATTATGTTTTAAGCCCACTGTGTTTGGTGGCAAATCCGCATCTTTAAGTCCACTTGAAGGTGCCAAATTCAAACCATTTTCGAAAACAAACATGAGTTGAATTTTGTCACGACCCAAACCCGCCCCTATAGGTTTAGCACCGTAACCGGCCAGTAATCCGTGATTACCAAAGGCCTGCTTAACAGTAAAGACAGTAATACAAAGTACAGGGGCTGGTGGAAGCCAAAGCAGTAATAAAAGATGTCCAATAAGCTGTGACAATCTAAATGCAAAAAGACTTTTTTGCACATATTCGCATTCAAAACCATAACAATATATACATACATCATATACAGACATTTAGGTTAGGGACCAAATCCTTACCATAACGGTACAGTGCCAGTCTAGACATTTATTACAGAACAGAGGCAAAAAAGGAAAATCTCAAACACCCCAAAATAGCCTTGACTTGGCAGCACTTAGAACCTCGAAGTGAGGCACAATGGTTGGCTTGAAAAAAAGGGAGCTAACCCAACGCTCTTAACTCCGGTCCGGTGCCTGGACACCTACATATAAATATAAATAGTGAGCTAAACCCCAGTGAATAACAGTTGTGTGAAGGGGTTAAGAATGAATGTCCTTTCAGTCATTAAACAGTCATATCAGTCATTTAGAAACCATAGCAGTTATATGCGGTACATCCAATAATAAAACAGTACAGTAGGTCTTAACAGACCGAACAGTCAGTTGATGGTCATCATAACAGTAAACAGTAGTGGTTCCAACATGGGAATCAATAGAGATCTCTGTGACAAGAGCGAATAAAGACAAAGAATAAAGAAATTGCTATGGATGCCACGAATACAGTTTACAAATAGGACAAACATTCATTCAATAAATAATAATGTTTCAGTAAACAGAACAATTGATCTTTCAGGGAATATTCATAATTGAACATATCTTTACAACATTGTTACTCACAGAGCACTGGGCTATAAGCGGCTAATGAGCGTCCTCGGATGCCAACCCTACACAGTTACAGAATGAGCACACAATAAGTTACACACTTGGGAATCAATGACTTAGTCCCTATTTTGACTCGGTGTGATTCTACATCAATATCCTCATTAAGATGCCTTAGATATGGCCTAGGAATGCTTAGGATGAAATGAGGATGCAAGGATGTACTTAAAAATACTTTTCAGAATTTTCAGAAAACAGGGGTCTCGCTCGAGTGTGGCTTTCTACGCTCGAGTGGACATGTAAACAAAGGATCTCCGCTCAAGCGTGACTTACTTCGCTCGAGCGGACTGGAAACTCAAGCAAAGGTACTGGATGCATGCAATTCACGCTCGATGGGTGCTCGACCTCCGCTCGAGCGTGAGACACAAGTCCTCACTCGAGCGTGCATTCCTTCGCTCGAGCGGACAGTAAACATATAAAAAGTATTGGATACACGCATTTCACGCTCGAGCGTTAATTTCCCCGCTTGAGCGGGATGCATGTACTCAGAGTGTACGCTCGAGCGTGAAGTCCTACGCTCGAGCGTGGGTCCAAAATCTGAAATTTCCAGATTGAACCTCCAAGCTCAAATTCAACATTTAAAGCATTAAATTCGATTTTTTTGGGCCCATTTTCTGGAAAACATTTTAAAACTCATAATATAACATGTTTCAGAGATGAATTTGCAAAATCAAAACCCAAAGGTAGTTCAATTAAACACAAATCCAAGCAAAACTTCATGAACATAATGTATATGTAACATGCAAGTGTTCAATTGAAATCAAAGCTTCAAATACTTGATCAAATGAGTCAATTCACTAAAAAACATGATGAATTCATGGTCCATAGCTAGAATATAGACATGCACGTGAAGATTTCCATGAAATCAACTCAAAACTCAACAATGTAAACATGCATGTACGATTTAGCTACTCAAATCAACTCTTTAAACCAATTCTTGACTTAGATCACTAATGACTCATGGACCATGCAAGATACAACTAGAATTCAAGTTCAAAAGGATGATTCTCCTACCTTAGGTCTTCAATTCCAAGTATGGAGGCTCAATTATGCAATTCTTCTACAATTCTTCCAAGTTCAAGCAAGAATTCCTAGTTGAAACCAATTTCTCTCTCTTCCTCTCACACGGTTTAGGCTTAAGAAAAGGGCTGAAGAAAAGTTGTGTCTAAGTGTGGAGTTCAAGCCTCAAGATGTTAATAGAAGTGGCCCACTAGATGGTATTTTGGTAATTAATGCAACTAATGTAATTCAACATTATTTAATCTGATTTACTCGAACCAAATCACATTTCAATTAAATCTATTATAAAATCACATAAATTCTAATTAGCATGAAATACTAATCAATTTCTGGTTCGGCCGCCGATAAGGCCTTCGATTTACAGTTCAAAACTTAAAACATGAACAGATCAATTAATGGCAAATAGATAGAAATGCACTTAAATTAATACACTCAGGCAATCAGTTTAGGATTTCATCCTAATCAGTTACTTATCATGTTCAGTCATAGTTTAGCAGTAATCAATGGCGAGGGTTGTCACAAATTTGTTCCAAGTCTTGCGACTAGTCTATACTTGCGTGTATGCGTCACATAGTAATGTAAGCTAATAACCAGAATGAGAACACATAATGTTTATAAAATGTCATATCATGATTAATAGAGGTCGATCTTTGATCAGGCGAGCGGGGGTGCTCAATTGATGACCTTCCCCTCTCGTACCTAAGTTCCCGAGCCGAGGCAACTTTGGTGATGACGGACACGTGGCCTTTGGCACGAGTCAGGGTTTCCTAAACTTTTCCAAAACAAAATATTTAGGTGGTGACTCTGTATATAACAAAGCAGCCTAATTTTGACATTATTTGATTTAAAATCTATTTTCCAAAAAGTTTTGCCGGATTTGGACTCTTTGGTGATTATCAGTTTCACATTGCACTTTGTGAGATTAGATTCAAAACCACAGGCGAGAGTCCGAACTGTGAGGCATTTCTTTTCAAACCCTTTCCGAAAGGCGGGGCGTGGAAAAAGGCGAGTATGCACAGAGGGTCGGCCTGTCACGAGGCAAGTGCGTCAATCCTTTCCTCGCATCTCTCGGTGGTCTGGCCTTGGCACCAATATGCCCTTTTCAGACTATGTTGACCATATGAAGGAGTGCGTGTTCTGCCCTTTCACTCAGCCTCTTCCAGGCATTTCTGTTGTCCCCTTTTATTTTTTAGAGGCCCGTCACGTTGATTTTCTCTCGACAGTGTCCAGGCTAATTCTCTCTTTATTGCTGCCATGATTCGTCTCGGATTTCTATCTGTGTGGAATGAAGAAGGCACGTCCAGTGTTGTCTACCGGCCGGACAAGGTCCTTATGCAATTCGGGATGGATCAGGGTGTCCCATATGCTCCCCTACCTTAGACTGATTTCCACCATAGTTTTCAGCGATTTACCTGTGACTATACCGTTTTACTTGTGAAGGGCTTAGGAGTCATGGAGCTTCCTTCACTTAAGCGAGAGGGTGCCTGTACTCCTGACAATAGGCTATTTTGGCACCGTAATCTCAATTCTTTCTTCAATTTTTGTAATAGTGCCCGGTCGTCCCTGCAATGGAACCTATCCCGTAGCCTGACCTATCTCTTCGTCTGCCTTCTGGCCGTGTGACGCCCCGATTCTACACTATAGGTTGCAGTCAAGGGAAAGTCACTAGTGAGTTCTGTGGTCAATAACCAAGTAAGATCCCAGATCGCCGGAGGAGTCAAAATAGCCTCCCTTCTAAGTCCAGCTTTCTTAGGCAGCGTACTACATTTTTGACAGATCTTACAAGGCATTGGCACAAGGTCTCATAAGCAACGATAAGGTTCATACATAGGATATAAGTACATAACAACCACAATATGTATATAAGTCAAAAGATGGTTCCATTATATTACATCCAAAAGAAGGCTTAAAACTTCAAATGAGTCTTTACAAAACATCCAAAAAGAAACTTCTAATTTTTCTAGGATAGCCAAAAGTCTTCAAAGGTTTCAAGCTCGTTGTCTCCAGCTATGAATTCCGTTTCATCACCTGGCATGATACGCCGTGAGCTTTGAATGCCCAGTAAACACACACACACATCCCACTCCTTTTTTCCAGTCCAATACACAATCACATTTATATCACCAAGTAGTAAAGCATGATACTCAAATAAACAAATAAATATATTAAGAGTTGAGTCAAATGTTAGTAACTAGAAATCCTCCAAAGAGATTCCGTCCTCCCGACCACAAGAATCGGATGTGAATTATTCAGTATGCCCCCTCTTTTACTGCTTTGTTGCAGAACTAACCTCGGATGCCTACCAACGGTTATATACCGCGTAGCGCCAACCGTAGGGCCTCAAAAGAGACGGTAAAAATAGGGCCTTGCCCGAATCCCTCCTTACACCAAACCACCTAGGGTCCGAATACAACTGCTTCGTTCAAGGGTCCCGAAAACCACTTGCGCAAGATTTAACCTCGAATAGGGAACGCATCCCAACAAACCATATATCACATTTTCTCATCTTTTCATTACTCAAGTGTTCGAAAACCCAATACTCACCCAATTAGGTTTCCCGTTGAATTAAGTGTTTTAAGTCAAGGTTAGTCCAACTAAACGATAAAATAAAATCCACATAAGCATGCCTCCTCAAGATAAGAAGATAAATAACATAACATACCCATACAACATCATGCCAAGATATGATAAGCCATTAAACATTTTCATGAATACAAGGGTATAAAACATCTAAACATAATAAATTTCTAGATTTAACATCACATGAAGGTTAATATGGAAGGACTACTTAGGTTCATCCACCGGACTCGGTTTTTCTATGGTTCGTAGAGAATTTGATCTAGTTTCTAGAACATTTTTCGGAAATGGGATTGCTTTTCCCGATTTTAAGTTATTTAGAAAATAGTCCAGCACTGTTCCAGAATCTGTCTAGAATCTGCCCATATCTGTCGACTGTTACGAAAACTTGATTTTCTTTCAAACCACTCAATGTTTTTCGATGAAACCAATTTTAGTTGAAAGCTCACTCCTTAAGGAAGGTTTTGACATAAAATAGAGGTTCAGAATAGTTTTGTACACTTTTCTGGAATTTTTGAAAGTTGACTGAAAAAAACAGGTTTTAAGGTAGAATGCCCAAAACAAGGAAATTTATAAAAAAAGGGGGGTTCCACCATGGGAAAGTTTCATTGCTTTTGTGAAGAAAATATGCTAACTATCACATGTTTAACTCAGAAAATTTGTTTGAAAGAGTACCTTTGAAAAGTTGAGAGATGTGTACAAAAGAAGATGGTTTTGTGCCAAAATGGGTAAAATACATGAGAGATGGAAACAATACTCAAATCTTAGTATTTTCAACATAGGAACTTGATACTAACAGATTTGAAACTTTATTTAGAATCTTTAAAAACATGCATTAGAAAAGAAAATGAAGAGAGGGTTGTGTTGGTGGCTTACCCTCCAAGCTTTGCACAAGAAACTCTCTTTTCTTCCTCCTTCTTCTCCTCTAGATTTCTCTTCCTTGCTCTCCTCCCTCTCTCTAACCAAAATGTGTGTGAGTGAGTGTGTTGTGTGTATGTTTGCAAGCTAGGGAGGGTGTGGTATATATAGGCAAATTGGGGTAAAAGGACATAAAAGCCCTTTAGTTGGAATTGGATGGAAAGTTAGGATTTTGCTTGAATTCTAAAGGAATGGAAGGGACTTAGGAGGTGTGTTCCATTGGTTTAGGCCACATCTAGTTGTAATAAAACTAATTCTTGGATTTTGCATCCTAGGTAGGTCACTAGGTTGTATTTCTCTAGGATTCCATGATGACATATCTTGAAAGTTGTCTCCTCACTTTTTCCTAGAATGATGGGGTTATTTTTTTTTTTTTATAAATTTTAGGTACAAAGGCACATCCCTCAAGGTGTATACATATATATATATAGCAAGATTGATGGCATACCAAGGTACAAGATATAAGTACTATTTTGGGGCAAGTTTTGAAATAAAAAAAATATATGAGGGATTGAAGTTAAATACATGTAACCTAGGTAGAATTAAATTAGGTTAGGGAATTTCTGTTTGGATAAAAATAAAACTAGCAATTACTAACTGTCAAGATTCGAATTGATTCAAGTAAACAAGGGTTTTAAGAAAATAAATCATCATTAGGGTCTAAGAAGTAAATACATATTTCAGGGGCCTTACAGGCTGAGCAAAACAATCTAGCATATTCTGTTGCTTTAAGCTTCTATCCCTGCTCGTTGTGGAGGAGCCTCACCCCGTCTGGGGCAATGTCTATTTAACCCTTGCAGATTGCTCCCCCCAAAGTGAGTGCAACCGTATACATGACCCGTTCTAGGCTGAGGGCAGCCCAAGCAGCAGCAGCATGAGTTCCTGAGGCACATGCCTCACCCAGTAGGAAGAGGCTCCGAAAGGTATCTATACTTAGACAAATATATTGTATTATTTCCTTGTATTTATTATGTTTACTATAATAACCGCATGATCTTCTTCTTTTTTTTAGGAACCACGGACCATACTGCCCTTTGGTCTAGGGGTTTCTTCTACTGTCATTGGCATTTCTTCAGACTTAGACGACGATGACAGTCTCCCCATTGCAACTAGGGTGACAAGATTCAAGACTCGCAGGACAGTTCTTCCAGACATTGAAGATGAACCAAGTGTGAGAGGTGAACTGACTGCTGAGGCCGAGCTAGTTGTGGAGGCTGCAGGTGATGTGCAAGTTTCCCTTGCTGTGGAAGTTACAGCGGGTGATATAGCTGCTGAGGGTTTAGAGCCTCTACATCCTTCTGACTTTGTGCACTCCGGCCGTTCCTCTGTTAGCGGAGATGATTTCGTACCTGAGACCCCTAGAGAAGATCGCAGTATGAGAGAGCCGCTGGAAGTTGCACCACCTCTCCTTGGAGCTACATCTGGCGGTTCCTCCCAATCTACTAAGTCTCTGTTAATTCAGCAGGTTCCACTTCTAGACGTTCAAGTGGCTGAGAGGAGTGCAGGTGTAGTGGCTGCTGCCACTGTTCCTGCTGTGACCCCTCTGAATTTGGACCGGCTTGCAGAGGTAGTCATTACCTTAAACGCCTACACATTACATTATTGTCATTTGGGACCTCCGATCCAGCTTGCTTCGCAACCTCTCGAACAATCGGCGACGGTAACCCCACTCATTTTCCAGAGGTGCCAACTGACCTTGGGATGTCTCGAGATTTTTATATTGGGATAGATACCACTGTTGTCCCAGATCTGAACGTTGGAGATTACTAGATGGATGACCTCTTCTCAGAGCGATATAATGGTGCAGGTAGTTTTGGTCTTTCTCACAAAGCCAGCTCACCTGGTCGCCAGCCAGCGTCTACCCACTCCATTGCCGCTGGGCAGTCATCTTCAGGGAAAGTGCAACGCCCTCAGACCTTTGGTCGCTCTATCAGTCTCCCTCCAGTGATTGAAGCTGGCACTGCTGTGAGAGAGTCCCCCCAATCCTCAGAGAAAGTTTTCTTCCTAAGTTACTAGGTTTCCTCCGAAGCTCCTTCCACCTTTACTCGTATCCAAGCACTGCATCCAGACACCTTTACCGCCTTTAATGTTCCTGGATCTATAGTACAGACGGTGCTGCTGGAGTCACTTGCTGGCTTTATTCGTGACCTTGCTACCAAGTAGATCCTGACGACTCCCAGCAAGTTCGTGGAGAGTATCGAGGCCAATCTGAGCGGCTTTGAAAGGAATGGTTTGAACCTATCATGGATGAGGGCCAGGCTTCAAACGGTTGATGGTTTCCTTGAGCACGCTGACAATGTAGCGATGATTGCGCCCCTGGAGGAGACTATTAAGGAGTGTGAGGGTGCCCTGGAGCAGCACCGACAAAACCTGGCTCGGTTCAAAGAGAAGGACTTTGCATTGGTTGCCCAGTTGCCTTAAGATGTGACTCTGATGGACTCCCTCTTGAAGGGTTTGATTTGATCTGATGTAACTTTGTGACTTTGTTATGATTTCTTCAATTTTTCCTTAGTTTATTTTGTTGTTACGCCGCGCTTGGTGCGCCTTTTCTTTTCTTTTTCTCTGTCATAACTTCTTTTCAAACATTGTAATCATGTTTTGGAAGTTTGACTTTAATGGAAAGCATGGACGTTTGGTAGTACTTTTGGGATCGCTTTTCTTTACATTGCTTCTTACACAACTTCTAAAGATAAGGAAAGCTCTTGCAGTGGACAAAACTTCATCATGACTAAGCTTTTACAAGTGTAAAATTTCACTAAGTATGGAAAACTTTACTTAAACTAAGTGAATATGAGAGTAGAAGGCTTACTAAGTGTGTGACCCCTTCTTTACACTTTGCTTTGGAAACATTAACGAAGAAACTTTACAACTCTTTTTCCTGAACAAAAGGAATTAAGGAAAATATTCTTTGACATACTTGGCGTTAACAAGACCAGTTCTGAATCCATCATCTACTTTTGTCAACTTGTAGTACTCGCTGCTGTTTACCTCAGCAACTTTGCAGGGTCCTTCTCATCTGGGTAAGAAATTGGGAATTGGCTACCCCCGCATGATTGTATCCACTGTTTTCCATACTAAGTCCCCTTCCTTGAATTTTCTGTGTTGAACGGATTGATTATAGCCATGAGGTATGGATTGATGATACTTTTTCATTGCCCGTGAGGCCCGATCTCTTCTTTCTTCAGCTGCCTCTATGTCATTCTTCCTACTATCTGGAACTAAGTGTGTTGACATAGCCATTCTTGCTGTCACGACCCAAACTCGCCCCTATATGTTTAGCATCGTAATCAGCCAGTAATCCTTGGATTACCGAAGGCCTCTGAATAGAATAATATATAAACAAGGGCTGCTGAAGCAAATATACTAAACATACATGGTCCATAGAGCTATGCAGACATTTGTGGGACATAAAATTTTCAAAACAAACTTATATATATATATATATATAGATGTGGCGTCGAAAATACATTAGTCTTACGTCACCCAAGCCACTTATACAAAACTTCGAAACGTGTTCAGACCAAACATAAGCATTCAGAAGGTACAAAAGTCCTAAGGACACAAAAACTTGAGCAGATTTCAAAAGGGAACCTCCACGGGAGGCATGATGGCTGGCTGACGCCAAAACTTGCCAGGCAGCAACTTAGGCCAGGTCATGTGCTTGCTCACCTACATACATACAAATAAATAGTGAGTGGAAGCCCAGTGAATAATAACAAGGTAAAGGGTTTTAATGAATGATGTCTATCACAGAGTTAAAAATCAGAGCTTATATTAGAAATAGATTCTTATACATATTCAGATTTCAAATCAGAATTAGGTTCATATATACGTTCATATTCACATTCATATTCAGATTTCGCATAAGATCATACGTGGTACATCCATTAGCTATCATATTAACTTGGTCCTGAAACACACACAAATATAGTCGGTACCGACAACCATAATGGTCCATATCTTGCGCACAAGTAGCCATGGTATTGTTACCCCCAAGCGAGGGCCACGTGAATATAAGTCTCGGTATTGTTACCCTCGGGCAAGGGCCACGTGAATATAAGCCACAGTATTGTTACACCCAGGCGAGGGCCACGTGAACTAAGGATGCCACAAATACATTTCAGAAAAATGGACATTTATTCATAATTCATAAAATAGCATTTTAGAAAACAAATCGTATCATATTAGTCAAAAAATACTTGTAATTAAACATAGTTTACAGAGTTATTACTCACCGTTAATAGATGGCTCCAAGTAAACGAGTAAAGTAGGTAATTCACTTAACTCGTGGCGTGTGACCTACATAACATGACAGAGACATACATTGAAACACACGCTCGAATTGCACAGAACACATTTTTTTTTGTCCTAAGTGTGTTTCTAACTTTTATCCTCATTATAGTGTCTTAATCATGGCTTAGGAATACCTAAGATGGAATGGGGATGCAAAAATGCACTTGAAAACATTTTTCAAAACTTGCTGAAAACAGGGTCCAAGCTCGAGCGTGGATTTCCTCGCTCGAGTGGACATGCAAAATGTAAGGGTCCGCTCAAGCGTAACTTCCTTCGCTCGAGTGGTCTGTAAACTTTGGCAAAAGTGCTAGTTGTTTGTTTTTTACACTTGACGGATGCTCGATCCTTGCTCGAGCTTGAGACTCAGACTTTCGCTCGAGCGTGACTTTTGTCACTCGAGCGTACTGCAAAACATATGAACTTTTGGGTACATGCATTTCACGCTCGAGCGAAAGTGCACGCACTTAGAGTGGTCACCTGAGCGTGAACTCCTACGCTCGAGCGTAGATGCAAATTCTGGAATTTCCAAATTTGATCTCCAAGCTTCAAATTCATACTAAACACTTCAAAGCTCAACATTTCGGGCAAAAAACTTGAGGAATCACATGTGAACTTGGAAAACATCATGAGGTAAGAATCATTACTCAAAATCAAGACCCAATTGACATATAATTATGTAACAATTCAACTTAAAATGCAAGAACATGCTCTATATATGTCATGCATGGAATCACCTAAGTTCTTAGCCTCCAATACTTGATCAAATGAGGCTCAAGGGTGAGAAATGTTATGAATTCTTCAAACCATGCTAGATGTATAACATGCATGAGAGGAAAGTCTTTGAAAACATCTTCAAAATGTCTTAAATATGCATGTATGTACGGAATGACTTATTTTCCTTAAATTTTAACTCAATCCTAACATGAATTCATCTAATTCACTTAAATCCTTGTAAAATCTAATTCAATTACACAATTAAAAGTTTGATCTCTTACCTAAAGTTCACAATTCCTTTAGATTCTAGCTAGGCTCAACAATCTATCACCAATGCCTTTCAATTCTTGCCCACTCTTAGCAATTCTCTCATTTCCTCCTTAAATTAAGCTCAAGCTTCTCCTTCTTCCTCTTTGACACGTTTGGAGCTTAAAGGTGAGGAAAAAGAGGTGCAAAGTTGAACTAGTGGAGTTATATATGGCTCATTTGGTGATAATTAATCAAAGTTAATCAAACGACATCAAATTAATCTAATTTAATCACTCCGAACCGAATTTCAGTTGGACCTACCATAATTTTTTAAAAATTCCAAATACCACATATACCAAGTCAATTTCGTGATCAGATGTTGATAAGGCTTTCGATTCACAAAATGTAACAGAAATTTCAAACAGATACTACTACAATGAACAGATAAAACACAAATAACGCAACACATATACAATTAATTCAAAATATGATCTTATTAACTTATTAGGCATCTTAAATCAAGGTTTATCGTTAATCTTGAGTCGGGGTTGTTACAGTCTTTCCTCCTTAAAAAGTTTGGTCCTTCAAACTCGAATTACCTTCGTTTCAGAAAAATGTTGGGTCCAACGGAAACAAATCCGAATATCTCTTCATCATGTCCTCTTTATTTTCCCATGTAGCATAAGTTCCTCCGTTGTTTTGCTAATCAACCTTCACTAACGGAATTTTCTTGTTTCTTAATTTTTTGATTCGGCGGTTCATAATTTGCATTGACCTCTCCTCATAGGTATAATCATCCTTTAAAAGTACATGAGTTGGCTCTATCACATGTAAAGGATCTCTCAGATAATCCCGAAGCATAAAGATATGAAAGACATTATACATATGCTCCATAACCGGTGATAAGGCTACCCGATACATTACTGGGTTAATTTTCTCTAGAACTTCATATGGCCCAACATATCTTGGTGCTAATTTGCCCTTAACACCAAACCGTGTTTGCCCTTTCATTGGAGTCACTTTAATAAACACATGATCCCTGACTTCATATTCTCCATCTCTTCTTCGGACATCAGCATAACTCTTTTGCTGACTTTGTGCAGTTTTCAGACATTGTTGGATCAGTTTTACTTTCTCTGTTGTTTGTTGCTCAAGTTCTGATCCCAATATAGGTCTATCACCTACTTCTGTCACGACCCAAACCCGGCCCTATGGGTTTAGCACCGTAACTGGCCAGTAATCCGAGATTACCAAAGGCCTGCCAATCAGTAATACAAGAAATCTGAGTTCGAACTGGCGGAAGCCAAAACAGTAAATAACTAGTGTCCACAGAGCTGTGTTAATCTGTATGCCAAAAACATTTTTCATACATTTTGCATTCACTACCAGTACAGTATACACAATCATTACAGACATTCAGTACGGGGACTTAATCCCTCGATAACAAAGATAAGATAACAAGAACGGTCTAAACAAAACAAGACAAAAGCATAAGGAGACCTATGGGACCACAAACACACCCAAAGCCATGGCATGGCGTCTCGGAACCCCACAGTGAGGCACAAAGGCTGGCTGACAAAACTGGGGACCAATCCCACGCTCCTAGCTCCGGTCTGGTGGCTGAGCACCTACATATATATATAAACAGTGAGCTAAAGCCCAGTGAATAACATACAGTGTAAAGAGGTTATGAATGAATGTCCTTACAGTAATGAAATCAATTCATTATCTGACATTGCAATCTTTCATATTTCACCAATCAAGATTTCAATCAATCACCATATGTGGTACATCCATTAGCCTATAAACAAGTAGGTCCAAAAGGACCAGCCTTATGAACCCAACAATAATGATGGCCATCAATCAAGATGGTTCCACAAGGAAACCGGAGCTCTGTAACGATCAATAACGATGGGTGCTAAGGATGCCTGTCTGATTCAGAAATAGGACATACATTCATTCAAGAAATAATATCGGTTCAATAAACAGTTGATTCAAGATTCAAAATATAACCATTTGAACATATCTTTACACAATCTGTTACTCACGGTGATTGGGCTATCGAGAGCTAAATGGCGTCCCCGAGAGTCAACCCTAAACAGTCAATAAATAGAACACACAAGAAGTTTACAGTTTGGAAAGGATGATAATTAAATCCCTAAATTCCTCGGTGTGGTTCTATGTCTACATCCTCATTAAGATGCTCTAAACTAAGCCTAAGAATGCCTAGGATGCGATGAGGATGCAAAATGCACTTAGAAAACAATTTCAAATTTTTCAAGAACAGGGCCTCCGCCGAAGCAAGATTTTCCCTTTCGGCGGACAAGCACACAAAGGCCCACGGCGTACATTCCGCCGCCGGCGGTGATGAAAAGGTGCAAAAATCTTTGGATCGCGATTTTCCGCCGGCGTTAAAATACCTTCGGCGGATTGTAAACAATGCAAGAAAATCTTGGGAGCATGCATTCCCGCCGAAGCGGACTTCCCTTCGGCGGACGTCCAAAATCTGGAAAATCCAGATTCGACCTCGAGTTTCAAACCAAGTTTTGATGCTCCAAATTCGATCCTCTTGGGCCCATTTCCTGGAAAACTCTTTCAAACACATAGAATAACAAGTTCTAAAACTCAATTTAAGAAACCAAGGCCCAAGGGTGTTTCAATTAAACTCAATTTCAAACCATTTTCAAGAATACTTTCAAAACATGACATGCATGATCTTTAAACCAATTTTAAGCTTCCAATCATGCTCAAATGAGCTCAATTCTTTGAAAAGCAAGTTGAAAACATGGACTATGACAATACCATGAACATGCATGTGACAAATTGCCATGAACTCAACTTCAAACTCACCAATATAAACATGCATGCATGAATTTGACTTCAATCCAACATATATGAACAATATCATGTTTTAGCTCTACAATGATGCATGAAACATGCAAGAATGAGGTTTAAACTCAACAAGGAGAAGATGAATTCACTCACCTAAGTCTCAATTACAAGTCTAGGAGCTCAATCTAGCAATCCATGCCTCAAATCTTCTAGCAAAATCAACAAATGAGCTAAATTCCCTCAAGATGAACTCTCTCTCTCTCTAACCTCTTCTATGGTCGGTTATGGGGCTCAAATGAGCTGATGAAATGTTTCTCCTTAGTGTATAAGGTTCAAAGGTGCATAATAAACAATGGCTCCACTCAATGGCATTTCGGTGATTAAGTCAAACTTCGTAATTAACTCAATTCAATCTAATTTAATCATTCCTAATCAATTTTCAGATAAAAATATCATTAAATCACAAATATTATGCTGATTACAAAACATCAAACGGTTTCTAAATCGGCCGCCGATAAGGCCTTCAATTAGCAGTTTAAACATAAAATGCAAACAGATAATCACATAAGTCAACAGATACAATATGTAATTAAATAGACAAACTCATTCGGTTTAGGTTTGATTTCATTGATTTGTTCAAGAGTTCATCCGATTCACTTATCGGTCATTAATTCGGTTTAGCAATGATCAAGAGGTAATTGATGGTTTAACTGTCGATGCGAGGTTGTTCTGATCTCCTCCTTATAAGGAGTTTAGTCCTCTAAACTCGAGTTACCTTCAGTCTGGAAGAAAACAGGATTCAGCGGGAACAAATCCGGATATCGCCTAGCCATGTCATCTTCCCTTTCCCAAGTGCATACACACCACCATGGTTCTGCCAGTCAACTTTCACTAGCGGAATCTCTTTGTTTCTCAGTTTCTTGATCCGTCGGTTTACAATCTGTATAGGCCGTTCCTCGTAAGTGTAGTCATCACTCAGCACTATCCGAGTAGGCTCAATCACGTGAAACGGATCTCGAAGATAGTCCCTCAACATCGAAATGTGGAAGACGTTATGCATATGCTCCATTTCAGGAGGGAGCGCAACTTGATACGCCACCGGATTGATTTTCTCAATAATCTGATACGGTCCGACATACCTTGGCGCTAGCTTGCCTTTGACTCCAAAACGAGTCTGGCCTTTCATTGGTGTCACTTTCACAAACACGTGATCACCCACTTCATATTCTCTATCCCGTCTTCTGACATCTGTGATAACTTTTACATGCGCTGCATGCGGTTTGTCTCTGTATCAATTTCACTTTCTCAGTCGTTTCATATACAATCTCGGGCCCAAGCAACGGCCCATCTCCAACTTCTGCCCAGCAGATTGGAGATCTACACTTTCTGCCATACAATGCCTCGAAAGGCGCCATACCGATACTCGAATGGTAGCTGTTGTTGTAGGCGAATTCAGCCAATGGCAAATGACTTTCCCAATTTCCCTGAAAGTCCAGTACACACATTCTCAGTAAATCCTCTAGAGTCTGGATGGTCCTTTCATCGTCCATCATCTGTCGAGGATGATAGGCACTACTCAACCTTCAATTCAATACCTAATGCGATCAGAGGCTCGCGGTAACCTCGATGTAAACTTGAATCCTGTCGAGAAACAATAGATACTGAGCACTCCATGCAATCTCACAATCTCATCAATATAGATATGACCAATCTATCTGCATTATAAATCGTCTTGACAGGTAGGAAGTGTGCAGATTTAGTCAGTCTATCAACAATAACCCAAATAGAGTCCATACCTTTCCTGGAGCGAGGTAATCCAACGATAAAATCCATCGTGATATGCTCCCATTTCCACTCTGGTATGGGCAGGGGTTGCAGTAATCCGGCAGGTCGTTGATGTTCAGCTTTGACCTGTTGGCAATGAAGGCATTTGGACACAAAGTCGGCAATTTCCTTCTTCATTCCTGGCCACCAGAAATTCTGTTTCAGATCTTGATACATTTTCGTATTCCCAGGGTGAATCGAAAACTTCGAACTGTGGCCTTCTTGCAGAACTCTTCTTTTTAATTCAATGTCATTAGGTACACACAGTCTGTCTTGAAATTTCAGAACATTGTTGTCAAATTTGAACCCCGGTCTCGGTTTTAAATCTCTTTCTTCAATGATTTTCTTCAAGTAATCATCCAGTTGTTGTTTCTCTTTAATTTCTTCAATCAAGGCTGGTTGAGCAGTAATAGCAGCTAAGGTTCCACCTTGTTCTTTCAATACAATTTCAATTTCAGACTTTTCCAGATCAAGAAGCAACTCTTTCTGTCCAGTCAACAAACAGGCTAAGTTCCCAATCGATTTTCGGCTCAATGCATCGGCAACGGTGTTGGCTTTTCCCGGATGGTACAAAATCTGTAGGTCATAGTCTTTTATCAGTTCAAGCCATCTCCGCTGTCTCATATTCAGTTCTTTCTGAGTGAAAAAGTACTTCAGGCTCTTGTGGTCAGTATACACTTCACAGGTTGCTCCATACAAATAGTGACGCCAAATTTTCAGTGCAAAAACTACTGCAGCAAGTTCTAGGTCATGGGTCGGGTAGTTCTTTTCATGCGGTCTCAACTGTTGGGAAGCATAAGCAATAACTCTCCCATTCTGCATTAAAACACACCCCAAACCCTTATGAGAAGCATCACTAAAAACAGTATAACCATCCGTACCTGAAGGTAGAGTCAAAATCGGTGCAGTCACAAGTCTGGTTTTCAATTCTTGAAATGCTAATTCCCTCTGGTCAGTCCAGTCAAATGATATCCCCTTCTGTGTCAACTGAGTCAGTGGTAAGGCAATTTTGGAGAAATCTTTGACAAACCTTCTGTAATATCCAGCCAATCCCAAAAAGCTTCGGACTTCGGTTACATTCGTTGGTCTAGGCCAGTTCACTACAGCTTCAATTTTCTGCGGGTCAACAGAAATTCCATCTTTGCTAACAACATGTCCCAAAAACATTATATGATCAAGCCAAAATTCACATTTAGACAGTTTAGCATACAGTTTCTGTTCTCTTAAGGTTTGCAGGGCAAGTCTCAGATGGTGTTCATGTTTTTCTGATCTTGAATAGATCAATATGTCATCAATAAATACCACAATAAAATCGTCAAGGTATGGTTTAAAAATTACGTTCATGAGGTCCATAAATGCGGCGGGGCATTCGTAACTCGAGCGGCATAACTAAAAATTCAAAGTGGCCATACCTCGTTCGAAGCGCTTTTATCAATGTCTTCGGTTTGACTTTCAATTGGTGATACCGATCTAAGATCAATCTTGGAAAACACTTGTGCACCACATCGGGTCAAATAAATCATCAATACGCGGTAATGGATATTTATTCTTCTGATTACCTTGTTCGATTCACGGTAATCAATACCAGTCTCGATGAGCCGTCTTTCTTCTTTACAAACAAAAGCAGTGCACCCACGGTGAAATCTTTGGGTGCGATAAACTTCTTGTCTACAGTTCTGCAATTGTACCTTCAATTCTTCGATTCGATCGGAGCCATTCTATAGGGGGCTTTAGATGTCGGCTGGGTACCCGGAACCACATCCACAATAAATTCAATTTCCCTGTCAATCAAATCCCCTGGCAATTCATCTGGAAACACATCTGGGAACTCTCTGACTATAGGAATACAATTCACATCAGTTTTAACATTATCATTAGCAGGTACAGTCAATACAGAACACAGATATCCTTTACACCCCTTTCTAATCAATTTGACAGCCTTTACAGAAGAAATCAGATATGGAGGAGGTACTACTCCACTCCCATTAAACACAAATTCGGGCAAACCCGGTGGACGGAAAACTACTTGTTTTGTTACACAGTCTATAGTGGCATGATATTTTTGTAGCCAATCCATCCCCAATATTACATCAAAATGGTCTATGTTCAATGGCAGTAAATCAATAAACAGATGCATATCCCCAACAATAATCTCACAAGCAGGATACATATATGCACATGTCATGGATCCCCAACGGTGATGATCTGACTAACAAATAGTTCATGGGTTCTAAGGGTCTATTCAATTTACGCGAAAAAGCATCGACACATAAGAATGTGTAGACCGAATCAATCAATACATAAGCATTACGAGCACAGATAGAGGATACACGACACAACGGTCTCGGTGTTTTGCACGTCTCCGGTACTAGGGCAAACACTGCCTGCCTCATAGGCTCTTTCGTAGCTTTGGGGTTCGGTTTTGGTGCTACATTTGATCTTCTTGCTTTCGGTGCGGCTTTTACTCTTGGCGAAGCGAAGGCGATCTTTGATTACGTGGCCCACCTTGCCACACAAACAAGCTCGAAACACGGTAGCAAACCCCTTTGTGCTTGTTGCCACATCTGAGCGAGGTGGAGTAAATCCACTCCTTTTTGGGGCTAGTAGTCGACCCGTGATACATTTCTTATTATTTGGGTTATGCTTACCCTTCTTAAATTTAAAACCTGTCTTTTACCTTGCCACTCACTTGTCGGTGTTTGATTGTTTCCTTCTGCAATATTTGTCTCGCCATCAATGCCCTAGAGAACACCTACATAAGTTGGCATTTTCAAAACATTTATCCGGTCTGGATAGCAACACTAAGGCCGCCTTCAAACCTTCGGCCTTCTTATAATCGGTATCCACCATATGTGGTGCATACCTAGCAAGTTCGTAAAGTTCTTCTCATATTCGCAAGCAGATGTTTTGCCTGTCTCATTGTTCAAACTCAGTCACTTTTACGTCTCTAATGCCTTTGGAAATACTTTTCAAGAAGGACTCCTTGAGCGAGCCCAAGTCGAGAATGGTATTTGCATCACGGGTCAACATCCACCACCTTCGGCTTCTTCACGAAGGGTGAAGGTTGCCAACAATACTTTGTTTGCTTCAGAGCACGGAAAAACCTCAAACAACTTTTTCGGTCTCAAGAACCCAAGCTTGACCTTTAACGGTTCTAAGCCTCCTGAAAGGGCGGTTTCATTTCTTGAATTTCTAAGTCGGCAATAATGTCCACCTCGATAGCATTCACATTTTGTACATTACATTCGGTTGCAGGAGGAGGAGGAGGAGGTGATTTGTTGGTTCGGTTGTTGTTCTAGTCTTTCCATTATCAGTCCCATCATTTGTTCAAGTCTGGCCATTCTGGCCTCAGAGGATGATGCTTCAGTTTCATTTGCATTATCCATTTCACTATAACAGTTATAACCGTTATCATTATAAACAGTCGTACAATTAAACAGTTTAACGCTTTAACATGCAATCAGTCAGTCATAAGCACACACTTTTCAAATTCATGAGATGCCCTATTTGCTTTTCTAGGACACCCTATAGCTCATTCGGACACGTGTGTGCGGTATAACTCGTGGTTAAGTATCGCTCTGATACCACTCTGTCACGACCCAAACCCGGCCCTATGGGTTTAGCAATGGCAGCTAATGTCCGAGATTACCAAAGGCACGCCAATCGATATCTGATAATACTGAGTTCAGGGCTGGCGGAAGCCAAAAGCGATAAATAACTAGTGTCCACAGGCTGTTAATCATATGCCAAAAACATTTTTCATACATTTTGCATTCACTACGATCTGATATACACAATCATTACAGACATTCAAGACGGGACTTAATCCTCGATAACTTGATCTGATATAACAAGAACGGTCTAAACAAAACAGTACAAAACAGTAAGGAGACCTATGGGGTCACAAAAACACCCCAAGCCATGGCATGGCGTATCGGAACCTCACAGGGAGGCACAAAAGGTGGTGACAAAGCGGGGACCAATCCCACGCTCCTAGCTCCGGTCTGGTGGCTGAGCACCTACATATATATATAAACAGTGAGCTAAAGCCCAGTGAATAACATACAGTGTAAAGAGGTTATGAATGAATGTCCTTACAGTAATGAAATCAATTCATTATACAGCATTGCAATCTTTCAGTATTTCAGTCAATCAGTATTTCAATCAATCAGTCATATGTGGTACATCCATTAGCCTATAAACAAGAGGGTCCAAAAGGCCGGCCTTACTGAACCCAACAGTAATGATGGCCATCAATCAGTATGGTTCCACAAGGAAACCGACAGAGCTCTGTAACAGTCAATAACAGTAGGTGCTAAGGATGCCACAATACAGTTCAGGAAATAGGACATACATTCATTCAGTAAATAATATCAGTTCAATAAACAGTTCAGTTCAGTATTCAAAATATAACCATTTGAACATATCTTTACACAATCTGTTACTCACAGTGATTGGGCTATCAGTAGCTAGAGCGCGTCCCCGAGAGTCAACCCTAAACAGTCAAATAAATAGAACACACAGTAAGTTTACAGTTGGAAAGGATGATAATTAAATCCCTAAATTCCTCGGTGTGGTTCTATGTCTACATCCTCATTAAGATGCTCTAAACTAAGCCTAAGAATGCCTAGGATGCGATGAGGATGCAAAAATGCACTTAGAAAACAATTTCAGAATTTTCAGTGAACAGGGCCTCCGCTCGAGCGCAGGTTTCCCCGCTCGAGCGGACAAGCACACAAAGGCCCACGCTCGAGCGTACATTCCGCCGCTCGAGCGGACTGATGAAAGGTGCAAAAATGCTGGATGCGCGATTTTCCCGCTCGAGCGTTAAAATCCCCGCTCGAGCGGACTGTAAAACAATGCAAGAAAATACTGGGAGCATGCATTTCCGCCGGCGGCACTTCGCCGAAGGACGTCCAAAATCTGGAAAATCCAGATTCGACCTCTGAGTTTCAAACCAAGTTTTGATGCTCCAAATTCGATCCTCTTGGGCCCATTTCCTGGAAAACTCTTTCAAACACATAGAATAACAAGTTCTAAAACTCAATTTAAGAAACCAAGGCCCAAGGGTGTTTCAATTAAACTCAATTTCAAACCATTTTCAAGAATACTTTCAAAACATGACATGCATGATCTTTAAACCAATTTTAAGCTTCCAATCATGCTCAAATGAGCTCAATTCTTTGAAAAGCAAGTTGAAAACATGGACTATGACAATACCATGAACATGCATGTGACAAATTGCCATGAACTCAACTTCAAACTCACCAATATAAACATGCATGCATGAATTTGACTTCAATCCAACATATATGAACAATATCATGTTTTAGCTCTACAATGATGCATGAAACATGCAAGAATGAGGTTTAAACTCAACAAGGAGAAGATGAATTCACTCACCTAAGTCTCAATTACAAGTCTAGGAGCTCAATCTAGCAATCCATGCCTCAAATCTTCTAGCAAAATCAACAAATGAGCTAAATTCCCTCAAGATGAACTCTCTCTCTCTCTAACCTCTTCTATGGTCGGTTATGGGGCTCAAATGAGCTGATGAAATGTTTCTCCTTAGTGTATAAGGTTCAAAGGTGCATAATAAACAATGGCTCCACTCAATGGCATTTCGGTGATTAAGTCAAACTTCGTAATTAACTCAATTCAATCTAATTTAATCATTCATAATCAATTTTCAGATAAAAATATCATTAAATCACAAATATTATGCTGATTACAAAACATCAAACGGTTTCTAAATCGGCCGCCGATAAGGCCTTCAATTAGCAGTTTAAACATAAAATGCAAACAGATAATCACATAAGTCAACAGATACAATATGTAATTAAATAGACAAACTCATTCAGTTTCAGTTTCAGTTTCATTCAGTTTGTTCAGTAGTTCATCCAGTTCACTTATCAGTCATTAGCAGTTCAGTTTAGCAATGATCAGTAGGTAATTCAGTGGTTTAACGGTAATCAGTACGAGGGTTGTTACAACTTCGGCCCAACATATTGGAGATCGGTATTTTCTACCATACAAAGCTTCGTAAGGAGCTATCCCAAGGCTTGAATGATAGCTGTTATTATACACAAATTCAACCAGAGGAAGGTAAGTCTCCTAATTACCTTGAAAGTCCAACACACACATTCGTAACATGTCTTCCAATATTTGTATGGTTCGTACAGATTGGTCATCTGTCTGTGGATAATAAGCACTGCTTAATCTCAGCTCAGTCCCCAAGGCCTGTTGCAAACTCTGCCAAAACCTTGAAGTAAACTTGGGATCTCTATTAGATACTATGGATACTGGAACTCCATGAAATTTTACAATCTCATTGACATACAAATTAGCCAACTTATCCGCATTATACAAAATTTGACAGGCAGAAAATGGCAGACTTAGTTAAACGATCAACAATGACCCAGATAGAATCCATACCTCGGGAGGAGCGAGGCAATCCCACAATAAAGTCCATAGTAATGTGTTCCCATTTCTGTTTTGGTATTGGAAGCGGTTGTAACAAACTAGCGGGTCGTTGATGTTCAGCTTTAACTTGTTGGCAGTGTAAACATCTAGCCACAAAATCTGCAATACCCTTTTTCATTCCCAGCCACCAGAAATTCTTCTTCAAATCATGATACATTTTGTATTTCCTGGATGCATAGCAAATTTGGAATTGTGGGCCTCTGTCAGAATACGTTTCTATAAATCATCATAATCTGGCACACAAAGGCGACCCTAAAATTTCAACACATCATTGCCAAGCACAAATCCCGGTTTCGGTTTTAATTCAATCTCATCAATAATTCTCTTTAGGAACTCATATTCGCGTTGTTTCCCTTTAATCTCTTCAATAATTGCAGGCTGAGCAGAAATGACGGCTAAGATTCCGCCCTGTTCACATAACATAACACAACTTCAATCTCATTCTTCTCCAAGTTACATAATAACTCTCTCTGGCTGGTGAACAGACATGACAAATTAGCAATGGATTTCCAGCTCAATGCATCTGCAACAGTATTTGTCTTTCCTGGATGATATAGAATTTGCAAATCATAGTCTTTGATCAATTCGAACCACCTTCTCTGTCTCATGTTCAGTTCTTTTTGGGTAAAGAAGTATGTGAGGCTTTTATGGTCCGTGTACACTTCACAAGTTGTACCATACAGATAATGTCGCCAAATCTTCAAAGCAAAAACCACTATGGTGAGTTCAAGATCAGGGGTCGGATAATTCTTCTCATGAAGACGTAGTTACCAAGAGGCATAAGCAATTACTTCCCCGTTCTACATTAGCACACAACCCAACCCTTTATATAAAGCGTCACTGTAAATTTGAAACCCATCAGTACCATTAGGTAAAGTTAAGATTGATGCAGTTACTAATCTGGTTTTCAACTCTTGAAAAGCTGATTCACGTTGATCATTCTAATCAAACTGTACATTCTTCTGTGTTAATTGTGTCAATGGCATTACAAGTTTTGAGAAGTCTTTCACAAATCTTCTATAATAACCAGCAAGTCCTAGAAAACTTCTAACTTTTGACACGTTGGTTGGTCTTGGCCAATCAACAAGGGCTTCAATCTTTGTAGGTCTACTGATACACCATCCTTGTCGATCACATGTCCCAAAAATGCCACATTGTCAAGCCAGAATTCACATTTAGATAATTTTGTATACAGTTTCTTTTCTCTCAAGGTCTGTAAGGCTGTTCGCAGATGGTTCTCATGTTCTTCCCTGCTTTTGGAGTAGATCAGTATATCATCAATAAAGACAACAATGAATTCATCCAAAAATTGTTTGAATACTCTATTCATTAAATCCATGAATGCTGCAGGTGCATTAGTTACTCCAAAAGGCATTACTAGAAATTCATAGTGCCCATATCTGGTTCGGAAAGCGATTTTCTCTATGTCTTCTGCTTTGACTTTTAATTGGTGATACCCGGATCTAAGGTCAATTTTAGAAAACACTTGTACTCCTTGCAATTGGTCAAACAAGTCATCTATTCGGGGCAGAGGGTATTTGTTCTTGACCTTTACTTTGTTCAGTTCACGGTAATCTATACATAATCTCAGCGACCTATCCTTCTTCTTTACAAACAACACGGGTGCACCCCAAGGTGACGTGCTTGGACGGATGAATTTTTTATCTAATAGTTCTTGGAGTTGAGTTTTCAATTCTTTCAGTTTTGAGGTTGACATTCTGTAAGGGGTCTTAGAAATTAGTTGCGTTCCGAGTGCTATTTCATAGTGAACTCAATTTTCCTATCAACTAAGTCTCCAAGCAAGTCATTCGGAAACACATCAGGAAATTCACAAACAACATGAATAGTTTTCACATTAGTGCCATCAGATGATGCAGCCAATACACAACACAAGTAGCCCCTACATCCCTTCCTAAGCAATTTAACAACTTTCACAGCCGAAATCAAATATAGAGGAGAGACTACTTCGTCC
The DNA here is from genome assembly GCA_025200525.1 of Camellia lanceoleosa. Taxonomy (NCBI): domain Eukaryota; kingdom Viridiplantae; phylum Streptophyta; class Magnoliopsida; order Ericales; family Theaceae; genus Camellia; species Camellia lanceoleosa. The sequence goes on from CM045759.1 coordinate 102,148,889, forward strand.
CCAGTGAAAAAAAACTCATGCATACCAGTGGACGAAATACAACAGATTTCTTCATACAATCAATAGATGCACAATACTTTGTTAGCCAATCCATACCTAAGATGCAATCAAAGTGGTCAATACTCAAAGGCAGCAAATCAACGTATAACGTCATATCACCAATCAAAACATCACATGCCGGATATACATATGCACATACCATAGATCCCCCAGATGACGTAGATATAGACAATAAATAATTTATGGATTCTAAAGATCTAGTTAGTTTTCGAGAAAAGGCATGCGACACAAACGAGTGTGTAGAACCAGAATCTATCAAGACATATGCATTCTGGGCACAAATGGAAATTATACCTGACACCACAGACTCGGTGTTCTGTACATCTCTGGGTACTAGTGCGAGCACTCTCCCTTGCCTTAACATTTCATTGTTAGTGTTACCTCTAGCATTGGTTCTTGCATTTGATCTTGCTGCAGAAACAGACCTGGCTGAACTTGCCACAGGACGACTAACCTCATTGGATTTCATCGGGCAATCCCTAACCATGTGGCCAGTCTTGCCAACATCGAAAACACGCACCTGATGTATGATAACATGCACCTTTGTGCTTCCTTCCATAGTCGGGGCAGTTTGGAGTAGATCCACTACTTTGACTAGAGCTACTGGAAGATCCTGTATTTTGTTTCTTTGAAAATGATCGGCCCTTCTTGAAATTAAATCCGGCCCTCTTTCCTTTCCATTCAGTTGTTGGAGCTGTAGTTTGTTTCTTAGCTGCTATTATGGCTTTTGCCATCAATGCCCTGTCGAGCACTTCTACATAAGTAGGCAATTTCAAGACATCTACTCGATCAAATACTTCTAAGTCCAGTCCTCCCTCAAACTTTCACGCTTTCTTGTAATCAGTGTCTACCATATGCGAAGCAAAACGAGCTAATTCAATAAACTTAGCTTCATATTCGGCCACAGACATTCTGCCTTGTTTGAGTTCTTGGAATTCAGAAACTTTTCGGTTCCTGAAGCATTGGGGAAAATACTTGTTGTAGAATATCTCATTGAATTGTGCCCATGTCATGTCCTCGTTGTTATCTCGAACCAACAACCACCATCTCTTAGCTTCATCCTTTAGGGTGTAAGTAGCCAAAAGAACTTTCTGAGTTGCAGAGCAAGTGAATACTTCAAATAACTTTTCCGTTTCTAATAACCAGGTTTTTGCCTTCAATGGTTCAACACCACCTAAGAAGGTCGATTGTTTCATTTTCATAAATTTTTGAGTCAAATTGGTGATGTAATTATTGTTCAGTTCGGCTAGCACTGGCGGAGGTGCAGGAGGTAAGGGTTGTTGCCTCTATTGTTGTGCCATTACTTCAGTTAAAGCTGCGAGCATTTCCTCCATTCGGCTCATGCGAGCCTCAGAAGACTCACTTACATCACTTCCCCTTGCATTGTCCATGCTGTTATATAGACACCAGGTAACAGTAAACATAGGAATAATCTTGTTCATATCCTTCAATCTTATTTGTCCGGATTCAAATTCAGTTCTCATATTTATAAAGATTACCACAGACTCACATATGCTGATGATATGTCTCTGCTTCTTTATAGGACATTCTATAGCTCTTATGGACTCGTGTGTGTGGTATAATATGTGCTTTGATACCACTCTGTCACGACCCAAACCCGCCCTTATAGGTTTAGTATCGTAATCGGCTAGTAATCCTTGGATTATCGAAGGCTTTTGAACAGAATAATATATAAACAGGGGCTGCGGAAGCAAATATACTAAACATACATAGTCCATAGAGCTGTGCAGACATACATGGGATAGAAAATTTTCAAAACAAACTTATATATGTATACAGATGTGGTGTCGAAAATACATTAGTCTTACGTCACCCAAGCCACTTATACAAAACTTCTAAACGTGTTCAGACCAAACATAAGCATTCAGAAGGTACAAAAGTCCCAAGGACACAAAAACTTAAGCAGATTTCAAAAGGGAACCTCCACGGAAGGCATAATGGCTGGCTGATACCAAAACTTGCCAGGCAGCAACTTCGGCCTGGTCACACTCCTGCTCACCTATATACATACCAATAAATAGTGAGCGGAAACCCAGTGAATAATAATAAGGTAAAGGGTTTTAATGAATGATGTTTATCACAGAGTTAAAAATCAGAGCTTATATTAGAAACAAATTCTTATGCATATTCAGATTTCAAATTAGAATTAGGTTCATATACACGTTCATATTCATATTCAGATTTCGCATAAGATCATACGTAGTACATCCATTAGCTATCATATTAACTTGGTCCTGAAACACACACATATATATAGTCGGTACCGAAGGTCCATATCTTGTGTGCCAGTAGCCATGGTATTGTTACCCCCAGGCGAGGGCCATGTGAATATAAGCCTCGGTATTGTTACCCTCGGGCAAGGGTTACGTGAGTATAAGCCTCAGTATTATTACCCCCGGACAAGGGCCACGTGAATATAAGCCACAATATTGTTACCCCTGGACGAGGGCCACGTGCATATTGGCCACGGTATTGTTACCCCCGGGCAAGGGCCACATGAACTAAGGATGCCACAAATACATTTCAGAAAAATGAACATTCAATCATAATTCATAAAATAGAATTTCAGAAAACAAATCATATCATATTAGTCAGAAAATACTTGTAATTAAACATAGTTTACAGAGTTATTACTCACCGTTAACAGATGGCTCTAAGTAAACGAGTAGAGTAGGTAATTCACTTAACTCGTGGCGTGTGACCTACATAACATGACAGAGACATACATTGAAACACACGCTTGAATTGCACAGAACACATTTTTTTTGTCCTAAGTGTGTTTCTAACTTTTATCCTCATTATAGTGTCTTAATCATGGCCTAGGAATGCCTAGGATGGAATGAGGATGCAAAAATGCACTTAAAAACATTTTTCAAAACTTGCTGAAAACAGGGTCCACGCTCGAGTGTGGCTTTCCTCACTTGAGCGGACATGCAAAATGTGAGGGTCTGCTCAAGTGTAACTTTCTTCGCTCGAGCGGTCTGTAAACTTTGGCAAAAGTGTTGGTTACTTGTTTTTCACGCTCGACGGATGCTCAATCCTTACTCGAGCGTGAGACTCAGACCTTCGCTCGAGCGTGACTTTTGTCACTCGAGCGTACTGTAAAACATTTGAACTTCTGGGTACACGCATTTCACGCTCGAGCGGAAGTGCACGCACTCAGAGTGGTCACTCGAGCGTGAACTCCTACGCTCGAGCGTAGATGCAAATTCTGGAATTTCCAGATATGATCTCCAAGCTTCAAATTCATACTAAACACTTCAAAGCTCAACATTTCGGGCCAAAAACTTAAGGAATCACATGTGAACTTGGAAAACATCATGAGGTAAGAATCATTACTCAAAATCAAGACCCAATTGACATATAATTATGTAACAATTCAACTTAAAATGCAAGAACATGCTCTATATATGTCATGCATGGAATCACCTAAGTTCTTAGCCTCCAATACTTGATCAAATGAGGCTCAAGGGTGAGAAATGTTATGAATTCTTCAAACCATGCTAGATGTATAATATGCATGAGAGGAAAGTCTTTGAAAACATCTTCAAAATGTCTTAAATATGCATGTATGTATGGAATGACTTATCTTCCTTAAATTTTAACTCAATCCTATCATGAATTCATCTAATTCACTTAAATCCTTGTAAAATCTAATTCAATTACACAATTAAAAGTTTGATCTCTTACCTAAAGTTCACAATTCCCTTAGATTCTAGCTAGGCTCAACAATCTATCACCAATCCCTTTCAATTCTTGCCCACTCTTAGCAATTCTCTCATTCCCTCCTTAAATTAAGCTCAAGCTTCTCCTTCTCCCTCTTTGACAAGTTTGGAGCTTAAAGGTGAGGAAAATGAGGTGCAAAGTTGAACTAGTGGGGTCATATATGGCTCATTTGGTGATAATTAATCAAAGTTAATCAAATGACATCAAATTAATCTAATTTAATCGCTTCGAACCGAATTTCAATTGGACCTACCATAATATTTTAAAAATTCCAAATAACACATATGCCAAGTCAATTTCGCAATCGGATATCGATAAGGCCTTCGATTCACAAAATATAACAGAAATTTCAAACAAATACTCCTACAATGAATAGATAAAACACAAATAACGCAACACATATGCAATTAATTCGAAATATGATCTTAATAACTTATTAGGCATATTAAATCATGGTTTATCATTAATCTTGAGTCGGGGTTGTTACACTTGCTAAAGGTACTGCCAATTCAATTAGTAACACAGCTTCGGACCCATACACTAGGGAAAATAGGGTTGCCTGAGTTGGCTTTTTCTTTGACGTTCTATAAGCCTAGAGTGCTACGGGGAGTTGTTCAGACCATGTGCCCCCTGTTTCATCTATCATTTTACTTAGTATTCGGATAAGGGTTTTGTTGTTGTCCGTTTCCTTGGGAGTCGTATGGACTAGACTTGTGGTGCTTGATCTGGTAGGCATCCAGCAGCTTTCCAACATGGCAATTTACAAAATGAGTTCCGTTGTCAGACAACATCACTTTGGGTATGTCAAACTTGCAGATTATGTTCTCTTTGATGAAGTTGGCTACTCTTGCCCCATCTGCCTTCCTCATTGGTATAGCCTCTACCAACTTGGTGCTAACTTTGGTTACTGCAAGTATCCATCTGTAGCCTTTGGACTGCTGCGCTATAGGGCCTACCAAGTCAAATGCCTAAGTATGGAACGGATAAGGAGTCTTGATGTTGTACAGTTCAACTGCCGGTGCATATATCAAATTCCCAAACTTCTGGCAGGATTGGCATCTCCTCACAAAATTTTTAGCATCTTTTTCCATTGTTGGCCAATAGTAGCCGAGGTGAATGAGATATCCATATAATCGCTGCCCTTCTTGATGCTTTGTCTTGTGGGCTTCCCTCAGCACCTCATTTGTCTCATTTTTTAATAAGCACCCTAAAGGTTCCCCCTCAAAGCTCCTTCGGTACAGCTTGCCTTGGTCAAGGAAGAAGTGGAGGGCTCGCCTCTTAACTCTAATTGCATCGGCTTTGTTCTTAGGCAGTGTGCCATTTCAAAGATAGTCGATATATGGCTGCCTCCATTCTTCATTACTTAAGAAATGGGCTTCCTCTTCCTTAGGATGGGATTGACACTTTACACATTGCCTCTGCAATTCAGTACTTTCCTTCTCCATATCAGGCTAGTAATACCCTTACCTCTGTATTTATTGATATAGACTGATATCTCTATTTCCACAGGACTTAGCATGGATCTGCTTAAGTCTGTGAGTTGCTTTTTGTCTATCGATGCATCTTGCCAGCAAGTTGTTAGGACCGCGAAAATACAACTCTCCTCTGAGGAGGAGAAATAATGCAAGTTCTCCTGGTCTGATTGTGCCCTGGCCTGTTTTTAGCTGTTGGATTATATCTACTTTCTATCCCTCAGAATCTTACTTTGCATGTTCTTCGGTTAGCACTGCTGGTGTTGTTCTTTTCTCAATGACGATGGTTATACTATCATCTGGTATCTCCACTTTTGCCCCCCAGTGTAGCCAAGGCATCCGGGAAACGGTTATGTGTTCGAGGGGTATGTTGCATTTGGACATCATCAAACTAAGTGAGTAACCTTTGAACTACAGTGCGATATGGGGCCAACATGGGCTCCTTTAAGGCGAAATCACCCATCGTTTGCTTAACAACTAACTTGGAGTCGCCCCAAATTTTCAACTTACGGAGGCCCTTCTTTCGGGCAGCTATCAGGCCCAGTATCAACACTTCATATTCAGCCTCGTTGTTTGAACACTCAAAGTCAAGCTTATACGATAGATAGAACTTCTCTCCTTTTTGACTGGTTAGTGTTACACCAGCTCCACCTTTCCCAACTCTGGAAGCTCCATCAAACTTTAAGTCCCAATAAGTCTCAATTGTAGCTGTTGAGACATGGACCTCACCTGGTAGAGGTACCTTTGCAGGTTTATGTTCGCCAAATGGGAACTGGGCCAGTAAGTCTACAAGTGCTTGGCTCTTAATAGCCTTAGGAGTGACACAAGTGATATCATATTTCGCTAGAGCCAAGAGCCATCTTGTCATTCTCCTAGTTAGAGCGGGCTTGCTCAGCAAGTAGCGAACTGGATCACTCCGGGTCACAACCTGGATTGGGTGTGTCAAAAAATAGTGGCATAACTTCTGCGCTATGAAGATTAAGGCTAAACAATGCCTCGCAATTAGAGTATATCGCAACTCAGCACCATTGACTTTGTGACTGATCTAATAGATTGGGTTCTCAATTCCATCTATGTCTTGGACAAGTAGGGTTCCAATAAACCGAGGAGTAGAAGTCAAGTACAGTAGCAGAGGCTTCTCAGGCTGTGGGGTAATCATTGTAAGTAGGGAGGTAAGTGCTTTCTTCAACATATCAAATGCTTGTTGGTGTTCTTGTAACCATTCAAACTTGTGATTCCCTTTCAGTAGTGTCCCAAATGAAAAGGTTATCTCAGCAAGGGCTGGATTAAACCTCCTGAGGTATTTTAAGAGTGTGGCGGTGGCATCTCTATGATTGACTTGATCTTATCCCCATCTACTTTAATCCCTCGCTAGTGTACAAGGAAGCCAAGGAACTTGCCGGCGGTAACTCTAAAGGCACACTTGAAAGGGTTCATCTTGAGGCAGAATTTGCAGCAAACTTGAAATCTTTCTCCAAGTCGTAGAGATGGCGGTTCGCCATAGTAGACTTGACCACCAGATCATCTATATATACTTCTACTTCATGATGCAACATATCATGGAATACCGCAGTCATAACCCATTGGTAAGTTGCCCCTACGTTTTTCAAGCCAAAGGGCATCACCGTATAGAAAAAATTTCCCAAGGGCGTTCTGAAAGTTATCTTTTCTACATCTTCTGGTGCCATTTTGATCTGGTTATAACTACTGAACCCATCCATGAAAGAGAACATCCGATGGCCCGCAGTTGAATCAACAAGTGTATCAACTTGGGGTAATGGAAACTCATCTTTTGGGCAGGCCTTATTTAGGTCGTGAAAGTCTACGCAGACCCTGATCTGATCATTCGTCTTCTGCACATGAACAATATTTGCTAGCCAAGTTGGGTATTGTATAGGCTCAATGAACTTGGCGCGATACAACTTTTCTACCTCTACTTTAATCATTGTTTCAAGATCAGGGTGATACTTTCAAGCGTGCTGCTTGATCGGTTTAGAGTTGGGAAAAGTATCCAGATGATGAGTAACGAGGGATGGGTCAAGACCAGGCATCTCATCATATATCCAAGCGAAGACATCACTGTGTTACTTTAGTAGTGTTATCAATTCTGCCTTAGCTGCTAGAGCCATTGTATCACTGACAAACACCGGCTTGCTCTGCCCAGGTGAGTCACTGAGGTTGACCTCAGCAAGTACCTCCTGCTGGGGTTTAGGCTTATCTTGCATGCATTCAGAAGCGAGCTCAGGCGTTTCCACCAACCCTTCTTGGGACTTATCACCGTCACATTTATTCGTCTTGGGGGCCATCCTCCCAAGATATGAAGTCTGGCCCCCAAAACCGTCATAGGTAGTAAACTATTTTACCGCCCTCGCGCACCTTGACAATCTTAGGTGGAGGACTTGTGGATTTGTTGCTCCTTTTCTGTTCACCACTTTCTAGAGTAGCCTTTGCATCTCGAATGTCTTCACACTTTGGCAATTTTATCCCTGCAATGTTACCAATCCTTGGAGTTTCATCTGTTGACAATTCAGTAAAGAAAACTGCATCCGAATAGTGTGCCTCTTCCACTCCGAATGGCTTTTCAGACTTGTTTATGGTAATTGTGTGCTTTCCCAACTTTGCTTTCACACATTGGTGATAACTGGACGGGATAGCCCTATATCGGTGCATCCAAGCTCTGCCAAGTATCATGTGGTAATTTGTATTTGCTTCAATTATATAGAACTTAGTCGCGGAACAAATCTCGCCAACTACTAAGTCCACTACAACATCGCCCTTAGTGACTTTTTTCTCACCACTAAAACCCATTACAGTAATGGGTTGGTGAACCATTCTGGACTCTAGGATACTAGCCTTTGCAAAGGTGTCAGTGGTAATGATGTTTATGGACGCCCCACCATCGAGGAAAGCACGCTTGAACTCTACATCATTGATGTAAGCTGTGATGAAAAGAGAGCGGTTACGAGGAAATGGGTATGCTCTGTTTGCTTCTGAAAAAGTAATGGCCCCATAATCTTCCTGGATACGTCGAGGCACATACTCCTTAGCCTCAGCAACTTCAGCATGGTGCATTTCAAAGATGTTGATGAGGGCCTTTGTTGCTTCCATCCTAGCGGCTTGGCTCAGCCCCAGTTGGTTAAAGAAGGTGCGAAACTTAACAGAATTTTGCAAGGCTTGAGCATGAGTATCCTTTGCGGATTTCGCCTCTACAGGTATTGTTTCAGGGAGCTGGCCAGTTGCGATTTCTTCTAACTCATCATAGTAGGATGCCATGTGCACTTGATTATGCACAGGCCCAAGATAGCCAATCATGTGTACATTTTTCCCCTTTTCCTTGTGGTTAGGATAAGGGTCCTTCCGTACATCGCGATTACCGGCATCTTTGAACTTCAGCTTGTTCGCGTCAACTTTCTTCTTGAAGATACTTTTCAATGTCCAGTAATCCCTAATGGGGTGTCTGGTGGTTCTGTGATAGACACAATAATCTGGGCTTTCTTTATCCTTCTTGGTTGGAGTAACATCAACCGAAAGCAAAGTAAGTTCACCATCAGCGACCTACTCTTTAACCAAGGCCTTAACATTCTCAAGGCTGCAAGGATATGGATTCCTGTCCTCATAACTCTTCCTCTTTCGAGAGGACGAGGCCTCTGTTTACGAGCGGCTCCCACTTGTAGAGGTTACCGTAGCAACTCTGCTACTGCGGGAATAGCGGTGGCTGTCACAAGATCTGTGTAAAGGACCAGTGGTACTGAGGTTTCTAGCTGTCTCAATCAAGGCTGAAAAGGTTGGCAGATTATGGTTCACCAAGAAAATTTTGTAGTCATGTATGGCACCCTCCACACATATGCTGACTAAGTGAGTTTCATCCACTGGTTCATGACAGTCAATTACCTTGTCTTGAAACCGCTTAACATAATCCAATATATCTTTGCCTTCTTTTTGGACATCTCGCCCAAGTGTGAGGGTTGTAACTTTCTCTTGGACTTGGAAAAACTTTGTGTGGAACTTGCTCACCATCTCTTCCCAACTCTTGATCGAGTTGGAAGCCAAGTTCACATACCAACTATAAGTCCTTTCGGTGATTGATTTGGAGAACTCCCGAAGGCGCAGAGAGTGGTCACTGTCATGGACACCAAGAGTTTCAATGAACCTTACCACATGTTCCCTGGCATTGCCTTATTTTCCATCAAACTTAATAAACTTAGGCACTGTATACCCAATTGGGTATGGCATAGTCAATATCTCTTAAGAGTATGGGGGCTTTACATCTGGGTCTGGGAGAGATGGCAGTTGCTTCTTGCTATGCTCTTGCTCCAGCATAGCTTGTACATCGGCTAGAGTAACGAAGTGAGTGGGTTAGAATGGTCCAATTTGCTCCTGGGTAACTGAACTAGCAGCTGTACCGTTCGCCTACGGTACCACTAGAGGCACCTGGATTGGAGCCCGAACCTCAGGGAACGAGTTAGACACTGGGTTTGGGACTGCTATGGGTAGAGGTGCTTGCACTGGAGCTGGTCTAGAAACCATGGCCATAATAGCCTCAGTGAGAGTTTACAAGGCTGCCAAGATCTCCCTCTGCGTATCCTAGAGTGACTAAACTACCTCAATCACGACATTGTTGTCATGGCGCTCCGCATGTGCTGCTCTGCCATTGGAAGAGCCTTACTATCGTAGGAGTTACTGAACTTCATCATTTGCCATCTTTTCCAGTGAAGTGTGTAAACCACTACGGGTATGAACCATCAACAAAGCAGTCTCCCCAGTAGAGTCGCCAAAAATGTAGGGGGGGTTCAAGGTTAGAGAGGTGATTAGAGAGGCAGAACTATGTTAATGGTCTAATAAGGGTGGAAGTGGCTGGAGAATGAGTAGCAGCAACTATCCGGGAATTGGAGAGTATTTAGCTAGGTGAGGGTGAAGCAAAATGGCCTAAGGCGAAGTGTATAGCAGTACCAAATTGGGCAGCATCTCCCATAAATCTCCAAAATTCTTCTTTTAAACCTTAGGAAATGGGTCCTATTACAGGGTTTTCCTTGGCACCAAGAGGACACCAAGTGGCCAAATAGAGAGAAGACACGTGTTCCAGAGGATCACATAGAACGTTCTACCTTAAGCCACCAGGCTGAAGGTGCCACGTGTCCCTCTGCATGTACTCTATTCTATCTGTTTGCCTCTGCAACTACCTTTTTTGAGCCTCAGCAAGCGTAGTTGCAACGGGAGTGTTTGGCGCTGCAACTCCTTTTCGAGCCTCAACAAGTGCAGTTGCGACGGGAGCGTTTGCCTCTGCACTTGCTTTCTCAGCTTGAACCTCAGCAAGTGCACTTGCAACGGTGAACCTCGTCGTTGCACTTGCCTTCTCAGTTATATTTGGCCAGTATATGTATTCTCAGGACTCCATTAGTCTGCTATCAATTATGTTCGTGCTCACCTCAGCGAAGCCTCCACCCTTAGCCACCTAACCATAAACTCCCCAGCTTTCTAGGACGAAGGCCACAGCCAGGCCTGCTATCAGCCATGCTGTGCCTTAGTACCAAGCCCAAGGGGACTTCCTTAGTCTTGCCTGTGCGACTAAGGCAGGTTCATAACCTGGGTAATGGAAAGGAAGCCCCTTATACTCGGGCTACCCTGCTCCCATCTTAGCGGGGTTGCCGCGGTAAACTGGTATCTCTGGGTATGCTATTAGCTCCAACCAGTAAGTCTTGGGGGCCTGCTATCAGCGCCAGGTTAAATGAACTGTGGGGCCTGCTATCAGCCCTAGGCCAGTAATGCCTTGGGGCCTACTGTCAGCGGCCTGCTGTCAGCGCCAGACATTAGCCTCTACTTGCAGAGGGAAACCTCTCTCAAAGGCTGCTATCACCTTGGCAGGATATTCCCTTTGCAACTTAGTTGCTACGTTAGTCATTTCCCTCGGCAAGTTCAAACAGCATGACCGAAGATATTAGAGATGGCGGGGCCGACAGAATGCCTCCGCAACTTGGGCACTGCAAGTTTGCCTCTGCAACTTAGTTGCCTCGGTTTTCTCTTTCCCTCGGCAACTCCAGATGATCGTGACACCGACATTACTTGGGATGACGGCGGCACCGAAGATACATAGAATGGCGGCGTTGAGACAAAATGCCTTAGCAACTCTACCGTTGCATATGTTCCCTCGACAACTTCAAATGGCGGCGGAACTGAAGTTAATAGGAATGGCGGCGCTAAGGAAAAGTGCCTCAGCAACTTTTCCGCTGCACATGTTCCCTTCGCAACTTTACCACTGCAGACGTTGCCTTTACAAGTTGACTTGGGCATTTCTCCTCCCTGAGTCCATCTGGAGCCCTGGTGGGTTGGACTTGCCTCGGCCCACTTGTTGGCCCACTTCCCTTGGGCTTTGTCTCATGCTCCTTTTTTATCCCTGGTCGCCTTTTTAGGGTGATCTTAGTGCTTGGGTCCATGCTTAGTTTGGGGTTTAATTTCTGACCCTCTACAAAGTGTAACAAACAACATGTCAACATGGTGTTCTAATTATTCACCAAAAAAAAACAGTGTTTTGATGAAAGAGTCGAAGACCAAGACAAAACAAATGATATCAACGAATCTACTTGATTATATAACACATCAAGTACTAGTATATATCTTTTCTATTTATTTTTCAATTTTTGTTTGTTATAAAAGAAAATGAAAAAATAAAAATAAAGTATAATTACATAGACCTTATTTGTTTGACGGATTAAGTAACATGAGATTATGAGTACAGTGAAATTGAGTCAGAAGATTATTAATATAATGATATCATTAGTAGTTAAAGATGTATGATAAAGAGTGTTTGTTTGTGTACTAGTGTGGTGATATTAGTTTGTTAGGATTAAATATATAAAATTACGTAAACACTCTCATTGTATAATAATTAGCTTTGTTGTTTTCGTAATATTAAGGGCAAAATTTTCTTTTTATACCTAATCCAATGGGCTTGGATTATCAATCTCACCCCTTTCATCGGAAATCTAATCTCACCATATGAGGTACGTTGTCCCATGGGACTACTAGTCTTCTTTTATTTTTGTCAACCAAATATTTAAGTAGTGCTATACAACAAAGTCATTTACAATATGTTTGGTTAGAGGATTTGGAAAGAAATTTTAAAAAAATGTGTGAAATTATGTGAAATATAAGTATATTTTATTCACATTTTTTTTTTCTTTCTCTTTTCCTTCCAAATCTTCAAACCAAACACAATGTTAAGATTATTTTAGGTATAATTTATAATTATTATTTTTTACTTATTATGAAAAGATTTATAAAAAATTAAAAAAAAAATGTGATTTAAATAAGTTAATAAATTAATAAAAAAACTTATTTGGCGGCTATCAAAATGAGGCGTGGGAGTAAGTCCTGAAATCACAAATAGATGAAAATTCAAACTTCCATTCTTGACGCAAGTACGGTTCACCGCATGAAGCCAAAATCTGTTTTGAAAAACTGAGAAAAGAGCCAAAAATTAACATGAGGTGGTTGCTACGTGCGATCCAAAAAAACAACCTCAATCCTCAAGTTGCTTTTCATGAGCTAGCTACATGGCATCACCTTCTCCACATCTAATTTTGAACCTTTTTTTTCTTTTTCTTTCTAAATTAAATATTTTTTCTTGTATTTATTTATTTATTTTATTTTTTGAATGGTAAACAACCCCTCCTTTCAATGCAAGTCGTTTATCTTCATTTTTTTTCTTCTTCTTTCTCTTTGTCCAATTTTCATTGCTTTTTAAATTTTGAGGGATACAATTGTTCATGCTTTGGTGCATACCTTAAACATACACAACAATTAAACTGTATAAAATGTTAACTATACACCAATCTAATTGAGTCAAGTCAAGTCAAGTCGATTGAGTAATATATTATTTAAATTTATTTTGAAAAACTTAACAATCATCAAAATTTATTTAAATTTGACTTTTTTCCATTCAAGCTGTGCAATCTCAAATGATTGATTTCTATAATACTTATAAATCTATTAAGCTGAATTTGTGACAAGCTCAAAAAATTAAAGAATTTTAAAATATCCTCCAACGAAGTTTATTTATATAATTAATTGATCTCCAATGATTTTTAATGAGACAAACACAAGTCAAACTCATGTAATTTTGATTAGTATCACCACTCTAAGACCTACTATCCCACAAAATATTTGTATGTAAAATATGAACTCGTTTTTACGATCTAATGTCACAAAAGATATCGAACACAATGCATAAATGCGAATACTTTAGCTCATGTCTGTCTCGTGTCATTTTGTACAATTCTTTCTTTGTGCGTAAATTTAATTCCCAAAATACCGCCAAAATGATAAAAGGTTACAATGCTTCTGCAATGGCTGCTTTTATCTCTCATCTCTCTCACTTTTACTCAGCAAAAGAAGTAAATGAGAATGCTGAATAGTCATAGTCATTCCTTTATGACTAAGCTAACTAATTGGCCTTTCTTTCGGCTTCAATTTTTGCCGCCTTGCTGGTTTCTTTGATTTGTCAATTTTAACCCATTGTTTTCTTTATTGTTTTTGGCCAATCTATTTCAACCATATTGTCTATCTCCCCCGTCAATTTTACCTAAAGGATTTTATTTTGCATCAAATTAAAAAAAAAACTATAGAATATGCCATGATATTAAGGAACGAGATTCTCTTTTTGCTAAATGAGTAGTATTCTGTGTTTGGTTAGTTTATGATAATTCAAATCGTTCATATTTTATTATATGACTCTAACAACTAAAACCATATGAATAAAATACATTTGTAATCTAAAAAATAAACAAAAAATATAATTTTAAAAATATACCGTCTATTATTTTGATGACAAATATAATATGATCATATAATTATGATTGTTGATCAATCCATCTTTTTACATGAATAATTTACTTGAATTATTTTATAAGATCAACTGTTCGATCGACTTAGTTAATTGAAGATGATCTGATTAATATTAGCAAGTACAAAATCAGCACACTAATAGAGTGCTTGCAATTAATAAATGTAATAATTATGAGGTGGCTAGAGTCAACCTGCTCTACCTTGATTATTAGGGTCCGTCTTATTCATTTGTTCATATTATTATGTTTGGTGTGGTTTATGGAACAGTTATAACTATTTAAATTTTAATAATATGAGTGTTTTATGTAATTTTTGTTTATAATTTATAAGACAGAAACAACTTAATTAAATTGAAAAAGTTGATTATTAAGAAATATAGAATAAGGTATTTTTACTTTCTGTTTTTTGATTATCAAATTTTAACTTGCAAGATGTTGTGTCAAATAGGCTCACTGCAATTGCGATTGGGAATTAAGATTTTAAAATATCGATTAATACATATTGTATAAAATGAGACGTATTATCAATATATCAACCGATACCAAACCGTGTCGTTGATAACAATATGTACCCTGATACTATTGCTTAAAATTATACTTGAAACTAAAGAATCATTTTTGTTTTTTATATTAAAATTTAAAATATGTAAAGAAGAAGCCAGCAGAGAAAGAAGACAGCAGAAGAAAAAGATTGCTGTAAAGCAGCACAAACAGATCAGTTAAAGGGGAAGAAGGCATTGAACATGGATGATGAATCTATACCATATGGATGATGATCACTCTTTTGAATTTTCCTTCTTTTTTTTTTTCTTTTTTTTTTTTTTTTGTGAATTCAGTGAATCAACCTTACCTACTTGCACATGGCATCCACCAAATAACCAAGTTGAAGTTTCAG
Source organism: Camellia lanceoleosa (assembly GCA_025200525.1). NCBI lineage: Eukaryota > Viridiplantae > Streptophyta > Magnoliopsida > Ericales > Theaceae > Camellia > Camellia lanceoleosa. The sequence continues at coordinate 102,163,903 of CM045759.1, forward strand.
GCTTTTTGGAATTGTATATTGCTAGAAAACCAAACTGTCATATTTAATTCAATGAATATTTAATAAATGAAATTGAAGATATATGAGAGCAGAGCAGAGACCTCTTCTCTGCTTGGTTATTCCAATGCAACAGCAGCAGCCTTGCTCATAACCTACATCATCCACGTGCTCTCTCTCTCTCTCTCTGTTCATAACTTATTGAATGAAGAGTCTTTGGAATTTTTGCAGCATAGTAAATGGGTCAAAATTTGATTTTACTATTTTTACACTTTTTTTTAAAGTCCTAATAAACGGCTTTACCACGCAGCCAAGAGGAACAACATATTGGGTTTTGGAAAATGGTCAGTTGGGACTTGGGAGCTGTGATTATGATGTAACTGCCCTTATTTTTTTTTATTTTTTTTGGGCAGAATGGAATAGATTTTTATTTTTTTATTTTTTCCCTTCAGGTAAGATTTTACGAGTAATTAATAAATTAGGTTAGTACAATCTAACATTTAAAATTTGTTTATAAGTTCAAACTCTAGACTTCTGTCTTAAAATCTAGAAATATAACTATTTGAACCACAATCAATTCAGAATGGAACAAATTAGCATAAGCTAAAGTAAGAGTATTTTCGAGTTCAAAAAAAAAAAAAAAGTAAGAGTATTTTTACTTTTTTTTTTTTTTTTTGACTAAAGTGTTTTTGATAAATTTTTAATTTTAATCTTTTCATTAAATTGGATAAATTTATTATTTAAATATTTATTGAATTTATATACATATATTATTATCAACTCATATCACTGTTAAGAGCTAATGTAGAAATTTTAAAAAAGTTGAAAATTTTCATTTTGATTCATAAATCCAAATCCAACGTAATATCAAAATCTAAAAAAACCAACTTTATTAGATGGACAAAAACGAAAACGAAAAATTAGAATAACAAAAACAAATTTTATATTAGATGGACAAAAAACGAAAATGAAATAGAAACGTGATTGAGACCTCTAATTTTCCCTACCTCCACCACCCCCACACACATAGTGGATTGGTTATTGGAAGAAGACAAAAAAAAAAAAAAAAAAAATTCTGGTCAATCAGACCCCCTGGGGGTCCTGGGGGTCACCCCCAGTCAGAGTCTGAAACATTATGCAATGAAATACTACAAGAAAAATGCTTGGGAGCACTAATTAGTGCTCCCACTAATTAGGTGGCAGTGGGTCCCACCAGAAATGATGTGATGTTTTGGTCTTGGAGTTGTATTTTTTTTTTATTTTTTTAATGGATTAGTGCTATTAGTGGTGGTATTTTTAGTGGGATGAATCATTGTTGAATACTACAATAGTAGATTGAAGGACGAGATGTGGGCAATTGTGGGGGTCGAGTTGGAAGGTGTATATCGGATGGAAGACGAGAAGAGAGAAGGAAAAAATGAAAACGAGATTGATGGTTCAACTGTTGTGAAATAATATTTTAGTGAATGATATGACAAGTTGTGATTGAGAAAAATTATTATTTATTTCTTTTTTTGAGTTAAATCATTTTTTGGGAGGTTGAAGGTCAAAGTGATAAAAGTGTAATTTATTCTATTTCCGTTAAAAAAATATAATTGTCACTAGAATATGAATCAAAATGAAAAGAATTTGATAATTAAAATACCAAAAGTGAGAAAATCTCTCTTAAAGAAAAAAAAAAGTGTAAGGAAATGAAAATATAATTTCACCCTTAATTATAACATAATAAAAAGTGGCCAAAAACACATGTTGACAACTTCACATTGTCATTTAGGGAAATTCTATCATTTAAACACACAGATAAGGTTCGTTAAAGTGGCCGACTAAAAGCGTTAGTATCGCATGACACACTTGTTATCTTCTATTTTATAAAACATTTGCTAGAAACACCCGATGTAGTCATGATTGATATGTTCATTGACAACAATGAAAAAGGTGAAACTTTTTTAGTGTATTAGTTGGAGATGATCGAGAACCTTGTACAGCTAACACAACATCATTAAACAGTCAGGTCTAGAAGCCCATTACAGTTTTTTATATGCCAAAAAACTAAGTAAACATTAAACTTTTTTACCTTTTACATTTAGTTGAGTGATTTTACCCCTAAATCCAAACATATGCTTATCTCTCTCTCTTTTTTACTGGCACACCATTTCCTCCTCTTCCTTCTCTTTCTCCATTACCAACCATTATCTCCTTCTCCTTTGTTGCCATCACTGTTGCTCCTTCCCTAACTTCAACACTGTAATCTTCTATCATCGATCTACCATCTTCGACATCGTCATTGCCACCATCTTGTTCCATCACCAGTTTAGGATGCAAAGTGTCCAATCAATACATTGAAATGTGTTGTTTATCTTCTACAGACGTGTAACTGATCTAATAAATTTATTACTTAATTCAATGATAAATTTGTTGTGATGCCCCCCTTTCTCTCAAATCAAGTCTGCTATTTGTAAATTTTTTAACAAATTCATCAATGATAAATTTATAACTGGTTTAACAAATTATCACTGGTTTAAACAATACAAAGCTCCGAACTTGTCAATGTCGAGACACCCATCTCCATTCATGTCGATTTTCTTGATCTTTCTCAGATTTAACATCATTTCTCTCAAATCCAAGGGTCACATAGACAGTTGTCATGTCCACCAATACCAACGAATTCATCAATGGCTCTGGAACTCGTCAATGTCAACACATCTCATCTCCATTCATGTCGATTTTCTTGATATCTCTCAGATCTAACACCATCTCTCTCAAATCTAAGGGCCACAGAGACAGTTGTTATGTTCACTAACACCAAAGAATTCATCAATGGCTCTAGCAGTTCTCATGTTCACCAACACCACTAATTCATCAATGACTCTGGCAGTATAACAACAGGAGCAAAATCGGAATAAAAAAATATAACAGAACTTCCTGGTACATGAAATATAAACTTAGGACCTAATGGGTAATAGATTCAATTATTGGGACCGACTGATAAAAAATCCTATTTTATTTGGCAAGTATTAAAAATTGAACAATCTGAATTGTGAATTCAATTAGGCCCACAATATACTACAATATAGTCCTATCCAAATAGCTGACCGGAGGAAAGTCAAATTTTTATTTTTATTTTTATTTTTATTTTTATTTTTTTAGTGGCAGTGCTATGTGGGTTTAAACCCGATTACTTACAGAAAATGAGTATAATTTTTTTTTTTAAATTATCATCAAGTTCCACTACTTTTTAATTGAACAATTAAGTTTTTTTTTTTCCCTCCCTAAATGAATTCAAAACTCACAATAGCATGTTTTATCCCAACTTTTCCCTTCAACACGCAAACAAAATTCAACAAAGAAAGTATATTACGAACACGCCTTCACATTTAACAAAAACACACAGGCAGACACTTATAATTTTTGAAAGTAGTATTAATTTAACTCAAAACCTCATCAGTGATTCATGCCCTCGACACACACAAACACAAACACGGCCATAATCCTTTTGTTTTGTATTTATTAAATAATTATTAAATGTAAGTTATAAGGGCCTCAAGGGAATCAAGTGTAACATATATCAGCAATGATATTGAGTTCTAAATCCACCGCTAGTGAGGTGGAAATGAAAAAAAAAAAAAAAAAACCAAGACATAACACACACTGCCTATTGCCACATTACTAGTGACATCTCTAATTAGAGGTATCAAGGTTTATTTAACATATATATTAAACTCATGAATTACTCTTTAAAAACTTGTCACAGTTCAACTTGTTATCCAATTAATTTATTGAAATGAATTTAGACATGCAAGTACATATCATTTGAAATACAAAGGCCTTATTTGTCAAAAATCAAAAAAATTCAAAAAATTACTATTCTATTTAAGTCACATCACTTCTTTACCACATAATTTCAAACTTAACCCATATTCAACTCATATTTCATAAAAAATCAAAAAATACACTTATTTAGATCATTCCAAACTACCCCTAAATTAAAGATTTGACATCCAGCAAAAAGTCATATTTTTTTTTATAAAAAAAAAATTTCAATCTTTTTTTAAAACTTATGTCAATTTTTTTTTTCTAGATCCGTTTAGGTAAACGAATTTAAAAAGCACAATAAAAATTAAAAAAAAAGGATTTTTTTTACTAAAGATAAAATAAAAAATAACAAAAAAATTCGAACACCAAACACCCACATGATCGACAAGACACTTGCTATTCTCTCTTCTCTATTATATTCTCATCAATTATTTTAAAATAAATAAATAAATAAAATAAAAGAAAGAGGGAAATGAAAATTGAAACCGGGTGGTTTGTTTGGAGCCAACGGTGAGTAATTCACAGAGACAAAAAAAACCCCTTGAAACCTGGCGGGTTTAGGTCCCCACACCTCAAAAGTGTCCGTTAGTAGTTGTGAGGCGTTGCCCTAGCCTAGTTGTTTGGCAACCCTCCCCCTCTCTCTCTCTCTCTCTCTCTCTCTCTCTCTCTGCCCCTCCCCCCAACTTCTATTTATTCCCACCTCACCCCCTGCCCATTTCCTCACAAGTCCATCCGCCAATCTCTCTCTCTTTCTCTCTCTCTCTCTCTCTCTCTAAAGGGTGAGTTTCAATTTTTCAATTTAAGTCTCATTTTCAAGTGTTGGTAGTCCCTAGCCACTAGAGCTAATAACAAAACTCATTCTCATTGTGCAGCTAAAAAATGGTTCTAGTTGGGATTTGCATAGTGGGATTACTCACTCTCTTGTCATTCTCATGTGGTGGTGTTGATGGGTATGATGGGGGATGGGTTGATGCTCATGCCACTTTCTATGGAGGTGGTGATGCTTCTGGCACTATGGGTATATACTCTGCTCCAACTCTTCTATTCTTTTATTTACCTCTATATGTCTCTCTCTCCCTCCCTTGTCTCCTTTAAATTGTGTTGAATTTAGGGACAAAAAAAAAGAAGAAGAAAGAAATATATATACATATATTAAATCAGTAAGAGATGTCTCAATTATTAGTCCACTCATTCATTGTTTAAGGCCTGAAAAATGTTTTAAATTTTTGTTATTAGTGAAGATATCATTTTCGTGGAAAGTCCATTAAAATAAGATCTTAATTTATTGTTTAGCCTAGAGTTTCGAAGAACCTTAGGCCGTTACTACAATAATTCCCTATTAGATGGGGTCTAAAAGGGGTAGATTGTGCAAAAACTTAACTTTTAGCATAATTTATACAAAATAATTTCCCTGTTTTGATAAGAAGAGAATATTAGCAAAATAGAAAGTTAAATCATTAATAATAAGTGTTTGATGTTTTCTTCATAAATTTAAACCCCAAATCTCTCTTTAAAAATCAAAGAAAGCTCAAATTTCAACAACCTCAAGTCTTTTCTTTTTCTTTTTTTTTTCTCTCTCTCTCTCTCTGGGTCACACAGTAAGGCCAAGTTTGGGAAGTTTAGAATAAGTGCACTTTTTGACTTTTTTTGTATTATGTGTAGAAAAAGTAGAGATGAGATGTTGATTGATGTGACCCAAAAAAGATAAAAATATGAAATAAGTGCACTTATATTGGGATGCCAAACGTGGCCTAAGATATTAGTAGATTATTAAAATAGATCAACGTTAAAATAAATAAATAAATAAATAATTACTTTATATTTCATTCAAATTTTTTTTTCTTTTTTTATTCTCTTCTTAACATGTTTACTTTTCAAATTTAAAATTCAAATACAACCTTTCAACATTAACCCATTTGCCAGTTCCTATAACCAAACACCTTTCAATTCTTTATTTTTATTTTTTATATTTTTATATTTTTTTGAGTTCTTTAAAATTTTTTGTTTTTTGTTTTGGGTGGATGCAGGTGGGGCATGTGGGTATGGAAACCTATACAGTCAAGGATATGGGACCAACACAGCAGCCTTGAGCACAGCTCTATTCAACAATGGGTTTAGCTGTGGAGCTTGTTTTGAGATAAAGTGTGTGAGTGACCAAAAGTGGTGTCTCCCTGGCTCTATTGTGGTCACAGCCACCAACTTCTGCCCTCCAAACACTGCCCTCCCAAACAATGCAGGAGGGTGGTGCAACCCTCCCCAACACCACTTTGATCTCTCTCAGCCTGTCTTCCAACACATTGCTCAATACAGAGCTGGGATTGTCCCTGTCTCTTACAGAAGGTATGTACTTTGGACCTCTTATGTTAAGAAAAATGATTTATAAATAGAATTTTTATACATAAAACACATCCAGAATGATGTTTTTGTGTTATTTTTGTATAAAAATTATATTTGTATAGTATTATTCTTTATTTTGGTTGGAAGGGTACCTGCCATATAGGACACCATAGATCATTTAAAGTTGCTTTCTAGGTCTAGACATGTCTGGGGCTATGGTTAAAATGGTAATTTGAAATTTTTAGGCTACATTCCAGGCTATTTCATATGTATGCATACATGCATATAGATACCCATAATAAATATAGTATTTGCTAAGAGATGAAGCTAGATTTACATACAGAAATATCAGCGTACATATACATGTATATATTTGCAAATATGTATGCATCCATATGTACAATCATATATATATGTATATTCTTATGATTATATGGGAGGTTAGGGGTTCGAGCTGATGGAACAGTGACAAACTCTTCCATTGTAATCTAAGTATACTAACATACTAATCTTATCTTTGATAAAAAAAAAAAAGAAAAAAAAGAAAAAGAAAAAGAAAAAAAGAGAAGGCTGTCTATCTTTGAAAAATTGAAATCCAATTATAATTTTGATAATAAATTGTCTATTTTTTAAGACAACTGTGATTTAATTGCATAGTTACTGATTTTCGATCGACTTTAAATTTTAATAAGTATGATAGGCTCAACGCATCTTACAAAATTAACAATTTAAATTACTAAGATAGGCCAAAAATGGACTCCCTGGTTTTATATTAGAGAGAGTTCCAACTCTACATTTAATATTTAGTGAATTCATGAGATTCTCTCCGTACAATTATAAATAATATCATATCTTGAGATTCTTATATTTCGAGATCTTTAGAATCTTAGTAAGAGAAATTTGGTTATAGAAGATTCTTTCTCCAATTAATCCCCTCTCTCTCTAACTGAACTTCTTTCTAACCTTAATTATAGGGTACCTTGCATGAAAAAGGGAGGCATAAGATTCACAATCAATGGCCACTCATACTTCAACTTGGTCCTAATCACAAATGTTGGAGGTGCTGGTGATGTCCAAGCCGTTTCCATCAAAGGTTCAAACACTGACTGGCAACCCATGTCAAGAAATTGGGGTCAAAATTGGCAAAGCAACACTTACCTCAATGGACAAGGCCTCTCTTTCAAGGTCACCACAAGTGATGGTCGTACTGTGATCTCTTCCAATATTGCCCCTCCTAGCTGGTCCTTTGGCCAAACCTTCAGTGGTAGCCAATTCTAAAATTTAGTAGTTCCTCCATATTTATTTGGCAACTACTAGTCATAGTAATAGTTTTTTATTTTTATTTTTATTTTTTAACAATCGGTAGGAGAAGGCTCGAATCTAGGCATCTCGCTTGGTAAGAGAGCGCCAATATTAGTACTAATTTGGTATTATCAAGGTTATTTTTGGATTTTAAATTTCAATAGGGATTTGTGGACAAAAAGTAAAAGAGCAGGGAAAGTGACAATTTTTTCTTTTATTTTTTCTTTTCATCCACAAATCCTTATACAAATTTAAGATCCAAATACGGTTTCAAAATATGTATACAAAATTTATGTACAGAATTATACTTAGAAAAATAATGTGTGGTTCAGATTCAATTCTGGTATGATAAACCCCAGATCTTGAATGAGTTTGAATCACATATTATATTTTCTGAGTATTTTTCTGTGTATGAATTTTGTGTTAGGGTCATTATTTATTTGGGTATAGTACAAGGGTTAGTAGATGAGTCATTTTAGAGTTGGGTTTTGAGTGAAAAAATGAGAAAGGGTTTATTTTGAAGTGGCCCTTGAAGATCTCATTTTTTTTACGGTTTCTGTCTCTGATGTTTTAAGCAAGACAGAAACTGGCAGTGGTGGAACATTTACCACCCGCCACGTCATAGTTGCTTTTGTTGTTGTTTTTTTTTTTTTTGGTTTGTTTTGTTTGGTTTTTTGTTTTTGAATTGTTCATTCAGTCCCTTAATTGAAAGCGTTTTTTTGCTTTGGGGGTTTGAATTGAAGTCATTGTAATCAGCTTTGTGCTGAGTATGTTATTTTTTTGGGGTGGTTTTGGTTTGAGTTTACATTAGAATTGTAAACTGTTTTAATTTCTCTCTTTATCATGATATTAATGAAGGTGATGAGGGTTCTCTCTCTCTCTCTCTCTCTCTCTCTCTCTCTCTCTCTAATATCAATTTGTAGCACCATTTCAGGATCACCACATGGCAAATCTATTATAATATAGTCCTTGCCAAGTCTTCAACACAGAAAGATTAATCTCTAACAGTTGGAGTTTTTTTTTAAAATAAAAACCATGAAGAAAAAGAATAAAAGCAAAGAAAAAACAGGAACACTCCATGTCATGGATCTATTTGTAATGATTTTGATGCAATAAATATGTTTAAAGTTGAACTAAAATTATATTACTTTAACATATATGAATTAAAAATAAATAAAAGACGGTTGTAACTATCATTTAAAAGAAAAAATTTGAACATAGATGGATGACAGAAAAATGAGAGGGAAAAAAAAAAAAAAATCAAATTTTGAAATCACAAACTCAGCAATTACAAGAGTAATTTAGGCATGAGAAAAAATGCGTGACATAAATTTTAACACTAAGTAAATTATATGTTTTATATAATAGAATAAATATGTAATATTTTAATATTATTTAAATTTAAATTTAAATTCAAACAGTTAAATTATAATATTTTATTGTAGTAATACAATGACAAAAATATCCTTATCGGGCCTAGGGTTCAATGCGGATCAGACAATCAGAAGGCTATAAGCCCAAACTCTATGTTCTCATAATAACTGTTGCTCAAATTGGGCCAACAAATGGCCGGGCTCAAACGGTCTCAATTACATTGGGCTTGAGCCTTTGCCTAAAGTAAAGTAGAATGGTTCAATCCCCCAAAAAAATTTAATAATAACAATAAAAAAAAAATAAAGTAAAAGTAGAAACGTCAAAAACAAGCTGGTTCCGTTTCAGTTTTTAGAAAACAGTTTTTACAAAATTTTATTTTTTATTTTAATGTTTTTAATGAATTTTTTTAAATATTTTAAGATTTTTTTTTAAATTTTTAGACAAAGTTAACATAAATATACTTAAAAGGTATAATATTTGTGAAAAAAAATCTTTAAAAAATACACTAAATACCAAAAAAATATATAAAATCTGTACATTTTTCGTATTTTTGGGTATTTATTAATTTTTTAAAATATTTTTTCACAAATATTTTACTATTTAGATACATCTAAGTAAAAGGTGTATGTATCTAAAAATGTAAAAAAATTACTTAAAATTTAAAAAATATTCACTAAAAATAAAAAAAAATACGAAAAATAAAAAACTCAGTTTTTAGAAAACTCAAACCAAATATACTGAATACTTTTGAATTATCAATGAGAGTTTTCTAAGGAAATTCTAATATACACCTCTTTAAAAAAGATATTTCATATGTACATCTAATTATATCATTTTCTTATTTAGTTATGACTAATTTTCTTAGTAGTTATGTCATTATTTTAATTATAATTCATAAATTCTTTAGTTATGCCTCATGTTGTGTTTCATTATGACATTTTTTAAGTTACGATTCAAAAAATTAAAATTATATATATATATATTTTCCAGTTATAAGTTACATATAGTGCACACCCTTTAAAAGATGTACACCGTAATATTTCTTGAATTTTTAACGTGATACAAATTGAACAAAAAAAAAAAAAAAAAATTAATGTGGAGTTGGGTTGCCACTAGAGCTATGTCCAATGTAGAGATAAATCCAACTCTCAATTTCATCACTAAGCCTCCGTTTAGCAGAGCTTTCAAAATCTAGTTCAACACTCACTTTTGAGTGTTGTGTTTGTTTAGGGTTTTCAAATCACAATTCTACACTCATTTCTCAAAACTCATTTCAAAACATAATCATTACTTTTCAAAACTCATAACCAAACACATAATTCAAAACTCTTTTCAAAACTCCATTCAAATCAATATTCTAAAAATATTTTAATTTTGTTAAGATTTACGATTTTTTTAATTTTTAAATTTTTTTAATTTTTTGAATATTTTTAAATATTACAATTTTAATTTTTTAAATTTTAAAATATTTTATAAAAATAAATTCAAACTCTATTTTATAAAAATATTTTTAAATATTTTAATTTTGTTAAGATTTATGATTTTTTAATTTTTTAATTTTTGAATATTTTTAAATATTTTAATTTTTAAATATTACAATTTTAATTTTTTAAATTTTAAAATATTTTATAAAAATAAATTCAAACTCTATTTTATAAAAATATTTTTAAATATTTTAATTTTTTTAAGATTTATGATTTTTTTAATTTTTTAATTTTTTAAATTTTTTGAATATTTTTAAATATTTTAATTTTTAAATATTACAATTTTAATTTTTTAAATTTTAAAATATTTTATAAAAATAAATTCAAACTCTATTTTATAAAAATATTTTTAAATATTTTAATTTTTTTTTATGTATTTATTCTGATTTGAGTGTAGAGTTGTGAAAGTAGTATAGAATTTCGAGTTATGTGTTTGGTTATGAGTTTTAAAAATAATTTTTTAATTGAGTTTTGTTTTATGTGTTGGTTATGATTTGAGTGTAGAGATTTTTTAAATTTAAAATATTAAAATTTTAAATTATTTTAATTTTTTGAATATTTAAATTAATTTTTTACTTATTAAATTTTTTAGATTATTTAAATTATTTAAATATTTATGATTTAAATTTTTTGAATATTTATTTTGAAAAAAAATTATTTCCTTTGTAGTATTTTCAATTAAAAAATTAATTAATGTTATTTTTTGTTAATAATAAATTTTTTTAATTGAATTTTAAAAAGAGTTTGGTTATGAGTGTTGATCAAAATTTTCAATAATGTGAAAGTAATGTGTTTTGTTATGAGTTATAACAATTTGAATTAAGTTTTGAAAACTCTTTTCAAAACTCATAATCAAACAAATTTTCTTACTTCACATGTCAAATCAAACTTTCAAAACTCAATTCTACACTCAATTCAAAACTCAATTCCACACTCAATTCAACACTTTATTCAAAAACCATAACCAAACAAATTTTCTACACTCAAATCATAATTCTAAAATACACAAACTCAAAATACAACTCATATTCTCAAATCATAATTACAAAGCTCTACCAAACGGAGCCTAAATGTCTCTCTATTTTCCTTTTTATGGGTTTTTGTAAATGCGTGTCTTTAGGACACATATTAAGATATTTTATTTGTTTATCAAAAATGCTTGGAATCCCTATGACCCCAAAATAATATGGATTAATTATGTGTGTCTTTTTTTTTTTTTTTCCTCTTTTCTTTCTGAATCAATCACAAGTGAGTAAGGGTGTAGGGGGTGTATTTTTTGAAGATCTGTAGAATTATTGTTTATTTATACTTTATGCATGAAAGATAAAGTAATAAAGAATGTATAATATTTTTAAGCTTCCTTATCATGTACCTCAAGGGCACATATTAATAAGAAAAATGTTTCAGAGCTCTACAGTAAGAGCTCTAGAGCATGCTCTAATGATGTGACAGTTATGTGAGGTCTATCTTGATGTGATGTTTTGACGTGTGTTGGCTATATATTTTGTATAGGCCAATCACAGTTCAACACGTGACAGGATGAGGACAATATAGGAAGACAATTTAAATCTTCAATCATAATCACACATGTGGCAGTTAGTATTGGTTATTGTAGATCTGCATAGTACTAGATCAGTAAAGAGATGTAAGCTGACGTGGCTTTAACAGTTACTCATATATTTAAATTCAAAATCAGGAGGGAAGCCTAACTATAAACATGGCATAGTAGAGCTAACTGTGAGGAAACATGATCAGCAATCATGGAAGGATGATTCGACAGTTAGAAACTCATTTCGACGGTTATCATTAAAAAGTATAAATAGCAAAGAAGGCCCCAAAAAGAGCCCCCAGACTTAGATCCAAAAAACTAGCTTTTATCTACTTTATTTTCCTTTCAGTTTTTACATTTCTTGTTCTTTACATTTCTGTACTTCAAATTCCTGCACTACACTTCGTTCATAGGAATAGTTTCAAGTAGTTTGTTGCTATAAACCTCTACGAGACTGAATTGGATCATTGTAAGTCTTTCATTTTTACTTAATGAAATGTTACAATTGTTCTTCATTTAATCGTTGTTTGCTCGATTCTCTTAAATAAAGCCACCAGTAAAAGTCCTCTTCATTGAGGCTGAAAGAACTAAAACACAATCGTCTGATAATTGGTTGGCAATTAATCTTATATAAGGACTAATTGATTCTTGTTGGCACGTTTAAAATTACAATAATAACATTCGAAAGCCAAAAAGCCAGCATATATTTTTGGCACGCCCGGTGGGACTAATTGAAATGGCTAGGCGTAAGAGACAAGGAGAAAATGAATTCTTAGAAAAAGGCATGGAAGGAAAGGTAGAAATACTTAATCCAGAGAATAATGTGATGACACATTTTGTGGAAGTACTTGTTTTATCAAAACCTATGGTCAAACAGACCAGTACTTCGGAGTAAGTACGACATGTTCAAAATATTAGACGAGATCAAGGAATTGGACTATCCACTATTCCATCTACTCAGCTAATAAATCCATGGGAAGGCCTAGTAGATGCCATGGGATAGCAGTTAATGAACACAATGGAAAGATGGGCAACATCCTTTATGAATCGAATGAATTCTCATCAACCAATTAACGCAAGGCATATAGAGGAAATTTCAAATGTTTCTCAGCAAAGATTGGTTAGAGATAAACAGCCTATGCAGAGTAATGGACATACTAATGGTCAAACTAGTGACCAAAACTATGAAAGACCATCACCTCAGTCTTGGTATAAGCCTCTTTCAAGGCCTATGACAAATCAAAATGCCTCATTACTTAACAATGAAGCCATGCAAATTGGTGGATCCGGGCCAACACAAGAAAATGGCATAAGGATACTTCCAAATCCCATGTTCGAAGCCATACCTGGCACAAGGGGGTTCACTAATCCTTTGTTTGAATTTGTACCCGGGGGGTTGGAAGGGTTTCCTGCGACCGGAAGAGACACAACACCTATTCCAGCACCTTTCACAGGACATGCTCAGAGGGGTTACCTATACCCTCAACAGTAGCCAGCACCATAGGGACAACCAGTCACAAATATACCGCCTTATGGACCAAGAGGACCTCAGGCACAAGGTTGGCCACCAAATCCTGTGTTTGTTCTTCTAGTAGTGGTTCAACAAGCACAAAATATGGTTCCTAGGGACCAAATTGCTGATATTGTTAGAGAGATGTGTGGACCAATGGCTCGGGGGGCTCAAACTCTTGTATACAGGAAACCATATCCAGAATGGATAGATAGGGTATATGAATACCCAAGAAGGTTTAGGATACCAGACTTTGCTCTTTTTTATGGAAATAGAAACTGGTCAACGGTAGAGCATATTGCTAGGTTTGCTGCTCAATGTGGTGAATTTACCAATAATGATTACATGAAGTTAAGACTATTCCCAAATTCTCTAACTGAGGCAGTTTTTGTATGGTATATTAACCTTACACCTGGTTCTATCCAAACTTGGCAACAAATAGAGGAGGCATTTCATGTCTAATTCTTCCAAATGGAGCCAGAAGTTTCCATGGCAGACTTGGCAAGGTTGAGTCAAAGGCCTGACGAGAAGACTGCTCAATTTATTGCCAAATTCAAAAGAACACGAAACAAATGTAAGATCATTCTACCAGAGCCTGAATTCGTGAGATTGGCTCAAAATGGTTTAGAGTTTAGGTTTCGAAAGAAGTTTGACTCAACTGAGTTTAGAGATTTAGTGGAACTAACTTATAAGGTGTCTAGGTATAAAGCATTACTAAAGGAAGAACAAGATCGAAGTAATGTATCATACAAGATGTATTATAGAGATCCTAATTATGAGATTGATGCAGCAAATATTGTAATGAAAGAACCTGTGATCAATGAGGCATTAATTCATAAAGATACAACAATAGACCAACAATTTAGAAAAAAAGACATTCATAGGAAATACTCTTTCGATTTAACAAAGATATATAACATTTTTTTATCATTTGCTTGCGGCAAACTTCCTGAAGTTACCAAAAGGAGTCAAAATTTTATCTCTAGAGGAACTTAAGGGAAAAATATATTGTAAATGGCATAATTCTTCGTCTCACTCAACTAAAAACTATATTGCTTTTCGGAACAAGATCCAAGAACACATTCGAAAGGGGAGTTTAAAATTCCCAACTAAAGCAGAAAAGGCTATGGGGATTGACATTAATCTATTCTCAGGAATTTGAGAAGTTGCAGCCAACGTTATTGTGCCAGACTTCCAGAACTTATCCTTGAAGGAATTGGAAGAGGTTAATGTGCAAATGTATGTTGCCAGCCAGACTACTGTCAAGAAAAATGCTAGAAGTTCACCAGCTGTTGGACAGGGCTTTGTAGACTAGAGGGAAGACTCTGATGAGGAGGCACTGGATGATGATTCTTTAGAGACAATTGTCATGCAAAGAATGTGTCACAGGTGCAGGTTGAGCTATAAGTGGTTGAAAGGGCTTCCGATTGATTGGAAACAACATTACAAGGATGTGCAGAGGTGTCCTAAACCAACCAGTGCCTATAACAAAAGGCCATATCCAACTGGCCCTAGTGTCACGCCCCGACAATATATGTGACACGAGGAGCAGCGTGGGCAGTATGCTGAAGGCGCTGGAAGGTTCCAGAATGCGGGAGACCAATCTAGAGTATGCTGGAAGACTAGAAGCTGGTAAAAGGGTCTAGAGTGGCCTGGAAGATTCTGGACCGTGAAAGAGCCTTGGAGTGTCCAGAAGAGTCTGGATGTGTCTGGAACATCCTAGATTATGCTAGAAGAAGCCTACCATGTACTACACTAGTGTAGAGAATTCTAGAATGTAGTAGATAGGGTAGTTGTCCTAGATAGTTCTAGTGGAATGTTCTAGATGAGTGATTGTAGCCCTTGGATCAAAGTGATCCTAGCCGTCCATTGAGGAGGGGGATGGCTATATAAGGGTGAGGGATCTCATTTGTAAGGCATCGAGTGCTAGAAGCATCGAGTGCTAGAGAGCATCGAGTGCTGGAGGCACCGATGGACTTAGAGACCTAGAGAGTCCTAGGGGTGGAGAGATCCAGGAGAGCTCTAAGGTTGAAGCACCTGTGAGTGTGAGTGTGAGAGTCTTGTAAAGCTTTGTACACGACTATACTTGTAATGTTAACTTGTATAGTGAAAACATTTTTCCACCTAAACTGCGTGTGTTAGTGTGGTTGAGTGGGTGAGGCTGGCTTAGGTGCAACCAAGAGGGTTGAGAGGCATCTAAGGCCGCACGGCAGGCTTGCGAAGTCTGAGGCCGTGACAGTTGGTATCAGAGCTCGGTTACGTGAGGAAGTACCGAGGGAAGTGTACATGGCTACGACTGGCGACAAAGGAAACGTCCCAGGGTGAAGAAGCTCTCAACACGTGGCTGGCAATGGAGGGAATGTGACTCCAGCCAGGAGGGAGGGTTAGTGCGCCCGAACCTAAGAGCTATGGATCTCCGAGGAAGGGAGGGCAACCTGAGTGTCACCCGTGCAATGGACTGCACATGGTGAGAAACTGCCCGAGGAAGAAGAGACAGCTGAGTGCCATGGAGAAGAAGGGGAAGAAGGAGGCGCGAAACTCTGAGAGTGAAGACCCTTCAGAGAAGGAGGCACAGCTGGGGAGCATCCAACTTCTTGGGTCGATATCCCAGAAGAGTGGGGAGATGCACATCCAAAAGACGGATGAGCGGTGCGCGGAGGTGAAGGCTAAGGGGAAAGCTTCACATGCGCAGGAGAAGAGAGGTGCCACTCTAAGGTTTGAGTGCACCGACGAGGCTAAGAGGCTGGGCTTGAAGAGGAAAGGGCGGCTCAAGTGTTTCCTGTGCGACGGACCGCACATGGTGAAGGACTGCCCGAAAAGGGATGCACTTGCAGGGATGCGGCAGAGTGGGCTGCATGGCAAGGACAAAGAGAAAGCACTTGCAGGGATGCAGCAGAGTGGGCCGCATGGCAAGGGCGAAGAGGCAAGCTCCAGCAGCAGCAGCGGACACAGATCATATTGGGACGTGGTGGCTCGGTATGCTTCTGCGTGACGAGGGCGTCACGGGATTGGGTGGGGGAGAGTGTCACGCCCCGACAATATATGTGACACGAGGAGCAGCGTGGGCGATATCTTGAAAGGCGCCGAAGGTTCGAATCGCGGAGACCAATCTAGAGTATGCTGGAAGACTCTAGAAGCTGGTAGAAGGGTCTAGAGTGGCCTGGAAGATTCTGGACCGTGAAAGAGCCTTGGAGTGTCCAGAAGAGTCTAGATGTGTCTGGAACATCCTAGATTATGCTAGGAGAAGCCTACCATGTACTACACTAGTGTAGAGAATTCTAGAATGTAGTAGATAGGGTAGTTGTCCTAGATAGTTCAAGTGGAATGTTCTAGATGAGTGATTGTAGCCCTTGGATCAAAGTGATCCTAGCCGTCCATTGAGGAGGGGGATGGCTATATAAGAGTGAGGGATCTCATTTGTAAGGCATCGAGTGCTAGAGAGCATCCAGTGCTGGAGGCACCGATGGACCTAGAGACCTAAAGAGTCCTAGGGGTGGAGAGATCCAGGAGAGCTCTAAGGTTGAAGCACCTGTGAGTGTGAGTGTGAGAGCCTTGTAAAGCTTTGTACACGACTATACTTGTAATGTTAACTTGTATAGTGAAGACATTCTTCCACCTAAACTGCGTGTGTTAGTGTGGTTGAGTGGATGAGGTTGACTTAGGTGCAACCAAGAGGGTTGAGAGGCATCTAAGGCCGCACGGCAGGCTTGCGAAGTCTGAGGCCGTGACACTAGGCAGCAGCCATTCATGGCTGGGTCAGCAGCCACTAGAGTACACTCCAAGGGCAAGAGACCTCTACATGAGTTCAGACCACCCAACTATCACAGGATGAAGGGCAATCACCCTGAAAGGAGACTTGGGGTGGGCTCAAGTTATGGGATCAAAGCCAGAGATTGGCCCCCTAGACCAACCTCACACAAGATGAAAAGTGGCCACCTTCATGGAAAACCTGAATTAGGCCAAAAATAGGGAGTTAGGGCCAAGCAGTAGCCTTCACAGGCAGCTTCGAAACTGGTTTCAAAGGAAGAAAGAGACAGTTCAACAACTAAGTTAGTGGGTTCGTGGGTACCTAGAGTTCTAGATTGGTTTGTTATGCAAAACAAACCTAAGGAAATACCAACCCAAAAAAATGTTGTTGGAGACTAAGGTAGGATGGTTAAACCTTCCTTGGTGGCTCCAAATAATTGGGTGTTACTAAAACATCCAAAAACAAAGGAACCAAATATGGTCCGAATGATTTCTAGATCCCAAAGAAGGAAGATCCAGCGAAGGTACACTCAGTACTAGAAGGATCTGAAAGAAAGTGGGAAAAGCTCTTCATTGGTCCAGCCAAAGGACCAGACAGAGAGAAGAAAAAGTCCAAAGTTAGATCATAGTCCAAGATCGACTCCTCAAGACAAAATGAGTTACAGCAGAGAGCAATTGGCCAAAGTTCACTCCGAACTGAAAGCCAAAGAAAGATCCAGTTTAGCAGGATTGGAAAGGGCTTTGATGGAAAGTGATAGTGAGACAGAGGAAGAAGTTGGCCTAGGCCAAAAGAAGGAGATGGTTGAGGAATAAATGTTTAAAGCCTTCATGGCTGACCAGACATTTTGGTCAAAAAAACCAGTAGAAACAGACCATTCGAAGAAGGTTATTTGTAATGAAGTGCCAGAATGCAGCATAGAAGATGTTTCTGAAGTAATTGAACAAGTTGGCCTGGAAAAGAAGCAGATACAGCTAGTGGTCCAAGTTGGCTCGTTTTCTCTAGTGTCAGTGAATATGGTGCATATACTACCACAAGAGTTCCAGGCTGAGAATGGAAACCAAGAAGATCAGGAGATTGACCTAATTCCAGTTTCTAGTGAGGACTTACAGGTTAGTATGGTGCAAGACAAATCCAAAGTGGCCACACCAATGGAAACTAGAGACGAGAGTGAGGAAGATGTGAGTATTAACCTTTCATACCCTTTTGAGTATTCTACGACTTCTATGACACAGCATGTCAAACCCTTGTATATCAAGGCATTTTTCGATAGGATACAGATGAACCGGGTATTGGTGGATAATGGGGCAGCAGTAAACCTGCTTCTGAAATCTTCTTTGAAGAAACTAGGATGAGGAACCCCAGATTAATCCCAACCAGCACAATCATTGCTAGTTTCGCTAGAGACAAACAGATGGTTCAGGGCATTTTGCCCATCAACCTGAGTGTAGGAACCAGGGACTACATGACGGCATTTTTCATTATCAACAACAATGCTAAGTATAATGCTCTACTTGGTAGGGACTGGATTCACACCAACAAATGTATGCCTTCCTCTCTACATCAGAAGATAATGATGGTTTTGTGCAATGGAGAGACAGATGAGATCAATGCAGACCCTCAATCTTTCATAGCTTGTGCAAATTTTGCAGAGGCCAAATTATATACTGAAGAAGTGACACCACTTAGTATATTGAGAAAACCTGATGGATCAGCCGAAGTGACGACTGATGAGAAATTAGCACACCTGAAACACTTAGTTCAAGAAAGTGCTGATAAAGAATTTGTCGCCAAGGATGACAATGATGCCTGGTTATAGGCAAAAAGATGGAACCTATGAGGCCAGATCTTTGGCTTTAATTAAGTTCTCAGTATTGGACATAAAATCAATAGTCTAAAAGGTGCAAGAGCAAGAGAAAGAAGCCATGGTAATTGGTTGTAAGTAGGAACAACAACAGGTAAGGGTTTTGGCCTTGGATAAATACTGTGCATTAGACATTGAAACAAAAGTCCATGAGATACAGGAAGAAGAAGCCTTATGGACAGACTTTGTCTATGAGGAGAAGGGCAAAGATGTTGAATCAAAGAAACTGGAAGTAGGACAAAGCAAGGAGATTGCTTTGAAGACAGAAGAAATCAAAAAAGAAGCATCAGTGAGTTCTCAAATGCAAGACCCCTTGGAAGAAGTAAACTTAGGGGAAGGCTCTATACAATAGTCCACCTATATAAGTGCTTGGCTAAATGCTCTTAACAGGGACCAGTTGTTGGTGGTTTTAAAGAAATATAAAGATTGTTTTGCATGGTCTTATAATGAACTACCAAGATTGGATAGGTCATTAGTAGAACATATGCTCCCTATGAAGCGTAATCTCAAGCCATATAAGCAAAAACCAAGAAGGATGAGTCCTGAAGTGATTCAGAAGGTCAATGAAGAAATTCTTAGACTCCTCAAGGCAAACTTTATTAGGATAGCCAGGTATGTTGAATGGCTATCCAATATCGTGCCTATAGTTAAGAAGAATGGTAAAATGAGGGTATGCATCTGACATGGGTAGGCCCATAAAGGCTATAGCCCACTATGAACAACCCAAGCCTACCACTTAGAGCCCAATGCATAGTTCAACTGATGAGGCCCAACATAGCTGGAAGTCAACATGGCATTAAGAACCAATGATATTCAGACACGTGGCAGGTAAAGGACAAGCCACATAAGCTGACAAAGATCCTGCAAAGTTATTGCCATTGCACATCGCCATTAATGAAGCCCCTTACAGCATTTATTGCGGTAACCCCTCTCCGTTGGGACAGAACGGCTTCGCCATGAACAAGGTGAGCTAGAGCATAGACTTTGGGCCAAGGTGACAGGTCGGAAGGGACAACGAAATGATTACCAGAGGATATAAGCAGACGCCGAAGACATGAAGAAGGTTAAGCTTTCTATCTCTAATCCATCCCTATACTCCACTTCTCTTTCTAACTTGCTCGTCGGAGGGTTTGCTGGGGGACTCCCCGTTCCCTGTTGAACTTGTGTGCAGGTCTTCCGGTGGGATTGGTCATTCGGACGTAGGATTGAGGAGCATGGATCAGTCCGATCCGTTTCGTCTAGAACAAACAGTATCATCAGTTGGCGCCGTCTATGGGAAAGTTTTTCTTCCGTGCGCTAGTTGTGTTCATTGTCGCCAGAGACCCTCTCCCCGTAACCCCCTCCTACCACCTATGAAGGTGGATGGTTACAACTAGATCCATGGCTTCTCACCCTAATGTTGCCGACCATCAAGATGACCCTCCCAATCCAAACAACCCACCACAGTATTTCGCCAAGCTCACCAACAGCATTAACCGTTTGGCCAAGCAAAGCCAAGCCCTGATTAATGCTCTACTCCAAACAAACCTTCCTATGCCTCCTCCACCACCTCCAGATATCCCACCTAACCAAGAGCAGACCCCAAGCCATACTATCCAACAGCCTAATTCACCCAACTTGGAAGGCTTGCGACCCCCTCCCCCAAATATAAATCCACCACCCTAAGCCCTACATCCATCGGTCCTGGCACCAACCCCTGAAGGAGAGGCCAGCAGCGTCCAGCCCCCGCTGCCCTCCAGTGGTGACAACATTCCTCTCTGGGATGCGGAACTCCGAGCCATGAAGCTCCAACTCCAAAGAGTCATGCAGAACATACAGCATAAACCCTTTATCACTGCCAACTCACCATTCGTCGCCTCCATCCGGGACAAACCTCTACCCCCCAAGTTCAAAATGCCTACCGTCGACTCTTTTGACGGTACGACGGATCCAGTTGACCACCTGGAGACCTACAGAACCCTCATGATTCTCCATGCATTCCCTAACGAAATCATGTGTCGAGCTTTCCCCGTGACATTCAAGGGGTCAGCTCGACTTTGGTTTAGTCAATTGCCAGCAGACTCTGTTTCCACTTTCCAGCACCTCAGTGACTCCTTTCTCAACCATTTCATTGGAGCCCAGCGCTAGCGACGTCCGGCAACCCAACTCCTCAACATCCGTCAGACCGAGGGGGAGTCGCTGCGCAGTTTCATTACCCGCTTCAACATCGAAGCCTTACACGTAGCGAAAAATGATGACAAGGTCATCCTTACGGCTTTCATGGCTGGTCTACGGTCATCTGACTTCCTTTTCTCTCTCTCTAAAAACCCACTATGAACAATCCATGCCTACCACTTAGGGCCCAATGCATAGTTCAACTGATGAGGCCCAACATAGCTGGAAGTCAACATGGCATTAAGAACCAATGATATTCAGACACGTGGCAGGTGAAGGACAAGCCACATAAGCAGACAAAGATCCTGCAAAGTTATTGCCATTGCACATCGCCATTAATGAAACCCCTTATAACATTTATTGCGGTAACCCCTCTCCGTCGGGACAGAACGGCTTCACCATGAATAAGGTAAGCTAGAGCATAAACTTTGGGCTAAGGTGACAGGTCGGAAAGGACAACGAAATAATTACTAGAGGATATAAACAAACACCGAAGACAGGAAGAAGGTTAAGCTTTCTATTTCTAATCCATCCCTACACTCCACTTCTCTTTCTAACTTGCTCGTCGGAGGGTTCGCTAGGGGACTCCCCGTTCCCCGTTAAACTCGTGTGCAGGTCTTCTAGTGGGCTTGGTCATTCGGACATAGGATTGAGGAGCGTGGATCAGTCCGATCCGTTCCGCCTGGAACGAACAGTATCATCAGTATCAATTTCAGAAACCTGAATTTAGCAACTCCAAAAGATGAGTACTCCATACCCATAGTAGATTTATTGATGGAGAGTTCAGTAAGGCACAAGATTTTATCAATGATGGATGGGCACTCTGGTTATAACCAAATCTGTATTGCAGAAGAGGATATCCATAAGACAGCATTCAGATGTCTTGGGAACATTGGCACCTTCGAATGGGTTAAAATGCCATTTGGTCTGAAGAATGTTAGGGTTACATATCAAAGGGCTATGAACACTATCTTTCATGATCTCATTGGAGGACATTTAAAATGTTACATTGATGACATTGTAGTAAAGTCCCAATCGATGGAGGAACATTTATTTCACTTGGAAGCAGCTTTTGAAAGAATGAGAAAATTCAAGTTGAAACTTGACCCTCTCAAATGTGCTTTTAACGTATCAGCTGGAAACTTCTTGGGTTATGTTATCCACTTGGTCGTCTAACACACAAACCCTTCATCTTCTGTTGGTTTTCTCTTTCCCTTTACTTTCTTTCCCAACTTCTTCTTCTGAGAAAACTCTCTATCAATGGCTTCTTCTTCCTTGAAAATACCAGTTGTGGAGCGTGCGAGTCCATCCATAGCCTTGAAAAGGATCAATAATGAAGAGTGTGAGAAGTGCAAGGCTGGTGAGAAAAGTGTCATTGACGGACGCATCTTCATTTCCCGTCGACATGAGCAACAAGAATATGTGCTTGGGCCTATTTTTAAGGAGATTCCCACTGAGCTTCCAGCTCTGTATCCACATCTAGAAGATCATTGTCTCCTTTACGAAGGTAGTCTTGATTGGGGAAGCTGGAGGATGAACCGACCCCAATGCTATTGGCCCACAGTGAGACCATAGTGAAAGGAATGGTATGATCCGGTCGTCCTTGATCGGACACTGGATCTTCAGGAGCTCTGCCTCTTCGACGCCCTGAAATTATCTAGGTTTACTATTTCGGAGGACCCTTTTTTAATGCATGCTGCCCTTTGTTTTTGGAATTTTGCTTTTAATTTCTTTCAATTCAAATATGGGATGATGGCTCTTATTGTCCTTGATATCTGCCATCTATTAGGATTATCCCCTACTGGTACCCTCATTGGTCTAGCACAAAATAAAAGGGTTTTTAAACCTTTATGTCTGAAAAACACACAGTCGTTTTATATAGGCGGAATTCATAAAGAAATACTAAAGGTACGGGTGCGAAAAGTTTCCCTCAATGTTGATAGTTATGGAAGGAAACGTATCTCAAATACTAATGTTAGCTTCAAAATAAAATATTTGGCTTCGAAGCCAAGTTTTGACGCCAAAATCAAGTGACAAACGACTTCAAAAGCAGAAAGTCGACTTCGAAGCACATTCCACACCTAGGGGTGTAGGAATGCTCAGGTGTTTGTTTACTTCAAAATGATTAAAGACCTGTTTTTAGGTTTCTTGATGAGAGTAAAATCCTTCGAAGCAAAATTTGAAATACCTTACGGTTAGAATTTGTTTGTTCTATGTTTCAAACCAATAGTTAGTTTAGTAGTATACAATCACTTTTTAGAATAAAACAGTGCAGTCCTTGAAAAAGGCTTCCATATTTTGGAAAATATAGACTGTTTGTTCGAAGTAAAATTAGTTGATTTAAAACTACTTCATTGTATTAACCACATGTTGGGGAATTGGATATGATTAAATCAAGGGCAAAATTGGTGAATTCGAAGCTCTGATTCTCAAAGGAGACCTAAGGAAAAAGTTGTCAATTACACCCTATATGTTGGAAAAGTTCAAATTGGGTTTCTAGTATTTCATTAGGTATGATCGAATCAAGTGTCGAAGGACAAAATTGGTGAATTCGAAGCCCTAATTTTGTTTGATTTTGACAAATGGAGCAAAATCAGACCATGCCAAATAAAGAGAAAACATCTTAGCTTTATTAAGACAAAAGCAATTACATTAGAAGCCTTCATTGGCTACATATTCAAGTTCATAAAAATAAGAAATAGAGTAAATGACAAGGTCATGTAACTTGTTCTAACTATGGTCAATGAATTTCTATTCCTTTTTTATTCTATCTTCTATCTTGTAATGACCCCGAAATATACGCCACAATTATTGGTAATTAATTACTCATTAATATGAATTAATCGGGCATTATCTGTTTGAATTAGAAAAATATCTGTTGGAATTACGACTTCGGGACTGAAATTGATGACCGTAATGGCTTCAGAAAATGAAATTGAACATGTCTATGTGATACCGGGAATTTTTAGAACCATTCGAAACGATAAATTGAGAACTGAATTTTGTCTGATTCGTTAAGCCCCGTTTGACTCACGTTTTTGGCTTAATTGGATATATATGTTATATAGATAAGGATGTGATGCCTTTTTGCCTCATTTGACTCAAGACCAAAAGAAAAGAAAATATCTAGAGGGAGAGTGAGAGAGAATTCGGGAGAAAGGGAAGAAGAGAAATGAAGGAAAATTAAGCTAGTTCCTCCAAATCAAAGATCAATGTAAGAATTTCTCTCTAATCACTTGAAACAAGGTTAATTCCTGCATGCTCTCATGGTAAATAAGTGGATTAAAGGAGGAATTATGTTTGATTTGAGCATACATGGTATCATAATTTGTATTTGTCATATTTTGAGGGAGACCTCTATGGATTTGAAGAAAGGAAGCTTTATGAGTATGTAGTATGAGTTTTCATCTCAAGTCAAGTTTGGTTCTTTTGTATGATGCATATGGATTTTGTTTGGAATTTATGATGGGTTAATTAAGTTGTTTTGCAAGTGTTTGAACCTTGAATTTCATGATTTTGGAAGTTGATTTTGCCATAGTGGAGGCCACGGTTTGACAGATTTTTGGACTGGTTTTTCTACCCAGATTTTTACAGTCCGCTCGAGCGGAGGTTTGGACGCTCGAGTGGAGATTTCGCACTTCCAGTATTTTAGCACAGTTTTCAGTCCGCTCGAGCGGAGGTTTTTACGCTCGAGCGGGGACCTATTTTCAGAGAATTTTAAAAAGTGTTTTAATGCATAATTTTGGTATTCTCATTGCATTTTTAGCATTCTTGAGGCTTAATTACATTATGATAGTGAGGTTATGGGATTGAAAAGTTATTACGAGAATGCACGAACATGATTTAATGATGATATATGTTAAGGATTTGTGTTATCATGTTGGTATCTGCAGGTCAAAACGTGAAGGCCGTACAACCGGTTTTGGAAAACCACTGTAAGTAACATTTCTGTAAAGTTATGTTCTTATAAAGTATGTTCTGAAAATGCTATGTTATGTTATGATTTCTGAAACGTTAATGTTTTCTGTGAACGAATATCCTATTTGCGAATCTAGTATGGCATCTACGGATAGTCCCAAGTCATGGGGGACGGCATGAAAATGCGGGTCCATGCCAAATATATGATACGAGATCTCGTTAGTCACTTCATTGTGACGATATGTGTTTAATCAGTATCCGGAACTGATTACTCTAGTCGGAAGACGTTCTGTTATGTTTATGTCCTGTGGAATATGCCATTACGTATGTTCTGTTATGAAATGGTTATATTTATGAATGATTTGTTTTACGGATATGATATATGTGGAATTCGTTCACTACCCCTTTACGTTAATGTTACTTGCTGGGCGTTAGCTCACCCCTGTATTTATGTATTTTATAGGTGAGCAGTCAGGGAGCCAAGCCTAGGCGGATTTCGTGCCGAGCCGCCGTTTTGAAAGCCTACCTGAGTTTTGTATGCCCTTACTGGGCTAGGCCTGGAAGGCCGTATAGTGGGTTTGTTTTGTTATGTATTTGTGGCTTGTGCCTGTATGTGTTGTATATGAATTTTTGATACATGTTATGTAAGGATAGTGGGTAATTAACATTTTTGGCATGTTAATGTATGTACATATTTATGCACAGCTCTTTGGACTATAGTGTTTGGTTTTCGCTTCCGCGAGCCCCGATTATTTATGTTTTGTACTGTAAGGCCTGTGGTAATCTAGGATTACTGGCCGGTTACGATGCCAAACTTTTAGGGGCGGGTTTGGGTCGTGACATATCTTCTCCAAGCTAGGCTGCTGAAGTTGATATTCCCTTACTTGATAAAAAAGTTTTTCGGCCTTTATTTCAAACTCTGTTTCTTTCAACCATTGGTCTATCTCATCCATGTCCAAGTCATCCCAGTATGCAGAGTCTTTATTCTTGAAATCATCATATTCGTCAATGAGGTTCTCTGCTTCATACCAGGTATGAATTCAATAGGCTGAGATTTGATCCAAAGATCGAGTGGTGGCCACAGAAATGTGATGCCAATGAAAAAGTAGTGGGAGTTGGTCTAAAAACATTTGGAGCTCTGCTCGGGCGATGGGGTTGAGGACATGACCCCAGGTCATAACATCACAAGCCCATTGAAAGTTCTTAAGAGGAACATCATCCTCGAGAACATTGAAGGGCAAGTGAGAAAAGGCCACAAGCAGAAGTTGGGCTTGTTGTCGCTGATATTTAGTAGGGAGAGATGGAGGCTTATAGGAGGGGAGAAACAGGTCCTCAAAGAGAGTAAGTCTCAGTTCCTTCATCTAGTGAGGATTTTGTGGAAGAGGAGGTGCAGGAGCTTCTATCTTGAAAGAAGGAGGAAATTGGGGGTTGTTGACGATATCAAGCCAGTCAGAAGAGCAAAGTTTTGCCTTCTGGGCTAAGACTGACGGGCTATACCCTTAAGTCTCTTCTGGACGACGAGTAACTTGTACTATCTTTGTAGGCATGAAAGACGTGTACCATGCTACAAGTAAGTTGTCTTCTAAACGGCGTTGGTGGTCGATGGGTACATACAGGTAAACCACCGAACTCCGAGCAAAAGGAGGGAAAGTTAGAGGATCAACAAATTCGAAAAAACGATGATTGATTCACTTTCTTAACTTGGACTTCTTAGGTTCTGGCCAGCTTCTCTAACCAGAAGCCCCAGAAGAAGAAGAAACTGCAGCCTCATCCCACGCAGAAGGTTTTGGGTCAGAAGAAAAGCTTCTAATATCCATGTTTGCAAAATTTTGGGTTAAAGAATTATGGACAATAGGTTCGTAATCCAAAGGTTGATAGTTTACAAAAACTTCCATGACTTGAATATAGGAAGGTGGGTAAAGGTGGCTAATCAATGCATGAAGTTTCTTTCAAGGACGAACAACATTATCAAACAACTCTTCATATGCTTGATCGAGGTAAGAAAAGGTTTGCTTGCCATGAGAGCTGTACCAATCTTTGCGAATACTAAGATAGTGGGAATGTTCAAAGGATAGAAAAGAATTTAATGCAAATGTTTCATTGATGAATGACGGTTACATTTCTGAAAAAATGCAAAGCCCATGCACGTTCTAAGACGTGGATAAAATACCTTGATCTACTAATATCACCAAATATTAGGTATATTAGTACGGGAGGTAATGTTGGCTACATATTTTGTATAGGCCAATCACAGTTCAACACGTGGCAGGATGATGACAATATAGGAAGACAATTCAAATCTTCAATCGTAATCACACATGTAGCAGTTAGTATTGGTTATTGTGGATCTGCAAAGCACTGGATCAGCAAAGAGATGCAAGCTGACGTAGCTTTAAGAGTTATTCATATAGTTAAATTAAAAATCAAGAGGGAAGCCTAACTGCAGGCATGGCATAGTGGAGCTAACTGTGAGGAAACATGATCAGCAATCATGGAAGAATGATTCGACGGTTAGAAGCTCATTTCGACGGTTACCATTTAAAAGTATAAATAGCAGATAAGGTCATAGAAAGAGCCCCCAGACTTAGATCCAAAAAACCAGTTTTTATCTACTTTGTTTTCCTTCCAGTTTTTACATTTCTTATTCTTTACATTTCTATACTTCAAATTCCTGCACTGCACTTCGTTCATAGGAGTAGTTTCAAGTAGTTTGTTACTGTAAACCTTTACGAGGCTAAATTGGATCATTGTAAGTCTTTCATTTTTACTTAATGAAATGTTACAATTGTTCTTCATTTAATAGTTGTTTGCTTAATTCTCCTAAACAAAGCCACCAGTAAAAGTCCTCTTCATTGAGATTGAAAGAACTAAAACACAACCGTCTAATAATTGGTTGGCAATTAATTTTCTGTAAGGACTGATTGATCCTTACTTTCATACTTAAAATTACAATAATAACCTTCGAAAGTCAAAAAACTAACAACTTGATTTTTTATTTTATTTTTTTAGGAACGTGCTAGCTCAGCAGAGCTCTGTTTAGAGCTCTAGAGCATCCATTGTATAAATAAGACCCCTTCTTTTATTACCTCTAGAGCATCCATTAGTGTTCAGTTTGATTTTCTTAATAAAAGAAAAGTTTCATTTGTTCATAGAAAAATGCTTAGAAGCTCTAAAGGAGCTCTAAGGGGTGGGCTCTACCAATTGATGTGATGTTTTGATCTTAGGATATTTTTTTTTTTTTTTTGAATTTTCACCTCATTAGTACTCAATTAGAACTTCAAAATTAGAGGTATAAATCATGAAAAATGTTTGGGGCCCTAATTTTGTGGCTCAAAAGTGGCTCAAATGGCCAAAACGATGTCGTTTTGGCCATTTGAATGTTGTTTTGTGCTCAAAACGACGTTGTTTTGGCCATTTGAGCCACTTTTGAACCACAAAATTTGGGCCCCTACCATTGTTGATAAATCATTGTTGTTTGTTCATATTTGTCCTTAGTAATTTATTTCATATTTTCTACAATTTTTTTTAAGTACATCTAAAAGTAAAATAAAAAATTTGACTAAAATGTAAAAAATAAAAAATAAAAAATAAAAATCTTTATAGACCCAAAAATAAAAATCAAAAATATTTTTATAAAACTAAACCAAATAAAGTGAAATGAAAATTCCTAGTAGATGTCCACAATTCCTTAGCGTTATTAGCCCCCTTAAATGTGGTCCATGATACCTAGCAAGACTTTATGAAGATTTTTCCCCCCTCTCTACCCTCTTTATTGATCTTAGGAGCTCTTATTGAAAAATTAGATAGAAAGGGTTTAGATGGACCTGCAAATTCAGAAACGTTGGCAGTAAATAGACATGAGTAACTCTTTTCTTTTTCTAATCTTTTACTTAAACAGAAACATTGGCAAATTAGATATGTTTTATGTGGATTGTATCTGAGACAACCACTTGTCACGCATCAATTGGACATCAAGGATCCTCCAACTAATATATCATAAAATCTTCCTACGTGGCAACAAGTAAGACCCACAAAATCTCTCAACATCCAACAGCATCAAAGAAATAGATTTATGGATATGGCAACTTGGCAAGCTAGATAAGGGATAAGGAGGGAATGGATCCCATTGGCTAATCTGAAATCTCAGACACATCACAACCGTTGGTTTCAAAAAATCTAGCAAACCAACAATCACCATCCAAACAATGAACAAGAACCACAAGGATAGTCACTGAAATGAAACACACAAGCATATAATACAAAACATACCCTTCCAAGATCACAACCCCCCTCTCTCTCTCCTCACCGGAATTCAGGTCGGAAAAGATGGCAACCGTTACGGCGCAAGCATCCACCGCTGTCTTCCGGCCGCATGCTGCCAAATCCCAGTTCCTTACCGGTTCTTCCGGCAAGCTCAACAGAGAAATTTCACTTAAATCAAAATCTTCATCACCTAGATCATTCAAAGTTGAAGCCAAAGGTGAATGGTTACCGGGATTGCCCTCACCAGACTACCTTAATGGCAGGTCAGCATTTTTGTACCCAAATTTTATACAAGCGTCTTTTTATTTCAACTCAAAACACTTATTATTGTGGAAATGGTACTATCACATTATTCTTACTATATTTGTGTATAAAAATTTTGTTTATTCCTCATTACCCATTCATTTGACTTAGTGACATAACTTGTGTTTATTAAAAGATTAGTGATGAACAACAACAAAAAATTTCACAAAATTGTATAACAAAGTAAATAACATTTATTTACTAAAATACCATTTAACTATACCCATCTACATAGAGTTGCAAGAATCCCTGCAATCCATACTGCAAGAAATCTTTCTTCATACATAATAGAGTATTGAGGGGGTGTTTGAATATTGGCTATTTTAGTAATTTTTTAACTTTTTATGCAAAAGACGTATAGAAAAATAAAGAGAGTTATATAACAAATTGTTTTAGTTTTTTGACCAATATAACCTATTGAAGAACTAGATATTAATATTACTTTTAAAACTATATATTTACCCCACTCAACTTTATATATAATATAAAAAATAAAAAGGTACAAATCCGTCCTTTTAGAAGGATGAAAGTGATACAATTTTTATAATATTTTTTTTATAATTTGGTATTCGGCCTAATGGATCGACTAATTCGGAGAATCAATTTGACTGTCCACTAACAAGGGCCTCAATTAGAGCTATGACAAAACCTTGTATAGATTACCTTAAAAAATCATTTGCACCTAAAGAAATTTTGAACCTGAGATCATGAAATGAGTACACTCCCAGGCCTTGACCGCAAACCCCTTGGTAAGTGTAATTAATTCTACATGAAACCCATTTTTGTCAATTTTGTGCAAGTATTGACATAATAGTATTTTGTCCTCTCCATATACTTGATTATGATTTCTAACCCAATAACTAACATAACTGTTTTACCCTGTTCCAGTCTCCCTGGTGACAATGGATTTGATCCTCTAGGCCTTGCAGAGGACCCTGAGAACCTAAAATGGTACATCCAAGCCGAGCTTGTGAACAGCCGGTGGGCCATGTTAGGGGTCACCGGAATGCTGCTGCCAGAAGTGTTCTCAACTATCGGAATAATCAATGTCCCCAAATGGTACGATGCAGGAAAAGCCGAGTACTTCGCGTCATCGTCAACTCTGTTTGTGATCGAGTTCATCTTGTTCCACTACGTTGAGATCCGACGATGGCAGGACATAAAGAACCCAGGAAGTGTCAACCAAGATCCTATCTTTAAGAACTATAGCTTGCCTCCCGGTGAGGTTGGGTACCCTGGTGGCATTTTCAATCCCCTGAATTTTGCACCCACCCAGGAGGCCAAGGAGAAGGAGCTTGCCAACGGTAAGTGTGTTGGAGCGCCTAACTTAGGATCTGTTTGGTGCAGCATTTTTAAGTTTCGGGCTAATGTGTGTGTGATTCATGTGCAGGGAGATTGGCAATGTTGGCATTCTTGGGATTCATCGTTCAGCACAATGTGACCGGAAAAGGGCCATTCGACAACCTCTTGCAGCATCTCTCCGACCCATGGCACAACACAATTATTCAGACATTCCAGGGTTACTAAATTGATAAGAAGCTAATGGAAGATCTTGTATCGTCTATCATGTATCCGTGAATGAAATGGTTTTTGAGTGAGATTCGTGCTTCCTTGTAAAACAATGAACCTTCAATGTACAGTGGAACTAAGATGGAACTATGGCATTATCGTTTATACTAAAACGATATTAATTTCAAATTCGTCTAACCAAGCAACAACCGACAACTAGAAATTCCAACAAATACAATCTGCTTTGAAATTGGATTCTATTAAAAAAAGAGATTGATTTACAGATGGGCAACCAAAACCTGCTAATAGGAGTCCCCTGCCCATTACAAGAAACTTTCTTGAGAAAAAGAGATCAGAAAACTAAATTCATGGACAAACCTACAATCCTGTATGATATATATATACCTTATATAATATACAGCTAACAATTTGTTTAGTTACAAACCAAATGAGAATTGCTCAAAATCTGCTGTTATGTTGTTAACTTTCATATGGTAATGCAAAAATGAGTCTGCTCTTTGTCTCCTAGTAATGCGAAACGAAACTAGGCATCAGTAACTATCCAGTCGAAGCAAAACTGTTTGCTTGTAGCGATTTGTGTCTTGCAGCTACCGTTCTCAGCGACTTGATGAACGGCAATATGTGTGAAAGTTAATGTGGTTGCTGCACACAAAAAAAGAAAGAAGAAAGAACCACGATGTGAGACCAAATAGAATGAAAAAATTCAGATACACCTGGATCAAAGCGTGTTACGATAGCGACACTATAGTATATCATTCTTAAACGCTTTGCACAAATTTGATTTTAACCATAACAGATATCCATGTAAAGGGTGTCGGGGTTGTGAAGCAAGAACATGCAAGCTCAAATTTGGTCATCATTTACAGTGAGTACCTATCAAATTTCTCAATACAAGCACGGGTACAAGTGTTTCTTCCTAAAGTACAAGATTTACAACGCATATGCCGTGTGTGAGGAATTAAGTGAATGTATTTAGAAGCTCCCTCATTTACATGCCACGAAAGCTACATGCCACGAAAGCTACAGAAACCTTTTCTAGCCCTAGACATGTATTCATCAGCTGTATGCCTACAGATGGGACACAACTTCAAATGGCCGTTTCCAATCTAAGAAAGACTGAAATTGTGAGCAAATAATGTCTTCCATGACTTGGGATGACACAGTCGAAAAACTAAGCAGTTTAGTCACCCTTCATCCAAAAAATGTTGTACTATCAAAGAATTTAACTCAGTTCATAAATTGAAGAGGCACGTTAAGAACTATTTCATCGATTTAAAATCCTGCAAAGCTGACCATATAAAGATTAAAAAAAAAGACACACGACAATGCAAGGAATGCTAACCTGTGAGTATGAGTTGCCATTGAACATGGAAATGGAACAAGGTTCAGGAGGAGGAACCCAAGCATGATGCATGTTGTCATAGATAGGTCTAGAAAGTTGAAAATTGCTATTGATTTGATAATCCAAGGGATTTCCATGCAAGTTCATCTCTGTCTCGGGCCTCAATTTCTTTGCTTCCTGTAAATCTAGACCACTATACGGATGGTATGAATATTGCTCATTGAGTTGTAGTCTCAAGCATGCAGTGCTATCTAACCCATGCAAGGCACCACCTTCCTGTCGTGTGTTATCGACTTGTCTAGTATTCTCAATCTCCGTTTTGCCAGGACCGAAGTAACCAGAGTACGTTGGAAGTGAATGATCAGTGGAGCACTCCACATCTCTGTATAAAAACAATAATCATCCAACGGATTAAGCAAGATATCAGAAAGTAAACATCATTGACAATCTATGAAGCATGGACACCTCTCCTGAGGTCACATACTGGTGTCTGACACATGTTGGACAAGGATACACATTGAACATGTCAGACTGGGGACACTTGGGACACACTGTCCAATTTTTTTGAATTTTTAAATTTTGTGTTACCAAAATAGAATACACAAGGTTTATGAATTTGATAAGAATAAGTATGCGACATAGAATAAATATATAATATTTATAAATACGGCATGTAATAATATTGAAAATTTGTGTGTCCGCATGTTGTATCATGTCCGCGTCATGCTTCTTAGTTGACAATCAATGCGAGTCCATATATGCCCAAAGAAGAAAAAACCTATGGATGCTATCCAAGTGGATTGATAGTCCCCTAAATTTAAATCATTATGACCATACAAGCAACAAAAGATGGATGAAATAGAAGACTTTTCCACGAAGAGAGATATCAGTTTAATATATTGAAGTGAAGTGAGACATTTCCATGATGTTCAATTAAAATAATAAGTAACATTTAATAACAGTCCATTCACCTTTGAGGTAAAAAGTTTGGGTCCCCTGTTAATAGCATATGTTGATTCTCATTATCGGGAAGCCACGATAGTGGGGCTTCTTGCATACCACCCATCATCAAAGGCAAATGCATCCCATTCTGGAACTGTCATGCAAGATTGGTCTACATTAGCTTTTATCCAAAATCACAAACCACAAAAGCACATAGTTAACGATTTATTACCTGGCTAGTGCATTCCAGTGACATAAGAGGGTGCTTTGCAAAATTTTCCTGCAAGATTAGACAGGAGATTCGGTGTATTATTATTATTTAATTACTATGATAATTCACCTAGAAAACTTAAATCGGGTATATCTATTAGTACCACAATTAGCATATGTGCAGCACAATGTCAGGTGAAGTGTGCTAAGTACTATCGCTACATGCACAACCCTCCCTCTCACACGGGCAGGCCTCACCATGTGAGGAGCGGTTGTGGTTCATCAAATAAGGTAACTTGGGGTTCAAGTTCATAAACAAAAGTTAGTATTGTAAATTAGGGCAAAAAGGGCATATGTTAATGAAGCTATTGACATTCTCAAATTTTGGCGTAACTCTCCAATCATTTAATATTACATCATACCTTTTGAATTTGAATTCGGTTAAGTGATTCCCTTAGTGAGTCTTCCATCTGCCTAAGATGTTCAATGTTGTCAATCTTGTCAGGATTACTCCAACAGCTGAAGCAGCACAAAACAATATGAAATATTATATGGTAAGGTACGACAAAGAAATGTAGACAAATTAAATTGTAAAAATATAACAAAGTAGGCTTTTAGTGTTGGCTGTATCATGCCAATTTTGTGATTGACAAGCTAAAAAGAAACAATAAAACTAGCAATACTTAAAACAAATAAAAGCTTCAGAGTTGCACCTCAGTCTCTTATGCATTTCTGTAAGTTGACCTTGCAACATCCTTACTTGGTTGGATAATTCCTATCCATAGCAATTTACATGAAAGATGTTAAACAAAGAACTAGATTAGGGTTCTAGATATGAATAACAACTCAAATTTCTTAAAATTAAGGTCATCTAAAGCGATGAACAAGGGCTCACCTCAACTGATTGAGAGCTGCAAGGAAAAACAAGAGAGCATTAAATATCTCACAAAGACTTAATCATGAACTTCTAAAGATTAATCAAAAAATAATCACACACCTTGACCCCAGAAAGTCTTGTATATTTACATCATGATCCAACTTCTTAAAGGTTTTCTTCAATGCCTATATTATCAAATAGAACACCAAAATGTTTGAAAGAGTATTTGTCATTCAATCTTCACTTAATCAAAACCGAGAGAGAGAGAGAGAGAGAGAGAGAGAGAGAGAGAGAGAATTTGTGTATTAGAGAATGGGTGGTATATTAATCTTACTTCAAGGCTCTCCAACTTCCTGCTCCAGTCAAAATGAAAATCATTTAGTGACAACACAAATCAAATTTAACCAAACAACAAAAAACAAAAATAACCACGGAATTAGAATGATTTTTTCCTCACCTTTTTGTCCTTTCTTGTGGCGTCAGTTGAGCAAATTTTGCAATAACCTCTTCAATATTGCTGAAGAAGTAGAATACATGATGTTTTAGGAAATGGTAAATGATCCAGATAAAAATATCCCATTGATACCTTACTCTGTTTTTTGTGTCAATTATTGGAGGAAAAAAATAAACTACAGCTCATATTGCCAAGAATCCAACACTAACGTTGGCCTACCTCACCAACAAAGGATAATTGGCACACAGAAAATGGGAGGCAGCTCTGGAACTTGCCATTGAAATGACTTGCAAGTTGCAGGAGATCCGAATGTTATAATGTAAAACTATATTACTTCATGACATAGAGTTCAGCAAAATTCCTTTATAAAATTCACAGTTATAAGAATAGAGTAGAGCTCAAATGGCTTCATGCATTCTTAGCCATAGTAACACAATGTTTAATCCCATTACTTAGTGCAATTACAGCTATTTTCATTACTTCAACGTTGGATTATAAAATTAATACCTTCACATAAATATATATAGATTTAACAGGGTGAGTATTGGATATTTTTTAAACTCTTTTTCATTTCTGTCACAAGACACCGGTATGTTTATCTCTCTCCATCTCCTACAATTCATAATCTGCCAGACATAAAATTTGTGTCCCAATCCAAGATGGAACCAAGGTGTTAGAACAAAAGACTTTAAACCCAAACATGATAGCATGCTGTAGTTGCGAATTACTTTTGAGTTCACAATGTTGAAGTTGAACTTATACATCAATAAATCAATGGTAGTACAATAGCTTCTTTAGCTGGGGGTTGTTTCCCAAATTTATCCAAGTAAAGGATTATAGTAAATATTGAGGCTAATATACAAGCATAACACAAAATTTAATAGAAACTGAGTCCCATGCTCAAGCCTAATAAAGTCTTATTAATATACTACCCATCATATTCCACAGAGATATAATATGCCACAAGTTCAAGGCCTAGAAATACCTGCGCTCTCCACGGAATAATGTTGGCTTTCCCGTTGGAGAAAACATTAGAAGGATAAGGTCGATATCGCATAAAATCGATAATTCTTTGGCTTTCTTCAAGATGCCATTCCTTCTTTTTGAATAGGTCACTTGCCGGTTGCTCGTGCTCTCTAATCTCTTTATCTTCAACTTAACCCTCCCCATACTGCAAACAAATGAGAAATCTCCTCAAACCACGTATGCCCTGCCAATATGTTTACACTCCAAGATTTGAGCTTCTCTAACCCTAGAATTCATTCCAATAAGCTCCAATGGGCATGAAAACCATGGGACAAGATCAAATTTTTCCAAAATCTCTATAAAAGAAGATACAATCAGAAATGAAAATTGACCAAAGACGTAAAATGATCTAACAATCAACCCAATAGTCTCTGTTTCCACAATATCATAACCCAATTCTGAATATTGATAAACTTACAACCCAATTCGACAGCGACTGAATTTTGGGATACCCAGAAAGGAAATCTAAACAAAGGTGATAAAAGACACCTATTTTAAGAAACCCAGTTGAAGATTTCGAGTTTCGAACAGGCTCAGAACTCTGAAACCCTAGATTGTAAACTCGAAACAGAATCTACATATAACAAGACAAAATTGGAGAAGGGCCAAAAAAAGAAAATAAAAAAAAGAAACCCATATGAGGAAATGGATTCAGGAAAGCAGCATAGGGAGAAAGGGAAGAGAGATAGAAACAGGAGGAGGAACTGGTAGAGAGAGAGAGAGAGAGAGAGAGAGGTTGGGATAGGACGAAGGGTTATGCTGTGATTGCGGAAGTTGAAACCAGCGAGAGAATCGGTGAGGTGTTAGAGATTTCACAAACCAACCATAGATGATGATGATGATGATGATGATGTATACATGTATGTTTGTATGTCTGTGTGTGTAGAGAGAGAGAGAGAGATACGGACTACGGACGGTGAGGCTTTCCAACGTTGGAAGAGAGTGATAGAGAGAACTTCAGAGCCAAGAAATGGCTTCCTCCATCTTTACTTAAAATATTAATTAATCCTTATAATTTTGAAAATTACAATTTTTTTTCAAAATTTTTTATTTGGTATAATTAATAAAAATAAATAACATTCTTAATTACTATCTTATACACCGATATTAAAATTGTTGAGCATCTCTAACCCACCAAGCATATAATACTTGTTAGTCAAAATGCCTAATGTGACTCACTTTTTTCAATTCCAATGTACTAGGCATATGATTAGGCATTTTGGCTCAGCTCACATTCACTAGCTACATATAGCTAGCCTTCAAGACTAGGCAAAATGTATTTAATTATTATGATTATTTCCCTCCATCTTTGTTGTTGATGTGGCATTCTCTAAAGTTAATAGTATTTGGATGAATAACTAAAATAAAGAGTATGGTTGGAGTAGAAACATGAAACAGTTGATAGACAAAATAAAATATATACTTTATAGTAATATTTAGATAGGTAAAATGCCTACTACCATTGGAGATGCTCTTAGTTGAAAATATATTTATGAGTTCATTAAAACTGTTAATTAATTTAATAATTTATTAATAAAAATGATCATTTATTATATAATTAGAAATTTGAAGATGCATGATATAATTTTTACAACTATAGGAGGGATTCTATAATTTAAGCAAATTTTAGGGTGTAATTATAATTTATCGTTTTTATTACATTTTTTTTGGTAAATTATAAATTTATTTCTTAAGATTTGCCTAGCATATTGGCTATTTTGGGAAGATGGTTATAATTAGCTTTTTGATTAAAAGTTGATTATAAGCTGATTATAATCAGTTTTTTGTGAGAGAGTGACGTGGGTTATAATCTGGGAAGTAGATTATAACCCACCTCCCAAAAGATTTCTTATTATTTTGAAAATTGTATTCCATCCCTTTAAATTTCTAATTGCATAATAAATTATTCTTTTTATTAATAATTCATTTAGTCAATTAACAGCTTTTGATAATTTTTAAAATATATTTCAATTAATAATTATGATAATTTTATTGTTATATAGGGAAGTCATTAGAAGTTTTATTTTTTTTATTAATTCTATTAGATAAAAAAATTTGACAATGGATATTTATCATTTTCATAATCATGAGATAATTCCTATTTTACACCGATCTTAAAGGGTACATTTGTAATTTAATTTTTCTTTAAAATAAATAAATATAAAGCAAATTACAAGATCTCCCCATAATAATTGCCAATATTACAGTGACCCCCTTACCCATATCATACCCAACCCAAGATGCTAACTCCATATAAATGTAGGTAGGGGTGTAAATTTGGCCCGATCCATGTTGGGTCTCGCGAGCTCCTGCCAAAATTCGGACTTGGCCTGGCTGGGCCACGGGCTAGAAAATCAGGCCCAGGCCTAAAGAGCGAGTCTTGGACGGACCTGTGGGCCTGGGCTCGGGCTTGGACGAGCCTGAACAATTATTTTTATTTTTTTATTTTATTTTTTCTACCAAAATTTTATTAATTTTCACTAAAAAAGACATTGGGCCTTAAGCGGGACTTCAAAATGATGGCACAGGCCCAAGCCTAAGGTCTTGGTCTGAGTTCAGGCCTGAGCCCAAACAGGCCTAAACGGGCTAGGCCCACCCCAGGCTGCGGGCCATTTTTACACTTCTACATGTAGGCAATATACACTATTATAACGTTATGGGTTCAACCGTCTCATATTGACCATCTCAATTTAAGAGAACGTTTGAAGTTGATAGATTTATTTTGGGATTGATTTCAGAGATTCAAATTGTTCACTTTTTAAGACTCATTGAGTAGAATATTTATGCAAAAAATAAGATGATTGAATATCGATAACTATATGTTTGAATCAAATTTGTATTAAAAAAAATGAATAACTATTTTTAAAATTATATTGGTCGTCTAATTTTTTAAAACAAATATGATTCAAATATATATATATATACATATATATTTGTCAAAGATAGAATGTTAATTAATATGTTAGTAAAGTTAGGTTACAACTTAAAAGGGCCGCTGCTGGTCCATCAACTCGAAACTCAGACCCTCCACTCACTGCACCTTAAGGCGTAACTACATGCCACTCGGCTACAAGGGCCTCGATGATTCAAATATATAGTTACTGTTGTCCAATTATATTGATTTTTTATATGAATATTTTACTCAACAAATTTTAAAAAGTGAACGATTCAGATTACCGAAATCAGTTCTAAAATGGGTCTACTAAGCTTAAATGCTCTCTCAAGTTGAAATAACAATCTGAAAAAATGCACACCATTCAAAAAAGTATTCAGAATTTAAAATATATAGATCAAATCCATCCTAAATGTCACATCACACTAAATTTAAATTAATACCATACATAATTTTTTTATTTTTTATTTTTCCTGTTGCAACCATCTTCCCTCAAAAGATGATTGCAGAAAGGCTTCAACTGACAGTGGTAAGTACAGTAGAACAAGAAACATGAGATCTAAAGTCCATCTTTCTTTACAATTTGGTGGAAAAAGTAAAGGATGCTACTAGTCTAGGAAACTGCCTCCTTTTGCAGCCCAATCTTGAAGATTGGATAGGAAAATGTAAATAATTGTGGAAGATAAAATAAATGACACCAACCATATGTAATTATTTTGGGGGACTGGATTTTCTCTTGGAGCTGTATTGTTGGACCTCAACTGGTCAATTTCAGGACTTATTTTAATGATTCGCGTTATTTATTTTGCAAAATTCGTTAGGCAGAATATCAATACAAATAAAAAGATCGGATATCAATAGTCCCATACTAAAATTATGTGAATATTGATATCATCTGCTTAGTGAATTGTGCAAAATAAAATAATCAGATTATCGAAATAAATCCTAAGATAAGGCCGATGAGGACAACATGGAGTTGGAATGCCCAAGCGAAAAGAATCCATTTCCTTATTTTGGAATTGAAATGGCACAACAACACACTCTGTTTCAATTGTCCAAATAGAAAATTGTCTAGCAAGAGGTGCTCTCCAAGAGTTTCTTGAATTCACCAAAATCAATCCTTCCATCTCCGTTATCATCAAAGGCCCTAATCATCTTTTCACACTCCATTTTTGAAACTTCTTGAAAACCCAACACACAAAGCACTTTCTTCAACTCATTTGAATCAATGAACCCATCAGAGTTCTCATCAAAAACATCAAAAGCTTCCTCAACATCCTCCAACCTCACTTCCTCCCCTAACAAAGCTTCTATCTCCTCCAATCCTACCCTTTCTTCAATCTCACCCCCCTTTGGATCGTAAGAAAATCCTAGTTTTCCCATCACCACCTCCACTTCTGATCTGAACAACTTGTCATCATCCACATCAGAGCAAGGTTCCGATGGGGTCGTGACACCGGATACAATGGTGTTCTTCTTTTCCTCAGCCCTGAAAGACTTCACTGTGGTGATAAGGGAGTGAATAAGCAATGAATAGAAATGATTAAGTGTTGTAACAAGCCAATGTAGAACTAAACACAATGAAATGATGCCTACAAATGGGAAAGAAGCAGCTGTTGGAGTGTTTTCCAGCAATGGTGATATGGCAACCATTAAAGCACTTTTTGTCTTCGCCATTACAATGATTATATATATATATGTATGTGAAGAGAGAGAGAGAGAGAGAGAGAGAGAGAGGGGTTTAAGTGAGGAGAGGGAATATGGATTATGGATATAGATGAATACATCTATATATATATGTGTGTGTATGCGTATGCGTATTCTTGATGTCAAAAGTCTTTGTGGAAATTTGGGACGAAAATGCATTGCAATGGTAATGGAATTTTCTCCCCCATTGATTTCAGCGATGATACATGCGCGTCACGCACAGAAAAATTTATCGTGCGCAATACTTGTGTGCACGTAACTTTTTGCATTGATATTGACATTTTTTATTTTTTTTTCTAGGTTAACTACAATATATATAGAAAAAAATATTTTAAAAAAGATCTCCAAAATAAAATTCATGGACCATGTTTATTTGAAGGGTCATCTTCACACCATAGCAAATTTAGCCCTGGTATAGCAAATCATTTGGATTAAATAATCACAAAAACACCAAAAAAAAAAAAAAAAAAGTTACAAAATTACAAAAAGATAAAAAAAAATTGAAAAATGACCAAATAAATAAAAAGTCAAAAAAGCATCATTTCTAAGTGAAGGGCAATTTTGTCATTCCAATGTCAAAAAGTCAAAAAAACCAAACAAGAAAACCAAACAAACAAAAAAGTCTCAAGTTAAAAAATTAAAAAATTAATTAAAAAAGCCATTGCCAAACGACTCCTCAAATTTATGACATAATTAAAAATTTTATTTATTGAGAATTTTTGACAAGTCATCATCAATTTTAGAATTTAAAATTTTTTATTAAAATCATTACATTTACGATAACAAAAATTATATGTACAAAAAAACACCTTTGACGTGAATATCATAGGCAAAAGTAATACAAAGGATGGACTGAGCAACATCAAAGCAAACTTAGAAGTGTTTTTAGAAGATATTTAAAAGTTAATTTTTAAATTTTTAAAATTTTTTTACATGAAAAGTGATGTAACTCAAAATTAATTAAAAATTGACTTTTAATTTTTTTTTTTTTTTGTATGATATTTCCAAGTGACCCCTCAAGGAAGGTGAAGATCGGCCCATCGTTTGGCCAGCAACGTGCAAGGACAAGAATTAAGACAAACCAACAAAAATAATCAACTCAAGTCTATATTTAAAAAGAAGTATGATATTTTTAAATTTTTGTACGGTCAAATTATTCACACATAAAATAAATAAAAAAACACATTAGAAAAAAAGATTGGAACAAGACATAGACATGTAAATTTGCCATTGAGTTCTCTTTGTACAGTTTTCTAACAGCATTACATAACTCTATAGAAGTAGTTTTCTATTTTTCTTTTTTTAAAAGTATTAATTATCTAAAAGTCATATTTATAATTATTATGATAATTCAGGTCATAAAACTGAGAATATTATCAATTTTTTTTCTAATTTTTAAAATTAAGAATATTATCAATTTTACATAATAATATTCTAGATAATTATTTCACTAACTGATAAAAAAAATAGAGTATGAAATTAAATATTTTTACCCTTCTACTTATTAGTTTGATTCAATTATTTAATAAAAAAGATAATATTATCAATTTTTTCCAGTTTTAAAACTGAGAATATTATTAGTTTTTTCTTTTTTAAATGTTTTTTTTTCCAGTTTTGCACATCAATGTTTCATCATCATACTCTTTTATAAATACAAAATTTTTAGTTTTGTACAAAAAAAATAATTAGTTTTTCTTTTTTGCACGTAATTTTTTTTTTTAGTTTTTTCAATTTGAAAGTTAATGTTTTAAAGTTTTAAAAATCAAAATAAATGTCAAATCATCATATTCCTTTATAGATAATCATAAACGATGAACAATCATTGTTTGAACGGCTGACTATTAAAAATTTAATAGGACTTGAAGGTCTAAAAAAATTTAGTTATATAACTTAATGGAATATAAGTTCATAAATTAAAATTTGTATGTAAATACCCTTCTTTAGCCTCCGATTGAGAAGTTAGTTTTGAGGTTTTTTGGGCTAAAATAGCCACAAAAAATAAAATAGACTTTTTAACTCAATAAGACAAAACGTCACATCCAACCCATAATTATTACATTCTTTTTCTCACAAAAAAATCAAAAAATTCAAAAAAACCAAAATTCCTTCATAAATCAAACTTTTTAACCCTAAGTTAAAATAAGCAAAAAAACTATAAAACCAAAAACCAACTCACTTCCCAAATTAGCTCTAAATTTCTATGATATCATCTGACACAAAACTAATAAACATATAGTTCTGTCCCTACTTTTCAAAATATGATTTCAAAATATTTATAAATATTTTATGTTTTAATTACATTTAAAAATTATTAAAAAATATGAAAAGCAAAAACTTCAAAATAATTTTTAAATTTAAATCCAAACAAGATGTGGATTTTTGGATGGGCCAAACCTTGCTACAAGGAACTTCCTAAGTGTAAAAATGGCTTGTGACTCGAAACCCACCTTGAGATATTGGCCTGAGCTTGAGCCGTCATTCTGAAACTAAGCCCAACCCGACCCGCCCTAAGCCTGCCTGTGACCTGACCCATCGGCCCGCTCCTAGTTCACTCAAAGCTCGGCTAGAGGACTGGTGTCGTTTTTAATAGAAAATAATAAAATTTTGGTAGAAAAAATTTTTAAAAAAATAAATAAATGTTCGGCCCGCCCAAGCCCGACCCAACTGGCCCGTCCAATGCCCGAATACCCCTGGG
Organism: Camellia lanceoleosa; assembly: GCA_025200525.1. Lineage (NCBI taxonomy): Eukaryota > Viridiplantae > Streptophyta > Magnoliopsida > Ericales > Theaceae > Camellia > Camellia lanceoleosa. The sequence goes on from CM045759.1 coordinate 102,207,192, forward strand.
CCTAGGCTTATTTTTTTGACCTATGGATCGATCCGGCTGAATTTTGACAAAAACCCGCGAAACCCGACATGGGTTAGCCAGAGCCCGAGCCAGGATGGGTTGGGTCGACTGGACCGGGCCAAATTTACACCCCTACTTCCTAGTATGTCTTGGCATCATGATTTATTTTAGATCCTTTTTAAATGTAAGTACTATATATATGCATAGTCATTAAATTTTGAGAAAATTGGTCTAAGATCCCTCATCTACTTTTGATAGGATGTGAGGTCCAAAATAATATGTTTTGATGGCTAAGGTCTCTCAAGTTTATTTTAGATTATAAAGTACCTAATTTACCTTTATTTTATAACCTAAATTTGTTTGAATATTATATTGTTGACTTCGCGGTGGAGATTTTGGAAACTGACTTCGTGGTGGAGATTTCGTCGGAGATTGTAGTGGAGTTGACGAGAAATTTGTTTGAATATTATATTATTGACTTCACGGTGGAGATTTTGGAAACTGACTTCGCGGTGGAGATTTCGTTCGAGATTTGAGTGGAGTTGACGAGAAAGATTGCTACGATCGTGTAGGTGTTACAGTGTGTTGATCACGTAGGTTTTTCAGTGGAGTTGAATTAGGTATGTTTTCGATGGAGATTCCACATGGATTTTGATTTTTGTTTAGAAAGAGGCCAGCTTGATAGAATTGATTTTTATTTTTGAAATTAATTTTTCATTCTCTGTTTTTTGATCAATTTCAAAGAGTGTTGACAATGTAATTGATTTTGATGTTTAGAGTTAATTTTTCGTGCTCTGTTTTTCATCAACATGTTGATCAATAATAAGTTTTGTTCTATATTTTTTCAAACCAAAGAAATTTCATTATTTGCACTTTTGTTGGTATAGTCCAGAGAAAATTGTAAGTTTGTTATTATAATCCAACGAAAATCACAAAGAAAATTATAAGTTCATATAGACATATTATTAGAAGTTTCTTATGCAGATAGAATCTGAGAAAGTGAATGTAAGTTCATAAATTTCTCTAGATTTTTATTTGTAGTTCAGAGAAAATTATAAGTTTGTTACTCACTTTCAGTTTGTAGTTTAAAGAAAATTATATGTTTGTAGAAAGTGAATATAAGTTTTTGTTTCTTTGAGCAAAAGTTATTTTTTGTTTTTTTTCTTTCAATTTAGATGGACAATGCAGTGTTTTTTGTTATTTTGAAAGTGTATATAAATTTGTAAATTTCTCTGGATTTTTCCATAAGTGCAATATTGCAGAATGACGCATAGAAAATTATTAGCTTGTAGTTCAGTGAAAATCACAGAGAAGCCTATAATTTCATAACAGATATTCTGTGTGATTTTTTTCTATAATTGTGTTTAATAGTTAGCAGTAAATTTCTCTATGATTCTCTCTAGATTCATTAAGTTTCTGTGATTTTGTTTTTGTTATCTTGAAGGTGAATATAAGTTTGTAAATGTCTCTAGACTTTTATTTGAGTCCAGAGAAAATTATAATTTTTAGAAATTTCTCTGAACTTTTATGTTATTCTTGTGAAGTATTTTTATGTTGAACAAATTATTTTTCTTGTTTTTTCTTTCAGTTTCGATAGACAGTGCAGTGTTGTTGCTGTGCAAATATGGGAATGATACTATTGTCATTAATGTTTCATGCGAATTGAATTTTAAGGAATTGGTTGGCATTTTGTGTAAAACATGGAAGAATTTGAAACCTGAGACTATATGTATTTCATATTCTATTGTGGGCCATCCGAATTGTATGGTTCGAAATAATATTGATTTTCTGAATATGTTAAGGATTGTTTGTGCACGTGATGTTGATATAGTTGATGTTTCAGTTACTAGGTGTAGTACTTCTGATGAAGAGGATGAGTGGGGTCTAATTGGGTAGATGTTGTGGATGGTGAATGTGATAGGCTAGTGGATATTGAAGGGAATTCACTCTCTAAGTTTTGTTCTTACCAAGAAAAGATGTTATTGTCAGCTAGTTGGCGAAATAATATTACAAATGTTGGACAAAAGTTTGAGGGTGGTGTGGTTAAGTTCCGTACTTTTTTATGCAAGTATGCTATTGAGGTTGGTTTTCAGTTTACGTATATTAAAAATGACAAGCTGAGGGTTACGGCAAAATGTGCATATAAGGAATCAAGGGGATGTATGTGGCGTGTACATGCTTCAGTTGAAAAAACAAATGGGTTCTTTTACATAAGAACTTTGAACAATGAACATACGTGTGGTGTGACAGTTCATACTAGTAAACATGCTAGGATGACTTCCAGCTTAGTTTCTGGGTTAATACTTGAAGAGGTAAGTGCAAAACCTTTAACTCGTCCAGTAGATGTTGTCAAAGAAATGAAAGATAAGTATAGGGTCTCAATCAGTTATAACTGTGGTTAATTGGGGGTTGAAAAGCAAAATGTAGTACATATGGGGATTCTTGTTTGTCATTCGATCAATTACGGTGGTATTTTGATGAGGCATTGAAAAACAATCCAAGTAGTCGTTTTGAGTTAGATTTTGAAGATAACAAGCATTTCAAAAGAGTGTTTGTGGCTTTTCATGCATGCATTACTGGTTTCAAATATTGTCGGTCATTACTTTTTCTTGATGGAACATTTTTGAAAGGACGATACAAAGAAGTTATGCTTGCTGCGACAGGAAAAGATGAGAATGAAGGTAATTGTAAATATATCTAATTTTATCTAAGTATGTGCATTTTCTATATATGTAGGAATTGAGTGAATGTGATTTTTCTTTGACACTTTGAATTTTCTCTAGTTTTGGCCACTGTTTGGATTTTCTCTAGTTGTGGCCACTGTGAGAATTTTCTCTAAATTTTGGTCAGTGTGTGAATTTTCTCTGGATATTGTTATTGTGTGAATTTTATCTGTAGTTAGTCACTAAGTGAATTTTCTCTAGATATTGTCACTAAGTGAATTTTGTCTGGATGTTGCCAATGTGTGAATTTTATCTGTAGTTGGTCACAAAGTAAATTTTCTCTGGATATTCTGATTGTGTGAATTTTTTCTGTAGTTAGTCACTAAGTCAATTTTCTCTAGATGTTGCCAACGTGTGAATTTTCTCTAGAGTTGGGGCACTAAGTGAATTTTGTCTGGAGGTTGCCATTGTGTGAATTTTCCCTGGATGTTGGCAGTGTCAAATTTCTCTGGTTGTTTATTGTTCTAATTTTCTCTGCATGTGTATATCTAATATGCTTGTTCCTATTTGTTTTGTAGGTTTTTTCCTATAGCTTTTGCTGTTGTTGATGCTGAGAATAAAGACAATTAGTGTTGGTTCCTTAAACATTTATGTAAAGTATTGGGATCAGAGAGGGTGATAAGTTTCATATCAGATTAACATTGCGGTATTGTGAAAGGAATTGTTAGGAACTGCTTTCATAGATTTTGTCTTGAACATCTAAAGAGAAATTTGAGGGATAAGTTGTCATGTGGAAACACAAATTTGGTCAAGGAGACGATTGTTTCCAAGTTTTCAGAATGTACATATGCGCCAACAAAGACATCATTTCATTTCAAGTTAAATGAATTAAAAAGTGAGGAAGGAGATGTTGTAAATGTTTTCTTGAGAAGTTTACCATATGAAAATTAGAGTAATGCATATTTTGAGGGGAAACGTTATGGTGAGATGTATTCAAATGTTACTGAGTCATTCAATTCATGGATACGAGAAGCTCGGCACTTGCCAATAACAAATTTGATGGACATGATACGGTTGCAAATCATGAATATGAGATCTGATAGGAGGCTACTCTCTAGTAAATAGAATAAAGTTCTCTGTCCTCGTATGGATAGCGTATTCGAGAAGTCTTTCTTGGATGGGAAGACATGGAATGTGAGTTTATCATCTGATAATGTCTTTGAAGTGCATTGTTTTCCTTCGGTTATGGTTGATATTGGGTTAAGAACTTGTTCATGTCGAAAATGGGAAATAAATGGGTATCTATGTCAACATGCTATTGTTGTAATTTTTAGGAGTGGAAAGAATTTGAATTCATTTGTTGAACCCATTTTTCATACTGATATGTATCGTCAAGCATACTCGTTTTCGATTGGCCTAGTTCCAACTGTTGAAAAACCTGTGTGTAGCATTGATGATGCTATGATTTTACCTCTATTGAGTAAGAGACCAACTGGGAGGCCAAAGAAGAACAGAATTGCTTCTACTGGAGAGTTTAAAAGGATAATTAAGTGTAGTCGTTGTGAGAGTATTGGTCGCCATAATAAGAGGACATGCAAGAAACCTTTGTTAAATAGTTGAGGATAATACATTTTATTGATTGAATAATACATTTGATGATTACTTTTGTGTATTTTGTTTTGTAAAATGTATTTTTTAGACACTGTATATAATAATACCAATCAAATTCATCCAGAGAAATTTTCCAATAGCAGTGAAAGTGTGCATTGTGTTTGTTGATACATACTATAGGCAGTGAGTTTGTAATACTAATCAAATTCATCTAGAGAAATTTGCCTATGGCAAAGAAAATTCTCTGTGTATTGTATTTTAAAGCTTCAAATTCATCCAGAGAAATTTGCCAATAGTAGGGAAAAGTACCGTGTGCATTGTGTTTTTTGAATTTGATAATTGTTTTATACTAACACAGTGCATTACAGATTGCATAATCATATAGGCACTTTGAATTTGATAATTGTTTTATACTAACACAGTGCATTACAGATTGCATAATCATATAGGCACCCTCTTTGGCACGATACGAGTTAAATTTTTCTGTGAATTTCTGGTAACTTCATACCAGTCAAATTCATCCATAGAAGTTTTTCAATAGAAGAGAAATTTACTATGGGCATTGTGTTTGTTGAAATGTGCATTGTGTTTTGTGAGGTTCAATTCATCTAGAGAAATTTGCCAATAGTATTGAAAATTACAGTGTGCATTGTGTTTGTTAAAACATACTATGGGCAGTCTGTTTATAATACCAGTCAATTTCATCCAGAGAAATTGTTCACTAGCAGAGAAAATTATCTGGGCATTGTGTTTTGAAGCTTCAAATTCATCTAGTGAAATTTGCTAATAGCAGAGAAAATTACTGTGTGCTTTGTGTTTTTTGAATTTGATGATTGTTTTGTACCAACACAAAGCATTACAGATTATATGATCATATAGGCATTCCCTTGGGACGATACGAGTTAAATTTCTCTGTGAATTTCTGGTAATATCATACTAGAGAAATTTCTGCAGACAATTTTCTCTGTGTGAATTGTGTTGACAATCACAATAAAATATATATATATATATTTAACCATTGATAAGTATGAAATTTACATTAGTCAAAAAATGATATATACATATATGTCAAGCATCATCATTCCTTCAATGTATGAAAAAATAAATTGAATAGTTAATCTTAATTATGTTGTGTACATTGTCTTCCTTTCACTAGTTTTACTATTACACTTTTGGTTCTTCTTCTAGAGGTATTTGAATTGGTTCTTTCCATGACCGGCTAACTTCAGTCACAAATCTCTCTATAATTTTTGCCCTCATCAACCTTATGTTTTGTGTGGACAATTTTGAGCTGATAGGTTCATGCTTGCTATATTATCTCATTATATAGTATACAAAGAGGCCACAATCCAGACTACATACAAATTCTAGGTATAGATTATCTTATTTATAGATATTGTTTGAAACTTACGAATCACTGTCTTGTTGTGGAGCATTATTGACATACTCAAAGTTGTAATTTGTGTTTTGTGAGTTTATCAATTTGAAAGAGGGTTGTGATTGTGCCTCTCTTTCAAGGCAAGCTTTCAAAAACTTCTCCACATAATCTTGTTGCAAAAAAATAATTTTAAATAACAGAGAAATTTACAGACAAATCAATAGGATTCTATGAAAATTATCATCACATAAACATTATGATGGATCAGAGAAATTTACACTCGTTACCAATTGTTTTGCATTTTTGACATATTTGTCTTCTATATCATCCCTCATTGGCCTTAGTGAGTTGTAGAACCTCTATAAATTATCTTATTTGTCCAGGACAAGCAAGGTCCAGTGATTTTCATGTATTGACTTCTCATTACCCCCAGTATTTATTGGAAAATGGAGGAACCTATAGTTCCTCCATGCTATTTCAATATGCTTGTCAAATAATGAGACTCAGAAAGTTTGATTTTCTGTCATCTTGATGAAATTCTGTGGTCAGAGAAAATTAAAAAATGGTTATTTTATAAGAAAGTTGAAATAACAGAAATTTAAGAAATATACACACAGAGAAATTTTAAATGCACACAACTAGTTAGAGAAAATTAGATTAGTGCCACAACTAGCTTCAAAAAGTATCTTAACAAGAGAAAGTAGTAAGTAAATTTCAGAGAAAATCAAATAAAAGAGTAGTAACATACTAAGCTTATGGATGTGAAAAAAAATGAAGTTGGTTGTTGTCTTTCTCTTCTTTGGTCAGCAAAAAGGATCTCTCCATAGCCATCAATAACCTGAAAAATATCATTTATAATAGTAATATTGGTTTAAAAAGGCTGATGGAACATTGCAGAGAAATTTTGATGAAAGACTTACATTGTTGGCAATTTCTTTTTGCTTTATTAGGTTTTCAATGTCTTCGAAGGTAATGAGATTCAGTCCACTTGTCCAGATTAAATCCTTACAAGATGACAAAAAAATGATTTAATAGTTGTTAATGCAATATAAGTTAGTAAATTGTTATTTGTTATCTTCTATTTTATTTGTTGTACTTACTCAAGTCCAAACACATTTGATATATGCTGCAAGATATCTTTTACATGAAACCGGTAGAGTTCGTGAAAAAACCCAAGATTTTTTATGCTTGTTGGTTGAGGCGAGACGTACTCATTAGCATCAAGTACTTCTTTATCTTTCGTGATTTGCTCGGTTTGCTTTGCAGCTTGCTTCAAACCTCCAGTCACTTTCGCAACTTTGGGATATTGAAATTATAGATCGTGTTGCTTTTCTTTCCTTTCTTTTGCCTTTAAATTTTTTATCATTGATGTAGGATCTTTTTTTTACTGTAGACAGTGAAATATCAGTAAAAGTGAAATTTCTCTGAAGTAACAGATGATATTTCAATATGTAAATTTATTTAATTCAATATTTTCTAGCTACCATACACTTTTGTCTTTTGTTTTGGTTGTTCTTTGTGTGTCATTTGTTCTTGTTGGGTTGTTGGTTGTTATTCCACTTGCATTCCAACTATACACAGTGAAAATCAAACAAGCCCCAAAAATCAAATAAGAAAATAGACAGAGAAAATCAAATAAGCAGTAGAAATCAATAGAAATAAGTAGTAGAAACTAATGTGTTCAGAGAAATTTAACTTCCAGAGAAAATTACCATTGACAGAGAAAATTATAATAAATATAAATTTCTCTGAGTTATGTTGACACAAGGACATAACTTTTTGTGGCTCAAGATTTTCACTAACCTTGTGGTTGAACTTATGTTGGTGTTTGGTAAGGTTGTGTTGCTAGTTGGACGGATAGTTCTTGAGTTTGTTCATGTAATTTAGCATTTTCAGTTTCAAGCTCCGAAATTAAATACTTCAATTTTTGAATTGTTTTTGTATCATCTTCTTTTTGAACCTCCAACATCCTTAGTTTCATTTGGATTATGCTGTCTCTTTCTTGAAGTTCTGAGTTAAGTGATATCAAGGTTTTTATTGCAATATCCTTTTCTGCAAGTAATTCGTTCTAATTTTTCTCTTCTTCTATTTTAGATTTAGAAAGTGCCTTTAATCTTTGATGTAGATCAGCATTTTGGGCATCCTTTGATTCTTCAAATTCTTGAGGTTGATGCATTGTTGAGCCACAAATGCTATCATGATGTTGGTCTATCGGCTCATTATGTTCTTTTTCATCACTTTCCTCATTGTTTTCTTCTTGCTGTTTAGATTGAGTGCCTTCATCTTCTTCATCACTATCTTGTTTTTTCTGTTCATTTTCTTCTTTGTCTTTTATTTCTATTTTTTCACTTTTTTCTCTAGTTTCCGCTTCTCCACTGCTTGCTTGATCTTCTTGTTCATTGTTGGCTTCGTGTTCTTCTATGTTGCCTTCTGCTTCTTCATTCCCTCATTCTTCAGATGAATTTTCTAATGTCTCCTTGAATTTGACAATTGCCTTTTTGATTCTTTCTTCTTCTTTTTATCAAGACAAAATTCCTCTGATGGGTTTTTAACTAATTTCTTGTTATCTATCTGTAACAGGAGACTCTTTTATTAGAGAAATGTTACAAAATTCACTGAGAGAAAAAATTCAAATAAGGAAAATAAAATTCATCTAAATGATACTAATGGGAAACAAACTTTAAAGAAAATTGTATGGACCAGAGAAAATTACAGACAAGGAGTCAATTTTATAAGGCAAAGAAAATTATAAAACAAGCAATACAATTTAGATATTAGAGAAAATCAATCAAGGCATATAAGTTAATGTTTTACTATAATTGTGTCAGAGAAATTTGGATTCTAGTGAAAATTCATTAGAATGGTAGAAATAAACAGTGTTAATCAAAGATGCAAGGCACAAAAGTTATGGGCCAGAGAAAATTACACACAAGGAGAAATAATTTTATGAGCCAAAGAAAATTATGAAACAACCAATATAATTCAGCTATTAGAGAAAATCAATCAGGGCATATAATTTAATGTGTTACAATTGTGGTCAGAGAAATTTAGATTGCAGAAAAAATTGATTACAATGGCAGAAATAAACCAGTGGTAACCAAAAAAGAAACATAAATTGATAGTTCAAAGAAAATTAATCTCAATTAATCAAGGCACAAGGAAGGAAACAAACTAGTAGTCAGAGAAATTTTGAAATTTCACTGAGATTTCAATGGCGATAGAAATCTAACATGTCGAGGTGCAAGAGAGTGAACTGATGTCTTCTGTAGCTGTTTCATCAAGGTTTGCAAGTTCCACTTGGCACATCTTAGGAAGTCAGTTGTGTTACTGTCTTCCGAGTCAATGATATTTGCATGTTCACATAGCCAATACTGTGATGAAAATTAAAGTAATTAAATTTTGCTAAACACATAAATTTGTACGTATGATAACTGCAAATTTAAATAGATATTATACTTACCAGCAATGCAATGACACACCCCGTAACTTTTTCTGGAGTTTTGTGCAATGCTATGATAGAATCAATCAACGTTGATGTAATTGCTTCTGGCCAATCATACTGTTTCATTGATTCAAGAGGTTCCACATACTTTATAAAAACTCACCCTATTGAATTCTCACTTGCTGCAAAAAAATAGGGTGAGACACAAGTACAATGTAACAATGATTGCTATATCTTTGAAGTTAGTTGGTTGCTTGCCTTTCATTGCTTTGACCAAGGCATTTTTAAGAATAGAACCAGTGTGCCTTGTGTCCTTTTAGAATCTTCTCCTTAGGAATGCAGATTTTGGCTTTTTAGAGTATCTTAATGACATGGCTCATTTACCTCCTTGCAAACCAAAAATCAAGGTCATGTCATTGGTTGTAAAGGTCAAGTTCTTTTTACCCATTGTGAATGCTTTTTCTTTTTCATTGTAACATTGGATTATTGCAACTACATCATCATCAGATTTCCTAGATTTCCTTGGATTCATCCTTCCAGTGGTTAGAGCTTGGATCAAATACCAGAATGGAGTCTTTTGAAGCTCTACAAGTTGGTTTGAATTGAATTTAAGTGTTTGAAAAAAGGAGACAACAGATGAGAGGTTGGATCGATATTAAATGTTTTAGTGAGCTCTCTTTCTTTGGAGTTTAACATGTTTTTTCCCCCTTGAGCTTGAGTCTTTTGAAGTTGGGGTACTCATCTTGATACTAGTTGTTTCATCACCTTGGACTTATGTGTTTTGGCAAGGAATTTGTGGTGTTTTGCTGCTGGTTTTTGATCTTAGATCATAAGAAGACTGAGAGAGTTTTTGTTTCTTACTTGGTGTTTCCGGTGTTTTGCTGCTTTTACATTTTGCCATTTCTAGACAATGATGAAAACATAAAGATGTTAACGTTAAATCCTAGAGAAAATTGAAAATGCTAGAGAAAATTGGACATGTCAGAGAAAATTACACATAAGGGAGAAAACTAAGGTGGCCATGGAAAATTATAAATGTTAGACAAAATCAAACACTAAAAATTAAATGTTAGAATACTAATTGTTTTTCTATGGAATACATCTAGCCATAGAAAATTTCCATTGCTAGAGAAAATCAACAAAGCATCATAAACATGGCAGAAAAATTTTCAATAATTGTTAAAATTACACATAGAAGTAAAATATAGTTAGAGAAAATTGAAAAAAGAAACATATATCTAGCAAGCACAGAAAATGAATGACAAAGAAAAGTAAACATGGCAAGCCAAAGAAAATTTCCATTCCACAATTAACAAGATAAAATAAACAAAGTAATGTAAACATGCCATTGAAAATTATACCACATTGAAACCAAGAATTGAACAAAATAAACATACCAGAGAAAATTACACATTCCGGAGAAAATTACACATTCTTGAGAAAATTTTCATTCCAGAGAAAATTTCAAGTCCATAATATTAAAATGCCAGAGAAATTTACATACACAATTAGAGAAAATTAAATATGATAGAGACATACAAGGAGGAAAAGTGATGTGACTAGAGAAAATTATAAATGCCAGAGAAACTTAGACACATACAAGAGAGTAATAGACATTCTAGAAAAAAATACATATTCCAGAGAAATTTACAAAGCAGCGAAATTTATAGACAAAATCACAGAAACATGTTTAAGAATAAGATCAAAACACAGAGAAATAACTTCTTTTTTTTCAAAATAAACATGTCAGAGAAAATTCAAAAAAGAAACATATATCCTAGTTCATAATATTAAAATGCCAAAGAAATTTACATACACAACCAGAGAAAATTAAACATGATAGAGACACACAAGCGAGGAAAGTGATGTGTTCAGAGAAAATTATAAATACTAGAGAAATTTAGACAGAGGCAACAGAGTAATAGACATTCTAGAGAAAGATAGACATTCCAATTAAAAATACATATTACAGAGAAATTTACAGAGCAGAGAAATTTATAGACAAAATCACAAAAACATATTCAAGAATAAGATGAAAACACAGAGAAATAGTTTTTTTCAAAATAAACATACCAGAGAAAATTGAAAGAAGAAACATACATCAAGCAAAAACCAGAAAAATTCAAATGCCAGAAAAATTTACAGATAAAATCACACAAACATGTTCAAGAATAAGTTCAAAACACACAGAAATTACTTTTTTCAAATTCATGTAGCTTTTTATTACGAAATTGAAATCCTAATTTATTGAAGGTTAATATAAAATGTAATCAACTGTGTTTCCAGAGAAAATCTAATTGTATTGTAGAAAAACTTATCAGAGTTAGGATGAAACTTTAATGACGAGCTGATACGCCCTGAGATGAAGATGCGACGTGACGAAGATGAACTGAGATGACGATGAACAGTGAAAACGGGGTCAGAGAAATTTGTGAAAAATGAGTGGGAATGATTTTTGCAGAAGATAACGAAGCTCTAATGTCGATGGTGAAGATGATATTGAAACCCTAGTTCTGTTGTTCTCTTGTTCGTGAAGATGGTTGGCTGCTTGGAATGGAACTTAGTCGTCGGAATCAATTTCGTCTCTGTGTTGATTTTGTGAAGGGTATTTTGGTTCACGAAATAATTAAAAATGCGTGCCATGTTGTTCAGGGACCTGATGCATTACTATTTTTTTTGGTATCCTTTATCCTCTAAATTACTATTATTAGGGACCTTAAAAAAAATTCCCCTTGAATTTTAAATACTAAATTTGGGTAATTGACTCACAATCAACATTATTACTCTATTCATCCAAAAATATTAGTTATTTATTCTATTTTTTATCGTCTCAAAATATTAATCCATTCTAAAAAATTAAGGAATAAAATAATATGAATTTATTATTTTTCCCTTTTTTAAAATTCATTAATAATACAAAAAGTGCAATTATAACAATTGATATTTCTAAAATAATATACTATCAAAGAATAATTTTAAAAAATTAATATTTTTAAAATATAATAATTATACTATTAAAAAAAATTAAATTTCTTAGAAAAAAAAAATCATTTTAAAACAGAGAGAGTATTAGAAGTCAAAATGACGGATCACTAAACTCGTAATAATATTATCCACGGTTGATCATAATTAAAGATAATTATAGATCCAAACTAGATACTAACTAATTTGAGAAAATTTATAATTTAGTATAATTTTTTAAAAATAATTTATGAAAAATTTTAAAATTTTAATTAGTAATATTTATAAAATTTATTATTACTTTATAATTATTTTTTAAAATTACCACTGATTTAATATTTTTCCATACATTTATAAATCATTTTGATTTGACATTGAGATAGTTCCATCACTTTAAACCATAATGGAACATACTGAAGTCATAATTAAAACAACTCCGCTACGTAGCTCGAATGGGTGAGAGTTCGATTCTCTCGAAATTCCAAAACGATGTCGTTTTGGAAAATTTTTTTTTTTTTTCCTTGTTTTTTGCCTGAAGTAGAAGAAGAAGAAGATCTGATTCAACCACAAAATTGAACACAAAATCAAAATCAAACCCACCCACCCAAAAATCAAACCCAATCAACAACAACAACAACAGATCTGATCACCCACAGATCTAGATCATCATCAACAACAACAACATCTTCATCAACACATCATCTTCATCTTCAGAGCTAAAAAAAAAAAAAGAAAAAAAAGAAGAGAGAAAATAGAGTCTGAACCTCCATCACCGCCCACCGTCGCACCCTCCATCACCGTCGCACCACCTTGCCATTACCGTCGCCTCTCTTTCTCTCTATTTCCATCTGTCTTCCCTCCTTTCTCTCTCTCTCTCTCTCCCTCCACCTATTTAGATATAACCGAGGAAGAAAAAAAAAAGAAAAAAAAAACATTGCCAAAACGTTATCGTTTCAGCAATTCGAGCTATTCGGGGGAAAATTTTTCGAGCTATAAAACATTTCTCTAATTAAAAATCACAGGAGATTTAACTCACCAAAAATCAATAAATAAAAAATAATAATAATGAGTGAATACCATATTCATATAATTATCCTTTTCTTTACTATTTATTTATTTATTTATTTATTTTGTGCTAAAACGAACCTATAAAATTAAATTAAATTAATGTCAAAAAAAATTAATTTATTTGACATATTTTTTTTAAATGGCTAGAATAACAATCATACTTAAATAACCTTATGTGGTATTGAGGAGACTCCATATGATGAAATATTTGACAAATTAAAATTTAACACTTTTCAAATACATCATTAGAGCTGATTTTTAGGAGTGATAAATTAGGTATCTCAAGCATTTTCTTTTACGAAATAACCCTTAGATTGGACAGACTGGATAAGGGAGAATTAGAATACATCGGACTTGAATTCTGAGACTATAAATTTCCCGGACTATTAGGTTGGATTGGATATGTATCCTGTGTTTATTTTCTCACAAGATTAGATGTCTGAAAAGAATTATTTTTAGTGAAACCAATGTTTGATTAGATGGACTGAATAAAATAAATGAGCAAAAGACTATTTTATCCATTTTAAATTGTTTACTAAGTAATAGCAATATTAAACATATCTTTAATATTTTAATTATTTTTAGCTAGACTAAATAAAAATTTATTTTATTTTATTTTTCACACAATTAAATAATTTATTTTTAAAAAATTAAATAAATAAATAAATAAAATATCAATAAAAATATATGTTATTTTTTTAATTAAAATTTTAAACAAATTTATTTTAAAAAATAATACCGTAATAATTAAATAATGAAATTAAATAAAACATCTATTAAAATTTAAATAATGAAATTAAATAAAATATAAACAAAATTTTAAAATAAAATATCAATAAAATATCTATAAAAAATTATCTTAAAAAATTAAATAAATAAAACATCAATAAAAAGTTAAATAAAATTATTTTATTTTTAAATTGAAACATTTAAATTTTATTGAATTTTACTAAATATAATACATAATTAAATAATAGAGGGTCAAAATGGTCATTTTACCATCTAATCTCAATAGAAAATAATCCCATGAAAATTGTCTCACACCTCTCCGGATAGTATAATCCCACATATAGGGAATAAGGAGTCCGGCCGGACTCCATGTCCGGCAAACTAAAAAAAAAATAAACGTCGGATAAAAACCTTCCCCTGAATTACAATCCGAACAGTAAATAATCTCCCAATCAAACACACCAATGGTTAGGGTTGTGACTCTATGACTTTTTAATTTTTTTAGAAACTAAAAAAATAATAATGTGTTTGAGAAGTTATTAATTTTTTTTAGTAAAAAAATTGATACAGCATTTGGTTTTTTTAACTTATGACAATCAATTTAGTAAATTTTTAATTTTTTAATAAAAATTTATTATTATTATTATATTATTTGTAAAATTCTCAAACTTGACCTTAGTGTGAAGTAAACTATGGTCTGCAGCTTTCTTTGACATATTAAAACACGTTTACAGTACACTTGCCTTTAGGGTTGTTGAAAGTAAACTTCAATTTTATTTTTATTTTTTTAAATTTTTTGCATTGTTTGAAAGTATATATATATATATATATTGTGATTTATTTGAAGTTTCCTTTCACAAACTTGTAAACTGTTTGGAAATGATTGTGTGGAAGCTGGAAAGTGAAGAAAGCAAAAGCTCCTTTAGAAGGAAGTTCTCAGAAGTCTCTCTTTAACTTCACTGTCATGACTTCATTAAAAAAAAAAAAAAAAACCGTCACTGTCATGGCAAAAGGAAACCAAACAAGCAGCACAACCATACCTTGAAAAAGGAATACAAACCAACTGACAATAAAAAATTAATGAATATCTTGGCTCATTAGTAATGAATTTTTCTCCTTGAAATTCCTTCTTAATTTTTTATTTGTTGGGTCATTAAATTTACTTTTAAACTCAATTTTGATAATCTAAATCGTTCACATTTTAAAATTTATTGAGTATATCATACCTGTAAAAAATCAAGTCGATCGGATATCAGAAAGCATGTCTTCGGATCATCGAACTAAAAATTATTTTTTTAAAAAAATTAATAAGCAGTTTTCGAAGACATACTTTCTGATATCTGATAAGTTTGATTTTTTTACAAGTATGATATACTCAACAAATCTTAAAATGCAAACGGTTCAAATTATCGAAATTAGACCTAAAAATAAAACCAATAACCTAGCAAGTAGGAAGTCAAATAAAAACTCCAAGGAGAGGATCTGATTCCATTAGTAATAGCTTAGAAGTTCACTAACATGTTAGGTAAGTCTGTACATAATACTGTTCAATATGTTAAAATTATATTAATCTGCATTGATCTATTTGTTAATTATGGATGAAATTTTAAAATTTATAATTTGTCTTTGAAATCATTTCATTCCACTACAGTTAATATATATATATATATATATTTAACCTTTAATGAAATATCAAAGTAAGAATAAGTGTGAGAGAAATTTAAGACGTGAAATTAGTTACAAATTAATAGTTATATATATGGAAAATATTATGTAAAAATTAGTTTATGTTATATATATAAAAAAAATATTATGCAATGCTTGATAATTGTTCAAAAATATTTTTCAATCAATTAGCAAATTGAAATCGTCCCAAAACCGTCCAAACTGCGATTTGATTATTTATCAATCTGCCATTTATTAATTTATAATTTTACTTTTAAACTGTCTGAATTACACTCCACATACACCTAATGCCAGATGATTTGACAGTTATCGATTAATTATTATCATTTTATATAATTGTCTATATATGAATATTTATGATTTGTTTTTCTGTCTGAATATAATTATTAAAGCATTGATGTAAATAAATAATATCTTCTGGTTATATAAAAAGGTGAAAAAATACATGTGATATATAGCCCTCTTGATTTTTTGGCATCTTATTTTTTAAAATTTTTAATGAATTTTTATAAAATATCTTTTACTTTTAAATGCTACTAGACTGGACGGATAATTTTATTATTATTATTTTATAATATCTTATCAATACAATAATAACATGAAATAACATATAATATGACAAACAAAATATTATAGACAAATATTACGATTATGATATTATTTGATTAAACATTGTTGAAAGCAAACCAATCTGGCCAAAATTATGGCATTCCCACAAGAAAATTTGCTAAAAT
This sequence comes from Camellia lanceoleosa, assembly GCA_025200525.1. Classification (NCBI taxonomy): domain Eukaryota; kingdom Viridiplantae; phylum Streptophyta; class Magnoliopsida; order Ericales; family Theaceae; genus Camellia; species Camellia lanceoleosa. The sequence goes on from CM045759.1 coordinate 102,223,464, forward strand.
ATACCGATTTAAGTGTGTAAATAAAATATAAAATTTGATTAGTTAAAAATTGTGAAATTTATAAGTAGATAGTGCATTAATTCCATTTAAAATTGTAAATTTCTTTGTTTTGAGTTAGTTCACACTATAATAGTATGTGGGAATAAAATCAAACCACATTATGAACTCTCACCTATAGGGATAGTAATTTGAATCCGATCTGACGGGGACCCGATCCCCTAATCCCGATTATAACGGTTTTTCTCCGAAAAATAACCCCGACAAGCCGGGGATGGTATTCGAAAATAAATTCCCGACAATTTTAAAGCCATAGACGATGATACGTTTTCCAACCCCGACCCTGGCCTGTCCCCGTCCCCGGCCCCGTCTTCCCCATAATTAAAATTACATATATATACCCTTATATCCATTCATATATATACCATTCTATCCACCATCAAACAATAGAACAAAAAGCAAAGACAGAGAGAGAGCAGCAGAAAGAGAGAGAGAAAGCACTGAATCAGCGAGCAAAGGCGAATGAAGAAGATCGGCAAGGCAAGGCTCTCTCTCTCTCTCTTCCCTTTATTCTCTCCTACTCTCTCTTTTCTCTCCGCAGCGATGCAGTCACCGTTGCCTCCTTCTCTGCATCACCGCTATTGCCGCGATTCCAAAGTCGCCGAATCTCCATACTCGTGCTTTAGTTCCCTCTAACACAATAAATCTGAGCAGATCTCTTTCTCTCTCTCTCTTTGTGTGACACACACTCAGATATATAAATGATAATATTGTTGATGTTGATGATTTTGTTGTTTTTGTACGGAGATTTTTCGGGATCGATAAAATCTGATCCTTGTTAGGAGGCGGAGGCGGAGGCGGGGGCATAGGAGGGTGATGGGTTCCCTGTTAAGGATCGGGGACGAGGATAGAAAATTTTATACCTTCGAAAATCAAGAACGAAAAGTGTAATTCTTAACCTTGCCTTGGCCTGTTGCCAATCCCACTCACTTAGAAAGGAAAAAAAAGAAAGAAAAGGAAATGCATTAGATGTCCTCTCGTGTCCAAAGTAGATCACCTCAGGGAAATATTAGACTTCGTTTGGAAGAAAGTTAAAAACATAAATTTATTAGTTAAAAAGTAAAGTTGTTTGGTTCATTTTTGACTTTTTTTAAGCTTTTTGAATAAATATACCCAAATGACCTATAACTTTTTCAACCAAATGAGTTTTTAGATAATAAATTAACTTTTGAGCAATAGTAGAGACACTAGTTTGGCATCTTAAAAAAAAGTAAAAAGTTATTAAAAAAATTAAAAAATTATTATTATTCATCAAAAAAATTATAAAAAAAATTATTTTTTTACAAAAAAAGGTATAACTCACTTTGACGTGAGTTGCCTTAACCTAACTTTGGTGACAACAAATTACACAGACGGAGGCAAGTTTAAGGACGGTGTTGTTCGGTCCATGGGGGCCATCACTGGTCCCGTTTTGATAATCTGAACCGTTTAATGTATAGAACTCGTCGAGTACTATATGTTTACAAAAAATCACGTTGATCGGATATCACTAAATACATGATCAAATCAGTTTTGTATAAAAAAAGGATGTTATTATAGTTAATAGTTGACAAAAAAACTAATCCAATTAGATAGCTATCGATATCTGATCAACGTGATTTTTTTTAAATATATAGTAATCGACGAGTTCTACACATTGAACGGTTCCGATTACCAAAACGAGACCCGTGGTGGGCCCCCACAGGCCGAATATCACCGTCTAATTCAATGTCCGAAAAAAAGGCAAGCATATCCTATATGCTACTTTGCTCACTGCTCTGCCCAGCGTACTGCCTATTCTTCTATCTCTTCTCCCATACACTAAATTATTAAATTTTTTAATACATATTTTTTCGTAAAAAGTCAAAAAATTATTTCAAACAATGATATTTTTTTTCCTTAATTTTTTAGTCAAAAAAGTCAAAAAGTACACTTATTTAGGATATCCCAAACAATCCCACTATCAAAAAAATTATTAAATATAATTTTTTTGATAAATTATTTAATGTGTCTAGTATTTTTGTTAACTTTTGAAAGGTTGTCAAATAAAATCTATTGTGGTGAGTACATAAGTTCCAGGGGTGAGCAGCGGATATACCGATCCGCCAAAACCGACCGAACCGAACCGATCCGCCGCATTTTGGACGGATGCGAGATGACAAGCGGACGGTTGCGGATTGATTTTCTCCAATCCGCCAATTTGGCTGACGGATGGCGGATTTGAGATTTTTTTGACCGCAACCGAACCGCCAAACCGCCAAATCGCGAGCACCCCTACTAATTTATAAGACTTTGTATTTTCAATTTGTTTAAATATTATGTTTGTGTTTTCAATTGAAAAAGAGTTTAAATATTCTGTTGAAAAAAAGTTTTCAACTTGAATATATTTTTTGAATTGAAAAAAATAAACATATTATTTATCTATATTTTTTGGTTTTTAAATCTAACTCTAAAAATAATAAATAGAAAATATAATATATGTTGGTTGGTTTTTGTTTTCAAAAACATATGTAGATGTAATAATATAGAGACATACAATCTCTACTATTGCTCTGTTCATGACTTTGGCGGTTTGAATTATTATTATATTTTAATAATCACAGATTGTAGTACTTTATGTGGATGAATCATACGGTGATTGTAATATGTAGATGATGCATGCAGTGATCGTGATATTCTAAAGTTTCAAATTTTCTTTCTTTAGATAAGACATACAGTGATTGTAATACTTTTTTAAGTCATTGACTGTAATACTTTCTTTTTCTTTTTTTCTTTTTTTTTTTGAGAAAGTGCACAAGTTAAATTATGTTGAAAATTTATAAAATTTTAAACCGCCAAACCGATTCGCATCCATCCGCCAAACCGCCAATCCGCTCAATCCACATCCGCCGGATTGGCGGACGGATGCGGATTGATTTTCTTCAATCCGTCAATCTGGCGGACGGATGGCGGATTGGAAGTTCTGTGGCCGCAACCCACCCGCGTAAGTTCAATTGATCGAAACATTCTTTTGGGGGTGTCATATTTTAATCATATCTTCAATTCTTTTGGTCTCTTTTGGTAAAGGGATTAAAAGCAATTCTTTTGGCCTCTTTTAGTAAAGGGATTAAAAGTGTTTTTTTTTTTTTATTTATTTATTTATAATTATATCACCTCTTTATTTTTTACATATATTTTTAAAAATAATCATAAAAAATTTAAAAACTAACTTTTAACTTATTTCTCAAAATTAAATATTGCCCCAACAACCAAAGGCTGTGTCTATATGCTTTGATAGGAATTTGATTTTTTATTTGTGGGTTGAGGCTTATATTTATTACAGTTCCTCTTCACTTTTTGAAAATTGCATTTTCTTCTTGAGATTTAAAATTTTATTATAGATTTTCCTCTCAGCCCTTTTAATTTTTTTAAATACCAATTTTATCCTCATTGGATAAATTATATCGACACCCCTCACATTTTAGAAATTACAATCTCCTCCCTAAGGTTTAAAGTAGCATTACCAATTGCCCCCTCAGTTAGTATTAGTTGGAAAAGAAATTTATCGGAAAAAAAAAATTAATTGGAAAAAAATTAATTGAAAAAAAAAAATTTGTTAGTAAAATTTTTAAATTTTTTGTTTAAAAATCAACGTAAACTCATTTTTTGAATTTACATTTTTTCTTCAAATTTACAAACTGAGACAACTATTTATAAATCAAAAAAATTATCAAACAAGTTTTAATAACAGTTTTTAAAATTTTTGTAAATATAAATTGAAAACTGAAAACAAAATGGTTACCAAACAGGTCTCAGATAGTAAAAATGTAATAAAATTAACAAATAATTAAATAACTTACCAACGTAAGAAATGACTTATCAAAAGATTCTTAGGTTATGTATGATTTATTTTTAGAATTTTTTTTTAAAATTAAAAATTAATTTGTTTAAGAAATAAAAAATAAATTTTTTTTTTTGAAACGAAATGAAAATTATTTTTTTATTTTTTATTTCTTAACCAAATTAATTTTTAATTTTTTAAAAAAATTTCTAAAAATCAAATCATTAGTCTAAGAATCTTTTGATAAGTCGTTTGTTATGTTAGTAACTTATTTAATTATTTGTTAATTTTACGACATTTTTACTATCTGAAGCCTGTTTAGTAACCATTTCGTTTTCAGTTTTCAATTCATATTTACAAAAATTTTAAAAATTGTCATAAAAACTTATTTGATAATTTTTTTTAGTTTATAAATCGTTGTCTCAGTTTGTAAATTTGAGGAAAAAAAAGTAAATTCAAAAAATGAGTTTACGTTGGTTTTTAAACAAAAATTTAAAAATTTTATTAATAAATTTTTTTTTCAATTAATTTTTTCTTTTCAATGAATTTTTTTTTTCAACTAATATTAACCGATGGAGTAATTGGTAATATTACTTTAAACCTTAGGGAAGAGATTGTAATTTTTAAAATGTGAGGAGTGTTAATGTAATTTACCCAATGAGGGTAAAATTGATACTTAAAAAAATTAAAAGAACTGAGGAAGGAATATGTAATGAAACTTTAAATCTCAGAAGAAATATAATTTCTAAAATGTGAATGAGGAACTGTAATAAATATAAATCTTAAGAGTGCTAGTGTAATTTACCCAACTATGCTGCAGACCCTCAGTGGGGGTCGCACACCCAGTGAGGTGGCGAACCCCCACTGACTGAAACTTAAAAAAAAAAAAAAACAAATAAAATAAAACAGTTTTTTTTTTTGTCCAATCACGACACGTCATTTTATTGGGAGTCGACCCTCAGTGGGGTCCGAAACATTTTTCGTAATTTACCGATATTATTATTATTATTACTATTATATCTTGCAAGACTTTGGAAGACCAAAGAAAAAAAAATTAAAAATAGAGAGAGACGGCATATGTAAGCCCCATCCGTCACCCAGTTGTGAGTGACCCCACCGCATGTGAGGGCCGGTGACAAAAGCGGTGGCCATTGGTTAGGTGGCTCTGTCTTGCAGAGGAATTATTCAGCCTCGTTTGGTAACTGAATTTTTTAGTTAAAAAATTATTAAATTAATTAAAAAATTAATAATTCATATTAAAAAATTAAAGATTTTTTTTTTTTTACTTTTTATACTTCTTTTCGTAAAAAATTAAAAAGTCATCACAAACATAATAGTTTTTTTTATCTCATATTTTAGTTAAATAGCCAAAAAGTTACTAAGGGATTGTTTGGGGTGTCCTAAATAAGTGTATTTTTTGTCTTTTTAGACTAAAAAGTTAAGGTTGAAAATATGAATGTTTGAGTTAACTTTTTGACTTTTTATGAAAAAATATGTATTAAAAAATTGTATAAATTAATGTGTAAGGGAAACTTAGTATTGGGAGTTGTGCAGCCGTAATTGTTGACTTTTGGTGAATAGTGATAATTTTTTAACTTTTTGAGTAACTTTTTGACTTTTTTGAGACTTCCCAAACTTGGCTTAAATTAGCCTGTTCCCAAACGAGAATGATCTTAAGTTTTGGTTTGGGAATAATTTTTTTAATTTAGTTTTTTAATTATTTTAACTTAATTAAAAAAAATTTATTTGAGATAATTTTTTTTATAATTTTAAAAAAATAAAATAATTATGATTCAGATATAATATTTTATCTTATTGACTTTTTAATTTATTTTATCTTTTATTGAACTACATTAGTCACAACCATCTTGTCAGAAGAGACCTAAAACATGATTGGTTAAGTAGCTCATCTAGTCGGAAGGGTTATTCAGCGATCTTAAGACTTGATCAAATATTTTCATAGTATTATAATTTATAAAGAGAGTGGAGTTTATAATTTTGTGTTGAGATATGTGAAAATACTAAGGGCGGATGAGTATCAGGCTCAACAGATGGGGAGTTTTTTTTAAGGTCACTCGTATTAAGATTTTATAGTAATTAGGATCTCTTAACATTTTTACAGAATTTTGAATTAGAGAAATTTTATGTTTTGAAATTTTTTGATTTGCTCGATTTATGTGATTTTCTCTGTATTTTCAAATTTTCTATATGTTTTGAAATTTCTCTAGTTTGAAATTTCTTTGTATTTTGACCATTTTTTTTTTAATCTGCTCACAATTTTCTCTATGTTTTGAACAAACCAACGAAAATTGAGCTACTCATAAACCAAAAACAGAGAATTTAATTACCAGAGCTAGAGTTAGATGAAATGAGAATTAGCAAAGCAAGAAGACAACGAAGCATCATTAGAGTTTGCATCTTTCCTTTTCTTTACAACAAAATTCAAACATACCATCATCAAATATAAACCCTTCAACAAGTAAGTAGGTATATTCAATTCTTCAAATGTCTTCGCAAATATATACAAAGTATCGCCCGCTGTGACCTGGAATCAATTAAAAACCCTACAAATGTGAAATCATAACCTAGAAATAGGAATTACACAGAGAGAAAGAGAGAGAGAGAGAGTACAACTTTAATGTTGGAGTCTTCGGGGTCATCGAGGAAATTGTGGAGTTTTTTCGTGTCGTCGATAGCTAGAGAGTCAAGTTGAGATCGGAGGTGGTTTTCTCGTCGGAGGTCGATAGGGTATTTGATTCTTCTTTAGCTTCGTCGCTCAGTAAGTGTTTGATTTCTGAAGGTGGTGGTGTCGTTGTCCGCCATTGGAGTTGTAGAAAGAGAAAAAGTCGATGTTTGTAAGAAGAAACACGCTATTTATTACGAGTGAGGGACCTAAGGGACCTTAAGTTACAAAAAAAAATATATATTATGGATCTCTCTCATTACCAAAGTTGGAGAGGGATGTTAGACTAAGTAACCCTCGATAGACACTATAATAAGAGAGAGAATTCTATTTATACCCAAAAAATGATTAAGTGAGCTGAATTTTTCAGTATATCCTATTGAATTATTTAGAGTTACAATTTATTCTCAATATATCCTATTTTCCCCCCAAATTATTCTTTTGAAGTACACCTAAGTAAAACAAACTAAAAATCCAAATTACTTTTGAAAAACCTTTATTCACAACCTTGTTGCATACTTCTCGTAGTAGTACAGGTTTAAAAACCTTTGGCTCCGTTTGATTTAGTTTTTGAATTGAGATTTGAGTTTTGAGTTATATTTTGAAAGATAAATTTTTGAAATGAGATTTGAAAGAGAAAACTTGTTTATTATTAGTTTTGAAAAGAGTTTTGAGTTGTATTTTGAAATCGTTTTGGATATTTTTAAATATTTAAAATTTTCTTATTTTTATTTTTTTAGGGTAAATATTTTTTATTGTAAATATTTTTTTTTAATGTGCACTGTATCTACTAAATTTGTGCATTGTATTTTTTTAAAATATTTTAAAATTAAAAAAATATTTTTTTATTTTAATTATATAATTTTATTTTTTTATTTTATTTTAAATATTTTTAGTTTTATTTTAAATATTTAATTTTTAAAATTTTAAATTTTTTGAATTGCTCATATATATCTAAATCATATCAAATTATTTGGCCAATAGTTAAAAAAATAACAAAATATTTTTTGAAATTTTTTTGTAAGGTCTTTCGTATTAAGATTTTATAGGATAAATGACATACAATATTTTTTTTTTTTTATAATAGTTGGGGTTACACAACATTTTTTTAGAAAAATTTCGATCCAGAGAAATTTCGATCCAAAGAAATTTCAAAACATAGATAAAATTTGAAAACACAAAGAAAAATCAAAGAAATTGAGCAAACCAGGGAAATTTCAAAACATAGAAAATTTTGTCTGAAATTTATCAGTGTTTTGAAAATTTTCTAATTTGAAATTTCTCTGATTTGCTCATAATTTTCTCAGTGTTTTGACCAATTTTCTCTGATTTGCTTACAATTTTCTTTGTGTTTTGGTCAAATCAAAGAAAATTACAAACCGAATATACACAACAACCTTTATTCACATAATCTTTCCTTAAAAATTCATTTCCTATCTCTATTTTCCATACATTGATTAAAATTGCTCTATTTGGGTTTGTAGGGATCAAGCTAGACAAATCTCTCTTGGCCACACTTATGTCAATTTCATCTCTTTGCCTTAGTGCTTCTTCGTCACAAATAGATTCAGATCATCATGAACAGATCGTCTCTCTGTTGGAGTGTTTCTCTGATTGCACGATTCCCATGTGACCGTGTGGTTAGCGACTTTGATTTGTCAAAGACCAATCACAATCCAACAAGGCCGAACTACAACGAGCAGACGTCTGAACAAATTGAGTAGGCTTTGATGACTTATAGATCTTTGATAACAGCAATAGTAATAGAGGAGGAGAGAGAAATGATTGTTATGAAGAGATCTAAAACCCTAAAGCGAAAAAGGAAGAGAAAGAGGAAAGAAAAAAGAGAATGAGAGAGTGTGTGATATATGGTTGTGGGGACCTTAGGTTACAAAGAAAAATATTGTGGACCTCTTTGATTATTAAAAGTTGGAGAGGAATGTTAGACTAAATACTACATTTTTTTTTCCAAAAAATAAAAAACTAAAAAATATTTTCTTTAAAAATAAAAAAAAAAACATTTTTCAAAAAAATAAAAATAATTTTAAAGAAAAAAATAAAAATATATATTTTTTAATTTTTTTAAAAAATAGAGTTTTGAAAAGAGTTTGATTATGAATTTTGAAAATAATTTTTAAATTGAGTTTTAAAAATTTTGTTTAATTATGAGTTTTGAAATTTTTTTTATCCAAATTATAATTTTTAAAAAATATGAAGGATGCTCATTAGATATATTATAATTAGGTCATATGAGATAGCTATAATCATTTGGGTCTTTCCATAAATCTTTATGATGGGCTTGGCTCCATTTTTATATGACCTTCATTTTTAGGCCCGGTGAATTAGGTTGGATGAGATTTGTTAGTGAGGAGATGATTAGTAAAAATATTGTTAATGTGAGAATTTTTGATGAGGAGATTAAGTAAAAGTGTATTTGTTTAAATGATAGTAGGAAAAATAGTTAGTAATGAAATTGTTAAATTATTTTTATATAAAATAAAAATAAAATATTTTTATATTAAAAAAAATTCTAAAACAAATATAATTTTTTTTACAAATAACAGGTTGCACTTGGGTTTGAAAAAAAAATGCATCCTAATTTTTTCACTATTTTTTCAATCCTGGTCCATATGATGGCAACTTAATCCTGTTGAAATGTGAGAGTAATACTCCACCTAGAGTAGCAATATCCCTCCACAAGGAAGTCACCATTATAGTGAGACCCACCTCATTACTATTTCAATCCTACCCCCTTAACCTCCAAAACAAACATGACCTTGGTCATTTTAATTCTGATCTTTTTATAATTTTTGTACAGGTCCGGAACAACTCAGCATTATTGAGACAAAAGAGGCAAAGTTTCGCTCTTGATGAGCTTTTAGGAAATTCACCTCCCTGGCCTCAAGTCAGCAGTCCTGAGACCAAAATTACGTGGAGAATGATAAAGAAATAGTCTGAGGTAAATAATGCCTATCTTGAGAAATAGATTAAAAATTAATTTTTTTGGATCTCTTTTAAAAAATATATATAGAAAAGTAAAAATTGATGTGAGTTAAAAAAATTAAGAAGTTAAAAAATTAATTTTTACCTAACTTGCCAAAATAGGTCTGATAGAGAAGAGCATCCACAATGGAATGGCTAAAATGTTTGTTAAAGTGTGTTATATGACAAAAAGTGATAAAAGTGAGGCTTAAAACTGTGTGTTAAGAATTTGATAATTTTATAGAGTGAATGGTGATACAATGGATGTGTTAAGGAGTGCGAAAAGTGATATATAAATAAAAAGATAATAATAAAGAAGGCAAACATTGGTAGCATTTTTTTACTCTCTCACTTTCTCTCTCCTCTCCTCTCCTCTCCTCTCTCTCTCTCTCTCTCTCTCTCTCTTTCTCTCTTATTATCTGGCCAGTCACTGCAGTTGGTGGGTCCCACTACCACTTTACTCTCTCATTCTCTTTCTTGGCTCTCTCCATCCGTTGATGGCTAGAACCATTGTTAACTACAACGAGCAAAATAACATCTAACATTATCTTTTGAGTTTATCCAACCTCTTAATAGTTCCATTGGAGTTGAAAATAACATATTTCGCTAGCTAAAATTTATAGACTGATACTAAAATATACACAAACAACTCCACTGTGAATGCCCTAAGAGCATCCACAATGGATGTGTTAGTCCACCCATTAGTGTTAACTGATAAATTTCAGCCAGCTATTTTCACTTTAAGCTTCACAATGGAGCTGTTAAATTTCAGCCAGCCATTTTCACTTTAAGTTTCACAGTGGAGCTGCTAAGGGCAATGTTTGTTGGAACAATCTTCTGTGTAAATAAAATAAATAGAAACAAAACCAAACAAATAAATAAATAACGTACCGAATTTATTTATCGAACCGAATTAAAAGTTTAAAGACCAAGTCGAGTGTGTGACACACTGTCCTAAAGATAGAGCCCTGCTCCGGTGTTTATGGTTATGTGGCGTCTATCTCCCAAGATACAATGATCTTAACCAATTTGTAGTAGCACCGCAAAACAAATTGTACGGCGAACCAAACATGTGTTCTAACTCTCTTTAATTTAATTCTAAAACTAATATGAAGAATATATGCAATTGAGCAAAGTTGGACAGCAAAAGATGAGATTTTCAGACTGATTTTCGGATCTGTTAAGTACTGGAATATGGTATGTATTTGTAGGCCCAAACAGGTATGAATTCAAACTGAACAGGTGCACTACTCAAACAAACAAATTCGGTTCCAAATCGCATGAGATAAGCTTTGGAAATAAAGACTGTCGAACTGTGAACTGTTTAAATAATGCTTTTTGGAACAATAACTGCTGGCAGTTATGAGCAGTTTTATGTAATTAATCTGTTGAATAATTCGGACTGAAGAAGGCTCAAATATTGGACAAAAAATTTAAATTCAATTTTGGAATTAAATTTTCCCGCAATAATTTTTTTTTTTAAAAATTCAAAAGAATTTTATCCAAAAAATTAATACAAGAACCGACCTGACCCACACCTGCGCCCGGCACGGCTCGGCTTGACTCGGCTCGGCCGGACGGCGGCGGCAGGCGCGCGTATGTGGTGGTTTGGGCTAAGGTTCACTTTGTCCACAACTCCTCCCTTCTACAAACTTGGGGTGCCCCTTGGAGCCCAACCCAAGTGTTGTAGTCTAGAGCTTATATACACAAAAAAGCTCTCTTAAAGTTTCAATGTGGGACAACCCATTAAAAGGAAACCCACATTTAAATTTTTAAATGTCCATTCCTTGAACCCAAAAATGACGTCAATTTCCCATTTACTAAAAAATGGTTTTCACGAACCGTCTTCACCGTGTAACTTACCACACGGCAAGGAACATGTCACCTCTTCGGACCCACCCCAAAAGACGTTTGGGGCCCTCTCAATTTTGGGCTCAAAGTTGGCCCAAAATAAACCTTATACAAACCAATTTTCCAACAATCCCCCACATGAATGGAATTTGACGGTAAGAAAATGCAACAACATGATCTAATTACAGAGAGTACAAAAATTAGAAATATTCTGCAAAGGATAGGTAGCTTTTAGCTTTGAACCTTCCCTTGTGAGACACTATCAGATTTACTAGCTAACCAGTGAACATGATGTCTTGAACTGTTTAGCCGTTTGTGTAAACTAAGACAATAGAACTCACACAGTACATCCCCAGACACAGTTTAGTTCTCACTATTGTGTTCATTTTGGCCCTGAACAACCTGGTCTTTCATGAGTGCCCTAGAGAATTGTAGCCCTTCACAAATCTCATAGAACCGGCCCAGTTCACACTCACATAGGTGATTCTTATGAAGAGTATCCTGCGATACTCCACTAGGTTTACCTAGATATAAGAATCATTAAAATTTTATTTAACCTAAAATGCGGCAGATATCACTATTTCATCCTAGAAATAGGTAGGAGTTAAACTCCTAAGTGATCCTTCTGAGTCATATACAACTCGGTTGTCCCTTTGAACCTAGATCTTGAGATCTCCAGTCAACTAGGTTCGGTTGCCGTTGTGGTAACTTTTATTTAATAGGCTTAAGTCCCATTCCCCTCGATGAATTCTCAACTAACTCTCTTGCTAACCCTTTGGTTAGTGAATCCGCTATGTTGTCTTTAGACTTCACATATTCAATGGAAATAATTCCATTAGAGAGTAGTTATCTCACGGTGTTATGTCGATGACGAATGTGTCGTGACTTGCCGTTATATATATGACTCTGTACTCTATCTATTGCTGAATGACTATCGCAATGTATATATATAGCAGGCACCGGTTTTGGCTACATTGGAATATCTTCAAGGAAGTGGCGAAGCCATTCTGCTTCTTCTCCAGCTTTGTCTAAAGCTATGAATTTTGATTCCATAGTAGACCTAGCAATGCAAGTCTGTTTGGAAGATTTCCAAGATACAGTCGCCCCACTAAGAGTAAAGACATACCCACTAGTGGACTTTGAGTCTCTAGTATCCGATATCCAGTTTGCATCACAGTATCCTTCAAGTATTGTTGGATATCTAGCATAATTTAGCCCAATGTTACGAGTACATCAGAGATATCTTAGAACCCTTATAATTGCTTTCCAGTGTTCTACTCCTGGGTTACTCGTATATCTACTTAATTTACTTACTACATAAGCTATATCTGGGTGAGTGCAGTTCATCAAGTACATTAAACTTCCAATAATTTGGACATACTCTAATTGAGAAATACTTTCCTGTACATTCTTAGATAGATACAAATTAACATCTACAGGTGTTGTAGCAAGATGATCATCATCTTTGCTGAATTTGTCAAGTATTTTCTCAATGTAATGAGATTGTGACAAAGCATATCCTTTTGATGTTTTGGTAATTTTCATACCAAGAATTACATCAGCAATGCCCATGTCCTTCATGTCAAAATATTTATTCAACATTTTCTTGGTAGTTTTAATCATATCATTATTACTACCTATGATGAGCATATCATCCACATAAAGACATACAATAACATAACCTTTGTCTGTATTTTTAATATAAACACATTTGTCACACTCATTAATTTTAAAATCATTTAACATCATTGTCTTGTCAAATTTCTCATGCCACTGCTTTGGCGCTTGTTTTAAACCATATAATGATTTAACCAATTTACGCACTTTCTTTTCTTTTCCTGGAACAGAAAAACCTTCTGGTTGTTTCATGTAAATTTCTTCATTAACTCACCATTTAAGAAAGTGGTTTTCACATCCATTTAATGAATTTCTAGATTGTATAGAGATACAATGGCAATTAGCATTCTAATGGATGTTATTCTAGTAACCGGTGAGTATGTGTCAAAGTAATCAAGATCTTCTTTTTGTCTAAAACCTTTGACCACAAGTCTTACCTTGTATTTGTCAATTGATCCATCCGCTTTCATTTTCTTTTGAAAATCCACTTATACCTAAGAGGTTTACAACCTGGTGGCAAATCTACCAATTCCCAAGTGTGATTTTGCAAGATGGATTCAACTCCACTATTGACAGCTTCTTTCCATAAAGGAGCTTCAGGACTGGACATAGCCTCTTCAAAAGTTAAAGGCTCATTTTCTAACAAATATGTTAGAAAATCTGGACCAAAAGATTTTGAGGTTCTAGCACATTTATTATGCCTAAGTTCCTCTTCTTCATTTTGATCTAGCTCTTGCTCTTGATCATGTTCATGTTCTTGATCCTGACTAGTAATAGCATCATGAGATCTTTTATAACTACTAGTCTCTTGTCCAGTCTTATTTGGAAATACATGTTCAAAGAATGATGCTGTCACAACCCGAACCTGCCCCTATGGGTTAGGGCCATAACCGACCAATAATCAAGGGATCACCTACGGCCTCAAACCAATTAAAACAAAACTCATCAGAGTAAAGGGGCCAAACGGAAGCAAATTTAAAACTTTGTCCATAGAGCTGTGCTTATATGCATACCATAACATTCCAAACATTTATATGTTAATAACTCACATCAAACTATGAACTAACACAGAACACTGTACAAATAGGATCATACAAGTTTCAGTTAGTCGAACCCAAGACATATATACAAAAATAGTCTAATGCTTTCGCCATCACAACAAAACTATCAACAAATGACGAAAGTGAAGACAGTCTCGTGCGGGAGAAATTGGCTGACTCTTCAAAACTTTGACTGTTTCTCATAATTTCATTAAGGCTGGTTCTGGACATCCCTTGGCTCACCTACATGTACATGAATGAGCGTGAGCGAAAGCCCAGTGAATAATATCAAATGAGGAAGATACATAAGCAATCTTTGAAATAGTTACAGCAAACGGCCTTTGGCCCAATCACTTGTATCAATCGGCCTTCGGCCCAATCGTTTATGTCAATTGGCCTTCGGCCCAATCATATATGTCAATCGGCCTTCGGCCAAATCATTTATGTCAATCGGCCTCCGGCCGAATCATTTATGTCAATCGGCCTTCGGCCGAATCATTTATGTCAATCGGCCTCCGGCCTAATCATTCGTATCAATCGGCCTTTGGCCCAATCATTCATGTCAATCGGCCTTTGGCCTAATCATTTTTGTCAATCGTTGTCCACCATTCAAATTAATGAACTTACAAAACTTACATAGAAGTAAACAGTTGGACAACAACATAATTCAAATATCTTGTTAAGATATTACTCACAGTGATCGGCTTGTGGATTTGCCCTGGAGCTTGACCCTACACATCATATAGCACATATGGGTCACAACTGATTCAATCCGTTCTTTAATTCACATATTCCTCTTTAGGCTTTATTCTTATCTCTTTAACTCAATTACAATACTTAATGCATGCCTAAGAGTGCTTGCAAGTGAAAGAGAACAGAAAATGAAACACAGAATACACTTTAAAAATTTCAGAAAACAGGGTCCCTGCTCGAGCGTGGGATTCGCCGCTCGAGCGGACCCATTAGGTCCGCAAAAGTGCTGGTTGTATCAATTTTACGCTCGATCGTGAACTCGGACGCTCAAGCGGAAGTTCATCCTACATAGCTCCCCACTCGAGCGTGAACTTCCCCGCTCGAGCGGACACCATGCCTGCAAGAAAATACTGAGAGCCCAAAATCCCCGCTCGAGCGGCGGTTCCCTCGCTCGAGCGGACATCAAAAATTTTGGGCTTTCCAGAATGGTTCTTGAGCTCGAATTCAACATTTTAACCAACATTTCTTGCATGCCATTGCTCAAATTTCACATATATTTATGCTAACATGATACCAATATCAAATTACAACATTTTGAAGGTCAATTCCATAAATCAAACACATGCATGGCCCATTTTCCACCAAATTCATTACCAACATTACAATTTCATGTCTTCAACACTTACACCTTTGTGAATGGCACATGCATGTGACATATAACCCTTATTCTCAACTTATGTGATGAAGAGATGGTCAAGAGCATGATCTTCAACTAAAAACTTACATGGATCAAACATTTGGTGCTCAAACATGCAAATTCAAAGTAATTACATACATGCACGCCTCTATTGCCTTTAAATTCACCAAGATGCTCTTTCTCATCATTCATCTTTGAATCTACAAAATACAACTTAAAATTCATGAGTCATGGGTTGATCACTCACCTAGGAGCTTCAAACACCCAAGCTCTAGTCAATTCTTGAGTTAAATCTTCAAATTCCCAAACCTTGAGCCAAGATTACACAATTCTCTCCCTTTCTCTCTCTATAGCCGACCCTCTCTTTATTCTAAGGCACAAATATGATTTTTTTTGAGCTCAAATGAGGGAATTGAGTGTAGTGCCCTTCTTTACATAAATTCCACTAATGCAAATTTTTAATATTAAATAACTTGAGCATTATGACATCAATTAAATCTAATAAATTTGATCCGAATGAATTTTCAATTAAATTTCATCGTAGCCTTTAAAAATTACGCTAATCACTAAGGCATAATCAATTTCGGGTTCTGTGGCCGATAAGGCCTTCAATTTAATTTCCAAAGCAGATAATCGAACAGATATTCCTACGGTGATGTAGACACCTCATTTTTGACCGACCTTAAGACTCAGACGTCACCGATTGAGCGCTTGGTGATGTTGCATATCGTGCTCGTCCAGAGGTTTCAGAGTCTCGGCCGTGAGCCCTGCCTCTGAACTTCCGAGCTTTTCTGTGCCTTGCCTCGGTTTGCGAACCAAGCTCGGTTTTCTCTGTTTCTCTTCCCAAAGGGAGGGAGAGGTCTCGTAGATCATCTCTCGGTGGCTGTGGGCTACATTTCGTGGCCGTAGGTGTAGACACCCCATTTTTGACCGTCCTCAAGACTTGGACGTCACCGCTTGAACACTCGGTGATCATCCATGTTCGTGTTCGTTTGGAGTTCCCGGAGTTCTCGGCTCGCGCGCCTTGCCTCAGGACCTCCGAACTTGACTGCTTTTGTGTCGGTTTGCACTGCACCTGTGTTTTGCCTTAGAGGGGCAGGGAATGCCTTGTGAGGCATCCCCACACACCACCGGCTGTGGCTAGAGGTCACCGGCTGGCTGTAGTTGCCACCGGCACTATATTGTGCCGGTCGGCACTATTTTGTGCCGGTCGGCACTCATTTCGGCAAAATGACCATTTTGCCCTGCCGACCACTTTACAGTTGTTTTCTGAGATATTTTCAGACAGCTGTATGCCTTTTGTTTCCCCTCCATACACGTGTATGGAGGGATGGGCCCTTGGATGACTTAGTTTGTAAGTCTTTGTTGCCTATACAAGAGAAGGCTCTTCTCTTGGCTCAAGGGTTAGCCTTTTGAGAGCCAAAACCAGAGCATTATACATATATCTCTGATATACATCCATATATATATATATATATACCTCCCTCTCTCTCCTCTTGTGTGTGTGTTTTTAGGCCAAAAAGTGTAGTTTTACCTCATTTTTGCTCCTTTACACACACCATTACACCTTAGCTCGAGATTGAGAGACTTAGGAGGTTGTTTGTGTTGGTTTTGGACTGGTTTTGAGCATTAGAGAGTGGCTGCAACCTCTGTTTTTTCGAGGGATCATCAAGGGTAAGAATCTTGCTTTATATTCCCCATTCTTGCAACCTTTTTCTACCCTCTTTACTTTGTGTTTTTGAGTTTGTGTTTAAGATAAAAAGTCTTGTTTTTACTTGTTCTTGAACCTTCATTAAGGTCCTTTTTTGGTTTGAGCAAAGATCCATCCTATTAGGCCTTATATGGCCACTTTTGGTGCCTTTGCTTAAGCCCTCTTTGTTTGGTGTTCTTTGGCCTTCTCACCACTGAAAACTAGTGGGTTTTCAGTGGTGAGAATGATTTTTTGAGTCTCATATAGGGGAGGGACACCCCTCTCCCCTTGGTCCTTTACTTGCCTTTGTTTTGGGCTCATAGCATAGCATGCATGAATGTTTGTATTTGCCTTCATTTCAGAACTTTTTAGGGTGTTTTAGGTCACATCTAACCTCTGTTTTTGGTCGGATTGATGGCCCTTAGAATGTATCTTGTGCTTGCTTTGAAATGCCCTTTTATGCTTAGAGACATGCCATGCTTTTAAGCTTTGACTCTTGCATGTTTTAGCTTGGTTTCATGGAGGTTTTAGCATCTCTTTGCCATGTGAAGGGTTGTGAGCCACTGTTTTGGCCATGTTTGGCATGCTTAGCATGGTTGTTTTGCCTATTGGCTTGTAAACTTTGCTTGTATGGAACTCTAACATGTTTAGCTTGCATCATCCTCATGATTTGGCATCATTGTAGGTGGTATTTCAGTCCCCATTCCATGTCCAAATACCTTCGTTTTATCATCCTATCCATGTTTTGACTTGTTGGTCTTTTATGTCTTCAAGAGAGCATTGTGCGTGCTTCCATGTTTAATGCATTTTGGGGGGTGCCATGAGGGGATTTGGGTGCCATTTTGCATGATAAAAACCTGTTTTGGTTGCCTAACATGTGCCATGTTTGGCCTTGTTAAGTGGTGGTTCAATGCCCCACTTTGTGCCTTAGCCTTAAGCCTTATGGCTTGCATGCTTGTGTAGCATCTTGCTCTTGTTTTGAGGCATGTTTTGCCACTGTTTTAGGGGAGTTTGAGGGCTGCCCTCTATGGCTTAAGTCCATTATTGCATGCTTGTACCTCGGTTGTTGCATGTTTGATTAATGAGGCCTTGAGTGTATGCTAGTTCCATGCTTAATTGGTCCATGTTGCATGACATTTGTACCTTGCATACTTTAGCTCTTTGCATGCTTAACATGATAGGTTGCATTGCATTTGAGCCATGTTGCATACTTGCATTTCATGGTTTGGCTTGGGGATTGTCAAGCCAAGCATGAGGATCGAGAGGAGTTCACACTTTGAGTGGTGAAACTTGTCTCCATCCTCAAGTCACCAAGACCTTTGACTAACACATGATAAGGTTTTGGATTTCATCTTTTGTGTTGCATGCATTTCAATTAAAACATGCAATTTTGGTTCCTTAGGTTATCATGCATCAAATGCATCATTGATGGCCCTAGAACCAAGGGTCATGCCTCCTTGAGTCCCCAAGCATGATAGGAGGCCACGACCATGCTTACATATGCCCAAAAACCATGCCTTGCATCGCTTTTTCTGTCATTGCCAAACCGTCCTCTGCAGAACTTTCACGACCGGCAAGATATAATGTGCCGAACGGCACTTTGTTTATGCCGATAACCACCACAAGAAGCCGATGGCCAATCCAAGCAGCCGATGAGCTCTTCCCACCGGTGGGGTATTTCAGATCATTTGGGAGGTATTCAAACTTTGGGAATTTTTGGAGAGGGCGGTTGAAAACAGAACCAAAGAAGTGGCACGGACGGGTTTTCCCGCAAGTCGGATCGAGCATCCATCATTCACAAGATCCCAAGGCGGTGAGGCCCCATTGCATTTATTTTGCTTTAATTTTAGTAATTAGAATTTGTAATAATTGATTCATTTATTCGTTGGATCAGATATTATTTTGGTCCCTCGGCGAGGGCAAAATTGTAATAAGTGTGCGTGAGTGGATGTATGTCTTCCAACCCCCATTTCTTTCTAACCCTTTTATTTACCTCGCTATGGTAATGGACTAGGGCATGTTTATTTTAGCATACCTTATGCAATGCATGCGCATTCATGCATTTGTTTACATACATCGGGCTCGCACATCATGCAAACCTAATCGTACTTTCAATTCCAAATTGAATACGTGATAGTTGTTGCATCTCATGTGCCATGTTTAGGTTAGCCGAGCCTGCTTAGATTACACTCAGTATGTGTCGATTAGCCACTTAACATGAACTAGGTCATGCATGTTTGCTAACTAGTTTATCGCTTTTGGCACGAGTATGATGTAAGTTTTATGGCTTTAGCATATCGCATGCGTGTGAATGTTTACCATGACAAGATGCTTGCCATGCGCTAAGTGCTTACATGATAAACTGCTTTGAATGCCCGTGGGTGGAGGTTGGATTGTTCGAGTTGGAACAACTCGTTGAAATCCAATTTTAGCCTACTTATGAAAGTAGCAAAACTAACACGTTTTTCAAGACAAAACGGATATGCAATGTTTATTTCCAAATTAGGCAATCTAGTCTATACTTTTGTGTTGTGCGCATCACGTAGTAAATTCTAGGCTAATAATCGGCATAAGAACGCATAAAGTTTTCAAGAACGGATATCACGATTAGTAGAGGCCGGTCTTCGGACCGGGCGAAAGGGGGTGCTCATAGCTGACCTTCCCCGATCGTACCCAAGCTCCCGAGCTGAGGCATTTGGTGATGACGGACACGTGGCCTTCGGCACCGAGTCAGGGTTTCCTAAATTTCCCATTTTAAAATATTTAGGTGGCGACTCTGTAATCTGGCAAAGCAGTCCATGTTTGGCACTACTTTCCAAAATCTATTTTTCTTCAAAACGATTTGCCGGATTTGGACTCTTTGGTTCAGATTTAGAACCGACACAAATCGAGTCCGAACTGTAGTGACCCCAATATGAACGGAACGGGACCTAACCCTCCCGGGGCGTTCGGGGGACGTCTACAGTTTCTGGCGACTCCGCTGGGGACTTTAGAGAGCTTGACTCGAACTCGTGATATCCTATTTTGACTACACTTATGTGTTTCTTTGCATTGCATGTGCATTGGTGCGCCTAGGATACCGTGTTGGCCATCTGCTATTCCTGAGCGGTTTGCCGGAGGCTTGTCTTGTCAAGGCATGTCCATAAGGTCGACGGCTATGCTCGCCAAGATGGAACACAAACCCCGGTTTTACCGGGGCACCCTTTTTGACCATTCGACCTAGTGCATATTCGGAATCCGTAGTGACCATTCCAAATTAGGACAGGTTGCTTACCCGATATAGGTTGTTTGAAACCGCTGCGTGCGTAGTGAAACCCTAGCTCCTGACAAAAATAGGACAGGGAAACCCTATCCCAACATAGGGGTGTATTGGTTCTCTTTTACATGCTACGTACTTTTAGAGTGTATCTCTACAGGGAATGCATATACCAGTTTGCGAGTCTGGGTATCAGGCCTGTGGGCATCAGTATCAGTATTTTGAGAATCAGTTATATCTGCGGGTGTCATATTCAGATTTGGGGCAATGATTTCGGGGAACAAAGGATCGAGAGTGGAATCTGCTCAAATTTCGCCAGATTCTGTTTTGGTGAAGTTGAACTGAGATGCTGTCTGTTTTCCCTTTTGCTAGGTAGTCTTGGAACCATAGCTTCAGAAGGCTCCAATATCCCCGAGGTTCATCGGATTTGTGCTGATAGACTCTGTCAGGTCAGAGACTCAGTTCAAGGGTAATCAGGGCCAGAGAAGGCTAGTCAGGTACAGACCATATGTACAACAGCTACCAGATCAGTGATCTTTGAATGGTCGGGTTGAGATTTCCGAGCCTACTGCAGACCCTGATATACCGGTTGCTCAATTGGATCAGGACAATATGTCGAGTCTGGAAGAGATGGTGCGCCAACTCCAGGATAGTATAAAAGCCATGCAGCAAGATGCTGTCTGTCAAGCAGAATCCGCCAAGCAACAGGCTGTGGTCATAGCCCAACAAGCAGAAACAATTGCCAGGTTAGAGCAACAAACAGGAACATCCACTTCACATCAGGCTCCTCCCCCACCCAGAGTTCCAACGCTCGGGGAAACAACTAATGTCTAGGCAAATACGGACATTCCGGGGCTGACTCGCCCGATTCTACCATTCTACCACAACTATCCAAGGCGCCCACGCCCGTCAATGTACCGGACTCTCCCTTTGAGTTCGAAGCAGACCCCACAGCACTGAAGCTGAGCAGGTTGGAAAGAATGTTTGAGAAATCCCAGGGGGTAAAGTCCATCCCGGACATCGAGGATGGGTATACCGACGCGGCTGTGACGTTGCCAGATCGGTTCAAGATGCCACAAATTGACCATTTTGACGGGTCAGGAGATCCCATGGTCCACCTGAGTTTGTTTTCAGATGTTCTGCGCCCGATGGGCTTGACAAGATTACAGAAGCTCTCCCTCTTTAGCAGGACCCTGTCGGGTATCGCAACCATCTGGTACGCCAAATTAGAGGACTCAGTGAAACGAAGCTGGGAGGAGATGTCCGAGGCCTTCGTCGCACAATATTCATACAATACCCAGATCGAGATCACAACCCGTGATCTTGAGATGACGAGGTAGGAGCCTAAGGAGAGCTTCTCAGAATTCGTGGCTCGCTGGAGGGCCAAGGCCTCAATGATGACCATTAGGCCAACAGATAAGGATCAAATACGGATGGTTGTACGCAACCTCCAGCCCAAGCTAATGCAGAAAATGATCGTGCTCCCCTTCCCTACCTTTTCTGATTTGCATGAGATGGGGGTACAAATTGAGGATGCTATGAAACAAGGCTTGATTGATAGTGATAGGGAGCAACCTAGGAGGACCTTCAACCGCAATGTAAATACAGACGTAAGTAGTGCTGAAAATGCCCGAGCTTCAGACGTGGGCATGGTTACCACCACCACACAAAAAACAGCCACCTCATTCACCGGTGTGTCCGGAGCTAGCTCACAAATAGCCAAAAACCCACCTCAGGGCCAAAGGGTGTTTGCTCCACTATACATGCCCCTATCCAAAGCTTTAGGGGTTTTGATCAAGAAAGGGCATCTGAAGCCCCTGGAGCCGCAGCCACTACCAAAGAACCTCCATCTCTCACACAACCTAGCCGACTACTGTGCCTTCCATCAGCGAGCTGGCCATGACACTGACATGTGCTTTCGTCTTCGCCATGAAATACAAGATCTGATCGACAACAGAGTCATCCCCGCACCGGGTCCCGCAAAGTCTATCGGCACTTGATCAGTGAACTTGTGGGGGATAACGTGATGTGATCAAGAGATGAACTACTGCGGCCTTCGGTTTACTCGGATATGGTGGATGGCATGCCTTTGTTTTGAGCATTTGAACGCTAGTTTTGTACTTTTCGACTTGGGTATTGGGTTAGTCCGGTCGTTTTGTATTATGTCATCTCTTTATCTTGAGTCATTGGATCATCTTCTCAGACGAGTCGATCTGTTTTGTCGAGTCGGGTGATTTGGGTGTTACCTCGGACATCACTTGCTTGCTAACGTCTGTCTTTTCATTTTGTTTTAAGTCTGTTTTTGCCAGGGAGCTAGTTGTGCCAACAGATTTTGAATGAAACAGCAGTGATTTTCACACTCTTTGTGCTTGCTTCTGCCATGTGCCAGTTGTGCCAGAAATTCTAAATGAGATGGAAGTATTTGACTAAGAACTCTGTCTTTTCTGTGCCTTGAAGTCATTGTAATGACCTGAGTTTTTCAAAACTTTTTGAACACTGCGGTGAAAACGAAGAGGAAGGAATTCCTCGGGATTTGCAAAACTTTGATCAATTGAGAGAAAGAGAGGCGTGCTAAGCCCTTAATGAATGAAATCATGCTTGTTAGTTTAAGTACTGAGAAGGACCCTAGCTTTGATCCAGATTGGTCCTACACTGTTTTCAGCGCGAGCGATTTGTCGCTTTTCTTAAAAACTTTCAAAAAATGTTTTGCGCGGTCCTGCGAAGACATGTGTGGAATCGCTCTTGAGATTGTGCATCCTAGGATCGCTCTCAGCCTCGAGACTCGACCCCTCATTTTCGAACCTTGGACTCAAACTCAGAATGTTCAACGGTTAACTACAACGTGAGGCCTGCGTGGCCAAATTCAAAGCAACCCTCGAACTAGGGGCAAGAGAGTCAGATCAAGAAGTTCAAGTGTTTTCAAGAGAAGCTTGTAAAGCTAGATCAGAAGCCCCCCCTCAAACTAGGGGGCAAAGATGTCAGATGTGCAAGAGTCAAGATGAGTTCTCTTATGAATCATGACCACTCTCCGGATCTGAGAGGGCTTCAATCTCGTAACCATTTGGCATGGACTTATTACACTTTTACCCTTTGAGAGGCTCATTTGAAAACCCTAAGGCGACCGTGCAAAAGATAGAGTAAGCAAAAAATACATACAAAAAAATATATAAAAAAGAAAAAAAAAAAAGAAAAAAAAAAGCTCAATTAAAACCGCATCGGGCGCCTTGGCAAAAGTTAGAGCCTAAAAGAAAAAGAAAAAAATGAAAAAATGAAAAAGAATTGAAAAGAAAAGAAAAAGAAGCTCGCAAGGTCGAAAACCTGCAACAGGCACCTTAGCAAAAGTTAGAGCATAAAAAGGAGAGGTTCAATACCCGAGTGTACCTTAACCCCCGAACTACGTAAGGCTTGATTCCCATGTTTGGGATACGTAGGCAACTTCATTCTGAAGTCCAGCCATAAAACAATTCAAATTCAATTGTGTCCATGAAATGGTTTTGATCATCTTTGCCTTCTCTGTATCCGAGAGTTCGGTTGTGTTCGTCGCTCTGAGGACTGACTACAAGTACACTGCGATGCTATCCAAACAAGGGGCAACTTTCCGTTGCCATTCAAAACGTCGTGGTGTCACTTCAAACAAGGGGCAACTTTCCGTTGCCATGCAGTGTCCTCCAGACAAGGGGCAATTTTCCATTGCTTATGGATCCGAGGTTACGCATCTCAAGAGCAGGTTCCGTGCTTGTTGAGCATTGACCGTTTGCAAAAAATAGTTTTTGAGAATTTTTACTGAGGTTGACTAATTCTCTCGAAAATTATTCCATCTTTTCCAAAAACTGGACCATTTTCTTGGACCCAAAAAAGGAAAATTTTCAGTGCTCATAGCCTGACTTGTATGATTTTAAATAAAAAAGTTGAATAAGCATGTTAATCTAACTTTCATGTTGGTCAAAATTGTTTTAAAACCAAAAAATGGTCAAAATGATGAACTAGGGGCACAGTTGAGTCAGGTGTTCTGTCTTTTCCCCATCATCAACATACTTGCCAAGAAGGGCACTCCACCTGCCAAAAGAGGCTGGCAATCAAGTCAATAACAAAGGGCTGAAAGCTCTCCCGTCCTCCAAGCAGCGAGGTATCAAGCCATGTGCGAAGCATAAATTGGAATGGGGCGAGATGTTCCACTTCCTCATCTGGACAGATCTAACCACGTCCAAACTCCCCAGCAGGGCATCATCAACCGATGTCAGCTGTAGATCTGCTGCACATCCAGCCGCATCGCAACCCTTCTGTGGGAAAGTTCACTGTTGTGCGCAGAAGAAAAAGAGTCTGGCGGAATGCTAGGGGCAAGACCCCGCAACTTTCTATTTATCCATCAACCACCCAGGGGAGGGATTGAAAATGAGAGATTGAAGAATAGAGAGATGTGCGTTGAGAGAAAAAGTGAGAAAAGGGCTTTTTCGTGAGAAACAGAGCTTGAGGGCCGAGTGATGTGAGAATCACAAATGAGAAAGGGTGGGAAATAATACCCATTGAAATAGGCTCCCTGTGTGCATTTGAGTCTTTCGTTGCATTTTGTTTTCCTCGATTCTTGCTTTGAGTCGTTCCGAGCGTGTCTCGATGTGTTTAGGTTGTTTACCTATCATTTTCCGTTGTTGAGTCTTTTTCGCTGTGTTCAGTCGTAGGCTCAATACCCGGTTAAGAACTCATTTCTTAATTTCAAAAAAAAAGAAATCAAATCATCTTGTGCTCAGAGTGCTGTGCCATTCTCCACATTTGTGCAAAAAAAGGAATTTGTTCTTTCAAAAACTGCAGGGTTCAACCCAGGTCGTGTGAGAACAGTAGAACCAGGACCTATCTGAAGCTATAATGGTTCCGGGCTGCCAAGCAAAAGAAAAGAGGGAAAATTGAAGCATCTGAGTGTGTTTCGCCTTCAGCAAATTCCGTGATTGTACTCCGGATGTACCTCTTCAAGCCTTGTCAATACTACCGAAGTATGAGTGTGCCTCTACCTCAAGTGTAAGCCTGCTTCAAGTCAGAACGGCAATTAAAGCAGCAACAGATATTATTCCTCTCTAATATGAACAGGGTGTGCCCGTTCTTGAGATGAATCGTGACCCCTCCAAGAGGTAAATCGGAGGTTGCGTTTGGAGTTTGGTCTCCTTAAGGCTTGCAATCCCTTATTCGGCATTTTGTTTCAAATATGCATTGTGATGCATGTTCCAACTGCATTGTTATGCACCTTTTTCACTTGCATTGTCATGCACATCCACTGGCATTGTTATGCTCACTCGTTGCATTGTTATGCACATCTATCTAGCATTGCTATGCTCATTCGTTGCATTGATATGCACCTTTTTTCACTTGCATTGTTACACACATCTACCTGCATGGTTATGCACCTTTTTACTTACATTGTTGATTTTTCCTCTCTTGCGTGTGATACGCTGAGAGATGACCTTTCTTCTCTTGCGTGTGATACGCTGAGAAATCTACCTTTTCCTCTCTTGCGTGTGATACGCTGAGAGATGATCTTTTCCTCTCTTGCATGTGATATGCTGAGAGGTCTACCTTTTCCTCTCTTGCGTGTGATACGCTGAGAAATCTATCTTTTCCTCTCTTGGATGTGATATGCTGAGAGGTCTACCTTTCTTCTCTTGCGTGTGATACGCTGAGAAATCTATCTTTTCCTCTCTTGCATGTGATATGCTGAGAGGTCTACCTTTCTTCTCTTGCGTGTGATACGCTGAGAAATCTATCTTTTCCTCTCTTACGTGTGATACGCTGAGAGATGATCTTTTCCTCTCTTGCATGTGATATGCTAAGAGGTCTACCTTTCCTCTCTTGCATGTGATATGCTAAGAGGTCTGCTTTTCTTCTCTTGCGTGTGATACGCTGAGAAATCTGCCTTTTCCTCTCTTGTGTGTGATACGCTGAGAGATGATCTTCTCCTCTCTTGCATGTGATATGCTGAGAGGTTTACCTTTCTTCTCTTGCGTGTGATACGCTGAGAAAGTTACCTTTCCTCTCTTGCGTGTGATACGCTGAAAGGTTTACCTTCTTCCCCTCCTGTGTGTGATACGCGGAGAGATGTTATGTGTTAGACTCCGGGTACTCTCGGTAGTCACTTTTAGCTTTCTCCGCGCAAGACACCGTGAGAATTGCATAATTTTCTTACATCCTTTCTGCATGAGATGTAGGTTGGTTCACGTTTACTTGCTTGCATAGCATTCGCTTAAAATGTTGCATTTATTTTGCATAATTGCTTCATCACAACATCCTTTGCATGATCATAAGTTATGCACTTGCATTGTGCATCACTTTGCATCCTGCCCCTGAACTACGCTGGTTTGATTCCTTGCAAAGGGATACGTAGGCAGCCTGCGGGCACAACCATTTATCTATCTATACTTTGATTATTAGTCCAAGTCTTCGGCCCTGTCAAAAATGGGTCGTCTCGGGGCTTTGACATTCACTCCCGTCATTGTTATGACTTTCGAGTTCTGTCAAAGAGGGGCAACTGTAGACACCCCATTTTTGACCGTCCTCAAGACTTGGACGTCGCCGCTTGAACACTCGGTGATCATCCATGTTCGTGTTCGTTTGGAGTTCCCGGAGTTCTCGGCTCGCGCGCCTTGCCTCAGGACCTCCGAACTTGACCGTTTTGTGTCCGGTTTTGCACCAGACACCTGTGTTTTGCCTTAGAGGGGCAGGGAATGCCTTGTGAGGCATCCCCACACACCACCGGCTGTGGCTAGAGGTCACCGGCTGGCTGTAGTTGCCACCGGCACTATATTGTGCCGGTCGGCACTATTTTGTGCCGGTCGGCACTCATTTCGGCAAAATGACCATTTTGCCCTGCCGACCACTTTACAGTTGTTTTCTGAGATATTTTCAGACAGCTGTATGCCTTTTGTTTCCCCTCCATACACGTGTATGGAGGGATGGGCCCTTGGATGACTTAGTTTGTAAGTCTTTGTTGCCTATACAAGAGAAGGCTCTTCTCTTGGCTCAAGGGTTAGCCTTTTGAGAGCCAAAACCAGAGCATTATACATATATCTCTGATATACATCCATATATATATATATACCTCCCTCTCTCTCCTCTTGTGTGTGTGTTTTTAGGCCAAAAAGTGTAGTTTTACCTCATTTTTGCTCCTTTACACACACCATTACACCTTAGCTCGAGATTGAGAGACTTAGGAGGTTGTTTGTGTTGGTTTTGGACTGGTTTTGAGCATTAGAGAGTGGCTGCAACCTCTGTTTTTTCGAGGGATCATCAAGGGTAAGAATCTTGCTTTATATTCCCCATTCTTGCAACCTTTTTCTACCCTCTTTACTTTGTGTTTTTGAGTTTGTGTTTAAGATAAAAAGTCTTGTTTTTACTTGTTCTTGAACCTTCATTAAGGTCCTTTTTTGGTTTGAGCAAAGATCCATCCTATTAGGCCTTATATGGCCACTTTTGGTGCCTTTGCTTAAGCCCTCTTTGTTTGGTGTTCTTTGGCCTTCTCACCACTGAAAACCAGTGGGTTTTCAGTGGTGAGAATGATTTTTTTGAGTCTCATATAGGGGAGGGACACCCCTCTCCCCTTGGTCCTTTACTTGCCTTTGTTTTGGGCTCATAGCATAGCATGCATGAATGTTTGTATTTGCCTTCATTTCAGAACTTTTTAGGGTGTTTTAGGTCACATCTAACCTCTGTTTTTGGTCGGATTGATGGCCCTTAGAATGTATCTTGTGCTTGCTTTGAAATGCCCTTTTATGCTTAGAGACATGCCATGCTTTTAAGCTTTGACTCTTGCATGTTTTAGCTTGGTTTCATGGAGGTTTTAGCATCTCTTTGCCATGTGAAGGGTTGTGAGCCACTGTTTTGGCCATGTTTGGCATGCTTAGCATGGTTGTTTTGCCTATTGGCTTGTAAACTTTGCTTGTATGGAACTCTAACATGTTTAGCTTGCATCATCCTCATGATTTGGCATCATTGTAGGTGGTATTTCAGTCCCCATTCCATGTCCAAATACCTTCGTTTTATCATCCTATCCATGTTTTGACTTGTTGGTCTTTTATGTCTTCAAGAGAGCATTGTGCGTGCTTCCATGTTTAATGCATTTTGGGGGGTGCCATGAGGGGATTTGGGTGCCATTTTGCATGATAAAAACCTGTTTTGGTTGCCTAACATGTGCCATGTTTGGCCTTGTTAAGTGGTGGTTCAATGCCCCACTTTGTGCCTTAGCCTTAAGCCTTATGGCTTGCATGCTTGTGTAGCATCTTGCTCTTGTTTTGAGGCATGTTTTGCCTGCTTTTTTAGGGAGTTTGAGGGCTGCCCTCTATGGCTTAAGTCCATTATTGCATGCTTGTACCTCGGTTGTTGCATGTTTGATTAATGAGGCCTTGAGTGTATGCTAGTTCCATGCTTAATTGGTCCATGTTGCATGACATTTGTACCTTGCATACTTTAGCTCTTTGCATGCTTAACATGATAGGTTGCATTGCATTTGAGCCATGTTGCATACTTGCATTTCATAGTTTGGCTTGGGATTGTCAAGCCAAGCATGAGGATCGAGAGGAGTTCACACTTTGAGTGGTGAAACTTGTCTCCATCCTCAAGTCACCAAGACCTTTGACTAACACATGATAAGGTTTTGGATTTCATCTTTTGTGTTGCATGCATTTCAATTAAAACATGCAATTTTGGTTCCTTAGGTTATCATGCATCAAATGCATCATTGATGGCCCTAGAACCAAGGGTCATGCCTCCTTGAGTCCCCAAGCATGATAGGAGGCCACGGCCATGCTTACATATGCCCAAAAACCATGCCTTGCACTGCTGTTTTTGCTGCTGCTGTCAAACTGTCCTCTGCAGGAACTTTCTGCCGACCGGCAGTATAATGTGCCGATCGGCACTTTGTTTATGCCGATAACCACCATAAGAAGCCGATGGCCAATCCAAGCAGCCGATGAGCTCTTCCCCTAGCCGGTGGGGTATTTCAGATCATTTGGGAGGTATTCTGAAACTTTGGAAATTTTTGGAGAGGCAGGGCAGTGAAAACAGAACCAGCAGTGGCACGGTACGGGTTTTCCGGGCAAGTCGGATCGAGCATCCATCATTCGCGCATCCCAAGGCAGGGCTGAGGCCCCCATTGCATTTATTTTGCTTTAATTTTAGTAATTAGAATTTGTAATAATTGATTCATTTATTCGTTGGACTGTATTATTATTTTGGTCCCTCCGAGCGAGGGCAAAATTGTAATAAGTGTGCGTGAGTGGATGTATGTCTTCCAACCCCCATTTCTTTCTAACCCTTTTATTTACCTGCTTATGGTAATGGACTAGGGCATGTTTATTTTAGCATACCTTATGCAATGCATGCGTGCATTCATGCATTTGTTTACATACATCAGGCTCGGCACATCATGCAAACCGAATCGTACTTTCAATTCCAAATTGAATACGTGATAGTTGTTGCATCTCATGTGCCATGTTTAGGGTTAGCCGAGCCTGTTTAGATTACACTCAGTATGTGTCGCATTAGCCACTTAACATGAACTAGGTCATGCATGTTTGCTAACTAGTTCTTTGTTTTGTACGAGTCGATGTAAGTTTTTATGGCTTTAGCATATCGCATGCGTGTGAATGTTTACCATGACAGTATGCTTGCCATGCGGCTAAGTGCTTACATGATAAACTGTTTGAATGCCTGTGGGTGGAGGTTGGATTGCCTGAGTTGGAACAACTCGTTGAAATCCGAATTTTAGCCTACTTGCGAGTAGCAAAAACTAACACGTTTTTCAAGACAAAACGCATATGCAATGTTTATTTCCAAATTAGGCAATCTAGTCTATACTTTTGTATTGTGCGCATCACGTAGTAAATTCTAGGCTAATAATCGGCATAAGAACGCATAAAGTTTTCAAGAACGGATATCACGGTTAGTAGAGGCCGGTCTTCGGACCGGGCGAAAGGGGGTGCTCATAGCTGACCTTCCCCGATCGTACCCAAGCTCCCGAGCCGAGGCATTTGGTGATGACGGACACGTGGCCTTCGGCACCGAGTCAGGGTTTCCTAAATTTCCCATTTTAAAATATTTAGGTGGCGACTCTGTAATCTGGCAAAGCAGTCCATGTTTGGCACTACTTTCCAAAATCTATTTTTCTTCAAAACGATTTGCCGGATTTGGACTCTTTGGTTCAGATTTAGAACCGACACAAATCGAGTCCGAACTGTAGTGACCCCAATATGAACGGAACGGGACCTAACCCTCCCGGGGCGTTCGGGGGACGTCTACAGTAGGCCATTTTGCCCATTTCGGAGCTCGGTTCCCGATTTTCGGAGCCGTCAGGCCGTGTGCCTCGGTTCGGGACCGCCTAACTACCTCTGTTTGCTCCGGTTTCTGGCATGCATCTTATTTACTCCCTTTTGAGGGACACTGTGGTCTGAGAGACCCACTTTGTGGTCGAACACCACTCCCGGTGCCTAACAGTCAGTTTTCGGGGCCTCGGACTGCGCGTTTCGGCCCCCGAACCTTCATTTTGCATCGGTTTTCGTTCATTTTTGGCAGGGACCTCTGTTTCATCACCAGGAAGGTCATAGAAGGGTGGGAGGCCAGTAATTGTTTCAGCGACTAGTTATATTCCTTCATCGCCCTCCGATGCCCATTTTTCTCACTCCAAAGCCAATGTTGACCACCCTAAGGCCACTTTCTTCAGCTCCAAACCCCATATTTGTGTTGTACACACCTGAGAGGACACAAATATCACATGGTCGGCCAGTAATTCCATTTGACCCTTTTGAACCCCTTTGAAAAGTGGGTTGTTCTCTCTCCTGGTTCATAGTTGCCAATTTTTGACCACAGGGTTGTGTTGAGGGCACCTAGGAGGACATTAATTGGTGGTGGCCGGCCACTAATTCAACTTGGCCTTTTTGACCCCTGGCCGGCCGGCCATGGGAGGTGGCCGGCCGGCCACCTGCAGCTTCAAAACCTGGCCGGCCTTGCTCCTCTCAGTGAGTACATTACAGATGTATACTTTTTTTTCCCCCAAAACCTGTATCCGGGGGGGACAACTTTTGGGGGGAAACTTGGCTTGTTTCCCCCCCATTTTTTCCCTCCTTTTCTGCCCCTCTTTGGTCCATATAACCAGCCTCCAGCATTGGTGAAAAGGGTTGGAAAATTCACTCTTGGAGCTTGCATACACACCCCTCTCTTTTCCTTCCATTTCAAGACCAAAATCATCCAAGTTCCCACCCCTTTCTATACCACTACCTAGCACCACCACCACCACTACATTTCCAGAAGCTTGGAGGTCTTCTCAGAGGCTAGGAGGCAGCTTTTCTTGGTCCAAGAGGTAGCAAAGGATTGGTCTTCAAGGGTGAGTTGACTTCTCCCTCTTTCTAGCTCATTTTTGCAAGTTTTCTTAGCCCCTTTTGCTTGCTGTTTTGAGCTCCGACCAAAACTGAAAATGTCATTTTTTTGAGCACATTTTTCTATTTCATTGAGGGTCTTACCCTGTTTGGGACCTCCATCTTGCACTTGCTTCAATATCCTTTTGTATGCCATTATCTTGCATAGTATTTTTGGCCTATGTGTAATCTGTTTTGAGGCATGATATAAACTGTAACCAAGCTTATTTTGAGCCCTTCTTCAACATTGAAGAAGGGCTTACTACTGTTTGGGACCTCCATGTATCACTTGCCATTGTACCCCTCTTTGGTCCCCATTTTTGCATGATTTATTGGCTTATTGAGCTTCTATTTTTGGACCTTGGTCCGAACTGAAAAGAGGCTTATTTTGTCCCCCTCTTCATATTTCATTGAGGTCCTATGGCTGTTTGAGACACCCTTTGTATACTTCATGTTGTAGCCCTCTTGGTGGCCTCATTTTGCATGATATTTTGAGCCTATTTGTATACTGTTTTGGGGCTGGTGATAAACTGTAAAAAGCCTTATTTTGGGTCCCTCTTCAATATTGTTGAAGGGCCCTCACTTTTTTGAGACCTCCATGCACCACTTTCTTCTTTGCCCCTTGGTTGGCTCATTGCTTGCATGAGATCTTTGGCATAGTTGCATCTGTTTTTGGGACCTGTCATAAACTGTAATACATCATATTTTTGGCCCCTATTCAATATTTCAGAAGGCCCCTTCCCTGTTTGGGGCCATAATTTGTGACTTGCTTCATTACCCCCCCTGCGGAGCCCATTTTTGTATGCTAATTTAGCCCTACTTGGGCCCACTGTTTGGCCTCACTCTAAACTGTAAAAATTCTTGTCTCGGGGATGCCTTGCTTCTGTCTTTTCATTTCATATTCAAATTATGTATGCATTGTATAGTTATAGGCCATTTCATGCGCCAAAACCCGTGTTTCGGGACTCGTTTCATGCATCGGGTTTCATTTTACCGAGTTTCGGGGCTGTTTTGCATCTCATTTTACCTCTAATTTTTGCATGATAGTATGCCATTTTTTGTGTTTTGCCATGTCTTGTTAGAGTGGCATTCCGTGCCGTAGGTTCGGTTCTCGGTTTGCGTGCACGCATGCACGCATCTTGAGTTGTCTCATTTTCATCATTATGGCCTCTCATGTGAGTGTGGCTGAGGTCCACTCATGTTAGTGTAAGTCCATATTGCATTGTGTATGCCATTTCATTCCATAGCATTGTGTATGCTAGGTTGTATATTAGCGCATTGTGTATGCCATGTTTCCTCGTGCATCGTGTATGCCATTTCATAGCCTTTCGCATGTTAGGTTGTATCTTAGTTGCATTTCATGCATATCATGCATATTGCATCGTGTTTGGGATAGGAGTTAGCCCGGGCACGGGAAACGAGATACGTTCCGTACTCCAAGTGACGGAACGTGTCTCAATTCCCCAGTCACCGACACTCCGGATTATCCATGATGGAGTTAGGTTTTGTTGTATTTTTATATGCATTCATTTCATATTGAGTTGTGCAATTCGACTCCTCGGCCATCATGCATCGATATGCATGATTGGTGGCACGAGGATCGAGACATGCATACATTTGTGAAAATACATTGCCATGCCCCTTTCCTGCTCTCTGTTGCATCAAAATAAAGAATCAGTAACTTTTCGGAGCTTGGCACGCATTTCAAGAACAGATGCAAACAGAGGCTAATTGGGGCATCGTCATGGATTTCCGCACAAAGGCAACCCGAACATGCATCATTCATCACCCGGAGCGGAATCAAGGCAGTCCTTGGCTTGCATGCCAGTTTTATAGCTTTCTTAGTTAATTTGTTAATTAATTAGGAATTTGTACATTATTTGGACTGTATTATTTGGACTATACTATTTATTTCGGACTGTATATTATTTTATTCGGACCCTCTGCGTGAGGGCAAAATTGTAATAAGTGTGGGTGAGTGTGATGTATGTCTTCTAATCCCACGTCTTTCTTCCCTTTTATTTACCTGCTTATGATGGTTAGATTAGGACATATTTCAATTAGCATACAGTATGATAGCATGTTTGCATTCATTCATCTGTTTTACATGCACCAGGCTCGGCGCATTATACTAACCGCATTTGTATTTCAATTCCAAGTTGAATACATGATAGCTGTAGCATTCCATATGCCATGTTTAGGATAGCCGAGCCTGCTATAGTTGCATTTTTGCATGTGTTGCATTAGGCAATTCTGTATATTTAGGATCATGCATGATTTCTAATGAGTTTCTGTTTTGGCTTAGAGTACTTGGTGAGTTTTTATGCTTTAGCATCCTTGCATGCGTGTGAGTGACTGCCATGATAACATGCTTACCATGAGACTATTTGCTTATGTGATATAACTGCTTGAATGCCTGTAGGTGGAGGTTGGGTTATTTGGATTGGAACAATTCATCAAATGTTTGTTTTAAAGCCCACTAGATAGTGGCAAAATCATGTTTTCTTAAGCCCACCCGAGGGTGGCAAATCCACGTCTTAGCCTACTTGCGAGTAGCACCATCAAACCATTTTCAAACAAACAAGCATGAAATGTTTTGTTCCAATTCAGGCGATCCAGTCTATACTTGTATGTTGTGCGCATCACATAGTAAATATAGGCTAATAACCGGAATAAGAACACACAATGTTTTCAAAAATAGACATGATGGTTAGTAGAGGCCGGTCTTTGACCGGGTGAGCGGGGGTGCTCACATAGTGACCTTCCCCAATCGTACCCAAGTTCCCGAGCCGAGGCAACTTTGGTGATGACGGATACGTGGCCTTTGGCACCGAGTCAGGGTTTTCTAAATTTCCCATTAAAAAACATTTAGGTGGCGACTCTGTATCTGGCAAAGCAGTCCATGTTTGGCACTTCTTTTCAAAAAAATCTGTTTTCAAAATCGATTTGCCGGATTTGGACTCTTTGGTTCAAGATTAAGAACCGTGACATTTGAGTCCTTGAACTGTAGTGACCCCAATATGAACGGAACGGGACTTAACCCTCCCGGGGCGTTCGGGGACGTCTACAGGTGAACAGATAGAAATTCAAAATCACATATTTTCACCTAATGGCACACAAAATCATATTAAACACATAATCATGCTCATGTTAAGGACTAATTAACATATTGCGGAACAGGGATATCACAGTCTTCCCCCTTTAGGAAGTTTGGTCCTCCAAACTTATTTTACCTTCGTCGGGAAACAAATATGGATAGCGTAGTCACATTTCCTCATCTTTTTTCCATATAGCATCCGTCCCATAATGTTCTTTCCATTCCACTTTCACCATTGGGATGGACTTGCTTCTCAGTTGCTTCACTTGTCGATCAACAATTCGTTCCGGCCATTCGACATATTCTATATTTTCATCAATAGCTACCTGGTGATAATCAATCACATAGAACAGGTCTCGGAGATAACCTCTCAACATCGGCACATGAAACACGTTATGAATTTGTTCAAATCCCGGTGGCAAAGCGACTCTATAAGCAACTGGACCAAGCCTTTCCAAAATCTGAAACGACCCAATGTAACGGGGCGATAACTGGCCCTTCTTTCCAAACCTGACTTGGCCTTTCATTGGGGACACATGGATAAACACGTGGTCACCGACCTCGTACTCAAGAGGTCTTCTTCGAACATCTGCATAATTCTTTTGTCGGTCCTGAGTTGTTTTGAGCCTTTGCCGAATGGTTTTGATCTTTTCAGAAGTGTCTTGCACAATTTCAGGCCCAAGTAAAGCTCTATCCCCAACTTCTGTCCAACAAATTGGTGATCTACACCGCCTACCATATAAAGCCTCGTACGGTGCCATACCGATGCTAGAGTGGAAGCTGTTATTGTATGCAAATTCTACAAGTGGCAAATAGTCTTCCCAACTCCCTTAAAAATCTAAA
Source organism: Camellia lanceoleosa (assembly GCA_025200525.1). Lineage (NCBI taxonomy): Eukaryota > Viridiplantae > Streptophyta > Magnoliopsida > Ericales > Theaceae > Camellia > Camellia lanceoleosa. The sequence goes on from CM045759.1 coordinate 102,259,156, forward strand.
GCACACATTCGAAGCATATCTTCCAAAGTCTGTATTGTTCGTTCTGATTGCCCATCTGTCTGTGGGTGGAATGCAGTACTGAACCTTAGTTCTGTCCCCATAGCTTCCTGTAAACTTTTCCACAATCTAGATACAAATTTCGGATCTCTATCCGACACAATGGATGCCGAAACTTCGTGTAAACGGACGATCTCATCAACATAAATAGTAGCCAGTCTATAAGCATTAAACATGGTTCTAACTGGTAGAAAATGTGCAGATTTAGTCAGTCTATCAACTACAACCCAAATAGAATCCATACCTCGAGAGGTCCAAGGTAGGCCAACAACGAAATCCGTAGTCATATGTTCCCACTTCCATTTAGGAATAGAGAGAAGTTGAAGTAGACCGCCTGGTTTCTGATGTTCAGCTTTGACTTGCTGACATTGAAGACATTTGGACACATATTCTGCAATTTCTTTCTTCATTTTAGGTCACCAATAGGTTTGTTTCAAATCCTAATACATTTTATTGTTACCCGGATGCATAGTAAACACAGATCTGTGGGCTTCATCTAAAACCCTTTTCTTTTGTTCCGGAATATCTGGGACACATATTCTGTTTCGAAATGTTAACACTTCATTCTCAATGCCAAACTCTGCTTTCGGACTTGTCTCAAATACATTAATCACTTTCTTGAGGAATTCATCCTCTTTCTGCTTCTGCTTGATTTCGTCAATGATTACCGGCTCGGCTATAATAACGGCTATCAGTCCGTCCTGTTCACACATTACCACTTTAATTTCAGATTTTTCAAAATCTTGCAAGATCTCTTTCTGTTCAGTAAGCAAACAAGCCATACTCCCCGTTGATTTTCTACTCAAGGCATCAGCGGCTGTATTAGCTTTCCCCGGGTGATACTGAATCTCCAAATCATAATCCTTTATCAACTCTAGCCATCTTTTCTGCCGCATATTCAACTCTTTCTGTGTGAAAAAGTATTTTAAACTTTTGTGATCCGTGTAAACTTCACACTTTGCTCCATACAGATAATGCTGCCAGATTTTCAAAGCAAAAACAACTGCGGCCAATTCTAGGTCATGTGTTGGATAATTCTTCTCATGTGGCCTCAACTGTCGGGAGGCGTAAGTAATAACCTTTCCGTTCTGCATTAACATACAACCCAAACCTTTATAAGACGCATCACTGAAAATTACAAAGTTCTCCGTACCTGAAGGTAGTGTCAAAATTGGTGCAGTGGTCAATCTTGTTTTCAATTCATAAAAGGCTGATTCTCTTTCATCGTTCCACTCAAAAGGTTGCCCCTTGCGTGTCAGTTGGGTAAGAGGCACAACTATTTTCAAGAAATCTTTCACAAACCTCCTGTAGTACCCAGCTAACCCCATAAAACTGCGGACTTCTATTACATTGGTCGGTGTAGGCCAATTCACAATCGCCTCTATTTTCTGTGGGTCCACTGAAATCCCTTCCTTGTTAATCACATGCCCTAAGAAAACAACTTCATCCAACCAAAACTCACATTTCTTTAGTTTAGCAAACAATTTCCTTTCTCTAAGTATTTGCAGGACAGTTCTCAAGTGATGTTCATGTTCAAGTCTATTCTTGGAGTATATCAAAATATTATCAATAAAAACCACAATAAATTCGTCAAGGTAGGTTTTAAAAATTCAGTTCATTAAGTCCATAAATGCTGCCGGAGCATTAGTCACTCCAAATGGCATAACAAGAAACTCAAAATGTCCATATCTCGTTTTGAATGCGGTTTTCTCAACATCTTCTGCTTTAACTTTCAGCTGATGATACCCAGATCTCAAATCAATCTTAGAAAACACCTGTGATCCCTGCAACTGGTCAAATAAGTCATCAATATGGGGTAGGGGATATTTGTTCTTTATTGTTACCTTGTTCAATTCCCGATAATCGATGCACAGGCGTAGGGTTCCATCCTTCTTTTTCACAAATAATACTGGTGCACCCCAAGGTGAAGTGCTAGGTCGAATAAACCCCTTGTCAAGCAGATCTTGCAACTGTTCTTTCAATTCTTTCATTTCGGCAAGAGCTATTCTCAGAGGAGTCTTGAAAATAGGTGGGTGCCCGCGATTTCAATAGTAAACTCTATCTCCCTATCTACCAATTCCCCTGGTAATCCATTTGGAAACACATCTGAAAATTCTCTAACAATAGGGATATCATTCAACTCAACATTCACGGATTGTTCAGACAACACATAGCATAAATAACCCTGGCACCCCTTCTTGATTAGTTTATATGCTTTCATTGCAGATATCAAATAAGGTGGAGGCACTACCCCATTACCCACAAACACAATTTCCTTATGTTTTGGTGGTTTAAACACAACCCGTTTTGTCACACAATCAATGGTGGCACAATATTTGGTCAACCAATCCACGCCCAAAATTACATCAAAATGCCTAAAGTTCAAGGGCAACAAATCTACATATAAGATAGCATCCTCAATACGCATGTCACAAAACTGGTATATGGATTCACATAATACAGATTCCCCAGATGGAGCAGACACACATAGCAGATATGACAGTAATTCTAGAGGTCTATTCAGTCTAGATGCAAATGCACATGTTACAAATGAGTGTGTTGATCCAGAGTCAATTAACGCAAATGCATCCTGATTACATATAAAAATAGTACCTGAGACAACTGCGTTGGCATTCCGGGTATCGCGCCCGGAACAAGCGTAAAGACTCTCCCTTGTCTCATGGTATCTCCGGCGGGAGTAGATCTTGTAGCATTTCCTGGTTTTGGGGCTGATGCTGTCGAACTAGCAGCAAGTTTTCCACTGTTCTGTTTGTAATCTCTGGCCATGTGCCCCTGTTTACCACAATTAAAACAAGCTCCTGACACATGGTAACAAACCCCACGATGCCTGTTACTACAAATAGTACACAACGGGGTTGTATCTCGGGAAGAATTTGAAGTATTCGAGGAGCCTATATTTTGCTTCTTTGAAAACTTCTTCTTTGAAAAGAAGCCCTGCCTGTTACTGCCCTTCCAGTTAGTTGTCGGTTTAGTTTGTCTAGCTATATTAGCTTCTGATAATATGGCCCCGTCTAGTACCCCAATGTAGGTTTCCAGCTTCAAGACATTCACCCTCTCTAGAATGTCGCTTCGAAACCCGCCTTCAAAATGTCTCGCCTTCTTATAGTCTGTATCAATCACGTGTGGCGCAAACTTGGCCAATTCAGTGAATTTGGCCTCATACTCGGCTACAGTCATACTGTTTTACTTCAGTTCTATGAATTCTGCCACCTTCCTATCCCGGACACACTGCGAGAAGTACTTGTCATAGAAAATTTCCAGAAATTTTGGCCAATCAGCATCTTTGTAATTCTCACGCATTAACATCCACCATCTTCTTGCTTCGTCTTCTAGCATAAAGGTGGCTTGAAGCACTTTTTGTGTCTCTGAACACGGGAATACTTCAAATAGTTTTTCGATGCCGAGGACCCAAGCTTCAGCTTTCAAAGGATCTAATCCACCATGGAACTGTGCTGGTTTCATTTTCTTGAACACTTTGGTGAGAGCTATGATTCGGTTATCATTCTGATTATCTGGCACATGAGGTGCTGGCGGTGGAAGTGGAGGATGTGGCTGCTGCCACTGTTGTTGCCATTCCTGTTGTTGTCTCAATGTCTCTGCCATTTCTTGAATCAGTCTTTCCATTCTATCCAGTTTGGCAGTAGAAGATTTCTCTATCTTATCACCTCTTGTTCTCACCATCTGATTAAACTTACATTATACTTTATACAAAAGATACATAGGTATGCATATACTAAAGAGCATACCTAATCAAATGATTTGAAATGCAAGTTGTTCACAAACTTATAACACATAGTTGTTCACATCTAACAGTTAAGCGTATTCTTGATGCTTTCAGATTCGTACTTATCACATGAATGCATCCTAGATCTTTTCTAGACGCTTATTGCTCTTTTGGACAAGTGTGTGAGTTATTAACTCGTGCTCTGATACCACTCTATCACGACCCGAACCCGCCCCTATGGGTTAGGGCCATAACCGGCCAGTAATCAAGGGATCACCTACGGCCTCAAACCAATTAAAACAAAACTCATCAGAGTAAAGGGGCCAAACGGAAGCAAATTTAAAACTTTGTCCATAGAGTTGTGCTTATATGCACACCATAACATTCCAAACATTTATATGTTAATAACTCACATCAAACTATGAACTAACACAGAACACTGTACAAACAGGATCATACAAGTTTCAGTCAGTCGAACCCAAGACTTATATACAAAAATAGTCTAATGCTTTCGCCATCATAACAAAACTATCAACAAAGGACGAAGGCGAAGACAGTCTCGTGCGGGAGACGTTTGGGCTGACTCCTTAAAACTTTGACTGTTTCTCATAATTTCATCGAGGCTGGTTCTAGACATCCCTTGGCTCACCTACACGTACATGAATGAGCGTGAGCGAAAGCCCAGTGAATAATATCAAACGAGGAAGATACATAAGCAATTTTTGAAATAGTTACAGCAGACGGCCTTCTGCCCAATCGTTTATGTCAATCAGCCTTCGGCCCAATCATTTATGTCAATCGGCCTTTAGCCTAATCATTTATGTCAATCGGCCTTCGGCCTAATCATTCATGTCAATCGGCCTGCGGCCCAATGTAGACACCCCATTTTTGACTGCCTTTAAGACTTGGACGCGACTGATGGTTTACATGGTGGAGAAAGGTGTGCAGGGGAAAAGTTCAGTTTCTTCGGTAAGGAGAGAGTCAAAGCTCAACTTCATACCCCTTTTTGGACCAAAACAATCTTGATCAAATTATTTTAGACCTTAAAACCCTCTCTTTCAAAATGTTTTTGAAATAAAGTTTCTACGATGTTCCGACGCTCGCATTTTGTTAAATGTCGCGCCTTTCGGTAAACTGAGCAAGGACAAAGTGGAAATGAATGAAAGAGAGATGAAATCTTTGAAAAATCTTTCAAAACACCTTACTTAGGGGTTTGAAGTTGAAGAAAAGAGGATAAGAGGGAAGAAATCCAGTTGGGGGAGAAAAGAGGCATGAACCGTTAAGAAAGAGTCGAGCAGCCCTCGCCGAATCGGGCCTATTCATTTGCATACTTGGAATCAAGCTATGAGGCCACCACCGTTGAAAATTAGACTTTCGGGGCTTCATTTTTCACTCAAGAATCTCCTAAATCCAATTCCGGACGGGGGAGATATAGTTGATTGAAGTAGGGCATCACTCCGGTTGGACCGAAATCTGCGTGGCTTCACCAAAAAGGGCATAACTTTTTCCATAGGAGGAATTTTAATGCAAGGTTTACGCCATTGGAAAGCTAACTTCCGGGGCTTCAATTTTGACACTTGAACGGCCATCATTGGACTTCCCTATCACTGGCCGGCCACCCTTCTTTCCGGAAGACCCATTTTTTTTCTTGAAAAGTAGCAGGCCGGCCAGAAAATGTAGCAGGCCGGCCACTTACCTAGTTGGATGACCTTTTTTGCTCTTTTGAGCTGGCCGGCCATGACCCCCTCCCGAAGTGTGTTCTAGATGTGCAATTTGTTTTCTTCTAGGCGCCCGAGGGTCAACCTTTTGGGGGGGAAACTTGAATTTGAATTTTCCCCATTTTCTTCCACTCTTTTGCCTATAAAACCAGCAGCTCCAGCTGCATTTTGAGAGGTTAAAAAAAATTGTTTTAGAGCTCTTGCATTGAATCCCTCTCCCCCTTAATTCCAAGCATCAAAACCCTTTTATTCTTGGACCATTTCTACACCACCTCATAGCACCACACCACCACCATCCATTCCAACACTTGGAGCTGGTTTTTCAGAGCTTAGGAGCACCTTTTCTCAAGCCAAGAGCTACTGAAGTTTGGTCTACAAGGGTGAGTCTTCATTTTCCCCCTTTTTGTGTTTTATTTTGTTCTATGTCTAAGCCATACTTGCTTACATTTTTGGGCTTCGACCCTAACTGAAAATAGTCATGTTTTGAGGTCTTTTTCATGTTTGATTAAGGGTCCTTCCATGTTTAAGGTCTCTAGCTACCACTTGCTTCTTTACCTCTCTTGTATGCCTCTTTCTTGCATAGTATTTTAGGCCTATTTTTGAACTGTTTTGAGCTTGGTTATAAACTGTAAAGTGGCTTGTTTTGAGTCCTTCTTCAATATTGTTGAAGGGATCTTCACTATTTGAGGCTTCCATCTGTCACTTGCCTCTTGATCCCTCTTTTGGCCTTATTTTTGCATGTTTTGTTAGCCCCTTGTGCTTGTATTTTTGGGCCCTGGTCCGAACTGTAAATAGCTATATTTTGACCCACTCTTCATGTTTGATCAAGGGTCTTTCACTGTTTGAGGCTTCCTTTTTTCTCTTTGTGTTAAAGCTCTCTTTTATGCCTTATTTTGTATAGTATTTTAAGCTTACTTATGCACTGTTTTGGGCTTGGTCATAAACTGTAAAATATCATGTTTTGGGCCTCTCTTCAATATTGTTGAAGGGCCCTCCTCTGTTTGAGGTCAGCAGCCATCACTTGCTTCTTTGTCCCTCTTTTGGCCTTTTTCTTGCATAATGTTTTAGGTCTGCTTGTGTTTATTTTCGTGGCTTGATGTAAACTGTAAAGTGCTTCATTTTGAGCCTCTCTTCAACTTTGTTAAAGGGATCTTGGCCATTTATGGCCAGAAGCTGCCACTTGCTTCTTTATCTCTCTTTCGGGGCCATTTTTGCATGTTGGTTTAGCCCTATTTGTGTTCACCTTTTGGCCTTGATTAAAACTGAAAATATTCTTGTTTTGGGACTGTCTTGATTTTGTCTTCATACTTGATGTTCAAATAACGCATGCTTTGCATAGCCATAGGTCATTCTATGTACCTAATTTCATATTTCGGGTCTCATTCCATGTATCGGGTGCCATGTTTCCATGTTTTGGGGCTGTTTTGCATCATATTTTGCTACTAAAATTTACATGCTAGTATGCCATATTCCATGCCTTGCCATGTCTTGTTAGAGTGGCATTTGGTGCCTTAGGGTCGGTCCTCAGTTTGCGTGCATGTGAGCACGTATTTCGAGTTGTCTCATTTTCATCTTATGGCCTCCTATGTGAGTGTGGCTGAGGTCCACTTGTGTTGGTGTAAGTCCATTATGCATTGTGTATGCCGTTTCATTCCATAGCATTGTGTATGCTAGGTTGTATGTTAGCGCATTGTGTATGCCATGTTACCTCGTGCATCGTGTATGCCATTTCATAGCATGTTGCATGTTAGGTTGTATCTTAGTTGCATTTCATGCATGTCATGCATATTGCATTTTGTTTGGGATAGGAGTTAGCCCGAGCACGGGAAACGAGGTACGTTTCGTACTCCGAGTAACGGAAAATTTCCCAGCTATCGACACTCCGGATTGTCCATGATGGAGTTAGGTCTTAGTTGTATTTTCATGTGCATTCATTCCATATTGAGTTGTGCAATTTGACTCAAAGATACGTGATTGGTGACACGAGGATCGAGGCATGCATACATTTGTGAAAATACATTGACATGCCCCTTTCCTGCTCTCTGTTGCAGCAAATCAAGAATCAGCAGTCTTTCGGGGCTTGGCGCATTTTCCAAAAATTATTGCAAAACAGAGGCTAATTGGGGTATCACAGTGGATTTCCGCGCAAAGGCAACCCGAATATGCATCATTCATCATCTGAAGAAGAGTCAAGGCAGTCCCTGGCTTGCATGCCAGTTTATTGTTTTTTTAGTTAATTTGGTAATTAATTAGGATTTTTGTAAATATTTGGACTGTATTATTTATTCGAACTGTACTATTCATTTGGGATTGTATATTATTCGGACCCTCTGTGCGAGGGCATAATTGTAATAAGTGTGCATGTGTGTGATGTATGTCTTCCAACCCCACATCTTTCTTCCCTTTTATTTACCCGCTTATGATGGTTAGATTAGGGCATGTTTCAATTAGCATACAGTATGATAGCATGTTGCATTCATTCATCTGTTTTGCATGTACCGGGCTCGGCGCATCATACTAACTGCATTTGTATTTCAATTCTAAGTTGAATACATGTTAGCTGTAGCATCTCATATGCCATGTTTAGAATAGCCGAGCCTGCTATAGTTGCATTTTTGCATGTGTTGTATTAGGCATTTCTGTATATTTAGGATCATGCATGGATTTCTAATCGGTTTCTGTTTTGGCTTGGAGTACTTGGTGAGTTTTATGCTTTAGCATCCTTGCATGCGTGTGAGTGACTGCCATGAATAACATACTTACCATGAGGCTAACTGCTTATGTGATATAACTGCTTGAATGCCTGTGGGTGACGGTTGGGTTGTTTAGATTGGAACAAATCATCAACTGTTTGTTTTAAGCCCACTAGATAGTGGCAAAAACATGTTTTCTAAGCCCACCCGAGGGTGGCAAATCCACGTCTTAGCCTACCTGCGGGTAGCACCATTAAACCATTTTCAAACAAATAAGCATGAAATGTTTTGTTCCAATTCAAGCGACCCAGTCTATACTTGTATGCTGTGCGCATCATATAGTAAATCTAGGCTAATAACCGGAATAAGAGCACACAAAGTTTTCAAAACTAGATATCATGGTTAGTAGAGGTCGATCTTTGATCGGGTGAGCGGGGGTGCTCACGAAGTGACCTTCCCCAATCGTACCCAAGTTCCCGAGCCGAGGCAACTTTGGTGATGACGGACACGTGGCCTTAGGCAAACGAGTCAGGGTTTCCTAAATTTCCCAAAATAAAATATTTAGGTGGCGACTCTGTATCTGGCAAAGCAGTCCATGTTTGGCACTTCTTTAAAAAAATCTATTTTCTCAAAACGATTTGCCGAATTTGGACTCTTTGGTTCAAGATTAAGAACCATAACACAATCGAGTCCGAGCTGTAGCGAGGTCCCCCGCGGGCTTGTTACACCCAATCATTTATGTCAATCGGTCTCCGGCCTAATCATTTGTGTCAATCGGCCTTTAGCCCAATCATTCGTGCCAATCGGCCTTTGGCCCAATCATTTTTGTCAATCGTTGTCCACTATTCAAATTAATGAACTTACAAAACTTACATAGAAGTAAACAGTTGGACAACAACATAATTCAAATATCTTGTTAAGATATTACTCACAGTGATCGGCTTGTGGATTTGCCCTGGAGCTTGACCCTACACATCATATAGCACATATAGGTCACAAACGATTCAATCCGTTCTTTAATTCACATATTCCTCTTTAGGCTTTATTCTTATCTCTTTAACTCAATTACAATGCTTAATGCATGCCTAAGAGTGCTTGCAAGTGAAAGAGAACGAAAAACGAAACACAAAATACACTTTAAAAATTTCAGAAAATAGGGTCTCCGCTCGAGCGTGGGATTCCCCGCTCAAGCGGACCCATTAGGTCCGCAAAAGTGTTGGTTGTATCAATTTTACGCTTGATCGTGAACTCGGACGCTCGAGCGGAAGTTCATCCTACGTAGCTCCCCGCTCGAGCGTGAACTTCCCCGCTCGAGCGGACACCATGCCTGCAAGAAAATACTGGGAGCTTGAAATCCCCACTCGAGCGGCGGTTCCCTCGCTCGAGCGGACATCAAAAATTTTGGGCTTTCCAGAATGGTTCTTGAGCTCGAATTCAACATTTTAACTAACATTTCTTGCATGCCATGGCTCAAATTTCACATATATTTATGCTAACATGATACCAACATCAAATTACAACATTTTGAAGGTCAATTCCATAAATTAAACACATGCATGGCCTATTTTCCACCAAATTCATTACCAACATTACAATTTCATGTCTTCAACACTTACACCTTTGTGAATGGCACATGCATCTGACATATAACCCTTATTCTCAACTTATGTGATGAAGAGATGGTCAAGAGCATGATCTTCAACTAAAAACTTACATGGATCAAACATTTGGTGCTCAAATATGCAAATTCAAAGTAATTACATACATGCACGCCTCTATTGCCTTTAAATTCACCAAGATGCTCTTTCTTATCATTCATCTTTGAATCTACAAAATACAACTTAAAATTCATGAGTCATGGGTTGATCACTCACCTAGGAGCTTCAAACACCCAAGCTCTAGTCAATTCTTGAGTTAAATCTTCAAATTCCCAAACCTTGAGCCAAGATTACACAATTCTCTCCCTTTCTCTCTCTATAGCTGACCCTCTCTCTATTCTAAGGCACAAATCTGATTTTTTTGAGCTCAAATGAGGGAATTGAGTGTAGTGTCATTCTTTACATAAATTCCACTAATGCAAATTTTTAATATTAAATAACTTGAGCATTATGACATTAATTAAATCTAATAAATTTTCAATTAAATTTCATCGTAGGCTTTAAAAATTATGCTAATCACTAAGGCGTAATCAATTTCGGGTTCTGTGGCCGATAAGGCTTTCAATTTAATTTCCAAAGTAGATAATCGAACAGATATTCTTACGGTGAACAGATAGAAATTCAAAACCACATATTTTCACATAATGGCACACAAAATCGTATTAAACATATAATCATACTCATATTAAGGACTAATTAACATATTGCGGAACAGGGATATCACAGATGCATTCCGAGACTCAATAATAGTATTTACATGCATTTCGATATTTTCTGTCTTATGAATAAAAAACCGATATGCACTACTATTCTTAGCATAACCAATGAAAATGCAATCAATGGTCTTAGGACTTATCTTAGTCTTTTTAGGACTAGGAATAGCCATTTTAGCCAAACACCCCCACACTTTTAAGTATTTATAAGATGGTACTCTACCATGCCACATTTCATAAGGTGTTTGATTCACTTTCTTTCGGGGTACTTTATTAAGTATATAATTAGCAGAAAGTATTGCTTCCCCTCACAAGTTCTGAGGTAGTCCAGAACTTATTAACATGGCATTCATCATTTCTTTTAAAGTCCTATTTTTCCTTTCAGCAATTCCATTTTGCTGAGGTGCGTAAGGAGCGGTGGTTTGATGAATTATTCCATGTTCTTTACAAAACTCACTAAAAGGTGATTCATATTCACCACCTCTATCACTTCTTAGTTTTTTGATTTTCTTACCGAGTTGATTTTTAACTTCTTTCTTAAATTGAATAAAAGTTTCCAAAGCTTCATTCTTGGTTCGAATTAAATAAACATAACTATATCTAATATAGTCATTTATAAAAGTGATAAAATATTTTTTCCCACCTCTAGTTTGAATTGATTTAAAATCACAAATGTCACTATGAATTAATTCAAGTGGTTCCGTACTTCTTTCAATTGAATGAAAATAAGTTTTAGATAATTTTGCCTCAATGTAAATTTCACATTTATGATTTGAATTAATGTCAAATTTAGGTAAATATTCCATATTAATTAATCTACGTAAAGATTCATAATTAACACGCCCTAATCTACCATGCCATAAATTTGAAGACTTAAGTAAGTAAGAAGAAGATGTATCTTTATTAATAACTGAGGGTACAATGGTCATTACATTTATCTTGAAAAGGCCATCAAACATGTAACCTTTTCTTACGTACATCCCATTCTTAGTAAGTGCAAATTTATCACTCTCAAATATTAGCCTAAACCCATTCTTACTCAACAAAGATTCGGAAACAAGATTCTTGCAAATGTCCGGTACATGCAGCACATTGTTGAGAGTGAGTTCCTTTCCAGATGTCATCTTAAGTATAATCTTTCCTTGTCTTTCAACTTTGGAAGTTGAGGAGTTGCCCATAAAAAATTGTTCACCGTTGTCCACTATAGAATAAGATGTGAACATCTTTTTGTCGGCACAAATGTGGCGAGTAGCATCAGTGTCCACCCACTATTCTTTAGGATTTCCGACAATATTTGCTTCAAAAACAACTACAGAAAGATTGATGTCATCTACACCATTGGAAATATTGTTCACTTCAGTCATATGGGCTTGAGCAGGCTTCTTACTTGTTTTTCTTTTGCTTTTGCTTTTGTTACGGCAATCTTTGGCATGATGTCCCTCTTTGTCACATATGTAAAATTTGCCATTAAACTTGTACTTTTTATTTTCCCCCCTTTAGAGCTTTGTGATGAACTTTCTCCAGAAGACTTTCGTTTCTTGGTTTTTAAAGCATGTTCCATCACATTTGCCTTAGACTCTATAGGATGCTTACCAACTTGCTTTTCAGAATTGCGGTTGTCCTCCTCAATCCTAAAACTCACAATTAATTCTTCCAAAGACATTTCTTTGCGCTTGTGTTTGAGGTAGTTCTTGAATTCCTTCCAGCCTTGTGGTAATTTCTTAATTAAGGCTGCAACTTGGAAGGATTCACTGAGAGATATGCCTTCTGTGTGAATGTCATGCAGGATGAGTTGGAGATCTTGAACTTGGCTGATCACAGTCTTAGAATCAACCATCACAAAGTCCAGGAATTTGCCAACCACAAATTTCTTTGAGTCGGCATCTTCCGTTTTGTACTTTTTCTTCAAAGACTCTCAAATTTCCTTTGTTGTCTTCATAGGACTGTAGACGTTGTATAATGTGTTGTCAAGTCCGTTGAAGATATAGTTCCGGCAAAGGAAATCGGCATGTTTCCAGGCATTAACCGCAGCAACCACTTGCCGGTCAGTTTCATCCTCTTTCAAAATAGGAGCATCCTCATGGAGGAAACGAGCCAAGTTCAGAGTTGTAAGATAGAACAACATTTTCTGTTGCCATCTTTTAAAATCAGTTCCTGAGAACTTCTCTGGCTTTTCACCGTGATTTACCGATACTGTCACAACAGGAAAGGGGGTTGGCGCAATTGCAGCCACCACACTAGTACTTGTTTGGGCATTTGTTTCAGTAGCCATGAATTCTAAATTATAAAACAAAATTATAACTAGAATTTATACTACACAGAAAATTAATCTAAATCCACAGAATTAAATTCTGTAAAAATAAAAGAAATAAGAATGTAACTTTTATTTTTCAATTAATTTGGAAATAAAACAAATTTTTATTTAACAAAATTAATTCCACACAGAAAATTAAATTTCTATAATACTTCAATAATTAAAAAATTGAAATAGAATTTTAATTAATGAATATTCAGAAAATAATTTCTGAAAAACCAAAATTAATTTTTGGAAAAATTTCACAAATAAATATTTTGAATTATTAATGACACTAGTATATTACTACTAATTGTCAAAGAAAATAGACAGTATATTACTACTATCTGTCAAATAGTATATAATCACTATTTGTTTTTCCAACCAGAATATTATTTTGTAAATTCACAGAAAATAATTTTTTGTAAAAGAAGAACGAGAAAGAGAAACAAACGAAAAATTCTGTAAACAGAATAATTTGAATCTGTCTTAGGATTGTTGGAACAATCTTCTGTGTAAATAAAATAAATAGAAACAAAACCAAACAAATAAATAAATAAATAACGTATCAAATTTATTTATCGAACCGAATTAAAGCTTTAAAGACCAAGTCAAATGTGTGACACTCTGTCCTTATAGACATGTTTTATTCATATTTTACCATTTTTTTCATTTCTCTTTCTAAATCTCTCCTCAAATCTCCCAATCAAACACAGAATTAATGTATTCACGAGAAGCAACTTGTTTGACATAGCTACGACTAATGATTTGGATGAGCTTGATGCTGGAACTAATGATTATTTTTTCTTTTTTTCTTTTTTTGAGAAAGGGAACTAGTGACATTTTTTTTTTAATGCTATGATGAAATTTTTTAATCTATAAAATTTTAATTTAAAGTTTTATATTATTTAAGGGTGGTTTAAAAATTAATTTTTTTTAATCTGTGTTTGGTTGAGAGATTTTGAGAGAGATTTGAAAAAGGAAATGAAAAAGGTGTATGAAATTAAGTGTAATATAGATATATTTTATTCACATTTTTCATTTCATTTTCTAAATCTCTTCTCAAATATATATTTAAAAAATATATAAAATATGAGTTTAAAAAATATGTAATAACATTTTGGCTAAAATTCAAGGTCATGTTTTGTTTGATTTTTAGAAATTTGCTTTAATTTTTTTATTTGGGCAGTGATATAGAGCTCTCTTTAGAGCTCTATACACTTGGCAATGAAAAAAAAAAAAAAAAAAATCAAGACCAGAACATCATATCAGTTGGGCCTTACCACTCCTAGAGCTCCATTAGAGCTCTTAATTTAGAACTCTGAAACATTTTTGTTTATTTGTTTGCTTTTTTTTTTTCCTAAAAAACTAAAATTTAGTTTCATAAAAAAACTAAAAAATTTAAAAACACTTAGAGCCTATTTGGTAAGGTGGCGTTTGATAACACTTACGCTTTCAGTTTATATTTATAAAAATTTAAAAAACTGTCATAAAAACTTGTTTGGTAAATATTTTGGCTTATAAACCAGTGGTTTCAGTTTATAAATTTGGCCAAAATTTGTAAACTCAAAAAATGAGTTTATGTTTTCAGTGTTTTTTTTTTTTGGACCACCCACCATTCGCCACCACCTGCCACCATTTTCCATCACCGTCTTCCGCCACCACCACCCACCACAACTCTTCACCACCGTCTTCTGCCGCCACCACCCACTACCGTCTTTCGCCACCACCACTGTCTTCCACCGCTACTTTCCACCACCACCATTTTTCGCCGCCGCCACCTGCCACCACTTTCAACCACCGTCTTCTGCCGCCACCACTCGCCACCACCCTCTACCACCATCTTCCGCCACTACCACCCGCCACCACTTTCCACCACCTTCTTCCGCTGCCACCACCTACCACTTGTCACAACTTTCCACCACCGTCTTTCGTCGCCACCACTCGTCACCACTTTCCACCACCGTCTTCTGCCGTCACCACTCGTCACCACCCGCCATCACCACCACTTTCCACCACCGTTTTCCACTGCCACTACCCGTTACCTACCACCACTTTCCACCACCGTCTTTCGCCAGCACCACCCACCACCGTCTTTTGCCAGCACCACCCACCACCCGCCACTTGCCACCATCTACCACCGCTTTCCATCACCGTCTTCCGCTGCCACCATCTGCTACCACTTTCCACCATTGTCTTCCGCCACTACCACCTGCCACCACTTTCCACCACCGTCTTCTGCCACCACCCTCCATCACTCTCTTCTGCTACCACCACCTACCATCTGCCGCTATTACCGATTACCCGCCACTCACCACCCGCCATCATCGTCTTCTGTCACCACCACTTGCTACTACCCACCACTATCGTCTTTCGTTGCCACCCACCCGCCACCACCGTCTTTTGTTGCCACCATTCGCCAGCACTCGTTACCACCCACCACGCCGCCACTCGCCATTTCTCACTCTTTTAGTTTATATTTTTTAAAATTTTCAACATTTTGTCCAAACCAAACGCGTTTGTAGTTTATATTTTTCTAAAAATAAACAAAAATCAGTCTATAAAATTTTTGTAAATATAAACTGAAAACGTAAGTGTTACCAAGCAGGCCCTAACTATTTCGTTTTTAGTTTATATTTGCAAAAATTTTAAAAACTGTCATAAAAACTTGTTTGATAATTTTTTTGATTTATAAATAGTTGTCTCAGTTTATAAATTTTTTTAAAAAAAAAACGTAAACTCAAACAATGAGTTTACGTTGGTTTATAAACATAAATTTAAAAATTTGACTAACAAATTTTTTTTTTTAATTAATTTTTTTTTCAAATAATTTTTTTTTCAATTAATTTTTTTTAATTATAATGTGTATGATCCCATTGTCATAAATAATAAAAAATAAATATAAATATTTTAAGCCTGCACAAACATGTTTTTCAATTTATGTTTTTAAAATTTTTCAAATATTTTGTTCAAACCAAACGCTTTTATAGTTTATGTTTTTTTTTAAAAATAAACAAAAACTAGTTTATAAAATTTTTGTAAGTATAAATAAAAACGTAAATGTTTTATCATTTTTATTTAATTTAAAATTTTCAAATATATATATTTTTATGTTAATTTTTGTTAAACTAAAAAAAAGAAAAAGAAAATACTACGAACTAATAGATTATTATTTCTCACATTAGCGTAAAACGTACGCAATACCACACACGTGTGGGACCCAAAATTTTAGAGAGTACATGGCCCAAAATTCCCAAACAATAATGTGCTCTCCTGAAGGGGCAAAAATGGAACAGAGGGGGAAAAAAGAGAACCCATTCGTCTCCAACAACTAGAGATTAAGGCTGGGTACGGGTCGGTTGCGGTCATGGAACCTCTAATCTGTCATTCGTCTGTCAGATTGGTAGATTGAAAAAAATTAATCCGCATCTGTCCGCCAATTCGGCGGATGTGGATTGAGCGGATCGGCGGTTTGGCGGATGGATGCGAATCAGTTTGGCGGTTTAAAATTTTATAAATTTTCAACATAATTCAATTTGTGCACTTTCTCAAAAAAAAAAAAAAAAAAAAAAAAAAAAGAAGAAGAAGAAAGTATTACAGTCAATGACTTAAAAAAATATTACAATTATTGCATGACTCTTCCAAAGTAAGAAAATTTGAAACTTTAGAATATCACAATCACTGCATGCCTCATCCACATACTACAATCACAGCATGCCTCATTCACATAAAGTATTACAATCTGTGGTTCTTAAAATATAAAAACAATTCAAACTACCAAAACCATGAGCAGAGCAGTAGTAGAGATTGCATATCTCTGTATTGTTACATCTATATATGTTTTTGAAAACAAAAATCAACCAGCATATATCATATTTTCTATTTATTATTTTTAGAGATAGATTTAAAAACAAAAAAATATAGATAAATAATACATTTATTTTTTTCAATTCAAAAAAGATATTCAAGTTGAAAACTTTTTTACAACAGAATATTTAAATTCTTTTTTAATTGAAAACACAAATAGAATATTTAAACAAACTCAAAACACAAAGTCTTATAAATTACTAGGGGTGCTCGCAATTTGGCGATTCAGTTGCGGCCAAAGGAATTTCAAATCCACCATCCGTCCGCCAGATTGACGGATTGGAGAAAATCAATCTGCAACTGTCCGCTCGTCATCATGCATCCGTCCAAAATACGGCAGATCGGTTCGGTTCAGTCAGTTTTGGCGAATCGGTATATTCGCTGCTCACCCCTACCAGAGACCGAAGCATCGGCTCATCTGGGTTAGAACCAGGTCCATCTGGGTCTCATCTATCTCTCCTCTCTCCCTCTGGACCTCGTTCTGTTGGAGAACCTTCAAATCCCTGACTCTAACCCAAGAAGCTTCCCTTACAGCGTGAAGCAACATTGCTGGCAAAAAGCCGAAAAGGTCAAAGGACGAGACCCAGATCGATGGGGCCGAGACGCTGTCGGCAACATTATGTTCCGGAAGCTCATGGGTTGTCTCGATTGTCTCTGTCATGACTATGACCACATTGTTCCTTACTCTAAGGTACTTTAATGTCAATCTTTGATTTTTTTGCTGGTTTGTGGATATGGCTTGTTTGTTGCTGAATGCAATATTATCAATTAGGTTAGTGTCATTTTGGCTAATTGAATTTGGGGTTTGTTGGGTTTTGAATGTAGTTCCAAGTTATTGTTTTGCTTATTTTTGTCAGTTTTGTTGTGTTTCCTCTTTGTGAATATTGTTTTCTTGCTTGTTTAGCTGGGGTTTTGGGATTCGGGTTTGTTTTAATTTAGTATTTTGTGAGGTTCTAAACTACTATTCT
This sequence comes from Camellia lanceoleosa, assembly GCA_025200525.1. Taxonomy (NCBI): domain Eukaryota; kingdom Viridiplantae; phylum Streptophyta; class Magnoliopsida; order Ericales; family Theaceae; genus Camellia; species Camellia lanceoleosa. The sequence goes on from CM045759.1 coordinate 102,276,868, forward strand.
GTTTGATAGAGAATGCTCTCTGCTTTTTCCCTGTGGTTACTATTAGTTTATAACTTAAGCTAATGTGATCCGAATGGAGATCGGTTGTCCAAACTAGTACCCTTAAAGGCTGATTTGATGGGCAAAATGATCATTTTAAAATTTGAACAAATAAACTATACAACTAAAAACTATTTGTTTTTGTTCACTATTTTGAAATGAGGGAGTGGAAAAGAAGATGAATGTTTGGTTGTATGAACCTTTTATTATTGTGCAGTAACTCAGATATCATTGATTCAAATTTTATGGCTTATCTAGCTTCGTTTGTTTTCCAAGGTTGTGTATTCAGGACAATACTCTTGAACTACCCCAAATGCTGGGGAACTTCTATTTCCACACACCAAATTTTCTTTGTGCACACACTTAAATGAACTTTTTCAAAATCACAATTTCATCCCTTACCATTTAGGACAAACCCTTACCTTCTCCAATCTCTCAAGGCCCCGTTTGTTTTCAGAGGTAGAATAGAGGGGATTGATAGTGAGGGGATTAAGTAAAATTGTGTTTGTTTTGATGATAGTTGTTAGTGTAGGAATTGTTAAATTATTTTTGTATAAAATAATAAAACAAATAAAAAAATATAAAAAATTAAACATTAATATTTATAAAAAAATTCCCAATATATAAAAAATAAAAAATAAAAAAATTTCTAATCCCCTCACTATTTTTCTAATACCATCTCCACAACCTCCATCTCAATCCCTTTCCCAACCTCCATCTATATCACCTTCACCTTCACCATCCTAATCCCCTCCCCAACTCTACAAACAAATACAACACTAAATAACACCTCCACCATCCTAATCTCCTTCCATCTACATAACTCAAAACAAACGGGCCCCAATACACACCCACCAGTATTCCACTGGCCACTTCACCACCTCCGGTGACCCCCTAACCCCTTTTCCCCTTTGGTGAGCCTCCCCCAACCCTCCTCCCCCTTTGGTGAGCTTCCCTAGCCCTCTTCCCCCAACCCTGTTGTGCCCTACTGTTATGATACTCACCCTAGCTGTCCCCATCCTCGCAATCACACCCACTCTTGGTGGTGGCGCTAGTGGGTGGATGGAAGGGCTGGAGAAGGGCTAGGGGGAGGGGTGTGGGTGGTGGCTAGTTAAGGTTAGGGTTTGACGGATGAAGAAGATGAGAGTATTTTCAAATTCATGAAGTGTGTTCGTTGAAAGATATGCACAAAGAGGATTTGGTGTGTAGAAATAGAAGCTCCCCAAAGCAGTCATGGCAGTTACTAGTACGACATGGCTTAATGGGCTAATGTTGAATGAATTACTTATCATCCTGAGGAAGTTTTATTAAATTTTAACATGATTACTAGGAATTTTTTGACCATAATTAAATAATGAAATAAAAGTAATGATGTGTTTTATTTGCTTAGTTTGATGCCCAATGGTTGGGCATGGTTGTTGTGAGGTACTATGCTCATCTAAGAAGCACGGGTGCGGGTACGAGTACGGTACGAGTACGAGTACGGATACACCGATACGGCAAAATTCCAGAAAAGTAGGGTACGGGTACGGCTGCGGTACGTCGATATTTTTTTATTTATTTTTTATTTTTTATAATTATAGCTAAAAGATCCAACCTACAAATTGAAGGTAAATATCAAAACTAAAAAAGAACTATAAAACTAAAAGACAAAAAATATTAATATATTTGAATTCAACATAACCAACACCAATGCAGTCCATAATCCAAGCAAAGGAATAACTTGGTTTTAATTTATTAATTTATTAATTTTTTATTAATATATTTGTGTTCTAATTTATTAATTTTTTTGATCTAATTTTTTTTTTTCTAAATTTGATTGAATAACTTGGTTCCATACCTCTCTAATTTTTTTTTGGTTCTACATCAACATCAGATTATACCTCTCTGAATAAGAAAGAAGAAACAAGAAAAAAAACAAAACAAAACAAAATAAAGATGAAGAGATTATACCTCTTTGAAGGCGAAGAAGTCGTACCCGATGCCGTGGGTTGAAGTCGAAGACGAAGGTGATCTCTGGATCAAAGTCGAAGTCGATCTCTGGGTTGAAATCGAAAACGGGGGTCGAAGTCGAAGACAAGGGTCGAAGTCGATCTCTGGGTCGAAGTCGAAGACGAAGGTCGAAGACGAGGGTCGAAGTCGATCTTTGGGTTGAAGTTGAAGACGAGGGTGATGGTCGAAGTCGCCTCTTTGCTTCGATGAGATTAGGGCAAAAGTGATGAGATTAGGAAAAATTCATATATACATTTTTTCTTTTTTTTTAAAGATTTTTTTCTTAATATTGCTCTAGTACCCCTCAATTTTTCAGAAAATTTGATTTCTGCCTCCCCCCGGTACCCAAAACGCACCCGAGGCGTACCCATGCCGTACCCGAGCCATACCCATGCCGTACCCGACTGAGGCAGATGTACCCGACTACTTTTTGCCATACCGTCTGGCGTGCACGTCTGCGACAGACGCTGCACACCCAAGAAGTACCAGTGCGTGTATGGCACTATTTTTGGAATACCCGTGCTTCATAGATGCTCATGCATATTTTCAGTTATGGAAACTGAGAAGTATTTGCTTAATTTGATTTGATGCCTTATGACAGGAATCAGTTATACCTTAATCACATACTTTTTGATTTGTGTTCATACTTTATTCTTTGGTGATGTGGCTGTAATTAATGAGCACTATTTTTGCTTTTGAAGTTTAGACTTTTCGTCTGTTAGCAAGTCCCTACTTATGTAGAAGTTTATCTTAATTATTTGTCTAAAACACCTAAGGTTATGATCTGAATATTATCAGGAGGGGAAAAGCACATTGGAAAACTGTCAAGTTTTATAGGTATGCCTTTTATTGCCTTGTACGATTATTGCATTTCTGTGAGATCTGATTTTGCTTATCAGAAAAATAAAAAATGAAGTTTTCGACCTGGTTTTATTGTGTGTTGCCATAGCATGTTTTCTCTTTTGTTTTTTCTATTATGGCATTCATTTACTGTAGTTACTGAATGTGGGTATTTTCTCCGGGCATACAAGGCTGCTACTGTCATGCCCCGAACTTGCCCCGAAAAGTCCGGCAACGTGACCGCCAAGATCAGTAAATTACCTCCTACCTTCGCACAAAACATAAATAAATCCAAGTTCATGAAAAAGAAACCTAATAGTCCAAAGAGCTGTGCATAATATGAACATATATTTATAGCCAAAAATGATGTTAATTACCCACGTTCACTACATAACATGTGATCAACAAAACATATACAACTCATCATATTCGCCATACACTGCAATCCAAAACAAAACAGAGACCCACAACGGCCTTCCAGGCCTAGCCTCAACTCGAGGTTCACAAACCGGTAGGCTTAAAAGGCGGCTCGGTCAAGACTCCGCATAGGCTTGACTCCCCGGAAGATCACCTATAATACATAAATACAAACAATGAGCTAGAGCTCAGCAAGTAACACTAATGTAAAGGGTTAGTGAACGAAGTCCAACATTTCATATATATATATAGTCATAAACAGTCAACAGTCATTAATGGCATAATCCACAGAACCTTTTCATAATCTTTTCATAACCTTTTCATAACATGTGTCGACTAACGACTAGAGTAACCGGTCCCGGACACCGGTTAAACACATACCGAGATCTCGTAACCTTTACCGTGGATGCCATAATAGATTCGCAAATAGAACATTCGTTCACAGAAAACATTTATCATTTCAAAATCATAACATAATAATCACTTTTGAACATACTTTCATAATAACATATCATTTACAGAAATGTTACTTACAGTGGGTTTCCGATACCGATGGCACGGTCTTCAACTTGACCTGCAAACATTAACAATATAACACATTTCTTATCATTCACATCATTCATGCCTTTACACCATTCATATCATTCATTTACATTCTTCTTTACATTCTTTCCTATTCATTTCATGTTCATAACCTTGTTATCCTCTCATAATCTCATTATTTTCACTTCATTAAGGTTTACACATGCTAGAAATGTCATAAGGATGCTAAAACAGTCTTTGGAACACTTCATAAAATTTCTGAAAAATGGTTCCCCGCTCGAGCGCCCATTTGTCCGCTCGAGCGGATCAGAACCGCCCAAACCGCCTGGAAGGGTGATTTCTACGCCGAGCGTTTCTACGCCGAGCGGACAAAGCAAAAAGTCCGAAAATCTGGAACTCTTTCTTGAATCCATGGCTTCCTTCTTCCTTTACAAAAGCCATTTCAAATACATGATTACCAACTTCCAAACACTTGATTAACAACTTGATTACACTATTACATCTTCAATCAAAACTCACATGGACATAACAAAATCAAAACCCATGATTCAAGATGGAAATCCATAAACATACACATTAAAGCTTCATTTCTTTACATCCATGGAGGCTTCTTCCTCAATATTCAAAATAAACATGATTCACACTATCTAAGTCATAATCTTGAGTTCAACATGCAAAATACCAAGAATCCACAATCTATTTCATGAAGTTAGAGGGGATTTCTTACCTTAAACACTTAATTGAGAGGGTTTGAGCTTAATCCTCTTTCCTTTCTTCCTTGCTCTTCCTCTTCCCGAATTCTCTCTCTCTCTCTTCTAGATATTTCTTCTTTCCTTTGTATTGAGTCAAAATGGGGTCAAAGTCCTTATCTATAACCATATATATCAAATAAATAGCTTATACCCAAAAACTTGAGCCAAACAAGCCTTACGAATCGCATTTAAATTAGGTCTTCAATTTATCGTTTGAGATAGTTCTAAAATTTCCCAGATCACATAAACATGTTCAATTTCATTTTCTGAATCCGTTACGGTCATCGATTTCAGTCCCGAAGTTGTCATTTCAACAGATATTCTTCTAATTCAAACAGATATTTTCCAATTAAATCACACTAAAGCATATTTAATTACCGATAATTATAATATACGATTCCGGGTCATTACACTCTCCCCACCTTAAGGAGTTTGGTCCTCCAAACTTTACTTATCCTGGCAAAATCTCAATCAGAATTCTCAATCACATGTCTTTATTCATTCCGTAGTCGTTTAGTAGTCCACAGAAGTGTCGTCATGTCAAGAGAATAAGTCACCAGTTCTATTCAGTTACTCAAATAGGTCATGTATTAATCTCATAGCAGTAAGGGTAATATCACAACAGTCTAATATATAACATATCTGGCGCAGAATGCTGAAGTCATCTAATAAGTTCCATAGTGTTCAATGCAAAGGTAATAACATAGACATAACATTCCATAGCAATGCGTACATAATTCATATATACTCAATGATCCACATGGTCTTCATTTATTATTCCTTATGTCTGATCCAATACGGTAGAAGTCATTATTTGTGTCCATCAAAATCAGTTCGATCAAAAGTCTAGGATACATTCGGTTTCGGAAATCATAGTTCAATTCAGTTCAAGTCGTTCATAGTCAATTGTTCTAACATGATTTACATACGAAAACAAGGTGGTAATCAAATTTAGTCACATGTTCTATAATTTCCATCGCATAGGTAATAGCCAAAGGAAACTGGTTCCATCCGAGTCCTAATCAATTCATTTCATGCCAGTCATATTCAATCAGTTCATATAATGTACGGAAATTTGTTCTATCACAGTCACATATTCAACATTTCTCCATTGCATAGGTAACAGTGCTAACATCACAATAGGGAATAAAGTCATACCTGTATTCGCTTTTTCAGTGTTCTGTGTTTTTGCTGAAACTAGGGTATAACCCTCTCCTTGCCTCATGGTATTCCCTTCGGAAAGAGATGTTGTGGTTGTCCTCGGTGTCCTTGCTGAGTTAACTCCACTAGTTACGGATCTTTTATTACTTGAATAAGTGTGTGGGCAAGCTTTGGCTTTGTGTCCTTTCTGTCCACATTTGTAACAAACTCCGGTTCCTCGGCGACAAATGCCCCAATGCTGCTTTCCACATTTCCTACAAGTAGGTTTACCTACACTTCCCCTTTTCGTATTCTCATCAATGTTCAACTTCATATTCTCATTCACGGAAGTCATTGATTCACTAACCATTTCCACCTTCTGTTTCTTAACATCAACATATTTCTCTACCAGCTCAGTTAAAGCTTCTACCTTTCTTTCTAACCGATCTATTCTGGCAGTAGCAGTTTCTGACTCATTCACGGTCCTTGTATTAGTATCTTCCATTGGTCTATAGAATCCATAACAGATACAACCTTTCATTTTCCATATACTGTTTCCTTTACGGTCTCATCATTTACAGTTCTTATTCTCCATATTCAGAAACACACACACACATGCACATGTATTTATGCCATGCTCTATTTCTTTTCTAATGCACCTAACAGCTCATATGGACACGTGTGTGGGTAATTAACTCGTGCGCTCTGATACCACTCTGTCACGCCCCGAACTTGCCCCGAAAAGTCCGGCAACGTGACCGGCCAGTAATTCGTAAATTACCTCCGGCCTTACTGCACAAAACATAAATAAACGGGGCCCGCGGAAGCGAAAAAGAAACCTAATAGTCCAAAGAGCTGTGCATAATATGAACATATATTTATAGCCAAAAATGATGTTAATTACCCACGTTCACTACATAACATGTGATCAACAAAACATATACAACTCATCATATTCAGTTACAACTGTACAATCCAAAACAAAACAGAGACTCACAACGGCCTTCCAGGCCTAGCCTCAACTCGGAGGTTCACAAAACTGGTAGGCTTCAAAACGGCGGCTCGGTCAAGACTCCGCATAGGCTTGACTCCCCGGAAGATCACCTATAATACATAAATACAAACAATGAGCTAGAGCTCAGCAAGTAACACTAATGTAAAGGGTTAGTGAACGAAGTCCAACATTTCATATATATATATAGTCATAAACAAATCAAGTCATTAATGGCATAATCCACGTAACCTTTTCATTATCTTTTCATAACCTTTTCATAACATGTGTCGACTAACGACTAGAGTAACCGGTCCGGACACCGGTTAAACACATTCCGAGATCTCGTAACCTTTACCGTGGATGCCATAATAGATTCGCAAATAGAACATTCGTTCACAGAAAACATTTATCATTTCAAAATCATAACATAATAATCACTTTTGAACATACTTTCATAATAACATATCATTTACAGAAATGTTACTTTACAGTGGGTTTCCGATAATCGATGGCACGGTCTTCAACTTGACCTGCAAACATTAACAATATAACACATTTCTTATCATTCACATCATTCATGCCTTTACACCATTCATATCATTCCTTTACATTCTTCTTTACATTCTTTCCTATTCATTTCATGTTCATAACCTTGTTATCCTCTCATAATCTCATTATTTTCACTTCATTAAGGTTTACACATGCTAGAAATGTCAAAAGGATGCTAAAAGCGATCTTTGGAACACTTCATAAAATTTCTGAAAAATGGTTCCTCGCTCGAGCGCACATTTGTCCGCTCGAGCGGATCAGAACCGCAGCAAAACTGGAAGGGTGATTTCTACGCTCGAGCGGGCTCCCCTACGCTCGAGCGGACAGTGCAAAAGTCCGAAAATCTGGAACTCTTTCTTGAATCCATAGCTTCCTTCTTCCTTTACAAAAGCCATTTCAAATACATGATTACCAACTTCCAAACACTTGATTAACAACTTGATTACACTATTACATCTTCAATCAAAACTCACATGGACATAACAAAATCAAAACCCATGATTCAAGATGGAAATCCATAAACATACACATTAAAGCTTCATTTCTTTACATCCATGGAGGCTTCTTCCTCAATATTCAAAATAAACATGATTCACACTATCTAAGTCATAATCTTGAGTTCAACATGCAAAATACCAAGAATCCACAATCTATTTCATGAAGTTAGAGGGGATTTCTTACCTTAAACACTTAATTGAGAGGGTTTGAGCTTAATCCTCTTTCCTTTCTCTTCTTCTTCCCTTGCTCTTCCTCTCTTCCCGAATTCTCTCTCTCTCTCTCTCTCTCTTCTAGATATTTCTTCTTTCCTTTGTATTGAGTCAAAATGGGGTCAAAGTCCTTATCTATAACCATATATATCAAATAAATAGCTTATACCCAAAAACTTGAGCCAAACAAGCCTTACGAATCAGACGAAATTCAGTCTTCAATTTATCGTTTCAGATAGTTCTAAAAATTTCCGGTATCACATAAACATGTTCAATTTCATTTTCTGAATCCGTTACGGTAATCGATTTCAGTCCCGAAGTTGTCATTTCAACAGATATTCTTCTAATTCAAACAGATATTTTCCAATTAAATCACACTAAAGCATATTTAATTACCGATAATTATAATATACGATTCCGGGTCATTACAGCTACCTTTTTTTTTTCTATGTTATTTCAGTTCGCTTCATTGAACTAATAATAAATAACCAAATTCACTATCAATAATACTTCTATACATTATGCATTTAAAAATTGGTAATTTGGGATGATTGACTACAACATAAATAAATAAAGAAAAAAGAAAGTTTATTACAACTGAAATGAAGCTGCCTTAAATTTCCTGTAGGCCATAGTAGGGGATTTGTTGGATGACAACAACAATCTTATATATTTAGTATCGGTGTTCTTATTGGCATTTCAGTTCTAGAATTTACTGCGGCCAACACTTAACTTCAAAAGTCCTATGTGGATTACAGAAAACTAAAAATTTAGTGCCAATAGGGCTGCCTATTAAACTTTGCTTATGCTGTGTTTCGTTGGGGAATTTGGGAAAGAATTTAGAAAAAGAAATGGAAAAGGTGTGTGAAAGTAGGTGAACCTTTTTCTTTTTCTTTTCCTTTTTCAAATCTCTTTCCAAATCTCCAACCAAACACAGCGTTACTGTATGCTGTATTCTTTCCTTTACAAGAACAAATTTGGTAAGACTTATTCCACGGGGTTTGCCCTGAAAACACATAATGCCGTCTGGTTTAAAACACATAACCTCCTTGTGGCTTGGAGTAACCTGCAAGTTGGACAGAAACTGTTAGGATTATTAAAGGGGGCATGTATTCCCATTACAATAGAGGCTGGATAAAGACAAATTTTCCCTTCGCCTGTCAAAATAAAGGGCTTACCCTCCTTCAAACACACACTCCCGCACACACACCTGTGATTCTTTTGAGATTTTTGGATGACATGTGTTTGGAGCAGGTCTCAATGTGTATATGAGTAAAACCCAAACACTCCCACCCACCTAAAGAAAAAGGAAGGGAGGAAGGGAGAGAGTTTTATCTATCCACAAAAATAATGTGAGAGTGAATTTTATAAATCTGCAAAAATAATTTTCAAGACATTTCCCAGAGAATGTAACGGGTTGTTGAAAGCCCGGAAGTTTATTATTTTCAGAGCAGGTTTCAAGACTTCTGTTTTATAATTTCACCTAAAATACTATCAAAACATGAAAGTTTATTGTTGAAGGCCAGGAAGCCTGCATTAACATGGATTTTGATCCTCTCAATTCCATCAAAACTTTCTGATTTCTAAACTACTTTCAGAGTTCAGTTCGATGTCTTTGTGATTGACATTAGAAGATTTATTTAGAACTGTTGTTGATAAGAAAATTTCTGCTTGGCTTCCTCAAAAATTTCAGTATTTGGTAATATTCATTACGTGTGTTGGTGTATGTGACCATGAATATTTCGAAAGAAATGTTAGGCATCTTTCATGAGCAGTATAATTCATAGTAGATAATCTTGTAGCTTCTCTGAAAAAAGATAAAAAAAAATACCATAATAACTATTGATGTTAGTCATTACCTAACATAATTCAATTCCTGCAAAACATTCATAATTTATAGAAAATAAGCATTATGACTCAAATACCCTTAACCGGGCTATTGCATTGTGAGCGTTCTTTTGGTTGCAGTTTATAAATTGGGATATCTTTTTGCACTTATTTGTCTTTAGTGAACTTTTTTGAACTTTGAGTTAAAATATTTTACTTTTTATTTCTGTCAAGACTAGATGATGAGCCAACTTTGATAGGATTTTTTGACAAACTTTTGCTTACTTCGGTCTTCAGTGAACTTTTTAAAGATGAAAATAAGCAGAATTTTTTTTTTCTTTGACATACGATTAGTTTTTCTTGTATGATTTACATTTCTCCCTAAGAGAGATGGTTTTTGTTTAATTGGTCTCACTCTTACTGCAGGCAACAGTTTATCAATCAAAGGGAAATCGAACTGAGATATCAAAAGCCGATCTTATTCAGAAAAGTTCATACTGCAGGGTTTCGGGTATTTGCAGGCCTTGTAATTCCCAGAATGGTGGACGAAAATGATTTAGGAGCTCTATTAATTGGAGATAGTATCATAATGGCTAGTGGATTATGTTTAAATTCAAGTGCAGGTTGCGACATGGATCTTCTTGAATTGTCAGCATATGGCAATGTCAGACGCGGACAAGACTCCAAGGGATGTAAGATTCAGTGACATCTTAAGGGTGACAATTTAAGAGCTTAAAATCAATTTTGTGGAGAATTTAACAATCATCTTCCAGTGATGCCTTGTGAGATTGCTAAGTAATCAATCTCTCTCTCTCTCTCTCTCTCTCTCAATATCAGTGGTCAGTGTGTGTAGTGGTGGCCTCCGGGCCCAACCTGTCTAGCCTAGCTTGATATTTTTAGGGCTTGGAATCAGTATTTTGGCCCAAAGGGCCAGTGGGTTGCAAGAACATGGTCCAGTTGCTTAGTTTGGTTTTGCTTAGTTTTTGAACTGTTTTTGAGTTCTTTTTTTGTATTTTTTTTCATCTTTAGTGAAAGTTTTTAATATTTTAATAAACTTTTTTAGATACATCCAATCTAAATATACTTTAAAGTAAAATATTTGTAAAAAAATCTAATATTTTTTTTAATGAAATACAAACAAACATGGAAAGTATCTCTTCTTCTTCTTCTTCTTCTTCTTCTTTTTATTTTTTATTTTTAAATATATATTTTCTCACAAATATGTTACTTTTTAAGTGCATGCAAATTAAATGAATTTAAAAAGTTTTAAAAAATAATTAAAATATAAAAAGAAAAAGTTTACTTTAAAAAAAAAAAAAAACAAAAAATCTCAACAACAAGAGTTTTGAGTCTAAAAAGCCAAACAGACTAATGTCAACTGAACTCCCAACCCTTTTCACACTGATGAGGGATAGTTTAGGTAATGATGTTTAACTTCATATATTAACCACTGATTTGAGAATTTTATTTAAAAAAATTGGGTTAAATAGACTCACTTTATTTTACAATTATGTATATATTCTCAACTTTTGCATGGGTTTATTTTTCAATTATATATTTTACACTTAGGATTTATTTAACTTCATCATTAAAGTTGAAACTCATAGCATATACTGATTCCAAAATAATATACCGATTTCAAAATAATAATATCGTGAAAAAAGTAAGAGGGATATGATGCACATCACTTAAAAAATAAATAAATATTATGCATAACATGTGTGTCACATCTCTAATTCATTTTTAAAGTACGATTAATTTCTTATAATGTTTTTAGCATGTCTAAATTTCAAAAGAATAATATAGCGGAGAAAGTAAAAGGATATAATGCACATCGATTCAAATAAATAATAATGAATTAATTAAATATAATACAGATAGCGTGTGACATAACAAATTCATATTTAACGTAGGATTAATTTCTTATAAAATTCTTTCAAAATTCTAAAATATAATTGCTTTTGCTTTCTTAACAACCTTTTATTTTAGGGGTAATTATTTAGTAATCTCGGAACATAAACACGTGATATTTTATGGTATTATGATTGGTAGAGAAGGTGAATAAGTGAGATATTATGTTAGGTGATTGAGAAATGTGGGAGGACATATTAAATGATGATTGGTTAGGAATACAAATATGTGGTACTTCAGAAATATTTAATAATTTTCCTTATTTTAGGGGTGTTTGGAAAGTCAACTTTCAGCTTAAAAAAATTAAAAAGTTTAAAAATTATTAAATTATTATTTGTTATCAGTTAAAAAAGTTAAATGTCAAATTAATTTTTTCACTAAAAAAAAAATAGAACTTTTAAACATTTTAAAACACAGTCACTTTTTTAATTCCTAAAAGAGTCAAATATATATATATATATAACTATAAATATAAAAAAAAAAAGAAAAAAACTCCAAACCCTTCCTTAATCTTTTGATTGAGTTTGTTAAAGGAAATTGACTTTTGGTGCTCAAGTTGGTGACCTTATTGTCTTCTTTTTACACTCTTTTTATTAGTTCCATTATGTTATTTTCCTTAATCTTAGGTCTTCTCAGTCCCCAAACAAAAAAAAAGTTGGAAGGTTCATTGCATCTTTTCTCTACCTTTTTTTGTTTTTTCCCCCAGGAAAGTGATGGTTTTGCATCCACACTTTCTCATCTCATATGCTTTTCCATCCAAAACAAATTTTCTTTCCTTGTTTTTTGAGTCACTTGCACATGAGTAAAATATCTATGGTGTCTCATTTTGATCAGGCTTAACTGTCTTATAATGGTCATTTGGTTAGGGAATTGAATTCAAGTTTTTCACAAAGCTAATGATTATGAGACTGGAAGCTTAAGTAATGTTTTTTTTTTTTTAAATTTTTTATATTGTTTATTTTATTTTTATTTTTATTATTATAGATTGAAGAGGCTTAAAAACCAAAGATACAAAACACAGCAAACACTAGCTAAAAAAAACAAGGGCTTCATACAACACAAGCTAAGCCAAAGAAGGTGGCACCTTCTCCATTCAAATAGCTTGGTCTTCAAGATTCACCGCCATTTGAGTGAGGCAGTGCGCTACCGAATTGCCTTGACGTTTCACATGTAGTACCGTCGACTGATCAAAATGCCGAAGACCATCTCGAATAGAGTTCACAGTATGGCCATAACATGCGAAGCATTTAGAAGATGAATTGGAGGCAGTGGCAATACTCAATGAATCCCCTTCATAATGCACCCGACAGCGCACCAGACAGGGACGGAACTAGGAGAAGACTATGGGGGGCCATGGCCCCCAGTTTCTGTGAAAAATATGGTTTGTCATAGTATTTTAAAAATATATTTCATTTTATACATAAAATGACCCCCAATATAAAAAAAGGGAATTGACTGGTAAATCCCCTTTTTTGAACTTATGGTCTGGATGGTCCCAAATGTTTTCTTATGCACCACTTAGTCCTTATGTACATTAAATGACTATAATGTCATTGAGTGTAAACTGTGTGAGGATTTGTGAAAATGTGTGTCACGTTGATTGAAGAAGAACACTAATACATTTTTTAATTTGGTGAGTGTGTGACACTCACAGCATGAGACGTGGATTGTGACGTGAACACATGTAGTTTGACATTTTTTTTTCCACCCCACATTTTGAAACGTGGCATCCCCACAGTTTGACCATTTTTTCCTCGATTAACATGAGACGTGGGTTGTGACGTGAACACAAGTAATTTGACAATTTTTTTTTTTTTTTTTTTTTTTTTTTTTTTGTGAACTAAGTAATTTGGCACAGTTTGACACGAGCAATTTGACACGAGTAACTATGTCACGTTTCGGCTTTCCCACAGTTTGACACTTTGTTTTCCAATTGCCATTTGTGACGTGTCGACGTGAACCTAATAATTGGTTGGGTTCACACAGAATCCGAGCCACATCATACTGCAAATCCATCCTGTGACCCACACGTTGGTGGGTCAAAACATTTTGAAAGCCCACGTTTGGGAAGCACACTTCATTTTCCATAACCACAAATTGATAGACCACATCAGTTTGTTGAACCACTTTTTGATGGCCCACATCAATTTGCTGAACCACATTTTGGTTTCCCACTTCATACTGCAAGTCCATCCCGTGAAGTCCCACATTTGAAGAACTCGACAATGTCGAAGCCTTTCAAGTCTTCTTCAATGGCTGGCTAGTTCGTCATAGAACGAATCGAAGAAGAAGAAGATGAAGTCAGATTTAGAGATCTAATCGCTCGAGTCTCCACTCACTACAAACAATACTAGGCCGAAAAATCGAGAGCAATTCGACAGAATGTGTTCATCGTTTTGTCCCAAACTTGGTTGAGCTCGCTGGAGCGCTCGTTCCTGTGGATCGCGGGGTTCAAACCAGGACTCGTTTTTCAACTCGTTGAGAAGTACGTGGTGGATCTATTGACGGAGCAGATGAGGAGATTGGAAAGATTGGCGGCGGAGGTAGGAGGAAAAAAGAGGGAATTGGAGGAGAAGGTGGTTAGGGTTCAGGCGAGGATGGCGGCGCTGGTGGTGGTGGAGGCGGCAAGGACGGCGGTGAACGGGGATGCGAATCACGTGGAATTAGTGATCGGGAGGCTGAGATCGGCCATGGAGGAGCTTGTAAAGTGTGATGATAATCTGAGAGCGAAGACAACGATGATGGTAATGGAGATTTTGAACAACGGATCCGAATTGCCAAACGTGGATGAGCAACGTATCCCTGTAACAAGCCCGCGGGGGACCTCGCTACAGTTCGGACTCGATTTTGTCGCGGTTCCAAATCTTGAACCAAAGAGTCCAAATCCGGCGAATCGTTTTTGAGAAAAACAGATTTTTTGAAAGAAGTGCCAAACATAGACTACTTTGCCAGATAACAGAGTCGCCACCTAAATATTTTAAAATGGGAAATTTAAGAAACCCTGACTCGGTGCCAAAAGGCCACGTATCCGTCATCACCAAAGTTGGCTCGGGAACTTGGGTACGATTGGGGAAGGTCACATCGTGAGCACCCCCGCTTGCCCGATCAAAGACCGGCCTCTACTAACCATGATATCTGTTTTTGAAAACATCGTGAGTTCTTATTCCGGTTATTAGCCTAGGTTATTATGTGATGCGCACAGCATACAAGTATAGACTGAATCACCTGAATTGGAACAAAACATTTCATGTTTGTTTGTTTGAAAATGGTTTGATGGTACTACCCGCAAGTAGGCTAAGACGCGGATTTGCCACCCTCAGGTGGGCTTAGAAAACATGATTTTGCCATTATCTAGTGGGCTTAAAACAAACAGTCGATGAATTGTCCCAATTCAGATAACTCAACCTCCACCCACAGGCATTCAAGGTAGTTATATCACATAAGCATTTAGCCTCATGGTAAGCATACTGTTCATGGCAGTCACTCGCACGCATGCAAGGATGCTAAAGCATAAAAACTTACAGAGTATTCCAAGCCAAAACAGGAAACTGATTAGAAAGCATGCATGATCCTAAATATACAGAACTGCCTAATGCAACGCATGCAAAGATGCAAACTATAGCAGGCTCGGCTATTCTAAACATGGCATATGAAATGCTGCAACTAACACGTATTCAATTCGGAATTGAAATACAAATGCAGTTTGTATGATGTGCCGAGCCCAGTGCGTGTAAAACAGATGAATGATGCAAACATGCTATCATACCGTATGCTAATTGAAACATGCCCTATATCTAACCATCATAAGCGGGTAAATAAAAGGGAAGAAAGAAATGGGGGTTGGAAGACATACATCACACTCACCCACACTTATTACAATTATGCCCTCGCACAGAGGGTCCGAATAAATAATACAGACCCGAATAAAAGAATAGTACAGTCCGAATATTACAGATTCCTAATTAATTTACAAATTAACTAAGAAAGTCAGAATCGCTAGCCAGCGGTCGCCTTGACTCCCGGATGATGAAATGATGCATGCGGATGCCTTTTTGCGGAAATCCACGGCGGTGCCCGATTAGCCTCTGTTTGCATTTTTCTCGAAATCGTGCGGACTCGAAAAGTTCTTGATTCTCATTTTTCTTGCAGCGAGAGCAGAAAGGGCATAGCAATGTATTTCACAAATATATGCATGTCTCGATCCTCGTGCCACCAATCACGCATATCGATGCATGATGGCCGAGGAATCGGATTGCACAACTCAATATAGGATGAATGCATATGAATGCTACAATAAAACCTAACTCCATCATGGGTAATCCGGAGTGTCGGTGACTTGGGAATTGAGACCTGCTCCGTCTGAGTACCTAAGCGTACCGTGCCCGGGCTACTGCCTATCCCGAACATAATGCAATATGCATGACATGCAATCCTCACACACATAATGCTTATGAAAATGAGATGCCTCGAAATGCGTGCACGCGGGCGCGCGAACCGAGGCGATGATCCTAAGGCATGAATAACATGAACTATGATATACGATGAGACTAAAGTGAGATGCCTCGAAATGCGTGCCCACGGGCACGCGAACCGAGGCGGTGACATATAGACATGAAATAACAAATTGGGCTTACACTAACATGAGAGGACCTCAGCCGCACTCACATAAGCTGCCGAAAGATGAGAATGAGCTGCCTCGAAATGCGTGCACACCGGCACGCAAACCAAGGCAGTGGCATACAGGCATGAAATGACATGCAAATGAAACGTGGCATATGGCATATGAAAAATGCAAATTTCAGTAGCTAAAATGATGCACAAATAGCCCCTGAATTATGACAAAATTACACCCGATGCCCGAAATGCAATGTTATGCACCCGAAACGGCCTACAGCCCTACTAAGCATGCACAATATGGACATAACATGTAAAACAGTAGCAAGGCAGCCCCTAAACTAGCATTTTTCCAGTACAAATCATGGATCAATGACAACCACAAGTATGGTAAAAATAGCTTGCAAAAATGGGGGAAAAGAGGAGAATTACAAAGCAAGTGGTATATACAATACTCAAACTGAAAAACACAGTTCTACAAAATTAAAGAGGGGCCAAAAATATGCACATTTACAAGAGATGACATCCCCCAATTCAGTATGTAGATAGGCTAAACATAGCATGCAAAATAATGAACCAACAAAGGTTATAACATGAGGTACCAAAATCATGCATCAAAAAACCTTGGACCCTTAACAAAACATTAAGAATGGGTCATTTTAAGACACTTTCTAAGCCTGATGAAGGCTGAAAACAGAAGCCAAGAAAGCCTAACAAAGCATGCAATTTTACGGAATCAAAGATGGTATTACATGAAGTACCAAAAGCATGCACCAAATGGCCTAAGACCCTTAACAAAACATGATGATAAGGCCAAAAAAAGGCTCTTTCCAGGCCTGATGAAGACTCAAAACAGAAGCCAAATAAGCTCAAAGGGGCATGCCAAATAGGAGTAGAACATGAATTCAAAGCAAGTGGCATGTAGAGCATAAAAACCAGGTTGAGCCCTTCTTCAATGTTGAAGAGGGGCTCAAAATAAGCATAATATTAGTTCATGAGATGCTCCAAATCAGATCAAAAATAGGCCAAATAAATCATGCAATTTTACGGAAAATATGGAGGATTACAAAGAAAGTGCATGATAGAGAGGCCAAACATGATTGACCCCTTCTTCAATGTTGAAGAGGGGCTCAAAATGAGCCCACTAACAGTTTACATCAGGCTCGAAAATGGATCACTCATAAGCCAAATAAAGCATGCAAAATAATGGCATAAAGAGTGATATTGAAAGAAGTGTATTAAGGGGCTCTCAAATGAGGTTGAACCCTTCTTCAATTTTGAAGAGGGGCTCAAAATAAGCCTAAAATCAGTAAGGGTCGGAGCCTAAAATTGAGAGCAAGTAGGGTAAAGAAGTGATTCAAAATTGTGCTAGAAAAAGGGAATTAGAGTCTTACCCTTGGAGACAAGTCTTTTGTTGCTTCTTGGCTTCAATTTGTTGGTCCTTAGCCTTTGAAAAACCCTCCTTTGCTGCTGGAATGGAGGTGGTGACGGTGAGGCTTAGGGTTGATGAAGGAATGGCCTAGAACCTTGAAGGTTTTTAGAGCTTTTGGCTATGGAAATGGAGGTTTTGGAAGATGAAGTCTTGAGATGAATTTTTGTAACCCTAACAAAGGAGCTCTTCAGCCCCTTAAATAGACCAAAAGGGGTGTAAAAGGGGAGGGAAATGCACCCAAGCTTTCCCTCCCAAAATATCCCTCGGAGGATCAAGATATTTTGAAAAACAATTGACAAAGGTAAAGTAAAAGCAAGCAGTAGTAGGTGGATTTCTTGAAGGTGGCCGGCCGACCACCCCAATTGGTCAGCCAGCCACTCTCCCCAGCCGGCCGGCCATGGCCAAAAATGGAACAGAACAATTACTGGCCGACCACCACATTTTGGTGTCCTCCCATGTATGTAGAACAAGGCCCCAAGGTTGGAATTTGGCAACTCTGAAACAGGAGACACAACATTGAACTTGAAGGAGACGCTCAAAAATGAAAGTAACAATTACTGGCCAACCACCACTTTTTGGTGTCCTCCCATGTGCCCTCATCATAAATATGTAGTCTCGGCTCGAAGAAAATATCCCTAGGGTGTTCAACATTGGCCCGGAAGTGAGCAAAACGGGCGCCGGAGGAGCGAAACTGGTTTTCTGGAAGAATTGTTGGCCTCCCACCCTCCAGTGATCTTCCTGATGCTAAAACAGAGGTACCTGCCAAAATTGAACAAAAATCGATGCAAAATGAATGCTCGGGGCCCAAATCACGCAGTTCGGGGTCCCGAAAATAGGCTGTAAGCACCGAAAGTGGCGTTCGGCCACGAAGTGGGCATCAGAGGCCCCAGTGTTCCTCGTAATGATAAAACAGAGGTCCCCGCCAAAAACCGAAGAAATCGGAGATGGTTGGGCGGTCCCGAACCGAGGCACACGGCTTGACGGCTCCGAAAACCGGAATGGGCAAATGGCCTCTGACCCACGAAAAGTAGTTCACGGCCACTGAGAGATAGCCTACAGGACCACTCCCTCCCTTCAGGAAAGAAAACAGAGAAAACCGAGTCTGGTTCGCAAACCAAGACAAGGCACAGAAGAGAGTTCGGAAGTCCGGAGGCAGGGCGCACGGCCGCGACTCTGAGACTTCTGAACGAGCGCAGTATGCAACATCACCAAGTGCTCAATCGGTGACGTCTGAGTCTTAAGGTCGGTCAAAAATGGGGTGTCTACAGTTGCCCCTCTTTGACAGAACTCGCCCCTTGGGTCGTGGATGGGAGCTCGGTTGTCCTTGAGTACCAAATCTCCTTCTTTCAAATTCCTGGACTTAACCTTCTTTTTGAAAGCCCGGGCGATTCTGCGTTGATAACCTTGGATGTGGTACAGTGCTTTCAGCCTTCTTTCATCGAAAAGCATGAGTTCCTCAAATCTGTTCTGCTGCCAATCCGCTTCGGCTATCTGGCACTCGGCCAATACTCGTAATGACGGGACCTCAATCTCAATAGGCAGAACGGCCTCCATCCCATAGACCAATGAGTACGGAGTCGCCCCAGTAGAAGTTCTGATCGAAGTCCTGTAGCCCCACAGAGCAAACGGCAGCTTATCTGGCCAGTCCCGATAAGTTTCCACCATCTTCTGTAGTATGCGCTTGATGTTCTTGTTGGCGGCCTCAACTGCTCCGTTGGTTTGCGGCCGGTAAGTAGACGACTTATGAAAAGCCACATTGTATTTCTCCAACAAATCAATCACCTCCTTCTTGAAGTGGGAACCATTGTCTGAAACTATTTCATTTGGGACCCCGTAGCGACAGATGATGTTGTTTCTGATGAATTTTGCAACGTGTGAAGCTTTCAACACTGCGTAAGATTGGGCCTCAACCCACTTTGTGAAATAATCTATCGCTACCAAGATGAACTCATGCCCATTCGATCCCTTCGGCGTAACGGCTCCGATTACATCAATTCCCCAGACAGAAAATGGCCATGGCGAAGTCATGTTGTACAGCTTTGACGGCGGAATGTTCATGCGATTTGCATGAATTTGACATTTGTGGCATCGCCGGACGAAACCAATACAATCCTCCTCCATAGTGGACCAGTAATAACCTTGTCTAAGGATCTTCCGTGCCAACATCACTCCATTCATGCGTGCACCACATTCACCCCCGTGGACGGCTTCCATCAGGCGCTTTGACTCTTCTGCATCAACGCACAGTTTATGCATTCCCAGATGACCTCGTTTATATAGTTTACCCCCGCAGATGATGAACTGAACTGACATTCTCCTGATTGCTCTCTTGTCTTTGGCATTTACCCCTTGCGGGTATGTTTCTTTCTCCAAAAAGTTCCAGATGTCGTAATACCAAGGGTGTTTGTCCTGAACTTCATCTATGGCTGCAATCGACTCATAGGCAGGTGCAAATTTCTGGTCAATAATGACTGGACGCATTCGGACTCCACACGGGATGTCTATCATAGATGATAGAGTTGCTAGCGAATCTGCGAACTTGTTGTTCTCTCTTAGTAGATGAGTAAAATTTAGCTTTTCAAACCGAGGAATCAGCAAATCCAAGGTTTGGTGATACATCATCATATTTTCCTCTTTAACTTTCCAGTCTCCTTTAGCTTGAGACACAACAAGGTTCGAATCCCCAATGACATCCAGCCGTCTTGCCCCTAGTTCTAGGGCTGCTTCCAAACCAGCAATGCACGCTTCGTATTCTGCTTCATTATTTGAGACTTTGAACCGGAGTTTGAAGGCTAGAGGATCTGAGGAATTGTCGGGTGCTATCAGCAACACTCCTATCCCATACCCATGCTGATTTGACGCTCCGTCAAAGTACATTGTCCAAGTTTCCTCGTCGATATGCAGAATTGATTCATCCGGGAATAGGTACTCAACTGCTTCATCCCCCTCAACCGGGTGGTCGGCAAGGAACTCATCTTGCTCTTCCTTTCACCGACTTCTGGCGTCACATATGTGAGATCAAATTCGAGAGCAACAACAACCAACGAACTAGCCTACTCAGTAGTTACCGGTTTCTCGAAAAGATATTTGATGGGATCTAGTCGTGAAACCAACATTACAGAGTGAGCTAACAGGTAGTGCCACAGCTTCCTGGTAGCCCATACCAGAGCTAAACAAGCTTTTTCGAGCGGTGTATATCGGGTCTCGTATTCCAGCATCTTCTTGCTTAAATAATAGATGGCTCTCTCCACCTTATCTTCTGATTCTTGTGCAAGCATGCAGCCCATTGTAGTCTCAGTCACTGACAGATACAAAATCAACGGTTTCCCCTTTTCTGGTGGTGATAAAACGGGTGGGTTCTGTAGATATTCTTTAATCTGTTCAAATGCAGCTTGACATCGGCCGTCCCATTGGAACTTCTTTCCTTTCTTCAGGAGGCCAAAAAGTGGTTCACAAGTCAAGGTTAGTTTTGAAATAAACCGTCTTATGAATTGCACTTTACCCAGAAAGCCTCGCACCTCTTTTTCAGTCCTTGGTGGTGGCATTTCTAAGATGGCCTTGATTTTGGAAGGGTCGACCTCGATGCCCTTTGTAATCGAAACCCCACATTTTTCATTGTAACACCAAATGTACATTTCTGAGGGTTTAGCCGCAACCGGAATTCCCTGATCCTTTGGAAAAACTTGTGCAAGGCGGTGTAGTGGCCCTCTCTTTCCTTGGACTTGACAATCATGTCGTCCACGTACACCTCAACCTCTTTGTGGATCATATCATGTAGTATTGTGGTCGCGGCTCGTTGATAAGTAGCTCCAGCATTTTTCAACCCAAACGGCATTACCCGGTAGCAGTATGTTCCCCACGGGGTGGTGAATGCAGTCTTTTCTCTATCTTCTGGCGCCATCACTATCTGGTTGTACCCTGAGAAGCCATCCATGAATGAGAGCAATGCATGCCCTACTGTGAAGTCCACTAACTCATCGATGTGCGGTAGGGGAAAGTCGTCCTTCGGACTAGCTCTGTTCAAATCCCTAAAGTCTACACACACCCGAATCCTACCATCTTTCTTTGGCACCGGAACAATGTTGGCCAACCAAGTCGGATATTCAGATACCAGCAGGAAGCCTGCGTCAATTTGCTTAGTGACCTCTTCCTTAATCTTGAGAGCCCAATCCGGGCGGATCCTTCTGAGTTTCTGCTGTGTCGGGCCTCGGGGTCAAGGATCCGGTCTTTGCATAATCTCAGGATCGATTCCAGGCATGTCTTCGTAGGACCACGCGAAAACGTCTTTGAACTCTTTTAATAAAGCGACTAAGCGCTCGCGTTCCTCCGAAGACAACGTGGACCCGATCTGACCACCATGGGTCCTCCTCAAGACTAATGTTCACGGAAATGATTTCATCCATTAATGGCTTAACAAATCTCTCTTGCTCTTGCTCAATTAGACGTTGTAAAACCGGAGGAACTTCGTCCTCGTCGTTTTGATCAAAATTTTGAAAGTCTGAATTAATGCAATAAATTAGGGGCACAGAAAAGTACTCGGAAACCACAGCCAGTTCATTCTCATTAGGCACATCCAAATCATCCAATTCATCGGTTACAACAGACTCAAATGAAAAGGAAAAAGATGACCTGGACAGGACTGTGGTATCCGGGTTGACACCCCCAGGAGTACCAGACTCAGACTCAGTCGAGCTGGAATCTGATTCCGACTCACAGGACTCGGTGGAATCAGATTCCGGCTCACTACCTGACCGGTCTTCTTGGACAAAAATCCTCCTCGTCTTGCCAAGTGAGAGAGGTGCGATTGATGCATCCAAGATAGGCTGGTCGCTCATGCGTTTCATCCCCAATCATGGAAACCATGAAGTTATTCCCAAGCAATCGTGGTCGATCGGAGGATCAGAGAGGAGACATGCCAGCGCTACCCCCATTTCCAATTCAGTGCCCTCAGGATCCACTGCCTTATTCTGCTCAGCCTCAGTTGTTGGGTCTGTCTGCTCTGCGGCAACGTCATCCCCGGATAGTTGCAGGTCGAAGAAGATTTCGAAACCTGGTACGCGCTTCCTCTCCGCGTTGAACCATGGCTCTGGGAAGCCGCAAAATGGAAAGTCTTCCCCCTTCCGGACAAAGCGTCCGTTCAGGGTACCCTGGATGGGCCTGTGGATTAGATCAAAAGGCTACCCACCGCTTCGCTCTAGCTCTGGCCATTTCCTTTCCTTGCCCAATCTCCTTGGGTGGGCGATAACCCGATCAAGGTATGTGGATTGTGTGGCACTTGACCAATCCGCGACTCCTTTCCTGGCGCTTCTTCCCAATCCCATCCCGGGGATATGTTGTAGCTTGTTCATGAGGTAGACGGCTTGAGCACTGACATACACACCCTCATTCACAGCCATAATGTTTTGCACCACCCGGGCCTCAGCCAAAGTAAACCCTGATATGAACATGTCTTCCATGCCGTGTTCAATCTCCAAGACTGGCGTAGATATCTCCGGAGGAGGATGGATTGATGAATTCCCAAAAACAATGGCTACTCCCTTTCCATAGGGGTATTTCACCATTTGATGTAGAGTAGATGAGACGGCCTTCACCTGATGCAACCAGGGTCGCCCCAAAAGCATGTTAAAGGATGCAGGGACCTCCAAGACATGAAAATCTACCTCGTGTTGCCCAGGCCCAATCTTGGTTTGGATTTTTACTGTCCCCAGGACATCCCTACTTGTATTGTCGTAGGCTCTGATCACTTGAGTAGTCGGTGTGAAGTCCGCAGGCTTTAACCCAATTGCATACGCCGTTCTGGCCGGGCAGACATTGATAGCGGACCCGGTATCAACAAGTACCACCGGAATCCATTTGTCCCTGCATTCTACAGAGATGTAGAGGGGTCTGTTATGATCCACGCCCTCAGGCGGCAGCTCCTTGTCTGAAAAGGTCAATGCCGGGGAACCTCCTCCCAGAAAAACCAGCCCAACCAATTTTTCTGGTGTAGTTTCGATGGAGAGTTTGGCCTTGTCCATAGCAGATAACACAGCCTGTCTATGCACCCTTGAAGCCATAAGCAGTCCCCAGATGGAGATGTCTGCTTGTATTTTCTTTAACGCTTGATCTGACCTCTTCTTCAACTTGCTTCTCTCTGTTTTTCCGCCTCTTTATCTTTCCCGATGCTTGGGTTGATCAAGGTGTGGGGGCTTGAAATACCGCCCACTTCTTGTCATATGGTCCACCTCTTGAGATACAGTCTTTGTCGGTTGGCCACCCGATCTTCGTTTGTGTGGGCGAGCTACAAGACGTCATTTTCCCACAACATTCCATTAGCATTTAACAGGCACCTGTCTCGTTCGGGCTTGTTTGCGCTCTCAGCATTTTGCTCCCACATGCTCACAAGATAGCATGTTCGGTTTTCGATGCTTCTGACACTTTCAACTTCCTCATGGTTCTTTGCTTTTCGGATCCTCTCAGAATCCCATTTCTTTTCTTGTTCCTCCAGCGTTAATTGTTCGATTTTCAAAGTGTCTTGCTCCTGAGCGAAATTCTTCGTACCGGCGCTCTCCAGCAATTCAATCTGACCCTCGGCCCTTCCGGCCACAAATGGTACAATGTCTGGCTGATCATCCAACCTCCCGACGACCTGGCGACTCAGATTGAACCAGTTGATTGATGCATCCCCTGATTCTTGGTCGTTGAAAAATTGGAGGTTGGCGAAGTCCTCTTCCATCGTTGTCAGATCATCCCCCACTGATTCAAGTTTGTCCCCCCGGACCATACACAATTCAGCCTCTTCCGGCGGCCCTACACTCAGCTTAGGCTGGCTCATTGACAAGATATATCCACTTGGATCATAAGCTCTGCCAGCTAAATTCTCAGACTGCTCCACCCCAGACTCAACAGTTTTGCTCTCCTCGGAAGCCTGCCCCGTTCCATTTTCGGTGGTCACCACCTTTGGCTCAGGTTGGGTTGTGGAGGTGTCCATCATGCACAAGTCAGTGCTGTCAGGAAGGATCACCTTCGGCTTGGGTAGGTGGGAGGGAGTAATGTAGATACTAGGGTCGTAAGACACGTCCCCAGTTTGGATGAGATTGATTCTTTTGGGTGGATCTTGGTTATGTGCTGGGAGTGGGTTAGTTGTGACGTTGGGTAGCTCGGCAGGTAGAATGATATTTTTGTCAATGAGATCTTGAATCTCATGACGCACTGTAACATTGGTCGGTATCATGACCATCTTCTTTGGTGGTATTTGCAATATTTGGCTGGGTTGTGGGAAGGGGGGAGTGGATTTGGAGGGGGCCTCGGTTCCAAGGGTTTCAGATGCCCCTTTCTGACTAGAACCCCGAGGACTTTGGACAAAGGCATATGTAGTGGGGAGAAGGTTCGTTGACCCCTGGATTGGTATCTTGAAGCTTGGTTACTGCTCTCAGATGCATCAGAAAAAGGTGTGGCCGCTGCGGGCCTTGGTTGGGGAGGGGGAGTGGTGGTGACCATACCGACCTCTAAAGCTCTTGTATTGGCAGAGCCACTCGGGCCCGCATTGTTATTACGGTTGAATGTTCTTCGGGGCTGATCCCGGTCCTGATCAATCAACCCTTGCTTCATAGCATCCTCAATTTGCACCCCCATATCATGTAAGTCTGCGAAGGTGGGGAAGGGAACTACAATCATCTTCTGCATAAGCCTTGGTTGGAGATTGCGCACAATCATCTGGATTTGATCTTTATCTGTTGGCCTTAAGGTCATCATTGATGCCTTCGCTCTCCACCGGGTTACAAAGTCAGAGAAAGACTCCTTCTGTTCCTGCCTTGTTGTCTCGAGATCACGTGTTGTAATCTCGATCTGTGTATTATATGAGTATTATTACGAAGGCCTCACCATCTCATCCCGCCTCTTAACATCATTATCCAACTTTGCATACCGGTTGGCGGCACTCTGACGAGGTTCGCCAAACAGTGAGAGTTTCAGAGTCCGTTAGGCCCATTGGCATAAGATGTCCGAAACAGTAGTAGATGAACCATGGGGTCCCCGGATCCATCAAAGCGATCGATCTGGGGCATCTTAAATCTGTCCGGCAATGTTACGGCCACATCAGTGTAGCCGTCTTCAATATCTAGGATGGCCTTCACCTCTTGTGATTTCTTGAAGAGCTTTTCCAACTTGCTTAATTTCAGAGCTGTCTGGTCTACCTCGAACTCGAATGGAGAGTCCGGGTGATTGGGTGTAATATTTTTGGACGATTCTTGGCGAAGTGAGCCAGCCCCGTTGGAAGACCCGTGTCCTCTTGGGTGTTTTGGAAGTTTGGCAGAGCGTTCTGTGGATTTGGGAGGGTATTCTGGGTGTTCTGGGTATTCTGGGGATTTGGAGGAGCATTCTGGCCAGTAGATATCTG
The DNA here is from genome assembly GCA_025200525.1 of Camellia lanceoleosa. Lineage (NCBI taxonomy): Eukaryota > Viridiplantae > Streptophyta > Magnoliopsida > Ericales > Theaceae > Camellia > Camellia lanceoleosa. Next base: position 102,303,002 of record CM045759.1, read on the forward strand.
CTCAGGTAATGGGGCCCCGGGTGGAGGAGGAACCTGATGCGCCCCTAGTGGAGGAGGGACCTGGTGTGAAGCAGATGCGGCATTCTGCTGTTGTAATCTGGTGATCAGCTCAGACTGCTGGGCCATGACAGCGGCCTGCTGTTTAGAAAATTCCGCCTGGCGGATAGCATCATCTTGCATTTGTTTCATGCTCTCATTCATCTGGCGCATCATCGCCTCCATTGTTGGATTCTGTTGTTCCATCTGAATAACCGGCAAGTGTATCTCTATAGCAGAAACAGGAATCTCAACCCGACTGTCTGACACTAGAGTAGACTGCTGTTCCGGTGATCCGTGCTCTGATACACTACGCCTCCTCTGCCTTCTTCTGGTGACTGGGGGTAAAGAGTGGAACACTGGATGTCCGTCAACTAGATCCTCGGATCGGTTGAGTCGGCGACCTCGTGTCCAAATTGCTTGGGGAGTATCGACTGGTTCGGAAGCAATCGTGCCACAAACCCCTGCCCTAGCAAAAAGATAATAAAGCAAAAAGAAATAAATGACCAGAAAAACGGACAGCATGATGGCTTAATTTAAATACACACAACACATAGTCGGGCATACAACACGCAGTTAATAAGCTGGAAACACACTGTCCTCAACCACTGGTCACTATTCCTGTATCACTTTTCCCCAAAACCGAATCGGATATCCGCAGACAACTGATTCTCAGATAATCGATCGATGCTCGCAGTTCGATATCCAAACTCATAAACCGATGCCCGCAGTTCGAGCATCAAACTCATAACCTGATACATGCATTCCCTGTAGAGACGCACTCTAACAAGCACATAGCAGATAAGTGAGAGCTGAAAATACCCCTATGTTGGGGTTAGGTTTCCCTGTCCTATTTTGTCAGGAACTAGGGTTTCACTACGCACGCAGCGGCTTCAAACAACCTATAAACGGGTAAGCAACCTGTCCTAGTTTGGACTAGTCACTATGGATCCGAATATGCACTAGGTCGAATGGTCAAAAAGGGTGCCCCGGTAAAACCGGGGTTTGTGTTTCCATGCTGTCAGAGCCCAGAGCCGATCAGCCTTACGCACATGACTTGACAAGACAAGCCTCCGGCAAATCGTTCGGGAATGGCATATGGCAAACACGGTGTCCTAGGCGCACCAATGCAAATGCAATGCAAAGAAACACACAAATGTAGTCAAAACCAGATATCATGAGTTCGAGTCAAGTTCTCTAAATCCCCAGCGGAGTCGCCAGAAACTGTAACAAGCCCGCGGGGGACCTCGCTACAGTTCGGACTTGATTTTGTCGCGGTTCCAAATCTTGAACCAAAGAGTCCAAATCCGGCGAATCATTTTTGAGAAAAACAGATTTTTTGAAAGAAGTGCCAAACATGGACTGCTTTGCCAGATAACAGAGTCGCCACCTAAATATTTTAAAATGGGAAATTTAGGAAACCCTGACTCGGTGCCAAAAGGCCACGTATCCGTCATCACCAAAGTTGGCTCGGGAACTTGGGTACGATTGGGGAAGGTCACATCGTGAGCATTCTCGCCCGTCAAAGACCGGCCTCTACTAACCATGATATCTGTTTTTGAAAACATCGTGAGTTCTTATTCCGGTTATTAGCCTAGGTTACTATGTGATGCGCACATCATACAAGTATAGACTGAATCGCCTGAATTGGAACAAAACATTTCATGTTTGTTTGTTTAAAAATGGTTTGATGGTGCTACCCGCAAGTAGGCTAAGACGCGGATTTGCCACCCTCAGGTGGGCTTAGAAAACATGATTTTGCCACTATCTACTGGGCTTAAAACAAACAGTCGATGAATTGTCCCAATTCAGATAACTCAACCTCCACCCACAGGCATTCAAGGCAGTTATATCACATAAGCATTTAGCCTCATGGTAAGCATGCTGTTCATGGCAGTCACTCGCACGCATGCAAGGATGCTAAAGCATAAAAACTTACAGAGTATTCCAAGCCAAAACAGGAAACTGATTAGAAAGCATGCATGATCCTAAATATACAGAACTGCCTAATGCAACGCATGCAAAGATGCAAACTATAGCAGGCTCGGCTATTCTAAACATGGCATATGAAATGCTGCAACTAACACGTATTCAATTCGGAATTGAAATACAAATGCAGTTTGTATGATGTGCCGAGCCCAGTGCGTGCAAAACAGATGAATGATGCAAACATGCTATCATACCGTATGCTAATTGAAACATGCCCTATATCTAACCATCATAAGCGGGTAGATAAAAGGAAAGAAAGAAATGGGGGTTGGAAGACATACATCACACTCACCCACACTTATTACAATTATGCCCTCGCACAGAGGGTCCGAATAAATAATACAGACCCGAATAAAAGAATAGTACAGTCCGAATATTACAGATTCCTAATTAATTTACAAATTAACTAAGAAAGCTGTAAACTGGCGCGCAGGCCAGGGGCTGCCTTGACTCCGCTCCGGATGATGAAATGATGCATGCCCGGATGCCTTTGCGCGGAAATCCACGGCGGTGCCCCGATTAGCCTCTGTTTGCATTTTTTCTCGAAATGCGTGCCAGACTCCGAAAAGTTGCTGATTCCTCATTTTTGCTGCAACAGAGAGCAGGAAAGGGGCATAGCAATGTATTTCACAAATATATGCATGCCTCGATCCTCGTGCCACCAATCACGCATATCGATGCATGATGGCCGAGGAATCGGATTGCACAACTCAATATAGGATGAATGCATATGAATGCTACAATAAAACCTAACTCCATCATGGGTAATCCGGAGTGTCGGTGACTTGGGAATTGAGACCCGTTCCGTCACTCGGAGTACGAAACGTACCTCGTTTCCCGTGCCCGGGCTACTGCCTATCCCGAACACAATGCAATATGCATGACATGCAATCCTCACACACATAATGCTTATGAAAATGAGATGCCTCGAAATGCGTGTACGCGGGCGCGCGAACCGAGGCGATGATCCTAAGGCATGAATAACATGAACTATGATATACGATGAGACTAAAGTGAGGTGCCTCGAAATGCGTGCCCACGGGCACGCGAACCGAGGTGGTGACATATAGACATGAAATAACAAATTGGGCTTACACTAACATGAGAGGACTTCAGCCGCACTCACATAAGCTGCCGAAAGATGAGAATGAGCTGCCTCGAAATGCGTACACACGGGCACGCAAACCAAGACAGTGGCATACAGGCATGAAATGGCATGCAAATGAAACGTGGCATATGGCATATGAAAAATGAAAATTTCAATAGCTAAAATGATGCACAAATAGCCCCCGAATTATGACAAAATTACACCCGATGCCCGAAATGCAATGTTATGCACCCGAAATGGCCTACAGCCCTACTAAGCATGCACAATATGGACATAACATGTAAAACAGTAGCAAGGCAGCCCCTAAACTAGCATTTTTCCAGTACAAATCATGGATCAATGACAACCACAAGTATGGTAAAAATAGCTTGCAAAAATGGGGGAAAAGAGGAGAATTACAAAGCAAGTGGTATATACAATACTCAAACTGAAAAACACAGTTTTACAAAATTAAAGAGGGGCCAAAAATATGCACATTTACAAGAGATGACATCCCCCAATTCAGTATTTAGATAGGCTAAACATAGCATGCAAAATAATGAACCAAACATGAGGTACCAAAATCATGCATCAAACAACCTTGGACCCTTAACAAAACATGAAGAATGGGTCATTTTAAGACACTTTCTAAGCCTGATGAAGGCTGAAAACAGAAGTCAAGAAAGCCTAACAAAGCATGCAATTTTACGGAATCAAAGATGGTATTACATGAAGTACCAAAATCATGCACCAAATGGCCTAAGACCCTTAACAAAACATGATGAGAAGGCCAAAACAAGGCTCTTTCTAGGCCTGATGAAGACTCAAAACAGAAGCCAAATAAGCTCAAAGGGGCATGCCAAATAGGAGTAGAACATGAATTCAAAGCAAGTGGCATGTAGAGCATAAAAACCAGGTTGAGCCCTTCTTCAATGTTGAAGAGGGGCTCAAAATAAGCACAATATTACTTCATGAGATGCTCCAAATCAGATCACAAATAGGCCAAATAAATCATGCAATTTTGCGAAAAATATGGAGGATTACAAAGAAAGTGCATGATAGAGAGGCCAAACATGATTGACCCATTCTTCAATGTTGAAGAGGGGCTCAAAATGAGCCCACTAACAGTTTACATCAGGCTCGAAAATGGATCACTCATAAGCCAAATAAAGCATGCAAAATAATGGCATAAAGAGTGATATTGAAAGAAGTGTATTAAGGGGCTCTCAAATGAGGTTGAACCCTTCTTCAATTTTGAAGAGGGGCTCAAAATAAGCCTAAAATCAGTAAGGGTCGGAGCCTAAAATTGAGAGCAAGTAGGGTAAAGAAGTGATTCAAAATTGTGCTAGAAAAAGGGAATTAGAGTCTTACCCTTGGAGACAAGTCTTTTGTTGCTTCTTGGCTTCAATTTGTTGGTCCTTAGCCTTTGAAAAACCCTCCTTTGCTGCTGGAATGGAGGTGGTGACGGTGAGGCTTAGGGTTGATGAAGGAATGGCCTAGAACCTTGAAGGTTTTGGAGCTTTTGGCTATGGAAATGGAGGTTTTGGAAGATAAAGTCTTGAGATGAATTTTTGTAACCCTAACAAAGGAGCTCTTTAGCCCCTTAAATAGACCAAAAGGGGTGCAAAAGGGGAGGGAAATGCACCCAAGCTTTCCCTCCTAAAATATCCCTCGGAGGATCAAGATATTTTGAAAAACAGCTGGACAGCTGTAAAGTGGCCAAAAGCAGGAAGCAGGCCGGCCAGGTGGATTTCTTGAAGGTGGCCGGCCGGCCACCCCAACTGGTCGGCCAGCCACTCTCCCCAGCCGGCCGGCCATGGCCAAAAATGGAACAGAACAATTACTGGCCGACCACCACATTTTGGTGTCCTCCCATGTATGTAGAACAAGGCCCCATGGTTGGAATTTGGCAACTCTGAAACAGGAGACACAACATTGAACTTGAAGGAGAGGCTCAAAAATGAAAGTAACAATTACTGGCCGACCACCACTTTTTGGTGTCCTCCCATGTGCCCTCATCACAAATATGTAGTCTCGGCTCGAAGAAAATATCCCTAGGGTGTTCAACATTGGCCCGGAAGTGAGCAAAACGGGCGCCGGAGGAGCGAAACTGGTTTTCTGGAACAATTGCTGGCCTCCCACCCTCCAGTGATCTTCCTGATGCTAAAACAGAGGTACCTACCAAAATTGAACAAAAACCGATGCAAAATGAATGCTCGGGGCCCAAATCACGCAGTCCGGGGTCCCGAAAATAGGTCAGAAGCACCAAAGTGGCGTTTCGCCACAAGGGCATCGAGGCCCAGTGTTCCTCGTAATGATAAAATAGAGGTCCCCGCCGAAAACCGGAGAAATCGGGGATGGTTGGGCGGTCCCGAACCGAGGCACACGGCTTGACGGCTCCGAAATGGGCAAAATGGCCTACGGCCACGAAAAGTAGCTCACGGCCACTGAGAGAAAGCCTACAGGACCACTCCCTCCCTTCAGCAAAGAAAACAGAAAAAATCGAGTCTGGTTCGCAAACCGAGACAAGGCCTGTAAGAGAGTTCGGAAGTCCGGAGGCGAGCGACCTCGCGACTCTGAGACTTCTGAACGAGCGCAGTATGCAACATCACCAAGCGCTCAATCAGTGACGTCTGAGTCTTAAGGTCGGTCAAAAATGGGGTGTCTACAATCCCACAAAATATTGAATGAATCCCATAATACATGTACATGCCATAACAAAAAAGGGTAAATCAGTCTCCCCACATCTCACAAAATTTGAAATGGGACTTTGTTGTCTACCAAACGTGTAAAATAGGACTTTTCAATCCAAAAGATTTAATTTAGGACCATAAAGAGTAACAGTTTGGTACATAGGACTTTCTGATAATTTCCTCTATAAAAAATATATATATCATTTTTATCTTATCTTGCGCCTCTCGTTTTATTTTTTGTACTAAAAAATTTTTATCCTATTAGAAATTACTTCTGTGGTATTTGAATTTTTTTGTGTATATACATAATTTATATATCATATTATACATACATACGTGCATACATAAATAGTATAAAAAATTTATTTGTCTTTTGGCCTCTTCGGTGACGAAATCCTGGTTTCGCCCCTGGCACCAGATCACGAGCAAAGACAACTGCACCATACATGGCAAGAGCTTCTAAGCTATCAATGTTAATTAGGCCTGCAATCTTTGTAGACAAAGCATCAATAATGTTCCCACGGTAGTCACGAACCACGACCCCCATACCTATAGCCTTATGCGTCTTAAACACAGCTCCATCCAGATTGACTTTGTAGAAATCCATAAGGGGAGGACACCATCGTAACAAATAACGAGGGACTTGTGGCATCACAACAAGGGATTGAACAGAGCGAAATTGATGGAGGTACTCCACAGCAGTGCTAGCAATGTCCCCACAGGAACGACAGGTACTATTGAATAAAATGGAATTCCGATTATTCCAAATACTCCAACACGTAACCAAGAAGAGAGCAAACCCATCATCATCCTAAACTATACTTCGATCAATAACCCAGTTCCAGAAATCCAAAATACATCGAGAAGCCATGGGCACATCTAAATTGATCGAATCCCAAACTTCGTAAGCCACATAGCATTCAAGAAAACAATGGGAGGTAGATTGCACCGTTGATCCAATAATTTTAATCTTGCTCGGAACTTTGGCGTGCCACAACCTTAGCCAAAAAGCTTTAGCTTAAGCATTACGATCAGATGATGATTTCGCATTCAAACCCTCCTTGAGAGTCATTTCAAGATGATACGCCGACCGAACCGAAAACACTCCATTATTGGTGAAATGCCAGACCAACACATCAACATCAGGCTGCAGGGGCAACGTAATAGATGCAATAAGTTGATTCTCAGATTTTGGAAAACAATTGTTAAGCACAAATATGTTCCATTGACTAACATGCCCATCAATAAGATCAGTCACCAAAGCATCATCTGGCAAAAATTGAAGGGGTAGAAAGTTTAAAACGAAAATGGTTATGAAATCCATTTATCCTTCCAAATACGGGCTCAGCGACCATTACCAATCCATTAACACAACCTTCCAAATACTGCACCAAGTGTAATATGGATTATGACCCAATTCAGCATCAAGAACCATTCCATTGGGATAGTATTTCGCCCTCAAAACTTGATCGACCAACGTGTTGGATGAACGCAAAAACCGCAAGCTCTATTTAGCAAGCATAGCTCGATTAAAAGCAAACAAATTGTGAAACCTATCCCACATTCCCATTAGATTTGCACAAGTGATTTTGATTCTTCCCAATGGATTTTACGTCGATTTTCAGATTGACCCCACCAAAATCGCCCAATGAGAGAGTCAATATCACGACACAAACCATTAGGAAAGCTCAAAGCACAACATAACATAGGTTGGGATTGTAACTGATAAGGCAGAGGTCCAAGAGGTGCATCAAGTGTAATGTTCTGCTGCATATCAAGTGTAAGGTGCTGCTGCATCAAGTGTAATGAACAGTAGCTGTAGACAATATTTTCCCTAACAGATTGTAACAGATTCATTGTAACAGATTCAGTATTGTAACAGAGTCAGTTAGTTTAAACTGTAGTTAGTTAGAAGTATGGTTAGGTTACTTCTTTTGTTCATTGTACTGATGTATATATATATATGATTTGTAATCTCTTATGAAATTCAATGAAGATATTTTAGATTTCAGCTTTCCCTTTTCATCAGTAACAACCCCGACATATGATTAATCGATAAACCATGATTAAATATGCTTAATAAGTAATTAAGATGAAATTCTGCATTAATTGCATGTGTTTGACATTATTTATGTTTATATATGTTTGCTGTGAAAATATTTGTTCATGTTTCTGTTTGGTTCTGTGAATTGAAGGCCTTATCGGCATCTGAACACGAATTGACTTGATTTATGTGTTATTTGGAATTTTTAAAATTTTATGGTAAGTTTAATTAAAATTCAATTCGGAATGAATTAATTAGAATAAAATAAGGATACTTGATTAATCTTAAGCCAATTAATTAATATTACCTAAGTGGCCTATATAAGGTCAATATAACTCTTGAATTCTCTTACTCATCACTTCATTTTGTACTCTTGAGATCAAAACATGAAGGAGAGTGAGAGGCTAAGAAACTTGAGATCAAACTTGAAGCAGAGAAGGACATTGCTAGAGAACTTGGAGGTTAGCTTGGAACTTCAAACAATTAACTCTTTAGAGTATAATTAATCATCTAAGGTAAGAATCGACCTTGTAACTTTGGAGTTGAATCACTTAGCACATGAATCCAAAGAATTAAGTTGTGTAATGCTAAGATTGAGCTAAAATGAAAGAATATAGATCATACTATGCATGCATGTCCATCTCATCACAATGTGAGTTTGATTTCAAAGAATTCTCTCATATGCATGTGTCCACCTTACTTTTATTCTGAGAATTCATCTTGTTTGATACCATTTTATACCAAATGATCATGTTTTTGAAGCTTTGAAGGCAAGGCAATACATGCATGTTATGTTTACAAAGATTTGAGTTTCGTTTTACGCAATTAACATACTTTTGGGCTTTGATTTTGCGAAATGGTTTTGAATTCTTGATGTTTGACAAGTTTATACAAGTTTTCTTAAGTTTTTGGCCCAAAAGAATTTGATTTGCAACTTTGAGTTTGAGTTTGAAACTTGTAAGATCAACTTGGAAATTCCAGATTCTGTTTCTTTCCTCGAGCGGCAAATTTTGCGCTTGAGCGACCATTTTATGTTTTTCACCTCTGCTTGAGCAATCTAAAGTTGGCCCGAGCGTAAATTACATGCTCCTAGAAGTTTCCATGTTTTGCAGACTACTCGAGCGACAAGAGTTGTGCTCGAGCAAAGATTTCAGTCTCACGCTCGAGCAACCGTCGAACGAAAAATTCACATAAGCAGTACTTTTGTAGAGTTTACAGACCGCTTGAGTGACCGAAGTGGCGCTCGAGCGACCACTCACATTTTTGAGTATTCTCTCGAGCGAAGGAAGTTATGCTTGAGCGAAGACCCTGTTTTCAGCAAATTTTGTTAAGTGTTTCACAGTGCATTTTGGCATCCATATTGCATTCTAGGCATTTTTAAGTCATGGTTAAGACATAATAATGAGGATAAGAAGTAGAAACACACAAACATAAGAAAGAATTAAGTTAATGATTTCGGGTGTGTAATTCAGTACTTATTTGTTCTGTATCTGTGTAGGTCACGTGCCGCAAGTTATCTGATTTGTTTGCTTTGGAGCCATTGGTGAGTAATAACTTTGTAAAGCAATGTTTATATTTAAGTAATTTCTTATATGATATGATATGACAAGAAATGCTTTGTTTTCTGACATATTATGTTCTGAATCAATGAATGATTGTCCATATATTGAAAAGTATCCGTGGTATCCTTAGCACAAGGCCTTAGCTCATGCATAACAATACCTTGGTCTATGAGCATAAGGCCCTTGCCTAGGGGTAATAATACCGTAGTCTCATGGCCTTTGCCCGGGGGTAACAATACCATGGTCTCATGGCCTTTGTTTGGAGGTAACAATACCGTGGTTTCATGGCCCTTGTCCAGGGGTAACAATAACGTGGTTTTATGGCCCTTGTCCAGGGGTAATAATACCGTGGTCTCATGGCCCTTGTTTGGGGGTAACAATACCGTGGTCTCATGGCCCTCGCCCGGGAGTAACAATACTGTGACTTAAGTATGTTACAAGTTTCCGGTACCATAGATTCCTTTATATAACTGGTCAAGTATGACCTTTAATGCTCTATACATGATCTGTTAGCACTAATCGGTATACCATGTATGATCTTCTGTGAAACTGAACAAGTACATGTTTCTGAACTCTGAATGAGAATATGAGTATGTTTCTGTTTTCTGAATCTGATATGAAACATCATTCATTTAACCCTTTACTCTGTTATTATTCACTGGGCTTCCGCTCACTATTTATATTATATATGTAGGTGAGCAAGTGTATGACTAGGCCTAAGCTGCTGTTTGGAGAGTTTTAGGTCAGCCAGCCACTGTGTGTCCCGGGGAAGGTTCCTATTTGAAAAGTCAAGTTTTGTAAACCATGCCTAGAATGTTTTGCAAACTATGCCTAGAATGTTTTGCCATTTTGTTTTTGTTTATCTGTGCGTTGGGCTAAGTCCCTTATGATAGTACCTGTATAATGATGCAAGACTTAAGGAAGTTTGACGTCACTTGTGTATGTATATATTTAAATTTTGAAATTTCTGTTCCATGTATGTCTACACAGCTCAATGGACTATGTATATTTCATATTTTGTTTTTGTTTATCTATACGTTGGGCTTAGTCCCTTATGATACTACCTGTATAATGATGCAAGACTTAAGGAAGTTTGATGTCACTTGTGTATGTATATATTTAAATTTAGAAATTTCTGTTTCATGTATGTTTACACAGCTTAATGGATTATGTATATTTCATATATTGCTTCCGTAGCCCCTGACTATGTCATAATTTGTTGTAAGGCCTTTGGTAATCCAAGAATTACTGGCCGGTTATGACGTTAAACTTATTGAGGCAGGTTTAGGTCGTAACACGGATCCTTGGGCAACCGCCTTAATCAAAACCTCACGCTCCACTGTCGACAATTTTTTTTTCTTTCTATCTATTAACACGCTTCTAAACCCATTCTCGAATGTTCGCAAAAGCTTCCTTTTTGGACCGACCAACAGAAGAGGGCAAACCCAGATATTTTCCATTATTTACAACTTGACTAATCCCTAATAAAGAACTCAGCCACAGTTGCTCAATATTACCGATATTATGACTAAAACATAAACCTGACTTATGAAAGTTTGTTGGCCTGAGGTCGCTTTATATTGTCAGAGAATAGTGGAGATAATTTGAACACATTGATCTGTGACAACAACAAAGAGTAAGCAATCATAAAAAAAAAGGAGGTGGGAAATCCTTGGACAATCTCGGCTGATGCGAATACCATTTGGAAGCTGAGCCATCTCGGCCTGATGAATCAAGGTTGATAGACTTTCAGCACAAAGTAAGAAGCGGTATGGAGAGATGGGGTCACCTTGTCAGATATCGCGAGCAAGACGACAAACATGAGAATGAGTGCCATTAATTAAAACGGAGTAAGAAGCAGAGGACACATAATGCATGATCAACTTCTAGAAACGATGCGGAATTCTCATACGAGACATAACAGTCCGTAAGAAGACCTATTCCACTCGGTCATATGCCTTATTCATATCAAGTTTCAAAGCAAAGTCCCTCTTCATACCACTGCGTTTATTCTTAAGGTAATGAAAATTTTCAAAGGTTGTCAACACATTATCAATGATCAATCGACCTTGTATAAAACCACTATGGTTTGGAGAAATAATTTCATTGAGAATAGCCTTGAGTCTATTAACTAGAGCTTTAGACACAACTTTATAGACCATGTTACACAAGCTGATAGGCCGAAAATCCGTAGGGGTATAGGGCTTGGGCACTTTGGGAATAAGGACAATAAACGTGTGATTGAGAACGGATACATCCGACATACCATTCAACACATTCAGAACTGCAAGACATATAACGACTTACCATACCCCAAAATTTCTGAAAGAAAAGAGCAAGCTTACCATCAGGCCTAGGTGCCTTAATGGGATGCATTTGGAATAGAGCTTGAACCACCTCCACCTTAGAAAAATGCTTAATCAAATTCTATAGGATCCCATCATCAAGCCGCGAGGAAATAGCCTTAGCCACCACACCAAGTGCAACTGGCTGGTTAGATGTGAAGAGGTCCGTAAAATACCCAACTGCGATTTCTTCTATGTTTTCATGTGACGTACACCAATGGCCCATACCATTATGAAGCCCTCTAATATATTTCTTTTTTCTGTCGTTGTGTAGCTTTTGTGTAAAAAAAATTGTGTTTCGGTCACCGCCATCCAATTAGTATGCGCCCTTTGAGACCACATCACTGATTTCTTTTCAAGGGGCTTATTTATTTCACTACGAAGCTTTCCTTCAACCACCATATCATCCGAAGAAAGAGAAGATTTGGCCATCATATTTTGCACTAATAAGGATTTTTAATTCAAGGCTCTATCAATGTTGCCCACCACATTCCAATTCCAATAAGCAAAATTAAACTAATTTCAGCAGTCTTGTAGCCTAAACCTTCAACATCCAAGGATGGCCTAGCTCCTGACCACCCATCTATCACAATCTGTTCACAACTACCCTCTCGTAGCCACATAGCCTCAAAGCGGTAGATACGTTGCCGTTTAGGCTGATCAATTCGTTAAAGTCGTTCACCATCCACATTTACGAGAGTCAGCATATGGTCTAAAATAGAACTAACAAGAAGGTGAATTGAAGCTTGGGGAAACAAAGCTTGCCATTTAGAGGAAGCTAAACATCGGTCAAGCCTCTCACGAACTACACCTCGGTTAAATCGTTGATTACACCAAGTAAATGGAGAACCATAAAAACCCAAATCAGAGGGCTCACACTCAGAGATAGCATCACGAAACTAACTCATCTGGGTTTGACAACAACCCAGCATTACATATTTTTCGTGTTCAAAAATTGCCTCATTAAAATCACCTAGACATAACCAAGGCACAGACATACTTGAATGTAAGTGACTTAAAAGCTACCAAGATTCACACTGTCGTGCCACTTTCGGATGGCCATAAAAGACTGTGAACCTCCAATTAGCATCACCTATCTCCAATTCAATGAGCGTATCAACATGCTTCACAGAATAACTCTGAATTGACATCGAAAGCCCACACCTCCAAAGCAAAGCTAAACCACCACCCAACCCCACACGGTACATCGCATATGCACTAGCAAGTCCTAATTTACAACGAATACGTTCTAAATATGTAGAAGTAGTTTTGGTTTCCATAAGAAAAATCAAATTAGGTCATTCTTTCTTCAATAAAAATTGGAGAAACCGAACTGAGTTTGACAGTTCCCACTTAAAATTTTCATTACGATTGGTGGGGCTGATCATCAGCCACCGCTGTTGAATTAATGAAAAAAGGATCGATATCGAATTAAGGTTTCTTGGATGCACCTCCGAACTCAACCACCTCATCATTGAAAGGAAAATGATGTTTGCCATACACTTTTGTTTCAACATTCGCAGGCGAACCGAATGGCACACAGGCAAGTTTTTTCCACTTCCGGCCTCCATCCACAACGGTAGAACCACTGCCTCCTTTTGGCTTATCCTCATCAATGCTAACTTGTTTCCATTTCTTTATCAGGTGTTGTGCAACAGTAGAAATAGTAGCACTAGGCTCTAAGACCTATGAAATGGAGAAGTCACTCAATCGGCCACCAAACTTAGGCCCTAATCTAGTAACATGACCACATTTGCTAGGCCTGAACATTTGCTAGTAACATGACCCTCATCTAGCAATTTAGGCCCAAAAACATCTATAACAGAGAAAGGCTGATCAGGTTCCCGCAGATTTTCAATTTGAATTGGAGAGAGAATATCAATCCCCACATTTCTTTCACCCATGATAGTTACCCCCAAATTAGCCCCCAAGTCCGAAACCAACGAATCATCTCCATAAAGCCGGGTTAATGTTGTAATTGTCGTCCTTGAATTGTGGCCAACCACAGGGTCCAACACCGGTACCAGTGAAGAAGCAAATTCACGCCAGTGGAAAGACCACCTCCTATGCTCCAAACCCGATTTCGTATGGCGGATGTCACAACCCGACTCAAGTGCTTAGGGCTAGATCGTAACTAGCTAAATAATTCTAATTTTAACAAATTCAATGGCCAGGCGGAGACATTAATGCTACGTAAGGTAGAAGTCATGTCAGAGTCTAATCTTGTCAGTACAAAAATAGGAATTAGAACTAATTGCGGTCAAACTCACAAAAAGAGTCCTTTTTTCCATAGTCTAGATCAGGGAGTCAAACAGCCATGGAAAATAATACTGTATGAGGGGCTTAAACTACTAACGTTGCTGTGCTACTCCAAAACAAACCCATGCTGCCTGGATTACGTAAATAGGGACGCATTGTATATATCCTCAAAATGCTCGGTCAGTGATCCATACAGGTGTCTCGAGATATGTTTATTTTGGCTAAACAGAGAATAGTTTGGTTCGAGTAATTCATTTAAATAATAGAAACAAAATGCAGAATTATAGCAAATAATCATAACCATGGGACATAACAGAATAGAACAGAGAGTGAATGGATCCATGACACACAGAGGGTCACAAAGTGATTAAGCAGAGGCCCATTATAACAACCCCGATCTGTAATTAACTACTAATCCGTAATTAGGAATGCTAATTAAGTGTTCAGAATGAAATTATATGCTAATTGTGTATTCTGTATGCTATTTGACTTTCTATCTATTACTCGAATAAATATTTGTTTGAAATTCTGCTTTGATCTAAAAATTGAAAGCCTTATCGGCATTCGAAATCAGAATTGGTTACATGAATCTATTATTTGGAATATTTAGAACACTCTGGTAAGTTTAATTAAAAATTGATTCAGTTTGGTAAATTAAGTTTTGTTTGGCAAGCTAAATGTTTTAATTATTGTAATAAGCCATCCTACCTATATAAGGTTGATATAAGCTCATTCTTGAGCTCATTTCTTTCATTCCTTAGTGTTAAAATCTGAGATTGCATTCTAGAGAGAGAGAGAGAGAGAGAGACTCCATTTAGAGAGAGAAAGTGTAGGTTCAAGGAATAAGTTGAAGATTTTGCTAGAGTAACTCAAGTTTTACAAGAATCTAGTGTATGTGAAGACTTTTTGAAGGTTATATGATTTAGGGTTGAATTCATGAACTATATAAGATTAATTGCATGTTTTTAGTTAAAGAATGCCAAGAAGAGGAAGTAGCTTAACATGCATGTATAGTTTTGACATGATTCTTTAGTTTTGATCATGAGTATGTTGTTCAAATTGAGTTTTGAAGCTATATCTCACATGCATTCTAAAATTAAGTTATTTTGAAGTTAATCTCCATGATTTGTAAGCTTTGAAAAAGAATTTGAAGTTGAATATTTCATGCATGGTCATTAGAGTTCTAATTCTACCATCCATGATTATAATTATAAATTACTTGGCACATGCATGATTGAATTATCATGTTTTAAAGTTTGATTTCATATTTTGGAAATGAATTTTGTACATGCATGAGACTTTTGAGTTTAAATTTGCTAAAGACGTGAGTTTTGAGAAAATAGTTTGTAAATCCTTACATGCAAAATGTGTGAAATCAATTTTGGGAAATACTTGTGATTTTGAGCAAATGATTTATGAGAGGTCATGTATTCATGTTTATGGAAAAGTTTTCAAGTTTAAAGAATAAGCCATGCATGAGTTTTGCCTTTAAATTTGCATTTGGAAGCTCAAAACTCTATTTTGAAAACCTAGAAAATTCGCAGATTACTAGAACGACAGATCTACTGCTCAAGTGAATAATGCAAGCTCCCAGAAGTTTTGTAGACATGAGCACTCCGCTCGAGCGACAGAACCTGTGCTCGAGCAACCACCATTTGTTTTGAACCTTTGCTTGAGCGAAGAAAGTTGAGCTCGAGCGTAGATTAAGAGCTCCTAGTACTTTTGTAGACCAAGGGGTCTGCTCGAGCGACCAAAGTTGCACTCGAGCGAATTGACTTGTTTTTTGAAATTTTGTTAAGTGTTCAAAGTTTACAATTGCATTCTCTTCCATCTTAGGCATTCTTAAGCCATGACTAAGCCTCAATAATGAGAACATGAATTAAAACACACGAAGAAAGAAATGTTATAAGTTAAGAGATTACAGAAAGTGTGTTTCAGTGTATACGAGCATGTGATAAGAAAGAATAAGAATCAATGTAAATAAAGCTAAGTCGTGATGGCCATATGAATGTGTAATGATAAGACGTGTTTTGTACTATGTACGTTTTTTATTATAGGTCGAGAATTGGAGACCGAACAACTGTTTCTGAAAGCCCACAGTGAGTAACGTTATTGTAAAGCTATGTTCATATGAATAATGTTCCAAATGTGATTTGATAAGTTATGATTTCTGAAATGATATTTGTTTACGTGAACGAATGTCCTATATTTGAAATCATTATGGCATCCATAGATAGTCTCAAGTCATGGGGGACGGTATATTAATACGGGTCCATGACATATATGTGATTACGAGATCTCGTTAGCCACTTGACAAGGTGGTGATGTGTTTAATCGGTATCTAAAACCGATTACTCAAATCGGATGACGATGTGATATGTTCTATTGGATGTACTATTATTATGTTCAGATATGAGAATTGATTCGGTTATGATCTGGTTTATGAATATGATATGTTTGGAATTCGTTCACTAACCTCTTTACATTTATGCTATTGACTGGGCTTTAGCTCACTGTGTGTATGTATATGTATAGGTGAGCGTTCTGGAGATCAGGCTTGAAGACTTCTGTTTGGATCTGTGTTCTGTTGTCAGCCAACCATTGTGCCTCACGTGGAGGTTCCTGAAGTGTCGCGTGTTAAGCTCCGATTGTTTCTGTATATAAGACTTTGTTTGTTTTTGTTGGCTGTACTTAAGATGCTGTAGTTAAATGTGTAGGTATAACGTGAGAATGATTTTTGGATATATATATAAAGTTTTAAATATTCAGTTTCATATAAGTCTGTACAGCTTATTGGATGATTATATTTTTGTTATTTGCTTCTGCTAGCCCCTTATTTTGTGATTCTGTTTTAGAGGCCATAGGTAATCTTAGGATTACTGACTGGCTACAACGCTAAACCTATAGGGCCAGATTTAGGTCCTAACACCCATGGTTATTTGAATCTCCTAAGGCATGAGACCGTCAGAGGGTCACTAAAGTGATAATTCAGAGACCAATGGTTATTTAAGTCCCCCAGGCATGGGACCTTCATGGTGGTACTTATAAAATAATTGTTCAAAAATATATTTAATAAACGGTTATATCTATGGATTTTCAGTTTTACGCACATAGAGTTCATAAATAATTAACGTAATTAAAACATTAATATAATTGATAAAGATGAATTACATAAAATAATTTGTGGTAACTCAAGATATATGTAAAATATTTTATGGTAACTTAAGGTATAATATTATTCACCTCACTATTAATCCCCTTACTTTTACTTCTTCGTTCACCAAAACACCCTCTTTTGCTGACTGATTCCCTTTCTTTTGGTCTCTTTTGGTGTATCTCCCTTGGACAAAATGACCACGTGGTGATACCACGTGGTAGTCTTTTCATTCCAGGCTTATCAGCTTATCTCTTTGTGTGTGTGTGTGTAGGTGTGTGTGAGCTTTTCTACAACAAATTTGTTTGCTTAATGTTAAATTAATTTTTTTTTTTATACTTTTGTTCTTATTATTATATTAATTCAACATTTGGGGTGTCGTAACGAAGATCCTCCAAAGAGTGCCTTTGTTTACTATGAAAGGTCTTGGTATGCAACCAAGGCCCATACTGAAGCAGGAGAGGATGCTTAAAACCAGAACCACCCAATGTGCCTATACATTACTTGTCGCTATGACCTAGCACACCACATGCATAGCAAAAGTTGGAAAGGCTTTCATACTTGAACATCACCCAGATCGCCTCACAGTTAGGGACTTGAACGTTCATACCCCTCCGCAACAGCTTCGTTATATCAATAGAAACCTGGAGATGAAGAAAATGACCCTAGGCCATACCATCCTCTTCAAGATCAAGAACAATAACTTCATCAATACGGTTACCAATCAGCCGCCCTACCTCTTTCGTCGTGCCACCCAATGGCAAATCATGAACTTGCACCTAGAACGCAGCCTTAGAGAACACAATCTCAAATGGCTTAAGAGACAAATCAAAGTTCTCCAATAGTACAAGAAACTTATCGAAACTTCATGGACCATTCACGAGAACTCGTTTCTTATCCACAATATGATTAAAATGGAAAATAAAGAGATTGTCCCCCAAACACTTAATTTCCAGACCTTTGGCAGGCTTTCAAATAGCCTTAAGTGTGGACATAAGAGCATTACTGCTAAAGGGTTTGGTAGTAAGTAACTTTCCCACAAAGCATAGCCAAGCGATATCTTCGATAGGTTTGGTATAGGCATCTTGAATAATGATAGCATCCTCTTTCGTTAGTATCAACCATGAAGCAAGATCTTCAATAGAATCCATCACATTACCACCTCAAACACTCTTACAGAGAAGAGAGATACTTGCACAACAAATCGGCTGGCCAGAGAAAACCCCACCCAAGTAACCTTACAAGAGAGAAACCTACGAGAAGAAAACCAATGAGATGTAAAGGAGATAAAGTGTAATTGAAGCTTAAGTAATGTTGAGTCAAAGAATCTAGATCAAGTCCATAGGTCTTTTTAAGAGTGCTTTGATTCTATTTGGTGTAGTTTCTAGCAATACTAAAAAAGAGAAGTTAAAAATGCCTCTCTTCTTACGTCCTACAATCAACTCTTTAAAGTTTATTTAGGTTATTTTTATCTCATAACCTGTTAGGATTTTGTTATTGGTAATCTTGTTTGACAAAACTCTTTTCAGTTGTAATTTTATTCGATCTATTATTTTAGTGAGGTTTTGAGTATTTAGATGCAAATCCAACCCGAATTGTGCCTTGTAGAGGAGTTTGTGATGTTAATTCTTTCATGTTTGCCACTTTGCTGATTATGTCGGGGGATTGAGCGAAGATGCAAAATTGTAGTTGAAGTTGTTTGATCACTCGAGCTATCGATTTTGTGCTCGAGCGAAGATGCAATCCACTCAGAAGTTTTACTCGCCTGCAAAAGTACTGGGAGTTGAGATTTTATGCTCGAGCGATTTTTCCTTCACTCGAGCAAAGGAACTTGTTCGAAAAAATGCGTTTAAGTTACATCACTCGAGCAGCCGTTCCTACGCTCAAACGGAGATCGCGATTCGGCTTGCTATAAAGCTACAATTAAATCAGTTTCTAGCGTACAACTTCCAAATATTCTTCTTGGATATTAGGATTTTCATTCTAGAGCTTCTTTGCTTATTTTCTTTGATATCTGTGAAAGTTTATATCATGAATTGAGTGGATTATATCAAAGGGTTTGTTTATTTTGTTTTATTCACAAAAGAGAGATCTGTTCTTTGGTAGATTCTATGGAATTTGGGCTTGAAGCTTTGGTGGATTCTAGAGTGGCTCATCGTCGTGGATTTAACATCGACGTTGTGGATGCAATGTTGGGCAAGATAGTTTCAATATGAAGACGGTGGTGGAAGAAGTATATAGGGGTCAGTTCAATTCGGGCGTAGATTCGCTAGGTAATTGAGGGTACATTTGTGTAATTCCTTTTTGTCTTCTTAGTGGATTGTTTGTGGCTTTTGTTCATGGTTTTTTTTTTTTTTTTTTATCACAATTGGAGACGCTCCAATTGTGATTTTTTCATGTTAAATCATTGTGTTGATTTATCTTTGATTGTTTGATTGAGATTATTATTTACTAGTTAAAATTGATATATAATCACAAATAAACATCTCGGGAATTTTTAGATTTTTCATAACCTATAAATAAAATTTATATCAAAAATTTCGACATGAATTTTCAAAATAAAAAAGACTACAAGTAGTTTCATAAGTTCTACCAAACAATCCATATTTTGGCTATTTGATTGGCTCTCTCTTTTGAGTTTTTTTTTTTATAATAATTTTTATTCACTAGAGATCATTAATGCATCATGCACAAAAAAAAAAAAAAATAATAATAATAATAATAATTAGCATTTGGAAACGTTTACGTTTTTGGTTTATGTTTATAAAAATTTTATAAATTAATTTTTGTTTATTTTTAGAAAAACATAAACTACAAACGCGTTTGGTTTGAATAAAATATTTGAAAAATATAAACTAAAAAATATGTTTATTCAAGTTTAAAATATTTATATTTATTTTTTATTATTTATGAAAATGGGATTATACACATTATAATTGAAAAAAAAAATATTTGAAAAAAAAATTAATAAAAAAAATAATTTGATAGTCAAAATTTTAAATTTCTATTTAAAAACCAACGTAAACTCGTTTTTTGAGTTTACGTTTTTTATTCAAATTTATAAATTGAGACAACAATTTATAAACCAAAAAATTATCAAACAATTTTTTATGACAATTTTTATAAATATAAATTGAAAACTGAAAACAAAATAATTACTAAACAGATTCAATCTACATTTATTTTGAATGTGATTTTTATTATATTTAGAATCATTTTGAATCACATATTAATTTTTCTCTACATATTTTTGTGCACGAAGCATTATTATAGGTGGAGAAACATGATCAACTTTGAATGACAAAAGAAACACTAGCAATAGGAAATATTTGAAGTGGGAGATTGACTTCAGAGCCCCAATGTAACTTTATGAAGAAAATTGGCTTTAGTTAGTGGTCATATGTGTAGTTTGAATGCACTTTAGATAAGTGACAAACACCATTTAAATCAAGGAAGTAGAGAGAATCCGAAGGTCAAAAAATTTGTCCACTCCAAAAAATTTGATCCGATGAATCTGAATTTTTTTTTTTGCTACAAATTTTCACCAAAACATGTTGTGTAGAAATTACATGGCCAAATAATAAGACGATGTCTAAGGCAAAAGTTTTTTAGAGAGAACCTTTTTTATATTTAAATAAATATATTTTAACTTTTTAATATATATTTTTTCAATTTTTGTGGGCCTCATTTGGCAAGTGGCTTTTTTAGTTAAAAAATTAAAAAGTCTCTAAAAAAATTAAAAAACAAATAACTTATATCAAAAAGTCAAAATTTTCATTTTCTCTTTACTTTTTAAACATCTTTTCGTTAAAAATCAAAAATTTGACTCAAACATACTAATTTTTTTATATCATATTTTAACAAAAAGTCAAAAAATTACTTAAAAAAAAAAAAAGTTTGTTATCCAAAAATTCATTATTATAGCAGTCTTTGAACAAGGATTATTATTATTATTATTATTATTATTATTATTTTAATGGTCTAGATCTTTGTAGAAGAAAATTTTGACTTTCTTATTGGGTTTTGGACAGTGATTTTTTCTCAGAATTTATTATTTGACAAAGAAGTAAAAAAAATGTAGAGGGCCTTTCGACAATTCATTTATCGGAGATGTTATATGTATTAATTAGTGTACTAATATATATTATGATATTATTATTGATCTCACTCATTATACAAATTATAAATATCAAAAACTTCTTAAATCATGCTACATCATCAATTGGTACACTAATTGGTATCTGAATTTGTGCATATAGTATTATTATGAGTGGTGCTATATGCACAAATTATTGTACTAATTAGTGTATCAACATATGTCATGGTATTATTATTGATTCCACTTATTATACAAATTATAAATATAAAAAATATTTTAAATTATATTATATCATCAATTGATATATTAATTGATATCTTAATTGATGCATATAACATTATTATTAGGGTCTTTGAAGGAGGAGAGTTTCTATGAAATTTGGCTTTTGGAAAAAAAAGTTTTAATTTTTTTTAAATTTATTTTTGGACAATGAAAGCATTTTCTAAAAACTTTATTAGAATAATATTATATGTATTAATTAGTGTACTAATTAGTGTACTAATTGATGATGTGACATAATTTAAGAGGTTTTGGATGTTTGTAATTTATTTAATGAGTGAAGTCAATAATAATGTCATAACTAATTTTGATAAAGTAGTTTGTACACTAATTAGTACATATAGTACCACCAGCTTTATTATTGTTTGAGTGCCTTTGATTAAGAACAAGCTATATATATATATATATTAAAGCTTTACTATTGAGGGCTTTTGGATAAGGGTTTTTTTTTAATTTTTTAATTTTTTTTTATTAACTTAGCCTTTGAATAAGTAAATATTTCTATTTATCGTTCTTTTTAAGAAATATTTTTTTATTACATTTTGGACAATGAATCCTCTGTTTTTTTGGATCAAGCATTTAACAAATAATTTAGAAATTTTGAGGCCTTTAGAAAAAGTGGAGCCTTAATTGACCGACTCAATTGCCTTCTCCATCACAAAACAAGAGAAGTTAGTTCAAAACTTTTGAAGGGCCTAACTTCAAACAAACATGTATTAGGAATTTAGGTTTTGAGATGCATTCATTGAGCATTCAATAGTAGCATTATTTGGGCCTCAAAATATTGTTCCACCAATTTCGGAGCGACACGTCATCTTCATTCATAGGTAAGATTATGAATATAGGTTTCCACAAAAAAGTGACACGATAACTAGAGTTGGAGTGTACATACATGGACGGATGAGGAGGTCCATTTGATTTAGCAGTTAGGTACTTGTTGCAATTAAAAGTACACGATGTATTCCAACCATTCACGGTAAAGTATAGCGAGTCGAATACATTTATAAAAAATTAAGATAATATTTGATAGAGTTTTAGAATTATGGTTTAAAAATAAAGTTGTATTTTGAGTTTGTGAGTTTTAAAATTATAATTTGAAAAGAGAAAATTTGTTTGATTATGAATTTCGAAAAAAAATTTGAGTTGAGTTTTAAATTTTTGATGTGATATATGAAATGAGAAAAGTTGTTCAATTATGAGTTTTGAAAAGAATTTTCAAAACTTAATTGAAAAACTTATAATTCATAACCAAACACACAACTCAAAACTCTATTGAAAATTCTATTCAAAACTCATAACCAACTCTTTTTAAAATTCAATTCAAAAAAATAATTTATCATTTTGGTCTAAAAAAATAATTTCTATATTTAAAAAATATCAAAAAAAAAAAAAAAAATTCTCCCAAATAATAGGTGGCAATTGCAAAAAAAAAAAAAAAAAAAAAAATGTACTATTTTGGTCAACCGGTGACATCTAGGAAAATGTCCGGACGGATAATTGGGTAGACCAAAAATTCAAAAGGCCCTCTAAAGACCAAACATGTTTTCTAAATGTATTTTGAAATTGATTTGAAATCATGATTTGAAAACTCTTACCAATAATAGAATTAGAATGTAAGGGTAAAATTAATTTTGAAAAGTCTTACCAAACACAGGCTAGGTTAATTAGATATTAATATCCCTATCATCAAATTGCATCAAAAATTGAGACCATAATTTCCTCATTTTTGAGTGTGTGGTGAATTTGGTTAGATTTGTTGGAAAAATAATGATATTTTTGGTGACTTTAATACAATATTAAAGTGGGTGCCAATTCTCAATTGAGGTGGAGTAAAGTAAGTTTAGATTATTTATAGTGAGATCTTTACACCACAAAAAAAAATGACCAAAAGCCATTAAGGTTTGAATGAGAAATTAACTCATTAAGTGGGCCTCATGAAAGAGGTGTTGGGAAAGGTGTAAAACCTTGTATCTTACATTGATTATAGAGGAGAGCATTGATCGGTATTTAAATCCCATTTTTTGCCTAAGGATGTGAGCCCTTTGGGTATCCAAATTTTCCAAAGGAAGGGAGTTATAGATGCTTCAAGGATGGAATTGGGCTAAAACTATGACCCAAGTTTGTATAGCCACACGCGCGCGCACACTGCCCACTCGCCCGAGCAGGGTTCGTAGTTCGCGATCCGTGATCCGTGATCCATGGGTCGTGGATCTTGGATCTTAGGACTTGGGCTTAGGCCTGAGGCTTGAGGCTTGAGACTTGCTGGAATGGATTGAGTGTGGGGGTTGTGCTTGGCTCACTCATCTTAATCTTTTTAGGCTAAGCTAGATCTGTAGGCTGGAAAATTATATACATTATACAGATGTATAATATATGTGTAACTCCTCTATAATGATGAATAATTATTCCAGTAGTTTTGAAGGTTTAATACAAAATTCATTTCTACATTTATGATAGGCCTTGATGGCATGAGTTTTTTTCTCTCTCCTTCCATGTATAAAAGGAGGCCCTCTCATTCCTTCTCAGAAACCAGAAAATTTGCTCATCTCTGTCTTCCAAAGTTTTCTCTAGATTTTATATTCTTCCTAGTGAGAGAGTGCTATCAAAGTTCTGTTCGCCGAAACTACTCAGTCGGTGCATTGCTGTAGCTGGTCCAACCGTCGTATCTTGGGAGATAGACGTCGAACAATATCTAGCACCCAACCGGTGAGGCGGCGAATTTGTTTTAAGGACGCTGTCTAGTGCACGTTTCGGTTTGCTTTTTTTTACTATTTTATTTTGTTATGTATTTCAGTTCTGTAATTTCTAGCATGCTTCTGGTTTTGAAATTTTAATATGAAGTTATTTGTTTTAGTTAATCACACAATTTGTATAAAAGATTTTAAATGTGCCAACATTAAAATGTACATTTTATGACCATATATACCTTGTTAAATATTTTTTTTGTTTGTGTCATACTATTGCCCCAAAAGTATGATAGGGGTTGTCACAACACTCATGCTGTGAGGTCTTTGGGAGTTTTTTTCGGTCTTATTTTGATGATTAAAACTTTTTTTTATTGTAGAGTTTGTTGAAAATTGTTAGAAATGGTTTGAAAATTCTAGGTAAAACAGAATTTTTTTCCTAACTTTGGTCAATTATTTAGGTGGGACCCGAATGCCAAAGTTGGAGGGTCTAAGTGGTATCGCGTTCTATGCCGTGTTGTGATTCACGTGGTATATTTGGTTGCTCAAAAACATTATCGGGTGAATGGAAAATTGAAGCCAAAGTGAGCTCCTTGGAAATGGAGTTTTGGTAGAAATTCCTTAAGGTTAGAAAAATGACTTGTCCCACATTGATTTGGTGAGAAGTTTTGAGTGGGTTTGTAAGACATGGAATTGGAACTTGGGGTGTGCCCTAAGGGGTACCCAAGTTTTGTAGAGAGGGAGGTTATGGGCTAGACCCATTGAACCCAAAAATCACCACACGCGCGTCGTCGTCCAGTCGGTCGGGCGGACTGGGCTTGGGCGCAGGTACGTGGTGTGAGATTGGGTTGGACTTGTCCAGCCAAATACTAATCTTTTTGGGCAAAAAACATTTGAATTTAGATTTTATTTTTTGAAACAATTTTTCTAAAAATTCATTTCGAATTTCAATCTAGATTAATTTCAAATTTTTAATTCAAAATTTTATTTGCACCTCTTCAGAAATTTTGTATAGTTTCAGATCTGTCCAAAATCGAATCTGTTCTGTTCTGTTCAAATTCAAATCCATCCGAACAGATTTCAGATTTGTTTAATTTTCAAATTCAAACAGATTTGGTTATTTGTCCAAACAATGCCAACAGATTTTTTGTATCTGTTTAATTTAAATTGAACAAGTATTGTACTTGTTTAATTCAAAACTAGCAGCCACCAAGCCACCACTTCACCTATATAAATAGGCAGTCCCTCATTTAGTTTTTAACAACAATTTTCGTATTTTCTCTTCTGCTAAAATTCTTTGCATTTTGCTGCATCTAATTTATGTGAGAAAGAGTGTAAATACTTTAGTGTATTCGTTGGGCAAACAATCTGTAGTGCTGCTATTGTTTGCTGTTGATCATTTCATCTTGAGAAATAGATGTCCATATTCTGAAAGCACTGTGGAAAAGACGAATCTGTCTTAAGGACACAATGTCGAACACTGGAGTTGATCAGAATAATATTCAAGATATTAATCAAGTAAGTTATTTATTTATTTTCTGTTTTATTATTATTTATTTAATTCAGATTTTAATTTTATTTTTGTAACAAAATAAAATTTATTTTTATTTATTTAATTCTATTTCTAGTTTGATTGTTGTAATTAAACATTCATTCTCCTTTCTTATTTTTCTTTTATATTCTGTTTGTCGTTTAGTACCCAAATATAATTAATTAATTTATATACAGTGAAGATTGTCCAACAATCTTAAGATATAACTTTTTTGGTGTCTTTATTGTATTTAATTTTCTGTGATATTCTGGTTAGAAAATACAAATAGCATTTATAAACTATTTGACAGATAGTAGTAATATACTGTCTATTTTCTTTGACAATTAGTAGTAATATACTAGTGTCATTAACAATTGTAGAATATTATTCGGTGGTATAGAAAATTATTGTGGTATTTTATTTTTTTGGTTTTAGTAACAAGGAAAATAAAATTATTTGTATTATAATTTATTTCCTGGTTTTAGTAACTAGAAAATTAATTTGTGGTTTGTTTTTTTCTAATTTTTTTAATCAGATTTTATGGCTGCTAAAATTGAATCTACAACTGGTAGTGGTACTGTAACTATTACACTAACTCCGGTCTCTATCCAGAACCATGTTCAAGTACAAATAAATCATGGAGAAAAACTATAAAAATTTAACGGTACTGAGTTTAAGAGATGGCAGCAGAAGATACTGTTCTATCTTACGACTCTAAATTTGGCATGGTTTCTCCGTGAAGAGGCTCCAGGACTTAAAGAGGGTGAAAGTGATCGATAAGTTGTTGTCGCTGTAAATGCTTAGAAACATTCAGATTTTCTGTGTAGAAACTACATCCTCAATGGCCTTGACAACATGTTGTATAATGTTTATAGTTGTAGACACCCCATTTTTGACCAACCTTAATACTCAGACGTCGTCGATTAAGCGCTCGGTGATGATGCATATTGTGCTTGTTCTGAGGTCATAGAGTCTCGGCTGAGAGCCTTGCCTCCGGACTTCGGGACTCTTTTGTGCTTTGCCTCGGCTTGTGAACCAAGTCATGTTTCTCTGTTTTCTCTTCCCGAAGGGAGGAGGAGGTCTCGAAGACCATCTGTCAGCGGCCGTAGGCTACGTTTCGTGGTCGTAGGCCACTATTCCTGTTTGGAGACCAGTTTTCGGTTTTCGGAGTCGTCGGCCGTGCGCCTCGGTTTGGGACTGCTTAACTTTCTCTGTTTGCTCCGGTTTTTGGCACACACCTTGTTCCCTCTCCCTAGAGGGACATTGTGGCCCGAGAGACCACCTTTGTGGTCATACGCCACCTCCGGTGCTTAATAGTCAGTTTTTGGGGCCCTCGGTTGCGCATTTTGGCCCCCGAACCCTCGTTTTGCATCGGTGTGGGTTCATTTTTGGCATGAGCCCTAGTTTCATTGTTAAGAAGGTGGTAGTAGGGTGGGAGACCACCTTTCCCCAGTCGGCCGATTTTTCTTGACAGGTAGGTGGTCTCCCTTACTTTTGAGCCACAATTTCGGGTCTCCCATACCACCACTAAGTTGCATTCACCTGGGAGACCACCAATCTGGAATGACCGACCACCTTTTTTGCTTGACCCTTTTGACCTCTTGGTCTCCCTCACTTTTGAGCCACAATTTCTGGTCTCCCATACCACCGCTAAATTGCATTCACCTAGGAGACCACCAATTTGGAATGGCCGACCACCTTTTTTGCTTGACCCTTTTGACCCCTTGGTCTCTCTCACTTTTGAGCCACAATTTCGGGTCTCCCATACCACCACTAAGTTGCATTCACTTGGGAGACCACCAATCTTGGTAGGCCGACCACCTTTTTTGTTTGACCCTTTTGACCCCTTGGTCTCCCTCACTTTTGAGCCACAATTTCGGGTCTCCCATACCACTACTAAGCTGCATTCACCTGGGAGACCACCAATCTGGGATGGTTGACCACCTTTTTTGCTTGAACCTTTTGACCCTTGGTCGGCCGACCAGGGGGAGTGGCTGGCTGACCACCTTAACTGGTCGGCCAACCTTCTGTTTTTTTGTCTCTTTGAGCTAAAGCTAGCTGTGCCAACTGGAAGCCTCAGAATGCATCCTCCATATACGTGTATGGAGGATGTTTAAGCTAGCTTTTAAGCTTCTTTGAGAAGCTTTAGCCCATCTCCTCTATAAAGGAAGAGGACCTCTTCCATTGCTAGGGTTGAGAATTTTGTTTAAGGCTCATGCATACACATCTCTTTGTATCTCTCTCATTTAGCTTCAAAGGTTGAAGTTCTTGGCCCCATTGACCTACATCTCCAAGCACAACACCTCCACTATAACTTTAAGCACCTTGGAGCTGTTTTTCAGAGGTTTAAAGTTTGCTACATTGGTCCAGAAGCTGCTGATTCTCTTCTCTACAAGGGTAACACTTCTTTCCCTCTTTTTGTCTTCATTTTGCTTCATCTCTTAGCTCTATTTGAAAGCATATTTAGGCTTTGTCATAAACTGAAAAAAGTCTTATTTTGAGCTCCTCTTCAAGTTTGATTAAGGACATTTTTCTGTTGGGGGTCATCTACCCCCTTGCATGCTTCATTTCCTCGTGTTTTAAACTATGTATTAGGGCATTTGTGTTGGCCTTGGTTTGGCCTTTTAGCCACTAAAATCCAATGGATTTTCAGTGGCTAACATGGGTCTCTGAGCCTCAAAATCAAAGAGGGGTGACCCTCTCATCCCTTGTTCTCTTTACTAGCTTTCTTGGCCTTCCAAAGGAGCCCCTATTTGCATGTTTCAAAGCCATGCTCCAGGCCATTTTTGATGAGTTTTGTGACCTGCATAACCTTTTTCCAGAGGTGGTTTTGCCATATTAGATGTCTATTATGCATGTGTAGAGTAATCTTCTTCAAGGCCTTTCAAAGGGGCCTTCACTTGCATGCTTCCTAGACTAATTTCAGGCCATTTTCAGTGAGTTTTAGGGCCCTCATAACCTCTATCTAGAGGTGGTTTTTCCATTTTGTATGTCTATCTTGCATGTGTAGAACAACCCTCTTATTGGCCTTTCAAAGGGACACATCATTCTTGCATGCATTGACTGAGTTCCAGTGGATTTTTGGGCATTATTTGGCATGACATACTTCTGTTTTTGGCTGGTTTGGTGAGCTGTCATGTGCTTCATATAGTTGTAGTGCAAATCATGGTTCACTAGCTTACTTTGCATGCTTTGTTGACCCTTGATTCTAGCACTTTTTGGCCATGCCTTAAACTGATTTTGTGCATATTTTGGACTGCCCTAGCTCAATTTTTGGGTCTCATGGTCGAATGATGCTTGTTTTGCATGCTTGTAGTTCAATACACTTGCATGGCTTTGAGATTTGAGGTCTATTGCATGCATATATTGAGGTGTTTTCATGCTTTGCGGTCATTTTGCATCATATTTCAGAGCCTATGTGAATGCTATATCCTCATGTTTTCTCCTCTTTAAGTGTGCTTGAGAGTTGTGCATGAATGCCTTGTTTTCGGACCATTGAATGAGCTTCGTTTCCATGCACTTTGAACCATCATTTTAGGCCATTTTCCCACTGTTTTAGATCTGCCTTGGGTCTATTTGGGGTTGGTTTTTCCATTCGTGCATTGCTTTGTGTACCTTTAGTGTAACGCATTTCACTAGTTTCGGTATTCAGGCCATCTAGCATGCATTAGGTAACATATTTGCATGATTCGGGACCATTGTACATCATGTTTCAGAGCTGGAAAATGTATGCTTGTATGCAATATTTCATCCTGTGCCATGCTTAGTTAGAGTTGCATGTTGTGCCTTAGGATCAGTCCATTGCATTCGTGCATGGTTGCATGTATTTCGGTTGTCTCATTTTCATCATATGGCCACTAATGTGAGTGTGGCTGAGGTCCACTCATATTGGTGTAAGTCCATATTGCATTATGTATGCCATTTTAATCCATAGCATTGTGTATGCTAGGTTGCATGTTAGTGCATTGTGTATGTCATGTTATGTCACGTGCATTGTGTATGCCATTTTAATCCATAGCATTGCGTATGCTAGGTTGCATATTAGTCGCATTGTGTATGCCATCTCATTGCATTGTGTTTGAGATAGGAGTTAGCCCCAAACACGGGAAACGAGGGACGTTTCGTACTCGAAGTGACGGAACGTGCCTCAATTTCCGGTCGCCGACACTCCGGATTACCTATGATGGAGTCTAGGCCTTGTTGTGTTGTCATGTGCATTCATTTCATATCGAGTCGTGCAATTCGACTCCTCGACTATCATGCATCGAGATGCGTGATTAGTGGCACGAGGATCGAGGTGTGCATACATATGTGAAAATACTTTGTCATGCCCCTTTCTTGCTCTCTGTTGCAGTAAACCAGAAATCAGCAGCCTTCTAGAGCTTTGCACAGCATTCCGGGATTAATTGCAAACAGAGGCAAATCGGGGCATCGCGAGGAATTTTCCGACAAAGTGACTCGAGCACGCATGCATCTTTCATCATTCGGAACAAGAGCTGAGGCAGTTCATTTGATAGCTTGCATGCTAATTTATCCGCTTTCTTAGTTAATTTGTTAATTAATTAGGGTTTTGTAATATTTAATTAGCTAGAGTAGTTAATTATTTATTTGGACTGTATTATTTATTCGGACTCTCCAAGCGAGGGCAATTGTGTAATAAGTGTGTGTGAGTGTGTGTATGTCTTCCAACCCCTACTTCTTTCTCCCTTTTATTTACCTGCTTTCAATGATTAGTATTATGGCATATTTAAATTAGCATACCTTATACTATGCATGCGTGCATTCACTCATCTGTATTGCATGCACCGGGCTCGGCGTATCATACTAACTGCATGGTATTTCAATTCCAAGTTAAATACATGTTATCTGTTGCATTTCGTATGCCATGTTTAGAATAGCCGAGCCTATCTAGGTTGTATTTTTGCATGTGTTGCATTAAGCATTTTAGCATAGTTAGGATTCATGCATGTTCACTAACTAGTTTCTGTTTTGGCTTGGAGTACTCGGCAAATTTTTATGCTTTAGCATCCTTGCATGCATGTGAGTGTTGCCATGATAGCATGCTTTACCATGAGGCTATGTGCTAATGTGATATACCTGTCTGAATGCTTGTGGGTGAAGGTTGGGTTATTTGGATTGGACCAATTCATCGATTGCGAGTTTTAAGCCCACTTGAGAGTGGCAAATCATCGTGTTTTCTTAAGCCCACCTGAGGATGGCAAATCCACGTCTTAGCCTACTTGCGAGTAGCACCTTCAAACCGTTTTTTAAAACGAACATGAGATGTTTTGTTCCAATTCAGGCAACCTAGTCTATACTTGTATGCTGTACGCATCACATAGTAATTCTAGGCTAATAACCGGAATAAGAACACACAACGGTTTCAAAACTCGATATCATGGTTAGTAGAGGCCAATCTTTGATCGGGCGAGCAGGGGTACTCACGAAGTGACCTTCCCCAATCGTACTCAAGTTCTCGAGCCGAGGCAACTTTGGTGATGACGGACACGTGGCCTTCGGCAAACGAGTCAGGGTTTCCTAAATTCTCCAAAATAAAATATTTAGGTGGCGACTCTGTATCTGGCAAAGCAGTCCATGTTTGGCACTTCTTTCAAAAAAATCTGTTTTCAAAAATAATTTACTGGATTTGGACTCTTTGATGATTCATTGGTCTTGCATTGCACTCTGCGAGATTAGATACAAGACCGTGACATTGAGTCCTGAACTGTAGTGAGCCCAAATGAACAAAACGGGATTCCCTCTCGGGATGTTCGGGGACGTCTACAACAGTCCTCTGAAGTTAGCAAAAGAATTATGGGATTCTTTGGAGAAGAAGTACAAGACAGAGGATGCCGGCACGAAGAAATTTGTTGTCGGTAAATTTCTGGACTTTGTTATGGTAGACTCCCAAACGGTAATTTCTCAAGTTCAAAATTTTCAAATAATTTTGCATGATATTCATTCAGAAGGTATGTCTCTTAACGAGTCTTTCCAAATCGCTGCTTTAGTGGAAAAGTTACCACCGGCTTGGAAATATTTCAAAAATTATTTAAAACACAAACGCAAGGAGATGACCATAGATGAATTGATTGTAAGATTGAGAATTGAGGAAGATAACCGAAAGGCTAAAAAGAGGAATGAGAAAAATTCCATTGAGTCCAAGGCTAATGTGGTTGAATAAGTTCACAAACCACATAACAAAAAGAGGAAGTTTACTGGAGATGGTCCTAAACAAGGCGACAACAATGGCGGCAAGAAATTCAAAGGAAAATGCTATAACTGTGGCAAGATTGAACATTGAGCTTCTGACTGCCGCTGCCCTAAATAGGATCGGGGAAGTACAAGGAAGAAGACTACCAATCAGGCCAATGTAACTGAACTAGATTACATCTCTGACGGAGTAAATGACATCAACCTCTCTGCTGTGGTGTTTAAGGCTAATTTGGTTGGAAATCCCAAGGCATGGTGGGTTAACACTGGGCCAACTCGTCATATTTGTGCGGACAAGAAGATGTTCATTATCTACAATGAGGCTGCAAATGGTGAACAACTTTTCATGGGAAATTCTTCTACTTCTACTGTAGCTGGACAAGGAAAGGTGATCTTGAAGATGACATCAGGGAAGGAACTGACCCCCAACAACGTACTGCATGTACCTGACATCCGAAAGAATTTGGTTTTTGGCTCTTTGATAAGTAAAAATAGTTTTAGGCTTGTATTTGAGTCTGATAAATTTGTATTATCAAAGAGTGGTATGTATGTTGGTAAGGGATATATGAGTGATGGTCTCTTCAAATTAAATGTAATGACAGTTGTACCGAAAGTTGCTATGAATAAGAATAACACATCTTTTGCTTATATTCTTGAGACGAATTTATGGCATGGTAGATTAGGACATGTGAATTTTGATACTTTGCGTAGATTAATTGATTTAGATTATATACCAAAATTTGAAATTAATCCTAATCATAAATGTGAAATTTGTGTAGAAGAAAAACTAACTAAGGTTCCATTTGAATTGGTTGAAAAGAAAACCGAACCTCTAGAATTAATTCATACAGACGTATGTGATATTAAATTTGTTCAAACTAGAAGAGGCAAAAAGTATTTCATAACATATTTCGATGATTGCACAAGATATTGTTATGTTTATTTACTTAGAAGTAAAGATGAAGCCTTAGAAATGTTTAAACTCTACAAAGCAGAAGTTGAAAATCAACTTGGTAAAACTATTAAAATGGTTAGAAATGATAGGAGTGGCGAATATGATGCACCATTAAATGAATTTTGTGCACAACATGGCATTATTCACCAAACTACAACACCTTATTCTCTTTAGCAAAATGAAATTGCTGAAAGGAAGAATAAAACCCTTAAAGAAATGATGAATGCCATGTTACTAAGTTCAGGCTTACCACAGAACTTGTGGAGGGAAGCAATAACAAAATACCCCACAAGAAAACCAACAACACTCCTTATGAATTGTGAAAAGGTCGACCGCCTTCCTATAAATACTTAAAGGTGTGGGGGTGTTTGGAAAAAGTTAAAGTTCATGTTCCTAAAAAGACTAAGATTAGACCAAAAACAGTAAATTATGTGTTTATTGGTTATGTTCAGAATAGTAGTGCATATCGGTTCTTGACTTATAAATTAGAAATACCTGATATAAATGTGAACACTATTAAAGAGTTAAGGAATGCTGTGTTTTTTGAATATGTCTTTCCTTACAAGAAAGGACATGAATTAAGTTCACAGAAAAGAACTTATGATTATACACAAAGTCAAGAGACTAATGACAATCAAACACAAGAGACTAGTAATGGTCTCGACCAACAGGATTTAACTAATGATGAACCAAGACGAAGTAAGAGAGTGAGAACATCAAAATCCTTTGGTCCAGATTTTCTGACATACCTGTTAGAAAATGAACCTCAAAGCTTTAAGGAAGCAATGACAGGTCCTGAAGCACCTTTGTGGAAAGCGGCTGTTAATAATGAAATTGAATCCATTATGCAAAATTATACTTGGAAATTGGTGGATCTTCTACCTGGTTCTAAACCTCTTGGATATAAGTGAATATTCAAGAGAAAAATGAAAGCAGATGGATCAATAAACAAGTATAAAGCGGGACTTGTAATAAAGGGTTATAGCCAAAAGGAAGGTCTGGATTATTTTGACACATATTCCCCTGTGACAAGAATAATATCCATTCGCATACTCATTGCTATAGCAGCGTTGTTTAATTTAGAAATATATCAAATGGATGTTAAGACAGCTTTCTTAAATGGTGATCTAAATAAAGAGATCTATATGGAGTAACCCGAAGGGTTTGTAGTGTCGGGGCAAGAAAAGAAAGTTTGTTGGCTTGTAAAGTCTCTTTATGGATTAAAACAAGCACCTAAGTAATGGCATGAAAAATTTGATCATGCAATGCTTACTAATGGGTTTAAGATAAATGAATGTGACAAGTGCGTCTATGTTAAAAACACTAACCAAGGATATGTCATAGTTTGTCTTTATGTGGATGACATGCTTATCATTGGAAGCAGTCAAAACATGATCAAATCAACTAAGCAAATGCTTAACAAAAGATTTGATATGAAAGATATGGGAGTCGCAGATGTTATATTAGGAATGAAAATTATTAAAACATCTGACGGATATTCATTATTTCAATCACATTATATTGAGAAAATTCTTGATAAATTTATTAAGAATGATATGAATGTAGCTAGAACACCTGTAGACATTAGTCTTTATTTATCGAAAAATAAAGGTGATGTAATGTCTCAGTTAAAATACTCTCAAATTATTGAAAGCCTAATGTACCTAATGAATTGTATTCGTCCTGACATAGCTTATGCAGTCAGTAAATTGAGTAGGTACACTAATAACCTCGGAGAAGACCATTGGAAAGCGATCATTCGGGTTCTTAGATATCTAAGATTTACCCGTGACCATGGTTTGAACTTTACTCGATATCTAGTAGTACTTGAAGGTTATTGTGATGCCAATTGGATATCAGATACTAAAGATTCAAAATCCACTAGTAGATATGTCTTTACTTTGGGAGGCGCTGCTGTTTCTTAGAAGTCCACGAAACAAACATGCATCGCACGATCCACAATGGAATCTGAGTTCATTGCTTTAGACAAAGCAGGTGAAGAAGCACAATGGCTTCGTCACTTCTTAGAAGACATTCCAATGTGGCCAAAACCTGTGCCAGTTATTTGCATTCATTGTGATAGTCAATCTGCAATAGGCAGGGCACAGAATCATATGTATAATGATAAGTCACGACATATTCGTCGTCGATATAATACCGTAAGGCAATTGTTGTCAAGTAGAATAATCTCAATAGATTATATAAAATCCAAAGAGAATATTGCGGATCCATTAACAAAAGGTTTGACAAAAGAGCTAGTGTATAGTTCATCGAAGGGGATGGGATTAAAGCTTATTACATAAGAGTCATCATAATGGTAACCCTACTTATATGACTGGAGATCCCAAGAACTAAGTTTAAATGGACAACTAAGTTATGTGTGGCTCGCCAGAAATCACCAAGGGATTAAAATTCCCTACCCATTCCTATGGTGAGAGTGACATTTGCAACATATGTTGTATGCAGGGGTATAAGGATAAGCTTTACTTTTAATGATTACTTATATATTGATTTAGGCATAAAATCAAGGCGAGTATAAGGAGATACTCACAATAAGAATCACCTATATGAGTATCGAACTAGGGCTGGTTCTATGAGAATGAAGAGGCTAAATTTTCTAGAAGCACTCATGAAAACCAAGAGCGTTCAAGGCCAAAATGAATACAACAGTGAGAATCACGATGTGTTAAAAGATATTTGGGGTGAAATCTATTGTCTTAGCTTATATAAATGGCTGAATAATTCAAGGCATCGCGTCCATTGGTTAGCTAGTAAGTTCGATAGGTTATCACTGGGGAAGGTTCAAGGCCGAAAACTACCTATCCTGATGCAAGATATTTTCGATTTATACTCTTTCGACAAAGTCTGCATATTGTTGCATTTCCGTTGTCATCAAATTCCATTCATGTGGGGGATTGTTAGAAATGGTTTAAAAATTCTGGGTAAAACAGAATTTTTTCCTAACTTTGGTCAATTATTTAGGTGGGACCCGAATGCCAAAGTTGGCGGGTCTAAGTGGTAACGCGTTTTATGCCGCGTTGTGATTCACGTGGTATATTTGGTTGCTTAAAACCATTATCGGGTGAATGGAAAATTGAAGCCGAAGTGAGTTCCATGGAAATGGAGTTTTGGTAGAAATTCCTTAAGGTTGGAAAAATGGCTTGTCTCATATTAATTTGGTGAGAAATTTTGAGTGTGTTTATAAGGCATGAGATTGGAACTTCGGGTGTGCCCCCAAGAGGTACCCAAGTTTTATAGAGAGGGAGGTCATGGGTAAAATGGGTTAGACCTATTGGACCCAAAAATCACTACACACGCGCGCCACCGTCCGGTCGGTGGGGCTGGCTGGGCTTGGGCGCGGGTGCGTAGTGTGAGGTTGGGTTGGGCTTGTCCAGCCTAATACTAACCATTTGAATTTAGATTTTATTTTTTGAAATAAATTGTCCAAAAATTCATTCCGAATTTCTGTCCAGATTAATTTCAAATTTTTGAATTCAAAATTTTATTTGCACCTCTTCAGAAATTTTGTATAGTTTCGGATCTGTCCAAAATCGAATCTGTTCTGTTCAAATTCAAATCCACCCAAATAGATTTTAGATCTGTTTAATTTTCAAATTCAAATAGATTCAGTTATCTGTCCAAACAGTACCAACATATTTTGTATCTGTTTAATTTAAATTGAACGGGTATTGTACTTGCTTAATTTAAAACTAGCAGCCACCAAACCACCACTTCATCTATATAAATAGGCAGTCTCTCATTTAGTTTTAGCAACAATTTTCGTATTTTCTCCTCTGCTAAAATTCTCTGCATTTTGTTGCATATAATTTCTATAAAAAAGAGTGTAAACACTTAGTGTGTTCGTTCGGCAAACAATTTGTAGTGCTGCTATTGTTTGCTGTTGATCATTTCATCATGGGAGATAGACGTCTATATTCTGAAAGCACCGTGGAGAAGACGAATCTGTCTTAAGGACACAGTGTTGAACACTAGACTTGATCAGAATAATATTCAAGATATTAATGAAATAAGTTATTTATTTATTTTCTGTTTTATTATTATTTATTTAAATCAGATTTTAATTTTATTTTTTGTAACAAAATAAAATCTATTTTTATTTATTTAATTTTATTTCTAGTTTGATTTTTGTAATCAAACATTCATTCTCTTTTCTTATTTTTCTTTTATATTCTATTTGTCGTTTAGTACCCAAATAGAATTAATTAATTTATATACAGTGAAAATTGTCCAACAAAAATAATATCTATATAAAAAATAAAGTTAATCAAACATCTCCTTCGGTGTGTGGACCATATATACCTTGTCTTTTTAATTTTTATTTTTGGATTTTTAGAGCCTAAAGTGGTTTTTTATTACATTTATATTTTTTTATTTTTATTTTTCAGAAAACACATAACTTTCATTTTTTTTTTAATATTATTTATAATAGAGCTTCCTAAAAGAAAATTTAAGACCTTTTATTCACACTTTTTTTTATATATAAATATATAAAACATGAAAAATGATAATATATATTTTTTAAAAAAATTATGTTCTTGTCTATCCATGCTAGCATAGAACTAAAAAGTAGGCATATCTATGACAAGACAAAAAAAGCCATATTGGCCTCCAAAAAAGTAAAAGAGGAAAAACAAAAAGGGAAGAAATGAAAAATTAAGACTTGTAGTTAACACTGTTTTATGTGTAAAATAAAATAAAATATTTATAACTTAAAAAAATATTTTTTATAAAATTACATATTTATGATTTTTTTTTTAAAAAAAAATTATTATGTTTATGTATCTGTTTTTCATGTCTATTCGTGTTTCAGAGCATGAACCTGGAAATTAAAAATATCTACTAAAGACACACACCAAAAAAAAAATAATAATAAAATAAAATAAAATAAAAAGTCATATTACCCTCTAAAAAAGGAAAAGAGAAGAAAGCAAAAGCAAGAGAGGAAGCCAAGAAACATTTATGGGCATTTAAAGTGGGTTTGTGGGGTTCCTTAACCACTCAATTTATACATAAAATTGTGGTTTGTGTTTATTGGCAGCAACAAAATATCTTAACGTTTTGTATTGTATAGTTTTAGACCAACAACCAGGTACATCAATATGAATGTAACCAAGTGTAAAGTATGAACCAATTTTAGGTAAGTTTACCAAAACATTGTGTAATCCAAACACTCACGACATTATTAATAGAAAGAAATTAAGAGAACAATTACATTTATTTGACTCATCTCTCTAATTAATCCCATTCTGCCCACTTTTCAAATCTGTGGCTATCATCTTGAGGTTATCACATTAGGGTCTGTTTGGTACAAATTTTCTTAAGTTGAGTGTTAATAATTAAAAAGAAGAAATTAAAAAATATATTTGTCCTTGATAATCATTTTTTTAAAGTTCATTTAAGATGTTTTTGCCTTGTAAACTTTAAGCAAAAGATGCAACAAATACTCTAGTACAAACTTTTAAAAAAGAAAAAAAGAAAAAAGAAAAAGAAGATGTAAGCAACCACTTCACAAGCTGCAAATGTTTTGAATTTAATCTGGATTATGCTTATTACTTCTTGGTGTGCACAGCCCAATTGCTATGTCTAAGCTAGTATTTATATTTTGATCTAGTTTGATAGTATTTGGATCCTTGTATATCTATCTAGGGTTTGTTTGGGTTGTCAGTTGACTTTTTGGCTATTTTAATCTGAGGATAAATTTTTTTTTTTTTTTTGGGGGATGAACTTTTTAGTTTTTTTGACTTTTGTGACAGAAAAAATAAAATGATTATGGTTTAGATGTGACATTTTGTCTTGTTGGGCTAAAAATGTTATTTTGTCTTTTTTGTGACTATTTTAACCAAAAAGATTCATTTTAGTTTATGCCAAACGAAGACTATATCTATCTATATTATTATATATGTACTAGTATATGAACCAATGCTATGCACGAAAAATAATTTTAAAATTAAATAATAATATAAAATTTATTTAAAAAGTAAAGAAAAATAATTTAGAATAAATTAAATTTTAACCATTTCATTAGAATATATATTGCAGTTGTCATAATTTAATTGGTAAAGATGAAAAAAATAGAATAAATTAATATATATATATATTGATGATAAAATAAAAATAAATTTCATTTTATAAATTTTTTAGTTTTAGTTTATTCTATATTAAAATTTGTCATAAAACTTAAACATATCTTTTAGAAATAAAACAATATATATTGATAAAATCATTAAACCTGGTCAAACGACTAACCAACTTACACAAAAATTAATTAATTAAAACTTTTAAATTTTATTTTATTTTAAAATTTAAATTGTTTTCAACTGAAAATGCACAAAATTATAATATTAAATGATAACATATGTTTACTTTATATAAATGAAATAACTCACTTTTTTTTTTTTTTTTTCTTGATATGAGATTGTGTAAAATAAAAATTAACAATTGTTTGGGTAGAGAGTTTATTTCGAATCAAACAATATCAACCATTTAATCTTTAATTAGATCAAATTTTAGTTTATTTCTGTTGGCTACATGTTTTGTACAAGCCAATTACAATTCGACGCGTGACAGAATAAGGGTAATACAGGAAGGTTAGTCAAATCTTCGATCCTGATCGTACACGTGGCAGTTAGTATTGGTTATTACAAGATTTGAGTAGTAATGGATCAACAAAGAGAGGCAAGGTGATGTGGCTTCAACGGTTACTCACATTTAAATTCAAATTTATGAGGGCAGTCTAACTGCAAGTGATGGCATAGTGGGCTAATTACGAGGCAACATGATCAGCAATCATGAAGGAGCAGTTCGACGGTTGGAAACACAATTTGATGGTCATCCTTGAGAAGTATAAATAGCAGGGAAGGTCCCAGAAAAAGCCCACAAACTCAGATCTAAAAAACTAGTCCTTTATACTTATTTTCCTTTCCAATTTTACATTTCTAGTCTTACATTTTTTGTACTTTAAATTCCTGCACTGCACTTCATTCATAGGAGTAGTTTCAAGTAGATTGTTGCTGTAAACCTCTACGAGGCTGAGTTTGGATCATTATAAGTTTTTCATTTTTATGAGATACTTCAACTGTTCTTCATTTAATTGTTATATTGCTTAAATTCTCCTAAATCAAGCCACTAGTAAAAGTCCTCTTCATTGAGGCTGAAAGAACTAAACACAATCGTCTGATAATTGGTTGGTAATTAATTCTCTGTAAAGACTGATTGATCCTTGCTAGCATGCTCGCAATTACAATAATAACCTTCGAAAGCCAAAAAAGCCAACATATATTTTTGGCACGCCCAGTGGGACTAATTGAAATGGCTAGACATAGGAGACAAGGAGAAAATGAACGCTTGGAAGAAAGCGTAGAAGGAGAGGTAGAAATACCTAATACAGAGGATAATGTGATAACACATCTTGTGAAAACTTCCATTTTATCAGAACCTATAGTCAAACAGACCAGCACTTCAGAATAAGTACTACACGTTCGTAATATTGGACGAGACTAAGGAATTGGACCTCCACTGTTCCATCTACTCAGCCAATAAATCCATGGGGTGGCCTAGTAGATGCTATGGGACGGCAATTAATGAACACAATGAAAAGGTGGGCAACGTCTTTTTTGGATCGAATGAATAACCACCAAGCAATGAATAACCACCAACCAACAAACATAAGACACATGGAGGAAGTTTCGAATATCCCTCAGCAAAGATTGGCTAGAGATAAACAGCCTATGCAAGTTAATGGACATTCTAATGGTCAAACTAGTAATCAGAACTATGAAAGACCATCACCTCAGTCTTGGTACGAACCTATTCCAAGGCCTATAGCAGGTCAGAATGCCCCAGCACTTCACAGTGAAGCCATGCAATTTGATAGATCTGGCCCAATACAAGAAAATGGCATAAGAATGATTCCAAATCCTGGCATAAGGGGGTTCACTAAGGGGGTTCGCTAATCCCTTATTCGAATTTATAGCCGGGGGGTTAGAAGGTTTTCCTATAAATGGAAGAGACACAACACTAGTTCCAGTATCTTTCGCAGGTCCTTTCGCAGGACATGCTCAAAGGGGTTACCCACACCCCCAACAGCAACCTGCACCACAGGGACAACTAGTCCCAAATATACCACCTTATGGACCAAGAGGACCACAGGCACAAGTTTGCCCACCAAATCCTATGTTTGCCCCTCCAGTAGTGGTTCAGTAGGCACAAAATATGGTATGGACCGATGGTTCAGGGGGTCCAGACTCATGTGTATAGGAAACCATATCCAGAATGGATAGATAGGGTACATGAATACCCAAGAGGTTTCAGGATACCATATTTTGTCCTTTTTTATGGGAATGGAATCCAATCAACAGTAGAACATATTGCAAGGTTTGCTGCTCAATGCGGCGAATTTACCAATAATGACTACATGAAGTTAAGGTTATTCCTAAATTCTCTAACTGGGAGAGCATTTGTATGGTATATTAACCTTACACCTGGCTCTATCCAGACTTGGCAACAGATGGAAGAGGCATTTCATGCCCAATTCTTCCAATCAGAGCCAGAGGTTTCCATGGCAGACTTGGCAAGATTGAGTCAAAGGCCTGATGAGAAGGCTACTCAGTTTATTGCCAGATTTAAAAGGGCTAGAAATAAATGCAAAGTCATCTTACCAAAGCCAGAATTCGTGAGATTGGCTCAGAATGGTTTAGAGTTTAGGCTTCGAAAGAAGTTTGACTCGACTGAGCTCAGAGATTTAGTGGAACTCACTTATAAGGTGTCTAGGTACGAAGCATTACTAGAGGAGGAACAAGACCAAAATAATGCATCGTATAAAACATATTATAGAGATCCTAATTATGAGATCGATGCAGCAGAGATTGTGGGGAAAGAACTTGTGACCTGTGAAACATTAATTCATAAGGATACAACAATTGACCAGCAATTTAAAAAGAAAAACCTTCATGGGAAATACTCTTTCGATTTAACTAAGGCAGATGACATTTTTGATCATTTGTTTGCGGCCAACTTCCTTAAGTTACCGAAAGGGGTCAAAATTTCATCTCCTGATGAACTTAAAGGAAAAGTATATTGTAAATGACATAATTCTTGGTCTCACTCGACTAAAAAATGTATTGTTTTTCGAGACAGGATCTAAGAACAAATTCGGCAAGGAAGTTTGAAATTCCCAGCCAAAACAGAAAAAGGCTATCAAGAAAGTCAGCATGCAGCCAATGTCATTATGCCAGACTTTCAGAGCTTGTCATTGAAATAATTGGAAGAAGTCAGCATGCAGATGCATGTCGCCAACCAAACAACTATCATGAAAGACACTAGAAATCCGCTAGCTATTGGACAAGATTTTTCACACCAGAGGGAAGACTCTGATGAAGAAGCACTAGATAACGACTCCTTAGAAGCAGCTGTAATGCAGAGGATATGTCCCAGGTGCAGACTGAGCTATAAATGGTTGAAAGGGCTTCCAATTGATGGGAAGCAATATTACAAGGATGTGCAAAGACGTCCTAAACCAACCAATACTTACAATAAAAGACCATATCCATCTGGTGTTAGGCAGCAGCCATTGACGATTGAACCAACAGCTAATAGAATGCATTCCAAAGGCAAGAGGACTTTATATGAGTCCAGGCCACCTAATTATTACAGAATGGAGAACAGTCATTCTGAGAGGAGACTGGAGAAAGGTTCAATTCATGGAATGAAAGCCAGAGATTGGCCCCCTAGACTAGCCTCATGCAGGACAGAAAGTGGACACCTTCATCAAAGGCCTGAGTTAGGCCCAAAGCGTGAAGTCAGGACCAAACAGTGGCCTTCACAGCTAGCTTCAAAGGTGACTTCGAAGGAAGAAAGAAGCAGTTCGACAGCCGGGTCAGTAAGTTCGTGGGTACCTGGGGTCCCAGATTGGTTTTAGATGCAGAATAAGCCTAGGGAAGTGTTTACCCAAAGAGATGTAATTGGAAACCAAGGCAGGATGGTCAAGCCTCCTTTGGTGGCTCCAAACAATCGGGTTTTGCTTAAACACCCAAAAACAAAGGAACCTGATATGGTGCCCGTAATTTCTAGATCACAAAGGAGGAAAATTCAACGCAGGTACACTCAGTACCAGCAAGACCTGAAAGAGAGTGGAGAGAGTTCTTCATTGGTTCTGTGAAAGAAGAATCCAAAGTCAGACCATACTCCAAAACCAACTCCACAAGGCAAGATGGGTTGCAGTAGGGAACAGTTGGCCAAAGTTTACTTTGAACTAAAAGCCAGAGAGAAGTCCAGTTTAGCAAGATTAGAGAAGGCGTTGATGGAGAGTGATAGCGAGGCAGAGAAAGAAGTTGGCTTAGGCCAAAAGAAAGAAATGGCTAAGGAAGAAATGTTCGAAGCCTTCATGACTAAACAAACATTTTTGGTTGAGAAACCAGTCAGAAAGACCATGTGAAAGAGCTTGTTAGTAAGGAAGTGCCAGAATGTAGTATGGAGGATGCTTCTAAAGTGATTGAACAAAGTGGCCAAGAGGAGAGACAGGCACAGCCAGCCATCCAATTTGGCTCAGTATCGGTGAATATGGTACACATACTACCGTATGAATTCCAAGCTAGAGATGAGAACCAAGAGGGGCAAGAGATGGACCCAATTCCAGTCTCTAGTGAAGACTCACAAGTGAGTATAATGCAAGATGGTTCTGAAATGGCTAACCCAATAGAAACTGAATATGAGAGTGAAGAAGAGGTGAGCATTAACCTCTCATATCCTTTTGAATATCCCTCGAACTCTATGACACAGTATGTCAAGCCTCTGTATATTAAGGCCTTTTTCAATGGGATACAATTGAACCGAGTCTTGATAGATAATGGGGCAGCGGTGAACTTACTATCGAAATCTTCCTTGAAGAAACTAAGGAAAAGGAACCCCAGGTTAATCCCAACCAGCACAACCATTGTTGGTTTCGCTGGAGACAAACAGATGGCTCAGGAAATTCGACCTATCAACCTAAGTGTGGGGACTAGGGACTACATGACAGTATTCTTCGTCATCGACAGTAATGCTAAGTACAATGCTTTACTTGGTAGAGATTGGATTCACACTAACAAGTGTGTGCCTTCCTCTTTGCATCAGAAAATAATGATGGCCTTGGGTAATGGGGAGACAGAGGAAATTAATGCAGATCCTCAACCCTTCATAGCCTGTCCAGACTTCGTAGAGGCCAAATTGTATATTGAGGAAGTGACACCACTCAGTATACCGAGGAAACCTGATGGCTCAGCCGAAGTGACGGCTAATGAGGAAGTGACACACCTGAAGCACTTAGTCCAGGAGAGTGCTGATGAAGAGGTTGTCGTTAAGAATGACAATGATGCTTGGTTGTAGGCAGAGAAATGAAGTCTAAGAAGCCAAGTCTTTGGCTCTAATTAAGTTCTCAATATTGGATATAAAATCAATAGTCTAGAGAGTACAAGAGCAAGAGAAAGAAGCCATGATAATTGGCTACAAGCAGAAGCAACAACAGGCCAGAGTTTTGGTCCTTGACAAATATTGTGCATTGGACATTGAAACAAAAGTCCAGGAGATACAAGAGGAAGAAGCCTTATGGACAGACTTTGTCTATGAGGAGGAGGGCAAAGATGTTGAATTAAAGAACCTGGGAGTAGAACAAAGCAAGAAGATTGCTTTGAAGGCAGAAGGGATCAAAGAAGAAGCTTCAGTAAGTTCTCAGACACAAGAGCCCTTAGAAGAAGTAAATTTAGGGGAAGGTTCTATACAACAACCCACCTATATAAGTGCTTGTTTGAATGCTCTGGACAGGGACCGGTTGTTGGTTGTTCTGAAGAAATATAAAGATTGTTTTGCATGGTCTTATAATGAACTACCAGGATTGGATAAGTCATTAGTGGAACATAGGCTCCCTATGAGGCCTAATTTCAAGCCATACAAGCAAAAGCCAAAAAGAATGAGTCCAGAAGTGATTCAGAAAGTTAAGGAAGAAATTCTTAGACTACTCAAGGCAGGCTTTATCAGGATA
The DNA here is from genome assembly GCA_025200525.1 of Camellia lanceoleosa. NCBI lineage: Eukaryota > Viridiplantae > Streptophyta > Magnoliopsida > Ericales > Theaceae > Camellia > Camellia lanceoleosa. The sequence goes on from CM045759.1 coordinate 102,347,963, forward strand.
GCCAGGTATGTTGAATGACTATCCAATATTGTGCCTGTAATTAAGAAGAACGGTAAAATGAGGGTATGCATTGATTTCAGAAACTTAAATCTAGCAACTCCGAAAGATGAATATCCTATGCCCATAATAGACTTGTTAGTAGACAGTTCAGCAGGGCATCAGATTTTATCAATGATGGATGGGCACTCTGGTTATAACGAAATCTTCATTGCAGAAGAGGATGTTCCCAAGACAGCATTCAGATGTCCTGGGAATATCGGGACCTTCGAATGGGTTAAAATGCCATTTGGCCTGAAGAATACTAGGGCTACATATCAAAGGGCTATGAACACTATCTTTCATGACCTCATTGGAGGGTATTTAGAGTGTTATATTGATGACATTGTAATTAAATCCCAATCTATGGAGGAGTATCTGTTTCACTTAGAGACAGCCTTTGAAAGAATGAGAAAGTTCAAGTTGAAACTCAATCCTCTTAAGTGTGCTTTTGGCGTATCATCTGGAAACTTCTTGGGCTATGTAGTACACAAGAAAGGAATATAGATTGACCAGAATAAAGCCAAAGCCATCATTAAAGCCAGACCTCCATTAAGTAAGAAAGAATTACAAAAGTTCCTTGGACAGGTTAATTTTCTTCGAAGATTCATTTCTAACACTGCAGAGAAAATTAAAGTCTTTTCTTCCTTATTAAGGCTAAAAGATGAAGAGGAATTTATGTGGACAGCAGAGCATCAAATTGCTTTCGAAGGTATCAAAGCCTACTTGGCCAACCCTCCAGTGCTGATGCCACCAAAGGGTGATAAGCCCTTGAAGTTGTACATAGCTGTAGCAGAAGATTCATTGGGAGCTTTCTTAGCCCAAGACAATGAAGAAGGCAAGGAGCAAGCTGTTTATTACCTTAGTAGGTTTTTAAATTCTTGTGAATGTAAATACTCAGCTGTAAAAAAGCTGTGTCTTACATTGTATTTTGCTGCAATGAAATTAAGATACTATCTTTTGCCTACAACTGTCTTGGTAATTACAATCACAGATTTGGTTAAGTATATGTTATCTAGACCTATGTTGAGGGGAAGAATTGGCAAATAGATATTAGCTTTATCAGAATTTCATTTAGAATAGGTTCCCCAAAAGGCAGTGAAAGGACAAGTTTTAGCCAATTTTTTGGCAGACCATCCATCTCAAACAGAAAGCCAAGAGATAATGGAACTTGGCATGGCTAGTGTTGAGCCATGACAGATGTGGTTCGATGGATCGAAAGCCAATGGCCTAACTGGAATTGGTATAGTGATTAAGTCACCACAAGGGGTAGAAACCACACATGGTTTCAGAGTGGATGAAGTTACTTGTTCTAATAACCAAGATGAATATGAAGCCTTAATAGTGGGGCTGGAAATTCTTATTGGATTACAAGTTCATGCAGTTGATATATTCGGAGATTCTCAATCGGTGGTTAACTAAGTGAAAGGGATTTTCAAATGTCAAAGTATAAGCATGCTGCTATACTATGCTGTTGCATTACATCTGCTTTCTCAATTTCAAATAGCAAATGTAACTCATGTCCCAAGGTTCTTGAATAATAGAGCTAATGATGTGGCTCAGAAAGCTTCGAAGTTCAAGAGAAGAGATAATGCTCAAAGGGACATAAGCCAAACAACATATCAGAAATTAATACCACCCTTGAATAAAAAGAATGTGGTTCTAGAAGTCAATCATAATGACTTACAGGAGCAAGATTAGAGGTATCCAATAATGCAATACTTGGCTAGCCTATCCTCGAAGGCCAGCAGAAAAATTAAATTGCAATCCATACAATACATCATATACGGCAATGCTCTCTACAAAAGGGGGGGAAATGGTTTATTGTTGGAATGTTTAGGCCCAAAAGAAGCATTGACAGCTATGGCTGAGGTTTATGAAGGCATCTGTGGTGCTCATAAGCCTGGTGTGAAGATGAGGTGGCTGCTTCGAAGGCATTCCTATTATTGGCTAACTATCCTTAAAGACTGCATAGAATATGCAAGGGGTTACCAGGCATGTCAAAAGCATGGCACGATCAGGTATGTGCCCATAACTGACCTGCATGCAGTAGTAAAGCCTTGGCCATTTAGAGGATGGGCCATGGATATGATGGGGAAAATACATCCACCTTCTTCGAAACATCATTGTTTCATCTTAGTGGCCACTGATTACTTCACTAACTGGGTCAAAGCTAAGCCATATAAGGCTGTAGACCAAACTGAGGTTATTGGATTCATTAAGGATTTAATCCACGGATTTGATATCCCACAGACTATAACTGTTGATAATGGAACTGTGTTTGATGGGAAAATGGTAAAGTCTTTTGTGGCAGAGTTTGGAATTAGCCTTGTTAATTCCACCCCATATTATGCACAAGCCAACGGCCAAGCTGAATCATCCAATAAATCCTTGAAGAAAGGAATACAAAAGGTTGTGGAAGACAATCCTAGGGATTGGCATAACTTATTGTTGGATGTATTGTCGGCTTATAGAACTTCCCCAAAAACAAGCACAGGAGTTACTCCTTATGCCTTAGTGTATGGGCATGATACGGTGCTGCCTGTGGAAATTAATGTTAAGTCTTTAAGGGTAAGATGCCAAGACCAGCTAGATCCTGAGCAATACTATCAGAGTATGTGCTTAGAATTAGAAAGAATAGATGAAGCCAGAATTCTGGCCTTAAATAACATTCTCTTTCAAAAGAAGAAAGTAGCCAAAAATTACAATAAGAAAGTCAAACACATTGGCTTCGATGAAGGTGATTTGGTATGAAAGACAATACTCCCAATAGGAATTAAAAGCCATAAGTTTGGTAAATGGTCACCTAACTGGGAAAGACCATATCAAATTCATAGATTCTTACCTTTCGGAGCATACCATTTGAGAAATTTGAATGGATACATACATCCCAAAAAGATTAATGGCAGATATTTGAAGCCTTATTTTCTAACTATTTGGGAAACACAAGGAATAGAATAAATGTCAAGCAAAAGAACACAAGAGTACTCAAATGATAAATCAGAATTTGTTTTCATAAAGAGTTGAGTACATTTTGTCATAAATTGGCCCAAAAATCATTACAATGTCTTACTTGTTCTTTTACAACAGATTTCCTATTGTTAAATGATGAAAACAACTGAATAGCTGCAGTCATTGCTTCCTTTCGATCGGCTAATCCTTGGTTGGTGATTTGCAGTTTGGTGTCAGTTCAGATTAAGGCATGGTTCATTGCAGATAGCTCCTCCTCAAGTTGAACTTTCCTCTCTAGTAGTTGAGTTCGAAAATGGGAGACAGAGGAATGTTGATCCTTTAGTCCTGAGACTTCAGCATGTACTGTGGAAACAAAGCTCTGATCTCTCACTAATTTCTCCTCTGCAGCCTTGGCAGCATTACAAATGTTGATGTAGAAGTCGATGGTAACTGCTGCCTGAGATAGATGATTCGAGACATTCATGCCGGACTGCTCAGCAACTTTGCAGCACTGAAGAAACCCATTTCTTATTATAGGCCTTTGTAAAGCCTCAAAAGGGACCTTCGAAAAAGAGATTAATAATTCCAGGCAGGTGTCTAAGTTTATTAGGGGTTCAAAAGGCTTGCTATTGAAGGAAAATGAGCTTTCAAGAATTTCTAACAAGGAGTTAGCTAAGACTAATGGCTTAGCTTCATCATTGGCTATCAGAGAGGTAGAGGGTATGTCGAATAGATTGGCTAGTCTTGCTTCGAAGATATCTACCTCATCCGTATCCGTAGACATGAGAGGCGCAGAGAGAGCTATATTAGAGGGCACAGAGGATTGTATAGGGATAGGAGAAATGGGTGGAGCATCTTCAGCAGTCTCTATGGTCCTAGCCACCAATAAGTCAAGAGAAGAGGGGTTGGAACAAAGTAGAGGTAATAAACCATGGGTTGGAGAGCTGCCAGTATCCCTTATAGGAGAATCAACTGCCATCAGAGATGGAGTAGCAATTGGAATTTCCTTGGAAGAAGGAGGAAGAGCAAGGTTCGAAAGAGAACCGAATTGAGGTAGGTCAAAAGTCAGATGGAGAAGATATGGAGTCAAACCAAAAGAAAGGAATTTAGGAATGCTTGGTCTCACGGAGGGTACATCAAATGTAGGCTTGGGAAGTGGAAGGATGATTTGAATAGTCCTCACGTTCTGCAGCTGATCAACTTCAACTGAAACTGAGAGAGTCCTCATTGGAAGAATAGGCTCAGTATTTGTTGCTGCAAAAGGAAGAGATGTAAAGTAATGTCAAGTTTCAATACCAAAATTTGATAAAGAATAAACAGTAGAAGCATGAAAGAAATTACTTGTTTCAGAAGAGATAGCAACAATAGGAGAGCTTCGAAGGGAATAGTGCTCAGCAATATGTTGCCTTCTTGCAGTTTCCCTTTGGATTGCATCAGTAGCAGCTGTTTCATCTCTTAAGAATTGTTGCTACCGCCTCTTCTCAGCTCTCTCAAAGACAATTATGGCCTTAGAATGCTCTTGTTCTACTGCCTTAGCAGCTACTTCATGCATAGGGTCTTCAACCAAATCGGAAGGAGAGACAGTCATCTTCATTCTCTTCTTTCTCAGTATTGGTATTACCTGCTCTTTCTCAATTTCTCTCTCCTTAATCGGGGATCCAGATTCCTAAGAAGTGAGTTCTTCTGCTACTCTAGCAATTGTCTCATGAGTGAGAGCTTGATCCAAATCAGAAAGAGAGACAGTTGCTTTTTTCCTTCTTTGTACGAGTGCCTCTTGCTCTTGATCTTCTTCTTCTTCTTCTTCTTCTTCTTCTTCTACTAATTGAACTTCAGGCACTTCCTTTACAGGATCAGGCAAGAGTTTCCTTTTCTTCTTTTGCTATTTGCTCCTGAGGAGCTGTAAAACTTGGGTCTTCTGAGGAGAATCTCCCTGTGAGACACCCGCACCACCTTCACAAAAGAAGAATTAAAGATGAGGCTAAAAGCATTGTAAAGAAGGCAAAAGAAGAAGAAAAAGAAAACAAGGGCATTTACCTTTCTTTAAGGCAGCTTGAGTAACTCTAGGAGGAGTTGAGATAGTAGGAGCAGGCTGTGTGGTGGCAGGCACAGGAGTGGTAAGAACAGTGGAAGAAGTAACAACTTCAGCTCCTTTGGGCTTGGGCACATCCAACACCATTAGTAGATCTTTAGAAGAAATGGCCAAGTGTACTTCCATATTGATCGCCCACCAATTTTGGTACCTCTTCAACAGGTTACCTTGAGGAAGGAAAGGGATGTACTCAAATTCAACAAAGTCTTGTATAAACTTGGAAGTTACCTCTTCTAGTCTGGACCTTCGAACTTTCAAATCCCTGAAGGTAAGACTTAGATTGGTGTTGCTACAGAGAGGTATTGGGACCCCATGTGAGAAGCCAAATTGTCTAGCAAATTAAGCAGGGCAATAGGGCTCGGCAATACATTTGTAAGCTCTGGGGTTCATGGTTCCAAGGAATAATTCTCTAAGAAGCAGAATAGAAGCCCATATATCTTTATGAATTGGTGAAGTGCAGAATCTATCACTTAGGAAGTTCTTCAACCAAGATGGGCCAATGGTAATGGGTTCGAAGGGACGAAACCTGTAAGAAGGAGGAGCAGCTGGAAGCTAGTGGAAAAAGGAGAAGTAAAAAGCAAAGGTAGAAGGATAAAGTGAAGCATTGGCTAGCCTCATGCCATGAGTGGGAGGGTTTGGCTCGAAAAATTTAAGGTATTTGGATTGTAACTCAATGAAATAAGCAAAAAGCCAAAGTTGAAGAATCCAAAATGGCCCCCCTTGATTGGCATCTAAGTGTTTCTCACAGAAGAGAGAGCAAGCTCTGTATACGTGACCTAGGACGTATGGAGCTAAAGCCACCTTCTTCTATAAAATAAGAGCTTTGGCAAGAGGGGCAAATTCAGGCATGCTTCTTTGAGAGGAAGTGCAGAAAATGAACTTGTAAAGCCAATATAGTAGGAAAGAAAAGAATTCCCTATCAGTCACAGGACCCTCTTTTTTATTCTCAGCCTTGATGAAGTCGCTATAGGATGAGTTAAGAGAGGGAAGGGAAAAGGGGACTGCTAGGTTAGGATAATTTGGTCCAATGGGGGTTCCGATGGGGGATAATCCTAATAGATGGCAAATGTCAAGAACAGTAGGGGCCATCATCCCACATCTAAATTGAAAGAAATTAAAAGCAGAATTCCAAAAGCACAGAGCAGCAGGGATTAAGAAAGGGTCCTCTGAGAGGGTTAACCTGGATAATCGGAGAGCGTCGAGAAGGCAGAGTTCTTGAAGGTCCAGGGTCCTACTAGGGACAACTCAATCATACCATTCTTGCCACTCTGGTCTCACCGTAGGCCAGCATCAGTAGGGGCGGTTCGTCCTCCAGTTCCTCCAGTTAAGGCCACCTTCGTAAAGGAGACAATGGTCTTCCAAACGAGGATATAGAGCTGGGAGCTCAGTAGGAATCTCCTTGAATATGGGCCCAAGCACATAGTCTTCTTGCACATGACGACGAGGGATAAAGATGCGTCCGTCGATGGCACTTTTCTCCCCTACCTTGTACTTTTCACATTCTATATCAATGAGCCTTTTCAGAGCTACAGACGAGCTCGCATGCTCTACACCTAGCACTTTCAATGAAGAAGAAGCCATTGATAGAACGCTTTCTCAGATGACAAAGCTGGGAAAGGGAGTAGAAAGAAGTGGAAGATCGATAGAGATAAAGGGTTTTGTGTGTTTAGCGAGCAAGTGATTTCAGAGCACGGAATAAAAGGGTTTTAAAAGCCTTTGTATCTGAAAGATATATCGCGTAATTTATTAAGTACTAAAGGTACGAATACGAAGAGTTTCCTTCAACATTGATGCTTTTGGAGGGAAAAACACATCCCAGATGTTGATACCAGCTTTGAAGTGAAATATTTGGTTTCGAAGCCAGATTTTGGCGCCAAAAGTCAAATAACAACGGCTTCGAAGCGGAGAAGCTGGCTTTGAAGCAAATTCCATACTTAAGGATGTAAGAATACTCAAGTATTTGTTTACTTCAAAGGGATTAAAGACCTGTTTTAGGTTTCTTAATAAAAGTGATGTCCTTCGAAATGAAACTTGAAATCCTTTAAAGATGGGAATTGGTGTTCGAAACATAAAAACACCAGATTTTGGCGCTCAAAGTCAAATAACAACGGCTTCGAAACTACCAAGCCGGCTTTAAAGCACATTCCATATCTAAAGACGTAAGAATATTCAAGCATTTGTTTGCTTTAAAAGGATTGAAGACCTGTTTTAGGTTCCTTAATAAAAGTAATGTTTTTCGAAGTAAAACTTGAGACCCCTTAAGGATGGGAATTGGCATTCGAAATATCAAAACCAATAGTTGGTTTGTATACATACAGACAAGAGGTTGTCTTTTGAACTAAAAACAGCATGGACTGTTCTTAGAAGCAAAAATGGTCAATTTAAAATTGGTTGATCATACTAACCATGACCATATGTTGGTTATGATTAAAAGAAGCTCTAAGAGGTAAGATTGTTAAATTTGAAACACTGATTCTAAATGAAAATCAGCAAAAATTGTTAACTATATTCCATAAATTGGAAAGGTTCATTGTTGGTTCTTTTAGTGTTTCATTTAAAACGATTGAGTCCAAATTTGAAGGATAAGATTGTTCAATTTGAAGCCCTGAATTTGCTTTAGAGACAAATGGGGACAATATCAAACCATACCAAATAAAGGAAAAGTCTTAGTGGTATTAAAGCAAAAACAATTACATCGAATGGCCCTATTTGGGTACAAACTCAAGCTCATAAAAATAGGGAATAGAATAAATAACGAGAGCATGAAATTTAGTCCAACTATGATCAATGAATTTCTGTTCTTTCTTTATTCTATCCTCTATTTCTTCTAACATTGGCTACATGAGTTGATGTGCTCTCACTTCGTAAAAGAGCTCTTCAGCCTTTATTTCGAATGTTGTTTCTCTCAATCCTTGTTCCAATTTGTCTATTTCCAAGTCATCCCAGTATGCAGAATCTTTATTCTTGAAATCATCGAATTCTTTAATAAAGTTCTCTGCTTCGTACTAGGCATGAACTCGAAGGGACGATAATTGGTCTAAAGATTGCGTGGTGGCCATAGAGGTCCAATGCCAGTGGAGGAGCAATGGAAGTAGGTCCAAAAACATGTGAAGTTCTGCTTGGGCAAAGGGATTGGGGACATAAATCCGAGTCAAAATATCACAAGCCCATCGAAGGTTCTTGAGAGGGACTTCGTCTTCAAGAACATTGAAGGGCAAGTGAGAGAAAGCCGCGAGCAAAAGTTGAGCTTGCTTCCGCTCAACTAGATTAGGGGAAGGTGGAGGCTTGTAAGGTGGAAAGACCTTATCTGCAGAGAGGGCAAGCCTCAGTCTCTCTGTCTAGTAAGGATTTGGCGAAGGAAAAGGTGTAGATGATTCTATTTCAGGAGATGGAGCAAGGGCAGAAGGAATAAGGGCATTAATATAATTGAGCCAGTCAGAAGAACAAATCTTCGCCTTTTGGGCTAAGAATGATGGATTGTACCCTTGAGCCTTTTTGAGGCATCGGGCAGCGTGCACTATCTTTGTAGGCATGGAGGATGTATATCATGCTACAAGCAGGTTTTCTTCCAAACTGTGTCGATGATCGATGGGCACGCAAGGATAGACCACCGGGCTTCGCGCATAGGAAAGAAACTCTAAAGGGTCAGTAAACTCGACAAAGTGATGGTTGATTCGCTCCCTTAAATCACAGGCCTTAGGTTTTGGCCAGTGTGTCCAGTTAGAAGTCCCAGAGGAAGAAGAAGCTGTAGCCTTATCCCATGCAGAGGGTTATGAAGAAAAACTTCCCATGTCTGTATTTGTAATTTTCTGAATCAAAGGATCGAGAGCAGTTTGTTCGTAGTCCAAGGATGAGTCAGAAAAAGTATTTCCCATGTCCATATTTGTAAGCTTCTGAATCAAAGGATTAAGGGCAATGTGTTCGTAGTCCAAGGGTCGATAATTTGCAAAGGCATCCATAACCTGAATATAGAAAGGTGGGTAAGGGTCGCTAATTAATGCATGAAGGTTCTTTTGAGGAAGAACAACATCATCAGATGACTCTTCGTATGCTCGATCAATGGAGGAGGAAATTGATTCAGCCATTAGAATGTATCAGTCTGTTCGAATACTAAGGTGGTGGGGGTATTCAAAAGATTGAAGGGGAATTAATACAGCTAATGAATGACAGTTGCATTTCTAGAAGAATGCAAAGCCTATGTACATTCTAAGACGTGGAGAAAAGGGCTTGATCCACTAATATCACCAAGTGTTGGGTATATTAGTGCGGGGGTAATATTGGCTACATGTTTTGTATAAGCCAATTACAATTCGACGTGTGACAGAATAAGGGTAATACAGGAAGGCTAGTCAAATCTTCAATCCTGATCGTACACGTGGCAGTTAGTATTGGTTATTACAAGATCTGAGTAGCAGTTGATCAACAAAGAGAGGCAAGGTGATGTGGCTTCAACAGTTACTCACATTTAAATTCAAATTTATGAGGGAAGTCTAATTGCAAGTGATGGCATAGTGGGCTAATTACGATGCAACATGATCAGCGATCATGGAGGAGCAGTTTGACGGTTGGAAACGCAATTTGATGGTCATCCTTGAGAAGTATAAATAGCAGGGAAGGCCCCAGAAAAAGCTTCCAGACTCAGATCCAAAAAATCAGTCCTTTATACTTATTTTTCTTTCCAGTTTTACATTTCTAGTCTTACAATTCCTGTACTTCAAATTCCTGCACTGCACTTCGTTCATAGGAGTAGTTTCAAGTAGATTGTTGCTGTAAACCTCTACGAGGCTGAGTTTGGATCATTGTAAGTTTTTCATTTTTATGAGATACTTCAACTGTTCTTCATTTAATTGTTATATTACTTAAATTCTCCTAAATCAAGCTACCAGTAAAAGTCCTCTTCATTGAGGCTGAAAGAACTAAAACACAATCGTCTGATAATTGGTTGGCAATTAATTCTCTCTAAGGACTGATTGATCCTTGCTGGCACGCTCGCAATTACAATAATAACCTTCAAAAGCCAAAAAAGCCAACAATTTCGAATCAAACAAATCTAACCAATATATTTTGATAAAACTACTAAAATCGTTATTAAACTAGCAAATCAGTTAAACCAAAAATAGTTTAGCTCAATCGGTTAGGTTAAAAGACCAACCAACTTATATAAAAATTAATTAATTAAAACTTTTAAATGTTATTTTAATTTTAAAATTTAAACTCTCTTGAACTGAATTATGCACAATACTACAATATTAAATAAGAATATAAGGTTCATTTTATATAGGTAAAACAACTCATTTTTTCATTTTTTTTCGATGTGAAATTATAAAATAAAAGTTAACAATTGTTTGGGCGAAAAGTTTATTTCTAATCAAGCAATCAGTCGTTCAATCTTTAATCAAGTCAATCTTTAATTTATTTCGAATCAAACAAATCCAACCAATATATTTGATAAAACTGCTAAAATCGCAGTTAAACTACTAAAATCATAATTAAAGCAGTAAATTAGTCAAATAAAAAATGATTCAGCCTAATCGGTTAAATCAAAATATCAATCAATTTATACAAAATTAATTAATTAAAACTTTCAAATTTAAATTTTTTGAAACTAAAACATGCACAACACTACAATATTAAATAGGAGTATAAGATTCACTTTATGTAAGTGAAGCAACTCACTTTTTCTTTATTCTCCCGATGTGGGATTATAAAATAAATTATATCATAGACTAATTAGAGTTTTTATTTTAAAATTTAAACTATCTTGAACTGAATTATACACAACACTGCAATATTAAAAGAGAGTATAAGATTTACTTTAAATAAGTGAAACAAACTTTACTTTTTCTTCTTCTCCCGATATAGTGATCTCGGGTTTTTTTCTTTTTGTGTACAGTGATCCGGACTTGTTTCCGTAGATGTTAGTAGTTGCTTATATCTTGGTTGCATCCTTTCATACTTTGTTTTTGAGTTATAGGATGTGTTGGGCAGGTTTCTTACAGGTTGGTTGAACTTAGAAACCAAAGTAGTTGCCCAGATTTTTGGCTTCCCGCTCGAACGGAGCTTTTGACGCTCAAGCGGGCCCGTCGTTGTTGCTTCTCCGCTCGAGCGGGTGTTTTGACGCTCAAGCGTGATTTTTCATCTCCTAGTATTTCCTTTGCAGTGTTAGACGCTTGAGCTGGCGTTTTTGCGCTCGAGCGTGGGTTTGTGTCTGACGCTCGAGCGGGGAGTTTTACGCTCGAACGGGGAACTTGGTTCAGCTAAAGTTCTGAGAGTGTGTATCCACCACTCGAGCGAGACTTTTGACGCTCGAGCAAGAGTCTGTGAGTGACGCTCGAGCGGGGCGACTTTTATATAAACACGGGATCTGACTTTTTGGATCACTTTTTCAACACACTTTCTCTCTCTTACTTTCCCAAATACAGATTTGAGAGCCCCTCACTCTAAAACCTTACCTTCTCTCTTAGATTTGATCTAGTAGGAGTGATTTCCTCACCTTCGGCCTTTGTAAAAGTTGTGGGGATCGTCGGGGGCTTTGTTTTAATCTGAAAAACTTGGGATTTGGAGCACGTTGGTCTTTGGTCTTCATCTTCGTTTGAGCTCAAACTTCGAGGTAGGGATATCCTACTCCTTCTCATGAACTTTGTCTTTGAATTTTAGCATTTTGATGAGTTGGGGATTGTTGGGTAATTTTGAGGAAGTTTGGGCCTTTGTATAATTTTACAAAAGTTGGGGTTTTATTTATAATAAACCAATATGCATGTTTGGCATAGAGAAATGAGTTAAATGATGGATTATGGATGAAAATGGAACCCTTGGGTTATTATGTAACTTATGGGAAAAATGCCCTAATTACATAGTTAAGTTAATTTGTATAATTAATTTGGAGAAATAAAGAATTGAATTGAGAATGTTGAAATTGAACGTGTATGGAATTAAAGGGTGTAGTTGGATTCATTCATCACTCACCTAGTGGAAATGTCGATTATATATCCATTTGGTGCATTTATTTTCGGTATAGAAATAACTACTTTGGGCTATCGGTGGAGGATAGCCTTGATTATTGTGGACAATGCATGATGATTAGGCAAACTAAAACTAATCGATTGAATATGCTATTGAGTATAGCGATTGGAATAATACATCAACTCTATGTACTGATTGATTGTATATGATTTATGTTTATATACATGTGTTGTGTGGGAGGAGTTAGGGGATGTACTCCACGGTTTAGGGGAAGATAGGGGATGGACCTCTAAACCGGATTTTTGTGTGACATTGATACAGCACTACCATGTGTATCAAGTGTTGATCATGGAAGTGTTTGAATTGATTTGATATAGCACTAAAATGTATATCGTTATCAATTGCGAAGTATAGAAATGATTCTATGTTATGTTGATACAGCACCGAAATGTGTATCTTTCGAAAAGTGTAGAAATGGTTTATGTGTTATTGATACAGCATTAAAATGCGTATCCCTCATGAATTTCGAAAGTGTTTTAAAGATGAGTCTTAACCTCACTAAGTTATTTGGCTAGGTGTAGAGCCTTGTTTACAAACTCAAAGTTGAAAGAAATGGGAAACGAAGTGTAATATGGACTTAATGTCTTGTAATTGGAATGTGATATACGTGGATGTATCTATGTTGACCATCTATCAACTGCTAATCTTTTAGTCATTGTTCATTGCTGGTTTAGTATATTTCTACTGGGCTATGGCTCACCCTTTATGGGACATCATTTTCAGGTACAGGTAGTATGCCACTTGCAAGGACATAGCTTGGGAGGCAAGAGACAGACAGACTTTTGTCGTTTTGTTATCTTTTGGATGTATTACATGTAAATTCAAACCAAGAGCTTAATGTGTATTTGATTTAGTACTCTCTTTTAACCATGTGTTAACTTGGAAAGCTGTAAGCCCGTAGGGCACTTGCTTTTGTTGTTAACATGTAATACTCATTGTAATGAACTACTCTGATGAATAGAAGAATATTTATCTTTTATATCAACGCATGTCTAGATTGATGGATTATAATGCTATTATTTTGAGGGCGTTGCACCCAATATGGAATTATAAAATAAATCATAAACTAATTAAAGTTTTATTTTTATATGATTAAATGGAAGTTAGCCAATGTAATTTTTTTTAATTGTTTAAAATTAATAAAATCAATATGAGAAATTGCGATTAAATCAGCAAATCGGTCAAACTCAAAATGGTTCAGCCTAATCGATTAGGTCAAATAACCAACCAACTTATACAAAAATTAATTAATTAAAGCTTTTACATGTTATTTTAATTTTAAAATTTAAATTGTCTTGAATTGAAGTGTAGATAATACTACACTATTAAAATTCACTTTATATAAATGAAACAATTCACTTTTTTATTCTTTTTCCAATGTGTAATTATAAAATAAAAGTTTATCTCTAATCAAGCAATTTCAGTCTTTCAATCTTTAATCAGATCAATCTTTAGTTTATTTCGAATCAAACAAGTCTAATAAATATATTTTAATAAAATCGCTAAAATCGCAGTTTAACCAATGAATCAATCAAATAAAAAATGATTTAGTCTAATCGGCTAGGTTAAAAGACTAACCAAGTTACACACAAAATTAATTAATTAAAACTTTTAAAATTTAAATTACATTGAATTGAAACATGCACAACACTACAATATTAAATGGGATGAGAGTATAATATTCATTTTATATGAGTAAAACAAGTCATTTTTTTCATTCTTCTCCCGATGTGGGATTATCAAATAAAAGTTAGCCAATAGAGATTTTCTTAATTGGTTAAAATTAAGAAAATCAAGAAAATTAGTATGAAATATTGAAACTCTCACAAGATTCCTCCCTAAAAACACTATAATATTAAATGGGATTGGAGTATAAGATTCATTTTATATGAGTAAAACAACTTATTTTTTTTATTCTTCTCCTGATGTAAAATTATTAAATAAAAGCTAGCAAATGGAAATTTTCTTAATTGTTTAAAATTAAGAAAATTAATATGAGATATTAAAACTCTTACAAGACTCCTCATTAAAAATTCCCTTTTCCTTATATAATACTAGCATAAAACATGCGCTATGCACAAGAGAGTCAAAATTTTATTTATAAATTAAAAATAATAAAACCTTTTAAAGTGTATATATATATATTAATTGCACAATCTTCATTTATATTTCTCTTTGTTTTTAATATTTTATTTAAAATATTTAAATTTGAAAGAGAAAAAGAGATGTGATTTTAATTGTGGTGTGAATCTAATATGGTGGAGTTAGTAGATTTTGATTATGATAGAGATTTAATGTGGTAATTTTTAGTAAAATATACATCAAAATTAGGCCTTATCTTGTTGGGTGTTCTAAATTTGGAACCTTTATGCAATAAGTTTTTTTTTTTTTTTTTTTTTGAATGAGCATTGGGCGACATGGTAAATAGTCTAATGATTATGAAATTTTTTCAATTTTTTTATTTATATTTATTACATTTTTTATAATCAAATAGTAATGATTGAAATATAGTCACATATCTGACCCAATTGATTATGACCACATATTCAATTAATTTATCTAATACTTAAAAGTGGTTTCACTATCTAAAAAAAATTAGGTGTTTTCATTTTTTTATTTGTAGTAGAATAAGATAAGTATTTTTAATGTTCAATTTTTTTTTTTTTATTTTTAAGTTTAATAAATAGTTATGATTAAGTTACAGTCAAAATGTTTAACCCAATTGGATTATGTCCCATGTAATAGATGTTTTTAATTTTAATTTTTTAAATTTAGCCCATAGAATAATTGAATTGTAGCCATGTCTAATCCCATTAAATTGTGTTACTTATATCAATAAGATAGTTGTTTTTAATTTTTAAATTTAGCAAACATGATTAAAGGATGATTCAATAGAAACCAATTTGATACTATTAGTTGATCAATTTTTTCCCATAAGGAGTCTCAAGTTTTTTTTTTTTAAAAAGGAAATAAGATTAAGAAGAAAATATCTTAATATAAAACTAATCATTTAATAAAAAGAGCCATAATATCTCATATTTAAGCTAAACAATATGAATTATATCTAACAACTGACTTTCGCTGATCCAAATATATATATATATATATGAATAATTATTCAAACTAAATATTGATAATTTTTATACCACACAATTTATTAATAAAGTTCTCACATAAACAATAAAATAGACAAAAGTGAGAATAAAAATATTACCAAAAAAAAAAAAGAAAAAGAAAAAGAAAAAAGCATATATCAATTTAATAATTGCAATCAATCATTGAAATGAATTTTTAAGATATCATATATAACTAATAATTAGATCAATAGAGACTAAAAATGTATAGTAGTAGTTATACCAAATATTATAGGACAAATGACATATTTGAGAAACATGCATATATATGTATATATATATATTTATTATAGTGAGTTAAAATGAAGTGATTGATAATTGTAATATGCATGAATTATTCAATAAAAATTCTTTTCAAGTACTATCACAAAATATATGCAAAGATATATAAATCTAGAGCAATTGCATGAAAAAGTTTATAGACCTATGTAGATTTTATGTAAAACTATATAAACCGTATGTAAATTTATATGAATTTGAACGTATTGTTTAAAAAGATCTATCATTAAAAATATACAATAGAACAAAGATGAAAAAAATTACATGAAATTTTATGGTTTCAAATAGATTTCAATTAAAAAATTGATTGACCTCGAGGGATTGCTTGTAAAGCTCCATGTATATTATAATCCTCCTTAGAGTGGAAAAATAAATAAATTATTGGAGTTAGGAGATATCAAATATTAATACCCTAAAGAAATTTTTGTGATCACCACTGCGTTAAGAGAGAGAGAGAGAGCGCCCGGGGAGGGGGGGGGGAATGTTGTTGGGGGTTTGTTTCCAATATTGGGTTTTGTTAGTGAATGTTCAAATTTATATGAAAACTTCAAATATAATGTATTTGGAGGTTTAGTGTTTAAATTCAAATTTAGTTTTTGGATAGAGATAAAGAGTTAAAGATATCATAGAAAATTTAAATTTAAAATTTTAACATCATGTTTTTTTAAAATACAAATCAATTATCTTTTTTTTTTTTTAAAAGCAAACATTTATTTGATAAATGCTAACACTTATCTGGTTGTTTATTTATTATTGTTGACCTTTTTCATCTCTTTTTGTGTGTGTGTGAAAAATGAAGCATGGTCTGATAGAAATTGAGTATGGCATTTTGTAATTTTATTAAAATGTAAAAATTCAAAAAATTTGGATTGATATTTTAGATAGGCACCTAGAAAGATATTATCTAATTTCTTTTAATATATAATAGCTAGCAAAAAGAGTTGTGGGATTTGTGGGTTCTTTTTTTTTTTTTTTTTAATTTACATTTACGTGTTATAGTGATAGATATGTGGGTTTCTATATAATATCTATACCTAAAACACCAAGGAAAAAGAAAAATGATTTAGAGCTTGAATATTTTGGCTTGAATGGCCTGAAAGTGTGGGCTCACGCGCCCATAACACCTCTATCTCTATCTCTCTGCTTTCTCAATGTTATATCCAAACTCTCTCTATATCTTTGTTTGTCATCATTCTCAACCATTGGAGATTCCGACTACCTCTTTGAATCATTCGAGTCTATCACCTCCTCTCTCCTTCCAAACAACGCCGGAAAGCTGTTGTATTGTGAAAAGGACTGTCATCATTCTCGGTGGTTAGCGGGATACTCCTCTCATTCGAGCTACTCTCACAGCTGACTCCTTTCACTGCCGGATTATTGACCAGAATACATTTGAATCTCAGGTAAACTCTGGATCACAAAACTAAGGTTTGATGATTGAGGATTTTGTATTTTTCCCCAATAATTTCAAGTAAACTCTGGATCACAAAACTAGGGTTTGATCACAAAACTCTGTTTAGGGTTTTGTATTTTTCCCTTTTCCCTGACTATCTGATATATTCTATGTATATATGTTCTTCAGTATTCTATGTATATATGTTCTCCGATGAATTTTTCCCCAGTAATTTTTGTTGCTAAATTGGTTTTGTGGTGAAATTTTCCCCAATAATTTTTGTTGCTAAATCTTGTATTGCTGTTGAGTTTGTCCTCAACCATTTGTTGCTAGTGGTTCTACTGGTGAATGTTGCCCCAACAACTTTTCGTGCTAAATCTTGTTGTAGACGTCCCCGAACGCATCTCGGGGGAAAGGGAGTGCGAGTTCCCCCCCCGTTTTGGTTCGATATTGGGTCACTACAGTTCGAAGGACTCAAATGTCACGGTTCTTAATCTTGAACCGAAGAGTCCAAATCCGGCAAATCGTTTTTGAAAACAGATTTTTTTAAAGAAGTGCCAAACATGGACTGCTTCGCCAGATACAGAGTCGCCACCTAAATATTTTAAAATGGAAAATTTAGGAAACCCTGACTCGATGCCAAAGGCCACGTGTCCGTCATCACCAAAGTTGCCTCGGCTCGGGAACTTGGGTACGATTGGGGAAGGTCACTTCGTGAGCACCGCTTCGCCGATCAAAGACCGCCTCTACTAATCATGATATCTTATTTTGAAAACATTGTGCGTTCTTATTAGGTTATTAGCCTAGGTTATCTTGTGTGATGCGACAAAGATACAAGTATAAATGGAGTCGCTTTGAATTGGAACAAAATATTTCATGTTTGTTTGTTTGAAAATGGTTTGATGGTGCTACCCGCAAGTAGGCTAAGACGTGAATTTGCCACCCTCGGGTGGGCTTAGAAAACATGATTTTGCCACTATCTAGTGGGCTTAAAACAAACATTTGATGAATTGTCCAATCCAAGTAACTCAACCTCCACCCACAGGCATTCAAGGCAGTTATATCACATAAGCACATAGCCTCATAGTAAGCATGTTATTCATGGCAGTCATTCACACGCATGCAAGGATGCTAAAGCATAAAACTTACTGAGTACTCCAAGCCAAAACAGAAAACCGATTAGAAATCAATGCATGATCCTAGACACACAGAATTGCCTAATGCCACACATGCAAAGATGCAATTAAAGCAGGCTCGGCTATTCTAAACATGGCATATGGAATGCTACAACTATCATGTACTCAATTTGGAATTGAAATACAAATGCAGTTTCTATGATGCGCCGAGCCCGGTGCGTGCAAAACAGATGAATGATGCAAACATGCTGTCATACTGTATGCTAATTGAAACATGCCCTATATCTAACCATCATAAGCGGGTAAATAAAAGGGAAGAAAGAAGTGGAGGTTGGAAGACATACATCACACTCACCCACACTTATTACAATTTTGCCCTCGCGCAGAGGGTCCGAATAAATAGTACAGTCCGAATAAAAGAATATTACAGTCCGAAATATTACAGTCCGAATAATATACAAATTCCTAATTAATTAACAAATTAAGTAAGAGAAACTGTAAACTGGCATGCAAGCCAGGGGCTGCCTCAATTCTGACGAATGATGCATGTTGGGCTGTCTTGGCGCTGAAATCCACGACGATGCCCCGAATAGCCTCTGTTTGCACTTTTTCTTGAAATGCGTGCCAAGTCCTGAAAAATTGCTGATTCTTCATTTTGCTGCAACAGAGAGCAGGAAAGGGGCATAGCAATGTATTTCACAAATATATGTATGCCTCGATCCTCGTGCCACCAATCACGCATCTCGATGCATGATGGCCGAGGAGTCGGATTGCACTACTCAATATAGGATGAATGCAGATGAATGCTACAACAAAACCTAACTCCATCATGGATAATCCGGAGTGTCGGTGACTTGGGAATTGAGACCCGTTCCGTCACTCGGAGTACGGAACATACCTCGTTTCCTGTGCCCGGGCTAACTCCTATCCCGAACACGATGCAATATGCACGATATGCATGAATGCAACTAAAATATGATCTAGCATGCACAATGCTATGAAAATGAGATGCCCCGAAATGCGTGCACACGGGCACGCAAACCGAGACAATGATACTAAAGCATGAACTAACATGAAGTATGATATACGATGAGACTAAAGTGAGATGCCTCGAAATACGTGCCCACGGGCACGCGAACCGAGGCGGTGACATATAGACATGAAATGGCATACAGGATGCAAATTGGGCTTACACTAACATGAGAGGGCCTCAGCCACACTCACATAAAAGGCCGTCGGATAAAAAATGAAGTGCCCCAAAATGCGCACAGTGCACGCCAGAATAACCTCGCATCTTGATTCTGTTAAACCATCGAATTACCTCTTCGATCATTGCTAAACCGAATCGCATCGATCGATAAGTGAACTGGATGAACTACTGAACAAACTGAACGAAACTGAAACTGAAACTGAATGAGTTTGTCTATTTAATTATATATTGTATCTGTTGACTTGTGTGATTATCTGTTTGCATTTTATGTTTAAACTGCTAATTGAAGGCCTTATCGGCGGCCGATTTAGAAACCGTTTGATGTTTTGTAACCAAAGATAATATTTGTGATTTAATGATATTTTTATCTGAAAATTGATTAGGAATGATTAAATTAGATTGAATCGAGTTAATTGCAAACTTAGATATATTTACCGAATTGCCCTTGAGTGGAGCTCTTGTTTATTAATTGTTATTAATTGTAATGAGCCTTACCTTAGACTCTTGCTCAGCCATTTCTTTCTTCCTAGCCGACCAAAACTTAGAGAGAGTGAGAGCTAGAGAGTTGAACTCATCTTGGTGAATTGGCTTGGATTGCTTGGAATTAAAGTGTAAATTGGCATAATCTAGCTTCCACACCTTGAATTAACACTCTAGGTAAGAAATTCATTGTCATCTTGTCATCTTTAAGCTCCATCATGCGTGTTTCATGCATCATTGCCATGTTTGAAGTTCAAGAATGTTGAATTGGAGCTCCATTGTTGCATGCATGTAGAGATTAGTGAATTTGGAGTTGAACTCATGGTTGATTGTACATGCATGTTCATGTCTAAGCTTTAGTCCATGTTTTCACTTTGTTCTCCAACTAATGAGCTCTTGAGAGCAAGATTTGAAGATTGAAAATTGGTTTAAAGATCATGCATGTCATGTTTTGAAAGTATTCTTGGAAATGGTTTGAAATTGAGTTTAATTGAAACACCCTTGGGCCTTGATTTCTTAAATTGAGTTTTAGAACTTGTTATTCTATGTGTTTAAAAGGGTTTTCCAGAAAATGGGCCCAAGAGGATCGAATTTGGAGCATCAAAACTTGGTTTGAAACTCAGAGGTCGAATCTGGATTTTCCAGATTTTGGACGTCACTTCGGCGAAGTGCCTTCGGCGGGGAATGCATCTCCCAATATTTTCTTGCATTGTTTCTGATCCGCTCGGCGGAAAATCGCGCATCCAAAGATTTTGCACCTTTCATCGATCCGCTCGGCGAAATGTACCTTCGGCGTGGGCCTTTGTGTGCTTGTCCGCTCGGCGGAAACTGCGCTTCGGCGGAGGCCTGTTCATCGAAAAATTCGAAATTGTTTTCTAAGTGCATTTTTGGATCCTCATCGCATTCTAGGCATTCTTAGGCCTAGTTTAGAGCATCTTAATGAGGATGTAGACATAGAACCACACCGAGGAATTTAGGGATTTAATTATCATCCTTCTGCATCTTGTAAACTTAGTGTGTGTTCTATTTGATTATTTGTTTAGGGTTGACTCTCGGGGACGCTCACGCTCTTGATAGCCCAATCACTTTGTGAGTAACATTGTGTGTAAAGATATGTTCAAATGGTTATATTTTGAATCTTGAACCAATTGTTTATTGAACTGATATTGTTTATTGAATGAATGTATGTCCTGTATTTCGAACTGTATTGTGGCATCCTTAGCACCTACTGTTATTGACTGTTACAGAGCTCTGTCGGTTTCCTTGTGAAACCATACTGATTGATGGCCATTATTATTGTTGGGTGCAGTAGGCCGGTCCTTTGGACCCTCTTGTTTATAGGCTAATGGATGTACCACATATGGTGATTGATTGAAATCTTGATTGAGAAATCTTGAAAGATTGAAATCTTGTATAATGAATTGATTTCATTCTGTAAGGACATTCATTCATAACCTCTTTACATCGTATGTTATTCATTGGGCTTTAGCTCACTTGTTTATATATATATGTAGGTGCTCACCACCGCATCCGGAGCTAGGAGCGTGGGATTGGTCCCCGCTTTTGTCACCACCTTTGTGCCTCCTTTGTGAGGTTCAGACGCCATGCCATGGCTTGGGGTGTTTTGTGTCCCCATAGGTCTCCTTCTTGTTTTGTCTTGTTATGCGTTCTTGTATAGACTGCTTTATCAGATCATATCGAGGGACTGAGTCCCCGTACTGAATGTCTGTAATGATTGTGTATACTGTACTGGTAGTGAACGCATAAATGTATGAAAAATGTTTTTGGCATACAGATTAACACAGCTCTATGGACACTAGTTATTTACTGTTTTGGCTTCCGCCAGGCCCTGAACTCTGTATTTACTGTATTACTGATTGGCAGGCCTTTGGTAATCTCGGATTACTGGCCAGTTACGGTGCTAAACCCATAGAGCCGGGTTTGGGTCGTGACACACGCAAACCGAGGCAAAGGCATACGCAATGCAAATGACATGGAAAATGCAAATTGGGCTTACACTAACATGAGAGGACCTCAGCCGCACTCACATAAGAGGCCGTCGGATAAAAAAAGGAGTGCCTCGAAATGCGTGCACACGGGCACGCAAACCGAGGCGGTGGCCCTAAGCATGAAATGATACTCCAAATGCAGATTGGACTTACACTAACATGAGGGAGCCTCAGCTACACTCACATAAGAGGCCGTCGGATAAAAAAAAAGTGCCTCGAAATGCGTGCACGCGGGCACGCAAACCGAGGCAAAGCCCTAAGGCACAAAAATGGCATGCAAATGAGATGTGGCATATGGCATATGGACAATGCAAATTTCAGCAGCCAAAATGATGCGCAAACAGCCCCCAAATTATAACAAAATTACACCCGATGCCCGAAATGCTATGCTAAGCACCCGAAATGGCCTACAGCTATGCCAAACATGTGCAATATGGACATGACATGTAAAGACAGATGCTAGGCAGCCCCTAAACTAGCATTTTTCCAGCACAAAGAATGGCCAAACAACAACCACAAGTATGGAAAAAATAGCATGCAAAAATAGGGGAAAAGAGGGGAATAATGAAGCAAATGATATATACAATGCTCAAACTAAAAAAAAAGTTCTATAACATTAAAGAGGGACCAAAAATATTCACATTTTCAGTAGATGACATCCCCCAATTCAGTATGTAGATATGCTCAACATAGCATGCAAAATATGAGCCAAAAGAGGGCTATAAAGAGAGGTATACCAAGCATTCACCAAACAGCCTAAGACCCTTAACAAAACATGAAGAATGGGTCATTTTAAGACTATTTCCATACCTGATGATGGCCGAAAACAGAAGCAAGATAGGCCTAAAAAATCATGCAAGATAATGGACCAAATAGGGGCTATAAAGAGAGGTCATGCATGGAAGCACCAAACAAGGTTGAGCCCTTCTACAATATTGTAGAGGGATCCAAAATAAGCCTAATCACAATTTATGTCATGCTCCAAAACAGACTTCAAGTAGGCCAAACAAATCATGCAATTTTACGGTAAATATGAAAAATTACAAAGCAAGTGCATGATAGAGAGGCCAAACATGGTTGAGCCTTTCTTCAATGTTGAAGAGGGACTCAAAATAAGCACATTTACAGTTTATATCAGGCCCGAACAGAAATCATACATAGGCCAAATATTCAATGCAAAATAATGGCATATAAGAGGATATTGAAACAAGTGCATCATGGTGATCTCAAATAGGGTTAAACCCTTAAAAAAACATGGAGAATAGCTCAAAAAAGACCTAATTTCAGTGAAGGTCGGAGCCTAAAACAATAAGAAAGTAGGCCTAAGAAATGAGGCAAGAAAATGCTACAAAAGAGGGAATTTGAGGCTTACCCTTGAAGATCAAACTTTTGCTACCTCTTGGCTTGAAAAATGTTACCTCCTAGCTGCTGGAAATCAACTCCTAGTGTTAGAAATGGAGTGGTGATGGTGGTGCTTGGTGTTGATGAACAAATGATGCAAGAAAAATGACTTTTGAGCTTTGAAATGGAGAGAAATGGAAGGTGAAAGCTATGGATCTCTCCCAAATGTCTCTCAAAATGTCTAACCCTAAACATGAAGCCAAACCTCTCCTTTATAGAGGAAATGCATCCAAAATATCTCCAAGACCCCTCTAATCCTCCATACACGTGTATGGAGGATGGTCCAATTGGAAATCACCGCACAATACCGAATACATCGAGGAAAGAAAAATGGCCGGCCAGCTCAAAAGTCAATTTTTTTGTTAAGTGGCCGGCCGGCTGGAAAGGGTGGCCGGCCGGCTAGGGTAAAAAGGTCCAAGCCATGGATCTGGTCGGCCATGTAGCCCTTGAAGTTAGCTTTCCAATGCCGCAAACCTTGCATCAAAATTCCTCCTGTAGAAAAAGTTATGCCAGTTTCAGAAGTAAGCGCGTAGATTCGGTCTAACCAGACTTCAACCAACCATATCTCCTCCCCCCGGATCCGGACTTAGGAGATTCTTGAGTGCAAAATGAAGCCCCGGAAGTAAGATTTCCAATGGTGGTGGCCTCATATTTTAATTCCTCTTGTGCAAAGAGTTACGCCTGTTTCGGTGAAGCCGCGCAGACTTTTCTCCTTCTCGGATTCACGCTGAACCAATTTTGACCAAACAAAAAGTTGGTTGTCAGAACAATTGCTGGCCTCCCACCCTCCTACAAGCTTCCTAACCATGAAAATAAGGCCTCCACCAAAAATGAGCCCAAACCGATGCAAAATGAAGGCTCGGGGGCCAAAACACGCGATTCAGGTCCCAAACAGTCATTGAGCCTTTGGGAGTGGTGTTCGACCACGAAGTGGGTATCTAAGACCCCAGTGTCCCTCGAAAAGGAGTAAATGAGATGCATACCAAAAACCGGAGAAATCGGAGATGGTTGGGCGGTCCCGAACCGAGGCACACGGCCTGACGGCTCCGAAAACCGGGAACCGAGCTCCGAAATGGGCAAAATGGCCTACGGCCACGAAATGTAGCCCACGGCCATTGAGAAATAGTCTACGGGACCACTCCCTCCCCTCAGGAAAGAAAACAGAGAAAACCGAGTCTGGTTCGCAAACTGAGGCAAGGCACAGAAGAGGGTTCGGAAGTCCGGAGGCAGGGCGCACGGCCGCGACTCTGAGACTTCTGAACGGGCACAATATGCAACATCACCGAGCGCTCAATCGGTGACGTCTGAGTCTTAAGGTCGGTCAAAAATGGGGTGTCTACACTTGTGAATTTGTGAATGGTGAACTTTTTCTGCTAAGTCTTGTCAATTTATGAATGGTTAACTTTTACAGCTAAATCTTTTGGCCCAACGTAATAATGGTGAATTTGTGTATGTGGATTTACATTGACTATTTAGGCGAAGAAGTCTCTCTCTATGGTGTCTAATACATGATAAATGACCTTACAATGAATGCAACCTGATAGTGAATGCAAATTTATAGACGGTCTTGCATTTTTTGTTTTGTTTTGTTTTGTAGTCAATATATATTGTACGAACCAATGAGAATGGAAATCAAGGGCGTCTCTTTTTTGTTTGCCCATCAAAATATGTAAGTATGTGTTATGAAATTAAACTTTTAGTCTTTCAGAAATTATTTGTGTAATTTGAATAACTGATTGTCATGCATTGTAGAGTAACAAAGAACACTGCAATTACTTCAAGTTCGCGGACGATGATGATGAGGACGTTACCTTCACAATCTATTCTCTGAATAGCCACACAAATGTCATACATTATAGCTTTTGGAGGAGCATCTGATATGCAACTTAACCATTCTCTGAATGCCACACAAATGTTTCTGTCTTCTCATTATATAACAGCTCACAACCAAGCAAAATTGACTGCCCATGGTAATTAACTCCTACAAACGGAGTAAATAGCATATCATATTTGTTTGTGAAATAGGTTGTGTCAAATGGACCCACATCCCCAAATGCTTTATAAGTTGTCCTACTCCTTACATTTGCCCAAAACAAGTTTTGCATGCGACCATCTTCATCGAGGTCAATTGCAGAATAGAAGTTTGAATTTTGTTGTTGTATTTTATGAAAATAAAGTGCAACTGATTCGGCATCTCCTACCTCAAGCCTCAATCTTCTAACGTTCTCAATGTGATTCCTTACATCTCGTTCATCTAATGTTAATGCCGCGTACCCCCCTGGCTTCAACAACTATAGAATGAAAATTTCTAGCCACCCATATCCCTACTTCATCGTTTATTTCTAGTCTTCTTTTCACAGGAGTAAAAATTCTCTTATTCATTGCAAAATGCTGTGAGTCACTAGGAATCAAGTCATGTGTATGTTCAAGCACAACTGTGGTTAACTTAAATCTTCCATCCTTTTGTAAAGTCGCTCTAACGTTTGCTTTACATTCAATTTTTGATGACAAAGATGGTTCGAGAGGGTGTACTTCTGATCATTTTGTTCGCTTGCGTGCCCGAGTACATTCAATTCCAAAGTATTTTATTTCCCTATCTTGTTCAATATTTTGTGTTCTATAAGCTACAACAAATCCGAGGTGTTTCGCATATTTTGCATAAAATGCATATACTTCTTGCTTTGAGCTAAAACATATTCTCTTCTTAGGTTCTTCAACTTCACCAATCTCATTTATTGATGGATTGTTTTCCACTTCTTCAACTTCCTCAATCCCATTCAATGAAAGATTGTTTGAATCAATGTCCATTGAAGCATGTAGCTTGAAACCAAAATTCAGACTACATAACCAGTAACCAGACAGAAAATAAAGTGTAAGTGAATGTAGTGATGGTAGTGAGTTCTAAAGATCATCACAACTTAACTTAATATTATCACATGCAACTTGGGTGATTTTTCATGAACAACATTTCAATTTTTCTAACAGAACATAAAATCAGGAAGGTTCTCTAACATAATATTTTAATAACTTTAAGGTTCTCCAAACAGAACATGAAGATTCTCCAGTCAGTTGATTTTAATAACTTAATATTTCAAGAACATGCATCAAACATAATACAATTTTGCTAATATTTTACCCAGATCATGAAGGTCTCCAACAGAACATAAAATCAGGCATAATTTTTCTATGTGGACTTTCATCAAACAATTGGACTACATCAATACAATGGAAGATGTTAGGAGAGGGTCTGATTCCAGAATGACCAAAAAAAAAAAAAAAAATTACAGACATCACACATGCATCACACAATTTGTCAGATGCAAAAAATTGCCTCTCTCACAAATGCATCTCAGACAAAAAAAAAAAAAAAAAAAAAAAAAAAAAAAAAAAAACTTACGTAATCTCCTATGAGGACATTCAGCATAGAGATTCCAAACAGAGGTGGACGGTGGTCAGCGACAGATGTTGGTGAACACCAGATCAGTGGTCTTCGTGGTCGTCAATGAACACCCAGGTCGGTGGCCGTCGTGCTTGTCGGTGAAGTCTTACTCGTCTGGTTTCCCTCTCTCTTTCTGTTCTTTCCTCTCTTTTCTGTTTTATTTTTAAATTGTTATATCTCCAAACCAAAACACGCGGGTTCCATGTGCGACATATTTTGGGAGGGAAAACAAATTTTAGCCATTCAGGCCACCACCCATTTGAGCTACCTAGCAGCTTTGAAAGAAAAATATTATTTGATATTTTTTATTATTATCTTTTATATAATAATTGGAGAAGATAGTGAAATGATCTAAATAGTGAGAAGAGAGGTGAAGGGAGGTGCCACATATTTATTTATTCCAAAATTATGAGAATTTAAGAATAAACATTTGAAGACTTTGACATAATAACTACATTTGCTTATATAGATATAGATATAGATATAGATATAGATATAGATATAGATGTGAGCACTGGATTTGGTATCTAAACCTCCTCTTCATGCCACATGACAAATTTTTATATGTTAAATATAAAAAGTTATTATGCAACTTACATATTATAATATTAATTTCTTTATTATTTATTTTTAACCTTCTTCTCATGTCATGTGACAGATTTTTATATGTTAAAATAAAAAATTATTATACTATAACACAAGGAATGTTTGAACTCAAAATCTTGAGTTTCATTAAAAAAACACTTTCTATTTAAACAACTTACATATTATAATATTAATTTTTTTATTATTTATTTTCATTCTTACTTATCTAAAGTGCACACATATTGGATGTGCCACACGCTAAGTTATTTGAAGGTCCTATAGTTCATAATCTGAAGAGTTTCTTATAACCAACCAACGATTATACTAAGAGAGCAAGTTTTTGTATTATCTACATTTTTGTATTATCTATATGTTATTATCTACATTCTTCATCCAAAGACCTAAGGTCCTAATGAACGACATAAATTGTTGTTTTTATTTTAATGATGTTATTTTTTTTTCTAAATCTGTCAGTAGAGTCTCATACAATTTCTGAGATGGAGTAGTATAAAATGATTACACACTATAATAACATATAAAAGTTTTAGGAATTAATTTTTTTGATTTTTAAAAAATAAAAATTTTGTTTTAAAAAACATTAAGAGAATAGTTATTATTATGCAAATGCCGTTTAAAATAAATAAATAAATAAATAAAATTTGCAACAAAATTTTTAAAATGTCGCTAATAAATATACTTTTAAAAAAATTATTTTTGAAATTAAAATTTTGATCTCAAAAGGATAATAATTTATTACTAAATATCTAATTTTATTATTAAAATTATAATAATGATACTTTCAATAATTAAAATATTTTGTTCATAAAAGATAATTTTGTTTTTAAATTTTTATCTGTAAAATCTAAATTTGAAGAATTTTCTGTGGTTGCTACAATTGCCAAGAAAGAAGGCTTTGACTAGTTGTACAACTGACCAATGCACTAATCGCTTTCTATTCTTCCCTTACTCATCATCACCATTGGACTGAGAAAAATAAAACAAAGAAGAATTTCATATGTTTTGAAACTTATTCCCATTCCATACACTAAGGGATGGTTTGACATCTCTCATATAATCTATCTTTTTATTTTTTTATTTTTTTTTCATCACATTATGTTTTTATTTTTTTACACATCTTTTTATAAAAAGACAAAAAATACACTTATTTAAATCATTCCAAACAATCCCTTAAAACATTGTTAGGAGAGAGAGAGAGAGAGAAAGATAGCAAAAGGGTAGGAAGAGTAACTTCATATCATTCCACTTTCTTGTGCAAGTTGTTAATCTAAAAAATACAAACAAACAAACTGCTTGGCCTTTTGTGAAGTTCTCAAGTTATCCGCACAATAACATATAATAAATAATTGCATTTTGGATCTTTCCCTAAAAAATCTTCATGTGATTCCCTTCTTTTGCTGATATTTGCGATCACAGAGTCCCTTTTTTTTTTTTTTCTTTTTTTTCTACCCTTTGTGGGAAAATCAAGGAAAGAACCAGCTCTGAACCTCAACAAAGAAATGGAAAATTTAAAATCTAAGAACATAGAATAACTACATTATTATTATTCAAACCACAAAGGTAAATGGGTCCCCAAAAAAAAAAAAAAAAAACCACATCCCAGATTGAGTTTGATCAGTTATTACATCATTAACATCAGAATTTTGAACACCTATAAATCTTCCACTCTCTCTCCTAATGTCAATATTCCTATATATAGATATATATGCATCGACACACACTTGCCAACTAAAACAAAGGCACCTATTCTTAAACTTAAACTGTTTGAATCTTAAATTTAAATAAGAATTTGGGGAGGGAAAAGAAAACATAATGGAAAATTGACAAAAAAAAATAAGTTTTTTGTCATTCTTCCCAACCCTTTTCATTTCACCTCTCTAAATCCCTACTCAAATTTACAATCCAAAAACAGCTTTAATGTTACAAGTAAGAAGACATCAATTCCAGCTAGCTTGTCTGAAATAAGCCTAATATCCCACTGAAGAACCTTACCTTCATCCGTTTTCTCGGACAGTGAAATTTCACATTTGTTTTCCACAAGGCTGCAAATCAATACGGTCTATATGTAGATCAAAAACCATTCTAGGCGGCCTCTTGAAAGCTGAGGGACCTAGAGAAAGCTGCAGGGTTAGCTTGCATTGATGGTAGGGTTTCGGCTATGTGATTCTTTTCTTTGCCCTTTGGTTCGAAAGCCTTAAAAAGTCCTTTCCCGCTAATGGAATCGTTCTTAATCCCAAGCGTTGTCCATATAGAGCTCCTTGCAGCTTCGTCAGGGTCATCAATCCTCAAAGTTTTCGGAATCAAAATAGACCTCTCTGAATTTTTAGGCTCTTTTTCATCTGAATTGCTCGGTTTTACCAAGTCCCCGTCTCTTGATCGCTTCCCTAGAGTTGGTAGATATGGAATGCTCCAAGCATCCGTTACACTGCAATTCCAATATGGGGCGGGGCAATATGGGGCAGGGTAGAATGGCATGGGGATTACAGAAGGGCAAATGGCCGGTACAGGAATCGAGGTATTCCAAGGATAAGGGCATGGAACCCCAGGAAGGCATGGAATTTGAGGAACAAAGCGTTCTTGAATCCCATTCCTCTCTCCTCCTTCCAATGAATTTGAAGTTGTGACAGATGAACCACTAGAGCAATCATCCCCCTTTTCTCCACTAACACGAGCCTTTTTCTCTGCAAGATTCAAGACACAAGCCACAGATTCAAAAATTGGTGCTTCTGTGCCAAATGAGAGGACCGTGCCATTGGTTTTGAATGCAGGATGGTGAATTCCATTGGGGGTGTCAATTTGAGCAGAGTGGAGAGCCTTGGATATTGTGATGTGGCGACAATGCGAGGAGGCAGAATTCTTGTTCTTGCGTCTTCCAGCTCCTACAGGCACGTTCCTCATGGTGCCGCCAGCAGTCCAGTACCTCTGACAGCTCTTGCAGAAATGGCGGGGCTGATTGACGTTGTAATTGTTGTAGTAACAGAATTTCGTGTCCATGCTTTTACAACGCGGGCATGGGAGGATTTTATCTGGCTTTTTCAGGGTTTTCTGTTCCGGGCTATTTGTATCACTTCCATCATTTTCGGTTTTTGGAGGTTTTTCATCGCCAGACGAGGGTGTTTTAGGGTTTTCATCAGACTCCAGCAATGTTTCTTGTTTTGCAGGGTCCTCCGTAGTTGGAGGTTTTTCTGCTAGTGGATACTGAAATTTGAGCATAATTTCTTGTAAGTACGGGTACAAGTATTATGGCATAAAGTACAACTCTGATATGAACACAACAACACTGCTGCGGTGATTAGAGAAAAAATATTCTATTTTACATTGGTAATTTGAGTAAGCGAAAATTTCGGTGCAAGTATACTTTTCATGGACCCAATTAGCAAGATAACAAAAATATGAAGAAAAAGGTCAAAAAAGGAGAAATATATTATTCACAAGGAACATTTTGTAGCAGAAGCAATCACATAATCAGACATAATTCTTTTACCTAAAAGCATTTCTACAAATATGTGGAAAAGAGGTATTTTCGCTCCTAGGCTGTGTTTGGATATTATTATGGACAAAGAAAAGGAGAAGTGAAAAGATTTCAACTTTTATTTCATTAACTTTTTTCAATGTTTGAA
The DNA here is from genome assembly GCA_025200525.1 of Camellia lanceoleosa. Classification (NCBI taxonomy): domain Eukaryota; kingdom Viridiplantae; phylum Streptophyta; class Magnoliopsida; order Ericales; family Theaceae; genus Camellia; species Camellia lanceoleosa. The sequence continues at coordinate 102,378,767 of CM045759.1, forward strand.
TCTTGGAGTGGCGGATGAGTTTTTAGAAGGAAGGGAAAAGGAATAGAAAAAAAGTGAAAAGTTTAACATCTATTTTTGTCACATGTTTACAGTTTCAAAGTCGGAAATTTCCATAGACAACTAGGCTCAAGCAGAATCAACACAAAGTGATCTCAAAAGCCATAATTAGAACTTCAATTCTTCAAAAGCAACACTAAAAAAAGAAAAAAATCAAAGTAAAGGGTATGAAAGATTTTGGGTACCCTAAGCTATATATTCAAAAGCAAGTCTTATAGTTTTAAAGCCCATTAAACTTATTTAATAAAAAAATGAGTGACATAAACATAAGAAACTATTCAAATTGAAGCTAAAAGGAAAGCCCTAATTTGCAGTGTTGAACTTCAGATGAAGCAGAAGCCGCCACGTACCCTTCAAAGGAATATGAAAAATGAAAAAGTGGGATCGACCCATTACTTGTTTTAGCAATCTGACAAATGGGTCCTTCTCATGTTTTGCAGATTACATGTGTATATATATATATATTGATGTATGTATGTATTGGAATTAGAACCTTGTGATCAGCTTCTGGTTCGTTTTCTTCTTCCTCCCCTGTTTTGCTTACTTCCTCGGCTTCCAAACAGGCATCCACAAGAGAACTAAGATCATGATCAGACCTCCCATCTTCCAAACAAGTCAGCCCGTTTCTCGGCAGCGGAATCTCCTTCCCGAACAGCTTGATCGCTGGGTCCCTCGCCGTCACCATCATTTTCTTTTCTTTTCTTTTCTTTTCTTTCTTCCCTTTTTCCCCGGAAAACGCGGGAAAGTGGCCGAGAAAATGGATAAAAACAAAACAAGAAACGATGTTTGAATCAGAATGGGTTTTCTGGGGTGATTCTCTCTCTCTCTCTCTCTCTCTCTCCCTAAAACATATGTGTGCCGAAGAATGAGCAGGAGTCTTCGTTGGCATCGTCGGGGTCTACGATTTTGATTTGTTTAAACTGAAGTGGATGTGCCACGTCATCAATGAAAACATTTCTCAGCCACAAGTTTGTGTGGCCTTGAGATCTTCCCCCTCACACACTAGATTCTTTTTCGTGTAGCACAAAAAGTTTGGCACATCCCCCATTTCTTTTTACTCTTAAATCATTTTTATTTCAGTTGTGATTCGGAGCTCGAATGAGCTGCTCCGAATTTGCCCCAAAATAAAAATGACGTCGTTTTTATTTTATTTTATTTTATTTTTTTTCAGACAGAAGAACGAAGAAGACGAAGCAGAAGAGGTGGAGGGAAGGGGAGGAGGAGGAGGGGAAGGGTGAGGGGGACTGGAGGGGACCTAAAAAATGAGCTGGAGGCGTAGATCGGTGATGGTAGAGTCGGCGATGGCAGAGGCGGCGATCGGCAGGCAGGCGGACGAGCTACGAGCTGCGACGGCTGCTGGAGGCGACGAACGAGGACGGCGGGAGGTCGAAAATGGCCGGAGGCACGATCCCTCTCTTCTCTTTCTCTCCCTCTCCCTCTCCCTCTCCCTCTGCAACTCAGAGGTCTCTAGAGGTCGAAAATGGCGGAAAGGAAGAAAAAAAAAAAAAAAAGGCTAATGCCCAAAACGACGTCGTTTTGGGCATTAGGGGCATTCGGGGCGTCTGAAATTCGAGTCACAAATCTTTATTCTTTTTATTTTTTGTTACCATATGGCTCCCTTTGGCAAGGAGATTTGGGACTATTTTATCATAAAAGATAAAATAAGTTTTTTTAGTCACAACAAATAAAACATTACATCTAACTCATAATCATTACATTCTTCTCTTATAAAAAAATTCAAAAAAGTCAAAAATTTCTTTCTAAACCAAACTTTTTAGCCCAAGTTAAAATAGCCAAAAAAATCAAAAAACTAACCCACTTCTCAAACGGAGGCTATATCCACATTAAGTTCTACGCAATTTAAGAGTTGGTTCGAGAAGTAGGTTAGTTTTCTAGTTTTTTTATTTTTTTAATTTGAGATTAAAAAATTTTATTTGAGCCGTGTTTTTTAGTTTTTTTAACTTTTGTGAGAGAAAAAATCTAATAATTATAGATCAAATGTGATATTTTATCTTATTTGACTAAAAAACTTATTTTATTCATTTATTTTTTTGACTATTTTAACCTAAAAAAACTCCAAACCTAACTTCCCAAACAACCTCTAACTATTATTTGCATCAATGTGTTTGATAATGTGACTTTTTATATTATTTATTTATTTATTTATTTAGAAGTTTGTATTGTTGAATAAAAAGTTAAGAGAGTGAATGATTTTATCAAATTTCTTATGTGACACCTTATCTATATTGTATATTAGAAAACAGATTTCAAATAAGAAAGGATGTGAGAGCTTTACATGCTCAATCTCAATTTTTAATTTGTCAATTTAAATAATTAATAAAATTTTTATTTTCTAATTTTTTAATCATGTAAAAATAAAACTCTAATTAGTTTATGGTTTATAATTTTTAAAAAGAAAATATTCAAAATGTATATTTGTTTTGCTATTAAATATAGGAAGCAATTTATCAAAATAAGAAATAAAAATGTTGAATTTCAAATATTTAAAGATTGATTTCTTATGCACATATATTTTTATTTTTTCATACACATAATATTTTTTTAGAATAAATTTTCAAATCTTTTATTATCACCTATATATATATATCTATATAATAAGGCAAGAGGCTTTTTGAAAAATGTATCAAAATGTATGTGAGATACATTTTGATCCAATGACTAAGATTAATTCTAAGAATATATTAACGGTACAGATGTGTTTGATTCCCGTCCAAACACTCGGTGCTATCTCCCACCCACCCACGTCTCTCTCCCATTTCATCGTTATCTCCTCTCTGTTGCACGTCTCTCTCCTTCTCTCTCACAAAATTCTCTGCCTCTCCCCTCTCCTCCCTTTCGCAGAGACGCTACCTCTCTCCTTCTCTCTCACCCGATCTCTGCCTTTCCCCCTCTCCCCCACCCTCCCGCTCGCTGCCTCTCCCTCTCCACCCGATCTCTGCCTCTTCCCGTCTCCCCCCACCCTCTCACTCGCTTTCTGAAGGCCAGGGTTTCTGAACCTCGATTGGAGCTCTCCGGTAGAGGCTTCTGTCTGTGCAAGGTAATATTTCTGTCTCTGTTCCCCTTCTCACTCTGCTGAAAGACAATCACAAACCTTGCGTAAAAAGTAATTGAGAAAATCAGAGTTTCTATATTTCTGTAAAGATGGCCTCTGCAATCTTCTAATGAAGGAAGGAAAAGCTATGGATGCTGAAAATCCCTTTATTAGGTAATTTGGCTGTCTGTATATTGCTTTGGGTGTAGATTTCAATATTTTTGTCTTTTATTTATTAATTTCTTTTTTGTTTTATATTCCATTTTGTGATGAATCTGTAGATTTCTTGACATATATACAAAGTAGAGTTTGTGATGAATCTGTTTTATATTCATCACAGATTCTGTATGTATATTTAGAGAGAGAGAGGGACCTTTTGCAGAGATTTTATGAGTGACTTTTGTGAAAAGAAACACTTTTTGCAATCCGATTCGAGCCTTTCTGGAATTTGAGAGTGCGGCATAGAAGCCTTGAGTTGAATCTGTTTTATATTCCATTCTGTGATGAATCTGTTTTATATTCTATAGATTTCTTGAATCTGTAGATTTCTTGACATTCTGTAATGGAAGATTTTTTGAATGGCTATGTGTTTGTTGGCCCATGTGAAATGTGCATATTCCATTCTGTGATGAATATAAAACAGAATGTAATGAATATAAAACATATATACAAACTCTACTTTCTTGAATCTGTTTTATATTCCATTCTGTGATGAATCTGTTTTATATTCTGTGATGAATCTATAGATTTCTTGAATCTGTAGATTTCTTGACATTCTGTGATGGAAGAGTTTTTGAATGGCCATGTGTTTGTTGGCCCATGTGAAATGTGCATAAGGTGAACTTCGTATTCTTCATTGTATGCAAGTAGTTTTCTTCCTGATTTCATTTAAATTAGTAGGATCATGTTAACACTAGTACTTGTGTGGGGTCAAAAAGTTGCTCATTCTACTGTGAGTGGATTGCAGTGAACTTTAAATTTAAAAGTTCATTCATAGATGGAGATCTATTTCAAGTTTTTGAGTGTGGGGTCATGTGCCATTTTCATAAAGCAAATGCTGATGAAGGCAGTCAATTATATAGAAATGCTCTTCAGGTCCTTACATATTCAAAATGTATGCCTTTGGATGACAACATAATGGAAAAGATGATAGATTTACCAGAATTGCTGCATTTAGTGGAAAGGTATGCCTTTGTTTCAGTTCTGCCACTTTTCTAATTAGGAAACCTCTTTGTGCTCAGACTACAATAATTTAACTACCTATGTTTGCATTTAACAAAATAAATTGATAGGTTGAGAAGTTTTATGGATGTTCTATTATCATGTGCGCATAATATCTTTTAATATCTTTTGATAGATTTGAGTTGACATGTTGATTTAGATGTTCTTAAGGCCCGACTCATTGAAAGAAAGTCTGGATAAGTACTTCTTACGGAATCAGAGACAGACCCAAGAAGCTAGAGAGAGGGCTGAACTGCTTGAAAGAGCTGTGAGCGATATTTTACCTCTTTGATATATTTAGCTATCAGTTTTTATCTGTTGGTCTTCACACATTATTAAACCTCACCATCTAATTTGTTTGCTACATGTTTCAGAATGGGGAATCATCTCATGTATTGAGAATCTTCGATGATGAAGCGCAAGCAATGCAATCTACCCGTTCCTCAACCAGAATGCTGTAAGAGTCTTATGTAACCGGAGTGGCCATTCTTTCCCAATATGTTGGCCAAAGGGAGCGCTTGAAGGTATCTGTAACAAAGCAATTGCTATACATGCTCCACACTCTCACATTTATTAATGAGTATCTGTTTTGATGTTAATATCGCAAAAACATCCAGCTGTAGGGTCTGTATTTGTGTACTATTAATGATCACAAAGAGTCTAAAGGCTACAAACTTACAAGAAGGTACTTCTTGGGATTGGAACCAACAATTTATCTTATGGTTGAGTGGCTGTTTGTATACCTCCTTTATAAGGTTGAAAGCATGGGGGTAGGGAACCAAGGTGTCCAATGTAAATTTCTTCTGAATGATTTCTACAGTTTTTAAGTCAAAAGCTAAAAAAAACTTTTGCATTAAAATGCAGTGTAAATATGGTTTGCTAATTCAGAATGCATCCAGTTCTCCACGTGCATAGTTAGTAAATGAAAGTTGGATCAATTTTTGTTTCTCAAAGATTATATTCGGTCTGTTATAGTGATTCTAAATTGTGGAATGGGGCTGAGAGGCACTGCATAATTCTCAAAACAATTTTACTTTTTATTTTTTATTTTTCCATATAAGTTGATTCATAGCATAAATTCAATTTTGTGAAACTAAACTAAAATTTTAAGTTCTGGAAGGGACTTTTGAACTAGGAAAATGATGGCCCAATTCTGGAGGGTATTTTTATGTTTTATATTCTTTAGTTTTGCTGGTGCTCTTTTACAGATTTACAGTGACTTGATCTCTAGAAGCTTGGTTTTGTTTTTAGTTTGCTCTGTTTGTTGTAAATTATAACTGCATTTTAATCTTAAAATTATTTATACTGTGCCTTTAGGTACGGACATATGCTAGTATATATATATATATTACAAATTGCAAATGTGTTACACACAAAATTAAAAATAATAAAATATTTTAGAAAAATTTATCTATATTGATATCTATTTGTCACAAAAAGTCTTACCACAGTTTCAAAATCTCATATCTAATTTTTTGATTTTTTTTTTAAATTTTAAAAGTTTAAAAAAATTCTATTAGATAATCATTCTATGATTTATGGCTTTCAAAAAGAAAATATACTAATTATTTTAAATTCAATTAAAAAGAGAATACTTTTATAATTTATGGCAAATTATATTAAACCCCCTCAAACTATCAGCCATTTGCACTTTACCTCCTAATGTTTTAGACCCAACAATTACCCCCTCAAACTATTTAAATTTGAACATTAAATCCTTATGTTAGTCATTTGTTAGATATTTGAATGAAAAATTGTCAAGTGTTGTGCAAATTTAAATTGTTCGAATTGTGCAAATTTAAATTGTTTTAGACTTAATGTTCAAATTTAAATAGCTTAAGGGGGTAATTGTTCGATTTAAAACATTAAGAGTAAAGTATAAATGACCAATAGTTTGAGGGAGTTTAATATAATTTGCCCCATAATTTATGATTTTGATTTCCTATTATTCCATATTTATCTATACTATACATTATGTACTTATATATATATATATATAGATGTAATCACTCAAAAAAAAAAAAAAACCCTACAACCCACCACTACAAGAAATGTCACTTTTGGCTACCAAAATATTGGTCGCCAAAAGTCCAAAATTTGGTCGCCGAAACCATTTAGCGACCAAAATTTTTTGTCGCCAAACTGGTCACCTATACCCTGTCGGCGATAGTATTGGCGACTAAATTATTTTTGGTCGCTGAAAGTGAACGTTTTGGCTACTAAATTTTCGTTAGTCGGCAAAGGTTATGTTTTGGCGACCAAAATATTAGTAGCCAAAAGTAAGCATTTGGCTACTAAATTTTCATTAGTCGGCAAAGGTTATGTTTTGGCTACCAAAATATTAGTAGCCAAAAGTAAGCATTTGGCTACTAAATTTTCGTTAGTCGGCAATAGTGACATTTCGGCTACTAATTTTTTAGTCACTAAAAGTTCTACATGAAAATTTTAACCAACTATTTATTACTTTTTGCTACCAAATGTTTTAGTCGCCAAATGTTTTTGCTACTAAATTATTAGTAGCCAAAAAATTCCAACTACGTATTTGGCTACCAAAATATTTGGTGGCCAAATATTTTCTTTTTTTTTTTTTTTCCCCAAAAAAATTCTAAACAACTTACATCCATGTTTAATACAACCTGAATAGTTAAAAATATCTTAATAACCAACCATCCAAAACATCCATCCAAAACATTAAAAATAAACGTCCTCTCATGGAATCTGAATAGTTAACAGCGCCAAACAGCAATCTGAATAGTTAACAGCTTCCTCTCATGGAAAATTGGAAAGATTGTGAAAAGGGTCATACATCCATTGCAAAGTTGGAAAAATAAACCAAAAGGTGTAATCCAACCCCAGATAATGATACACAATAGCTTGTAAATGAGACTCTTTCTTAGGTTCCACACAAAATGAAACATCAAATAAGCTCAACAAAACACTGAACTTGTACTAGATGAGGACAATGTTATAATGTAAAAACTTGAACAACAAACCAGTATCATATCTTAATAACCAAGTTTCACTGTCCCACAACTATTAACATCTCTCTTCAGTAGAGCAGAGAGAGCATGAAAGACTCCATTGCAAGACCAGAGAATTAATTATTTATCACAGCGGCTTTTGATAACATCAAGGCCAATCTCAGTTAGATCCGTTGCCTGCAGCTCTACCTGAATGCCATCTAGTTCCCTTTTGAATCTGTCCTTAGAGCTTGCATAAATCATTTTGCTCCTCATTCTTGATGTATCAGGAGACCTTTGTGGTAAGCAAAAGTCAAACAGCAATGATCAGTGAATCAGGGCTCCACAAAAAGGGCAGGGAGGAGAAAACTTGGGGAAAATAAATTAATAAATAAAGATAGATAATATTACCATGCAATGAAGAAAATCCTGCTCTTTTGGCAATTCTCTTCTGTTACAAAGTCATAATCATAGACAGCATATCGACACTCGTCAGCAGGAAGGCTTGCAGTGAAGTCATTACAACTATTTGCAGGCTCACCAACCTTTTCCACAACAATCTCCTTTTGCTCCATTTACATCCACTACCACTTGTCACTAACATCTATCAGTCTTTTTTGCACATTACCTCAACTTTGACAAGACAATTTGCAACCAGGAATAAAGCAGCTTCATAGCATACACAAGGGGTGGGACAAAACTTCTGGGTCACACAATTTAAAAAATGTCTTAGGTATTAATTTATTATTTTCAAAAATTCAAATGGAAATAGAAACTTACAGGGAAATTTGTAGTGGTAGTGGTGCCCTAGTACTTCAATGCTGCGAGGTCATAAGCTCTGGCTGCTTTGTCTTCCTTATCATAACCTCCTATATTTCCAAAACATATTACAAATGATTAAAAAAAAAAAAAACCACAATCATTGGTTTGGAAAATCCTTGATCTCATGCAAAAAAGTTACATTAATCAAGTGATTTAATTTTAAGGGAATATAAAAAAGGAAGAGCAAAAGGGAGCACTTTTTAACTCACCCAAATAAACTGCAGAGACGTTGAAGAAGCCCCATACCAAATCATTATATAAGAAATCAGTCCAAAAAACAAACAAACATGTTAAATACAAAATAAAATGTTTTGATTTAAATTTAGAAATAAAAAATCTAACTATCCCATACCTTGCCTTCCTTTTCGAGTCTGTCCTTCTCTTCGACAACTATTATCCCATAGATGAGCCTCATATCTACCTGTCCATCTATGTCTGCAAAATCAATTTTTAAATTACATATTTTTACTATGTAAAGAATCAAACAATATTATGACTTATAGACATGACTTTTATTTTTTTTTTAGCAAAATAGACATGACTTATATATATTATACAGACATGACATGACTGTATAATAAAACTACATATTTGATGGAATAAAATATAGAGGTGTCCTAGTTTCCTTGACATGAGAATTAGATGAAACTGACAGTAGGACTCATACCCACACCCGGCACCTACACCCAAATCCTAAGTTCCCCCATCCTGCTATTTTCATGTGAAGCAAATCCTAAAGTTGTGAGACATCTTTCCTTCCATTGCCCTTTGGACTATTCCCTGCTAATTCTTGTTATAGACCCAATCAAAAGTTAGAAGGCCTAGAGAGGAACAGATCTTGACTGACAACTCAAAAAATTTAACCTCCTAATGGGTAAGTAATATGGAAGTTTGAAGTACCAAAGGCAACATGAAATAAAAGTGTAAGTGGATATCTGGAGGACATTTCTAATCATAAAGCCAGTAATAAAAGAATGATGAAATAGATGAGGCAAATAGGTCAACCGAAATTTCGATAAATATATCGTTATCTATGTGGCCTTGAAGTTTGAGCAACCAATCCAACTAAAATCATTAACGACTATTTCAGTAACGTAAGATAGAGGGACTTCCATATGGTAGAGTCATAAATTAGGGCAAACACTAGATTTCCCATCAGAATAAATTACTTCAACTGGTTCAACCTCAAACTTTCTTTCGCAGTACACTGAAAACATAGTTACCTTGAAAAATAAAAGAAAAATTATATCACCCATTGTTGACACCAAGTAAAAATGAGCGAACAAATGTAATTGAAACTTTTAAGTCTTACCATTGTGTTTAAAACAATCTTAGCCTTTGTCAAATCGGTGGCTGTGCATTCAATGAAAACATTCTTTGTCTTCAAACAAATCAGTCCAACAGCATAGCATTCAAATCAGTGGCTGTGCATTCAATGAAACTTTTAAGTCTTACCATTGTGTTTTTTCAATTCAGTTAAAAATAATTCTTTTGTAGTTTATATTTAATTCAGGACTATGCATAATTTTATATCACAAAACTGAACATAAATGTTTCTATAATACAAGTGTCGAACAGGCCTTGACTCTCACAGGCATCAAATTAGGGCTCAAATAGATTTTATTAACCAGATAGCAAATCCCCAAACTTGCTTGCAATTCTAATTAAAAACAAATACTTAATCAATGACAATTAAGACAATGACAATTATTATTAATCATTTCATTAGTTCACCCTATAAATCGTGTTTAATTGAGAAGGTATAGGAAATACAATCAGAAATCACACTAAGTTTAGAAGGAACAGGAAATATGACCTCTTGGTGAGCAGATTCATTGCGTGTATCTTTCATAAATGACGAGATCCGTGAAGAAGATGAAGCTGCAGCAGTTGCAGCAGCTAGCAGAGCCTGGGAAAATTTTGTGTAGTTTGACCCAATTTTATTTTAGTCTCTATAGTTTTAATTTGAACAATTTAATCATTACACTTTAAGTTTAGTTTTAATTTGATCTTTTCGTCTAAAATGGATATTAAAATTAATAATTTGGAGACACTTATCAATTTTTTTATAGTTTCAGTTTGATTATTTTATCTAAATTAGAGGTTAAAATTAATACATAAAGCACACCAATGACACACATATTACCTTGCCATGAAGCACTTCGCATATTACCTTGCCATGAATGCCGTTAAACTAATGCTAGCAAACTTTTATTATTTATCTATTCATGTCAAATCAATTATCAGATAGACAGTTGCATACATTAGCAGACTTGACTAGAGATGCAGACACAGGTTCACCACAATGCTAATCTGACTCCCCTGTTTCAGATTAGCAGCCCAGAGCAGAAAAACAGTAGTTATCCTCTCTTGAAAACCTAAAGAAGAGATTGTGCAACAGAACACACTTATTTAAAATGCCAAAAACAAGAGATCATTTCATTTATTTATTTATTTGTGTGAAATTCCAGAGAACAGCTTCAATATATTTAATGAACCATGGCATCCAAAACTTACCCTCCCAGCATGACCTTCAAGAACTGTTGCACCAATGACACACAAAAGAGGGATTGCATTTTTCACCAATAATGATGACACACTGAGAGAGAGAGAGAGAGAGAGAGTCAGTCTAGACTAGCAGAATGTTGATTCATTCATGTCTTCCAATAAATAGATGTGGAATATTTATTAAGCAGCACCAATGACACACATTCATGTATTCCTCAACTAAGGAAGCTAACCTGCCCCACGCTCCCAGACACGCATCTTTAGATGTGAACGATAGAAGACTTGAACAAATTCTGCAAATTCAACATAATAATGATCAATGAAGCAAAATGCATGCAGTAACACAATGGGAAAAAAAATATTAAGAAAAATGGGGGAAACACCAAAACAATTGAAAGTAGCATATGTCATTCTCATTAGAACACCACATTTACCTCGCATATTATGTAACTAACAAGCAAGAGAGACATTCTCTAAAAATATAAGAAGAAGAAGAAGAAGAATGGCTACAAACCAAAAAGAAGAGCTCCCACAGAAATGAGGGAATTCAGGAAACTAACTGCTTTCCAAAGCAACTGATTTTCTTCACAATTCTAAAGACTTTGCTACCACTAATTTGCAGGTTCAGTTTAGTTTGTTTAGCAGATCCATCCAGAAAAGGAAACAGAAAGCCCTTATTTTATTTTGTGTTCATAAAGACATATCATCAATGGGGTTCCTTGTAATGAGTAAATATTTCATTAGAAAGAACATGCCAACGAAATTTGGGTTGCTTGATTAGAACCTCATGCTCCAAAACTAGCATCAAACACAAAATTACACCAGGATAGGCAAAATCTGACCTGTGTTAGTTCGGGCAGGAAACATCTCATGATGCTCAAATTTTGGACCAATTTGAGCTAAATTTAATTCATCAACCTGCAGATTCTGTTTAAGAAGACACCAAGGGTAGAGCATAAACTCAGCAATTCAATTCAGGTGCTCACAAGTTGTCATGACTTAAATTTTAAACATAATCAACATAATCAAATAATCAAATACCCCTTAAGTCTACAATTAAGAAACAAGCAAACCCACAAATAAAATACCTTCTTCATCCGAGTCTTGACCTCGGATTTCCGAGCTTTGTTGTGGACACGCCTCTTCTCTGCTTGACGAGCTCTCTTCGCAGCCGAATCGGCCTTCTTATTCGGAGCATCCTCGCAAATAATCGAGTGACGAGTCGGCCTCACAACAAGGCTCATCGAAATCAAACCTGAAAATATTACCAAAAAACAATTTTTTAAAACTATTTAAGAACAAGGGTTTTGTGATTTGAGCTGAGAAAAGGCAAATACAGAGAAATGGGTTTTTGAGTAGTACCGGTGGAGAAGACATTGTGAGAAGTGGTGGAAGAGAAGCTTAGAGACCTGAGTGATGAAGTAGGTTTGGGGTGAGTAGAAGAATAAGGGTAATTGAGGGATAGGGTAATTGACGACGCTGCTCCGACGCCGCTTGCCGTCGATCGCAATAGAGAGAGAGAGAGAGAGAGAGAGAAAGAGAGAGAGGGGGTGGGTAAGTAGAGATTGGGGATTTTTTGGTTTGAGATTGGGGATTTTTTGGCGCGGGAATGGGAAAAAGATGAGGGAGGAGGGGGGTAGGGAGTGGGAATGGAAACAAAAAAAATGGAGGAATAAATTTATTTTTTTTATTTTTTTTTTAGTCACAAATGAAATTTAAATAACAAAATAATGCCGTTTATTTTTTTTTTTTTTTTTTGTTGCGGGGTTTGGCATCGTCAAAAAAATTTATTTTTTGTTAAAATATATATTTTTTTGTAGTTAATAAATTTTGTTAAAAAAAATCTCTTTTTTTTTTAGTTATTAAGATTGCAAATTTATTTGTTTCATTTTTATTTTAATGAAAAAAAATATTATTATTTTTTATTTGGTAGAAGTAGGGGTAATATTTTAATGAAAAATATTTTCCACTAAAATAAAAGTTAATTTTCTGTAGTCAATAGAAAATATTTTTCTAAGGTCTATTTTTTTTTGTTACTAAAAATCATGAACTAATTTTTTGTGGTAGAGGAAAGGGAGCGGCAGTAGTGGTGAAGATGGTGGATAAGAGATGATGGTGGTGGTGATGGGGATGGCGAAAGAGATTAGTGGTGAAGTTGTGGTAGTGGTAGTGTAAATGGAGTGGCAGGGGTGAAAGAGAGGTAATGGTAGTAGTAGTGGTAGTGATGGTAGTGGAGTGGTGGTGATGATAGTAGTAATAGTAGTCGTAGAGGTGAAGTGGCAATAGTGGAAGTAATGGTGGGGGTGGAATGGCGTTTGTAGTAGTGGTGAAGGTGGTAGTAGAGATGGATGGTAAGAGAAAGAAATGAGTGAGAGACAGATAAAGAAGAGAGAGAGAGAGAGAGTGATGAGCGAGAGAGAGACAACGTGGTCGCTAAAAGTGTATTTTCTTGTAATGGATCGATAAATCAAGAGGGAGCTCAGTAAATAGAGAGGATGAGAGTAAGAGAGTGAACAACGCAAACACAGTGGGAAAGAGAGAGAGAGTGAGAGTGAGAGACAGAAAAGAGACATAGAGAGAAGAGAGATGAACGAGAGAGACAAAGAGATAGAGAGAAGAGAGATGAGCGAGAGAGACATAAAGAGAAGAGAGATGAACGAGAGAGACAGAGAAAGATGAGAGATGAGCGAAAGAGATAAAGAGAAGAGAGATGAGCGAAAAAGACAGAGAGAGAAAAGAGATGAGAGAAGAGATAGATGAGTGAGAGAGAGAGACAGATAGACAGACAGACAGAAAGAGAAGAGTGATGAGTGAGAGAGAGAAAGAGAAGAGAGAAAGAAAGAAAGATGAAAAAATGAATGAAAAGATAGAGAGAGAGAGAGAGAGATAAAGAGAAGCAGACAGATGCAGAGAAGAGAAGATGAGAGATGAGAGAGATAAAGAGAAGAAAGATGGACGAGAGAGAGAGACAGAGACAGAGAGAGACAGACTGACAGAGAAGAGTGATGAGTGATGAGTGAGAGAGAGAAAGAGAAAAGAGATAGAGACATAGAGAGAAAAAAAGTGACAAACAGACAAAGAAGAGTGATGAGTGAGAAAGGGGGAGATAAGAGAGCAGAGACACATAGAGAAAGAGAGAGACAGATGCAGAGAGAAGAGTTATGAGTGAGAGAAAGCGAAGAGACAGAGACAGAGAGATAGAAAGATGAAAAAATTGGTGAAAAAAGAAATGTTCGAAAGAGTAAAACAACGTCGTTTTTATTTTTTTATTTATTTTTTGTAACAGAAAAATACCGTTGCATTTATTTAAACTATTTTATGACCATATATATATGAAGCTGTCTTAAAGCCACAATATATATATATATATTTGGCAACGATACGTATTACAATCGCAAAAACTCTTTTTTTTTTTTTTTTTTTTTTTTTTTTGTGATTGCAGTTGGTACCGTCGCAAATACTCTTTTTTTTTTTTTTTTGCAACAGCAATTTCTGCTTTCGCAAATACTCTATTTTTTGCGACGGCAAGCTGTGTCGTCTCAAAAAGTCACATTTTTTGGCAATAGCAAGTTGTGTCGTCTCAAAAAGTCACATTTTTTTAGACGGCAAGTTGCACCGTCGCAAAAAATTCCGTCTCATAAGCCCACTTTTCTTGTAGTGAGAGAGTGAGAAAGAGAGAGAGAGAGTCAGAGAGTGAGAGACAGAAAAACGAAATCTAAAATCTGTCCTAATATTTGTCCTAAAATTATAAATTAAAAATATTAAATTATCTTAAATATTTGTCGTAATATTTTTTTTACTGAAAAATATTATAATATATTTAAAAATTTTATATTCTTATATTCTTATATTATATATATATATATATATAAACTAAGAAAGAAAAGAAAGAAAGAAAATTAAAAAAAAAAAAAAGAAAGAAATTTTTTTTTTTTTTAAATTTTGAGCCAGCTCAACCCGTGTGTTTTTAGTCGCCAATTACTTTTATAAATCCCTCAAATTTAAATTAGAAATGTCTCCCTCCAAATTTAAATTAACAATAGTGTTTGGGGAGTGGGCCAGCTTGGTGAATTATCTGCTAAAAAAAATCAAGAGCAATGAGATCTTCGATGAATAACTTATTCATTGGATGTATTTGGGGATTTGGCCTTTTCTTAAAAGAGAGAGGGAGCTGGAGGAGGGCAGAGGCGTGATGGCGGCAGAGGCGTGATGGCGGTGATGCTCTGCACACGCAGCCGACGGAGACAAAGGCGAGAGAGAGAGCTGGAGGAGGGCAGAGGCGTGAGAGAGTGAGAAAGAGAGAGAGAAAAGAAAGAAGTACTAAAATTTCCCTCCGAAGTTTCCCTTCGTAGTCTGAAACTTATTTTTAAATTTTGTAATTATAATCGCCAACTAATATTTAGTCGGTAAAAGTAAAATAACAATTTCAAAAAAAATTTAAATAAAAGTAACAAATATATTAAAATTATATTTAAATAAAAATATAAGTAATAAAATTATAAATTAAAAAAATTAAATTATCTTAAATATTTATCCTAATATTTTTGTACTGAAAAATATAATAATATATTTTAAAATTTTATATTCTTATATTTTCTTATATTCTTATTATATATATATATATATATAAAATAAGAAAGAAAAGAAAGAAAGAAAGCGAATTTAAGTGAGTACTTCTTTTGTATTTAAAAAAAATCACAAATATATTTTTTTTAAATATATCTAAATTAAGTGAATTTAAAAAATTAGTGAATTTTAAAATCTGAAATAATATCAATAAGTCTTACAAATCAGATTTATTTACTCATAAGTCATGAGTGAATTTTTTTTACACACTTAACCCTCGTTTTGATAATGAAATTTTTAAAAAACTTTTTAAATATATGTTTTGTGTCTGTGAAATGATTATTTCATTAGTACTGGTAATAATATTGAAGGACAAATTATGAATGATTTTTTTTAATGGAAAAAACTATATGAAGGACTTACAAATGGCATGTAACCTATGTAAAAAATTAAGCGAAGTAAAAAATGGAAAAAAATTATGAATGATTTTTTTTAATTCACACCTTAATTACTTCGCTTAAAAAAAATCATTCATAATGGAAAAAACTAATAATATTGAAGGACAAACTATATGAAGGACTTACAAATGACATGTAACCTCACAAAAATATAGAGACAAGTCAAATGACTTACTCAACCTAAATATTATAAATTTATTTTTATATACATAATCTTATAAGATAGAGATCGGAAAAAATAATCAAAATATGATAATGTTTGTCGAATTATTTAATTTAGAAACAAATATGATTTTTTAAATTGACTTTAAGATGTTATTGATTCAAGCCACGGAGGTTAGCCTCATATTCTTAGCCATACTTAAGAATTTTCTTAATGAATTTTCTTCATGTTTTCTCATACAATTAAAAAATTCATTTACAAACACAATAACTTTTCTTATCTCTTAAAATAATTAAAAAGTCATTTAAAATGTTAATTTCAAACAATCACTTAATTAAAAATAGTTAAAATTTGCTAATCTATTTTTATTTTAATTTTTTTAATTAATTAAAAAATAAATATATCTATCACTATTTAATCCCATGCATAGCACGCGTTATATGTGCTGGTATTTATTGAAGGTAAAATGTAAGGTAAAGTCTATTGCATTAATATAAATAGAGAAATGTTAGAGACTCGTACTTTTAAATTCATAAATTTACTTACAATAATGTGACAAGGGAGATGAACCTTACATCATTAAGTATTTAACAAATAAAAAGTTAACTCGTATTATATCACATTGTTGTGGGTACAGTTGTACGATTTTTTTTGAAAATCTTAAACATTTTCTATATAAACTAGTTAAAGCACACGTGCAATGCACATGGCTATTTTGGTCCAATTCCTTTTTGGAGTTTTCTTAAGTGTGCAAGTGCACACCATGTGCCACTTACACAAAAGGTGTAAGTGTAAGGTGTAAGTATAAGTATAAGGTGTAAGTGTAAGGTATAAGGTATAAGTGGGTTGCATATGGTGTGCAACTTCAAAAAAGGTGTAAGTGTAAGGTTTAATTTTTCACAAAAAGTATAAGTGTAAGGTGTAAGTTGCACACCATAACCAAACCCTTCATTTTTTCACCAATTGTAACAAGTAGTGTTCATGAATTTAAGCAAAATTTTGAGAAAATTTGAGATCAACTTGTGTTGGGTAATATCTGCATATATATCATTTCAAAATGAAATTAAAATTAAGCGAAGTAAAAAATATAAATTAAGGTGTGAATTAACTTATGTGTAGTTATCTACATTGCATAATCAAAATATAGGCATAAACTGCATGAAATTTGGACATAAACATTTAAAAATGTATGTTTAAGTATAGTATAAGGTTGTGCGCCATAGCCATTAAATCAACTAATCAAATGTAAATGGAGATATATATATATATTTTTTTTTAATCAATTGATAAAAAAAAATATAAATATAGAAAAAAGAAAACTAAAGAAGTTATCAAAATTTAAAGCCGTTACACAATAAAAATTTAGGAATTTTAAAAATGTGACAAAGTTCACACAAGACCGAGTTGTACTCTTTCTATATAAAGTTCCATATTATGTAGGCCACATTCCTTGTAAGATATCTTTATCTCATTTTGTATTTGCTACTCTGTGCATTTAGACTAATTAGGATAATTCTATTTGTACCCAAAAAATCATTAAGTACGCTTAGTTTTTTAATACACTTCCATTAAATTATTTAGAATTATAATTACTCTCAATACATCCTATGCTTTTTCTCAAATTATTCTTCAATATACATCCAAATCCCAAATTACACCACTTTGAAAAATACTTTGAAAAACCTTTAAATAGATTTCTCATTACAGTTATATATTCATTTGGGATTTATTGCTCTCTACCTGTTCTCTCCTTCTTCTATTCCAAGGCCGGCCTAGAGCTTCTTGTAGTGGTTGTTGTTTGTGTTGTTGTTGGGAGTGAGGAAGAAGATGAGAAAATAATTGAAACTTGGAGATAAAGATGAAGAGAGTTGAATATGAAGAATACGTATAAGTGGTTTGGAGGTACCGTAAGAAAAAATAATATTTTATTTTAGAATTTAATGTGCATTGTCTTTATTAGTAAATTTATATTAGGGTATAACAAGAATTAAAATTTTAAATTTTAATTGGGCGTACTAAATTATTATTTGAGTTCAAATAGAATCACCTGATTTATTGTTATAAAATAGGAAGAAATTGAAAATACTTCCTAAAACAAATCCACAAAGCTTTTGAAATCACAAACAAAATAATGTATACTGCTTGTTGAACAAAATTTATTTATTTTTGAATAAAAACTTTAAGATAGAGTTCTAACTTAATAAGAAATTTCAGAAGCGTGAATTTTTTTTTTTAAATTATAATAATCATAGCCCAAAGAAAAACAATCTAACTATAACTACCTTCAATACAAAATAAAATTAAAAAAATACCTTTCCATCAAGGTTTCAAATGAACAAGAATTTCATGGTTTGGCGCAACTTTAATCTCTACAATGTGATAATAAATTGATGAAATTAAAGTGAAACACAATTCAAACAGATCAAGTCCTCATAAATTGTGTTAGGTTTTTATTGTTGGCAACCCCGTTTGACAAAACTCCTTTGAGTTGTAATTTTTTTCACACTTTTATTTCAGTGAGGTTATGAGTTTATTAGATGCAAATCCAAACCCGAATCGAGCCATGCAGAGAAGTTTGTGATGTTAATGCTTTCAAGATTGCCACTTCGCTGATTATTACGAGGGTCGAGCTGCCCGGTCAGCTCGCGGCCAAAGCAAAATGCAAAATTGCATTCAAAATTGCATGTCTGCCATTGGTCGCTCGAGCCAAGAAGAGCTCACTCGAGCAAAGGTTTGCTCGCTCGATCCAAGGAGTTCTCGCTCGAGCCAAGGATTGCGTCCATACAAAAACCTGAAAGAGTGTATTCCTCGCTCGAGCCAAGGATTCGTCGCTCGAGCCAAGGCACTAGTAGAAATCACGAAAAATACACTCCTCGCTCGAGCCAGAAAAACTTCGCTCGAGCGAGCCTCAGAATCCGAATTTCTCAAGGAGTTTGTTTTCTTCCCAATCTAGGATTACTTTTGGTTCTCTATAAATACTTGGTTTTCTCCCAAAACTAAGGTATTCATTGAATTCCTCCAGATCTTCTTTTTGGTTCTTAAAGGTTTATATCTGGGGATATTTTGTTATTTTTTCTTTGATGTTTTATTGAGTATTCAACTCATAGTTTAAAGAGAGTACATCAAAGGTTTGTTTGTTATACACAAAAGAGAGAGTTGTTCTTCAGTTGTGGATTCTGAAGAATTCGAGTCTGAAGCTTTGGTGGAATCCGGAGTGGCTCATCAGAAAGACAATTCCGTGGTGAAGATAGGGTTGGAAGAGACACATAGAGGTTGGTTCAATTAGGCGTTGTGGATTCGCTAGATAATTGAAAGTATACCTGTGTAATTCCTTTAAATCTTCTTAGTGGATTGTTCTTGTGGCTGTTGCCCGTGGTTTTTTTAATCACAATTGGAGGTGTCCAATTGTGATTTTTTCACGTAAAATCATTGTGTCTCTTTGTCTTGATTGTTTGATTGAGATTGTTATATTTTGCTTAAATTGATACATAATCACAAATCAACATCTAGGGGGTTTCTAGATTTTTTAAATTGAAATTGAAAGTTAAATAAGTTCTAAGGGAAGTTCAAAGACACACCTAGAACTTTTATTTATAAACGTCAATGTATGATTCAAATTTATTCTAATTCTACATATGGAAAAGTCTAGTTACTATGAAAATTTGTCAAAACAATTGTCATGAAACAAGAAATATTGTTGAGATTTAGCGCATTATGAGATATACATATAGAATGAATTCAAAGCAAGAATATTGTCATGGATGAAGAAGTGTGGTTGAGATTTAATTGGTGTATGATGGATCCATATATAGAATGAATTTGAACTACACATTTTATGTAAAATTCTAAATACAATTCTGGGTATCTTGTTGATTTATATTAGTAGGGAAAAGTTTACAAGGAATAAATTTTAGATATCGTTAAGTCTTGTCATTTAATGGGTCTGTTAGGACTCCCTTCTTTCCCATTGCTATTGTTACCAATATAATATAATTTTTAATCTAAATACATTTAGAAACTAATTTGTTTATATAATTTTTTTAAGGTTTTAATGTTAAATATTGTTATATTTTAAATACAAGAAAATATGAATAAAATACGAAAAATCAGTAAATGTTCAAATTTATTTGTATTTAGTAATTTTTTTCACAAACATTTTACTTTTTAATTATATTTAGATTGGATATATATCTAAAAAGTACTATATATATACATATATATGTGTGTGTTAGCAAAAAATCTAGTCTGGGCCAAATCGACAGATGTGATTTGACAGAAAACCCAGAATTTCACAAACAACAATAGATCAAGCAATTGTGGTCTGAACGTTCTATGCCTTGATAGATTCAAGGACTTCTTTAGAGGCTGTAATGCGAAGAAACAAGAAGGAATAAACTGAAAATCAATTGTTAAACAAACAAACTTGGAATTTAATCAGTAAAATTAAATTTCCAGTTCAATGTACAGGACAATCGACAGAGAACTCTTAGTTACAGAAACTGAACTATAGATAGACTACTCCTAAGTACGAACTAGATAAGTTAAGTTACTCCTAATGCTATAAGGGTTGTAAATTTGTTTGAAGATGATTCTAACTTCGAATTTCCAGCTTTTATATTGCTGTTCTTCAAACTCCACTGCTGCTCTACTGCCACGTGTCCTATCATGTAGCCAGCTACCTCCATTTCCATGCCCATTATCTCTGCAACTGCCAGTAACTGCTTCTCTGTTACAGCTTTTCTCCTTCTAGGAAACGTGACACGTATCCTGTATGCCTTGCATGCTAACTTTATGGCTTGACGTCTGGGCCATGTTTGGCCACATTCCACTTCACTAGTAGACGAATTGACAGGAAAACTGCAACTGCCACGTCTGCCTCTTTGACTATTTCCTTTTTGTCACTTGCTTTGTATTCCAGACTTCATATTCATCCACTTTTCACTTGCAAACTTGTTGAAACTCATGGTCTTTAAACCTAGTATCCATTTGACCAATTCTCTGCATTTGTTCCATGCAATCGACAGGGAATATACAATTTTTAATGTCAACAAAATGATATGAAGAAATTTCACTGTTACTAATCACTAAGAATGAAAAAAAATGAAATGAAAATCAATCAAAAATATGAAAAATCCAAAATTGAAAAATAGTTTTAAAAAATTAACCCAAAGAAAATTGTTGTTATTTAGAATTTTGACAGCATATGTGGATTATTAAAGTACCATGCAAAATATACAATTCTAAAAATCTAAACAAAATGAAAGTGTATAAAAATAGCCTATGAATTCCTGCGATGTAGTACGAAATTGGATGCGTCTCTCTTTATGTAAATTCGAATAGATGTATACTGACATGGACAGGCCCACTAAGGCTATGAACCACTATAAACAACCCAAGCCCATCAATCGGAGCCCAATACATAACCCAGCCGATGGAGTCCAGAACAGCTAGAATCCAACATGGCATAAAGAACCAATGGTATTCCGACACGTGGCGGGTGAAAGACGAGCCACATCAGCAGACAAAGATCTGCAAAGTTATTGCCACTGCACATCACCATTAATGCACCCCATCACAGCATTTATTTTGACAACACCTCCCCGTCGCAACAAGACCCCCTTACCTTGAACAAGGTAAGCTACAGCATAGACTTTCGGCGAGGAGAGCAGGTCAGAAGAGACAGCGAAATGATTACCAACGGATATAAGCAAACATTGAAGACAAGAAGAAGGGTAAGTCATCCATATCCCATCTCTCTCTTTCTCTACGTTCTCTACTTCCTCTACTAATTTGCTCGTCGGAGGGTTCACTGGGGGACTACCCCGTTCCCCGTCGAACTTGTTTGCAGGTTACTTGGTAGGCTTGACCGTTTGGATCTGAGCTAGAAGAACTTGGACCAGTCCGATCCATCTACCAAGAACGAACTGTATTATCATATACAATTCTAAGATTTAATCCAAAATATTCACAGTATTTTGTGTAGATTCGAATAAATAAATACAACTCTACGATTCAACTCAAAATATTTGCAAAATTCAAATCCATGATGAACAATTGTAAATAATATGAGCAACAGTATAGAAGTAGATAGAGAAACTAAAAAACATTTATAGTTCAATCATCAATTCAAAAAATAGGAAGACACGTTATAGAACTTTTGGAATGAGGGGGACAAGAAATTGAAATTTTAATGTTAATGTTAAGAACTTTTGGAATGAGGGGGATAAGAAATTGAAATGTCAATGTTAATGTTAAGAAAAAAAATTGGTTTATACAAGACTTTTTATGACTTTTGTGCATGAAGTAATAGTTGGATTTAAATCCAAAACCTTTAAAAGGATATTTTCGGAATATGTAAAAAGTAAAAAAATATTCAGACTTTTTTAAACTTTTAAAATAGTAGTAGATAGATAAGAATATAATTTATATACAAAAATTTGATATCACACTATTATAGCATTTTCAGCGGTGCTGCCAAAACAAAATACAAAACTCAAATCTACCATCATTGAAATTACAAATGTTTGAAATAAATTACAGAGCTGTGGTAAAACCAAACTCAAACCTGGGCTTGGGTTTTGAATCCTGGTCCACTTGTGCGACGCATGACAAGTGGCCCATTGGTCTCGCCTGAGAACCCTACAAAAAAATATGAAAAAATAAGGAAGAAAATTAAAAACAAATAATAAAAATTAAAATAAATATATATATATATATATATAAGGCTTAATCTCAATCCATTAAATTAAGCTCGATAGGTCAAGCTTGTTGGGTAGGACTTGCGTCTAAAAATTTTGCTCACAGCCCAACCTCACCCATCCAATAATAAAAAAAAAAAAATCACTAGTTTTAGTTTACACACAAGCTTAGACACTATTTTCGCAGCTCGATGTAGACCCTTGGTTACTCTTGCTCTTTTTGTTTTATGTTCTATTTGGGTACAACTAAAGAAGCTTTTTTTTTTGAACATTTTTTTTAAAGTTTTTAAAATTTATGATTTATTTTTTTGGTCCGTCTAATCTATAAAGCTATACGAAGTAAAAATAAAAATGAAAAATTCAAAAAAATTCACTAAAAAAAGTCAAAAGAGTCAACATTTAAAATTCTATTTTTTAGTTTTTTTTTTATATAAAATTTTTTTTCAAGTTTGTTTAATCTAATAAAACTTAAAAATGAAAAAAATAATTTCAAAAATTAAAGAAGAAAAAAATGAACAAAAAAACTAATAAGTCACTCATACTTGGAAAATGCCAGAGTAAAAAATTTCTACCAAATTTTTTAGGGGTAAATTATACTTTACCCCTTTTATATTTGGTCACTTCCTCACTTTAACTTTTAAAGTTTATTTTTTTTTATTTTGACCTTTCATATTTCAAGTTTTTCTCACTTTACTCCTAAAGCTAATTTCGGTTAAAAATGAGACAAAAAATGACATATTAACAATTATGTGGTATAAAAATATCTTACTACATATAACTCACACCTCTGACATAAATTTAAACTCCAATATAATAATATATTTTTAGGATAAATTAAAAAGACACCCCCTGAGATTTACTTAAAATACAGATTGTCCCATGTGGTTTGAAAAATTACAAATACCCCCTTATTAGAAATTTTTTTTTTTAACAAAATTAACCAAAAAAATGAAATTCATAATTGTTCTCCTATATAATAATAAAATTACCTAAATTATTAATTGAAATATATTTTTAACATCATTAAAAAGTGTTAATTGACTTGATAATTTATTAATAAAATGATCGATTTGTTATGAAATTAGAAATCTCAAGGAGTGGAATGTAATTTTCAAAATCACAGGGGGCGATTTGTATTTTAATCAAATCTCAAGGGTGTATCTGTAATTTTTCCTATTTTTTATGTTATGTGATAATTATTGTTGCATTTCTGTCTAAATTTTGAGTAGAAGTTAATTTTAGAATTAAACTAAAAAAATTTGAATCATGAAGGATCAAAGTGAGAAGAAACAAACTTTAAGAACCAAAATAGAAAAGTGGTCAAACATAAAAGGACAAAGTATAATTGACCCAATTTTCTCTTAAAAACTTAAATGGGTGTTAATTTATGTGAATGTTCAGTAAAAAAATTGATAGAAGTCCTCGAATGGGAGTCGCCTGTCCTAAAGCTTCTACTCCCAGAATGTGTAGATGTGGCATATCCATCTTCATCTCTAGAACGATGAAATTGCGTTCATCCGTCGCGGATCTCCACTCTTGTCACGCCTTTGCGTCTCACTTGGTGCTTCAAAGCCTCCATGTTTGCCGCCATTTTCCTTATCAACTCATCTTGCTCCTTCATGCGATCCTTCAGAACCTGGGTATCTGTTCGTCGCCTTTGTCCATCTGGGCTTTAGGAGTGGCGAGGGATCAAACCCTGCTTTTCTCGTTTACCTCTGTGAGGGTTTCATCGCTGAGGGTCCAAATCTACCATGGATGGAGTATGAGGCAAATCATCACACCTTCTGTTCGCTTCTGGCATCTAGCCATCAATGGCGGAATGCGGCAAATCTTCGTTGTGCGCCATTAAAGCTTGTTGAAGGAAAACTTGATCAAAAGGTAAATTTTTTGATATTCCAACAAATAGCATCAATTGTACAAGTACAAAATAATCCTTCTTATATAATCCTGATGATCAAGTTTGTACTCCTCTAAACGTCATCGTCTTATCACCAAAAAACACAAACATGAGCTAGTCGACGAGTGTGTGCCAGAAACCCCTCTAATACCTAAGTCAGCAAGTTGACAAAAGACACTAAAGCTTTGTGTGTTCGACAATAAGAATTGGAATACCTGGGAATAGGTTCAGTTATGAGCTTTTATAGACTTCAAGTGGCACAATCCTAGTAGGACTCTAATTCTCCTTAGCAGAGTCCTCTTAGAAAATACCTTCTTTAAAGATAATGCTTATCTTAAGTACACCTTCCTTATTGCAAGACAAGTGAGATGACCGAACACCCTGTTTGGCTAAACCATACCTAACCGAGCAACCTGGTTCTGCTATTCCTTTGATCGAGCTACGCAATCTCGAACCGAGCTACACCTAGATTGACCTTCCTCAATTAACCGGGATATTCCAGTTTGTTCCCCGATTGTACGTAGCTAGATCCAAGACCATTGATCGGCCTAGCGGTTCAGCCTAGGACTGAGCTATCTAAGCTCTTATCTTGGCCCACTGTGCAGCCCAACATCCAAAATTGATTTTACTTAGCTCAACCCAATTTGTTTATGCAAATTATCTCCTCATGTGATATAAAAATATTTCATTACATATAACTTACACCTCTGACATAAATTTAAATTCTAATATAATAATATATTTTTTATATTATGTGATAATTATTGTTGCATTTTCTGTCTAAATTTTGAGCAAAAGTTAATTTTAGAATTAAATTAAAAAAATTTGAAACATGAAGGATCAAAATAAGAAGAAACAAACTTTAAGAACAAAAATAAAAACGTGATCAAATATAAAAGGACAAAGTATAATTGACCCAATTTTCTCCTACAAACTTAGGTGGGTGTTAATTTTATGTGAATGTTCAGTAAAAAATTGATAGAATTTTATTTATTTTTTATTTTTTTATTTATATCTCTAGTATTGCTCGTCTTATTTTTTGGGTGTATCGAACTCAGGTATACCGCTGAGGGTGATGACCTAGTGGAGAAGGCATCATTCTCTACAGACGTGACTCAGGTTCGACTTTTGAAGGGAATGAAATGCTAGGTGATTCCAATAACTCTTTACTGAGATCTCGCTCTGTAATCCGATCGAATTATGGACTCGTCTGTAGCGTATAATTGAGCTTAATTGGTATCTCAGTAGTGGGTCCCTTTCTATAGATTAGATTAAATCAAGTTGACAATTGATTATCTCAAGACTTAAACCTACGAATACTGTGATGACATTTCATAGTATCTTTTTTTTCTTGTTAAAAAAAACAAAAAAAAACTCAGGTGTGAAACCTCTTCTCAATATAACTGTCCGCCACATGGCAACAAGCTATTAGGTAAGTGTCAGTAGAATTGTACTTGCGTTGTCTAACAGGAGAAGATATTCATTGGTCTTGGGAGCGTGTGTTCCAAACACTTTCTCCCTCTCAAAATAATGATTCATTTTGAAGAATTTAATTTTTTAATAATATATTAAAAAAATTAATTTTTCAAAATTATTATGTGATAGTATATTTTTTTTTAGAGAATATTAATATTATAATTATACTTTTTATATTATTTATAAATTTTAAAAAAAAACATAATAAAAAATTTATATTATTTTTATATTTAATTTTTAAAAATAAAATAAAAAATTAATATTTTAAAACAGAAGAAGTATGCTGTTATTGGTAAAAGTGTAGGATTTGTATGAATAATTAAAGAATATGAAAAGATCTATGAGTTTTTGATTAATTTAAGCAATAACCACGTGTATCCAAGCTCAAGTACTAATTTTTCATTTGACAAACACTTCATAGGGGCTCACAGCCAATCATCTTCAGCCACACCACATCTTAATGAATTTCTACGTTGGTCTACTGTGACAGATTTTCTATCAAATCTTACCTAAATTCTCAAATAGTAATGTTGGGTATCATAAAAAAATCTTTTATAAAAATAATTATAAAAATTTTGTGACTCTTAAATTACACTTAGAATAAAGCATCACACACTAATTAAGGTAATGTAAAGATTATAAATCTTTCATGATTATTTTCATGAAAATTTTTTCATAATCCCTAACTTTTTTTCATTCTCAAAATTACGTTTTCAACCTGCCATGCTTTAAAAAACGCTTGGGACCTAAACATTGAAAAAAGGGTTCAAGACATTTATGTTTGGTTTGTGTTTGTAGAGTAATTTTTGAGATAAAAAATACGAAAACTTGTTTGATTTGTCTTTTTTCAGAAATAATTTTGAAAAATTATTTTGGAGAGAGAGTTTTAAAAAAAGTGATTGATTTGATATGTATGAGAGAAAGAGTGATTTTGAAAAGTAGGTAACCAAACAAAATTTTGAGATTTTTTTAGAAAATTTTTTTTGGTTTGATTACTTTTGAAAATTTGTTTGTAGAGAATTTTTCTCAAAAATTTTTGGGAAAAACAAACCAAA
Source organism: Camellia lanceoleosa (assembly GCA_025200525.1). Lineage (NCBI taxonomy): Eukaryota > Viridiplantae > Streptophyta > Magnoliopsida > Ericales > Theaceae > Camellia > Camellia lanceoleosa. Next base: position 102,405,700 of record CM045759.1, read on the forward strand.
CAAGGCCTTTATTTTTTATTTTTCTTAAAGAGATTTTTTTTTTGTAATTTATAAAATAATTAAATTTGGTTAAGCTCACATACACACAACAACTTACAAAATCAATTAAAGATATCAATAGTAAGACTCAGATTAAGAGCTCGTTTAGAATGTGAGTTGGTTTTTAACTATTTTATTTTAGGGTTAAAAAGTCTCGTTTGAGATAGAGTTTTTGACTTTTTTGATTTTTGTGAAAGAAAAAATGAAATGATTATGAATTAGATGTGATATTTTGTTTTATTTGACTAAAATAGTCTATTTTGGAATATTTTGAAAAGTGGGTTAAAAGTCACTTTCTAACTTTTAACCCACTTCATCTCTCACAAAATAAAATAAAATCAAAAAGTCAAAAAAAAACAAAAAAACCTAACTTTTAACCATATTTTCAAAATATCCCTTTTATCTTATATGATTATTTTAGTCCAAATGTTCTTTCCAAACATACTCTAAGCTTACCATCGAATTAGTTGTGTCCAGTCCGCACAGGCACGGTAGACCAGAAATAAAAATGCACTCCATTTTTCATTTTAATTTTTATGACTAGTGAGGTTTGAAAATCTTTCATCATGGATTTCATATTGTAGGATATTATGGTTTAAATGATATATATCTATATATATATATATATATATATTGTTTATGGTCTTTGTTTGGTGTTTTAAAAACAAGATTATTTTTACATGAACAACCATATATACAAATCAAATGTATCGATTAAGGCCATAATCATTTATAGTTTATTCTTTCACTAGTCGTTACTTATTATTGTAATTGATTATGAAAATAATAATCCCCCTATGTTCAAATGAATCAAATATTTCAACCTAACTTTAATAAGAGTTTTATGTTTTATACCGTTGACACGTGAAATAAAGTTTTACAAATAATCAATAATTTTTGCCAAATTGATAAATGTGTAGGTCAATCAATTTATGATATTGTACATACAACTTGTAATTAGGTTAAAAGTTAACTTTTAATTTTTTGACTTTTTTACGATCATATCACCTTTTGATTTTTTAATATTTTTTTAAAAAGCGTTAAAAAATTAATTTTAACTTACTTCTCAAAATATAACCATAATATACTTCCTTTGCAAATTGTTAGACCCAAAGCCCTTATTTCTCTTTCTTGCTTTTTTTCTCTCACTGTTTGCCCCAATACTCTCATGTTGTATTTGGTTGGGAGATTTTGAGAGGGATCACTACTAAAAATCGGACTTTTTGCGATAGTCTCAAACGTCGCAAAAGGTCCACATGTCGTCGCAAAAGACTTTTTGCGATGGAATAGCGATGGGAAATGGGGGATAGCGGAAGGGACGTGACAAAAGTATTATGATTGCGACGGTTACAAGCGTCGCTTCATTGTAGCGACGGTAAATCAATGATTTTTGGCGGTTTAACTAACCCAACACAAAAAAAAAATATCACTTTTAGTGACGGTTTAGGATGTCGTCACCAAAAACTTTTTAGAGACGGTAGTTGATGTCGCAAAAGTATTATTAGCGTGATCTAAAGCGTTAAAAAAAAGTAATTACATCAATAATGTATTCGCGACAATTTAAACCGTCGCTAAAGATGACACTAATATCTATACTGTGACAGTTAAGCGTCACTAATAAAATGCAAGGAAATTATGATTACATTAGTGACGGTTTATTCTTTCATAAAATAATTATTTTCATAAAATAAATATATATTTTATTAATTCATTCCTGTACAAATTAACGTTTTCTAAAATAAAATACATCCATATCCACATTCACATTCACATTCACAAAATCATATCTACAAATAATAATATATATGTTCCATGTAACAATACAATGTCAATTAGTGGTGGAGGCAAGGGACAAGGGGCTCACGTGCCCCCAGATTTTGAAATTTTTTTTTTTTTTTTGGCAAATATAAAGAAAGAGGGTGATTATTGATTTAATAAACTTACAAAATCAATTAAAGATATCAATAGTAAGACTCAGATTAAGAGCTCGTTTAGAATGTGAGTTGGTTTTTAACTATTTTATTTTAGGGTTAAAAAGTCTCGTTTGAGATAGAGTTTTTGACTTTTTTGATTTTTGTGAAAGAAAAAATGAAATGATTATGAATTAGATGTGATATTTTGTTTTATTTGACTAAAATAGTCTATTTTGGAATATTTTGAAAAGTGGGTTAAAAGTCACTTTCTAACTTTTAACCCACTTCATCTCTCACAAAATAAAATAAAATCAAAAAGTCAAAAAAAAACAAAAAAACCTAACTTTTAACCATATTTTCAAAATATCCCTTTTATCTTATATGATTATTTTAGTCCAAATGTTCTTTCCAAACATACTCTAAGCTTACCATCGAATTAGTTGTGTCCAGTCCGCACAGGCACGGTAGACCAGAAATAAAAATGCACTCCATTTTTCATTTTAATTTTTATGACTAGTGAGGTTTGAAAATCTTTCATCATGGATTTCATATTGTAGGATATTATGGTTTAAATGATATATATCTATATATATATATATATATATTGTTTATGGTCTTTGTTTGGTGTTTTAAAAACAAGATTATTTTTACATGAACAACCATATATACAAATCAAATGTATCGATTAAGGCCATAATCATTTATAGTTTATTCTTTCACTAGTCGTTACTTATTATTGTAATTGATTATGAAAATAATAATCCCCCTATGTTCAAATGAATCAAATATTTCAACCTAACTTTAATAAGAGTTTTATGTTTTATACCGTTGACACGTGAAATAAAGTTTTACAAATAATCAATAATTTTTTGCCAAATTGATAAATGTGTAGGTCAATCAATTTATGATATTGTACATACAACTTGTAATTAGGTTAAAAGTTAACTTTTTAATTTTTTTGACTTTTTTTCTGATCATATCACCTTTTGATTTTTTTAATATTTTTTTAAAAGGCGTTAAAAAAATTAATTTTTAACTTACTTCTCAAAATATAACCATAATATACTTCCCTTTGCAAATTGTTAGACCCAAAGCCCCTTATTTCTCTTTCTTGCTTTTTTTCTCTCACTGTTTGCCCCAATACTCTCATGTTGTATTTGGTTGGGAGATTTTGAGAGGGATCACTACTAAAAATCGGACTTTTTGCGATAGTCTCAAACGTCGCAAAAGGTCCACATGTCGTCGCAAAAGACTTTTTGCGATGGAATAGCGATGGGAAATGGGGGATAGCGGAAGGGGACGTGACAAAAAGTATTTGCGACGGTTACAAGCCGTCGCTTCATTGTAGCGACGGTAAATCAATGATTTTTGCGACGGTTTAACCCAACACAAAAAAACGGAAAAAAATATCACTTTTAGTGACGGTTTAGGATGTCGTCACCAAAAACTTTTTTAGAGACGGTAGTTGATGTCGCAAAAAGTATTATTAGCGACAGTCTAAAACGTTGCAAAAAAACAGAATTACATCAATAATGTATTCGCGACAATTTAAACCGTCGCTAAAGATGACACTAATATCTATACGCGACAGGTTAAGCCGTCACTAATAAAATGCAAGGAAATTATGATTACATTAGTGACGGTTTATTACTGTCGCAAAATAATTATTTTCATAAAATAAATATATATTTTATTAATTCATTCCCTGTACAAATTATTAACGTTTTCTAAAATAAAATACATCCATATCCACATTCACATTCACATTCACATTCACAAAATCATATCTACAAATAATAATATATATGTTCCATGTAACAATACAGTGTCAATTAGTGGTGGAGGCAGCAAGGGACAAGGGGGCTCACGTGCCCCCCCTGAATTTTGAAATTTTTTTTTTTTTTTTTTGGCAAATATAAAGAAAGAGGGTGATTATTGATTTAATAGTTAAAACTTGGCCTAATAACTTTAAGGTTATAAGTTCAAGTCTTGGAACCACCACTTTGTGTATTATGTCAAAAGTTAGGTGTGTACTCAATTTTTCTCTTCCCAAACACACATTAATGTGTACTAATTGGACGTTATTGTTGTTGTTTTGTTGCAAATATAAAAAAATATATATATATTTTTGTCAGTGACATTTTAAAAATTATGAGAACAATAATAGTTGTTTTGAATGAAAATGAAGAGACTATTATAAACCATATCATCTATGAAAATTTTATGAAAACTTTTGAATGTAACGGCGATGTCATTATTTTTGACACGCAAGTATAACTAATCTCACTATAAAGATATAAAATTTATTAGATTGTTAGTTACATCTGATATATGAGGTTCACTCTCTATGTGTTTATTTACTATTAATTGGTGATATCAAATACTAATGATGATGTGGTATTACCATTTTATTGAATTTTTAATCAAATTTTGTATAATTTTTTTTTATCATTATATAATTATTTTAAGACTTATGTCCATATTTTTTCATATTGTCCATGATACACTAGTTATAAATAACATTATTTTTTTTTGATGTTCCTCGAAATCAATCGTAAAAACTTACATTACATATTTTTGTAAAATTTTTTAATAATATAATTAATAAGTGCCCCCTCTAATTTGATTTTCTAACTCCGCCACTGGTGTCAACCAAACTTCCTTACGAAAATATATAAAAATATCCTCTAACAATATTAATAATTCTTGATAATTCAAGAACTCAAATTCGTATCTAAAACAAAACAAAAGTATCGACAATACAAATAAAAAAACCTATATATTTTAACTTGTTTTAGTATCAACAGTAAGCTCCAATATCGATATGCGAAGACATCATCACGTACTCAAAAGGGTAACATCTGCAAAAAGGAAAAAAAATTATTTACAATATAATCAATTTCAAGCTTAAAAAAAATGTAAAACATTTGATATTTATTTCAAAAAATAAATAAATAAATAAGATTGTAACATGTACATGAATCGAGCACCACACAGTGTATCTTCCAACAGCTTCTCTAACTGTTTTTAGACCTCAGGATGATGTTTCCAAACCAGCAGCTTTTTCGCTTTTAAGATAAAGACTTGCAATATTCAGACTCAATTGGAACTCCATCAATTTCACAAAACAAATCGTCACTAACAAGAAGTCCCTCTGCCAATTGAACTATTGGTATATGTGAACTATCCAAAAAAACTTTAATTATATCCTACAATGATGATAATACTATTAAAATCAGCTATTGATTGAACACATCCCGCAAATCTAATAATAATCGAATAACACAAAACAAGATATCTAGCCAAATAATTGTGCTTAAACATAGACACAGTAGCCACTAGTAGTTCATGTTAGTAGACATGAAATAGATATGAGATTAACAACAACAAAAAAAAGGCAATATAAGTGACACCAAGGTTTTAAAAAGCGGCCGCAACCGTTACGTAACGGTTTTAGCAGTTACCGCCACTCGTTACGGCCGCTTTTACAGTGTGATTGAGATTCACAGGTGTGTCGATCGTAGCGGCTGCTGTAGCGGTCGTAACGGTGCCGTAACAGCCGTAACGGCCTGTTACGCACCGTTACGTAATGGTTCTAAACTGTTTCTTTCAAAAAAACACGCAAAAAAAAGCTGAAAATGGTGGAAGAAGGACAGAGAGAAGAGGGAAGATAAAGAGAGAAAATAGAGAAGCAAGAGCTAGAGAGAGAGAGAGAGAGAAAGAAGAGGGAAGATGAAGAACATGTTATTAATTTGTTGAAATTATAAGACCTATACTATTCTATTCAGCTGCTATCACTAAACCATTTTGTTTGTGTGTGTCTATTTATATATTGTTTGAAAATAATAATAATAATAATAAGTGTGGTCATTATTTGTTTGGCTTGGTTAAAATATGTGTATATATATATTTAGGCTCTTATTTATTCTTTTACTTTTGTCATTATTTATCTTATATATAATAGTTAGTGATTAATTTTTTGTAAAATATAAAGTCATTAATTATTAAAATAAAATGTAAAAAACTCAGTTTATAGTGATTTAAAAATATGAAATGTATTGAATCACATTTAAAAATTTACAAGAATTGATCAATATTTATTTTTAACCCAGTAAATATGATCATGGAAAAAAAATATGCGTATCGGTAAATTTTTTTCAAATTGTGTGAAAAATAAAAAAATTCACGGTTCCGGTTACCACAACCGTTACACTACGGCCTTTACACCCCGTAACCGCAACCGCGTCATCGCCACCGTTACGGCGACCGCAACCGCTTTTTAGAACCTTGAGTGACACAAAACAAAGAACACATAATCAATGTCAAGAGACCGAGTCTCGTCTTTTTCAACAAGTCATTTGTGCCTAATTAGTCGTGTACGCCAAGTTTCGTTGACATCCAACGCCATTTGACTATTTTAGTGCATCAACTGATTCAAAAAAAGAGTTTCTTAAGGACAAATTTTCACAAAGAAAAATTAGGCTCCAGATTTAAAACGGGAAATTGGTTTCTAGACCCATCTTTTCTTACAAGTCATTTGTGTCTAGTTAGTCGGGTGTGTAAACTTTCGTTGACATCCGACGCCATTTGAGTATTTTAGTGTGTCAACGGGTTTGGAAAAAGAGTTTTAAGGACAAGTTTTCACAAACGAAAATTATATTCTAAATTCAAAACCAGGAATCGGTTTTGAGTCCTGTCTTTTTCTACAAGTCATTTGTGCCTAGTTAGTCAAGTGTGTCAAGTTTCGTTGACACCCGACTCCGTTTGAGCATTTTAGTATGTCAATCGGTTTGGAGAAAGAATTTCTAAAGAACAAGTTTTTACAAACAGAAATTAAGCTCCATATTCAAAACTGGGAATCGGTTTCAAGTCTCGTCTTTTCCTACAAGTCATTTGTGCCTAGTTAGTCGTGTGTGTCAAGTTTCGTTGACATCCGATATCGTTTGAACATTTTCGTATGTCAACCGGTTCAGAAAAATAGTTTCTTAAGGACAAGTTTTCACAAACAGAAATTAGGGTTCAAATTCGGCAGTTTACAAAATCACAAAGCTGGCACTGGCAGTTGATTTAACATTTTTTCTCCTTTTGAATTGAGATTTGGGTTCAAACACATCATAACATTATTATAACCTATGAAATGTATCTAGTGCATGGTTTGAAGGTTCACCGTAATAGAATAACCCCATTTTGTCATCCATGATAACTAATCACAAATCCATCATCTAAAATAGAGGCATAATAACCCTGAATACACAAACACAAAAATGGCATGGCCTCTCTTAAATGGAATTTAAATATAACAGCTGATTTCTCCCAATAGATACTATAGTGAATTAGATAGTTGATTTCAATTCTCTATTGTGGTTCAGGAAATATGATATTAACAACTTGCTCACCATAATATGAACATAATTGGGCTTAATGAATTCCAAAAGGCGATGATCGTGAGTGATCATCAAGACAGAATTCTTGGGAGTCAAAAGCCCATTAACTGCTTTAGATACATCTTGAGGCAACTAATTCTGAGATTCATTTGACCCAATGTGAAATATGTAATGCACTACAATTAGGCAGAAGAAGAGATGACAAATTTAATACATATTAGTAGGTATGCAACACAACAGCAAGTTGCCACCTATGCAATTTCTGCAAAAATGACATAAATAACAGATCTGATGTGAACGAAAACTACTTCTGAATAAATAACTCCTATTAAAGGGATCATTTACTTTGTTATGAATTAACTCCTCAAATTCTCTCATTAAGCTTTGGTACATTTCTGCTATGGCAGGTTTCATGAAGAACTCCAAGTATCCTCCTAACATTTATAAGTGGCCATCCTGTCAAATCAAGAAAATGATTGCACAAAATCAGCATAAAAATCTGTAAAATGCAAATGCAGATACTAACAAATGCCCCCAGGGCACTTATTGAAGTGTAATTAATGATCTATTTTTATACCAAAAAATAGTAAAATAAAATATTGATTTTTTATTACCATTAAATGCTTGGATTCCACCCACTTTAGTTTATTTGTAGGGGAAATAATAATAAATAAATAAACAAATAAATAGGAGGATAAGATATGAAATCCGCTAACAATTTGTTTGATGACAGAGAAAGCTCATATTATGTGTTTCTTAGAAAGCAAACAGAGAGTATAAGAAATCTGGCGGTCTGATAGATCAAATGTTAAACACTGATGATATATTGATCTGATGCTTCAAACACATGAAAGAGCCCCCAAAAGGCCCAAGTAATAATAAGACAAAAATGGAAGCACCGCCATTCAGATCCGAAAAAAAAATTCTGTCATTTCAATAAAATTAGGCATATTCAAATTTGATGAGGCAAAGCAAATGCAAGATTGAAAGCTGTGAGATCCCTTATCCATCATGAGAGAGTAGACAAGAAGGTAATTGTTCTTGACGGAATTGATTGGTTGAGATGTGTTGATTCGATGATGCAAAGCAAAAATATCAAAGATTCCTTTAAAGCTTCAAAAGAATCTCAACCATTTTTCATAGAGAATAAAAAAGAAAAGAAAATCTGACCATCTATTTTTAAAACCACAAGTGCGGACATGCCTGCTTTAAAAGTTTACTAAATTATGCCTTAGAAATTTCTGAAGATCCTCCAAGAACATTTCCTCTGACATAAACTGGAAGTCTAGATAATGACTCTACACAATTTGAAAAAAGAAAAGGTGAAATCAAAGTAATACTACAAGAGAAAGAAATAAAGTTAGAAATAAATTTGACAATGTATAACCACCTGCACCAGTTGCACCTTTCTGTTGTAGCTCAGAAGGCTTCAAGTTTTGAAAAGCTTTATCATTCACAATTACACCTCTTCCAGCCAGAGCCCAGTTAAGACCAATAGAAATTCCAGGGCCCTCCCTGCAAAATGAAAGGTATGAGGAATAATAATTATCCATAGACATACACTATTAGTTGCAATTAAAATAATACAACTTTTTCCAAAATGAAAAGACAAAAATATCGGAGTTTAAAGTAAATTACTTAAATCCTCTAACAAAAAACTGTAATATAGTATCTCTCTACTGTCTACATGAAAGAAACTTGGAATCGAGTCAAGCAAGTTTAGCGCCACATTTCAAACTTGACTAAAAACATGACTCTGTCTTCAAAATAAATGTCCTTTCTTGGTTCAACAGTTCAAAATAGATAGTGACATAAAAAACGTTGATAAGTAACAAAACCACCCTATATTGCATTTTGAGAACTGGAAATCTTAGGCATGTGCATTTTATGGTTTAAACATTTTGTCTAACTTCACCAACATTTTCTTCACTGGACATAAACATCATTTAAAACTCAGTTTATACATTTTATAATCCAATTTTCATATCAACATTTTCTCATATAAATCAATGACAAGTTCTTTTCAATTCTCTTCTCAAAATTTCCCTTTCAAAGAGAGCAAAAATTGCATAATGGTTCATTCATTGGTAGTCACATCTCAAAAAAAATTGGTGACCTCGCTAACAATGAATACCATAAAAAAATTTCAGAATTATTCATCAAATCGGGAAATCCAATTGCTTAAGAAGCATTATAGCCTCATCTCTCAACTGTATGGATTCAGAGTCTGAGAATAGCTTTCCCTGAAAGGAAAAGTTTTAGATATGAGATTTACTCTTTTTGTTGTATTATTATATCAGAAAAAGAACTAGAGATTCACCAATAACATTTCTACTTATTTCTGTTATTTGTCATCACCATTTACAGCTATATAATAAGTTCCCCTCATCAAAAAAATAAAATAAAGTAAAATGTGCTAGCTCAATCCATGATCCATCCAGCATAACATTAGAGGACTCATGACCAATCATGAGAAAACTGTTTTCTTATTATATTGACTTGACCAAAAAATTGGAAGCACTAAGCAAACAGGGCCAAATTAAATATAGATTTCTTTTTAACCATACTCCATCTATCAAGACAAACAAAAATGGAGACAATCATACAAACAGTGGCACCAATGAGAACAATAATAATGTAAGACACAATCTGCTATAAAACGGGGTGTGAGTGATGAGAAAATCAAGAAATATATTATGTGAAGTTGTGATGTTTTGATTCTTGTTTCTCTTCTTCTTCTTCTTCTTCGAAGCTATGTTTTCTTTGTTTTTCTTTACTTCTTGTTCATACACATTCCTCTACTCAACCATTTCTTCTTCATTTCTCAAAATATTCTCATTGTTGCAATAGACAATGTACATCAGTTTGAAGTCCAACAAATTATATAAATTTCACTTTGGGATTTTATCAAACACTTTGTATGAAAGAAAGCTAATGAGGAAAAAACAAATAATCACAAGTTGAAGAACAGACAATCAAAATTCACCAATTTTTGTCTATACAAAACAATAGACACACACAAATACATATACAAACACATAATTAACAAACACTAGAATAGATGTGGAAATCATACTGTATATGGTAAGTTGTAAAGGCTAAAAATCAACGAGCAGTAATCGTATCTGGCTACACCTGGATGTTGGAGAGGGAATTAGTTGATGCCGGTGTTGAGTGAGCGGGTCAATGAGAGAGATTGTGAGAGGAGAGAAGAAGAGAGGAGATAAGAGAAGAGAAAATCAGATGAGATGAGAGGAGCAGGGTAACCTGAACGTTGGAGGGGTAAATGTACAAGCCAGTGTTGCCACTAGAGGGGGTGCTACCCACGTTGGTGTTGCCGCTGGAGGGCGTACTGTCTACGCCGGAATTGCCACCACTGCAAGAGAGATGAGGGCTGGGCGCGAAAGAGAGAAAGAGAGTGAGAGATGAGCTTACGCGAGAGAGAGAGAGAGAGAGAGAAAGAGAGAGAGAATGTGAGGAACTAGGGCTGGGCTGGGTTGGGGGCGAGATATAGGGTCAGAAGCGGATATATCGATCTGTCAAAATCGATCGAACCGAACTGATCCACCGTATTTTAGATGGATGCGTGATGACGAGCGGACGATTATGGATTAATTTTCTCTAATCCGCCAATCTGGCAGACGGATGGCGGATTTGAGATTCCTTTGACTGCAACCGAACCGCCAAACTGCGAGCACCTTTAGTAATTTATAAGACTTTGTGTTTTCAGTTTGTTTAAATATTTTGTTTGTGTTTTTAATTAAAAAATAGTTTATATATTTTGTTGAAAAAAAGTTTTCAACTTGAATATCTTTTTTGAATTGAAAAAAATAAACATATTAGTTATCTATATTTTTTTGTTTTTAAATCTGTCTCTAAAAATAATAAATAGAAAATATGATATATGCTGGTTGGTTGGTTTTTATTTTCAAAAACAGATATAGATGTAACAATACAAAGACATACAATCTCTACTATTGTTTTGTTCATGGTTTTAGTGGTTTGAATTGTTTTTATATTTTAAGAACCACAGATTGTAATACTTTATGTGGATGAGACATGCTATGATTGTAATATGTAGATGAGGCATACAGTGATTGTGATATTCTAAAGTTTCAAACTTTCTTACTTTGGATGAGGCATGTAGTGATTGTAATATTTTTTTAAGTCATTGATTGTAATACTTTCTTTTTTTTTTCTTTTTTTTTTTTGAGAAAGTGTACAAGTTGAATTATGTTGAAAATTTATAAAATTTTAAACTGCCAAATCGATTCGCATTCATCCGCCAAATCGCCAATCCGCTTAATCCACATCCGCCGGATTGGTGGACGGATGCGGATTGATTTTCTCTAATTCGCCAATCTGGCGAACGGATGGCGGATTGGAGATTCCGTGGCCGCAACCGACCCGCGCCCACCCTAGTGAGATAGAATTAATAAGATTTAAGTTTTTGCGACATTTTGAAAGACCATAACAAAAGAGCAAAAAAAGGCAAAAAAAGAAACTTTTTTGCGACGGGGTAATGTACTGTTGCATATAATAAGACTTTTTGTGACGGTTTTGGGTTATCTGTCTCTAAAAATAGTAATCCATCCGATATTTTTTTTATAACGGCCAATTATCGTGGCAAAAAAAATTTATTTTGCGACAGTCTTTTTTGTCGTTGCAAAAATAACCGTCGCAAAAAGTTCCGTGGCTAAAGCTCCTTTTTCTAGTAGTGGATTTGGAAAAGAAAAAGAAAAAAGTGTGTGAAATTATGTGAAATATAGATATATTTTATTCACATTTCACCTAAATTTTTCCTTTCTTTTTTCAAATTCCTCATCAAATCCCCTAACCAAACACAGTATCAATAAATCAAAAGCTTACCCATATCATCTACTCTCTAAAATTGGACCTCTCTATTATTCCTTGTTAAATGTAATTATTTTATCTGTATTTGTATATAATAAAAAATGAATCCAAGAAGAGAGTGAGGTTTAGATAGCAAAAAATATTAGAGGGAGAAAATTAATTTTGTTATTTTTTTTTTAAAGTTTTCATTTTTGAGTGAAAAGGGGGATTTTAGATAGAAAAATTAGAAGTTGCAGAGGCAATGAGCAACAATGTTAGTGAAGTTGGTTAAAAATTATCTTTTTGGTTTTTTTTTTTTTTGTGAATAAAAAATAAAAGAGGTGCTATGACAAAAAAATGGATTAAAAATCAAAAGTTGACTTTTAACCAGCTTCCTAAATGAGTCCATAATTGGTGGTTGAAAATGATAGTATGGGTTATATTGTTGTGATGGATTTACTAATGGTATGGGTTTAGTTATTGTGCGGAAATTAATTGAAACAAAATTAATTTTACTATAATGTTGTGTGCGGTATGGTTCAGACAATTTAAGAGTAAAATTACAAATTAAATAGCGAATTGACAAATTACGATTTGGGCGATTTTTGATAGATTGAAAAATATTCTAACTAATTATCATATATTTAAATAATATATAATACTGATTTGTATAATATTTTTTATATGTATAACACACAAAAAAATTGCGTAATACATTTCATATATATAACTACTAATTTGTAATAAATTTCATATCTTAAATCTCTCTCCCTTATTTTTATATTGATATATCATTAGAAATTAAAAATATATATATATATATATTAATTATAGCGGAGTGAAACGATTTGAAAGACGGATTATAAATTTTAAAATTTAAACTGCGGTTAACAATTAAAGCGATATAAATTGATGTGAATTGATACAATTTTAATAAATTAGGCATATTTTATACCACCTTAAGCAGGAGAATGGTGATAATGGTGGCTGGCCATTCGAGCTTGTAAGATCATCTCCAACGGTTCACCAAAATTGACATCAAATTTAAAATTTGATGAAAAAGTTACTGTTTGGTGCCCCAACGGTTGCACCAAATCGATATCAAAATAAGACTTCACCAAACAATTCATCAAACTGAGGACAGAATACTGATTTCATCAAAACACTGTTTGTGACCGTTGGAGGGAGGAACCGGTCAACCAGCCGGTTGCCCGGCCGGTTGACCAACCGGTCGACCGAATTCCTTTGAAATAGGTAGATTCAAACCGGTCAAAAAAAGGTTCAAATAGGTAAAAAAAAAATTATATTTTGCCTTACCGGTCAATCCACTAGCAAACATTTGAAATTGTTTGAATTGATGAATCTGAAATTGTGTTTATGGCAAGTCTTGTCAATTAGAAGATGGAGGTTTTGGTTTACAAAAAGGTGGTCGAAGAGGCAGTTGAGGGTTTGACTTGTTTTCATTTTCTTGGAAGGAAGGGAAATAAAAAACACAAGGTTGTGCAGAACAGGATAGGAACATTTGGTAAGAAATTGAAATGTGATTCAGCACAGGATGATTGCAGCGTGTATTCATGACGGTTGAAGTCTCTCAAGAGAGAGATGACTGGGGGAAAATCAACTAACATATAGATAATATCATCTGGGCTTGCACTAAGAAATTATTCAGGATATTCAAATAGCATTTAAAGCTGCAAAAAAAAATCAAAAATATATTTATGCTTACCGGTCGACCCACCGGTCGACTCACCGGTTGACCAACTAGTTGACCCACGGGATTTGATGAATCGTTGGAGTTAGTGATATCAGATTTTGTGAAACTAATCATTTTTTACTCAGATTTAGTGAAAAAAGAAGTTCACCGTTGAAGATGCTCTAAGAAAGAAAATGAAGAACTAATTAGAGAGAGAAAGAGAAATGATGAAGGAAGAAAGATGCAAATGGGTTTGACAAAAGAAAAATGGATGGGTGCTCGAATTTCGTGGGTCGAAATTTGGGTCGAATTCGAAGAGAGGGAGAGAAGAGAAGGAGAAGAGAGGAGAAGGAGACGGGTGCCGCCTCTCACGTCCTCGCCGCCCTCTGCCATGCCTGCCTCGCCAGCCTCCGTTCTACCTCATTGCCCGCCACGCCTCCGCCCCTGCCTCAGCCCCCGAGTTTGTTGGCCCCCTCCCCTCCTCCTCCCCCTCCCCCTCCCCCTCCTTCTCTTTCTCCCCTCCCCTCCCCTTTCCCTCCTTCTTCCTCCCCTCGTCTTCTTCTTCCTTCAGCTGAAAAAAAAAAAAAATACAAAGATCAAAAAGACATCGTTTTGATATTTCAATCCATTCGAATCACGACTTTTTGAGCTACCAACCGGGGTCGTTGACAAAAACAGTTGAGAGAGAGAGAATTTAACTAGGCTTAAATTGATGAGACTCTTGAATACAATGGCCGACTTTGTGACGTGGCAAGAGAGTGTTGGTTTTCCATAAATTTAGCTATTATAACAGCGCCGTGGTAGATGTTAGATTTGTTTCAATAATAATATTAATCTTAAAGTTGGTTGAACCGCTAAAAATAGTTGAATGACCATAATTCATTGCTATTACTAGTAGGTCATGTGTTGGATTTTAAAAAATTATTTAGTAATTCAAAAATATTATTTGACAATATCAATCATCAAAGATTATGTTTTTTTTTTTTTGTTGTTCTTTTATAATTAAACATAAAATCGTGAATATCAATCTTTTCATAAATCACAACACACTCTTAGAACATTACATGATCATATCTCAAAATTATCAAATAACTTTTCTTTTTTACTCCTTTTCTCCCTATATTCTAATCCCCTCCCCCACTCAAAAAAATAATAATAATAATAATAATTTTTTTTATGTAAAATACCAATAAATCCTAAATAGTAATTTTATGAATTATTTAGTCTTTCATTTTTTCTTATGTACCTAAAAGTCCAATTCTAATGTGAATTACACAAAGGATCAAGTATAAACGTGCGCATGCTATGTGTTGAAGGATAAATACGAGTTTTCTCATAATATTAAAATTGTTAAACGTAATACTTCAAAAAAACTCATTAGTGTATTTTTTTCAAACGTAACACTCCAATATAACACATTAAAAAATTCCTTAGTGTATTTTTTTCAAACATAATACTCCAATCAATTTAACACACAAAACTCCTTAGTGTACTTTTTTCAAACGTAATACTTCAATATAACACACTAAAAAAATTCTTTAGTATACTTTTTTCAAACGTAATACTTCAGTTAATGTAATACATTAAAAAACTCATTTGTATACCTTTCTCAAACGTAACATGCCAATGTAATATACTCAAAAACTCTTTAATATATTTTTCTAAAATATAACAACGTAACATTCTAAAAAAAAACTCCTTAGTGAACTTTTTTCAAAATGTAACACTCCAATTAATGCAACATACAAAAACTCTTTAGTGTATTTTTTTTTCTAAACGTAACACTCCAATATAACATACTAAATTTTTTTTTACTGTACTTCTCTCAAACGTAATAACATAACATTCTAACAAAACTCATTAGTATATTTTTTTTTTTCCAAACGTAACACTTCAATTAATGTAATACACAAAAATTTCTTAATGTATTTTTTCAAATGTAATACTCTAATGTAACACTCAAATGTAATACCAAAAAATCACACTACTAGAAATGTAGATTTTCAAGCTCGACAACCAACACTTCAATCACCAATCCCTCCAAAAAGAATTTTTTGCACCTCACATTTCCATTTCAATTCCAAAAATGAATCATAAAATTGAAAAAATAAATTATAAAAATTCACTTAAATTTAAAAGACACCAAATCAAATAAATACAATTTTCAAAAACAAAAAAGAACTAATTGCTTTGTAAGAAAATTCTTAAGATTAAATGGATCAATATTTTTCTATATGAGATTTATAAGTAAATTTTTAAAAAAAATAAAATAAAATTGTAGTCTGAGTACAACTAAGTACGATTTGGAGAGAGAGAGAGAGAGAGAGAGAGAGAGAGAGAGAGAGAGGGGGAGAGAGACAGAAAAAAAACACAAATTCAATAGCTGCCTGGTTTGAAGAGCTACTTTGTTAATGAACTTTATCTTACCTGATTAGATGAGTCCTTGCAATGAAATGCTTAAATCTGAGCAATAATAGTATCAGCTCCGATATGGAGCTCGAATTTTAGGGACACTAGTGCCCCGAAATTTTATATAAGGTAAAAAAAAAAAAAAAAAAAACACAGTTACCAAAACTGAAAATTAGGGACATTAGTGCTCACAGTTTTAGTACTGCAAATCATTTTTGTAATAGTATAATAGTATAGTGTTAAACTAAAGAAATTTACATTTCATTTTAATTTATTTATATATAATATATATTTTTGGGTAAATTATGTTGACATCTCTTAAGATTTGATCTAATTATATCTCATCCGTTGACGTTCTAAAAATTACATTATCACCTCTATAATTAATAGTCTCCGTTCACAAATCCTCCAGCTTATATAAAAGGTTACAACACCTAATAAAAAAATAGAAGAAATTATATTGGAAAGAAAAAAAAAAACAAAGGAATGAAAGTAATCCAAGAAAAGAGAGAGTGCATGAATTCAATGTTTTCATTCTGTCTAAATAATTACAATGGTAGGGGGTTAGTGCAATTTTCTAAACGTCAAAAGGTGATATGTATTAAATCTAAATCTCAAGAGGTGTAAGTATAATTTACCCTATATTTTTTGTCTTTTCACTTCTAAGGAATAGTTGTATAAAATAAAGTCAAATGATTTTATCATTGTTCTAGTGTTATCATTACACAGGTTGTTTTAAAAAGATGGTTAAAAGTTGACTTTTTAATGTATTTTAGTTTTTTTTTTTGAAGAAGAAGAAGATAAAACATATAAAAAATGATATGATTCAAAATGAGTTAAAAGTTGATTTTTTTGCTACTAATCCACTTCCCAAAAAGCCCATGTTGGCGTCTTTTGACCTAATTTAATTGGTTAGTGTTAAAGAGTACTTATTATGCATGGATTAGTTACAATCCAACTAACTAAAGCTTGGCCGATTAAAAAATCATTGGGTAAATTATACTGGCTTATTCTAAGATTTAAAAAATATATAATAAATTTTATAATTTTGACATAATTACATCGAGTTTTTTTAAAATTTTAAGGCAATAACACTTAGCTTTTTTTTTTTCTATTATCAATAATTCATTAGTTAAATGAATAGAAAAATGATGTCATATTTTTTACATTGAAATGCATATTTTTTTCTTATTTATCATTATATCTTTACACTGTTTGCAGTAATTCCAGTTCTTTTAACCTTACTAAGGAGATTAGTCTAATTATATCAAATTTGTAACATTTACTATAATGTTTTTCAAACTTTAGGGACGTCAATGTAACTTACCTAAAATAGTGTAGCAAGATCGCAATACAATATTCTTGACAGAAAATTTAATAAAAAAAAACCATGTACACTTTGATTTTGTCTTTTCTCTTGTTATTTGGTTTTGATGAAGATAATCACAAAAAATAGGTGTTAAGTGTTACCTAAATTAAAATTTTAATTGAGTCTCTAATATAATTATGTTAAAACTATTAAACCTACTATATTTTGTAAACCTCAAAAGAGATTAATATAATATATCCTAGTAATTTTGTATCAAATCATCAATATATTAGTGCAATAAATCGTACTCTTTGATAACATGTAAAACATCATATTAAATAACAAATAAATTTGATATAAAAAATTAAATGATAAATCATTACTTACCATCTACTTCTCAATAAATCATTGTAGAGATATACAATTCAAACACATGGTCCAATTGATAATGCAATTATATTTTTGTAAAAATTATTGTCCACGCATGCAGATAAAAAGTGACCCCAACAACATAATTTTCTATCTCTCTTTCGGTGGAAAAAAGATTTGATGATTTTGTAGATATTTTTGTTTAATTAATTATATCTTAATGTTGAGTTTTAATATATTTAAATTTCATGTCTACTTCTAGTGAGACATTTTTTTAAAATTTATCAATGTCTGACGTTAACTTGGATTAATTGTGTAGGACAAGAATTGATTTAGATATGAACCTTCTTATTTTTTTAAGTAAAAGGTGCGTCCTAAGTAACATTCTTCCCGTCTATTGCAGAGTGTAAATTCAAAAATCAAACAACACTTTCTAATTATATGATTCGGGTAAATAGAACAAGCTGACAAGAGTTAAACATGAGGAGCATATCCACTAACCAACTACAATATCTGCGTAGGACTTAGACAAGGACTATTTGAAAGACTATAGAAAGGGATCCAATTAGGGTAATTATTCAGTAGATGCCGAACACCATGTTTCAAATCATGTACTAAAGTTTTTTACAGGTAAAATATGTTGATTAATTTTTGTTAAGAAACTAAGGAAAAAAGATTATTCATTTAATTTGTATTATGGTTTTTTATTTGCTAAGAATTTCATGTAACCAAATGATATTTTAAGAGTATCTAATAATTTTCCGTCTAACTTTAGTGCCCAACTACATTTTTAAGGCATGTCTCCTAATTTATTTATTTATTTTGGGCAATTAAGAGTACATTGTATAATAGTAAGTAGGATTAGTTGTAGGGGTAAGTAAAATTTTAATTTTTATTGGTAGTTTCTTCATATTTTATAGTAAATTTGATCGCATTATGCAATAAGTAAATCAGTTTCAATGCTAAGAACTTTCCAATTTTCCACTCGAAAACACCAAAAACTACCTCAATTTTTTATTTATTATTTTTTTTAATCTCGTCTTGTTCATTGCTACTAAAAAGTTTGAATAAGATCCAATATATATATATATATATATAAAGGGGTAAAATTGGTGGATTATTTTATTTTATTTTATTTTATATCTTCTTCTAACTCTTTCAATTAAAATTTCAATATGACAGCAACAAAAAAAATGGGCAACAAAAAATAAATTAAGAATCGATCTCAAAAGACAATATAGTTTATTGGCTGTTTTGGTCTTCTATTTTCTTTATCTAACGATTTTTTACACGTATAATATATATATATATATATTGGTGAGGATCAAGTTGTCCTAAGTTGGATTGTGAATCAATTGAGGTATTGAATTTAGTACAACTACCAAATTGAAAAAATATCTATCTATCTATCTATCTTCTATCTATTTGTATTATCATTAAGCGAAAGTTTCAATTGATGTAGCGAAACATTTGCTCTCTTCTATCTATCTTTTATTTATACTATTATTAAGTGAAAGTCTCAATTGATGTAGTGAAACTTTTGCTCTCCTCATATTATGTGACAGTATTTTTTATTTTTTTTTCAAAAAAAAGTTACACAAAGAGGTGGCAAAGCTTGAACTTATGACCATGAGTTTAAGGTATCACTTAAACTAACTACACATTATGATATTAATTTCATCATTATTTTGTTTTATTCTTATTTAATTAAATTGCACACACATCGTGTGTACCATTCACTAGTGTTTATATACACAAATGAATTGGTTGGAGTGGACCCGATAGGCCTAACCCCTTCGTCCAAGGTCTCGAGGTCTATTTTGAGAAGTAAGTTAAAAGTTAATTTTTTGATTTTTTGATTTTTTTTTTTTAAAAAAAAGGTACAAAAAAGTTGAGAGGAGACGTGACTCAAAAAAGTCAAAAAACCAAAAAATCGGGTTTGAACTAACTTTCCACAATAGAAGGTGAAAAGTTCAACTCTCTCCATTTATGTGCAACTATTATTGTAAAAGTTTAAAATAATGCTATATATAAACGATTTTATGACTAAATTTTTTTACCACTAGACACAAAGGTAATGAGGCCTATATTATTTAGGGTGGTTGTCATGTCGTGTTGAGTCTTGTTCATGTTCATGTCGTGTTATCCCGGATTCGTGTCAGAATTATCTCAACACTAATCCAACTCATTTATTATTTCATGTTATTGTGTCATGTCATTTTCGGTCTATGTTCAGTTCGTGTTGTGTTAACCCGTCATATCAAAAAAATTCATTATTAACTAGAAATATCAAATGTATGAAAAAAAAATTGAAAATTTATTCACAAGTTAAATTTAATGAAACTAATCTCTATTAAATGAAATTATTATAAAATTACTTGATTTCAACTTAATTTTATTTTCTTAATTTATAAAAATTATATTTTATTATTATATTTTTTTATTAGATTAACTCAAATAATAGATAAAGAAATTTATTAATTTCAATTAAAAGCAAAAACAAAACCTATATTAAACTTAAAATCATATTTTTACATATTTTTAATAAATTGAATGTAATTACGTAAAAGATTAAAAAATGTCATGATACTCTTTATTCTTTATTATATAAGTTATTTGTGTCAATTTCACGTTATACAGATTTGACACTAACTCAACCTGTTTAATAGTCGTGTTATCGGATCGTGTCATATTTGTGTCAGGAAATGATCAACCCTAACTCGCTAATTTTGTATACAGTTTAAATTATGTTATCGTGTCGTGTCGCAAATTCTCACCTTTAATATTATTAGATACATGTGGGGTTATTACTTTGTGTCTAGTGATAAAAAAAAAAATAGATAAATTAAAAATACATCTAGGTTTGCTTAAAATATAGATTGTCTATTGTAATTTGAAAAATTACCAATACCCCATTGTTAGGATTTTTTATTTAACAAAATTAACTGAAAAAATAAAATTTCTAATTGTTCTCATATAGGCCCTGTTTGGTGTAGCTGTTAAAACAGCTTATAGATTATAGCTTAACAGATTATAGATTATGACTTTAATCAGAAGTTGTTAATTTGTTTGGTGTAGCTGTTGGATTATAGATTTAAGTTGCTGAGTAGTGTTTGTTAAATAAGCTGTGAAATAGCTTTTTCAATTAATTTTTATTTTTTGTTTGTCTACATTTCTCATAAAAAATAATAATAATAATAATCTATAGTCCATTTGAGTCTTTTTCTATTTTTAAAAAAATAAAAAATAAAAAAATTTAAGAGTATAATCATAAATTAACATGTCCACAGCAGAAGCTGATAATAAGAAGCAAGGGGTGAGCAGTTTCTCAGAATCAGTTTTTTGAGTTAAAATAAGCTGTTAGAATTAGAAGCTGTTTGAAATAAGTTTAACCAAACAGTCTAAAATAACTTTTTCAAAGCTAAAAGCCATAAGTTGGCTCTGAAAAACTGAAACAAACACCTCCATAGTACTTGAATTATCAATCGAAATAAATTTTTGATATTATTAAAAACTGTTAATTAATTTGATGATTTATTAATTAAATAGGTCATTTGTTATGAAATAGAAACTTCAAGGAGACGTGATGTAATTTTCAAAACTACAAAAAATAAATCATATTTTAAATAAAACCTAGAGGATGTATCCGTAATTTACCCATTAAAAAAACATATATTTATGCTATACTATACTATCATATAAAATGAACATGTTTGTTAATGTTGTGAAACTTTTTTTTCTCCTTACGCCAAGTATCAATTTCTTTATTCAAAACAAAAAATTAATTAGATTGAGAGGAGAGTAGGATCTGAACATAAAACCTTAATAACTCTTATTATTTGAGTAATACACTATATAATTATTATTTTATTTTATTTATTTAAATTACACACGATAACTGTGCCAATCGCTAGTGTATATATATATATAGAGAGTAAGACGTCGGTTTATGTGTGAAAGCTTTTTAAAAAGTACGTAGTGGATCAAGTAGCCTAGTTTGATTGTAAGGACTTCAACATGCCATGTTCACCCTTGAAAAAAAAAAAGAAAAAAAAAAAAAAAGGCTAATATAAAAGCTAGGCCCAACTTGTTTTAGATTTTATATGGGCTGGGAAATGCTAACGTGAGGGGGATTCTATTTTCATCCAAAAAATTATTTAGTACGTTTAATTCTTAATATTTTTTATTAAATTATTTAAAATTATAATTTATTCTTAATACCTTTTTGTTTTTTGACGAATTACCTTTTAAAATACAATCAAATAATAAACAAATCAAAAACCTTAAATTACATTATTTTAAAATTGACAATGGAAGGCTAGAACGAACATGGGATAATAACACCTAAGTGGGGGACTTTTATTTGAAAATGCCTTCACAATATTCTTCCAATCCTTTGCAACCCCAAAAAAAAGGGCATCAGGATTGATAGCAGATGCCCGAAATGTTTTGCAATAAGTGAATCTTTAAAATATGTTATCTTTGAGTATTTGAAATCATAGGGAAAGTGGGGAAGAACACCATTGAGGTTAGAACACTACAAAAAAAGACACTTTTAGTGACCTTTTTTTTAGTCACCAAAAATGTAATTTTGGTTGCTGAAAGTATCTGCGACATCAACAAAATTGGTCGCTGAAGCCCTGTCACTAAATGCTTTGGAGACCAAATAATTTTTGGTTGCCTTATAAATAAATTGGCGACCAAATATTTCCATCGCCAAAAGACTAAAATTTCGTCGCCATAAATTAACATTTAGTCGCTAAAAGTAGCCTTCAGCAGATGACATGTTAAGTTTTAGCGACATATAAATGCGTCGCAGAAAATATCTTTCAGTGACTAAAAGAATTGGTTTCCTAATCAAGTTTTGGGTCGCTAAAAAAATTATTCACTCAGACTTTCAGCAACATACATAAAATGTCACCAAAAGTAAATTTACAACTGAAAACCCTGTCACCAAAAGTTCATTATTTATAATTTTTTTTTAACAATTTCTCTGTTCAGTACATAATTCATAAACCTATAAACATAAGCAAAATATAATTCAAATTAACACATATGTGCAAAGCATCTAAACTATAAACTTAATTCAAAAGTAGTAGGATATTAAATATAAACAAAATATCAAAACCAAAACATCCAATTTAAGTACAAATCCCTTACAATCCCAAACTTCAAATATGTAATTCCAAAAAACCTTCTAAGCTTGCAAATTCATAACAAAAACCTATGACAAAATATATCCAAAAATTCAAAATGTAATCCTTTGATGCTTCCCGAACTATATTCCATCCGTTGCCAATCTGACAAACATATGAAAAAAATTACAATGTTAAAATGTTAACAATAAAGTTCTTGGTCTGAAAACATTGGTTTCACATTATAGATGAACAAATTAGGAGCAAATTTTCCTACGGTGAATTACAAGATTTCAATATACCAAAATAAAAAAGTAACACATGATTCACCAGTTAAACTAGGCATATATGAACTAATTACAAGCAATATCTCTACAAGTTTATAAATTAGTCGCATGTTGTCCAACCAAAATCTAGCTCAAATTATGTCATAACGAAATACTAATGAAATCCAATTTCAAGGTTCCAAAACAAGAGCAAATATCAACATAGTAGGAGCTACCATCGGAATGAGATTTCATCCAAAGTGCCACATTTACTTTCATGACTAAAATGAAATCAAAAAGACCTAAATCTTGAACTTGAGGTTGCTTTCACTTACATTAAGGTCAAAAAGTTGCTCAAATAAAAACTAGAATGAATATGAATAGTTTGCTAGCATTGTGCCCACAAATTATACTTTACTGCTAATGATATGTTGTGATAATTAGTTTTCTAATATTGCAAAAGCAAATTATGAGATGTGTGACATTTTTAGTATAGCATTATAGTGTTCTTAGGAAACATAACAAGAGTTTCTGAACTTTGACGACTTCTTAGTGAAGAAACATTGGGATAATGAGATTAAAACATATCTTTGGTCCCTAGATCGTGTCCACAAAACATTACTGTAACAAGCCCGCGAGGGACCTCGCTACAGTTCGGACTTGATTTTGTCGCGGTTCCAAATCTTGAACCAAAGAGTCCAACTCTGGCAAATTGTTTTGAAGAAAAACAGATTTTTTGAAAGAAGTGCCAAACATGGACTGCTTTGCCAGATAACAGAGTCGCCACCTAAATATTTTTAAAATGGGAAATTTAGGAAACCCTAACTCGGTGCCAAAAGGCCACGTGTCCGTCATCACCAAAGTTGGCTCGGGAACTTGGGTACGATTGGGGAAGGTCACATCGTGAGCACCCCCGCTCGCCCGGTCAAAGACCGGCCTCTACTAACCATGATATCTGTTTTTGAAAACTTTGTGAGTTCTTATTCCGGTTATTAGCCTAGGTTACTATGTGATGCGCACAGCATACAAGTATAGACTGAATCGCCTGAATTGGAACTGAACATCTCATGTTTGTTTGTTTGAAAATGGTTTGATGGTGCTACCCGCAAGTAGGCTAAGACGCGGATTTGCCACCCTCAGGTGGGCTTAAGAAAACAATGATTTTGCCACTATCTAGTAGGCTTAAAACAAGCATTTGATGAATTATTTCAATTCAGATAACTCAACCTCCACCCACAGGCATTCAAGGCAGTTATATCATATAAGCATATAGCCTCATAGTAAGCATGCTATTCATGGCAACACTCACACGCATGCAAGGATGCTAAAGCATAAAACTCACCGAGTACTCCAAGCCAAAACAGAAAACTGATTACGAATCATGCATGATCCTACATATACAGAAATGCCTAATGCAACACATACAAAGATGCAACTATAGCAGGCTCGGCTGTCCTAAACATGGCATATGGAATGTTACAACTAACACGTATTCAACTTGGAATTGAAATACAAATGCAGTTTGTATGATGCACCGAGCCTAATGCATGCAATACAGATGAATGATGCAAACATGCTGTCATATTGTATGCTAATTGAAATATGCCCTAATCTAACCATCGTAAGCAGGTAAATAAAAGGGAGAAAGAAATGGGGGTTGGAAGACATACATCACACTCACCCACACTTATTACAATTATGCCCTCGCGCAGAGGGTCCGAACAAATAATAATACAGTCCCGAAAATGAAAGAATAATACAGTCCGAATAAATATACAAATTTCTAATTAATTGACAAATTAAATAAGAAAAAAAATGGCATGCAAGCCAGGGACCGCCTTGCTTCTGATGGATGATGCATTTTGGGCTACCTGGCTCGGAAATCCACTGGGATGCCCCAATTAGCCTCTGTTTGCACTTTTTCTCGAAATGCGTGCCAACTCAAGAGTCATGATCCTTCATTTTGCCGCAACGGAGAGCAGGAAAAGGGCATAGCAATGTATTTCACACATATATGCATGCCTCGATCCTCGTGCCACCAATCACGCATCTCGATGCATGATGGCCGAGGAGCCGAATTGCACAACTCAATATAGGATGAATGCAGATGAATGCTACAACAAAACCTAACTCCATCATGGGTAATCCGGAGTGTCGGTGACTTGGGAATTGAGACCCGTTCCGTCACTCGGAGTACGAAACGCGCCTCGTTTCCCGTGCCCAGGTTAACGCTTATCCCGAACACGATGCGATATGCATGGTATGCATGAAATGTAGCTAATATGCAATCCTAACATACACAATGTTATGGGAATGACATGCCTCGAAATGCGTGCACACGGGTACGCAAATTGAGGAAATGTATGAATGCAATCTAAGATACAACCTAGTATGCACAATGCGGATGAAAATGAGATGCCTCGAAATGCGTGCACACAGGCACGCAGACCGAGGAACTGACACACGCGATGTAATGAGACTAAAATGGCATGACAATGCGAAATGGGCTTATACCAACATGAGAGAGTCTCAGCCACTCTCACATAGGAGGCCAATGAATGAAAATGAAGTGCCTCGAAATGCGTGCACACGGGCACGCAAACCGAGGCAGTGGCATACAGGCATGAAATAACAAATTGGGCTTACACTAACATGAGAGGACCTCAGCCGCACTCACATAAGCTGCCGAGAGATGAAAACAAGCTGCCTCGAAATGCGCGCACACGGCACGCAAACCGAGGCAGCGACATACAGGCATGAAATGGCATGCAAATGAAACGTGGCATATGGCATATGAAAAATGAAAATTTCAGTAGCTAAAATGATGCACAAATAGCCCCCGAATTATGACAAAATTACACCCGATGCCCGAAATGCAATGTTATGCACCCGAAACGGCCTACAGCCCTACTAAACATGCACAATATGGACATAACATGTAAAACAGTAGCAAGGCAGCCCCTAAACTAGCATTTTTCCAGTACAAATCATGGATAAATAACAACCACAAGTATGGTAAAAATAGCTTGCAAAAATGGGGGAAAAGAGGAGAATTACAAAGCAAGTGGTATCTACAATGCTCAAACTGAAAAACACAGTTCTACAACATTAAAGAGGGGCTAAAAATATGCACATTTACAAGAGATGACATCCCCCAATTCAGTATGTAAATAGGCTAAACATAGCATGCAAAATAATGAGCCAACAAAGGCTATAACATGAGGTACCAAAAAAATGCATCAAACAACCTTGGACCCTTAACAAAACATGAAGAATGGGTCATTTTAAGACTCTTTCCAAGCCTGATGAAGGCTCAAAAACAGAAGAATGATGAGCTAGCAAGGCATGCAAAAATAAGGAACCAAAGAGAGGTATAAAGAGAGGCCATGCATGGAGGCCCCAAACAAGATTGATACCTTCTACAATGTTGTAGAGAGACACAAAATAAGCTTAATCACAGTTTATGGAATGCTCTAAAACAGACTTCAAGTAGGCCAAATAAATCATGCAATTTTACGGTAAATATGGGAAATTACAAAGCAAGTGCATGATAGAGACGCCAAACATGATTGAGCCCTTCTTTAATGTTGAAGAGGGGCTCAAAATAGGCCCACTCACAGTTTATTGTATGCTCGAAATCAGATCAATCATAAGCTAAACAAAGCATGCAAAATATTGGCATAAAAGGTGATATTGAAGGAAGAGCATCATAGAGGTGCCAAATAGGGTTGAGCCCTTCTAAAAAGTTGTAGAGGGGCTCAAAATAAGCCTAAAATCAGTAGGGGTCGGAGCCCAAAACAGAGAGAAAGTAGGGTAAAGAATTGATGCAAAATTGTGCTAGAAAAAGGGAATTTGAGACTTACCCTTGAAGATCAAGCTTTTGTTGCTTCTTGGCTTCAATTTGCTGGTTCTTAGCCTCTGAAAAAGCCTCCTTTGCTGCTGGAATGGAAGTGGTAATGGTGAGGCTTAGGGTTGATGAAGAAATGGGCTAGAGACTTGAAGGTTTTTCAAGGTTTTGGAGATGAAAATGGAGGCCAATGCTTAAGGGTTCTTGAGAGAAAATCTTGTAACCATAACAAAGAAGGAGGTCAGCCCCTTTAATGGGCAAGAAAGGGGTGTAAAAGGGAGGGAAATGCACCCAAGCTTTCCCTCCCAAAATATCCCCCGGAGGGCAAAGATATTTGGAAAAAGCAATTTGTAAGGGTTCAAAAGCGTAGTGGCCGGCCAGTGGATTTCTTTGGTGTGGCCAGCCACCCCTTATGGCCGGCCAACCACCCCCCATGGCCGGCCAGCCAAGGTCAAAAATGAAAGGTTGAATTAATGGCCGACCACCACTTTTTAGGGTCCTCCCATGTGTGTAGAACAAGGTTCCATGGTTGGAATTTGGCAACTCTGGAACAGGAGTCACAACATTGCATTTGAAGGAGAGGCTCAAAAATGAAAATCACAATTACTGGCCGACCACCACTTTTTAGGGTCCTCCCATGTGTGTAGAACAAGGTTCCATGGTTGGAATTTGGCAACTCTGGAACAGGAGTCACAACATTGCATTTGAAGGAGAGGCTCAAAAATGAAAATCACAATTACTGGCCGACCACCACTTTTTAGGGTCCTCCCATGTCCCCTCATCACAAATATGTGGTCTCGGCTCGAAGAAAATATCCCCAAGGTGTTCAACATTGGCCCGGAAGTGAGCAAAACGGGCGCCGGAGGAGCGAAACTGGTTTTCTGGAACAATTGCTGGCCTCTCACCCTCCAGTGATCTTCTTGATGCTAAAACAGAGGTACCTGCCAAAATTGAACAAAAACCGATGCAAAATGAATGCTCGGGGCCCAAACCGCGAGGTTCGGGGTCCCGAAAATGGGCTGTAAGCACCGAAAGTGGCGTACGGCCGCGAAGTGGGTACCAGAGGCCCCAGTGTCCCTCGGAATGATAAAACAGAGGCACTTTCCAAAAACCGGAGAAATCGGAGATGGTTGGGCGGTCCCGAACCGAGGCATATGGCCTGACGGCTCCGAAAACCGGGAACCGGGCTCCGAAATGGGCGAAATGGCTTACGGCCACGAAAAGTAGCTCACGGCCACTGGGAGATAGTCTACGGGACCATTCCCTCCCCTCAGGAAAGAAAACAGAGAAAACCGAGTCTGGTTCGCAAACCGAGACAAGGCACAGAAGAGAGTTCGGAAGCCCGGAGGCAGGGCGCACGGCCGTGACTCTGAGACTTCTGAACGAGCACAGTATGCAACATCACCGAGCGCTCAATCAGTGACGTCTGAGTCTTAAGGTCGGTCAAAAATGGGGTGTCTACAATTACTCTCAATTTGCTTTTGTGAATTTTGTATTAAAAGCTAAAAATTTTAAATGTCTGAAAGATTCATAAAGAAAGATTTTGTTGCATAAGTCTATAGTAGGTTATTCTTTAGTTATATACACATGCATATACTATATATATATATATGTCTTGCGGTGTTCTTGGCATATCTACATCTTAATGTTTTAGAAGTTCTTCTATGGTATACATATCCTTTATCTGTATTTGTACTTCAAGGAACTGCTTCTTCTGCTATATCATACCCACCAAATTATACATGCTTGTTTGGCTAGAAAGAAATGATAGAGTCTTCACCAAAGAGAAAATTCCTAAAGAAGTAGTTGCTTTAAACATCTTTAATATGATCAGGTTTAGGGTCTTATCTCTTAAGAATGTGAAGAAAAACGCACATGATGATTGCTTCCTATCTACATGGAGACTACCAAATTCTATTCTTAAACAAGCCCCTTCATTTTAGACTGTTGTATTTGTGTTGTCTTTGTAGGTGGGATATTCATGGCTACTGCTTATCCAAGACATTGTGTGTATAGTGATGGGGAGGTTGAGGGTTGAGTGTGGTGAGCTCTCTATATTTAGGGCTGAGTGTATGCGAGCTTCCGGGAGACCAAAAAAAAAAAAAAAAAAACCTAATTTCTACTCATTCTTTTTTTCTCTTTTCTTTTCTTTTCTTTCTTTTCTTTATTTATATTCTATGCAGGTTGTCAAGCTAGCCTAATTTTAGGGAAGAAGGTTGAGTGTTTGCGAGACCTATATTAGGAAGTGGAGGTATGTGAGTTTGAGGGTTGAGTGAGGTGAGTTCTTATATGATTGTTGCATTTTGGTTTACTGTGCAGGTTCTAGTTGGTAACTTTGTTAAGGAAATTTTTGGTGTGAGCCTAATGGTTGAAAGGAGCACTTTGTTGATATATTTTAGTACTTTGTACAGGATTTTGTTGAGGGTTGAGTGATGGGAGCTCAAAATTTTTGTTTTTATGATTGTTGCATTTTGGTTTGTTGTTTCTTCTCAGTTTTTTTCCTCATTTCCTATCTTTTCATTTTGAGCTTGGAGTGACTAAGGGTTGAGCTTGTGAGGCCCTATAATGTGTCTATAATGCGAGTTTTGTTGATAGGTTTGAGGTTTGAAATTATACCAGTTGTGGTCTGTTATCCTTCAACTGTTGTGTTGGCAGGTACTTTAGCTGGTACCAGTTGTAAGGAGTTGTTTTTTGTGGGTTGAGTGACAGAGAGATCTACATTCTTGGAGTGTTTTTTTTTTTGTTGTTGTCGTTTAGTTGCTTTCTTTTGTTGAGCTTGAGTGTTTTAGAGTGTGAGGTTCATATAGTGAGTTTTGTAACAGATCTGAGCACAACCACTTGTACTTGTATTCTGTCTTTATTATTGATAATCATAGGTTGTTTGATCGGTTGTTCACTCTTAGATTGTTGGAGATTGTCAGTGGGTCAGGTAGATTGTTTGGTCCTATTGTTTTTTTCTGTCTTCTAGGTCTTTAGTTTAGCTTGGTTGTAGTTTCCTTGTTTGTTTGGTTTTATTGTGTAATTTTGGTAGGGCCTGGGGTATGCCTCCTTGGATTCTTGTGTTTTTTCCTATTTTATTTTATAACTTATTCACTGAAAAAGAAAAATTATACATGCTTGTTGTAAGTTAATTTACAAGGTTCCAAGTGATAAACTACTTTATGCAATAAAGTTATTAGTAGCATTTAAAATTTAGTGTCAACCCACATGCATAAAAATACTATTTTATACACAATCTAGTATGATGTACTGATATCCTAAGGACAATCAAGAAGAACAATACATCAACAAACAAAGCAAACTAGCCAACTGAAGAGCATCATAGCAGCAGTTTGTTTCAACAAATATATTAAGTGAAGTATTTTTAGTGATCTGAAAATTAAATTCGGAAAAGTATACTTACAGAGCAAGTTGTCAATAAAATTCTTCTGATGAACAATCCTCTTCATCAACCTGCATGTTTGCCTGATCCTTGTACATTCTTATAAACTTTTCAATCTCTTCAAACCTTTTGTTTTGCATTTCAATCTTTCTAGCTTGCTCTTGTATTACCAGGTTTTGGGTTACAATTTGTTCTTGCTGGACCTCAGCCAAATTCTTCAATGACTCTATTTGTTTTTCTAGGCTAGAAACCACCTCAACATGTGCTTGTATACTAAAAGAAGATTTGGATGAGGATGGTTTTCGACCAACTCCGAAGCCCTTTATGTGCCTCGATTTACTCATTCTAAGAACCCCAATTGACAGTTGCTACTGAGTTAAACGTACTATCTCAGGCTCTAAAGACTCTTCACGTCGCTTTTTCAAAGCTTTCTATCAATTTGTAAACAACTTTAACAAATAGAACCAATTACATAAATATGTAACTCTATTAATTGGCATACTTACATGTAATTCACCACATATTGGGGCTATCCAATCCACATATGTAATTTATTGACAAGTTGTATTAATAATAATAACTGATAAACAAGAATTACTATTCAAGCAGAGCATGCAACGTAGAGTAAAGGGTGAAAAGAATCATATAGTAAGTGATGACATAGATATGTAAATTAGAATTGTTATACAAATTATGGTCTTTAAATTGTCACATATTAGTTTAGTTATTTTTGTAAAAGCATATTCATTTATTTTAGCAATTTGACTTATTTATTTGTTGAGTTAGACATGGAATTGCGATTTTTAAGCAAAACACAGCAACCACCCCCAAATTAGCATATTTGGTCTTATCTTATTTATATATCAAATAGTTCATTGGATCATCTAATTGTTTGTCATATCGTGAATGCTCAAAACATTAGGATTCCATCTTTTTATGTACGTATGTGTTATGATACGTTTACAGTAGTAAAAAGAAACTAAGAATACAATAAGTGAATCCTCTAATAGCCACAAATTTAATAAAAAAAAAGTGTCAAAATTATCTAAATAAATTAAAAATGCCTTAACAAATAGTCAAATATTACCTGAAGTAGTAATTGCCCCCAACGAACAAGTGCAACTTTTTTTTATCTCTCTGCATTAACCGATAACACATAACATTGGCAATTGTAAATCAAAGTTTAAATTAAAATCACAATATACACGGAATTAATGGAGAGTTTTGGGCTGAAATGAATGTCAAATAACATATTAGGATACTCATGTCCTGTCTTCAATTTTTTTAATTTTTTACCTTATTTGTCCTACTTCCTTACTGTGGATATGTGCAAAATAAGTAATTCGACTACACATCTAAATAAATTACTATACTTCTAATCTAGAAAACAATTGAATCAAGTATTCCAAACCTAAGCACCAAAAGCATGTATAGACGTCCCCGAACGCCCTGGGAGGGTTAAGTCCCGTTCCGTTCATATTGGGGTCACTACAGTTCAAGGACTCAAATGTCACGGTTCTTAATCTTGAACCAAAGAGTCCAAATCCGGCAAATCGTTTTGAGAAAACTGATTTTTGAAAGAAGTGCCAAACATGGACTGCTTTGCCAGATATAGAGTCGCCACCTAAATATTTTTTAATGAGAAATTTAGGAAACCCTGACTCGTTTGCCTAAGGCCACGTGTCCGTCATCACCAAAGTTGCCTCAGCTCGGGAACTTGGGTACGATTGGGGAAGTCACTTCATGAGCACCCTCGCTCGTCCGGTCAAAGACTGGCCTCTACTAACCATGATATCTATTTTTGAAAACATTGTATGCTCTTATTCCGGTTATTAGCCTAGGTTACTATGTGATGCGCACAACATACAAGTATAGACTGGGTCGCCTGAATTGGAACAAAACATTTCATGTTTGTTTGTTTGAAAATGGTTTGATGGTGCTACCCGCAAGTAGGCTAAGACGTGAATTTGCCACCCTCGGGTGGGCTTAGAAAATATGATTTTGCCACTATCTAATGGGCTTAAAACAAACAGTCAATGCATTGTCCCAATTCAAATAACCCAACCCTCACCCACAGGCATTCAGGCAGTTATATCACATAAGCAAATAGCCTCATGGCAAGCATGCTATCATGGCAGTCACTTATATGCATGCAAGGATGCTAAAGCATAACAACTCACCGAGTACTCTAAGCCAAAACAGAAACTACATTAGAAATCATGCATGATCCTAAGTATACAGAAATGCCTAATGCAACACATGCAAAAATGCAACTATAGCAGGCTCGGCTATTCTAAACATGGCATATGGAATACTACAACTAACAAGTATTCAACTTGGAATTGAAATACAATACAGTTAGTATGATGCGCCGAGCCCGGTGCATGCAAAACAGATGAATGAATGCAAACATGCTATCATACTGTATGCTAATTGAAATATGCCCTAGTCTAACCATCATAAGCAGGTAAATAAAAGGGAAGAAAGACGTGGGGTTGGAAGACATACATCACACTCACGCACACTTATTACAATTATGCCCTCGCGCAGAGGGTCCAAATAAATATACAGTCTCGAATAAAAGAATAGTACAGTCCAAATAATGTACAAATTCCTAATTAATTAACAAATTAACTAAGAAAGCTGTAAAACTGGCATGCAAGCCAGGGACTGCCTTGATTCTGATGAATGATGTATGTTTAGGCTGCCTTGCGCGGAAATCCACTGGGATGCCCTAATTAGCCTCTGTTTTGCAATTGTTCTTGAAATGCGTGCCAAGCTCTGAAAAGTTGCTGATTCTTCATTTTGCTACAACAGAGAGCAGGAAAGGGGCATGGCAATGTATTTTCACAAATGTATGCATGTCTCGATCCTCGGGCCACCAATCACGCATATCGATGCATGATGGCCGAGGAGTCGAATTGCACAACTCAATATGAAATGAATGCATATGAAAATACAACAAAACCTAACTCCATCATGGATAATCCGGAGTGTCGGTGACTGGGGAATTGAGACACGTTCCGTCACTCGGAGTACGGAACATACCTCGTTTCCCGCGCCCGGGCTAACTCCTATCCCAAGCACAATGCAATATGCATGACATGCATGAATGCAACTAAGATACAACCTAACATGCACAATGCTAGGAAATGGCATATACAATGCTCGATGTGATATGGCATACACAATGCGGTAACATACAATCCTAGCATACACAACGCTATGGAATAGAATGGCATACACAATGCATAATGGACTTACACCAACATGAGTGGACCTCAGCCACACTCACATAAGATGCCATAATGATGAAAATGAGACAACTCGGGATACGTGCACACGTACACGCAAACCGAGGACCGACCCTAAGGCACAGAAATGCCACTCTAACAAGACATGGCAAAACACAAAAAATGGCATACTATCATGCAAAAATCAGAGGTAAAATGAGATGCAAAACAGTCCCGAAACCCGGTAAAATGAAACCCGATGCATGAAACGAGTCCCGAAACACGGGTTTTGGCGCATGAAATGGCCTGTAACTATACAATGCATACATAATTTGAATATGAAATGAAAATACAGAAGCAAGGAAGCCCCGAGAAAAGCATTTTTACAGTTTAGAGTGAGGCCAAAATAGTGGGCCCAAGTAGGGCTAAATTAGCATACAAAAATGGCTCCGCGAGGGAGGTAATGAGGAAAGTCACAAATGCTGGCTCCAAACAGAGAAGGGGCCTTCTACAATATTGAAGAGGGGCCAAAAATATGATATATTACAGTTTATGACAGGTCCCAAAAACAGATGAAACTATGCCAAAGATCTCATGCAAGAAATGAGCCAACCAAAGGGCAAAGAAGCAAGTGGTGCATGGAGGTCTCAAAAAAGTGAGGGTCCTTCAACAATGTTGAATAGGGACCCAAAATAAGTCTTTTTACAGTTGATGGTCGAGCTCAAAACAGTGTGCAAATAGGCTCAAAATATCATGCAAAATGAGGCCACCAAGAGGGCTATAACATGAAGTATACCAAGGATGTCTCAAACAGACATAGACCCTTAATGAAACATGAATAGGGGGTCAAAATAGGGCTATTTTCAGTTTGGACCAAAGTCCAAAAACAGAGACACAGTAGGCTAATAAATCATGCAAAAATAGGGACCAAAAAGGGGTACAATGGCAAGTGATACATGGAGGTCCCAAACAGTGGTGATCCCTTCTTCAATGTTGAATAAGGGCTCAAAATAAGCTTAGTTACAGTTTATATAATGCCTCAAATCAGATTACACATAGGCCAAAAATACTATGCAAGATAGTAGCATACAAAGGGATATTGAAGCAAGTGCAAGATGGGGGTCCCAAACAGGGTAAAACCCTTAATGAAACAGAAAAATGAGCTCAAAAAAATGACATTTTCAGTTTTGGTCGGAGCTCAAAACAGCAAGCAAAAGGGGCTAAGAAAACTTGCAAAAATGAGCTAGAAAGAGAGAGAAATCAACTCACCCTTGAAAACCAATCCTTTGCTGCCTCTTGGACCAAGAAAAGCTGCCTCCTAGCCTCTGAGAAGACCTCCAAGCTGCTGGAATGGAAGTGGTAGTGTGGTGCTAGGTGGTGATGAAGAAATGGTCTAAGAACTTGGATGTTTGAAGCTTGGAAGTGTAGAGAGGGAGAGAGGCAATGCAAGAAGCTTGAAGCAAATTTTTCCAACCCTTGGACCAATGCTGGAGGCTGGTTATATGGACCAAAGAGGGGGAGAAAATGAGGAAAAAATAGGGGGGAAAACAAGCCAAGTTTCCCCCCAAAAGTTGTCTCCCCCGGATACAGATTTTTTGGGGGAAAAAAGTATACAACTGTAATGTACCACCTGTAAGGATCAAGGCCGGCCAAGTATTGGAGCTGCAGGTGGCCGGCCAGCCACCCCCCATGGCCGGCCGGCCAGGGGTCAAAAAGGCCAAAGTGAATTAATGGCTGGCCACCACAAATTGGTGTCCTCCCAAATGCCCTCAACACAGCCCTGTGGTCCAAAATTGGAGGAAGTGAAACAGGAGAGAGAACAAGCCATTTTTCAAAGGGGTTCAAAAGGTTCAGTTGGAATTACTGGCCAGCCATATGATATTTGTGTCCTCCCAGGTGTGTACAACACAAATATGTGGTTTGGAGCTGAAGAAAGTGGCCTTAGGGTGGTTAACATTGGCTTTGGAGTGAGAAAAATGGGCGTCGGAGGGCGATGAAGGAATATAACTTGTCACTGAAACAATTACTGGCCTCCCACCCTTCTATGACCTTCCTGGTGATGAAACAGAGGTCCCTGCCAAAATTGAACGAAAATCGATGCAAAATGAAGGTTCGGGGGCCGAAACGCGCAGTCCGAGGCCCCGAAAATTGACTGTTAGGCACCGAGAGTGGTGTTCGACCACGAAGTGGGTCTCTCAGACCACAGTGTCCCTCAAAATGGAGTAAATAGGATGCATGCCAAAAATCGGAGCAAACGGAGGTAGTTAGGCGGTCCCGAACAGAGGCACACGGCCTGACGGCTCCGAAAACCGGGAATCGGGCTCCGAAATGGAAAGAATGGCCTACGACCACGAAATGTAGCCCACGGCCACTGAGAGATAGTCTACGAGACCTCTTCCTCCCTTCGGGAAGAGAAAACAGAGAAAACAGGGCCTGGTTCGCAAACCGAGGCAAAGCACAAAAGAGTTCGGAAGTCTGGAGGCAAGGCTCGCAGCCAGGACTCCGCAACCTCTAAACGAGCACGATATGCAATATCACCAAGCGCTCAATCAATGACGTCTGAGTCTTAAGGTCGGTCAAAAATGGGGTGTCTACAGTTGCCCCTCTTTGATAGAACTCGGAAGTCATAATTGACGGGAGTGAATGTCAAAGCCCAGAGACGACCCATTTTTGACAAGGCCGAAGACTTGGACAAGCAAATGAAGTATAGATAAATAAATGGTTGTGCCCGTAGGCTGCCTACGTATCCCTTTGCAAGGAATCAAACCAGCGTAGTTCAGGAGGCAAGATGCAAAATGATATGTAGGAAGATTTTGATAATTGGACTTATACGCTACGCGAAGCCGGTTTTGAAAATTGGACTTATACGCTACGCGAAGCCGATTTGAAAATTAGACTTACACGCTACGCGAAGCCGGTTTGAAAATTGAGGATTCATGCAATGCACTGTAATGTAGTGGCTAAGACGCAATGTAATAGCTAAGAGGTAAAGGTACCTTATAGGGGCAATTGGCAATGACTACCTCATGCTGCTGGGGATTTCTCGCTTCTTCTTGATTGAACCGCAGGTACTACTTTTCTCCCTGACTATGGTCGCAGCTTTCCCTATTCTCCAACAGGGTGACAGACTAGGTTGGATTAGTATCCAGAATTGAGGTGCATACAGATGCTATCTCAATCTATGGGGTTGCCATACAGATTTCAAGCCGAGGATATACCCCTGGGTATTTAAACCAGACTTTAGTCCCGGAAATCCCGAACCTTTGCGTTCTAGACATGAGTCATTCGAACTCTAGTTTCCACCGTCTCAGTTGGTCTCATAGGAACTCACTGCTAACACAGGCAGGTGGCTATACCAGACCACTGGAAGTCGTTCGGGCACGACAAACACCAAAGGAATTGCACCTTTAGAGGATTTAAGGTCTCCTAGACTGCATTGCACAAGACAAAGGCGAGTAGGGTGAATGCATAAAGCATGTGATCTGAGTAGGCGCGCAAGATAGCATGAGTACAAATTGCACCAAACAAAGGTGATGTGCAAAATAGTGCGATAAAATGCATGCACAATGCAAGTAATGGTCGAGCGCCAAAATAGCGAGATGAAATGCATGCACAATGCAAGACTCGGACACTGACTTACGACGTAGCATTTTTGGTACACACAAGCAACACAACATTTTGTCCGTTTGGCACGCAGTCCGAAGCACAACACTCTACTTTATCTAGGCACATAACTCTTTTGGGCACACAAAGATCATTTTGGGGGCACACAACCCTTTTTAGCACAGAGCTCTGCTTCTGCACACAACTGCTTTTTGGGGCACACACAGCTCATTCTTCTGCACACACTGCTTTTTTGGGGGCACACACTCATTTTCAGCACACTGCTCGTTTTCAGCACACAGCTCGTTTCAGCACACGGCTCATTCTTCGGGCACACAGCTCGTTTTCGGGCACACGGCTCATTCTTCGGGCACACAGCTCGTTTTTGAGATGAACACACGACACACACTGATTGAGAGTTGAACACGCAGCCCAAACATTTGAGATGAACACACAGCCCACACTTTGATGTCGAACACACAGCTCGTTGTTGAGGTGAACACGCGGCACACACTGATTGAGAGTTGAACACGCAGCCCAAACACTTGAATTTTGAACACACGACTCATTGTTGAGGTGAATACACGGCACACACTGATTGAGAGTTGAACATGCAGCCCAAACACTTGAATTCTGAACACACGGCTCAAATCATGAGGTGAACACGTAGCACACTCTTTGTAGAAGGTTGAACACGCAGCCTAAACACTTGATGTCGAACACACAGCTCGTTGTTGAGGTGAACACATGGCACACACTGATTAAGAGTTGAACATGCAGCCCAAACACTTGAATTCTGAACACACGGCTCAAATCTTGAGGTGAACACGCAGTACACACTTTGTAAAAGGTTGAACACGCAACCCAAACACTTGGTGTCGAACACACAGCTCGTTGTTGAGGTGAACACACGGCACACACTGATTGAGAGTTGAACACGCAGCCCAAACACTTGAATTCTGAACACACGACTCAAATCTTGAGGTGAACACGCAGTACACACTTTGTAGAAGGTTGAACACGCAGTCCAAACACTGAGATGAACACACAGCCCACTGTTTCTGAAATCTGAACACACAGCTCAAATATTTGATGTTTGAACACGCAGCTCACACGCTTCAATTCTGAA
The DNA here is from genome assembly GCA_025200525.1 of Camellia lanceoleosa. Classification (NCBI taxonomy): domain Eukaryota; kingdom Viridiplantae; phylum Streptophyta; class Magnoliopsida; order Ericales; family Theaceae; genus Camellia; species Camellia lanceoleosa. The sequence continues at coordinate 102,444,244 of CM045759.1, forward strand.
CACACAGCTCATATACTTCATGTTGAACACGCAGCTCGTACATTTCTCTTCTGAACATGCAGCTCATATACTCCGTGTTGAACACACAGCTTACACATTTCTTTTCTGAACACGCAGCTCATATACCTCATGTTGAACGCGCAGCTCACACACTTCAATTCTGAACACGCAGCTCATATACTTCATGTTGAACACGCAGCTCACACATTTCTCTTCTGAACACGCAACTCATATACCTCATGTTGAACACGCAGCTCACACACTTCAATTTTGAACACGCAGCTCATATATTTCATGTTGAACACGCAGCTCACACATTTCTCTTCTGAACACGCAGCTCATATACCTCATGTTGAACGCGCAGCTCACACACTTCAATTTTGAACACGCAACTCATATACTTCATGTTGAACACGCAGCTCACACATTTCTCTTCTGAACACGCAGCTCATATACCTCATGTTGAACACGCAGCTCACATACTTCAATTCTGAACACGCAGCTCATATACTTCATGTTGAACACGCAGCTCACACATTTCAATTCTGAACACACAGCTCATATATTTGAACCTGAATACACAGCTCATACATTTGAATCTGAACACGCAGCTCATAACGCGACCCTACTTGATCTGAACATACGGCTCATAACACAGTATTCTTTTAAGTTTGAACACTCTGCTCATTCTGAACATACAGGATGCGACGACTGAATTTGCAGAAGTTGAAATAAACTCAGATGCCCTGACATCTTTCCTTTTTTCTTTTGCTTCGAAGTCTGGAACCTATATAGCTTCAGATAGGTCCTGGTTCTACTGCTCTCACATGACCTGGGTTGAACCCTGCTGTTTAAGAAAGAATCTTGTTTTGTACAAATGTGGAGAACGGCACGGCACTCTGAGCATAAAACGATTTTTTTTTTTGAATTTTGAGAGCGAGAATGAATTCTTGACTGGGTATGGAGCCTACGACTGAACACAGCAAGACGACTCAACAAGGAAATAAAAGGCACACAACCTAGACACATCGAGTAACACTTGAAACGACTCAAAACAAGAATCGAGACAAAATAAAAAACAAGAGACACGACACTCAGACATGTTCCAATGGCGAGAGACCATTTAGTTCGCGAGGAGCCAGTTTCTTCGGGTATTGTTTCCCACCCTTTCTTATTTGTGATTCTCACATCACTTGATCCTCAGGTTCTGTTTTTCTCTGAAAACCCTTTTCTCACTTTTTCTCTCCACGCGCATCTCTCTATTCTTTAATCTCTCATTTTTTAATCCCTCCCCTAGGTGGTTGATGGATAAACAGGAAGTTGAAGGCTCTTGCCTTTAGCACTCAGCTAGATTCTTCTTCTTCTGCACGCAACTAGTGAATTCCTCCCACAGAGGGGTTGCGCTACATCTGGGTGTGTAGCAAATTTGCAGCTGGCATTAGTTGATGATGCTCTGCTGGGGAGTTTGGACATGATCAGATCCGTCTAGATGAGGGAGTGGAATATCTTGCCCCATTCCAGTTCGCGCTTCGCACTTGGCTTGATACCTCGCTGCTTGGAGGGTAAGAGAGCCTTCAGCACTTTGTTGTTAGCTTCAGTTGTGCCCTTTTCTGGCAAGTATTTTGACAAAGGGGAAAAGACAGAACGCCTGACTCAACTGTGCCCCTAGTTCATTATTTTGACCATTTTTTGTTTTTGCTTTTTAAAACAATTTTGATCGGCATAAGAGTTTGATTAACATGCTTGTTCAATTTTCTGATTTAAAATCATGCAAGTTAGGCTATGAGCACTGAGAGTTTTCCTTTTTTGGGTCCAAAAAATGGTCCAGTTTTGAAAAATAGAGTACTTTTCGAGAAGATTAGTCAACCTCAGTTAAAATTCTCAAAAACTATTTTTGCAAACGACCACTGCTCAATGAGCACGGAACCTACTCTTGAGATGCACAACCTCGGACCCATAGCAATGGAAAATTGCCCCTTGTCTGAAGGACACTACATGGCAACAGAAAGTTGCGCCTTGTTTGAAATGACACTGCGGCGTTTTGAATGGCAACAGAAAGTTGCCCCTTGTTTGGATGGCACCGCGGCGCGTTGAATGGCAACGGAAAGTTGCTCCTTGTCTGAATGGCACCGCGGCGCATTGTAATCAGTCTTCCCAGTGATGATCACAACCGGACTCTCGGATATAGAGAAGACAAAGATAGTCAGAACCATTGCATGGACACAATCCAATTTGAAGTGTTTTATGGCTGGACTTCAGGATGAAGTTGCCTACGTATCCCAAAGATGGGAATCAAGCCTTACGTAGTTCAGGGTTAAGGTACACTGGGGTATTAACCTCTCCTTTTTAGGCTCTAACTTTTGCCAAGGCGCCCGTCGCGGGTTTTCGACCTTGCGAGCTTTGTTCTTCTTTCTTTCTCTTTTCAATTCTTTTCTTCTTCTTTTTTTTGCATTTTTTTTTCTTTTTTGTTCTTTTTGTTCTTTTTCTTGCTCTAACTTTTGCCTGGGTCGCCCTTCCGGGTTTTCGGCCCAGCGAGCCTCTCAAGGGTAAAAGTGTAGCTTGGTCCATGCCAAATGGTTGTAGGGTTTTGAAGCCATCCGTATCTAGGAGAATGGCTGTTGATTTGCAAGAGGACTCATCTTCAGCTCTTCGAGCTCATCTGACATCTTCACCCCTAGTTCAAAGGGTACTTCTGTTCTAGCTTTGCAAGCTTCTTCTGATCTTCTGATCTTTTTGATTCAAATTTCTTGGCCTCTTGTTCGAGGGCTGCTTCAAATCTGGCCACACAGGCCTCACATTGTAGTTGACAGTTGAACATTCTGAATTCAAGTTCAAGGTTTGGAAACAAAGGGGTTGACTCTCGAGGCCGAGAGTGACCGCGCAAAACATTTTTTGAAAGTTTTTAAGAAAGCGACAAATCGCTCGCGCTGAAGACAGTGTAGAACCAATCTGGATCAAAGCTAGGGTCCTTCTCAGTACTCACACTAATGAGCATGATTTCATTCATTAAGGGCTTAGCACGCCTCTCTTCCTCTCAGTTGATCAAAGTTTTGCAAATCCCGAGGAATTCCTTCCTCTTCGTTTTCACTGCAGTGTTCAAAAGGTTTTGAAAAGCTTAGGTCGTTATAATGACTTCAAGGCACAGAAAAGGCAGAGTTCTTAGTCAAATATTGCCATCTCATTCAGAACTTCCGGCATAACTGGCACAAGGCAGAAGCTAACACAAGAATGCGAAAATCACTGCTGCTCATTCAAATCTGTTGGCATCACTGGCTCCAAGGCAGAAACAGACTCAAAACAAAATGAAAAGACAAACACAAAACAAAATGGTGACGCCCGAGGTGACACCCCCGGAACTACCCGACCTTTGTACAACCGGACTGACTCGATATAACAAGACAGACCCTTAAGCAAAAAGAACTGACTTAAGACGATGAGATAGATTCAAAACAAAGGACTAGTGCGTGCCAAACGCCACATCCGAAATACGCCGAGTGCCGCCCGCAGGTGGTCCAACCCCTGATCACATACTCATAGTATCCTGGAAGTCCAACAGTTCAGCAGTGATAGACTTTGCTGAGGTAGGTGGGAGGATGACTTCATTGTCGATCAAATCTTACACTTCATGACGAAGGCGAAAACAGCTGTCGGTGTTGTAACCAGTCTGTTGGTGGTATGCGCAATACAAGGTAGCATCATGTGTGAGAGGGAGATTCTTCGGCAGCGGTCACGGCTCGAGGGGTGTGAGATGCCCCTTGTTAACCAGAATTTGAAATGCCCTAGACAGAGGCATGTAGAGGACATGAAAGACTTTGCGCCCTCGAGGAGGATACTTCGAAGTCTGAGGATTCTTGCTAGACGCACTAGCAAAAGGGTCGGCAGGCACCGTCTTGGCTTTCTGATCTTTTCCGGATGCAGAGTTGGGGGTGGAAGGAACTGTTCTGGCATGACGAGGCCTATCCCGGTTTTCTGCCTGGCTTGAACTGCCCTCGGCTGGAGTGGAGAAACCATCGTCCACAGTTTTGGCCACGACCGCGAATACTTGCTGTTTGTTCATCCCCCCGGCTCTCAAAGCCTCGACTGCCCACAGCAGTTGCTTGATGGGATCGGTGTCTGCCTTCATTTTATTCTTACCTCTAGCCTCAATTTGGATCATGGGTTTGTTCTTTGTTGACATGTCATTGCCATAGCTTGAGACAGCCTCGGGTTGGCTGAGCTCGATCACAATTCGCTCCAGTAGTGGGGGCTCCTGCGGTGCAAAATTCCCTGCATATGATGCAGCTGGTGATGAAGCCAACATTCCGTAAGCCAGATCTGCCACGGACCTCTGAAGGTCACCAATCATTCCCATTAATTCAAATGTAGTGGGCTCACGGGCCTGAAACAACTGGGGCTCCCAGATCGGGCGCGCAGCAGGCGACCTGGGTGGATGTGGCACTTTAACATTGGTCTCATCCTGTAAGATGATTGCTTGGTCTAATGCGGCTGTCATAACCACAATTTCCTCTGAATTTTGGGTCATCATGAATCCGCTGAGCTGAACGGAAGTGATGTGACTGGTGACTAACGGATCGGACGTTTGTCTTGCTTCGGCGAAGGAGAATACTGGCTATTCTGAACTAAATCTCCGAACCCCTCCCTGAAAGAGAAAATTGGCAGCATTTCAGCTCAATTTCATCGTAATGCATATAGGCATAATCATACAACTATATTCGACCGCTGATCATGTTCCCCAAGTCATCGCTTCAAAATCAATCGATACCCACAGATAATCGATTCCCAAAATAATCGAATCGGTGCTCGCAGTTCGATGCCCAAACTCGCAACCGATACATGCATTCTCAGAGAGACGCACTCTAAAGCACATAACAAGCAAGTGAGAGCCAAAACACCCCTATGTTGGGGTAGGATTTCCCTATTTTGTCGAGCTAGGGTTTCACTACGCACGCAATGTTTCAAACAACCTATGTCGGGTAAGCAACCTGTCCTAGTTTGGAATGGTCACTACGGATTTCGATATGCACTAGGTCGAATGGTCAAAGAGGGTGCCTCAGTAAAACCGGGGTTTGTGTTCCCATACTGGCAGAGCCCGTAACCGGTCAGCCTTATGGTCATGCCTTGACAAGACAAGCCTCCGGCAAACCGTTCAGGAATAGCAGATGGCAAACACGGTGTCCTAGGCGCACCAATGCACATGCAATGCAAAGAAACACACAAGTGTAGTCAAAACCAGATATCATGAGTTCGAGTCAAGTTCTCTAAATCCCCAGTGGAGTCGCCAGAAATTGTAGACGTCCTCGAACGCCCCGGGAGGGTTAAGTCCCATTCCGTTCATATTGGGGTCACTACAGTTCAAGGACTCAAATGTCACGGTTCTTAATCTTGAACCAAAGAGTCCAAATCTGGCAAATCGTTTTGAGAAAACTGATTTTTGAAAGAAGTGCCAAATATGGACTGCTTTGCCAGATACAGAGTCTCCACCTAAATGTTTTTTAATGAGAAATTTAGAAAACCCTGACTCGTTTGCCTAAGGCCACGTGTCCGTCATCACAAAAGTTGCCTCAGCTCGGGAACTTGGGTATGATTGGAGAAGGTCACTTCGTGAGCACCCCCGCTCACCCGGTCAAAGACCGGCCTCTACTAACCATGATATCTATTTTTGAAAACATTGTATGCTCTTATTCCGGTTATTAGCCTAGGTTACTATGTGATGCGCACAGCATACAAGTATAGACTGGGTCGCCTGAATTGGAACAAAACATTTCATGTTTGTTTGTTTGAAAATGGTTTGATGGTGCTACCCGCAAGTAGGCTAAGACGTGAATTTGCCACCCTCGGGTGGGCTTAGAAAATATGATTTTGCCACTATCTAATGGGCTTAAAACAAACAGTCAATGCATTGTCCCAATTCAAATAACCCAACCTTCACCCACAAGCATTCAGGCAGTTATATCACATAAGCAAATAGCCTCATGGCAAGCATGCTATCATGGCAGTCACTCACACGCATGCAAGGATGCTAAAGCATAACAACTCACCGAGTACTCCAAGCCAAAACAGAAACTACATTAGAAATCATGCATGATCCTAAGTATACAGAAATGCCTAATGCAACACATGCAAAAATGCAACTATAGTAGGCTCGGCTATTCTAAACATGGCATATGGAATGCTACAACTAACAAGTATTCAACTTGGAATTGAAATACAATGCAGTTAGTATGATGCGCCGAGCTCGGTGCATGCAAAACAGATGAATGAATGCAAACATGCTATCATACTGTATGCTAATTGAAATATGCCCTAGTCTAACCATCATAAGCAGGTAAATAAAAGGGAAGAAAGACGTGGGGTTGGAAGACATACATCACACTCACGCACACTTATTACAATTATGCCCTCGCGCAGAGGGTCCAAATAAATATACAGTCCCGAATAAAAGAATAGTACAGTCCAAATAATGTACAAATTCCTAATTAATTAACAAATTAACTAAGAAAGCTGTAAAACTGGCATGCAAGCCAGGGACTGCCTTGATTCTGATGAATGATGTATGTTTAGGCTGCCTTGCGCGGAAATCCACTGGGATGCCCTAATTAGCCTCTGTTTTGCAATTGTTCTTGAAATGCGTGCCAAGCTCTGAAAAGTTGCTGATTCTTCATTTTGCTGCAACAGAGAGCAGGAAAGGGGCATGGCAATGTATTTTCACAAATATATGCATGTCTTGATCCTCGTGCCACCAATTACGCATATCGATGCATAATGGCCGAGGAGTCGAATTGCATAACTCAATATGAAATGAATGCATATGAAAATATAACAAAACCTAACTCCATCATGGATAATCCGGAGTGTCGGTGACTGGGGAATTGAGACACGTTCCGTCACTCGGAGTACGGAACGTATCTTGTTTCCCGTGCCCGTGCTAACTCCTATCCCAAGCACAATGCAATATGCATGACATGCATGAATGCAATTAAGATACAACCTAATATGCACAATGCTAGGAAATGGCATACACAATGCTCGATGTGACATGGCATACACAATGCGCTAACATACAATCCTAGCATACACAACGCTATGGAATGGAATGGCATACACAATGCATAATGGACTTACACCAACATGAGTGGACCTCAGCCACACTCACATAAGAGGCCATAATGATGAAAATGAGACAACTCGGGATACGTGCACACGTGCACGCAAACTGAGGACCGACCCTAAGGCACGGAAATGCCACTCTAACAAGACATGGCAAAACACAAAAAATGGCATACTATCATGCAAAAATCAGAGGTAAAATGAGATGCAAAACAGCCCCGAAACCCGGTAAAATGAAACCCGATGCATGAAACGAGTCCCGAAACACGGGTTTTGGCGCATGAAATGGCCTGTAACTATACAATGCATACATAATTTGAATATGAAATGAAAATACAAAAGCAAGGCAGCCCCGAGACAAGCATTTTTACAGTTTAGAGTGAGGCCAAACAGTGGGCCCAAGTAGGGCTAAATTAGCATACAAAAATGGCTCCGCGAGGGAGGTAATGAGGAAAGTCACAAATTCTGGCCCCAAACAGAGAAGGGGCCTTCTATAATATTGAAGAGGGGCCAAAAATATGATATATTACAGTTTATGACAGGTCCCAAAAACAGATGAAACTATGCCAAAGATCTCATGCAAGAAATGAGCCAACCAAGGGGCAAAGAAGCAAGTGGTGCATGGAGGTCTCAAAAAAGTGAGGGTCCTTCAACAATGTTTCAGAGAGACCCAAAATAAGGCTTTTTATAGTTGATGGACGAGCTCAAAACAGTGTGCAAATAGGCTCAAAATATCATGCAAAATGAGGCCACCAAGAGGGCTATAACATGAAGTATACCAAGGATGTCTCAAACAGCCATATACCCTTAATGAAACATGAAGAGGGGGTCAAAATAGGGCCATTTCAAGTTTGGACCAAAGTCCAAAAACAGAGACACAGTAGGCTAATAAATCATGCAAAAATAGGGACCAAAAAGGGGTACAATGGCAAGTGATACATGGAGGTCCCAAACAGTGGTGATCCCTTCTTCAATTCTGAATAAGGTCTCAAAATAAGCTCAGTTACAGTTTATATTATGCCTCAAATCAGATTACACATAGGCCAAAAATACTATGCAAGATAGTAGCATACAAAGGGATATTGAAGCAAGTGAAAGATGGGGGTCCCAAACAGGGTAAGACCCTTAATGAAACAGAAAAATGAGCTCAAAAAAATGACATTTTCAGTTTTGGTCAGAGCTCAAAACAGCAAGTAAAAGGGGCTAAGAAAACTTGCAAAAATGAGCTAGAAAGAGGGAGAAATCAACTCACCCTTGAAAACCAATCCTTTGCTGCCTCTTGGACTAAGAAAAGCTGCCTCCTAGCCTCTGAGAAGACCTCCAAGCTGCTGGAATGGAAGTGGTAGTGTGGTGCTAGGTGGTGATGAAGAAATGGTCTAAGAACTTGGATGTTTGAAGCTTGGAAGTGTAAAGAGGGAGAGAGGCAATGCAAGAAGCTTGAAGCAAATTTTTCCAACCCTTGGACCAATGTTGGAGGCTGTTTATATGGACCAAAGAGGGGGAGAAAAGGAGGGAAAAATGGGGGGGGGGAAAACAAGCCAAGTTTCCCCCCAAAAGTTGTCCCCCCCGGATACAGATTTTTGGGGGGAAAAAAGTATACAACTGTAATGTACCACCTATAAGGATCAAGGCCGGCCAAGTATTGGAGCTGTAGGTGGCCAGCCGGCTACCTCCCATGGCCAACCGGCTAGGGGTCAAAAAGGCCAAAGTGAATTAATGGCCGGCCACCACAAATTGGTGTCCTCCCAGATGCCCTTAACACAGCCCTGTGGTCCAAAATTGGAGGAAGTAAAACAGGAGAGAGAACAAGCCATTTTTCAAAGGGGTTCAAAAGGTTCAGTTGGAATTACTGGCCGGCCATATGATATTTGTGTCCTCCCAGGTGTGTACAAACAAATATGTGGTTTGGAGCTGAAGAAAGTGGCCTTAGGGTGGTCAACATTGGCTTTAGAGTGAGAAAAATGGGCGTCGAAGGGCGATGAAGGAATATAACTGGTCGCTGAAATAATTACTGGCCTCCCACCCTTCTATGACCTTCCTGGTGATGAAACAGAGGTCCCTACCAAAAATGAACAAAAACCGATGCAAAATGAAGGTTCGGGGGCTGAAACGCGCAATCCGAGGCCCCGAAAATTGACTGTTAGGCACCGGGAGTGGTGTTCGACTACGAAGTGGGTCTCTTAGACCACAATGTCCCTCAAAAGGAGTAAATAGGATGCATGCCAAAAACCGGAGCAAACGGAGGTAGTTAGGCGGTCCCGAACCGAGGCACACGGCCTGACGGCTCCGAAAATCGGGAACCGGGCTCCGAAATGGAAAGAATGGCCTACAACCACGAAATGTAGCCCACGGCCACTGAGAGATGGTCTACGAGACCTCTCCCTCCCTTCGGGAGGAGAAAACAGAGAAAACAGGGCCTGGTTCGCAAACCGAGGCAAAGCACAAAAGAGTCCGGAAGTCCGGAGGCAAGGCTCGCAGCCGGGACTCCGCAACCTCTAAACGAGCACGATATGCAATATCACCAAGCGCTCAATCAGTGACGTCTGAGTCTTAAGGTCGGTCAAAAATGGGGTGTCTACAGCATGTTTCTAATTTTGTCAGTTTAGTATCATGCACATAGATTGGAAACTTGGATTGAAGCAAAAATAAATATCAATTTAAGCAATGGCATGGCAGCATAAATATCAATTAAAGAAATTTCAATTTAGTGTCATGCACCATCATACGTAAGCACACCATCTTCCTACAACTCCTTCACTCTATACAAGACCCAAGTTCAAGCCACCACCATCACTACACGCACACACACACACACACATATATATATGAATACTTTTCTTAATATATATATATATAATACTGATTTTTATCAATCAAGAAAATTATTAATGGATGATATTTTGAATCCCTTCCATAAAAAATGGAATCTTTTTTTGATCAGCAAAAAAATCTTTATTGATGAAAAAAACATACATTTCATATGAGATTACATCAATAGACATGAAAGAATAACGAAAAAAGAAGAAAGAAGAAAAAGAGGAACAAAGCACAATGTTGGAGTTGAATCAAGATCCCTTTCTTTATTAATCAAATGTATACAAACTGGAGTTGAACCATGACTGGCTGTTCTTGGATTAGAAAAGCTTTGGGTTGATCTTCAATTCATGGGTGCAATGAAAACACATAAGAGGTAGAGAGCGAAAGCAGTGTTTGAGAAATTGAGATAGAGAATCAAAAACAGAAAAAAAAAAAAAAAAAAAAAATACACCACAAGCTCATAGAGAAACCAAACAGCAAACAAAAAACTAAACTGACATACAATACATATCCAATTCAAATACTTACAGTATCTAAAGTTGAATAAGTCTTTTGAGTTGAATTACCCCATGAAACAAAAACAAGCATATTATGTCAGCCTCTCCACTATCAAATCATCTTCCATAAAATCAGTGGAGAAGAAGTTACTGAGAAAGATTTAAGCCTGAGAGGTCCAATGGAAACTCAAGAGGATGATATTGAAAGAGATTTTAAAGAAAAGAAAAAAAAAAAAAAACCCACATCTATGACTACGCATATACATATATAACCATGAAAAGACAAAAATAAATAAGATAAAATCCAAAGCACAAAATCACAAAAGTAGCTCGAGTAAAAAATAAAAACCAATTTAACTTCAGTAATTGCATTCTCAAACACAAAACAAACACATTTCAATGGCTTTGACTTTCTGCAAACCATAGACACAGAACCTAAGGATAAAAAAGCCAAAAGAATAAGAACCTAATTAAAATCAAAGCCCCCAATGCAGACAAATCAACATTTGCACCATTACCAATGACAACCAATAACTCAAGCTAAAATCAGTTGATCAACCAAATCAATACATAGGTAGGTCTTCAAGCAACCAGAAATTTTATTTTTATTTTTATTATGAATCTAAATTTGTATTGGAAAAAATTAAAGCATACAAATTGCAACAACAAAGCGACTACAATGACAAATTGTGTAGATTTACAGATTGTCAAGTCAATGAATAGCCAACCATGACGCACCAATAAACTACCATTTTACTGTCAATATATGTCAAGGGGGAAAATTCAAAAAGAAAAAGAAACTATAACTACAAAGATCTACTGCTAGTGTCAATAAAGATCCACTGCAAATTTTTCTCTAATAACTAAAAAAAAAAAAATGCTTATACAAGTGTTACATATGCCACAAGATCTTAGCATTTTTTTTTTTAAAGTACCACTATTTGAGGAGGACAAAATGTTGATCTTAGCATAAAAAAAAGCTTTCAAGTCTGTTCACAAAGTGTTCCATTCTCTAAGATACCTAAGATGACTAACCATGAACCTCAAGCTGTTGACATACATCAACAAATGGATATAGTTAAGTTTGATGCATATTTCAACAAAATCTAATCATGGTGCATTAACGATCTCTCGCATATTTGGATTTCTTAAGAGGGAGGAGGTAATCTACATTAATAGATCAACTATTTTCAACATAAAACAGAATAAAAGTAATCATACATGCAATTATAGCCAAAGCTCTATTGATTTGGAGTCACTACTAGACATATAGTTCATCTAGGTCACACAACAGATATGATAACTATCAAAAATAAAATAAAAATTAGTTTCTTTCACCTCTGTAACTTTAAAAATTAGTTTTAAAGAAAATACATTCAGAATATCATTTGGCCTAGAGAAGAGGGCATCGACCTAAAGAGAAGGTCGCGATTTATTGTTGCCCAGCACTGTTGTGTCGTTGGCATCCGGCGGCGCGAGAAAGCAAGAAGGAGGGAAAGAGGGAGAGAGACTACATTCAGTATATCAGAGACAGAGAAGAGAAGAGGGCATCAACCCAAAAAGAAGGTCGCAATCTGCTGTCGCGCAGCACTGTTGTCGCCCAGTGCTTCTGTGTTTTTCACATTCAACGGCACAACAAAGCAAGAGGGAGAGGAGGAGGGAGAGCGAAGAAGAAGAAGAAGAAGAGAAGAAGACATTACCTGGACCTGTGTGTGCCGTTTCAGATGGAGTGAGAAAGTGAGAAGGAGAAGTGATGGTCAATTGTTTGTTTATTCACTCAGTCAACTATTTTTTGCAATAAAAAAATTAGGGTAAAGACAAATAATTTATTGGCAACCAAATTAATTTGGTTGCCATAAATATTATTCAAATTTTCGGCGACCAAGTAATGCTTGTCGCCAAATAAGTATAATTGGCGACTAAAATTTCTGTCGCTAAAATTAATTTGGTCGCCAAAATTTTTTTAGCGCTCCCGTGCAAAAAATTCACTTGGCACCAAACTCAATATGTAATAACCCGAAAATGTAAATTGTTCCTTAAATTTTATATTAGTATTATGGTTATATGTAATAATATATTATTTAAAAAATAAATAAATATAATCGTGGTAATAATAATAATAATAATAATAATAATAATAATAATAATAAATAAATATAATAATAACAAATCTATGATAATAATAACAAATCTAAGCAAGAATCTAGGTGTGTATTTGCTGGACTATTAAACTTTAGCCATCTGGGCAATATGGGATTAAGGAGGATGAGTCAGCCAATTTAGATCATTAGTACACCTAAGTTGCGTATATATATATATATATATATAAAGGGATGAGTGAGGTTGTCAGTGTATATGGAGAAAGGAAAAGGAAATAGCAAGGAAAATGGGAGCGAAGGAATAGCCGTGGAAATGTAGCAAAAATAAGAAAAAAATAGTAAGAATCAATATTAAAGTGAGTTATATTATACCTTGACTCACCATAATATATTTTACATATGTTTTGAGTTACCATAATTTATTTTACGTAAATGGTGTTTTAATTATGTTATTTTTTTTTTATGAACCTTATTTTATATAATAAGGAAAACTCATGGATATAACTGTTTATTAAAATGTATTTTGAGTAATTATTTTATAAGTACTACCATGGAGGTCTCATGCCTTGAGGGACTTAAATAACCATTGGCCCTCTGATTAGTCACTTTGTGACCCTCTATCTGTCATGGATCCATTGACCCTCTGATTTCTGATGTGGAGCAAAGTGCTGTACAGAGCTAAGTGCTACATTGTTGTGGGAGCCATCTCTAGAGTTTGTACGAGCCACCTCTTGAGTCCATACATCTGTTCTGTTCCGTTCTGTACCGTGGTTATGGTTATTTATTTACATAATTTCATTTTTGCTACTTAAATGATTATTTGTTCAGATTAAGTGATCTTAAATATTTTAGTTAAATAACTATCTATGGTTATTTTGTGTCTATTATACTCTTTGCATAATATTTCTCATTTTGCCATGTGCTTATAGCTGTTTACCAATTTTCAGGAAATAATGCAATTCAGAAATAGCTTTTGGAAAGTCTTAGATGCGTGGCTGCGGAATAAACACACACAACACTTTTACGATATTTTTATATGTAAATATTGGCCTTTTTGGTCAATAAATTTTATAATAAAAAATAGAAACTCCGATGATTATTTTGGTACCCTCACTTAAATATTATTTCCGCTCGCGTTTATTAATTTGTTCAAAAATTGGCTAAAGATAACTTTAGTTACTGGCCATCACGATACTTAACCCTTGGATACAGGGAGTGAGTCGTGACACAATAGCAACCAAAATTTTAAATTCATCGCCCAAAGTTCAATTTTTAGTGACCATAAATATTCTGTCGCCAATAATGTATCTTTGGCAACTAAATTTTTGTTTGGTTACTAAAAAGCGTCGCCAAAAATGCTTTTTGTTATATCACTCTTTTTTTCTCTTGTGTTTTTGTTTTTATTTCTTCGTCTTCATATTGTTCTTTGAATTGGGATAATGACTATCAATTATTTACTAGTGGTTTTGTTCTAATCTATTATTTAATTTAGTTCAAATTTTTTTTTTATTCGCAAATAACAACACAATAAGAAATAATGATGTTGATGATAATAGTGAGTTTTAGTGGGATGCATTAGAGTTTTGGAATATAGAAGAAGATGAAGAAATTTGAATATGAAGAATATGTATAAGTGATTAAGGTGTACGATGAGAAAAAGAATAATATTTTATTTTAAAATTAAATGTATGTTGTCCTTATTAAGAAATTTATATTAAGATATAATAAGAAGTAAAATTTTAAAATTTTGATTGGCCATACCAAATTACTATTTGAATACAAATAGAATCACCCAAAGCATGATCAGACTTAGCCCATTGTGAGTGAGGGATTCTATTCTAGAACTCGGCCCAAGATGATGAACTGGCTGATCTTAAAAGGACGAACAAACAAAGCCACATTACAGTGAAAAAAAAAAAAAAAACAAAAACAAAAACAAAAACAACAACAACAACAACAACCTTACCAATGCACCCAAATAAACCTAATTCAAACAAATCCTTTATTCCCTTTACTTAAATCCAAACCTAACACTCTGCTTTCTCTTCTGGCTTCAATATACTTTATGCTTTTTTTATTTGCTAAAACTTGCACAAAATTTTCTTGCATATATAATTAATAAAACTATATATTAAAATTTACTTAGGTTGATTAAGATTAAGATATGAAAAAAAAAAAAAATCATCAGAAGGATTAAAAAAAAAAAAAAAACTGTTCTTGTGACTTTATAGTATAGCAAAATTTATTAATTTATAATAACAAATATAATCTAAAGCAATAAGAAAATATTATGTGGGTACACTAAACAAATCTAGATTTTAGGCTTAGATTGGGCTCCCCACTTGATTAAGGCCTAAATTTTTTATTTTTATTTTTGAGCTTTATATAAAGGCTAGACTTAATTTGAAACCTTATTTTTAATCAAATTTTTAGAGTCCAAAGAGGCGGCTTTGTTTTCTTTTACTCAAGACCAGTCATGATCTTATTTCCCTCCTACCAAAAGTAAAAAAAATTAATAAAAAAAAAAAGGAGAAAAACAAAAAAGCAAGGGGTCAAAAATAGGAATGGACCCTAGAATAGATTAAAGAGGGCCGTGGCCCCCGTCTTTTGAGAATACGTCTTTTGCATACAATTGTTTAGAAGAACACTAATTTATTTATTTTTATTTTTATGCTCCCCAGCCCATGTCTTCAAAAGTGTTCAACTCAATATGACAATTGTGTTAGGAAAACGTGTCTTCCAAATCAGAATTGGTGAGACACAAAAAAGCAAATAAAAAAGATAATCAAATCAAAGAAATTAAACACACACAAAAATATAAGAATTTACATGGTTCACTCCAGAATAAGGCTATGTATACGATTGCTGCGGTTTTCACTATGATAAAAAAAAAAAAATATATTACTCTCTTAACCTAAAAGAGATGCCCCTTTAACAATTTATAAGTATAGAATGAGGGCAATATAGAAACAACGGGGAGAGGTCTCCCAAACCTCACATTGGACTTAAGGTTGAGTGAATAGTACTTATCAAATCCACAAACCCAACAAATTGAATATACTATATGTTAGGAAATAGATTTTCAACTATACATGGAGCATCATATATATAACAAATATAACTTACTCTAACAATTGGACCTATTTTGTAAGATGTTTAAACTGTGATGAATTGTTATTTGATTCTTATTAATTAATTATGCACAAGTATTTTTTTTTATCAACCCAAAAATTAAGTTCTAGCTTTTTGGCCCCAAAAAAATCTAAAAAATAAAGGTCAATTGCACAACTAAGGCTAAGTTTGACAAGTTGAAAAAAAATCAAAAAATTAAAAAATTACTCAAAAAGTTAAAAATTATCACTATTTACCAAAAGTCAAAAATTACAGCTGCACAACTCCCAATCTTAATTTTTCTCTACACACTAATTTATACAATTTTTTAATACACATTTTTTCATAAAAAATCAAAAAGTTAACCCAAACATTCATATTTTTTTCCTCAATTTTTTAGTCCAAAAAAATAAAAAATACATTTATTTAAGACACTCCAAACAACTCCTAAATCTTTTGTGACCAACTTGCGCCTAACTTGAGCTAAATTTATTGACTTTGGATTGGATGTTGACTTAACGCCCTCAAGCAGGCAAACCCAGCCTAGGCAATTTCGAGGTCTATCCAGGCTAAATTTTAGTAGGTCTTGAGCGCAGTTGGATCCGCCCAACTTGTATCTTATTTATGGCCTCTCTCCGATGATGAAATTTTGATTTCATGCCTAATCAGAAACTTGTATAATTAGGATCATTCCATCCATATTCATTGATAAACCTCATTGACAAAATATCGAACTTATAAATGGCAATGAAGTTTATGAGGTGTTGGGATTTTCCTTCATGGAATGATGGACATCCAAAGTTGACATTTCGTCTTTGTCATAGAGTGAAAAAGATGAATCACAATTCAATTTGTCAATTTGTGACTCTAAAAGAAGAATGAACATGAAGTAATTGAACACATATGCACCACACGTTCATTGAAACCAACATATGCATTTTATGTGTTGACTAAAGGTTCTTCAAAGTGCCCATGATGAGGCAAGAGAATTATACTAGTGGAGTTCCATTTCATTCCTAAAATGAGGTTTGAGCATTATTATTCTCATCCACACATTTTTTTTAAAAACCTTTTCAACCACTTTAAAGCCAAAAATATAAATATAACTTTAAACCATAATTTTTGTTATACTATTAATGTATATATGGTATATATTCCTAAATATATTAGGTATTGATTTTCTAAATATATTTGTATTGTCATAGTTAAATTTCTTATAAAATATTCTTTCTCATAGTTAGGTTTTTAGTAAGATATTCTTTCTTAGCCTATATATGTAGGCATTCTATTGTATAGGATCAATTCGTTGAATACAATACATATTATTTTTTCTCTCTCTACTATTCTAACATTGTATCAAAACTAGGTTCAGTACCTAGTAATTTGGCTTCAACGGTAGGCGGTAGCCTTGCCTTGGCCACCCGTCGAATCTCAACCTATTTTGCTATCATATTTTCCTGTCAGTATCGTTTCGTGGTGATCTCTTCATTTATCCGTTGGTTTATTCCTACCCCAAATATCTCTATCATATTTTTTTTTTGTTTTTTAATCGCAATCCTTTTTTTTTTTTTTCTTTTTGTGCCTCTACTCCACTTTGCCTTTCCCTCTGTTTCAAATTCAAATAAGTTTCTATTTTCAAACCTATTTAAGTTTGAAAGGAGTATTATACCTATATTATGGTGAACATGGTTATACACCATGCAAACCACCTAAGTCGTCCCCTGTGGCGCACAACTCAAGCTGCCCTCTCTAGCGCACAACCCAAGCCTCCCCTTGACGCACTACCAAAGTTAACCCCCTAGCACACCATCTAAGCTGCCTTCTAGAGCACTCAATCATCTGTTGTCATCATCGTTCAGCACCATGTCATAAATTATGTGTATGTCACACTTGCTGATTCAATATCCAGTCTCTACAATGGTCTGACATGACCCCCTAAACTGTCTCGACATTGATTTCGGTTAGCTCCTACAACGGTCCAACATGATCTTAAACTTGTTGAGCCTACTGAACCAGATCAGCCACAGTTACATATGTACACCCCTTCAGCTCAAACCACACTTCAGCCACAAGCCATCCTGAAGCCACAGATCCTCGGCCACGATGTATACCAAGCATCAAGTAGTTATCTGATCCATGTGTTGCAGTTGTAACTAACTCTAGAATTCTGTTAGACTGTTAGAGATTCTAGAATATTGTATTAGACCTCTATATATAGATACTATCTTGTGAAAATTGTAGTGTGGAAGAGAGCTATCAATAAGAGAAACTATCTAATGTTGAATCTCTGTTTTGAGTTCTACGGTTCTGTTTTGAATTCTATGATTTCATAACTTTCCACATGGTATCAGAGCTTGAATCTCTTGCGAGTTAATCCTCACCTGTGTTCATCTTCCATTTCATTCAATGGCTTCAATTCCTTCTAATCTTTCTCTTCTAATTTCCAATCTGTCTTCGTTCATCACTGTCAAACTTGATGCTTCAAATTTTCTGATTTGGAAAAATCAAACACGTAATATTAAAAGCAACTGATTTACTTGGAATTGTTGATGGTACTTCTCCTTGTCCATCTGTCACAATCAAAGATGTTTCTGGATCAGAGGTTGATAATCCTGCCTATGTTCAATGGAAACTGATAGATGCTCATCTTCTTAGTTGCATAACTGCAACTCTATCACCTGCAATCTATTCCACCATGCTTCACCTTCATAGTTGTTCTGAGGTTTGGAGTGCTTTGCACAAAAGGTTCTCGTGACTTTCTCGATCCCATGTGCATCAACTGAAGAACAAACTGAACAATGTTACCAAGAAAACTGATTCCATGGAGGCCTATCTCACAAAAATCAAAGAGTTAGTTAGTCAGTTAGCTCTTGCCTCTGCGTTCATTGATGATGAAGATCTCGTACTTCTGATCTTAAACGGTCTTCCTGAAGAATATGATGCATTTAAGACCACAATTCGAGCTCGTTTCGAATCTATTTCAATGGATGAACTGAGTTCTTTGCTTCTTTCTGAAGCTATTCATATCGAGTCTAAACATCACAAGGATCACACTGAGCCTATAGTGGCTTTCTCTTCTGTTCGAGGTACCTATCGAGGTTCTGGATCTCGCGGAAGATATACTAGAGGAGGACGCGGAAGTCGTTCCTATGGATCAATTGGATCTCATACACATCAGAATCAGAATTTGAATAATTTCTCTGGTTCTTTCTATTCGTCCAGTTATCCTAAGAATCCTGGCCGTGGTACTTTCCGCGGACGAGGTCGAGCTGGTTCGTCTCTCACCTGTCAAATTTGTGGTGGCCATGGTCACGCAGCTTTGGATTGCTGGTATAGGATGGATCCACAGTTTCAGTCCACTGCTTCTACACAGAACAATACAACACAGAACAATGCAAAGGCCTATGTTGCTTCCTCTCATACTACTTCTTCCTCCGCAGCTCCTTGGTATCTCGATTCTGCAGCTACTGAGCATATCACACCTGATTTGAACAATCTCAGTTCTTCTCTTCCTTATCATGGATCTGATCAAATAACCATTGGTGATGGTAATACAGTTCCTATCCATCACACTGGTAATGGATTACTTCCTACCCCTCACTTTTCTTTCAAATTGAACAATATTTTACATACTCCTTCTATTTCCTCTAATCTTGTCTCTGTTCATAAATTAGCCAGAGATAATAATTGTTCCATTACTTTTGATGATTCTACATTTGTGATTCAGGACAAGGCTTCGAAGAAAGTTCTCCATCAAGGTTCTAATATCAATGGCCTATATCATTTTCATCCATCTCTTGCTCATGCTGCCATCTCACCACCTATGTTACATGCACATCTCAGTTCTTATCATACTGCTGCACCTGTTTCTACTTCTGTTTGGCATAATAGATTAGGCCATCCATCTGACATAAAAATGCATCATCTCATACCTTACTTGTCTGTTACTAAGTCTGATAATAAGTCTACTTCTTCTGATTGTACTGACTGCTGTGTAGCCAAGAGTCATAAGCTTCCTTTTCATTTGTCTAATTCCACTGTAAATGCACAACTTTCCCTCATCCATAGTGATGTTTGGGGTCCATTTGCTTCTAGTTCTGGTTACAAGTATTATGTTCTGTTTGTTGATGATTTTAGTAGATTTACTTGGCTTTATCCTTTGGCTTATAAGAGTGAAGTTTATGGTAAATTCATGGAGTTTAAAGCTTATGTTGAAAATCAATTTGCCACTACTTTGCATATTTTACGGACTGATGGAGGCTCAGAATATTTTACATCCAAAATGCAAACATATTTGACTACTCATGGAATTCTTCATCAACATTCTTGTCCCTATACTCCCTCTCAGAATGGTATTGCTGAGAGGAAGCACCGACATATCACTGAGACTGCTACAGCTCTTCTTCATCACTCCTCTGTCCCTTTGCACTACTGGTTTGATGCCATAGCTATTTCTACTTTTCTTATTAACAGACTACCATCCTCCAATCTTAATCACAAGTCTCCATTTGAAGTTCTTTTTAACTCCATACCAGATTTTTCCTATTTTAAAACTTTTGGCTGCCAATGCTTCCCTTGGCTCAAGCCTTATCAATCTACTAAACTTCAACCCAAATCTATGGCATGTGTCTTTCTTGGTTACCATCCTTTTGCTAAAGGCTACCGGTGTCTCGATCCTAAATCAGGCAAAGTCTACCTTTCTCGACATGTTGTCTTTCATGAGCATATTTTTCCTTTTGCTTCCTCCTCTTCACCTGCTCCTTCTCTTCCTCATTTGCATTCCTTTTTCTGGCCTTCATCCTCCCCATTACATTCTTCTTCTCATATTTCTCCAGTGCAACCCCAGGTCCATGTTCCACAGTCTACTTCTCAGATACCGCAGTCACAAAATCAGAATCAGCAGGCATAAATACAGAATCAGCAACATGCACAGACTCAGCTGACACAATTTCAGCAAGCACAGTATCAGCATCATGCACAGAATCAGCAGACACAAATTAAAGCCAAATAAGAGACTTCATACCGCTTCTCATTACTCAACCACAACACCAAAGACCAAAGATTTACCTTCAGATCACTTTCATCTCACCACAAAGACCAAAGATCGAATTTATCTCAGCATATCCATACTCAGACACAAAATCAGATTTCCTCTGGTTCTCTTCCCTTTGTTTCTTCTCCTTAAATGTCTTCCATTCCCATTCAATCCATTGCCATCCAACTACCTCCTTTACCTTTTGCTTCCTCTAATATCCATCCTATGATCACTCGATCCAAATCTGTTGCATCACCTCATTGTTTAGCCACAGCAACAACTCTTTCATTTTGATTCGTAACCACCTTCCTACAAGGAAGCCTTACTTTCACCCATCTGGCATAAGGCTATGCTTGAAGAGTTTCATGCCTTGCAAAAACAACACACTTGGTCCTTAGTGTCTCTTCCACCTACTAAACATGCTATTGGGTGTAAATGAGTCTTCAAGGTGAAAAGAAACTCCGATGGATCTATTGCCCGATATAAAGCTCGTTTAGTAGCCAAAGGGTACTTACAACAAGAAGGGCTTGATTTTCATGAAACCTTTAGCCCCGTTGCTAAGCAACCTACTATTCGCATTTTGCTTTGTCTTGCTCTTCATCATAACTGGCCTCTTAAGCAGTTGGATATTTCTAATGCCTTCCTTCATGGCATTCTTGATGAGGAAGTATTCATGCTTCAACCTCCAAGCTTTGTAGACACTACCTGCCTTTCTCATGTTTGCAAACTTCACAAAGCCTTATATGGTCTCAAACAAGCTCCCCGGGCGTGGCATTCCACCTTTTCTACCTTCTTACTTTCCCAAGGTTTTGTCAATAGTAAATGTGATTCCTCCCTCTTCATTCAAAGAACTTCTACCTCTGTTACCTACTTACTCATCTATGTTGATGATATCTTGCTTACTGGAAATAATTCTGCCCATATTCAGCACCTTATCAGTCACATGCATACTACCTTTTCTATGAAGGAATTAGGGAATCTTTCCTATTTCCTTGGCATATCTGTTCAATCTACCACTACAGGGTATTTTCTGTCACAGCAAAAATATGCCAAGGACATCCTTTTGAAAGCCGGTCTTTCTGCTTGTAAACCTTGTTTCTCTCCGATATCTGTCAAGCCCAGCACTCCTCCCAATGCTTCCCTTCCATTTGATAACCCTGCTCTTTATAGGAGTCTTGTTGGAGCCTTACAATATCTTACAATTACTCGACCTGATCTCTCTTTGGCTGTCAATCAAGCATGTCAGCACATGCATGCTCCTACCGTGGGTCACTTTGCTGCTGTTAAAAGAATTCTACGTTTTGTGAAGGGTACTCTCCCTCACGGGTTGCATTACACTTCCAGTACTTTTGATCTTCATGGTTTTTCCAATGCCAATTGGGCGGGTGATACCCATGATAGAAAGTCTATCTCAGGTTATTGTGTGTTTTTGGGGGATAATCTGGTGTCTTGGTCTGCCAAGAAACACGCCATCGTCCTGCTCGTTAATCGAAGGTAGTATCGTGCTTTAGCACATACTGCTGCTGAGCTCAGTTGGCTTACAATGTTGCTCACTGAAATGGGTATCTCTTCATCTACCACTCCTGTGCTTTGGTGTGATAATCTGTCTGCTATGGCTTTGGCATCTAATCCCGTATTTCATTCTCGCTCGAAGCATATCAAAATCGATTGTCATTTTGTCCGCGATAAAATTTTGGCTAAACAATTTGTTGTTCAATACATTCCTACTGTTGATCAACTAGCTGATCTGTTTACCAAGCCTTTGTCTGTTTCACGATTTCAGTATCTCAAGGACAAGCTCATGGTCTTTGAGCCGCCCATTAGCTTGAGCCTCTTGATCGACCAGCCACGCGATTACATATGTACACCCTTCAGCTCAAACCACACTTGACCCACAAGCCATCCGAAGCCCACAGATCCTCAAAGCCACGATTCTGAAGCGGTAATTCTTGAAGTAGTTATACAGTCCATGTGTTGCAGTTGTAACTAACTCTAGAATTCTGTTAGACTGTTAGAGATTCTAGAATATTGTATTAGACCTCTATATATAGATACTATCTTGTGAAAATTGTAGTGTGGAAGAGAGCTATCAATAAGAGAAACTATCTAATGTTGAATCTCTGTTTTGAGTTCTACGGTTCTGTTTTGAATTCTATGATTTCATAACTTTCCACAAAACTGTCCTGGCATTAGTTTTGGCCAATTTCTACAACGGTCCGGCACAACCTTAAATTATCCTGGCATTAGTTCCGGCCAACTCTTACAATGGTCGGACACTACCATAAACTATCTTCTAGCATTAGCTCCAATCTCTGATCTATCTCAAGCATCTTTGCGCTTTCGTTCGGATTTTGCAATCTATTTTCCTTTTATTTATTTATTTTTAGTTTTAGTTTATATGTTAGTTTCTCTTTCCAAACTCAAGATATTTATCCTCCTTGAATTTGAGGGGATGTTAATGTATATATGATATATATTTCTAGATATATTAGGTATTGATTTCCTAGATATATTTGTATTGTTATAGTTAGATTTCTTATAAGATACTCTTTCTCATAGTTAGGTTTCTAGGATGATACTCTTTCTCAATCTATATATACAAACCTTCTATTGTATAGGATCAATTCATTGAATAAAATATATATTATTTTCCCTCTCTCTCTTCTATTATAACAAATACAATGTGATTTTTTTTTAGTTGTAAAAAGAATATTTTGTTGATATCTACATGGGTAATGTAATTAACAGCTTAATTGTAGAGGACTTCTAATTATGTTGGTAATATTTGAAGGTCAGATATTAATTTTGTATCCAAGAAAAAGAAAAAAATGGTTAGACAATTAGCCTTATTATCCTCAAAATGCATTTAATATGATATTTAGCATTTGAGTAAGACTAATCAAACAACATTTTAAATGAAATGAAATGACGTAACTCGTGATTCTTTTATTTCAA
Organism: Camellia lanceoleosa; assembly: GCA_025200525.1. Taxonomy (NCBI): domain Eukaryota; kingdom Viridiplantae; phylum Streptophyta; class Magnoliopsida; order Ericales; family Theaceae; genus Camellia; species Camellia lanceoleosa. Next base: position 102,467,865 of record CM045759.1, read on the forward strand.
AAAAAAAATAAAAATAAATCCATTAATTTCAAAGGATTCAGCTTCTTTCCATTGTATTGGACTTTCATAAGGATGGAATTCACACCAGACTCGTACCTACTATCATCCCTTGTGAGAAGTCCAATGCATTGGAGAGAAATATGTTATTCAATTTAATTTACTTGTGTCTTTGCTTAAATTTAATCCAAATTTAATTTGAAATTATAATTTTATATTCAAACTGACACTAAGTTCAAAAATATGTTATTCAAATTTAAAATTAAAAAAAAAATACCTTAAAATTTTTTGAACTAAACTTGAGTTACTTAAGTTTAGATTACCCAAATTGTAGCCCTAGGCCCAAGCATGACCTCAAGTCCTCAATTAACATTTGTGGTATGCTTTTAAGTATATAATGTACGGATCCAAAAACATGACCTCAAGTACTCAATTAAAATTTGTGCCATGCTTTTATCATATCAGGTACAGAATTAAAAATATATATTTTTAAAAATGGGAAGAAAATAAAAATGAGTTAAATTAACTGGGGATGAAGCTCTTCATATGATTAGGACAAAGAGACAATGGACCCAAGTGACATGTATACCTGGGTTCATTTTCTGGTACACGTCCACAATCTAAATACAAACCTATACCATCAAATTAATGCAGACAACAAATTAATAATCAATAAAATGATAAACTCTTCAATCATGTTAAAATATATCACAGTTAAGCATTATTATTAGGATAAATTATACAAATAATCTCTATAGTTTATACGATGTGTCAATTTAGTTTCTGTTGTTTCAATTTGTTCGATTTGTCTCTTAATTTAACGGATTGTGTCATTTTAGTTAAATAAATAACGGTTGTTTAGTCTGGTGAACAGAAAGTCAAACTATGTGTCAATTTAATCCCTGTAGTTGACACAATCTGTAAACTACAAGAACCAAATTGACACATTGTGTAGACTTTCCGTCCACCAAACTTAACAACCGTTATTTATTAGACTAAAATGACACAATCCGTTAAATTAAGGGACAAAATCGAGCAAATTGAAACAATATGGATCAAATTGACACATCGTGTAAACTATAGGAATCATTTTCATAATTTACTCTTATTATTATTATTATTATTTTGGGTTAAGAGATTGACCCAGCTTACGAGTTGGCTAATCTCCTAAGGGTCTGATGTTTTTTCGCTACATCAGGAGTTCAATTTTATTCACACTTAACAAATTGCGTGAATAAAATATGAACACCATTTTATTGATGAGAAATTTTGGAACCTTTCATTTTGAATGGGTTCATCGCATGGAGTCCACACTACAAAAAAAAACACCTTTGGCGACTAAATTTTTAGTCGCCAAAGGTCCCATTTTAGTCGCCAAATGTCAAAATTCGACTTTCCCCGACTAAAAGTTTTAGTCGCCCATCTTGTCGCCAAAACCTGGTCGCCAATTGCCTTGGCGACTAAAAATCTTTTAGTCGCGAAATGTCGCTCTTCAGCGACTAAACCATTAGTCGCCAATAGTCAATTTCAGTTTTTGGAATTTTACCTTTGGCGACTAAACTATTTGTCGCCAATAATTAATTATTTATTTTATTATTTTTACCTTTAGCGACTAAAGATTTTGGTCGCCGAAAGTCTTTGAAAAAAAAAAAAATTATTTCCTTTGTGCCTCAGGACCTCCCAAGCTTCGAACCTGGGACCTCCAGCAACAGGAGCACCTTGACCTTAACCACACGCGCAACCCCACCACGCCACTGAGCCATCTCATGAATGTAGTTGCAACTAATATTATTTATATACTACTTTTACTAGTATTAATACAAAATTATGTATATAAATACAATTTTATATATTCAATATAAATTATGTAAATAATATATTATTTATTAAAAAAATTTTTACATCATTTTTGGCGACAAAACCTTTTTTTAGTCGCCAATTTACTAATTTTCGGCTACTAATTAATTTGTTTGTCGCTAAAAATAAAGTTCGGTGTACAAATGAAGCAGTTTTGGCGACTAAACTGAGTTTTAGTCGCCAAAAAGGTCCCCTTTTGGCTACTAAACTCAGTTTTAGTCGGCAAATGAGAGTTTTCAGCGACAAAAATGTTTATAGCCGGCAAAAGACCTGTAATCGGCGACAAAAATGTCTTTTAGTCGCCAAAACCAACGTTATTACTAAATTAAGTTAGTCGCCAAAAACTGCAACTTTTGGCTACTAAACAAACTTTAGTCGCTAAAAACCCTATCATCGGCGACTAAATCGCCTTTTAGTCGCGAAAACCCTTATGTTTGGCGACTAAAATATTTTAGTCGCGAAAAGTGCTATGTTCGGCGACCAAAACTGTTTTAGTCGCCATTTGTGTGACTTTCAGCGACGATTTTTGATTTTTTGGTCGCCAATTGTGATTTTTCTTGTAGTGCCATCAAAATTATTTGATTAATAAAAAAAAATGATATTTCATTCACATGTTAAATATGTGAACAAAATAACTTTTGTCATGTGTTCACAAATTAGCATTATATCAATGAATTTGGTGTAATTTTTTTTAAAATTGAAAGTTGATAATCATAAAGTAAATATTAAATGCACCATTTTCTCAACTATCATATAATCATTTTTTTTCTAGTTTACTTAAGCTAATTTTGTTAATAAACTATAACAGAAACTACACCAAATACTATTATATGAATTTTCAAAAAAAAAAAAATTTAAATTAAATTAAATAAAGGCAACTTCAATAAACTACAGTACTAAATAGGCATTATGTATTCTCTAACTCATTAATGATAGATCTGGCCAGTAAACTATAGTTATGAGAGGTTGGTGGGTTTCACAATGGGAGACTGTGTTCATTAGAGGGAACTTCATAATATACTTATTAGTACAACAATCTTTTTTAAATACAAAACTTAAATACTTGTAATATGTGTAAAGAAAAATTTAAAGTGTGAAGTCATGAGTTCATTCTTAATGAATCAATTTTCTTTCATGTGAGATCCACAAGCCTCCTACCGACATTCTTGATAATGCTTTAATAATGTTAGAAGGTTTTTTTTTTAGGGCAAAATAGCCTCTATACTTTACCTTTTGTGTCGTTTTAATTCATTATAATTTTAATTGGCTCAATTTTAATCATAAATTTATAATTTTATTTCAATTTAGTCAAATTGGTTACAATTTTTAGTAATCTTTTATAGAAAATTTGCGCATAAGCAACATGTGTCTCAACTAATTTAGTGACCATTTTTCTTCAAAAACCATAATTGGTGTTATAAATTAGACTAACTTGATACAAATTCTAAAATTAAGAGTCAAAATCAAACTAATTGAAAAGACAATAACCAAAACAACATAAGGGTCAAAATGCAAAGATTACAGTTGTAATTTATCCTATTTTTTATTATCACAATTTATTTATCATCTAATGTAACAACTGAATTGGTTTAATAAATTTCATCACTCCTGATAAACAAAACATGATTAAAAAAAATATGATTATCATAATATTATTATTGATTTGTAACGTGTAACCTCCCCTAATAGTGTCTTTCTCTTGTAAGTTGTAAGACACCTCTAAATTTTGTTTTTTTTTTTTTTTTTTTTTTTTTTGTAAAAATAAAATAAAAATATCCTTTAAATAAATTATAATGAAGATGTAATAAAGAGAGACATGTACAGTTGGTAGACAACCAGTTTGTGGGCCTTGTGGGCCGCCAAGGCTATCTTATATGGTAATAATATTGTATTATTGTGTCACTTTTTTGACATATATATTTACTGCTACATTTGCGACCATTGTTTTTTGTTCTAAATTCAATCCCACTTTCCAGTAAATGGGGGATTGAAATCTAGTCAGCGTTGATGAATTTCACACTTCTCTGTCAATGGTTTTGAGCCTTAATTTCATGAATGTACCAAATTCAACCCACTGAACTTCCATGAAAATCTCATCATATTTCACTAGACCTTGACTTGGTGCAACCAACTGTAGCTCACTTACTTGTGGTGATGTGTTTGGATTAACTTGATACTCGTTATTAGTAGATGATTACGTGTATATAGAATTTATTTTACAAGAGTAGGTTTAAAATAGACACAGAAAAAAGGCAAAAAAGAAACTAGACAATGCGATTTAAATCTATGTAGTCTACTATGGACCTTACTTTCTTTTTTTTTATCAGTTCAAAAAAAGAAGATTTTATTGATGAAAATCAAATTTTATTGCGAGTAGCAGTAGTAGGGGTATTTTGTACCTTCCGAATCTCTCTCAGTGCATTTCATCTTCCTGTACCTTTAATTTCAGATTGATTAATGAAATTTTTCTTTGCTGATAAAAAATAAAAAAATAAAAAAATAAAGAATAGTGAGTGCAGATGCATCATAGCTAGCAAAACTATCCCAACTATATTGACACCAAAATACAAGCCAAATCATGTGCTACCACCACATCGAATTGGTGGGTAACCAACCAAATCACAAACAACAGATTAACAATCCAACAACATCTAAAAAACACACAGATTAGCAATAGTATGGACCTTACTTTTGATAACTTGATGCATTCATTTTGTTGGTTTATGTGTATAGATCATCTATAAAATAAATTAAATTGATCTGATGATCATAACTATATGATTTTCATCATGTTTGTTTTTACAAAAATAAAAAATCTAGTTTCAAAATTATACTAGTCGCCTTTTTTTTTTTTTTTTTTTTTTTGAAGACACATGATTAAATCATCTGATTACGATTATCAAATTAATATGATTTTTTCATAAATAATCTACTTAGAAGAACTTACCAAATGAATAGATCAAATCATCAAAATGAGATCCATTGTAGACCCCATGAACTCGAACAACACTGCTTACTCCAAATTTGAATTAGAGAGAATCCTTATGTAAAAAAAAAAAAAAAAAAATTCCTCAATTGGCCAAGTTTTGTTCTTTACATTCTCCACTAACACGAAAACAACACTGTCCAATTTTGAATTAAAGAGAATCCTTATCCAAAAAAAAAAAAACTTCCTCGATTGGCCGAGTTTTGTTCTATACATTCTCCACTCTCTCTTAAGACCATCCTAAGACTTATGCCCAGTAATTACTCAGCATATATAGAATAGAAACTACATGTATCTAAAAATTACTCTAAGAAAAGTCACTCATTATAATATCAATATAAAAAAAATCAACAATACTACATATTTAGAATTTTTACACAAAAACTTACTCAAAAATGTTTCAAATTTATTTTAGACTCAAATCCTTGTTAAGAATATAATATAAATAATGAAATTGTCCACTTCTCTAACAATTTTAAGCTTTTAAATTAGTTAATGGTCAACAATCTACTAATCCCACTATCGAAGAGTTAAATCTAGGGCATACATCAATTTTTTTAGGTGAGGTTTTGGGTAAAAATTTTGGTTACTTAGCTTTTCTATCCTCCAAAAATAAATAAATAAATAAATAAAAATTCCATGGACCATGAAAAACATACTTCGAAATTTATTTCAAAATGAGTTATATGGTGTAAATTTAAAGTTGGTGTGATATGAATCACATCTAAATGATTGTGATTCATAAATTTTTTTCGTTCTAAATATTTTTTTCCCTAAATTTGTAATATTGCTAAAAAAAATATTAAAAAAATAAAAAACTTTAATTTGGGGTAGGGAGGTCAGCTATTGCCAGATTGCCACACATCATTTCTTTTGTCACCCTCCACTTGCACAGTGTGCCCCCATCTGTTGTACCAATTTTGACTTAACTATATTTCTCATCATCATACCCTCCACTAAAAAATCCAATCGGCAAAACCCTAGATTACAGTAATGTGTTTTCATATCTATGCTTCATACCCAACCACAAAATGTTTTCGTTTTGCTAACATGCACTCCTTTTTGACTTATTATTTGATATGATAGCTACCCCCAAACATCACTCACACCCATGCACTGTGTCTGTATTAAGAATGTGTATATAAATGGACTACTAGCTATCGAGGTTTATTGTGCAACAAAAACTCATACAAAACAAAAGAGTCACAAAGACAGAGTCTCAAAGAGTGTGTTATAGCAATGGAAAACTCTTCTCGTCTTCGTCTGCTAGTGGTTCTATTAGGTTTTTCATACCTAATCTGCTTGAATGCTGTCCCAACTACAAGTAAACGTTCATCAACTCTCTCTCTCTCTCTCTCCTTATTCTTCTTCTTGATGATGATGATGAATATGTATTAATTCATTTTTATGTGCAGGAACAATAAATATAATGCTTGAATCTGACGCTTATCGAGTTTCAGAGAATTCCCACATGGTACTTCACGATCTTGATGTTCCCCCAAAGCTAACCATGAATTAATTCATGTTTAATTCATTCTTTTAAACCATGTTTCAGGTTTAACTAAGTTTCATTTATTTATATTTTCTTATTTTGCTCTCCTTTTGTTGATGTAATCTCAGTGTAATCCTCTTATTTTTGCTAGTCAAAAAATTAATAATAATAATTCATGTTTTCAAACACCATAATCGGTACTTCATCTTGTGACTCCATATTCTTCTCCCTTTCTTTGATTTTCTTCCTTCCTCTTCTTTGTTGAGCACTGTGACCTAACCTTGATCTTCCATTATAAGATCTAGGGTTTGGTTGTTGATTGAAGTGCTCTATTGAGTATATCTAGTGAGCTTTGTGAGCTTGACAGTCAGTTTTTTTTTGTGTGCGTGTGTTTTTGGGTGTTCTTGAAGCCTTGGATGACTTGGTTAGAGCTTGGTTGGCTTAGATCTTCATGTCTCTATGTCCTCCCTCTATTTTCTTTCTTGGATCTTCAAAACAAGTAGGGTTTTCTACTTTATTTGTATGTAGATGTCATGCTAGGGCGTGAGAGTTAGATTTTAGTGCATTCTTGGGTGTTCTTGAAGCCTCGAATGACTTGCTTGGAGCTTGGTTGGATTAGATATTCATCTCTCCATTTTCCTTCTTCGATTTTTGAAACAAGTAGGGATTTTTACTTTATTTGTATGCGGATGTCATGCTAGGGCTTGAGAGTGAGATTTTTGTGTGTTCTTGGGTGTTCTTTCTTAGATCTTCAAAACAATAAAGATTTCTGTTTTATTTTTACGTAGATGTCATGCTAGGGCTTGAGAGTAAGATTTAGTGCATTCTTGGGTGTTCTTGAAGCCTTGGATGACATGCTTGAAGCTTGGTCGGCTTAGATCTTCAACTCTCCATTTGTTCTCTCCATTTTCTTTCTTAGATCTTCAAAACGAGTAGGGATTTTTACTTATGTAGATATCATGCTAGGGTTTGAGAGTAAGATTTTGTGTGTTCTTGGGTATTCTTGAAGCCTTGGATGACATACTTGGAGCTTGGTTAACTTAGATATTCATCTCTCCGTCTCTTCTCTCCATTTTCTTTCTTGGATCTTCAAAACAAGTATGGATTTCTACTTTATTTGTATGTAAATGTCATGCTAGGGTTTTAATTTGATTTAATCCATGTATTTCATGTTGTAGTTGGTAGATCCATACCAATTCTCCATATATTTCTCTTTATTTCATATTTTCCATGGCGTATGAGCTCTCTTTGATCATTTGGCTTGAAAATAGTATATATAGATTTCCTTATCTTTGCTCACATTTTATTGATGTGATCTCAGTGTAATCCTCTTGTGCTCTTTTCAATTCATGAAATAAGTTCTTCTTTGCATATAGAAATAATAAAAAAATAAACTCATGTTTTCAAACTCCATAATTGGATCTTCATGTTTAACTATGATTCATTTATTTTACATTTTCTTGTCTTTTCTCTCCTTTTATTGATGTAATCTCAAAGTAATCCTCTTGTACTCTTCGATTTATCAAAAAAAGTTATTCTTTGCTTATCATAGTCAAGGTAGGTGTAAACTAATCCGGACATCTGATTGTAAAAGAAGAAGAAAAAAAAAATCATGTTTTCAAACACCACAATTGTCATTTTATGTATGGATATATACTAATATGTTTATACTACTTACACATTTATTTATTTATTTATTTATTTTGGGATACTTAGGAAAATGCAGAAGAAAGCTTGGAGGCAGGAGGGAATATTCGGAGGATGGAACTGCAGCTAAATGATTATGCACCGCCTGGAGCTAATCCCCGCCACAATCCTCCACCAAAATCACCATGAAGAGAGAGAGAGAGAGAGAGAGAGAGAGTGGCTGTTGAATCAGTTGATTGTTGATTGTTGATTGTCTAATTTCTAGGTAGTTAATTGTTGTTGTCTCTCTACTCATCAGTGTGTGGGGTATCGTGTTAAGAATGGTTGTGAGCATATGCTGATAAAAAAAAATGGTTGTGAGCATTTTTTTTTTTTTTCTGCTTTCTTAACTAGTAATCAGTTATTTAAGAATATTAAGATAGTGTGACCAATGTTTTTCAGATGTGCGAACAAACTAGGTCAAAGTTTGAGAAAGTCCAATGTCTGTGTGCATTGTATGCATTGTTGCTATGAATTTGTGCAAGCTTCAGTGGTACCAAGAGTGTTGACAATAATAAACCTGTGTTTTTATTATCTGGGAGTTTATATTTTTCCTACAATATTAGTTCATTCGTGTAATGGCATTGGTGGGATATACGTTTTTTGTTTTTTGTTTTGGATCAGATGTTATCATTTTGGTTTTTACAAAATAGTGGAATTAGTGTCATAATATTGTGATGACAAATCTTTAATGTTATGATGTCAATAATTATTTTCGGAGCTGTATATATAATTTTGTAATCTAGTCATTTCATATATGAGAGATTAGATTTTCTCCTCTAATTCTCTTTCAAATTATTTGAATATTGTATAGAGATTTTAATTTTCAAGTATACTATAAATATTGGAATGGATTTTAAGAGTATAAATGTGAATGGTTTTAAACAAATTTGCTCTTTTCCGTTTTATTATTTTTATTTTTATTTATTTATTTATTTTGATCAACAAAATAGGAATCTTTATTTAAAAGGGAAAGTACGAAATACACCACAAGCAATAGAGCAGGAAGAGCAAAAAGCATCATAGTTAAGTTAGACGATTCCAATTAGGTTGGTACCGAGAAAAAAACTCAATCATATGCTAGCTCTAACTCAGGATGGTGAGGAACCAACCATGCCAAAGTAAAACAAAATACAAAAAAGGAAAAAGGATAGTAACCTTGTTTTTATTTTATCTTTTAAAAAAAAAAAAAAAAGTGTGAGGCGGAGGGATTGGTTGTTTGGGTGCGAGTAGCAGTAGTAGGCATAATTTGTACTTTCCGAATCTCTCTCGGTGCACTCTATCTTCCTGTACTATTAATTTCATGCTGTTATTGAAATTTTTCTTTGCTGATAAAAAAAAAAAAAAAAAAAAGGTACCAGCAAGCAAGTAATAATGCCACTCTCAAAGGCAGACCCCGTACATGTCTGAGATTGAATAATAAGTCATTCACTAAGTAATGTAAGTCTTTTATTGAGGCTTTGATCCATAATGCAAACCTAAGCTTTATTAGCTCACTCAACTCAAAGCAATTAGGCTGCACTCTATTGAAAATGCACTCACTCCTCTGTTTCTAGAGTGACCAAAGAACAATTAATGGTAGAGCTTTTCACATCCTTGTTTCCATTCTTTTAAACTTGCCACCCATCCACCAATGAAATAAACTATCAACTGAACTTGGTATCACCCATTAAAACCCCCACAACTGTATTATTTTTGTCCAGACATTCCAAGAAAATGGGCAACATAGTAGTAAATGACTAGTTGATTCAGTTTCTGTTCTGGAGAAAGCACACTGAGTGGAAGCATTAATACCAAGGATCCCAATTTTCTAAAGGAAAACACCTGATTTGATTCTATCTTTCCATGCCAACCAGCTGAAGAATTGAATTTTGGGAGGGATATCTTTATTCCAAATGAATTTGCAGATAATGAGACAGGGGCCAAGAGAAGCAGTAAAAAAAATTATACATATCAACAGCTTTGTAAATACTTGAATTTGAATCAAGCCAAACAGGGCTGTTAGTCACCCCAATCCTGAGTAAAAGGGTTGAAGATAATACATTTGACAGTCTAACAACCTTCACATTTTCCCACTCATATGGAGCTCTTAAAGAGTAAATTTCAATCCCCTGAACTTGATCTTCTTTCATAAAACAAAAGTAGCATGCCTTCCTTATTAGTTGATAATCTGAAAAGACTTGGGAATTCATCTTTTAGATAGATGTTTTCACACCATTTACCAAACCAAAATATGACTCTTTTTCCATCACCAACCTTAATGAGAAAGTTGTCCAAAAAGAAGTTGTGAAGGGGCTGCCTGTGAATGGCAAGAGAGACGATATCACTCCACACCCTAAAATAATTGCAAGAAGTCCTCAAGATTGGTTGCTACCTATCTTCATTAATCAAGTATTTGCTACAGAGGACCTTTCTTCAAAGAGCAGTGAACTCACTTCCAAACTTCCACCACCATTTTAGTAAAAGGCTAGCATTGACATCAATGATTCTTTTTATTCCTAAGCCTCCAAGACTTGTGTTTTTTATAACTTCTGCCCACTTCACCATATGGATTTTCTTCTTTAGATCAGTATCTCCCATAGGAGATTTGTTTCAATTTTCTCAAACTCTTTGGCCACCCCTATAGGCATTTTGAATAGGGACAGGTAATAGAGAGGGAGATTAGATACCACTAATTAGATTAAGATAAGTCTACTTGCAAAGGATAGGAGTCTTCTCTTTCAACCTGCTAATCTTGATTTAACTTTGTCTAAGACAAGTTTCCAGGTGGACTTCCTTCCAGGATTGGCACCAAGAGGTAGACCTAGGAATTTTATTGGCAAGCCTTCTACTTTATAATTAAGAAGATCAGCAAAGGACGCTAAGATCCCATCATCAACACCAATTCCACATAATACACTTTTGTAGTAGTTTATTCTCAGTCCAGAGAGTAGCTCAAAGCATCTTAACACCCTTTTAATGTTCACTAATTGCTCCCTATCAGCTTCACAGAAAATAACTGAGTCATCAGCAAATTGAAGGTGGGAAATAATTACTTCATTTCTCCAAATTTTCACACCCTTAATAAGATTCATCTCATAAGTTCCAGTCATAACTATGTTGAGTCCTTTTGCTACTAAGTTGAACAGAAATGGTGAAAGGGAGTCACCCTGCTTCAAACCTCTTTGTGTAGAAAATTCTGCAGTTGGTGATCCATTGACTAGTACAGGAAGCCTTGCTGAGGAGTTACATTCTTTCATCCAAGCAATCCATTTTGGACCAAAACCAAAGTTAGAGAACATAGAAAATAAGAAGTTTCAATTAATTGAATCAAATGCTTTTTCAAAGTCAAGTTTGATGATGATACATTTTTTCTTAGATTTTTTCCAACTATCCATAACTTCATTGGCAATGAGTACACCATCCAAAATGTTCATTTTTCCAAGAAAAGCAGATTGAGTATTCCCAATTACTTCAAGAATAACTTTTTTCTGCCTATGAGCTAGGACTTTTAAAAGGATTTGTAAATGAAGCCCATCAAACTAATAGGTCTATAGTTCCCCAGTTCCACAGGATTTTCATTTTTGGAGATAAGAGTGATGAATGAACTATTGATCCCATATGTAAGCTGGCAATGTGTGTGAAAGTCTCTTATGAACATGAGAATTTCCTTTTTTATAACCTTTCAATATTTCTAGAAGCATAGCAGGTTAAAACCATCTAGGCTTGGTGTTTTATTACCATTGCACTCCTTAATGGCTGCCTTAATTTTAGCTTCAGAGAACTTTGTTTCTAGCTCATGGAAAAAATGGTTCACTTGTACTGATTTGAACACACCACCCAAAGATGGCCTATTTGCCCAGTCTTCTATGAATTGTTCCTCAAAGTGTAAAAGAGCCTTATGCTTGATCTTATTAGGTTCTTTATGAATCACTCCATTTACAGAGATAGAATTGATAACATTTTTGTATTGCCTATAGTTGGCCATTACATAGAAGAACGTAGTGTTTTTGTCCCCATTAAGAGTCCAATTAACTCTAGATTTCTGTTGCCACAACCATTCCATCATTTTGCTTAGCTTCCATACTTCACCTTTAATACCCTCATTCTATCTCTTTCTGATTCAATCAATGGTCTTTCTTCAGCAGATATGTCAAGATCATGTAATTCTACCTCAGCTGCTTTTAGTTTAGTTGAGATATTACCAAAAACATCACAATTCCACTTCTTGAGAGCTAGCTTTAGCAACTTTAGCTTCTGCAAAAGATTATGCCTAGGTCCGCCACTGATCGTAGCTTTCTTCCAAGTGCTTTCCAAAAAAGAGGGAAAATTGGGGTGTAAAGTCCAGGCATTGATAAACTTGAATGTCTTTGGGTCCCAATCCATCTCATTATCCCTTATCAAAAGAGGGCAATGATCAGAGAGTAATCTAGGTGTAACAACCCTCGTCACTGTTTACCGATTAATTACCGATTACCGTTAAATTGGAACTGATTATGATTGATAATTGAACTGATCGAAATACTGAAATGACTAGTTGAAATCTAAAAGACTGACTGATTGAGCATGTATGAGTTAAATTGCATTCTATCTGTTTGCTTGCCAAATTATCTGTTCATACCTTTGTGTTTAAATTGCTAATTGAAGGCCTTATCGGCGGCCGAACCAGAAATTAATTAGCGTTTCAAGATCAGTAGAATTTATGTGATTTTATGGCATATTTATCTGAAATTTGATTTGGTATGATTAAATTAGATTAAAATAAGCTAATTCAAACAAGTTGCCTTATTTACGGAATTGCCATTTTGAGTGGGCCATTATCTAACATCTATAGGAGCTTTGTATACACTTAGACTAACATTTTCTTCAGCCATTTTGGAGCTCACCACCGAACTAGAGAGAGAGAAAGTGAGAGAGTTGAATTGTTCCGTTGATTTGCTTGGAAATTGGAAGAATTGTTAGAGAATTGCCTATTCAAACTTCTAGTCTTGCATTGGAGACCTGAGGTAGAGTAATTACCCTTTTGTTTTCCTGAAATTGAGCTTCTTCTTGCATGATTAATGGGCCTTTAGTGATCTAAGGCTTGAATTGGATCAATAATGTTAATTTAGAGCTCAATTGTTGCATGCATGTACACATTGATAAGTTTTAAGGTTGTTATTCATGATTCCTCACATGTATGTCCATCTTTTGATCATACCCCATGATTTCAGCTTGTTTTGAAAAGAATTTGGCTCATTTGAGCATGTCTTGAAGCTTGGAAGTGGCTTAAATTCATGCATATTTGCATGTTCATCTTGTTCATGAATTTGGGTTGAAATTGAGTTTGAATTAAACACCCTTGGGCTTTGAGGATTGAAAATTACAAGTGTTTTCCAGTGTTTACAAGTGTTTACAAGTGTTTTCCAGGTTCTTAGCCCAAGAGAATCGAAAATTTTGCATTTAAACTTGATTTTGAGCTTAAGGTTCAAATTTGGGATTTCCAGATTTTGGACCTACGCTCGAGCGAGTAAGTCCATGCTCGAGCGTACACTCTGTGATCCTGCCTTCCACTCGAGCGAGAAAAGTGACGCTCGAGCGTGAAATACATGCATCCAGTACTTTACATGAGTTCACAGTCCGCTCGAGCAAGGGAACCCACGCTCGAGCGAGGACTTGTGTCTCACGCTCGAGCGAGGGTCGAGCGTCCATCAAGCGTAAATTTTGAGCATCCAGTATTTTTACTGTAGCACACAATCCGCTCGAGTGACAGAATTCACGCTCGAGCGGAGCCCCTTTATCTGCATGTCCACTCGAGCGTAGAAAGCCACGCTCGAGCGAGACCCCTGTTTTCTAAAAATTTTGTTAAGTGTTTAAAAGTGCATCTTTGTATCCTCTTTCCATCCTAGGCATTCGTAGGGCATGTTTAAGATATCTTAATGAGGATATAGATGTAGAACCACACCAAGACAATTTAGGGATTAAGTTATTATCTTTCCCAATTGTGAAACTTAGTGTGTGTTCAATCTGTTAACTGTATAGGGTTGGCATTCTGAGGAGACGCTCTAGCTTACTGTAGCCTAGAACTCTGTGAGTAACAATTGTGTAAAGATATGTTCAAAATGATTATCTTTTGAATCTCGAATCGAATCAAGCGAATCGATATTATTTATTGAATGAATGTATGTCCTATATTCTGAACTGTACTGTGGCATCCTTAGCACCTACTGTTTGCTATTACTGTTATAGAGATCTCTGTCGGTTCCCTCGTGGAACCACTATCGCCATCGCTTGATGGCCATCATTCTTTCGTCTTTAAGACCTCATTTCTTCGTTATGCTAATGGATGTACCACATATGACTGTTTACCGTACTGAACAACTGATATACTGATTTAATGAACTGTTTCCATTATTGTAAAGACATTCATTCTAAACCTCTTTACGCATTATGTTATTCATTGGGCTTTAGCTCACTGCTCATATATATATATATATATAGGTGTACAGGCACCGGACCAATGCTAGAAGCGTCGGGGTAAACTCCAGTTTTGTCAAGCCAACCACTGTGCCTCACTGCGAGATTCCGAGCCTGCCAAGCTATGGCTTAGGGGTGTTTTTATTTCCCTATTTGTCTCTGTACCGTTTTGTAGTACTGTATAGATTGTACTGTACTATTTAATGGGGATTAGGTCCCTGTTCTGAGTGGTTGTAAATATTGTGCATAACTGTTCTGTACTGAATGTTTATATGTATGAAAAATCTTTTTGCATACAGACTTTCACAGCTTATTGGACATTGTTTATTTACTGTATTGGCTTCCGCCATGCCCCTGTACTCTGTTATACTGTCTTACTGTTATGCAGGCCTTCGATAATCTCGGATTACTGGCTGGTTACGGTGCTAAACCCAAAAGGGCGAGTTTGGGTCGTGACAGAGTGGTATCAGAGCGATACTTAACCACGAGTTATACCACACACACGTGTCCAAATGAGCTATAGGATGTCCTAGAAAGGTGATTAGGGCATTGCATGAACATGAAAAGTGTGTGGTTATGACTTGACTGAATATGTGCTAATGTGTTAAACTGTTTAAGTATGCAACTGTTTATGTTTATAATTGCTATAATTGCTTATAGTGAGATGGATAATGCAAATGAATTTGAGTCCTTATCCACTAAGGCAAGAATGACAAGAATGATGGAACTGATAGCTGCAAGATTAGAGCAACAACAGAACCAACTGCCCCCACCTCCTCCTCTGGCTGTACCGGAACAAAATATGAATGTACAGAATGTAAATGTGAATGATGGGGACATAATTGCTCTTACCCATAAGTTCTGCAAGATGAAATCGCCATCCTTCCAGATAGGCATTGAATCGTTGAAGGATGAAGCTTGGGTACTTGAGACTGAGAAGTCATTTGAGGTGTTTCCGTGCTCGGAGGCAAATAAAGTATTGTTAGCTACCTTCACCTTGCAAGAAGAAGCCAGAAGGTGGTGGATGCTGGTCCGTGACACCAACACTGTAGTGACTTGGGCTCAGTTTAAGGAGTCCTTCTTTGAAAAGTATTTTTCCCAGTGTGTTAGGGACAGAAAAGTAACTAAATTTGAACAACTGAGACAGGGCACAATGTCCGTCGCTGAATATGAGATACAGTTCACCGAGCTTGCTAGATATGCACCACATATGGTGAACACTGACTACAAGAAGGCCAGAAAATTTGAAAGCGGCCTTAATGTTGCAATACTCGACAGAATAAGTGTTTTAAAGCTACCGACATATGTCGGTGTTCTTGACCGAGCATTGATGACTGAGTTGAACATCGAAGCAGTAAAACAATCTGAATCACCAGCGTCTGAATGGCGTAGTAAAAGGTAGGGTTTCAAGTTCAAGAAAGGCAAGCATAACCCATCAAATAAGAAACAGCATACGGGGTCAACAACTAGCCCCAACCAAGGGAGTGGTTTCATTCCATCTTATTCTGAGTGTGGCAGGAAGCACAAAGGGGTTTGTTACAAAATATCTGGAGCCTGTTACAGGTGTGGCAAGGTGGGCCACATTGTTAAAGACTGCCCCTCTGCTCCGCAGGCCAGTAGTAAAGTTGCACCAAGCGCAGCAGCATTAACTGTAGCACCAAAGCCTAACCCCAAAGCTACCGGGAAAGAGCCTATGAGGTAGGGCAGAGTGTTCGCCCTAGTATAGGGAGACGTGCAAAATACTGAAACCGTTGTGTCAGGTATCCTCTCTATTTGTGCTCAAAATGCATATATACTGATTGATTCGGGGTCTACATACTCATATGTATCGCATGCTTTTTCACGGAAATTGAGTAGACCCTTAGAACCCATGAATTATCTGTTAACTATATCATCACCTATTGGGAGATCCATGACATGTGCATAAATGTATCCTGCTTGTGAGATTATTATTGGGGATATGCATTTGTTTATTGATTTACTGCCACTGAACATTGATCATTTTGATGTAATATTGGGGATGGACTGGTTACAAAAATATCATGCTACCATTGACTGTGTGACAAAGCAAGTTGTTTTCCGTCCACCTGGTTTACCCAAATTTGTATTTAATGGAAGTGAAGTAGTACCTCCCCCGTATTTGATTTCTTCTGTGAAAGCTGTTAAACTGATTAGAAATGGGTGTAAAAGATATCTGTGTTCTGTACTGACTGTATCTACTGATGATAATGTTAAAATTGATGTGAACTGTATTCCTATAGTCAGAGAATTCCCAGATGTATTTCCAGATGATCTGCCAGGGGATTTGATTAACAGGGAGATTGAATTCACCGTTGATGTGATTCTGGGAATGCAGCCAATATCTAAAGCTCCTTATCGAATGGCTCCAACTGAACTGAAGGAACTAAAAGTGCAACTGCAAGAACTGTTAGACAAGAAGTTTATCAGGCCTAGTACTTCACCGTGGGGCGCACCGGTTTTATTTGTAAAAAAGAAAGACGGCTCACTGAGACTATTTATTGATTACCGTGAATTGAACAAGGTAACTATGAAAAATAAATACCCATTGCCGCGTATTGATGACTTGTTTGATCAGTTATAGGGTGCTTAAGTGTTTTCCAAGATTGATCTCAGATCGGGGTACCATCAACTGAAAGTTAAACCAGAAGGCATTGATAAAACTGCTTTTAGAACGAGGTATGGACATTACGAATTTTTAGTTATGCCTTTTGGAGTTACCAATACACATGCAGCATTTATGGACCTCATGAATAGAATCTTTAAACCGTACCTTGATGACTTTATTGTGGTATTCATTGATGACATATTGATTTACTCCAAAAGTATAGAAGAACATGAACATCACCTGAGACTTGCCCTGCAGACCCTAAGAGAACAGAAACTGTATGCTAAACTGCCTAAATGTGAGTTTTGGCTTGATCATGTTATGTTTTTGGGGCATGGTGTTGGCAAAGATAAAATTTTTGTTGATCCGCAGAAAATTGAAGCTGTAGTGAACTGGCCTAGACCAACAAATGTGACAGAAGTCCGAAGCTTTTTGGGATTGGCTGGATATTACAGAAGATTTGTCAAAGATTTCTCTGAAATTGCCTTACCATTGACTCAACTGACACAGAAGAGGATATCATTTGACTGGACTGACCAAAGAGAATTAGCGTTCCAAGAGTTGAAAACTCGATTAGTGACTGCACCGGTTTTTACCTTACCTTCAGGTACGGATGGTTATACTGTATTTAGTGATGCTTCTCATAAGGGTTTGGGGTGAGTTTTAATGCAGAATGGGAGAGTTATTGCTTATGCTTCCCGACAACTGAGACCACATGAAAAGAACTACCCAACCCATGATCTGGAACTTGCTACGGTGGTATTTGCGTTGAAAATCTGGCGTCACTATCTATATGGGGCAATATGTGAAGTATATACCGACCACAAAAGCCTGAAATACTTCTTCACACAGAAAGAACTGAACATGAGACAACGGAGATGGTTAGAATTGATTAAAGACTATGACCTACAGATTTTGTACCATCTTGGAAAAGCCAACACTGTTGCCGATGCACTGAGCCGGAAATCGATTGAGAACTTAGCTTGTTTGCTCACCGGACAAAAAGAGTTGCTTTGTGACCTTGAAAAATCTGAAATTGAAGTTGTTTTGCGAGAACAAGGTAGAACAATAGCTACTATTTCTGCTCAACCGGCACTGATTGAAGAAATTAAAGAGAAACAACAACAGGATGACTTCTTGAGAAAGATCATCGAAGAAAGAGAATCTAAACCGAGACCGGGGTTCAAATTTGAGAACAATGTACTGAAATTTCAAGAAAGACTGTGTGTACTGAATGATTCTGAAGTGAAAAGAAGAGTTCTGCAAGAGGGCCACAATTCAAAATTCTCTATCCATCTGGGGAATACGAAAATGTACCAAAATTTGAAACAGAACTTTTGGTGGCCGGGAATGAAGAAAGAAATTGTCGATTTTGTGTCAAAATGTCTTCATTGCCAATAGGTCAAGGCGGAGTATCAGTGACCCGCAGGCTTATTACAACCCTTACCCATACCGGAGTGGAAATGGGAACATATCACGATGGATTTTATCGTCGGATTACCTCGCTCTAGAAAAGGTATGGATTCAATTTGGGTTATTGTTAATAGACTAACCAAATCTGCTCACTTCTTACCTGTCAAGACAATTTATAATGCGGATAAGTTGGCTGTAATTTATATTGATGAAATTGTTAGACTACATGGAGTGCCTGTATCCATTGTTTCTGACAGGGATTCGAAGTTTACATCAAGGTTTTGGCAAAGCCTACAGACTGCATTGGGTACTAAACTGAGGCTGAGTAGTGCCTATCATTCTTAGACAAATGGTCTGTTAGAAAGGACCATCCAAACTCTAGAGGATTTGCTGAGAATGTGTGTCCTTGATTTTTAGGGAAACTGGGAAAGCCATTTGTCATTGACTGAATTCGCCTACAACAACAGTTATCATTCAAGTATTGGTATGGCGCCTTTCGAGGCATTGTATGGCAGAAAATGTAGATCTCCGATTTGCTGGGCAGAAGTTGGAGATGGGCCTTTGCTTGGGCCCGAGATTGTATATGAAACAACTGAGCAAGTAAAACTGATACAACAAAGACTGAAAACTGCACAGAGCCGACAGAAAAGTTATGCAGACGTTAGAAGACGGGACAGAGAGTATGAAGTGGGAGATCACGTTTTTGTGAAAGTGACACCAATGAAAGGCCAGACTCGTTTTGGAGTCAAAGACAAGTTAGCGCCGAGATATGTCGGGCCGTATGCGATTATTGAGAAAATCAATCCGGTGGCGTATCAAGTTGCGCTTCCTCCTGAAATGGAGCATATGTACAACGTCTTCCACATTTCAATGTTGAGAGATTATCTCCGGGATCCTTTCCATGTGATTGAGCCTACTCGGGTAGTGTTGAGTGATGACTACACTTACGAGGAACGGCCTATACAGATTGTAAACAGACGGATTAAGAAACTGAGAAACAAAGAGATCCCGTTAGTGAAAGTTGACTGGCAAAATCATGGTGGCGTGTATGCCACTTGGGAAAGAGAAGATGACATGGCTAAGAGATATCTTGAATTGTTTCCACTGAGTCTTGTTTTCTTTCAGAATGAAGGTAACTCGAGTTTAGAGGACTAAACTCTTTTTAAGGAGGAGAAACTGTAACAACCCTCGTCACTGTTTACCGATTAATTACTGATTACCGTTAAATTAGAACTGATTATGATTGATAATTGAACTGATCGAAATACTGAAATGACTGGCTGAAATCTGAAAGACTGACTAATTGAGTATGTGTGAGTTAAATTGCATTCTATCTGTTTGCTTGCCAAATTATCTGTTCATGCCTTTGTGTTTAAATTGCTAATTGAAGGCCTTATCGGCGACCGAACTAGAAATTGATTAGCGTTTCCGGATCAGTAGAATTTATGTGATTTTATGGCATATTTATCTGAAATTTGATTTGGTATGATTAAATTAGATTAAAATAAGCTAATTCAAACAAGTTGTCTTATTTACGGAATTGCCATTTTGAGTGGGCCATTATCTAACATCTATAGGAGCGTTGTATACACTTAGACTAACATTTTCTTCAGCCATTTTGGAGCTCACCACCGAACTAGAGAGAGAGAGAAAGTGAGAGAGTTGAATTGTTCCTGTTGATTTGCTTGGAAATTGGAAGAATTGTTAGAGAATTGCCTATTCGAACTTCTAGTCTTGCATTGGAGGCCTAAGGTAGAGTAATTACCCTTTTGTTTTCTTGAAATTGAGCTTCTTCTTGCATGATTAATGGGCCTTTAGTGATCTAAGGCTTGAATTGGGTCAATAATGTTAATTTAGAGCTCAATTGTTGCATGCATGTACACATTGATAAGTTTTGAGGTTGTTATTCATGATTCCTCACATGCATGTCCATCTTTTGATCATACCCCATGATTTCAACTTGTTTTGAAAAGAATTTGGCTCATTTGAGCATGTCTTGAGGCTTGGAAGTGGCTTAAATTCATGCATGTTTGCATGTTCATCTTGTTCATGAATTTGGGTTGAAATTGAGTTTGAATTAAACACCCTTGGGCTTTGATTTACCGAATTGATCTTTGAAATATATAATGTCACGTGTTTACAAGTGTTTTCCAGGTTCTTAGCCCAAGAGGATCGAAAATTTTGCATTTAAACTTGATTTTGAGCTTAAGGTTCAAATCTGGGATTTCCAGATTTTGGACCTACGCTCGAGTGAGGAAGTCCATGCTCGAGCGTACACTCTGTGATCCTGCCTTCCGCTTGAGCGAGAAAAGTGACGCTTGAGCGTGAAATGCATGCATCCAGTACTTTGCATGAGTTCACAGTCCGCTCGAGCGAGGGAACCCACGCTCGAGCGAGGACTTGTGTCTCACGCTCGAGCGAGGGTCGAGCGTCCATCGAGCGTAAATTTTGAGCATCTAGTATTTTTGCTGTAGCACACAGTCCGCTCGAGCGACCGAACTCACGCTCGAGCAGAGCCCCTTTATCTGCATGTCCGCTCGAGCGTAGAAAGCCACGCTCGAGCGAGACCCCTGTTTTCTGAAAATTTTGTTAAGTGTTTAAAAGTACATCTTTGCATCCTCTTTCCATCCTAGGCATTCTTAGGGCATGTTTAAGACATCTTAATGAGGATATAGATGTAGAACCACACCAAGACAATTTAGGGATTAAGTTATTATCTTTCCCAATTGTGAAACTTAGTGTGTGTTCAATTTGTTAACTGTATAGAGTTGGCATTCCGAGAAGACGCTCTACTTTACTGTAGCCCAAAACTCTGTGAGTAACAATTGTGTAAAGATATGTTCAAAATGATTATCTTCTGAATACTTAACTGAACTATTTACTGAACTGATATTGTTTACTGAATGAATGTATGTCCTATATTCTGAACTGTACTGTGGCATCCTTAGCACCTCATCACATCTTTATCACATGTAGATCTCTGTCAATTCCCTCGTGGAACCACTACTGCTTACTATTTAATGGCCATCATTACTGTTCGGTCTTTAAGACCTACTGTTTACTGTTATGCTAATGGATGTACCATATATGACTGTTTACCGTACTGAACAACTGATATATTGATTTAATGAACTGTTTCCATTACTGTAAAGACATTCATTCTAAACCTCTTTACGCATTATGTTATTCATTGGGCTTTAACTCACTGCTCATATATATATATATATAGGTGTACAGGCACCGGACCAATGCTAGAAGCGTCGGGGTAAACTCCAGTTTTTTCAAGCCAACCACTGTGCCTCACTGCGAGGTTCCGAGCCTGCCAAGCTATGGCTTAGGGGTGTTTTTATTTCCCCGTCTGTCTCTGTACTGTTTTGTAATACTGTATAGATTGTACTGTATTGTTTAATGGGGATTAGGTCCCTGTTCTGAATGGTTGTAAATATTGTGCATAACTGTTCTGTACTGAATGTTTATATGTATGAAAAATCTTTTTGCATACAGACTGTCACAGCTCATTGGACATTGTTTATTTACTGTATTGGCTTCCGTCATGCCCCTGAACTCTGTTATACTGTCTTACTGTTATGCAGGCCTTCGATAATTTCGGATTACTGGCCGGTTACGGTGCTAAACCCATAGGGGCGGGTTTGGGTCGTGACACTAGGTAAGCCCCATAACTTCAATTTGAATTTGATTAGCCATTCAGGACTAAGCATAATTCTATTAATCCTACTCCACTTCTCATTTTCTTCTGCCGTACACCAGGTGTATTTCCTTCCAAGCAATGGTAAGTTAGTTAACTCATATTTGTCTATGAATTCATTAAGCTCTCTCATTCTTTTGTCCCTTCTAGAGCAGCCAATCATTTCTCCAATATTTCTTATCTCATTGAAATCTCCTCCCATACATCATAGATTAGAGAAGATACTCTTTAGCCTAACAAGACTTTCCCACAATATGTTTCTACTATACATTCAATAATACGCATTCAAAAGAATTAAGAAGTGTACTTGAAAGGAGAATGAATCTCTTATTGTTGCAGCAACCATATAACTTAAAGATCTCTAGGTTCCAAATGCACAGTAGGCCTCTAATAGATCTTTCTGAATTAACTGACATATAATCCATACTTCTCCTTGACCATAGGGATCTAACTTCAATCTTTAAAATTGAAGTTTTTTTGGTTTCTTGAAAAATGCTATTTCCATTTGCCTCTCCTTAATTAGTTTCCTCACTCTTTTTTTTTTTCCAACTTTTCCCAAGCCTCTGCTATTCCATGACAGTAGATTCATTAATAACAAAGGTTGAACACTAAAATTCACCTGGTTTGAATCTGTTTACTGCCTTCCATTCTCATCTCCCCCATTTCTTTCTTTGTCTTTGAGCTCTAATTTAACAATTTTGTCAAGTGTATCAGATTTCTTTCCTTTGAAGTTGAGCCCTAGAACTTTCCCCATCTACATTGTAGCTTGAGCTTCGTTTAGGACATATCTACCCCTTCTATCACCATTCTTAGATAAAGCTAAAAGTGATATAGCTGCAACAGCTGCTCTGAAAATGGCTCTTTTTAGAGGAAGCTTATTATAAGAGGCTTTTTTATGCTCATGGAGTCTGACATAGCTGGATATAATTTCAGACTGTGATAGGTCTTTAGACTTTCCTTTCTTGTTCCCTTTTAATTTGACTTTAGATTTAGGCCTACACTTCCTAAGTTGAGCCCCTTTATTATGGGATGCGTCTGAGTTTGACTTGTTTCTTATAGGCCCAAATGATCCACAACTGGCAGAGCCAGTAGCAACAATTTTATTAAGGATTATATGTGGTGGGCCATGCTCATGGAGAATATGGCCCAACTCAATCTCCAAATTTATGCCAAGCTTGCCCAACAGATATGCTGAGGCTCTTAATAAATCCAGGCGTGTACAGATGGCTTTCTAACCTCTGATTGTCATTATTGGCAACTTTTATGAGTTCAGCCACATTTTCCTTTATTGGGTTTGCCATGCATGCATCATCCTCAAAGCTACTCCGAATGCCATTTTTTATCTCTTCAATTACCTTATCCACCTCATCTTTACCACAGTGATGCTTTTCTTTTGATTCTTCAGCTGCCTTGTCTACATCATCAGAAGATGCCAGCTCAACTTCATCCATTTCTACTCTCTTTGCCAGTTCACCTTCATCTTCCCCAAGCCTTATAGGTTCTTCATGCTCTTCGATGGCTATCTCATGGATCTGCAATCTTCCTCAATATCAGACAATAAATTGTGATCACTCACGACATTAATTTGTTCTTCACAGACCAAAACTGAAACAATTATGCCCTTGCACTCCAGATTGATTTCTTTATTAATCCATTCTACGCATTTAGGCCAAATTTGACACCTACTAAATAATACAAAAAGTCAAAAAGTTACTATCCTATTTAAGTCACATCATCTTATTTAAATCACATCACCTCTCTAACACATCACATCAAACCCAATCCAAACCCAATCTATATAAGCCAATAAGTCAAAAAGTACACTTTTTTAGAACATCCCAAACCAACCCTTAGTTGCAATTCTAACTCTACCATAGCTGAATGATACTGGTTGGCAAATATTTTCATCAATATTAAGGACATTTCCCCAAATTCCTCTTAATTTGGTGAACATATCTTTGTTCCAGAGATTTTGTGGGATGCCAAAACACCTCAATCATAAGCATCTCTCCTGTTCTAAGTGCATGTCTGGATTCTACTCTGTAACAAATTCACACCACTTTTTCAGCCATTCATTTACTAATCTGAAATTTGATTTTATCTCCTCTTTGGACTTGAATGTTAGGATTGCATCCCTCCCTCCTCCATTTCTAACAAGAGTATGGCCCAACCCTTTTATCTTTTAGTACTTTCTTAATGATGGACAAAGTGTACTCAATTTTGAGTCTTACTAGTACACTTTCATACAACCACCCATAGCCATCTTCATACACTTTAATGGTAATGCAAGTTTTACCTTGTGTTATACCTACACTTGTTTTTAGTGCATCAGCAAAGGATTTATTGATGTAATCTCCTCCATTACGTTGGACGTGGGCTGCTCTATCTCTTCCTTTATCTAAAGGAACTCTTCTGGTGGGGTTGGATTGAGGTTTGCTTCTGTTTTGTTCTCTGTCATACTCAGCATATTTGACTTTGATTGCCTTATCCTCCACTCATAACCCATTTTCTTTCTGAACTACTATGCTTGCTGCAACCAAGCAATCGAATCTCACAAATCCAAACCTTGTGGTTGTTACTTTCCTCTCTTTTGTGGGATAAAGACATCCTTGACTATTCCAAACTTAGTGAAAAGTTTTAACAGACATTTAGGTTCCAATGAGTGTGGTATATTGTCGACGAACACGAACACAGTAAGCTTTGGTACTCGCCTCTCTTTATTGATGTTTATATTTTTATTATGTATATTTGATTTTCATCAACAAATTTTCTTTTGTTGATCAAAAAAAAAAAATTATCCACGAACACAGTAAACCAGCCCTTTGTTGAACTTTTGCTCTAAGCTCCTCTACCTTGCCTCTGCTTCACCACAGGAATCCACCCTCCTTGCTCCTCTACCATTTTTTCTAATAACATGTTGTGTTTGTGGTTCAGATTTATTTTACATATGAATCTCACACTACACAAATTTAATTTTCACTACATTGCTCTTCTCCGTATATTTCTCACTGGACACTCTTTATCATGATGGAATGTTTAATCTATTTCTGTTTTTTTTTTTTTTTTTTTTTTGAATCAATAAAAAAAACTTTATTGATGAAATCAACACATACCTACATATAGAAGTAATGGTAAAAAAATATGCACATGATTATCATAAATAGAAATAATACAGAGATGAAATAACTTAAATTGATATGAGATGCAAAGTAAAAAAATATATAAATTGTTTAATTTGACTAAGTATATATAGTTATTGACATAGAATGATGGTTTGCTTAGTTTGGTACTTATGCTACTTTGGAAACTCTACACATGAAATATGGAAATGCTATGCACCCAAAAAATGGGATATATAGTTTAGATATAAAATTGATGTGATGAGAACCACACTAAGGCCTCATTTGGGAACAGACTATTTTAGTAATTTTTTAATTTTTTATGAAAATATGTACAAAAAAGTAGACAGAGTGATGTGATAATTTATAGTAATTTTTTAACTTTTTGGCTAAAACTAAAGATTGCCAAACGAGGCTTAAGAACGAATCTAGTTCATGTTTGGGAATTTTCTAAAATTTAAATGGGTTAATTTTGGATTTTTCAAAAACTTTCCTCGTTTGCATTAAGAAAACTTGAAATAAACTTCAAGAACTTATCCCACATTGAAAAGGAGGAAAACAAAAAAACAAAAAACAAAAAAACATTAAGTACTTTATAAAGAGTTTCACATAATATTTCTTTCACTATTAAATTGGGGAGAAAGATGTCTTGAAACGAACAATTTTTTTGTATTCACAATATAGGTGTTTTCTAACATTTCATAGCTTTTATTTATTTTCTATGTACTTCCTCAGTGATTATATTTCATTTTGGTTCAATTGGCCAAAATTCATGCATCTTTTTAAAAGGTATAAATTCTCATAATCTTTTTTTTTTTTTTTTAAGGGAGATTTATTAGAAAATCCTTTTTCAAGTGTTTGTATCTCAATTAGTCCATAAAATATTCTTATATTCCAATAAGTCCTATTATTTGAACATTTGATCTACTAAATTATAATTCTCATATTTAAGATATTTTATCGACATTTCTACCTTTACAAATATTTTTTGAACGGTTAGCAATTTGATAATGTGAACATTCATATTTTATAATGTGAATATTCATATTGACATGTGAATGTTCACATTGATAGTGTGAACATTCACATTGACAATATGAATATTCACATTGACATATCAACAGCCACATTGATGGTGTGAACATTCACATTGACGGTGTAAACATTCACATTATGGAACATTCGTATTGTAAATATGAATATTATTAGGGGCATTTTGGTAACTATGTGACCCATAGGACTTATTGGAAAATAAGAAAATAATGTGAACTAAATGGAACATAAGTAGGTAAAAAATGATTTTTGAAAAAGTGTTCCTTTTTTTAATTCAAAAAATTACAATCTAGTTTGACAAAAAATAAATATCAAAAACATTATTTTTGAATCCCCCCCCCCCCCCCCCCCCCCCCCCAAAAAAAAAGGTGAGAATTGTATGAAAATAGTGATTTTTTTTTTTTTTCACCAAACTAGTTTTAAAAAAAATTCAATAATAGATTTTGAAAACTTTCACCAAACAATCTTGTCAATCTAGGTTTAGCCTTGAGAAATCTTGGTTACTGATTTTGCATGCATTAGAACTTGCAACCAAAAATATAATGAAAGTTAGTTTCCTTATTAACCTAAGCTTGATAAAAATCAGAGAGCTTTTTCTTTCATCAAGAAAATTGAAAATACTAGTCTAATTAGCCAAAACTTTTGCATCTCATTATTAGGAGGTCAGTAATTTGAACTTCTCTACTTGCGTGTGGGACTTATTCCCCATGTGTTAACTTCGAATTTCTCTCCCATTTAAGAAGTTTCTTTGTAAAGTTGCATTTGATTTTCATTATAATTGTAATTCATTGAGTTTTATTATAATATCTTAGATGAATCAACTAAAAAAAATGAAAATATGTTGATGTAAAACAATTTAGTACAAAGAAAGTACATTATATATACATAATACATCAATGAACTACCAGGAAAAATGTATCATTGTAATAAAATAAAATATTTAAAAAAATCCCAACTAGGTTAGAAATAATACCTTATATTTGAAGTGGGATTTTTGTTTCGATTTTCTCTGTCACAAACCCTTTTCTCACTACATAACTTGTCAAAATAATTTATTTCCATGGAAAATATTGAGTTTTGGAAATATGGCCTAAGCAAATTGAAGGAAAACTGCTAGAATGATGTAAGCATTGCTTGTGCAAAGAACCACAATAGGGCATTAGATAACTAAATTATAAAAATTATTAGATATTTGGGAGTATCACATAGTTAATAATCTTAGCAAATGAAAAATCGGAACATACAATAAACAAATTATTTTTTGTCTTTTAATACATAATAAAAGTGAGTCAACATGTTCCACCTGTAAAGTTATTAATTTGAAACACTATATATAAATAACTCTAAGGAAAATGTTTTGTGGCAC
Source organism: Camellia lanceoleosa (assembly GCA_025200525.1). Lineage (NCBI taxonomy): Eukaryota > Viridiplantae > Streptophyta > Magnoliopsida > Ericales > Theaceae > Camellia > Camellia lanceoleosa. The sequence continues at coordinate 102,495,601 of CM045759.1, forward strand.
TAAATTGAAGGGCACTAATGCCCCTAATTTCCATTTTAGGTAACTGTTTTTTTTTTTTTTTTTTTTTTCCCTTATATGAAAATTAGGGGCATTAGTGCCCCCAATTTAGTGCCACAAACCAAAACCCTAACTCTAAATAGCAAACTAGAACTGCTAAATAATTACCTAGTTGCCAATTCTTGTCACCATTAACCATAAAATTGCTTAGCTTATCTGTGTGCTAAATCCTTGTTTTGGTACTCAAAGAGCATGTTTGATTGGGTGGATTAGAACATGAGATTAAGATTATTAATCCGTGGGCCCAATTATCCTATGTTTGTTCTAACATTTTGGTTTAAGATTATTAATCCAATGGATAATTAATCCAACAAATTTGTAAGATTATTAGTAATGGGGTAGGGGTGGGATTATTAATCCAATGAATATTAATCCTATTGGATAGTGAATACCACACTAATTTAATAGGATTATTAATACTTCACTATTTATCTTGTGAATCAAACATGACCAAAGTGAAAAGAAACTTGGAGAAATAACTGTACCGTGATACAATAAAAAAATTTACAAAAATCATAAAAAAGTATAGTATTTTAATTATTAAAATATATAAAGTTTAACACTAATTTGTAATTTATTTTTTCTGAATCCACTGATAAGTAATTCCCAAGAAACTTCAAACAAAAAAATATATTTATTAATTAATTGCCTTCCAGTTTTCCACAGGTTGGTGTTGAAGCAACGAACATGATTTGTATACAAAAAGGTTATACAATAAATATTTTTAAAATGATATGTAAATAATATTTTTAAAATTATGAATATTGTGGTTGGTGTCTTGATTGGAAATGAAAAGTCTACAAGAGGATATATTATTCTATAAAAAAGTTCTCTATATATATTTTATCGGAAAAAGAATAAATTTATTGATGAAAGTAGTAGCAGCATAACAAATTTATATCTATCAATAAGAAAGGTAAGGACAAAACATTCTATTTGTATATCACTAGCAGTGGTGCGTTTGTAATTTTATATTTAAATTTTTTTGATAATCTAATAAATAAAAGATGAGTTGAATTTGTTAACTGCTAGTAGTTATTTTGTAAGGCAAATAACAATAAGAATAATTTTTTTTAAAAAAAAAAATTACAAAGTTTCAAAACCTTCTGAAATGTGTACTTTTTTATATAAGAAAAAAATCGAAACTCTTAAAAAAATCTCTCCTAATTTTATCTGATATTATAGTAAAGTGTTAATTTTTTTTATTTATTACAAACTCAATAATGTAAAATCTCTAAATTCCTTACTATATTATTGTGTGTAGATTATGGATTTTAAATTATAAATCCATACCATTCCTCTTTTATATAATAGTATAGATTACATTAAAAGTAAACATATTGTTAGGTAAACCACATCAAGTTCCTTATAAAATATCTGCAGCAACTTATTATGGCTACTTTTTTATATGTTGAAGTGGAGGAAAGTGGATTGTGTGGTAGGCAACCACTTTCTTACCACTATCTTTCCATCCCATTGGGCCTTAATTTCTCTGATGTCTCCTTTGTGAATTTTGCAAAAGAATAATATTATATACATCAATTAATATATTAATTAAAATATTAATTGATAATATGATATAATTTAAGAAATTTTTAATATTTATAATTTATATAATAAATAAGATTAATAATAATATCATAATTAATATTAATATACTAATTAATACATTAAGGCTTTGTTTGGAAAGCCATGGTTTGGGCTTTTTTGGCTATTTTAGCCAAAAAAAACAAAATAGGCTATTTTAGCCATAACAAACAAAACATCACATCCAACTCATAATCATTACATTCTTCTCTTACAAAAAAAACTCAAAAAAGCCAAAAAATCAAAAAGTTTTTCTCAAATTAAGTTTTTAAACCCAGACTAAAATAGCCAAAAAAATTCAAAAATTAAAAAATCAACCCACTTCTCAAACGGAGGCTAATTAATATATATAGCACTACTGTTTTACAAAAGGCTTCTTATGGCATTTATAAGCAAACTCATGGTCCCAATGTATGAGACCTAATAATTGTCCTCTGGCTTTAAGGGACTTTGCTCATAATGGCATTTGTCGTTTTGGACACCCTATTGCCATTGGAAGAAGAAAACTCTCTAAACTTATGTTTGAATTACATTGTTGTTGAATTTATTTCTTAATAATTTTAATTTTAGAAACAATTGATTATTTAACTTAGATATAAGAACTTTCTATTTGAAGAAGAGATTAAGTCTTGTTACTTTTATTATCTCTATCATTGTCTCTTCACCTATTATGCCTCCATATGTTTAGGTCATGTATATCGTTTGCAATACAAAAATGCTAGTATTATTAATTTTTATTTTTGAAAAGAATTGTATATATAATATAGATTTAAAGTTAGCGAGATGTGAATAACATTTATTAAATTTAATTTTTTTAAATATATAATATTGTCGTTTGTCCTAAAAAAATAGAATTAATGGATGGTTCATCTTAAAGAGATGTGGATTACATGTCAATCTCCATTATCGAGGTTGACGAAAACTAAAAGTACATGGACCAAATTGAATTTTTTGATATAATACAAAGATTAAAATGAGATTTTAGTAAAAGTGTAGGGATATTAATGAGGTACGAAAAATATCATGTATAATGATCGCATGACAAGTTTCATTAACTTTATCAATATTAGATGGATGGAATGGTGATGACATTGCAATTTGATTCAAAGTATAAGAAATTGATTATCATTATTGGAGTGGCTAAAGTAAAATTTTGATAAAAATATAAGAATATTAAGTGTAATTAACCCATCTTATTCTAGTGACCACTTTGTTCCCTCATTGATCAACCAACTAAAGCATGATTCTGTTGTAGATATAGTTATCAATCTGACAAACAGGGCTCTATCATAATTCCATATGCAATAATTGTTTATATTGATGAGTCCAGGTGTTAGAAATTCAGGTTGTATTGCTTTGCTTCCTCTTTTGAAGCAATAGGTTTAGGAACAAAGAAATCAAATGTAGAAGTGGTCTCAGAAATAAATAATGTAATTTTATGTTTAGTTTTTGTATTTTAGCATTATTGCTTTTGAAGGAGTCTTTTGCATAGTTGTTGTGTGGGGAGATTTCCATCTGTTAGTACGGCCGAGCAAGGACAACGCCCGGCGTTACAGACTACGCGACGCCGAGCTAATTGGGCTAGCGACGGCCGAGCAATCTGCCTTGTCCGGTCGACCAGGTCAACCAGCAACCTCTTGGGGCCGAACTGAGGTCGACTAGGTCGGCGAAGTTCACAGCAGAGATGCAACCGAGCTGAAGGAATGACCGGGTTACCCCGAGGATGCGGCATGGCGTGCATACCACTGACCGCCCAGCCATGACGGAGCGGCTGCACCTGACCGAGATTGGAGATGGAACGGTTGGAGGCTGGCATGCCTCGCAACCGGTCAATCACAATCAACCGGTCTAGGATAGCTCGGCTTTTGCAGTTGAACTCTCGCTCGGATCCAAGTTACAAGCCGGCGGAATGTAGCACGGTTGGGTGATGACAGTTTTCCACTAAGTGTTTGGCCGGTCATGGTACCTCGGTTAAGGGTGCCACATGGGCCAATGGTGTGAAGGAGAGGACGTCAGCTCCACGAACGCCTCAATACCGTTAGCGATTCGCATGTGTCGAGGAGGACAAAACCTTTACACGTGTAAAGGCGGTGAGAGGCGAAGACCGCCACTGTCGAGGAAGGACAGAGGTAGTGCGCAAGATAATCTCAAGAATGCCAGCACTTAGATATAGAGAAGGGAGGGCGAACGCTTCGTATGAAAATTCTCTCTCACAAGCTCTCTCTCGATCATCATCTTCTTGCTCACCGAATCGACCGAGCGTCGGAGGGTTTTTCCGGCACACCACCGCCGGGCAGCTCACCGTCCTTGTTTTGCAGAGTCAGACGCCGTTAGAAGAAGCTCGACGTTCAAGGCGTACGGAGCGACGTGGATATTTCGCCCCCGTACAATTGGCGCCGTCTGTGGGAACTCTTTGATCAACCCTTGTTCTTCGAGCTTTTTCAGCCGTTTCCATGGCCAACAATGAAGAGATTCCGCTGTCCGTCGTCGATGGTGCAACACCGGAGTTTGTCCGTAGGAGAGACGGCCCCCCCAATGTCCAAGCCATGGCGGGCCTGGAAACTTCTTCGCGAGGAGCGCGCGACAAGCGTGGGAGGAGTTCAGATCGTTCGCGGAGTCCAGAGGGCCGCCGTCGCCGGGGGGAATCCCGTGAGGAGCGTCTGGAGCACAAACTCAAAGATCAAGAAGCCCTCATTCAGAGGATGGCGGCGGAGATGGAGCTCCTGAAGCGTCAAGTGAGGAAGGTGTTCTTTGGAGAGGGCAACCTCGGTGAGCGCACCCTCCTCGCTCTAGCTGGCCACGAGGAGAACCCATTCAATCTCAATCACCAGGAACTATGGGGTTGGAGATTCTGACCAGCGAGAAGACAGGTCTATCACGCTGACAAGATTTATCGACCCTCGCGCCACATCGACGACGCGATACTCGGCCTCTTCCTGTTCGAGGATCTCGAGGCGTGTTGGAGGAGAGAGCGCCGTCGAGAAGCTTCCGGAGGGTGCCGGCGCAGAGAAGATTGAGTGTTCCATCACTGCGGTGAAGAGGTGGCGATGCCAGCACCCAAGGTGATAGCCAATGCACTGGTGGACAAGGAGCTGGCGAGACTTTCAGCCACTCCATTGTCACCTGAGATCGAGAGTACCCCACTCCCTGCCGGATTCCACCAGCCAAAGTTCACTCTGTATGACGGCAAGACTGATCCGTACATGCACGTGAGCCATTACCGGCAAGTAATGGCTGGCCACCGACGGAACGACGCCTTGGTGTGGCTCATGTTCCCAAAGAAGCTTGGGAGAGTTGGGCTGAAATGGTTCGAAGGCTCCTGAGGGAGTATTGAGGGTGGCGGCGTGGCGGAAGCCTCGTCACCGATTCAAGACGAACACACGAACGCCAAGGAGGTAGACCATCTCTTAGGCATCAAGATGGAGTCGGGAAGCTCATCAAGGCATACAATGCAAAGTATTGGGAGACCTACAACGAAATTCTCGATTGCTCGACCAATCTGCCATCACCCAATAGCGAGGTCTCCCAGTCGGACATAGGCTGCGAGACTCACTTACCATGCATCGGCCGACCACCATGGAATCCTTGATGCAGCGGATCAACGAACACATCCGCGTAGAAGAGGATGCCGCCTCAATGACCGTGAAGGATAACCCGGTCGTGGGGGATAGACGAGTAGCGGGGAAGGTTCATTCGGTCGGGCAGGAGGGAAACGCCTAATGACCGATCAAAGATCGCCGAGAGACCGGCCAAAATAATGGAAACAAAGGCCGCGGAAGCGACCGGGCCGATGCACCCCGCGACGCAGCAGAAGATGCTAAGAGAAAATTGAAGGCACGAACAGGGATCACTACGGTCTTCAAAATCCCCATCTACCGCATTCTAAGCGAGATCCGTGGAGAGCCCTTTGTCCGTTGGCGACCAAGTTGGGAGTCGCAGCTGGCTTTAACCCCAAGTACCGCTGCACCTTCCATGAAGAACGAGGGCACCGAACGAGGATTGTTTGCCGCTCAAACAACATCTGGAGGAGTTGGTGGCGGGACATCTCGACCAAGATATTGATGGGAGTCAAGGTCGCCAACCGGTCAAACCGAACCAAACGGAATGGCCGCCTTAGAGGCCCCCCCGCAAGGAGTGATCAATGTCATCCATGGCATCATCGAACCGGCCAGAGTCTGCGAGCTAAGGGGGATGATCAAAAAGGCTGAACACATGAGGGAAGTGCTCTCTGTTCAACCTGCTGTGAAGAAGGGGAAGACCGAAGAGAAAGACATCCTCACATTTTCGACGAAAGATTTAGAAAGGATCCAGATGCCGCACAACGATGCCCTAGTGGTGACCCTGCGCGTCAAAGACTTTGAAATCAGAAGAATTCTAATCGACCAGGGAAGTTCGGTCGAAATCATGTATTATGACGCATTCAAGCAGATGAAGTTGGAAGACAAAGACTTAGCACCAGCAACGTCCCCTTTGGTCGGCTTCAATTCACAGCCGGAGTGGCCGATTGGGAAGATCATTCTACCGGTCAAAGCGGGGTCAGTTGTAAAGCAAGTGGAGTTCTGGGTGCTCAAGGTTCCGTCAACTTACAACCTAATTTTGGGCCGGGGTTGGTTGCACGCCATGCAAGCGGTCGCTTCAACCTTCCACCAAGTCATGCGTTTTCCAGCATCAAATGGGCAAATAGAAGAAGTTTGGGGAGACCAAGTAATGGCGAAACAGTGCTTCGTTGCGGTAAATGGCAGCCGAGCAGCCAAAGGGTTTGTCCAGATGATCGAGGGGTCCGAGGGCAAGGAGGTCCTTGAAGATGTTGGAAGGAATGCCGAGGAAAAATCAGTTGAAGATCTGGTAGAAGTGCGCATCGATGAGAATGATCCAACTAAGTTCTTCCTTTTGGGGTCATCATTGTCCAATGCCGAGCGGTCAGAATATGTCAACTTCTTGGTCTCTAACTTGGAGGCTTTTGCGTGGACGCCTTACGATATGCCTGGCGTCGACCCAAATTTCATTTGCCACCAGTTGAATGTCTTCCCTGATGCACGGCCGGTTATTCAAAGGACACGCCGCTCTGCCTTGCACCATCCGGTGGTGGCGGAAGAGGTAAAGAACTTTGGAAGTGGAGCGATAGAAGAAGTGCACTACCGTTGGATTTCTAATACGGTGGTGGTTCCAAAGAAAAATGGGAAATGGCGAGTCTGCGTGGATTACAAAATCACAACCGCAAGATGCCCAAAAGATAGCTTCCTCTCCTCGAATCGACGGTTGGTGGACTTAACCGCCGCCATCGAGGTTTAGCTTCTGGATGCATATCGGCTATCATCGATTGCCATGTACAAGCGGACAGGGAGATAACGTCTTTACCACCCCAGGCTTATATCGCTACAAGGTCATGCCGTCGGATCAAGAACGCCGGGCAACCTTCCAAATGGATGGTGACGAAAATGTTCGCTTCCTCTCTTGGCGCACTATGGAAGCCTACATAGACGATATGGTGATAAAGAGTAAAGAGAAGCCTCAACATCTTGCCGACCTAGCGAGATGTTCGCCATACTCAAGCATCACAAGCTACCGAACGCCCAATGCGCCTTTGGAGTTGGCCTCGGAAGTTCTGGGTTTTCGTCACAAACCGGGAATTGAGGCCGACCCATCGCAAATTAAAGCCATACAAGAATTGGGCGCCCTAACTCCACGAAAAGGCGTGCAACATCTTTAGCCGGATGGCGGCCGTTGAATAGATTCATCACCGGTCTTCGGATCGTTGAGCCCTTCTTCAAGACCTTGAAGTCCAAATTCTTCGGGATGATGAGTGCGACCGTGCGCTGGCCGACTTGAAGGTTTACCTTTCCACGGCGCCTATTCTGGTCACTCCTGGCCCGGGCGAAGAGTTGCTCCTTTATTTGGTCATTGTTTACACGCAGCGGTGGCGCGTGTTGGTTCGTCTTTGAAGGCATCCAAAGACCTACCAATCTTCTATGTAAGCAAGACTCGCTCCCGGTAAACGAGGTACCTCCCTTAGAAGTTGGCGTTGGCCCTGATGATGGCATCAAGAAAGCTAGCACATTACTTCCATGCCCATTCAATAGTTGTATTGACCGAATTTCCACTCAAGGTGCTTTTTGAGAAGCGAGACTTCACAGGAGAATCCTAAAGTGGGCCGTGGAATTGGGGCAGTATGACATCAAGTTCAGACCGCGATAAAGGCACAAGCACTTGCAGACTTTGTGGCGGAATTTGCCCCGGGAACACACCCTGTTTGCCCGGTTGATTTGGTCGATGCGGATTTATCACGACCCATGGTTTTGGCAACAAGTGTTAGCTCGCTCCAGGAAGCAGAGCAAAACACAACCGGTCAATCTAAGGTTGAAAGCTCGATGGGAGGTGAGAACAACCATGATAAGGAAAGAGACCAGACTGAACCGACCAGGGACTTTGATTTGAGAGGTTCACAGAATCCCTCCGATTGTTGGAAGTTGTTCATTGGCGAAATGTGGAAACTCTTCGTTGACGGAGCCTCTAACAGACATGGGGCCGGGCTAGGAGTCGTGCTAACTTCACCAGATGGACTCATCATAGAGCAAGCAATTACGCTCGGCTTCCCAGCTTCCAACAACGAAGCGGAGTATGAGGCTCTCCTCGCCGGGCTGAGAAGCGCATTGAGAATGAAGGTCACAGCTCTTATGGTGTTCAGCGATTCCAAGCTAGTGGTCAATCAAGTCTCAGGGGAGTATGAGGCCAAGGATGACAGAATGGCCAAGTATCAAGCGTTGGTCCGAGAAGAGATCAAGAAGTTCTCTGCGATCAGAGTCGAACAGATCAACCGCGAAGGAAACAAAGACGGTGATGAATGGTCGGTCTCGCTTCCACTCGATAACCTTTCCCAATCCCTTGATGATTGAATTCTTCATGCCAAGCATCGAGGAAGTAGAGGCGGTGAGGTACTCAGACCGACTTGGGACCCTCTGGATGGACCCCATCATCGCCTTTTTGAAAGATCGAAATTTGCCAGAAGAAAAGAAGGCCCACAAGATCCGAGCAAAGTCGAGGCGGTTTTCACCTTCCGCCTTTGTACAAAAAAATCTTTCACGGGCCATATTTGAAGTGTGTCCACCCCTCTAAGGTGGAAGCCTTCCTCTATGAAATTCATGAGGGCATTTATGCGACCATCTGACGAGATCTCTAGCATACCGGGCAAACTCGGAGGGCTATTGGTGGCCAAGCATGCAAAGGTGACGCCAGTGAAATATGTTCGCAGTGTGAGAAATGTCGAATTTGCTCACCAGATCCACCACCGAGAGAGCCGCTCTCTCTCACAAGTCCTTGGCCGTCGCTTTGGGGATTGGATATTGTTGGACCGCTCCCGGTTGCAACGCAATCGCAAGTTTTTCATCGCCGCCGACTATTTCACCAAGTGGGTGGAGGCCACTAGCAACTATCAAGGAGAAGGATGTGAAGAAATTTGTGCGGAAGAATGTGATCACTCGCTTTGGCATTCCGAGCCTTAATCTCGCACAATGGTACTCAATTCGATGGGAAACTTTTTCGCGGGTTTTGCGAAGAGTTGAAGATTGAGTTCTACAATTCGGACGCCTATCCCCAATCAAATGGTCAAGCCGAGGCCTCCAACAAGACCATCTGGATGGATTGAAGAAGCGGCTGAGAAAGCTAAGGGTAAATGGGTTGAAGAGCTCCTAACGTGTTATGGGCATACCGCACTACACCGAGGAGATCGAAGGGAAACACCTTTTCGCCTTAGCCTATGGCATGGAGGTCGTTATCCCATCGAAATTGGCATGCCGACCATCCGCCAGAGAGTTTCGGCTGAATCGAACAATGAAGTTGTGGCATTAGAATTAGACCTTCTTTGAAGAAAGAAGAGAGCGTCGCTAATTCACTGGCGCTTATCGCCAGAACTCTCCAAAAAATACAACAAGGCAATGAACCCTGGTTGTTCAAAATTGGGGATTGGGTCTGAGGAAGGTGCTTGGCAACACGGTGATCCTCGGTGAAGGAAAGCTTGGCAAATTGGGAAGGACCATACAAGGTGGTTGGCCTAGCGGGCAAGGGCATACCATCTGGAAGATTTGACGGCAAGCGTCCCCCGACCTTGGAACGCAGCCCAACCTTAAGGTCTTTTACTTTTAAGATGTAATTTGCTTTCGTTTAGCTATTTGCTCTTGTTTAGCTTTCTTAGACCTTTGGCACTACATGTAAAAAGACGATTGCCTTTGCAAAATTTATGTAATGAAAGCTAGTCGTATTGTTGTTGCGGTGTTACATTGTTGCTTTTTTCTTTGTATTACTTCCTGTATGGCATCAAGACGGTCGTAAGATATGCCAGGCAAAATTGACCCAAGCAAAGCCAGTATTCCTCGGAATGGGAGCAGATCAAGACAAACACTTGCGCATGGAACAATGCGCATTCGAGCCGAAATGGTTTTGCTCGCCGGTGGGAGTGTTGGTGGCATAACCAACTGGTCAAGCATTGGCGAATTGCCAATGCACGAGAATGATTTTTTTCGGCCCATCTAGCACATTGGTGAATTGACCAATGTAGTAGCCGAGCGGACTTTGCTCGGCCACTTAGCATATTGGCGAATTGCCCAACATGGTAAACGCGCTGATTTTGCTCGGTGGGAATGGCAATGTTGGTGTCTTTTCCAGCAATTGCCAGGCCGAGCTGAATTTGCTCGGCCGAAAAGAAGTGCTAGCAAAATGAACAAACTACAAATGACGTGCAAGTTTTTGCTCGGCCCGATAGGTCTAGCTTGAAAGACCGAGCGGATTTTGCTCGGCCGGTTCCTAAATGTCTACCTGAAACCGAAAGGAATTGCAGGGTTACTTGAAGACATGTTGTTTGCACGGTTCAGCCGATCAAGAAGTTGAAAACAAAGTTTGGAACAAGACATTCAAACATGAAGAAATAGAACAAAATCAAGAGATGTACGAGCAAAAAGATTGTAATTTCATTGATAAAGGAAAGTCATTACATAAGGAGGGGGCATTGCCCGGTTACATAGCAAAAAAGGAAAAGTAAAAAGGTACAAAGAAAGCAAAATCATCAATCCAAATCGAGGCTCTGCTCGGCTCCCTCCACCGTTGGCTCGTATTTGGGAAAAGTCTGCCGGCAGATTTCTTGCCTCTTCGTCGAGCCCTCCGCCGAGACGACATCCCGATCGATCACTTCATCTTCGCATTTTGGGATGCTTCAGGTGGAGTTTGCTCGGCTGCTTTCTCGGCGGGGGCCTCTTCCCCAGCCTCCTTCCGTGCCTCGGCAAGAAGACGATTCTGCTCGGCTTTGGGAGTAGGGCGGCATGTGAAGCAGGATATAGGCGGGTTGATGAACATTTCAGAATCCTGGCCAAGGCCGACTTTTTCCACGGCAGCTTTCCAGCCGCACTGGAAAAAGATGTGCTTGGTAGCTCGGACCTGGCGCTCATAGGTCCTTTCCCCCTGCTTAAATCCGCGGTCCTCCGCCTCGTCCACCGCTTTGTCCATGGCGTCCTTGTTGGCGTCCTCACTTTCGGCTTCGAAGTCTGAGAAACTTCGCCTTCTTCTCGCTTCTTCTTCTCTTCGTTGGCGATCGAGTATCTGGAAGCGGCTCGTCGCGCCGCCTTGGACAACCATCTGCCGGCCTTTAACCTTTCTACCTCGGCCTTGAACACCTTGTTTTCGGTGATGGCGTCCACGAAGGCTTTGGCGAAGAGAAGCCATTCGCCGCGGCGAGTAGTTCTTCTGCTCGCAAAATAGAACCGATTATCAATATCTCAAAGCCCAGAGAAAACCGAGAAAGTTCGAGAAAAAAGCTGAATTTACTCGCGATGGATTCCGCCACGGCGAAGGACCTTCAGTCGGTCACTCATCATACTTCTTCATGTCACCGGCAAGATCAATCCTCGTCGAGGTTGAAACCGAGGGAGATATCCTTGTCTCGGCGATGCAGGCGCTGAGATCGCCGCCTTTTTGTAGGTGAACTCGGCGCCTGCAGAGGCGGCGAGGGCCTTGCCTTTGGTTTCTTGGGCAAGTTGTTGCTCGGTCGTTCGCCGAGCTTCGGAGACGCCATTTCGGTGGAGTCCTCATCCACAAGGCTCGACCGGCCTCCTCCTCTCGCTTCTTCTTGGGCGGCTAAGCGGTCTTTCGCTGTAGCGAGCACCGCCTTCTGTTTGTCCTATTGAGTTGAAGATCCTCCTCGGTTATACGGCGTTGGGGACTCGCCTTCCTCCCGGTGATCATTGACTTAATGGCTCGATTTTGGCCATTTCTTGCGCGGCGGTGGTTGGGACGAGTCTGACCGGCGGCAAATTTGGATCTGGCTCGGGTGTTGGCTCGCGCAGGAAATCGGTGACCCTGCCTCTGCGCGGTGCTTGATAATTATACGATTGTTCGAAGCCGAGCAACTGGTGATTCCTCTCCTCGGTATGCGCAGAACACTCGGATTGCTTCTTGGTTTGGTCGGTTGTAGCGCATGCCAAATTCCTACCGCAAAAGAGTCAAGTCTTAGACCGGTGCAATAAAGAGCAATTAGAGAAGAAAGAAATTGTACGGTCGGGCTCCTTACCGCTTCTAAAATTTTTCCTAATCACTTGCCGGTATGGGTGCCTCTAGGTCTTCAGTGGACCGGACACCCACAAAAAGTCATCGTCGTTGGACTCTTTTGTCCGGTTGCCCTCGATGAGTTTTGGTCGGCCCTTCTTCACTTTAAGGTAGTAGCAAAACCCACCCTTATTGGAACTGAGGCTGTACTGGTGAAAAATTTCCGCGAGGCCGAGATCGAGACCGTGCCGTCTGTTCAGCTCGGCGACGCCATTTATTATCTTATATGTGTTGTTGGAAACCTGGGTGGGGCAAAGCCCTGTCTGCCTCAAAAATTCGCAGATCAGGGGTTGGACCGGGAAACGAAGTCCGCCCTCTATTATTGACACCACGGTAAAGGGGCACCGATCTAAATCGCCCATGGAGTTTCTCCTTCTTCGAGCTCTAAGACTACGTCTTCGGGATGTTGTATGCTTCTCGACTCGCTATTGCCCCGGGCGAGCTAACCCTAAACCGGTATTTTCCCATTATCTTGGCTATGTGCACTTTACGGTATCTCGGTCATAAATGTTGGTATGATTGCTCGGTCTTTGAGCTCTGCATGACGAAAAAAAAAGGGGCAAGGGTTAGCACGGCATATATTGCGCGGCTTGCATGGGAAATAGCTCTAATAGGCTCTAGGTGTTTGGCCGGCCTCCCCTACCTCGGCCCATCAGGACGGCGGATTTAGCCTTCCTCTTTTTGGCACTGGTTTCTACTCGGTCTAGGAGGTTTGACCGGTTGGATTCTAAGTGAGATTTTTGCTCGGTCGAGCCCAGTTCAAGGACTTGGCTTCTGATTTCAGGTCGATTAGCCCGGGCAAACCTATCAGCCGATCTACGGTGCATACAGCTCGGTTGTGACCACAGTGCAAAGTCACAAACTGCTTTCTGCTCGGTTTAAACCCTCAAGTTGGATCTAAATGAACGTTTTGCTCGGTTTTGCCCAGAATTCACCGTGTTCTTCCTAAGTTCTTAGCCCATTCATCTACCTAAGGGGAAACGGGGGCACGAGGGCCCCCTCCTCCCTTCGTTTTCATCTCCCTAGGGTGTAAAGCATCTAAACAAGGGAATAACAACCCTCAAAGCGAAAAAATGTCAAGCGCAATGGTACGGGAAATGAAGAACAAGATTGAAAGACATGGAAAAGTGAAGAAAAATGCAATGGGAGAGGAGGACTTACCAGGAAGCAAGAGAGGACCTCGGAAGCACGATTGCAGCAGAAAAATGGAGGAGGGAGCTCGAAAACAGTGGCAACAGCAACGAAGAAGAGAGGTTCTGGGCGCTAGGGTTTTTGGGAAGATCTGAGAAGAAAGAAAGGTGAAGGGTTTTGGGCCTCGAGTAGGACTTAATGATGAGGCGCGAAGCGCCAAACGGCGCAGCCATTTGAACTTCAAACGTGCCAGACAGCTGTCCGCACGAACCAACGGGGCGATGACACGTGGCTCTGACAGGGCGGCTGTCAGTACGGTTGTACGACTTTTGATGGGACAGCAGTGAAAGTCACCGGCCAATTGGGATTGCTCGGCGGCAGAAGTGTACCCTATTCAATCATTGCACGGTGACAACGTTGCATAAGATAGCTCTACTTTGGCGAGAGCTACGCGATCACAGTTCGGTCATGAGGTAACCTCACTCACGAGTGCGCGGATGGGTTTAAGGGGCAATTGTGTGGGGAGATTTCCTTCTGTTAGTACGGCCGAGCAAGGACAGCGCTCGGCGTTACTACGTGACGCGACGAGCTAATTGGGCTAGCGACGGCCGAGCACCGCTTTGTCCGTCGACCAGTCAACCAAGAACCTCTTGGGGCGAATCGAGGTCGACTAGGTCGGCGGTTCACAGCGAAGATGCAACCGGTGAAGGAATGACCGGGTTACCGAGGATGCGGCATGGCGTGCATACCATCGACGCCCACCATGACGGAGCGGCCGACTGGCGAGATTGGAGATGGAACGGTTGGAAGGTGGCATGCTCGCAACGGTCAATCACAATCAACCGGTCTAGATAGCTCGCTTTGCGATTGAACTCGCCGGATCCAAGTTACAAGCCGCGGAATGTAGCAGGTTGGGTGATGGCGATTTTCCACTAAGTGTTTGGCGGTCATGGTACCTCGGTTAAGGGTGCCACCGGCCAATGGTGTGAAGGGCGTCGGCTCACGAAACGCCTCAATACCGTTAGCGATTCGCATGTGTCGAGAGGAGGACAAAACCTTTACACGCGTGTAAAGGCGGTGAGCGCCACCGCCCTGTCGAGGAAGGGAGGTAGTCTTGGCGCATAATCTCAAGTTGCCAGAACCGATTTAGATATAGAGAAGGGAGGGCGAACGTTTCTGGTATGAAAAATTCTCTCTCACAAGCTCTCTCTCTGATCATCATCTTCTTGCTCACTGAACTGACTGGAGCGTCGGAGGGTTTTTCCGGCACACCACCGCCGGGCAGCTCACCGTCCTTGTTTTGCAGAGTCAGACGCCGTTAGAAGAAGCTCGACGTTCAAGGCGTACGGAGCGACGTGGATATTTCGCCCCCGTACAGTTGTGAAGTTTGAAAGTATAATAATGTTAAGAGATGATCATTTTATTTATCATGTGATATGTTAATACTGTATTAATAATAAACATAATGATAACATGAGAAATAATAAATAGAATGTAATACTCCAAATATTTGGAGTGGGAGCAACCTATTGGAATGCTCAAAAAACAAATATTTATGTTTGAAAAAAAAAGAAGAAAAGGTTTGAGTATGCATGTATACTTATTGACAGTACATTTGCACTATATACATCATTCATAAAGCAAACCTTTATTAAGCTGTTGTTTTTAAAAAAGCCAGCTCTTAAAGCTGATTTCAAACAGGGCTCATGTCGTGTTGTGGACTTCTTTTGAATTCATAATTCAATAGGGTCAATAATGAAAAATTTTAAGTACATAAAGGCCTATTTTGAAAAGTTGGTAATAATTAGTTTTTTAGTAAAAAGCTGCTTATAAGTAACTTTTTTGTGAGAGAGAGAGTTGGTAATAATCTGAACCATGTTCCCAAAAGAGCCCAAAATTTCATTACATGAGATTGAATTTATTAAATTTATGAATCATACCTCATATGAGAGAATTGTATCAAATTCTTTGTACATAAAAAAATCTGATCAATAATATAGAATCGTAAATAGGTGTGGATTACATGTCAATATAGGTCAATATTTTTACATTGAAACTTCATTTACACTGTTAATGGTAATAATTCTAGTTAGTTAGTGGTAACAAGTCTAGCCATATTCACACTTTTATATTTTTAATCAAGTTTTAAAGACATCTTTTCATTTATCTATTGTTAATGAGACTGACAAAAATTATCTTGCATGACTTACATCACAAGTTTCGTCAACTTTATTAACATCAGATAGATGAAAGGATGATAAGATTATAATTTGACTCAAAATATAAGAGATTGATTGTTATAATTAAATCAAAGAAGTTAAAAGTAATATTTTTAGTGAAAATTTAAAGGGTTAAGCGTGATTAACACCTCTTATTCTTGTGTACGACTTTGTTCCCTCATTGCTCAACCAAATAAAGCATGATTGTGTTGTAGATACAGTTATCAATCTGGCAAACAGGGCTCTATCATAATTCCAAATGCAATAATTGTTTATGGTGATGAGTATATGTGTCAGAAAATTCAGGTTTGTATTTGCCTTGGTTCCTCTTTTGAAGCAATAAGTTTAGGAATTAAGATTTTTTTTTTTTTTTTTAACAAATAGGAATTAAGAAATCAAATATGAAATTAAACATATAAAAATTAAATAAATGTATAAGAGTTTTAAGAATTGGGTCTCACAAATAAATGTTATAAAATATTGTATGTTTATATATTTTCTGTATCCGGTCCTCTGTTTATTTATATATTCTAGCATTATTGTTTTTGGAATCAACCTACTCAGAATGTTAAAATATATGTATATATATATATATATATTATGTTTGATAAAAGTTTAATATGCACATACTAACTGAAAGTACATTTGCACTTTACACATCATTTATAAAATCAAACTTTCTTTTTTTTTTTTAAAGCTATGTTTGTTTAAAAGCTAACTGTTAAAGCTAATTTCAGGTGAACGGGGCAGATGTCGTTTTGTGGACTTCTTTTGAGTTCACAAGTCAATGGGGTCGGCCAATAATGAAAATTTTAAATAATATAAAATCCAATCACAGGATCAAACTCGATCTCCTTGCATGAAATTGGACATATTAAATATGGAAATTGTACGAGTACGAAATAATATTCTTGTATAATTTTGTTGATTAAGTTTGCGTTTCTCCAAACGTCGTCGCTTTATTTCCTGAAAATACAAACATGAGCAAACGTGACTTAGCCGGCGGATGTGTGCCGGATACCTCTCCGATGCCTAATTTAGACAAATAGGTAAAAGCTCTGCGTATTCAAGAATCAAAGTTGTAATATCTCTACATAGGTTCTGATTTTATAGTTTTTATCTGGCACAATCCTAGTAGGACTCTTATTCTTCAATGCAGAGTCTTCCTAGGAATCATACTCCTGAAGGATAATGCTTATCCCTCAACACCCTCTTCACTATGAATACACAACCAAGCTAACACTGCTATACTCGAGCGGCAGTTTCAACCGCGCTTCACCTAGCTTGGTGATACCTTGCTCTTGCAATTCAGCTCAGTGCATCCATAAGTGACGCCTTAACTCAGTTATCACTCAACTATACCTCGGATCGGGATATATAGACCGAGCTATGTACAGCCGCACATTTCGACCGAGATAATTGTCACCACAATTAGACCGAGCTAACAAAAACTAGGTCTAAATTGTGAAGTCCTTTTTATTACGGCCCACGAATCGGTCCACTGCAAAGACTGGGCCTAGCTCGGCCCTAAGTGCGCACATAAACTCCCTCTCAAAAGTTTTATCTTATATGAAAAGATTGTGTCTAATTCTATAATTAAATTATATAGATGCAAATAAACTGATCAATAATATTGAATCCTTTTACGTGGTGTTCCAAACTTCTCCTAAATTGCCAGCATGGTATAGTGGGGTGGTACAAATTTCTAAGATTAAATTACCCTGTGCATCCTTCAACTTTCACATGAATTTTATTTTGGTTCTTTACTTTTTAATTATAACAATTAAATTCTCAAATTTTAGCTTGTGTTTCAATTTGATTCTCCCATCATCCCATCTTTTAAAGTTCGAGTAAAAATTTAAACATGATGAGGGACTGAATTAGAATTTAATTTGCCATTAAAAAAATCTCAAGTACCCCCCTAAAACAAGATCACATTAGCACTTTCTTTTCAAAACTTTGACATTGAGTGACGGTTGAAATACAAATTAAAATATAATGATTTAATTGTTGCAATTAGAAGATGAAGAAATATAGTGAAATTTAACCCGATTTCTTCATAATGAACACTTCATCAAATTTGGCATTATAATACAGCAAAATCACTTCTTTATGGTTAAATTAACTAAGAAAAACCCATTATGTAGACTACTAACAACCCATTACGTAGTGAGCTATAAACAGCATTATAATTTGAATGTTGAATTTTTTAATCTGAAAAAAATTATAAATTCAAGTGTTAAATATAATCAAATTTAATTGTTCAATACAATTAAACAATATGAAAACCATAATTAAGTTTGTAATCAAACCATATGGACACTTATTTCATATAACTAAACTCATCAAAGATTACAAAGAAAAATTAAATAGCTTCTGTAGAGAAATATGGAGAATCATTATTTTTAAAAAACCAGAAAACAAAAACTGAAATTATGCAGCTGGGGATGGAGCAATGGCAGGTGCAGGGGAAGGACCATTATTTCCATTATTTGAAAAGAGTTTTCCGATCATCACGTTTGCGATTAACTCGTTAGCGCTATCTGATGGGTGGTATTCATCCCAAAACACATACTTGCTTCTATCTTTGCACAATACTGATACAGGAACGCATGTTAGAGCTGGCCTAATCTTTCCAAATGAGCAACATGGCGAGTCGGAGTTGTTGAATCCTGCAAATTCCAAAAAATTAAAATTTTTACTCCATCATAAACAATTGAAAACTTTATGTAATATTTCCAAAGTTGAGTTTTTCCCCTTTTAATGGTGTTAAAATCTAATATCTTCGTCATGAATTCTTGCTCCATTTATTCCTCTAGTAATCTCCATTGTAACAAGCAGTGTTGAACCGCTCTTTATATTTTCTCGATATAGTTTTAATTCCTAAATTTATCAAACCAATCGAACAGTATATAATCATCATAGATAATAGTTCACACAATATAAAGAGGGGAAGCATTTTTATATTTTTTAGCATACCATATTTGTGTGGATTGGTGATAACATTATTGACAACATCATAGGCATCTCCAAATCTATAGCTTGCATTAGGAAGTTTGCTTGACAATTGATTCACAAGATTGCTAGTGGCTTGATTGAAGCTTAGAGCCAATTTGTTAGTCTTGTCTTGGCAAGCTCCTGTTGTACTTAGCACCCTTTGAAGAGGAATGCACCCCATTGGTCCTAGCCCAAACACTATCAGCTCCCTTGCCCCTAAACTATGCAATAGCTGAAAAAACAAAAAACAAAAAAAATAATCTCTTAGTTTCTATATATAGAATTAATAGAGAAAGAAAAAAAAATAGCAAACAGTCTCAATAACAGTAATACTGCAAATGCAGAAAAGTGCATTGGTGCCCCATGTAAGGTGAGTTAAGGGTGGGCATTGATAGAGCCAGCTTGGGCCTGGGCCAGGGCCAAAATTATAAGAAACTCTCATGCCAAATCTGACATTGGGCCTACAAATCAAATTCCAAGCCCGACTCTAAAATAAGCATGGTCAACAAACCCATAGATTATATTAAAAATAAATATTAATAAATTTGTAGTTTAGCTTGCACAAACATTTAGTTTTTATCTATTACATCCTATATAAGTTCAAGTTTGGTAAGTGTATTTTCCTTAAACTAACATATTATACAAATTAATAAATGTTACAAACTTTTCATGCAATAATAAAATTTTAAAAATTGAAACAAGACCCACTTCAATAATATAATAGGTGTCCTATTGGTAAATAAAATAAATTTGTAAAATTTATTATTTTATATAACAATACTCATATATTATGTCTATAATATAAAATATAATCAGGTTGGACTAGACTTCAATGATTATTTCCAAGTACAAACAAACCTAAAAATTTAGTCCATCACAATACTGTAAATCTGGAATTTTAAAAAACATGTTGAAATGGACAGGCAACCGAACCGTCCTAAAGTGAATGTTGTGCTTGTGCACATTTCTAAATAAAAAAATAAAAAAATTATTGTTGGTATTGATATTGAATAATAGAAAGGAACAAACTAAAACAAATTTGGTTTTGAGATTACTCTAAGTTGTGCTCCGAGAGTGTCCATTAAGTAGGTCATGAAGGTCTGGTCATTGTAGGTCCATGAATCACTGTAAACTGGCATCAAGTAATTGTTTATGAAATCATTGCTTCCCAAAGCAACCACATATCTTCCATCTTGAAAGAACTTATCTGATGCTGCTTGCCCAATTTTGGCTACTATTAGATCTTGTGTTCCTTGAAACAACTCTATTTGTTTGTAGAGAGAAAACCTTTGAATCTACAACAAAATAATATATCACCATACATTAGTCTTGAGAACCAAAAAAAAAGAGGGGGGGGGGGGGGGGGTTGGGGTTGTGGAAATTATAATTTGCACATTTACATTTTACGCTAAATTTTACTTTGCTTTCTCTCTTTTTAATTGTGATGGTCAATCTTACGCTTTTAGTCAAGTGTCAATGTCTTCATTCTTAATAGGAGTCAATGTTGAGCCCCATGATGAGCTCACTAATGATCTTTTTTTATGATCTGAACTGTTTAATTTTTAAGATTTGTCAAATATAAAAAAATTAGGTTAATCAGATATCGGTAACCCTATAACTGTGTCACATTTGTTTTAAAGAAAATATATGATTTTGAGAATAGAGTATTTATTTTTTTAAAATAAATTTGATTCAATCATATAATTATTATTATCCAATCAATTTAATTTTTTTACGTACATGAACTATTCGATCATCGCTATAAAATGAATGGTTCAGACCGTACAAATAAAACCTATTGTAAGTCTCACATTGGGCACAACAAGAGCTATTATGCCAGAGGATACAATATTTACCCCATGCCGCCTTTCCTCCAAATCTACTAAGGCTTGGTTTGGCATCATCTAAATAAGTCAAAAAGTCAAAAAGTCATTATCTTATTTAAGTCACATCATCCTATTTAAATCACATCACCTCTCTAACACATCACATCAAATCCAACCCAAACCCAACCCAAACCCACCAATAAGTCAAAAAGTACACTTTTTTAGTACATGCCAAACCAACCCTAAATATATTGGCAAAAAAATTTCACGTGTCAACATCAAAATTTGGCCACGTGTTGCTCAAAAGTAAGTTTTTTTTTTTTTTTTTTGAAAAATTTACCCATAAGTCTTAATTTTTGAAAAGTTGAACCGTTTAGTTTGGGAAGACTATAAGTGCACTTTTTGACTTTTTATGAAATATGGGTTGGGTTTGGGTTGGGTTTGAAGTGATGTGTTAGAGAGATGATGTGACTTAAATAAGATGATGTGACTTAAATAGGATAGTGACTTTTTGTCTTTTTTGACTCATGCCAAACTTGACCTTAATCTTAAAAGTTTTCTTATGCTCTATTTAGTCACATTTACACATCAATCTAATGTTCGAAACATTAATTTGATGTTCGAAATCTAATGTTCGAAACATTAATCTAATGTTTGAAACATTGTAATGCGACCTTTCAGTCTATAAAAAAACTTTTAGGACTAAACAGTGTATAAGTTATTAATTTGGAATTTATTAGTGCATCCCTTTTTTTTTTTATCAATTTATATAATGATCTAGAAAAAGAGGGGACATTAATTGACTGAAAATGTAAAAATTTGACTATTATAAGTGGAAGGCGCGAGTAAAATAAAATTACGTATAAACTATAAGTGTACATAATGTAATTTATTTTAAGAAAATAAAAAAAATATATATATATTCTTGATTTAAGATACTTACAAATAAACCACCAGTTTCATTCAATATCCCTGCACCTCCAGAGGCATAGTTCACTCCATTTGCAAGAATAACGTCTTCTGTCAGAGATGGATCCATGAAAGCTGGTGGTCTTGGAAGACCCATTTTATCCCCTGAAATATATAATTCACATCTTAATTTTTGTTCTCTCTTTATTTTGAATGAAGCAGAAAAAATAGATTAAGAATTTAAATTTCTTATGGGAGTAAGTCATGTTCAAAATGAATTTGATTCACATATTTCAATTTCTAACTAATTTTGGTACCTAAGTCCATAATATTGTTACATGGAGGCAGCAGGTTCTCGAGGTCTAGTGGAGGACCCACTCTTATCTCATCTTATTTTAGTGATATGAACCATTAAATTTAGCAGACTAATATATTATTCATGTAAAAATAAATAAATAAATAATTTGATTGAATATTAATAGACACAATATCAAATCAATCATGTCTTAAATAATGGACGGAAACTATAATTTTTAGAATAGAATAATTCTATTATCTAGTTATTAATACCAAATCAATTTAATTTTTACATGAGTGAACTTTCACAAGCCCTATAAATTGAAAAGTCTGAATCAACAAAAATAGATCCAAAGTCGACCCACAACTGCCCCGAATGAACCCGTGCCTATATACTTGATGGTATGGTATGAGTAGAAATATTGTAAATATTTTGAGCAGAAAAAATTCCATGCCTATATATACTTGATGTAGCAATGAATAAATTTATGTTACCTATTATATCGGCAACTGTTCGACCGTTTGTAAACCTTCCATTAGGCAGTCCATTACCAAAATCAATACCGTACCATGGCAAGTTCGCGTTGGCTAGGGTCTTCGACAAGTACTTGTTGTTGCCCACATCGGAAAGAGAATCTCCAAAGATGAATTGCACCACCTTGCAATGGCACCCACCAATTGAAAACCCTAAAACCGCCACGATCATCAATGCCGCCATCAACTTCATGTTTACAAAAGATTTACAAGCTTTTCTTCAATCAACAAATCTAAGTTATATCTTAGAGAAATATGAACACCATATACGTATGGTTGGTTTTTAAAATTTGGTGTTAAAGGTAGAATATAAGGGGGCTGTGAAGTCATGTGAAGTGTCAAACTGGTGAAGTTTGGGAAATGGAATGTTTTTAGAGAGAGTGTGTGAGTGATTGGTGGTAGAGGGAGTTTGATGAACTAACTGTTGTTGGTAATTCAGACCAACTACAACTACTTTTGTTGTGCTACAAAGGTAGAAGAAGTCTATGCATAGGTTTGTTTAGGCTTTACAATATGACCAAAGTGGCCTAAACGTTTTTTTAAAAAAGTTTTTGGTGAGTTGACCTACCATTTGATTACGTGCATTGTGATATTTGATTACGTGCATTGTGATACTCCCAATACATTTTTTTTTTGGGGGGGGGGGGGGGGGGGGGGGGGGGTTTTATACAAAAATGATGTGGTAGTATATTTTTTAAATTATGAGTCACAATGGTTAGTGTTTTATCTCGAGAGTAGAGGATAACAAATTATTATATTATTCTGTATAAAAAATTTATTTGTATAGTATTATTCATAAATTGCTATTGTTTCGATAATTGTTACTCTTCCTTACATGTTGGGCAAAATAGTAATATGAAAGTAATAAATTTACAATATAAGCTAATCACATTCAAATTTGAGCAATAACTTCTCTAACAAAAGGATATATGCATATACAAACACTAAAAATTCAAAAACAAAAAATTGAAGTAAAATAATATGGCCCTCTTTTGCTAGCTTTATATTAATTTCTCTTCACACCCTTTACATGTATTGTAATGTGGTTACAGAGGGAAATTTGATGGTTGTATTCAGAATCTCACCTGTTAGCTTAAAAAATCTCAAATCTTGAAATAATTACTTTTTTGAATGATTTTACCTTTCTTTTCTTTTTTAAATAAATAAGTTGAAATTGTAAATTTTTTAACAATAGCATAGAAATTGATACAATTTTTTCATATGAGTATAAAAAAGACTATAACTTGTCCCATATAAGAATATTGTGTCTGATTCTGTCAATTTCTGTGTTTGTAAATTTTCTCTTTTACCAAATGAAGCCATGTTTGGCAACTATCAACTTCTTTTGCCACTACAGTTGGTGTTAGTTGATCTGAAAATCAATTAACATATATGTAGGTGAGAAATATGTCTGACAACAACATCCAACCTCCTTTTTACTACATTTTTTTATTTTCCTGACCTGTCAATTAGAGTGAACAAAATGAAATAAACAAAGTTTTTATTCATTATAAAAGCTCGTTTCTTGAGACTTGAAATTCATTGCCACTCTCACCAAACCTACCTGCAATCTCAGCTTTTCATCCAACAAAACAATTCATTTACTTTTTCTTTTTCTTTTTCTTTTTTTTCCTTAAAAATATATAAATTAGTTTGACAAAAATAATTATTAAAATATTATCTTTAAATTTCTAAAAATATTTTCATCCCTAAACATTCAAAATTATATGAAGATGATGAGTAAGATAAAAAAAAAAAAAAATACAAGTAGGCTCCAAATGTTTCTATTATCTACATGATAATACAACACCGTTGCCATAATGCTTAAATAAGTATTTACATAAAATAAATTTAGCCTCAAAAACCAAACATTCTAAATTTAAAATTAAGAAACAACCAGCTAACCTAATCTTGCTATTTTAGGAAAACAATAAAATGAAGATTAATTTTTCAATAAAATTAGATATTTCCAAACAAAAAAATATGAATAAAAGAAAAATAAGATATAGCCAAAATTCTTATCCTACATTAGTTTGGACGCCGAATTAAAGAGTAGATAAATAATCCCACCCCTACGTGTGCTTAGTTAACCTTCTTCTAAATTATTCCGACTCTACATTCAAATTTTTTTTATTATTTTATTCTTCCCTAACCAAACATAGTGCTATTACTTAATCCTCTAATATATAATTTCATTACTTATTCCTACTAATCTAATCTACAATCTAATGGTTATCTTATGGACCTTAGTAATAGAAAATGGAGAGAAAGAATTAGCCATATAATCATGGTTGTCAAAAATTGTGATCCTACATAGGATCGTAAAATTCTACTTTCTATTAACATAAGATAAAAATAAAAATTAGAATGACACATATTAAAATAAAGTGAAAAATCGCGAAAAATCGCAAATTCAACGATCTAAGTTACCATTCTACATGCAATGTGCTATAACACCAATCGTACAATTCAGCATCGTAAACATTTCTAGTTTGAGGATGTATCCGTATCACAGGCCCAATCCAATTGTCATGAAAGGCCAGAAGAAACCCAAATTGATAGATCTAAACAAGATGGATGATTTTATGCAGACCCAAATTTATAACCTCCCATTCAAAAATGAAAGTCTCATTTTTTATCCCACACTCAAAGAATGTGTGAATAATACATAATTTATTATTATTGCAAACTATCTATTTTTTTTTTTTTTTTTAATTTGGGATGAAATTAATACAATTTGTGAATATGAGGCTCCATATTTTGAACTAATCATATGATGTATTTTGTTTATTACAAGGCACACGGAAAAGTGTGTAAACGAATTTATTTTGCTAAATCAATTGTGCTATTTCAGTCATTGTTGAACTTTTTAAAATAATTTATTATTTAATTTGACGTTTTTGTCTTAACAAAACACATATATATAGGACTATTTTGGAAATATTTTAGCCAAAAAACTACTACAAAAAAGTCAATTTTTTTCTTTATTTGTTTATACGTTTTTTTAATAAAAATCAAAAAAATACTAAAAAAATCAATTTCTAAAACAATCTGAACTTCATCCTACTTAAATCATAATTTGAGATTGGTTTGAGCATTAAAAATTTTAATTATTTTTTTTATTTTAAAAAAAAAATCTTAAAAATTAGATAAAGTAAATTAATTTTTTGTAGTGACTTTTTTTTTTTTTTTTTGGCTGTTCATACGATGGCTCTTATTTTTCCTTTTTCCCATTTTGCTCTTTTGTGTGTTTCTCTTTTTCATTTTTTATTTTTGTTATGGAGGGTGTTGTGGAAAATTCCCTTAGAACATCTCCAACAGTAAATCAAATTTTTAATCAAATTTGAATTAAAAAAAAAAATCAATTTTTTCAATCTGATATGGCTTGCTCCAACCATGTATCAAAAGGGAAGGGTCGACCGGTAAGTCTAATGTTTTTTTTTTTTTATCCTGTTTGAATCTTTTTGACAAGTTTGAACTTACCTATTTAAAAGGGAACCGGTGGACCGGTGGGTCAACCGGCCAGAGATCCGGTTGGTTGACTGGTTGGCCCATCCCCAACAGTCAAGCACAGTGAAATACTGATATACAGAGCTTGTCCTTAGTTTAATGAAATATTTATTTCATTCTCATTTTGATATCAAATTAGTAAAATTATTAAAGTTTAAAAAAATTACTTTTTTATTAAATTTTAAATTTGATGCATGATTTAATGCACCGTTAAAGATGATCTTATGTCTTCCTCGATTTTCTTTCCAGCCATGGAGATCATCATTGTCTCTTCTTTTTCTTTGTTTTTTAATGCTTTTGTCTGTTTCGTTCTTTCTCAGTTGCATCTTTTTATTTTTTTTCATTTCTCCATTTTGATTGATTTTTTAAATTTTATTTTAATTTGGCTTCTTTATCTTTTTAAATTTTATTATTTATATTTATTAAAATATTTATCTTCAGAAAGACTATGTTCGCACCTCTCTACTAAAAAATTATGAATTTGTTATGGTGTTGATATTTGTAAAGATAATTATAAATAATTTTGGTTATATTAGGAAAGTTTTGTTTATGAACCATGATGATTTTATTAAAAATCATTGTGCTTGTATTATAAATATTTAAAAATAACAGATCATTGTGATAAAAAATTTAAAAAAAAAAAAAGAGGAAAAATTGATCTAAGATCTCTGCCCAACTTTTGATAGAAAGATAGGCCCGCAATAATAATTTTTGATGCCTAAAATCCCTCAAACTTATTTTACTTTATAAAATACCTAATTTACCCTTCTTTATAACATAAGTTTGTTTGGATTTTGGCAAACTAAATATTCTATTGCTGTTTTGTAGAAGATTTCATGGGAATGGACTTCACGGTGGAGATCTCGTAGAGATTTTGCAAGTGTTGCAGTGGACTTGATGATGGAGATTGCTATGATCGTATAGGTGTTACAGTGGTGTTGATCGTGTAGATTTTTCAGTGGAGTTGAGTTAGGTATGTTTTCGATGGAGATTTCACATAG
Organism: Camellia lanceoleosa; assembly: GCA_025200525.1. Classification (NCBI taxonomy): domain Eukaryota; kingdom Viridiplantae; phylum Streptophyta; class Magnoliopsida; order Ericales; family Theaceae; genus Camellia; species Camellia lanceoleosa. Next base: position 102,522,256 of record CM045759.1, read on the forward strand.
ATTTCGATTTTTGTTTTAAATTTTATGTAAGGATTCGGATTTCATATTAGTTTTTCGAGTGTATTTTTGCATTAGGTTTTTGTTTTAAGTTTTGATCAACTTAAAAGAGAGGCTATCTCAATGAAGTTGTTTATGATTTTTGGAGTTAATTTTTCATTCTCTGTTATTGATCAATTTTAGAGAGAAGCTAGCTTGATAGAGTTGATTTTGATTTTTGGAGTTCATTTTTTATACTCCGTTTTTTGATCAATTTCAGAGAGAGTTGACAATGAAGTTAATTTTGATTTTTAGAGTTCATTTTCCGTGTTTTGTTTTTCATCAACATGCTTATCAATGATAAGTTTTGTTCTCTATTTTTTCAAATCAGAGAAATTTCTTTAAACCAGAGATAAGTGTAAATTTCTTATCATTTTTTGTTCTCTGTTTTTTCTGCACTTTTGTTGGTATAGTCCAGATAAAATTATAAGTTTCTTATTATAATCTAACGAAAATCACAGAGAAAATTATAGGTTCATATGTACATATTATTATAAGTTTCTAATGCAGATATAATCACAGAGAAAATTGTAAATTTGTAGTTCAGTAAAAATCACAGAAAAAATTGTAAGTTTGTAATCTAATGAAAATCACAGAGAAAATTGTAATTTGTTATGGACATATTATTATAAGTTTGTTATTTTTTTGTTTTTATTTTTCTCAGTTGAATGTTTTGTGAGCAACAAATCTTTTCTATGAGTTTCTCTGCGTTTGTGTGAAATAGTTAGCATTTTTGTCAATTTGATGTTGATGTGTGTTTTTTTTTTTTTTTTTTTTGTGATCTTGAAAGTGAATATAAGTTCTTAAATTTCTCTGGACTTTTATTTGTAGTTCAAAGAAAATTATAAGTTTGTTATTCACTTTCAATTTGTAATTCAAAGAAAATTATAAGTTTGTACTTCAAAGTGAATATAAGTTTTTGTTTCTTTGAGCAAAAGCTGTTTTTTGTATTTTTTCTTTCAATTTAGATGGACAATGCAGTGTTTTTTGTTATCTTGAAAGTGTATATAAGTTTATAAATTTTTCTGGATTTTGATATGAGTGCAATATTGCACAATCACACAGAGAAAATTGTAAGTTTGTAGTTCAGTAAAAATCACAGAGAAGCTTATAATTTTATAAGATATCTTCTGTATGATTTTTTTTCTATGATTGTATTTAATAGTTAGCAGTAAATTTCTCTGTGATTCTTTCTAAATTCATTAAGTTTTCTGTGATTTTATTTTTGTTATTTTAAAGGTGAATATAAGTTTGTAGTCTCTGGACTTTTATTTGAGTCCAGAGAAAATTATAATTATTAGAAATTTCTCTGAACTTTTATGTTGTTCTTGTGAAGTGTTTTTATATTAAACAAATTATTTTTCTTATTTTTTCTTTTAGTTTCGATGGACAGTGCAGTATTGTTGCTGTGCAAATATAGAAATGATACTATTGTTATTAATGTTTCATGTGAATTGAATTTTGAGGAATTGGTTGGCATTTTGTGTAAAATATGAAAAAATTTGAAACCTGAGGCGATGTGTATTTCATATTTTATTGTGGGCCATCCGAATTGTATGGTTCAAAATAATATTGATTTTCTGAATATGTTAAAGGTTGTTTGTGCACGTGGTGTTGATATAGTTGATGTTTCAGTTATTAGGTATAGTACTTCTGATCAAGAGGATGAAGTGGGGTCTAATTGGGTAGATGTTGTGCATGGTGAATATGATAGGCTCGTGGATTTTGAAAAGAATTCACTCTCTAAGTTTTGTTCTCACTAAGAAAGTGTGTTATTGTCAGCTGGTTGGCGAAATGATATTACGAGTATTAGACAAAAGTTTAAGGGTGGTGTGGTTGAGTTCCGTACTGTTTTATGCAAGTATGCTATTGAGGTTGATTTTCAGTTTACATATGTTAAAAGTGACAAGCTGAGGGTTATGGCAAAATGTGCATATAAGGAATCAAGGGGATGTATGTGGCGTATACATACTTCAGTTAAAAAAATAAATGGGTTCTTTTACATAAGAAGTTTGAACAATGAACATACGTGTGGTGTGGCGGTTCATACTAGTAAACATACTAGGATGACTTCCAGCTTAGTTTTTGGGCTGATACTTGAGGAGGTAAGTGCAAAACCTTTAACCCGTCCAGTGGATGTTGCCAAAGAAATGAAAAACAAGTATGGGGTCTCAATTAGTTATAACTGTGGTTGCTTGGAGGTTGAAAAAGCAAAATGTAGTACATATAGGGATTCTTGTTTGTCATTCGATCAATTACGATGGTATTTTGATGAGGTATTAAAAAAATCCAGGTAGCTGTTTTGAGTTAGATTTTGAAGATAACAAGAATTTCAAAAGAGTGTTTATGGCTTTTCATGCATGCATTGCTGGTTTCAAATATTGTCGGCCATTTCTGTTTCTTGACGGAACATTTTTTAAAGGACGATACAAAGGAGTTACACTTGCTGCGACGGGAAAAAATGGGAATGAAGGTAATTGTAAATATATCTAATTTTAACTAAATATGTGAATTTTCTATACATGTGGGAATTGAGTGAATTTTCTATTTTTGTGATTATGTTTTGTGATTTTTCTCTGACACTTTGGATTTTCTCTAGTTTTGGCCACTGTATGAATTTTCTCTAGATTTTGGTCAGTGTGTAAATTTTCTCTGAATGTTGTCATTGTGTGAATTATTTGTAGTTGGTCATTAAGTGAATTTTCTCTGAATAATGTTATTGTGTGAATTTTGTCTATAGTTAGTCACTAAGTGAATTTTTTCTAGATGTTACCAATGTGTGAATTTTCTCTAGAGTTGGTCACTAAGTGAATTTCTCTAAAGGTTGCCATTGTGTGAATTTTCTCTAGATTTGGCCACTGTGTGAAATTTCTTTGTATGTTGGCAATGTCAAATTTCTCTGGTTGTTTATTGTTCTAATTTTATCTGCATGTGTATATCTAATATGATTGTTCCTATTTATTTTGTAGGTTTTTTTTTATAGCTTTTGCCGTTGTTGATGCTGAAAATAAAGACAATTGATGTTGGTTCCTGAAACATTTATGTGAAGTATTGGGATCGGAAAGAGCGATAAGTTTCATATCAGATCGACATTGTGGTTTTGTGGAAGGAATTGTTAGGTTTTTCCCTAATTGCTATCATGGATTTTATCTTGAACATTTAAAGAGAAATTTGAGGGATAGGTTATCTTGTGGAAACACAAATTTGGTTAGAGAGACGATTGTGTCCAAGTTTTCAGAATGTGCATATGCGCCAACAAAGGCATCATTCCATTTCAAGTTAAATGAATTAAAAAGTGAGGAAGAAAACATTGTGAGTGTTTTCTTGAGAAGTTCACCATATGAAAATTGAAGTAATGCATATTTTGAGGGGAAACGTTATGGTGAGATTAATTCAACTATAGCTGAGTCATTTAATTCATGAATACAAGAAACTCGACACTTGCTAATAACAAATTTGATGGACATGATACGATTGCAAATCATGAATATAAGGTTTGATAGGAGGCTGTTCTCTAGTAAATAGAATAAAGTTCTCTGTCCTCGTATGGATAGTGTATTGGAGTAGGCTTTCATGGATGGGAGGACATGGAATGTGAGTTTATAATCTGATAATGTCTTTGAAGTGCATTGTTCTTCTTCGATTATGGTTAATCTTGGGTTGAGAACTTGTTCATGTCGAAAATGAAAAATAAATGGGTATCCATGTCAACATGCTATTGCTGTAATTTTTAGGAGTGGAAAGAATTTGAATTCATTTGTTAAACCATTTTTTCATACTGATATGTATCGTCAAGCATACTCGTTTTCGATTGGTCCAATTCCAACTGTTAAAAAACCTGTGTGTAGCATTGATGATGCTATGATTTTTACCTCCATTGAGTAAGAGACTAGCTAGAAGGCTAAAGAACAACATAATTGCTTCTACTAGAAAGTTTAAAAGAGTGATGAAGTGTAGTCAATGTGAGAGTATTGGTCGCCATAATAAGAGGACATGCAAGGAACATTTGTTAAATAGTTGAGGATAATACATTTTATTGATTGAATAATACATTTGATGATTACTTTGTGTATTTTGTTTTGTGAAATATATTTTTTGGATAGTGTCTATATAATAATACCAATCAAATTCATCTAGAGAAATTTGCCAAAAGTAGAGAAATTTACTATGGGCATTGTTTTTGTTGAAATATACATTATGTTTTGTGAGGTCAAATTCATCTAGAGAAATTTGCCAAAAGCAAAGAAATTTACTATGGGCATTGTTTTTGTTGAAACATACTATAGGCAGTGTGTTTATAATATCAGTCAAATTCATCTAGGAAAATTTGCCACTAGCAAAGAAAATTCTCTGTTCATTGTGTTTTGTGAGATCAAATTCATCTAGGAAAATTTGCCAATAGAAGAGAAAATTACTGTGTGCATTGTGTTTTTTGAATTTGATGATTGTTTTGTACCAACACAGTGCATTACAGATTACATGATCATATAGGCACCCTCTTGGCACGATACGAGTTAAATTTCTTTGTAAATTTCTGGTAACTTCATACCAGTCAAATTCATCCAGAGAAATTTGCCAATAGAAGAGAAATTTACTATGGGCATTGTGTTTGTTGAAATGTGCATTGTGTTTTGTGAGATCAAATTCATCTAGAGAAATTTACCAATAGCATAGAAAATTACAATGTGCATTGTGTTTGTTGAAACATATTATAGACAGTGTGTTTATAATACTAGTCAAATTCATCCAGAGAAATTTGCCACTAGTAGGGAAAATTCTTTGTGCATTGTGTTTTGAAGCTTCAAATTCATCCAGAGAAATTTGCCAATAGCAGAGAAAATTACTGTGCGCTTTGTATTTTTTGAATTTGATGATTGTTTTGTACCAACATAGTGCATTACAGATTACATGATCATATAGGCATCCCCTTGGCACGATATGAGTTAAATTTCTCTGTGAATTTCTAGTAACATCATACCAAAGAAATTTCTGCAGAGAATTTTCTCTATGTGGATTGTGTTGACAATCACCACTTAGCATGCATTATAAAAATATATATATATATATAACCATTGATAGCTATGAAATTTACATTAGTCAAAAAAAGATATATACATATATGCCAAACATCATCATTCCTTTAATGTATGAAAAAATAAATTGAAGGGTTATTCCTAATTACATTGTATGTATTGTCTTCCTTTCACTAGTATGCTTTCACAATTATACTTTTGGTTTTTCTTCTGGTGGTATTTGAATTGATTCTGTCCATAACCGGCCAACTTCGGTCACAAATCTCTCTATGATTTTTTCCCCCATCAACCTTACGTCTTGTGTCAACAATTTCGAGCTAATAGGTTCATGGTTGCTATATTGTCTCATTATGTAGTATACAAAAAGGCCACAATCCACATTGCATACAAATTATAGGTATAGTTAGTTTTAAGAAACATTCAAATTAGATTATCTTATTTATAGATGTTGTATGAAACTTACAAATCATTGTCTTGTTGTGGAGCATTGTTGACATATTCAAAGTCATAATTTGTGTTTTGTGAGTCTATCAATTTGAAAAAGGGCTGTGATTGTGCCTCTCTTTCAAGGCAAGCTTTCAAAAAATTCTCCACATAATCTTGCTGCAAAAAAATAATTTTTAAATAACAGAGAAATTTATACACAAATTAATGGGATTCTATGAAAATTATCATCACATAAACATTATCATGAATCAGAGAAATTTGCACTCGTTACCAATTGTTTTGCATCTTTGATATATTTGTCTTGTGCATCATCCCTCCTCGGCCTTAGTGACTTATAGTACCTCCATAAATTGTCTTGTTTGTCCAAGACTAGCAAGGTCCAGTGATTTCCATCTGTTGACTTCTCATTGCCCCTGGTATTTATTGGGAAATGGAGGAACCTGTAGTTTCTCCATGCTGTTTCAAGATACTTGTCAAATAATGAGACTTAGAAAGTTTGATTTTCCTTCATCTTGATAAAGTTCTACGATCAAAGAAAATCAAAAAATGGTTATAAGAAAGTTGAAATGACAGGAATTTACGAAATATACACACAGAAATTTTAAATGCACACAACTAGCCAGAAAAAATTAGACTAGTGACATAACTGGCTTCAAGAAGTATCTTAACAAGAGAAAATAGTAAGTAAATTCCAGATAAAATCAAATAAAAGAGTAGTAACATACCAAGCACATGCATGTGGAAAAAAAAATGAAGTTGATTGTTATCGTTTTCTCCTTTGGTCAGCAAATAAGATCTCTCCATAGCCATCAATGACCTAAAAAATATCATTTATAATTATAACATTGGTTTATAAAGGCTGATGGAACATTGCAAAGAAATTTTGATGAAAGACTTACATTGTTGGCAATTTCTTTTTCCTTTATTAGGTTTCCAATATCTTCAAAGATAACGAAATTCAATTCACTTGTCCAAATTAAAGCCCTACAAGATGACAAAGAAGAGATTTAATAGTTGTTAATGCAATATAAGTTAGTAAATTGTTGTTTGTTATACTCTATTTTATTTGTTGTACTTACTCGAGTCTAGACACATTTGATATGTGCTGCAAGATGTCTTTTACATGTTCTTTTACCGATTTTGAAACCGGTAGAGTTTATGGAAAACCCCAAGATTTTCTTATCCTTGTTGGTTGAAACAAAACGTACTCATCGGCATCAAGTACTTCTTTGTCTTAGGTGGTTTGCTCTGTTTGCTTTACAGCTTGCTTTGAACCTCTAGTCACCTTCGTAACTTTGAGATATTGAAATTATAGATCTTGCTGCTTTTCTTTTCTTTCTTTTGCCTTTAAATTCTTTATCATTGATGTAGGATCTTTTTTCACTGTAGACAGTGAAAATATCAGTAAAATTTAAATTTCTCTAAAGTAACAGATGATATTTCAATATGTAAATTTATTTGATTCAATATTTTCCAATTACCATAGACTTTTGTCTTTTGTTTTGGTTGTTGTTTGTGTGATACTTATTCTTGTTGGGTTGTTGGTTATTTTTCCACTTCTATTTCAACTATACATAGTGAAACTCAAACAAGCCCCAAAAATCAAATAAGCAAATAGATAGAGAAAATCAAACTGGCCAAACTAATGTGGTCAGAGAAAATTACCATTGACAGAAAAAATTGTAATAAATAGAAACTTCTTTGAGTTATGTTAACACAAGGACATAACTTTTTAAACTAATGTGGTCAAAGAAATTTAACTTCCAAAGAAAATTACCATTGACAGAGAAAATTATAATAAATAGGAATTTATCTGAGTTATGTTGACACAAGGACAGAACTTTTTGTGGCTCAAGATTTTCACTAACCTTAGGGTTGAACTTGTGTTGGTGTTCGGTAAGGTTGTGTTGCTAGTTGGACGGACAGTTCTTAAATTTGTTCATACAATCTAGCATTTTCAGTTTCAAACTCTAAAATTGAATATTTCAACTGTTGAATTGTTTTTGTATCATCTTGTTTTTAAACCTCCAACATCCTTAGTTTCATTTGATTTGTGCTGTCTCTTTCTTGAAGTTCTAAGTTATTTGATGTCAAGGTTCTTATTGCAATGTCCTTTTCTGCAAGTAATTCATTCCAATTTTTCTCTTCTTTTATTTTGGATTTAGAAAGTGCCTTTAGTCTTTGATGTAGATCAGCAATTTGAGCATCCTTTGATTCCTCAGATTGTTAAGGCTGATGCATTGTTGAGCCACAAATGCTATCATGATGTTGGTCCATCGGCCCATTATGTTCTTCTTCATCACTTTCCTCATTATTTTCTTCTTCCTCTTTAGATTCAGTGCCTTCATATTCTTCTTAATTGTCTTCTTCTTTCTGTTCATTTTCTTCTTTTTCTTTGTCTTCTACTTCTACTTCTTCACTTTTTTCTCTGGTTTCCGCTTCTGCACTGCTTGCTTGATCTTCTTCTCCATTGCTTGCTTCTTGTTCTTCTGTGTTACCTTCTCTTTCTTCATTACCTCCTTCTTCAGATGAATCTTCTAATGTCTCCTTGAATTTGACAATTGTCTTTTTTTATTCTTTTTTCTTCTTTTTACCAAGACAAAACTCCTCTGATAGGTTTTTAACCAGCTCTTCGTTATGTATCTGTAACAAGAGGCTCTTTTATTAGATAAATATTAAAAATTCACTGAGAGAAAAAATTCAAATAAGGCAAATAAAATTCATCTAAATCATACTGTTGGGAAACAAACTTTAAAGAAAATTGTATGGATCATAGAAATTTGCAGACAAGGAGATAATTTGATGAGTCAGAGAAAATTATGAAACAAGCAATATAATTTAGATATCCGAGAAAATCAATCAAGGCATATAAGTTAATGTTACTATAATTGTGTCAGAGAAATTTGAATTCTAGAAAAAATTCATTACATGGGCAAAAATAAACAGTGGTAATCAAAAAGCAACATAAATTGAAATTTCAAAGAAAATTGATCTCAATCAGTCAAGGCACATAAGTTATGGGTCAGATAAAATTCTTCTAAATCATACTAATGGGATACAAATTTCAGAGAAAATTTTATAGGCTGGAGAAAATTACACACAAGGACAAATAATTTTATGGGCCAAAAAAAATTATGAAACAAGTAACATAATTTAGATATCAGAGAAAATCAATTAAGGCAGACAAGTTAATGTCATTATAATTGTGGTCAGAGAAATTTGGATTATAGAGAAAATTCATTACAAGGGCAGAAATAAAAAGTCTTAATCAAATAAGCAACATAAATTGAAATTTTAGAGAAAATTGATCTCAATCAGTCAAGGCACATAAGTTATAGGCTAGAGAAAATTACACACAAAGAGAAATAAATTTATGGGCTAGAGAAAATTATGAAACAACCAACATAATTCAAATATTAGAGAAAATCAATTAGGGCATATAAGTTAATGTGTTACAATTGTAGTCAGAGAAATTTGAATTCCAGAGAAAATTCATTACAAGAGTAGAAATAAACCAGTGGTAATCAAAGAAGAAACATAAATTGAAAGTTCAGAGAAAATTAATTTCAATCAATCAAGGCACAAGAAGGGAAACAAATCAGTGGTCAGAGAAATTTTAGAATTTCACTGAGATTTCAGTAGCGATAGAAATCTAACTTGTCGAGGTGCAAGAGAGTGGACTAGTGTCTTCTGCAGCTGTTTGGTCAAACTTTGCAGGTTCTACTTGGCACATCTTGGGAAGTCAGTTGTGTTACTGCCTTCTAAGTCAACGATATTCGTATGTTCACATAGCCAATACTGTGATAGAAATTAAAGTAATTAAACTTTGCTAATCACACAAATTTTTAAGTATCATAACTGTAAATTTGAATGAAAATTATACTTACCAGTAATGCAATGACACACCCCATAACTTTTTTTGGAGTTTTGTGCAATGCTGTGATAGAATCGATCAATGTTGATTTGATTGCTTCTGGCCAATCATACTGCTTTATTGATTCAAGAGGTTCCACGTACTTTATAAAAACCCACCCTATCGAATTCCCACTTGTTGCAAAAAATAGGGTGAGACACAAGTACAAGGTAATAATGATTGCTATATCTTTGAAGTCAGTTGGTTGCTTGTCTTTCATTACTTTGACCAAGGCATTTTTAAGAATAAGACCAGTGAGCCTTGTGTCCTTTGGGAATCTTCTCCTTAGGAATGCAGTTTTTGATTTTTTTTGAGTATCTTAATTGTGATAACTCTGTTCCGTATTATGCTAATTGATGTTTATTATGAATGTGATTATGTGTTTGATATGATTTTGAGTGTCATTTATATGAATATATGTGGTTTTGAATTTCTATCTGTTTACTGTAGGAAAATCTGTTCAACTTACTACTATAAACTGAAAAATTGATGGCCTTATCGGCCACAGAAACCGAAATTGATTGTGTCATTGTGATTAACGTAATTTTTAGAGCCTACGGTGAAATTTAATCGAAAATTGATTCGGATCAAATTAAATAGATTAAATTGATGATATAGTGCTCAATTAATTAGTATTAATGAATGTGGTTAAGGGAGCTTATATAAAAGGGGCCAATATACACTTATATTCATTTTTGTTTGAACTCAAAATTGAAGTCACACTCTAGAGAGAGAATGAGAGGCCGGCTCTAGAGAGAGAGAAAGAGGGAGGATTGTGTATTTGGCTCAAAGTTTGTGAAATTGGAAGGCTAGGCTCAAGATTTAACTACAATTGTGAGAATTGAAGCTCCTACGTGAGTAATTAAGCAAAGATTTATGAGCCTAAGTTTGTAATTTCATGAATTCAAAGTTTGATTGTGATCAAAAACATAATTTGAATTGAATTTGTTGAATTTGAAGCTTATGTGTGCATGCATGTGCATAATTGCCATGGTTATACACATTCAAGCATGAAGCATGTTGAATATGAAGAATTGAGTACCAAATTTTACATGCATGAGTAATTTTGTGCAGTTTCATGATTTTGAACACCATTTGCACCATTTGAAATGGAATCAAGTTAGTATTGTACAAGCATGCAAGATTCATATAAGTAAAGAGCTTGGTTATTTGAATATTGAAGAATTTGAAATGGTTTGAAAAATGAACCATGACTTTAGTCAATTGGCTCCCAATTAATCATGTCCTTATGTTAGGTGATGTCCCTCCATGTTTTTGTATTACAAATCATAAGTTTAAAGCCTTTGAATGTTGAATTTGAGCCTCAAGAACAGTTTTGGAAAACCCAGAATTTGGTATATCCGCTCGAGCGTGAAATGCGAGCATCCAGAATTTTTTGCAGACATTGATGTCCGCTCGAGCAGGGACATTCACGCTTGAGCGGGAGCTATGTAGTGTAACTTTCAGCTCAAGCGTCCGAATTCACGCTCAAGCATAGAAATGAGGCAACTAGTACTTTTGCAGACCATGAGGGTCCGCTCGAGCGGCGGAACTCACGCTCGAGCGGGGACCCCTGTTTCAGAAATTTTGTAAAGGTTTTCTGTGTTTCATTTTTCGTTCTCTTTCGTTTCTAAGCACTCTTAGGCATGCATTGAGCATCATAAATGAGTTAAAAGGATAAGAAAGAAGCCTAAGAGGGATGTATAAATTAAGAACGGATTGAATCGTTTATGACCCATTATGTTCATGAAATGTGTAGGGTCAAGCACGAGGGCAAATCTATCGGCAGATCACAGTGAGTAATATCTTAATAAAGATATTTGAAGTATGTTATTTGTCCAATTGCTTACTTCCATCTAAGTCTTATAAGTTTGTTAAATCGAATTGTGGACAAATATTTGTTATGCCATATGGTTGGACCAAAGGCCGTTGGATGCCATTGATTGGGCCAAAGGCCGATTGACATGAATGATCGAGCCGAAGGCCATTTGACATAAACGATTGGGCCGAAGGCCGTTTGATATGAATGATCGAGCCAAAGACCGTTTAACATGAATGATCGGGCTGAAGGCCGTTTGACATGAACGATTGGGCCGAAGGCCGTTTGACATGAATGATTTGGCCGAAGGCCGTTTGACATGAATGAATAAATGAATGGACCAAAGGCCGTTGGATACAATTGTTTGGGCCAAAGACCGTTTGATATACATAAATGAATTGGGCTAGAGGCCGCTTGTTAAGGAACGAAGTGGGCTAAAGGCCGTTTGATACGTTCGGGCTTGAATCGCCTAATGTACCAAAATAATGCACTAAATAGAATTCTATATGGGCCCAAGGCCGTTCGATATATGTGAATCTCATTTGTGCACCTTCTTTATTTGATATTATTCACTAGGCTTTCGCTCACACTCATTCATGTGTATGTAGGTAAGCAAAAAGATGTCCAAACCCAGCCCCGGTGAAGTCTGTAAGAAAGGTCAAGTTTTGGAGAATCAGCCCAAACGTCTCACGCATGAGACATACTTTCGCCTCTTTTGATCTTTTGTTATAATCTCATTATGTTGGCGAAATTGTTGGATTACCTTTGTATATAAGTTTTGGTTAGGCTGACTAAGACTTGAATGATCATGTGGGTGTATAACAATTTAAGTTGATTTCCCTTTTGGTGTGAGTTATTAATGAATGCAGATATGTGTTATTTGATGTGCTATGTAAGCACAACTCTATAGACAAAATTTTTGAATTTGCTTCTGTTTGGCCCCTTAACTCTGATGGAATACGTTTTGTTTGGTTTGAGGCCGTAGGTAATCCCTTGATTACTGGCCGGTTATGACCTTAATCCATAGAGGCGGGTTCGAGTCATGACAGAGTGGTATCAGAGCTCGAGTTAATAACCCACACACTTGTCCAAATGAGCAATAAGTGTCTAGGAAAGATCTAGGATGCATTCATGTGATAAGTATGAATTCGAAAGCATCAAGAATATGCTTAAATGTTTCAAAGTGATCAATTATGTGCTATAAGTTGTGATTTGCTTGCATTTCGAATTGTTTGAATATATATTCCCTTTAGTATATGCATACTTGTGAATCTTTTGTATAAAGAATAATGCAAGTCTAATCAGATGGTAAGAACAAGAGGTAATGAAATAGAGGAGTCTTTTACTGCCAGAATAGATAGAATGGAAAGATTGATTCAGGAAATGGCAGAAACATTGAGGCAACAACAACATTGGCAACAACCACACCCTCTGCCTCCTCCTCCAGTGCCACATGTGCCAGATAATCAAAATGATGACCGAATAATAGCCCTTACCAAAGAATTTAAGAAAATGAAACCGCCAGCGTTTCATGGGGAATTAGATCCGTTGAAGGCCGAAGCATGGGTTCTTGGCATTAAAAAGCTATTTGAAGTGTTTCCTTGTTCAGAGACACAGAAAGTATTGCTAGCCACTTTTACTCTAGAAGATGAGGCAAGAAAGTGATGGATGCTAATGCCTGAAAACAATAAGGATATTGGTTGGGCACGGTTCTTGGAGATTTTCTATGACAAATATTTTCCACAGTGTGTCCGAGACAGAAAGGTGTCAGAGTTCATGGAACTTAAACAAAACAACATGACTGTAGCTAAGTATGAAGCCAAGTTCATTGAATTGGCTAGGTTTGCACCGCATGTGGTTGACACCGACTACAAGAAAGCGAAACATTTTGAAGGGGACTTCGGGATGACATCTTAAAAAAGGTGAATGTTCTCAAACTAGAGACTAATATTGAGGTGTTAAACCGGACCATAATATCAAAAGCTAACATAGCCAGACAAACTAAACCAACAACTGATTGGAAATGTAGCAAAAGGCAAGGCTTCTTTTCAAAGAAGAAATTTTCAAAGAAGCAGAATACAGGCTCCTCAAGTACTTCTAATTCTTCCCGAGATACATCTCTTATGTGTAACATTTGTAGTAAAAGGCATCGCGGAGATTGTTACCGTGTGTCGGGAGCCTGTTTTAAGTGTGGTAAAACAGGGCACATGGCCAGAGATTGTAATCAGAATAGTGAGAAATTAGCTGCTAGCTCAACAGCATCCATCCCGAAACTGGGAAATACTATGAGATCTACTACCATTGGAGATACCATAAGGCAAGGAAAAGTTTTTGCGCTTGTTCCGGACAATACACAGAATGCTGAAGCCGTTGTCTCAGGTACTATCTCTATATGCAACCAGGATGCTTTTGTGTTAATTGATTCTGGATCAACACACTCTTTCATAACTTGTGCATTTGCATCTAGACTGAGTAGACCCCTAGAACCATTACCATATTTGCTATATGTGTGTGCTCCATCCGGGGAATCTGTGTTGTGTGCATCTGTGTATCGATTTTGTGACATGCATGTTGGGAATGCTATTCTATATGTAGTTTTGTTGCCCTTGAACTTTAGACATTTCGATGTAATTTTGGGCATGGATTGACTAACTAATATTGTGCCACCATCGATTGTGCGACTAAATGGGTTGTATTTAAACCTCCAGAACAGGAAAAAATTGTGTTTGTGGATAACGGGGTAGTGCCTCCACCTTACTTAATATCTGCAATGAAAGCATGTAAATTGATTAGGAAGAGGTGCCAAGGTTACTTGTGTTATATGTTATCTGAACAATCTTTGAATGTTGAATTGAACAGTATCCCTATTGTTAGCGAATTTCCAAATGTGTTCCCAAATGAATTGCCAGGGGAATTAGTGGATAGGGAGATAGAATTTACTATTGAAGTTGTGCTAGGCACCCAGCCTATTTCTAAAACTCCCTACAGAATGACTACCACTGAAATGAAAGAACTGAAAGAATAGTTGCAAGACCTGCTTGATAAAGGATTTATCCGACCTAGTACTTCACCATGGGGTGCACCGGTGCTATTTGTGAAAAAAGAAAGATGGAACCTTACGCTTGTGTATTGACTACCGAGAACTGAACAAGGTGACAATAAAGAATAAATATCCCTTACCTCGTATTGATGACTTGTTTGACCAGTTGCATGGATCACAGGTGTTTTCCAAAATTGATTTGAGATCCGGGTACCACCAGTTACAAGTAAAGGCAGAAGATGTTGAGAAAACAGCATTCAGAACGAGGTATGGTCATTATGAATTTCTTATTATGCCATTTGGGGTAACTAATGCTCCTGCAGCGTTTATGGACTTAATGAACCGAATTTTTAAGACCTACCTTGATGAATTTGTTGTAGTTTTTATTGATGACATTTTGATATACTCAAAGAATAGACTTGAACATGAACATCCCTTGAGAACTGTCCCGCAAACACTTAGAGAAAAGAAATTATTCGCTAAACTAAAGAAATGTGAGTTTTGGTTGGATGAAGTTATTTTCTTAGGGCATGTTATCAACAAAGAGGGAATTTCAGTGGATCCACAGAAAATAGAGGCAATTGTGAATTGGCCTACACCGACAAATGTAACAGAAGTTCGTAGTTTCATGGGTTTAGCTGGATACTACAGGAGATTTGTGAGAGACTTTTCAAGAATAGTTGTACCTCTTACCCAACTGACACGCAAAGGGCAACCATTTGAATGGAACGACGAAAGAGAATCCGCCTTTCATGAACTAAAAATGAGATTGACTACTGCACCAGTATTGACATTGCCCACAGGTACGGAAAACTTTGTAATTTTTAGTGATGCATCTTATAAAGGTTTGGGTTGTGTATTAATGCAGAACGAAAAGGTTATTGCTTATGCCTCCCGACAGTTGAGGCCACATAAGAAGAACTACCTAACACATGATTTAGAATTGGCCGCAGTTGTATTTACTTTGAAAATCAAGCGGCATTACTTACATGGGGCAAAATGTGAAGTCTACACGGATCACAAAAGTCTGAAATACTTCTTTACACAGAATGAGCTAAATATGCAGCAGAGGAGATGGCTTGAATTAATAAAAGATTATGATCTTGAAATCCAGTATCACCCTGAAAAAGCCAATACAGTTGCTGATGCTTTGAGTAGAAAATCAATAGGGAATTTGGCTTGTGTGCTTACTGAACAAAAAGAAATTTTGCAAGATTTTGAGAAGTCTGAGATTAAAGTGATATGATGTGAACAGGGTGGATTGATAGCCGCCATTTCAGCCGAACCAACAATCATTGAGGAGATTAAACAGAAACAGAAAGAAGATGAATTCCTCAGGAAAGTGATTGATGAATTTGAGACAAGTCCGAAGGCAGAGTTTAGCATTGAAAATGAAGTGTTAAGATTTCGAAACCGAATTTGTGTCCTAGATATTCCAGAACTAAAGAAAAGAGTTCTAGATGAAGCTCATAAATCCCTGTTTGCTATGCATCCGAGTAATAACAAGATGTATCGGGATTTGAAGCAAAGCTTTTGGTGGCCCAAAATGAAGAAAGAAATTGCGAAGTATGTGTCCAAGTGCCTTCAATGTCAGCAAGTTAAAGCTGAACATCAAAAACCACGCAGTCTACTTCAACCTCTCTCTATTCCGGATTAGAAATGGAAGCATGTGACTATGGACTTTGTTGTTGGTCTACCACAAAGCCCTCGAGGTATGGATTCCATTTGGGTTGTAGTTAATAGACTGACTAAATCTGCACATTTTCTACCTGTTAAAACTACATTCGATGCTTATAGACTGGCTACTATATATGTTGATGAGATTGTCCGTTTATACGGAGTTCCGGTATCTATTGTGTCGGATAGAGATCCGAAATTTGTATCTAGATTGTGGAAGAGTTTGCAGAAAGCTATGAGGACAGAACTAAGGTTTAGTACTACGTTCTACCTACAGACAGATGGGCAATCAGAACGAACCATACAGACGTTAGAAAATATGCTGAGAATGTGTCCTTTAGATTTTCAAGGGAGTTGGGAAGATTATTTGCCACTAGCAGAGTTTGCATATAATAACAGCTTCCACTCCAGCATCGATATGGAACCATACAAGGCTTTGTATGGTAGAAGGTGTAGATCGCCAATTTATTAGACAGAAGTCGAGGATAGGGCCTTGCTTGAGCCTGAAATTGTGCAAGACACTTCTGAGAAGATTAAAATTATCCAACAGAGGCTCAAAACAACGCAAGACCGACAAAAAAGTTATGCAAATGTTCGAAGAAGACCTCTTGAATATGAGGTTGGTGATCACGTGTTTATTCGTGTGACTCCGATGAAAGGCCAAGTCAGGTTCGAAAAGAATGGAAAGTTGTCGCCCCGTTACATTGGGCCGTTTCAAATTCTGGAGAGGCTTGGTCCAGTTGCTTATAGAGTTGCTTTGCCACTAGGATTTGAGCAAATCCATAATGTGTTTCATGTGTCAATGTTAAGGGCTTATCTCCGAGATCCCCTTCACGTGATTGATTATCACCGGATAGCTCTTGATGAGAATATGGAATACGCAGAATGGCTGGAACGAATCATCGACCGGCAAGTAAAACAATTAAGAAGCAAGTCCATTCCGATGGTGAAAGTAGCATGGAAAGAACACTATGGAATGGGTGCCACATGGGAAAAAGAGGATGAAATGCGACTACACTATCCACATTTGTTTCCCGACGAAGGTAAAATAAGTTTGGAGGACTAAACTTTCTAAAGGAGGGAAGACTGTGATAACCATGTTCCGTATTATGCTAATTGATGTTTATTATGAATGTGATTATGTGTTTGATATGATTTTGAGTGTCATTTATATGAATATATGTGATTTTGAATTTCTATCTGTTTGCCGTAGGAAAATCTGTTCAACTTACTGTTATAAACTGAAAAATTGAAGGCCTTATCGGCCACAGAAACCGAAATTGATTGCGCCAATGTGATTAGCGTAATTTTTAGAGCCTACGATGAAATTTAATTGAAAATTGATTCGGATCAAATTAAATAGATTAAATTGATGATATAGTGCTCAATTAGTTAGTATTAATGAATGTGGTTAAGGGAGCTTATATAAAAGGGGCCAATATACACTTATATTCATTTTTGTTTGAACTCAAAATTGAAGTCACACTCTAGAAAGAGAAGGAGAGGCCGGCTCTAGAGAGAGAAAAAGAGGGAGGATTGTGTATTTGACTCAAAGTTTGTGAAATTGGAAGGCTAGGCTCAAGATTTAACTACAATTGTGAGAATTGAAGCTCCTAGGTGAGTAATTAAGCAAAGATTTATGAGCCTAAGTTTGTAATTTCATGAATTCAAAGTTTGATTGTGATCAAAAACATAATTTGAATTGAATTTGTTGAATTTGAAGCTTATGTGTGCATGCATGTGCATAATTGCCATGGTTATACACATTCAAGCATGAAGCATGTTGAATATGAAGAATTGAGCACCGAACTTTACATGCACGAGTAATTTTGTGTAGCTTCATGATTTTGAACACCATTTGCACCATTTGAAATGGAATCAAGTTAGTATTGTACATGCATGCAAGATTCATGTAAGTAAAGAGCTTAGTTATTTGAATCTTGAAGAATTTGAAATGGTTTGAGAAATAAACCATGACTTTAGTCAATTGGCTCCCAATTAATCATGTCCTTATGTTAGGTGGTGTCCCTCCATGTTTTTGTATTACAAATCATGAGTTTAAAGCCTTTGAATGTTGAATTTGAGCCTCAAGAACAATTCTGAAAAACCCAGAATTTGGCATGTCCGCTCGAGCGTGAAATGCGAGCACCTAGAATTTTTTGCAGACATTGATGTCCGCTTGAGCGGGGACATTCACGCTCGAGCGGGGAGCTATGTAGTGTGACTTTCAGTTCGAGCGTCCGAATTCACGCTCGAGCGTAAAAATGAGGCAACCAGTACTTTTGCAGACCATGAGGGTCCGCTCGAGCGGCGAAACCCACGCTCAAGTGGGGACCCCTGTTTCAGAAATTTTGTAAAGGTGTTCTGTGTTTCATTTTTTGTTCTCTTTCGTTTCTAAGCACTCTTAGCCATGCATTGAGCATCATAAATGAGTTAAAAGGATAAGCAAGAAGCCTAAGAGGGATGTATGAATTAAGAACGGATTGAATCGTTTATGACCCATTATGTTCATGAAATGTGTAGGGTCAAGCACGAGGGCAAATCCATCGGCAGATCACAGTGAGTAATATCTTAATAAAGATATTTGAAGTATGTTATTTGTCCAATTGCTTACTTCCATCTAAGTCTTATAAGTTTGTTAAATCGAATTGTGGACAAATATTTGTTACGCCATATAGTTGGGCCAAAGGCTGTTGAATGCCATTGATTGGGCCAAAGGCCGTTTGACATGAATGATCAAGCCAAAGGCCATTTGACATGAACGATTAGGCCGAAGGCTGTTTGACATGAATGAATAAATGGGCCAAAGGCTATTTGACATGAATGAATGAATGAATGAATGGGCCAAAGGCCATTGGATACAATTGTTTGGGCCAAAGGCCGTTTGATATACATAAATGAATTGGGCTTGAGGCCGCTTGTTAAGGAACGAAGTGGACCAAAGGCCGTTTGATACGTTTGGGCTTGAATCGCCTAATGTACCAAAATAATGCACTAAATAGAATTCTATATAGGCCCAAGGCCGTTCGATATATGTGAATCTCATTTGTGTACCTTCTTTATTTGATATTATTCACTGGATTTTCGCTCACACTCATTCATATGTATGTAGGTGCGCAAAGAAATGTCCAAACCCAACCCCAGTGAAGTCTGTGAGAAAGGTCAAGTTTTGGAGAGTCAGCCCAAACGTCTCACGCATGAGACTCTTTCACCTCTTTTGATCTTTTGTTATAATCTCGTTATGTTGGCGAAATTGTTGGATTATCTTTGTATATAAGTTTTGGTTAGGCTGACTAAGACTTGAATGATCATGTGGGTGTATAACATTTTAAGTTGATTTCCCTTTTGGTGTGAGTTATTAATGAATGGAGATATGTGTTATTTAATGTGCCATGTAAGCACAGCTCTATGGACAAAATTTTTGAATTTGCTTCCGTTTGGCCCCTTAACTCTGATGGAATATGTTTTGTTTGGTTTGAGGCCGCGGGTAATCCCTTGATTACTGGCCGGTTATAACCTTAATCCATAAGGGCGGGTTCGGGTCATGACGTTAATGACGTGGCTCCTTTACCTCCTTGCAAACCATAAATCAAGGTTATGTCATTGGTTATAAAGGTCAAGTTATTTTTACCAACTGTGAATGCTTTCGTTTTTTCATTGTAACGTTGGATTATTGCAACTACATCATCATTAGATTTCCTAGACTTCCTTGGATCCATCCTTCCAGTGGTTAGAGCTTGGATCAAATACCAGAATGGGGTCTTTTGAAGTTCTTCAAGTTGGTTTGAATTGAATATAAGTGTTTGAAAAAAAGAGACAACAGATGAGAGGCTAGATCGATATTGAATGTTGTAATGAGCTCTCTTTTTTTGGAGTTTAACAAATTTTTTCCCCCTTAAGCTTGAGTCTTTTGAAGTTAAGGTATTCATCTTGATGCTAGTTGCTTCATCATTTTGGACTTGTGTGTTTTGGTGAGGAGTTTGTGGTGTTTTGCTGCTTTTTAACCTAAGATCAAAAGAAGACTAAGAGAGTTTTTGTTTCTTACTCGGTGTTTCTGGTGTTTTGTTGCTTTTACATTTTGCCATTTCTAGACAATGATGAAAACATAAAGATGTCAACATTAAATCCCAGAGAAAATTGAACATGCTAGAGAAAATTGAACATGTCAGAGAAAATTACACATAATAGAGAAAACTAAGGTGGCCAGGAAAAATTATAAATGTCAGAGAAAATTAGATACTGAAAATTAAATGTCAGAGTACTAATTGTTTTCCTGTGGAATACATCTAGCCACAGAAAATTTTCATTCCTAGAGAAAATCGACAAAGCAAGATAAACATGCCAGAGAAATTTTCAATAAATTTTAAAATTACATATAGAAGTAAAATATAGCCAGAGAAAATTCAAAAAAGAAACATATATCTAGTAAACACAGAAAATAAATATGACAGAGAAAAGTAAACATGGCAAGTTATAGAAAATTTTCATTCCACAATTAGTAAGATAAAATAAACAAAGCAACGTAAACATGCCACAGAAAATTACATAACATTGAAACCAAGAATTGAACAAAATAAGCATACCAGAGAAATTTACAAAAAAAAAAAAAAAAAAAACATAAATCTAGCAAGCCACATAATATTAAAATGCCAGATAAATTTACAGACACAACCAGAGAAAATTAACCATGGCAGACAAACACAAAGGAGAAAACTAATGTGGTCAGAGAAAATTATAAATTTCAGAGAAACTTAGACACTGACAAGAGAATACAAAGTGTTTTCGTGTGGAATACATGTGACCACAGCTAATTTTCATTCCCAGAGAAAATGATCAAAGCAACATAAATATGACAGAGAAATTTTTAAAAATTGTTACAAATTACATATAGATGTAAAATATAGCCAGAAAAAATTCCAGAAAGAAATATAAACCTAGCAAGCACAGAAAATAAAAATGCCAGAGAAAATTACGCATTTCAGAGAAAATTTCCAGTCCATAATATTAAAATGCCAGAGAAATTTACATACACAACCAGAGAAAATTAAACATGATAGAGACCCACAAAAGAGAAAAGTGATGTCGCCGAAGAAAATTATAAATGTCAAAGAAATTTAGACACAAACAAGAGAGTAATATTACATCACTACAAGAAATTACACTTTCTGCGACCAACGTTTTTGGTCGTGAAAAGTGCCATATTTGGTCACTAAAAGCTTTTCGCGACCAAAAATGTGTTGGTCGCGAGTTGGTCACTAAAGCCTTGTCACAGATAGTTTTCTGCGACCAAAATTATAGTTGGTCACCAAAAGGGACCATTGGTGACCAAATAATTGGTCGCGGAAAGTCCAATCCATATTAGCCAAAAAGTAACTTTTAGTGACCAAAGTTATAGTTGGTCTCCAAAAGTCAGCGCCTTCACCCAAAGAAAAATATTCTTTTGCGCTGCCTGGGAGTTGAACTCCTGACCAAGGAGTCACTCTCCATACACCCAGTCCACCCGCCAATAATATGCTTGTTGTTCACATTTGGCAGAGAAAATATATAACCCATAAAAATTGGGTTATATATTATTTCATAAAACCTTCAATGCCTAAACAAAAAATAGAATGTAATTACAGTAGTACCCGTTTTTTTTTAAATTTATCCCACCATAACTTTCCTCGACCAACTTATTTTTTGGTCGCCAAAAGGTGATCTTCCGCGACCAAAATTTGTAGTTGGTCACCAATAGTTAAGTCATTCGCGACCAACTTATTTTTTGGTCGCCAAAAGACGACCTTCTGCAACCAGATTTGTATTTGGTCACGAAAAATTAGCTATTGGCCACCAAAAAATTGTGGGTCGCGAAAACATACCCATCAGCGACCCCAAAAAATTAGGTCGCAGAAAGTGGACTATTTGCAACCAACTGAAAATAAGTAGTCGCCAAAAGTGTTTTTTCTTGTCGTGCATATAGATGTAAAATATAGCCAAAGAAAATTCAAAAAAGAAACATAAATTTAGCAGGCACAAAAAATAAAAATGCCTGAGAAAATTACATATTCTAGAGAAAAATAGACATTCTAGAGAAATTTACAAACAAAATCACACAAACATGTTCAAGAATAAGATCAAAACACAGAAAAATAACTTTTTTTCAAAATAAACAAGCCAGAGAAAATTCAAAGAAGAAACAGACATCAAGCAAATACCAGAGAAATTCAAATGCTATAGAAATTTACAGATGAAATCACACAAACATATTCAAGAATAAGTTCAAAACACAGAGAAATAACTTTTTTCAAATTCATGTCGCTTTTTATTACGAAATTGAAACCCTAATTAATGGAAGGTTAATATAAAATGCAATTAACTGTGTTTCTAGATAAAAACTCGTTGGATTGTAGAAAAACTTACCAGAGTTAGGATGAAACACTAATTACGAACTGATATGCCCTGCGATGAAGATGTAATGTGACGAAGATGAACTGAGATGACAATGAACAGTGAAAACAGCGTCAGCAAATTTATGAGGAAGGAATGGAAAAGACTTTTGCAGAAGATAATGAAACTCTAATGTCGATGGTGAAAATGATATTGAAATTCTAATTCTGTTGTTCTCTTGCTCGTGAAGATGGTTGAATGTTTGGAATGAAACTCAGTCGTCGGAATCCAGTTTAGTTTCTGTGTTAATTTGTGAAAGGTATTTTGGTCCATGAAATAATTAAAAATGCACACAATATAGTTGAGGGACCTAATGCATCACCCCCTTTTCTTGGTGTCCACTATCCTCTAAATTACTATTATTAGGGACCTTAAAAAAAATTCTCCTAAAAAAAATATTTAAAAAAAAAAACAGCTTGCTTGTTTTTATTTTTCAAAAAACACTTTTCAGAAAATTCTACTTTCTTATTTTTCGTGTTTTTTTGTTTTTATTGAACTTTTTTAATATTTTAAGCAATTTTTTTACTTTTTAGACACACCTAACATAAATACACTTAAAAAGTAAAAAAATTGTAAAAAAAATCTTTTAAAAATTCACTAAATACCAAAAATACAAAAAAAAAATACAAGAATTTAGTACATTTTTTGTATTTCTATGTATTTATTAATTTTTTAAAATATTTTTTCACAAATTTTTTACTTTTTAGATATATCTAACTAAGGTGCATCTAAAAAATATTCACTAAAAACAAAAGAATATAAAAACCAAAAAACTCAATTTTCAAAAAACTTAATCCAGAAAATTCAAACCAAACACATTGACTTTTTTCCTTTGTTTTTTCATTTCTCTGTTTTGGTTTATTTTTGTGTTTTATCTTGTTTTTATTTTATTATTTATTAATATTTATCTGTAGAAAGGTCTCCACTAAAAAAAATTATGAATTTATTATGGGGTTAATTTATGTTGTGTATAGTTTATGGCAAATTATGAATTGGGAATGTGTATTTATTATAGAATTTTTATACATGATTTGACTTTTTATCTCTAATTAATTTTTAATCAAAACATGTATAATTGTCTTTAGGGAAATTTTATTTGCATAGCACCAATCATTTCAGTAGACACCATTTCTTAGTTCACACCCCACACCATTTTTATTTTTGACTATTTTCTAAATTTACACCATCTGATACCCAAAATACCCCAACCCTAACCCTAACCCACCCTCCTAACCCAGCCAATACCAGCTCTAGTCGCACACTCTTTTGCCATCCCCAACTCCGGCGACCCACTTCTTGCCATCGTCCGCCATCCACAGCCCGACACCGCAGCTATCGTCCCTCTAGCCATTTCCTACATCAACCCCGTCCTCTTCCACTACATTTACAGCCCCTCGCCGCCATCATCGCAATCCAAATCTGAAAAATCCATATCTCTCATCTCCATTGCAGCATCAACGTTGCACCGGCATCACCATTGTTGCACCATCTGGAAAACCCAGATCAATCAATCCCTTTCTTCCTCTCTTCCACATGCACTTATTGCTTCTTTTTCTCTCACTGTAAGAAATTGGTGGTTAGAGATGAAAGCTGCAGAGGATGAAGGAAAGGAAATGAGGTTGCGATGGTGACTAAGTAGGAAGAGGGGTCATTGGAGGATTTTTGCAAAGGGGATGCAGCATCATAAATGAAGGTGGCATGGCGGGAGGAAGGTAGGGTGTCGAAGCTCATAGGAGAGGATAGGAAAGTGGCCACCAGCGTTAATAGGGTTGGAAGGAGATGAAAGTTGGCGGCATTGAGTTGAGAGAGAAGGAATGAGGGATGTGGAGGCAATTTGCTTGAGGGATAAAAATGTAATAAAAAAATGTTGGTTACATATTTTGTAAAAGCTAATCGCAGCTTGACACGTGGTATATGAAAGACAATTCGGGGAGTTAGTACAAGTCTCAAGTCAAAGATAGACACATGACAAGTCATATTAATTATAATGGGTCTACGCAGCACTAGAATAGCTAGAAGACGCAAGATGACGTGACCCAATGGTTACTCACAAATTTAAATTCAAATCTATTAGAGAAGCCTAACTGCAAGAATGGCATAGTAGAACTAACTATGAAAAAACATAATCAGCAATCATAGGATTTCGACGGTTGGAAGTCCACTTCGACGGCTACCCTTGAAGAGTATAAATAGTAGGGAAGGCCCCAAATTGCAGGACAGAGACGAAGATCCAGAAACCAGTCATTTACTTCATATTTTTTTTTTAATTTTTATATTTCCAGTTCTTTACATTTTTAGCATTTTAATTCCTGTACTGCACTTCATTTCCTAGGAGTAGTTCTTAAGTAGTCATTGCTGTAAATCTTTTCAAAACTGGATCATTTCATTGTAAGTTCTTATTCACTCAATGAAATTTAGTTATTAAATTGTGCTGTATTTGTTATTTCTTATAAATTTTTCCTCAAACAAGCCACCAGCAAAGTCCTCTTTATTGAGGCAGAAAGAACTTCAACACAGTCGTCTAATAACTGGTTGGTAATTAAAATTTTGTAATAACTGATTGATTCTTACTGACACGCTTAAAATTACATAATTACCCTTTGAAAGCCAAAAAAGCCAACAAAAAAGAAAAAATTGGAGAGATGGTGTAAATTGAGAGAGATAGTGGTGTGTAAATAAAATTACTTTTATCTTTATAATTCTCTTTTTTTCTCTTTTTTTTTTTGTATAAATTTTCTTGTTCTGATTCAGTTTTCTAAACATGATATATAAATGGCATTATCATAAACATCGTTTCATATTTGTTTAATTTGACAAAGAAAATTTAAAATTCTTAAAACTATAAATAGAAAAGGCGTTTAATATATTTCTATTAACACTTTTACAATAATAATAATAATAATAATAATAATAAATAATTCAAATTACTCTCAATGAATTTTTATATTTTGAAATTATTCCGTAATCATTTCATTATTAATGCCATCAAACATCTCATTTTCAATGTATGTGATCAAGATATTTATGAATTTAATAATTATCAGCTGATATGCAATTAGTTTTTTATGAATTTAATATTTAAAGGACTTTTGTCACATTTTTGTCCATGATCATAAAAGCAAAAAGATGAATTTTGTACTCCCTCTCTCTCATCACAATGGGATTAATTTCTTTGAACACTAAGTACTGTTTGTAATCATTTTGTTTTTAATTTTTAATTTATAGTTATAAAAATTTTAAAAATTATCATAAAAATTTATTTAATAATTTTTTTGATTTATAAATAGTTGTCTCAGTTTATAAATTTGAGAAAAAAAAATGTAAACTCATTTAAACAAAAATTTAAAAATTTGACTAACAATTTTTTTTTTCAATTAATTTTCTTTCCATTAATTTTTTTCAATTATAATGTGTATGATCCCATTGTCAAAAATTAAAAAAAAAATAATTATAAATATTTTAGGTCTGAACAAACATATTTTTTAGTTTATGTTTTTAAAAAATTTCAAATATTTTGTTCAAACCAAACGCGTTTGTAATTTATGTTTTTCTAAAAATAAATAAAAATCAGTTTATAAAATGTTTATAAACATAAACCAAAAATATAAACATTACCTAACACACCTAATTAACTTCAAAAACATTGAATTGTTTATTTTTTTATGTTTTTCTATTTTTAATGAACTTTTTTATTATAATATTTTAAGTAATTTTTTATTTTTTAAATATACCTAATCTAAATACGCTTAAAAATATATAATATTTTTTATAAAATTCTTTAAAAAATTCACCAATTATGAAAAAATACAAAAAAAAAAAATTCAATATATTTTTATATTTTGTTGTATTCAATGAATTTTGAAAAAAAAAATTTGTACAAATTTTTTACTTTTATAAGTATATTAAAATTTAGTGAATCTAAAAATAAATTAAAAAATGATTAAAATTTTTAACATTTTTATTATAAATATAAAAATATGAATTGAAAACCCAAAAAATTATTTTAAAAACTGAAAACCAAATAGGGTAGTGTGGTGAGAATGCGTTTTGAGATAACAACCCTAAGGTTTTATTTATAAAATTGATTTGGAGAGAGACTTGTGGAGTGAAATTAGATTGAAACATAAGTAATATTTTTTTTCATGAATTATATTAAAGATATCTGTAGTTTGAAACTTATATCACTTTAATTCCTGATCTTTTAATTGTGATATATTTAATTCTGAATTTTAAATCTCATTTTAAATAAGGACAATTAAAGATATTGTTGTTCCATTTCAAGAGTAAAGTCATTAATTTAATAAAATATAAACCAACTTGACAAAAATAAATGTCAAAAAATTATTTTTAAATTTTTAAAAATTATTTCTACTTACCAAAGATAAAATTATATAAAAATGATAAATCTTTTACTTTTTTATTTTTTATCAAATTAATTTTTAGTATGTGTTTAGATAATGATCATGTAATGGATGGTTGTTTTTATTAATATTTTTTTATGATTATCATGTAATAGATGGTTGTATATGTTGTTAACAAATATTTTTAGATGGTTGTCATAATTGATGGTTATTAAGTTTTTAATATATAATCGATATATTTAATATATGAAATGCTTTTAATTTTGAATTTTTTGATTTAATAGATTGGCTTAATAATGACATCAAAGTTGTCGTCATGTTTGACTTTTGAAAAAATAAAAATTAATTTAACGAAAACAAATATAAAAAAATTATTTCTTCCCTTCCAAAAGATACAATTATATAAAAATAATGCATTTTTAATTTTTTTTTCACTAATTTAATTTTTAGTTTCTTAGGGAAAAAATTTGAAAATATATTCTAAAAACCAAATTAAACAAAATTTTATAACAAAATAGTTTCAACATTATTTATTAAAAAAAAAAAAAACACCCTTATATTCTAAATAATATATAAGTTAACCAACACAAAATAAATTATATGATGGCTTTGCCTTTCAAATAGAATAACAATGTCTTCAATTGTCTTCATTTAGAACGAGATTCAAAATTTAGGATCAAATATACCACAATTTAAATGTCAGGGACTAAAGTGATACAAATCCCAAAATATAAGGACGATTAATGTAATTCACCCTATTTTTATTCTTTCATTTCACAAATTGCTATTCAATTTCAAGATTCAAATAAAGTCTAAAAAATAAAAATAACTTCATAATTAAATATGCTAAAACTTTTATATTTTCATTTCAACTATTTACGGTGGATTCAAATTTTGTAAATTATATCAATTTTACTTAAAAAGATAAATAATATTTTTTTCAATAGTATTTAAAATTAGAACACTTTTTCATAAATCCATTTTCACCTACTTATATTTCATTTAGTCCACATTATTTTTTTATATTCCAATAAGTCTCATAGGTGACACAGTTACCAAAATATTTTTAATAATATTTACATTTACAGTGTAAATGTTCCGTGATGGGAATGTTTATATCGTTAGTGTGAATGTTCACACCATCAATATGAATGTTAACATGTCAATGTGAATATTCACACTATCATTGTGAATATTTATATTGTAAAATATGAATGTTCACATCACCAAATTACTAACCATTCAAAAATTATTTATACGGGTAGAAATGTTCATAAAATACCTTAAATATGAGAATTATGATTTGGTCGATTAAATATTCAAATACTAGGACTTATTGAAATACAAGAATATCTTATGAACTAATTGAGATACAAACTTTTGAAAAAAGATTTTCTAATAAATCTCCTTTTAAAATTCAATAAAATTCATTAATAAAAAATAAGACCCGTGCAAATCTTTCCTAGTATTTTTATAAGAAAATTTGGGAGATCAATAGGCCTCTATTAGGAGTATAAAAATGGCTCGTGGCCCGTGGGCAGCCTGAAGTCTGCCCGCAGCCTAGGGTGAGCTTGAACCATCATTTTAAAGCCCGGTCCAACCCGAGGCCTGCTCAAGGCCTACTCAGAAACCAGGTCTCAGGCCTAGTGTTATTTTTAATGAAAAATAATAAAATTTTAGTGAAAAAAATAAAAAAATTATTTAGACCCGCCCAAAGCCCGAGCCCCAGGCCCAGCCCACTAGCCCGCCCAAAGCCTTGAATACCCTTGGGCCTGGGTCTAGTTTTTTAGCCCGTGGGCCGACTCGGCCCGGCCCGATTTTTGGCAAGAACCCGCAAGACCCGACATGGGCCGAGCCGGACCAAAATTACACCCCTAGCCTCCATGAGTCTCATGTTCATTATATAGAATTTTTCATGTATATTTACATGAAAGAAGTTAGATTGATTTAATAATTATAATATTGAGTAAACACCAATAAATTTTAAATAGTAATTTTTTGAATTGTTTGGTTTTTTTTTTTTTTTTTTTTTAGAGCTAAAGGTCCTATTTTAGTGTAAATTACATAAAAAACAAAGTATAAACGTACGTGTGTGAGTGATTTTCTGATCACACTGCCCACCTTAGTAATTCAGCTGTAGAACACAGGCAGAATAGATGGCACCCTGCTGTCCTGCACAGAAAGAGAAGGCTCCGACGGTGGTTCTTCCACCCGGGGGCACTCCGACGATCAAGTCAGTATATCTCTCAAAGATAATCAATAGTGCTAAAAACAATGCTCAAAGTATCAATTACGTACCTTAGACCCACGGGGGTGCCTCTCTTTTATAGTTTACTCAATCCTAGTCTCATTAGAAGCCTGACTTCTATAGACTCCAATTTAGTACTTTGCATTTCTTAAGAGATAAGGATAAACTCCCTAAGAGTATTACCCTTATCCATCCTAAAGTCTTTCTTCATCCTAGGACTCTTGTCCCTGCTCCGCTTATCTCGGATTCCAGTATTCTTGCAGATAACCTCGGCAACTCCGAGATCACCTCGGCATAACTACCACGACACGTGGTACCTCAGCTGACACGTCAGCGTCACCTTGCCACGTGTTAGTACTTAGAAAATATATCCCCACAACTGCCCCCTAGGTTCTATTACCTCGGCATTCTGAGGTAATGGAACCTATATCGTTCCTCTTTCCAGTACATCGGCATAAGAACTCTTCATCCGAGATTGTTCATTTTAGGCCGACATGTCTTCTTCTAAGAACAAGAATTCTAATGAACTCTTTTACAAGCATGAGCTGTCATGCATCACTTTTCAACCGCTCTTCTTACGTGTTTCACCTTCATTGGTTCGTGTCTATAACGCGCTTGTAAGCCGTCTTGCATCTGTCTACACCGTCTGACGCATGCGATATTCCAGGTGTATTAAATGCTTCTATTTTTGCCGTCGTTTCAAGTTTTTTGACAAAACTTTTGCCTCTTTTGTCTCTTCACTTTTGCAATCGATTTTACTTACTTTCTCTCTCTCTAAACTCTTTCCCAGGAATCTGCCATTGCTCAAACCTCAAGCTCTGAAACTGCTATCATTCTTCCATTCCAGTGAAGCTTTCGTCATTCCGTTGTACCCGCAACCGTCGCCTGACTTTGGCAATCTTTATACCGGCTTCATTTTTCCTAGTAAGCCACTGTTCCTTTCGTTCTTAACGCCTTCAATATTCTTCATTTATTAGTTTGCCATTACTGTCTTGTTCAAACATCTATCTTGCGGACCACATATCTGAATGTTTTAATTTTGCTTTTGTCCATGTCTTGAACACTTACACTATTTCACCACTTTTTTGTTACTGTTCTTGACCTTATATCTCTTATATTCTTTATACTTTTGAGAACCCTACCTCTGTTCTTGATTCTAAAACTTCATTCTTTGTTTCTTGTTTTCTGTGTTTCCTTCCAGATCTGTGCCCCCAATCTTTGCTTTCATAGATTAAGTTTTGGGATTTGTTTATAGAACTTACCAATTCTTAGGAAAAATTGAAACAACCCTTACCAGTATTTACCTAGGTTTTGCCGAGGTCTTAAAAAACCCTTTAAGAACATCCCCTTTCTGAAGTCGAATACCTTTACGCCGACATTATGGGCATGTGGAAACATAGGGTAGATACCCCAACCAAACTTGAATACTTTAGGGAAGAATTCGCCATTCCTGCCGACGTCCATCTAAGACTGGCTGGGGATGACGACTCTATTATGCCACAGATGATACGATGCCCTTTCCCATTGTTGCTTTTACTGAATGTGGACTTCGACTTCCACTTAATCCCCTTTTTCGTGAAGTTCTCCATTACTATAAGTTGAACCCCATGCAACTTACCATTAACTCTTATCGAGTGATTAATGGTATTATAGCCTTAGCCAAACAGGAAAATGTTAGGATAATTTTAGCTGATATTCAGTACTGTTACACCATGTGTGCCCTCAATCTGAAAGAAAAAGGCGATGTCTATTATCTTAAGCCGAGGTCTACAGAGTTCAAAATTCTAGCCGACCTCCCAGACTCCAACAAGGGGGCTGGAGATGACTACCTCATTACCTCGGGAAATTGGGAGTTTGCCCCAGACGAGGATGCCCATCTTTACTCTCTTCCTCGGTCAGTTAAAGAGGGCAAGGGTAAGAGTCCAGTGCCAATACTTAGTTGTTTCTTTTCAAGTCCTCAATACTCTGTCTGTTTCTAATGTCTGTTCTTCTTGCAGATGTTCGTAAGCCATCGAAAAGCTTTCGCCAATCCTATGTCCCCAGCAAGGATTTGAAGAAGCTTTTGGACTTGCCAGTCCAGAAAAGGAAAGCGCCTTTGCTTCTCAACTTCATTCCAACATACAAGTCAATTTTGTTGGACGTCCCTAAAAGGAAGAAGAAAAGCCTTTCTCCACATTCTGCCACAATCCAAACTGTGTCTATATCCCGAACAGATCAAGGATCAACATCGGATCTAGCTGATCAGCCATAAACTTCGGCCCCTTACTTGATCCCTATACCTGAACGGAAACGTCGGCGAAGACTTGTCCGAACTGCTGAGATGGGTCGTGCAAAACCAGTTGCCAAGGATCTTTTGTCCAGCCTCCCTACCGATGTTGACGTTCAACCAACACAGACCATGCCCCCACCGAAACCAAAAAGAGTAAAAAAGGCCCAGCCACAGGCCAAAGTAACTCAGGTTCACTCTGAGGATAATTTGCCCATTTCTAAACTGGCTGAGAGTGAGAAGACTTCTTCTGTTCCTGCCAAAAGGTCTGCTGAGGCCCAACCCTCTGAGTCCTCCAAATCGAATAAGCCGAAGTCGTCGTCTGTGACGACCTCGGGGTCCAAAAAACCAGATATCCCCTAGGCGCCTGCAATCACTGTGGAAGATAAGCCTGTCATGGCCAGCGACAGTACCGACGACATCAATATCGGCGTAGCCCTCAGTACTGCTATTCTTCTTCCTGGCGATCTTGAAAAAAATGCCGAGATAAGCGAGTACGAAAACTATGCTCTTATGCTTCAACGTTGTGTTCAAGTAAGTTTCTTCACTTGGTAACCTGTCTTTCTTCATCTTTTCATACTTGTAAAACTTTGTAATAACTTTCGCTTTATGCTCTTTCAGGCTATTCAGCATGCCCACTCCTTCTCCATTCAATCTTTTTAAGAATAGGGAGAAGTTGACCGATATGAAGAGGGAGTTGACTACCTTTCAGAAAACCAACAAAAGTCTTCAATTAAAAATGAAGAAACTGGAAGACCAGGCCGAGACTGCCATTGCAGCCCAATAGGTAGCCGAGGAAAAAGCAGAATCTGCCAAAGCTATCAAAAAAGTTATCAAGGCTCAAAAGAAGGAGGCCGAGGAGAAGACGGCCCAAGTCGAGAAGGAACTTAAGAAGGCCCTAGCCACCAAGCAAGCTGAAATCGATGCAGCTGACGCGAAGGCATACGATCAAGGTATAGCCGACGTCACCGAGGCCTATGAAAAACAAGTGAGGGAGGCATACAACAGGGGTTTTTCCCTTGGTTGGATGTCCCTCGCCAAAAAGCTTGATGTTCCTAAGGACTCGCCTCTGAGAAAGGCCGACGCCATTCCTCTTCCTTTCCCTCCACCTCCACCAGTTCAATCTGAAGGTGAAGCTGAGTCTGAAAATGAAGATGAAGATGAAGATAAGGCTTTGGTTAGGAAATCCAAGAGGGTTGTTGAGGCTAAGTCTCCTTCTTTGAATGAGCAGGTCCTGGACCTAACTCAGGACGATAATGGTGACGAAGTTGCCAAGGAACTTACCCCAGAGCAAGCTTCCTCCGATGTTCTTATAGCCGACAAAAGCCTTGATGAAACCCTAGCTCAGATCGACGCCGAGATCGAGGCGGAAAAGGCTGCCGAGGTATCCACACAACAATCGTCTAAGGTCCAGACCCAAGTTGCTGTTGATGCTGAGGAACCTTAATTTCCATGTTTTTCTTTTGTTTCTTTTGTATTTTGCGATCTTTTTATATGGCCGATGTGCCATCCTCTGAACAGTTACTCTTTGATTGTACCCTTTTTTGTGAAAAACTATAACTGTTTTCTCTAAATGTTTCAATCTGTATTTTCTCTTGATTACTTCTATATGATTCTATACTTAGAATATTTTGCATGCCTTTCACACTTTGCCTCCTTTGTGCAATCTTCTCGGAATCACATACCTCGGGTATAATAACTACAAGCTTTACTTCGGCAAGATACTAACCTGCAAACTTTTCATAAATTTCAACAAGTGTAAAACACATACTGTTTTAATTCCAACCTATAAAATTTCCTCAAGTTATAACAAGTGCTAAACAATGATCTATTTGTAAATTGCTACAAATTTCAACAAGTGTTTAAACAATATAATTAGCTTTTATTTCAACCTGTAAATTACTGCAAATTTCAACAGATGATCATATGTCGGCTTAACGTCATCTTGTAAATTGCTATAAATTTCAACAAGTGTTAAGCATCTTCTTCGGGTTAACCAACTTGTAAATTTCTACAAGTGTTTAAGCAATAACCTCGGCTTTACTTCGACTTGTAAATTGCTACAAATTTCAACAAACAAAGAGAAATAGTAATCTCAGCTTAACTTCAACTTGTAAATTGCTACAAATTTCAACAAGTGAAGATAAGGAATCAGCTTAACTTCAACTTGTAAATTGCTACAAATTTTGACAAGTGAAGATAAGGAATCAGCTTAACTTCGACTTGTAAATTGCTACAAATTTCAACAAGTGAAGATAAGGAATAATCTCGGCTTAACTTCAACTTGTAAATTGCTACAAATTTCAACAAGTGTTAAGCATATTCTTCTTCCATTTGCCCCCAATGTGAACCTGAGCTCCACTTGGGTTCTCATTATTTAGAAATAATATTGCACATCTTTTATCAGTGTAAAGGAATTCTGCTATGATTTTATTGATGACGTTGAAAAAATAACAAGGAACATTTAATGATAGAAAAATTTCAGATTATAAGTGTTCCATGGTCTAGGCAATGCTTTGCCCTCATTATCTTCAAGTCGATAGGCTCCATTGCCTAATACCGAAGTGATTCTGTAGGGTCCTTCCCAGTTTGGGCCAAGCTCGCCCTCTCTGGGATCCTTCTTGTTGCCGACAACTTTTCTCAAGACTAGGTCGCCGATTTGAAAATCCCTTGGATTGACCTTCTTGTTGTAAGCTCTGGCAAGCTGTTGCTGGTATGCTGCGAGCTGAATTGCATCTTTCTCTCTTCATTCTTCCAAAAGATCCAGATCTCGGGCTAAGAGTATGTCATTAGTCCCATTCTTAACTCCCTGGGTTCGGATCCCTGGGATGCCGACTTCCAGTGGAATGAATGCTTCTGTGCCATAAGCCATAGCAAAGGGGGATTCCCCTGTTGATCTTCTCGGCGTAGTCCGATATGCCTAAAGCACGTTGGGTAATTCGTCTACCCACTTTTCTTTTGCTGCCTGCAGCCTCTTCTTTATTCCATTCAAAATTACTTTGTTGGATGCTTCTGCTTGTCCATTACTTTGGGGAAAACTTGGTGTTGAAAAGTAATTCTTGATTTTGAATTTCGCACAAAAGTTCTTGACGAGTTTGATGTCAAACTACGTTCCGTTGTCAGTAATTATGGCTCTTAGAATGCCAAATCTGGTAATGATGTTTCTCCATATGAAGTTCTTGACGTCCACATCTCGGATTTTGGCAAGAGGTTCTGCCTCTATCCACTTCGTGAAGTAATCTGTTGCTACCAGCAAGTATTTTCTCGCCTTGTTCGGGAAGTTGTCCAACAAGATCCATGCCCCACTGGGCAAATGGCCAAGGGCTGGATACTGGATTCAGGTCAGCAGCTGGCTGGTGTATCAAAGGTGCAAACCTTTGGCATTATTTGCACTTCTTCACGTATTTTCTGCATCTTTTTGCATGTAGGGCCACCAATACCCCTGGGTAATGGCCATGTGAGCTAGTGATCTGCCTCCAGCGTGGCTTCCACAAACTCCTTCATGAATTTCATATAAAAAATCTTCAACCTGCAAAGGGTGTACGCACCTTAAGAGGGGTCCAGTGAATGACCTTCTGTAGAGATGTCCGTCCGCTGTGGGACTGAATCTTGCCGACTTCAATCTAACCTTATGTGCCTCCTTGCGGTCTTCTGGCAGCTTTCCTTTTTTCAGGAATGCAACAATTGCATCCATCCAGCTTGGCCCCATGTCCACACACATTGCTTCATGCTCTGTGTTCTGTGGTTCTATGCTCGGGCCCGACATATAGTCAATCATAATTGTCCTTGTTTTTTCCAGTCTGCATTGAACTTGCCAGGTTGGCCAACATGTCGACGTGGCTGTTATCATCTCGGCTTACTTGGAGTAGTCGGCAGTTCTGAAATAAGGCTGCCAATCTGATAACCTCTTTTGCATATGCCGACATCCTTTTGTCTCTGGCTGCGAATTCTCCTGTTGACTGGTTAACAATAAGCTGTGAATCACAAAAAACTATTACCTCACATTCTTCTTTGCCGCCACTTTTTAGCCCTGCAATTAATGCTTCGTATTCTACTTCATTGTTTGAGGCCTTGAACCCCAAACGGATGGACTGTTCTATTATTTCTCCATCTGGAGATATCAGTAGTACTCCTGCCCCCGCGCCTTATCGATTTGAACTTCCATCGACAAACAGTCTAAAGGAGTCGCCGATGTAGATGCTGCAAGGTCTGAGTTTTTTCTTCCTTTGTTCTTTTGCCTTTGGCTGGGATTCTCCTTGCTTGCTGGGACAACGTTCATCTTGGCTCAACGGAGCCTGATGTTTGTTGGATTTCGGGGTGAACTCGACCACGAAGTCGGCCAAAACTTGGCCTTTAATTGTCGTTCTCGGCCTGAACTCTAGGTCGTACTAGCCCAAGGCCACTGCCCATCTTGCTATCCTTCTAGTTAAGTCTCCCTGCTGTAGCAAGGGTTTCAAAGGGTGCTCTGTTAGCACTATAATCTTGTGTGCCTGAAAGTAATGGTTCAACTTCTTTGAAGCCATCACTAAGGCTAGCATTAATGTCTCTAGGGGTAGATACCTTGTTTCTGCGTTGGCCAAGGTTTTACTTACTTAGTAAACGGTCTTTTGCTCCCATTTTTCTTCTCGGATTAACACCACACTTACTGCGTGTTCTGAAACTGCTAAGTACAAAAACAGCTCTTCCCCTAGTTCAGGTGTTGAGAGGACTGGAGTCGTAGTCACGTACTTCTTTAGGTCGGCCAACGCGGCCTCACATTCCTCTGTCCAAAGGAAATCAGTGGCTTTCTTTACTAGGTTGAAAAAAGGTTTACATTTGTCTGAGCTTCTACTTATGAACCTGTTTAGGGCTGCGGCCCTTCCGGTAAGCATCTGTACCTGTTTTGCCGATGTCGGGCTCTATAAATCTAGGATGGCCTTGATCTGATCTGGGCTGGCCTCAATGCCTCTTCTTGTCACCAGGTACCCCAAAAACTTACCAGATCCAACTCCAAATGCGCACTTTGATGCGTTGAGTCGGAGCCGATATGTTTTGAGGATTTCGAAGACCTCTTTTAGGTCAGCCAGATGACCCCTAGGCTCCTTGGTCTTCACGACCATGTCATCGATGTAGACTTCTACTGTTTGGCCAATCAAATGTTTGAACATCTTGGTTACCAGCCTTTGGTAAGTCGCTCCTGCGTTCTTCAACCCAAAAGGCATTACACTGTAACAGTACAGGCCTTTTGGGGTGATGAACGTTGTCTTCTCCTCATCTAGGGGGTACATGGCTATCTGGTGGTACCCTCTATAAGCATCCAAAAAGCTCATCCTTCCATGTCCAGATGTGGCATCCACTAGCTGGTCAATCTTGGGCAGAGGAAAGCTGTCTTTGGGGCAGGCTTTGTTCAGGCTCGTAAAATCTACGCAGACCCTCCATTTACCG
Organism: Camellia lanceoleosa; assembly: GCA_025200525.1. Taxonomy (NCBI): domain Eukaryota; kingdom Viridiplantae; phylum Streptophyta; class Magnoliopsida; order Ericales; family Theaceae; genus Camellia; species Camellia lanceoleosa. The sequence continues at coordinate 102,558,946 of CM045759.1, forward strand.
TTTTTCTTCTTTACCACCACAGTGTTCGATAGCCATGTCGGATAGTTGACTTCTCTGATGGCCCTAGCTTCCAGAAGTTTATCTACTTCTTCCTCCACTGCTTCAACGTGCATCAACGTCGGTCTTCTGGCTCGTTGTATTACAGGTTTGGCCGACCTGTCGACGTTCAGTCTGTGACATGTGACCTCGGGGTCAATGCCAGGCATTTCATAAGGTGTCCAGGCGAACACCTCCATGTTTGTTCTCAAAAAAGCTTCCAGTTCTCTTTCTTCTTCTTCGGCTAAGCTTGAGCCGAGAAGAAAGAAGCTTCTTCATCGCCCTCCTGGACGAGGATTTTCTTTAGTCTTTCTTCACTTTTTTCGGCTGGCTCCTTGCCGACATCATCTAGGACCTCCATGTCCTCATCTTCAATCTCTGCCTTCCCTGGTTCTTGAATGTTGCAGGTAGTTTTCATTGCTGCCATGGAGCAAGTTTTTGCCTGCAGTTGATCTCCTCTGATTTATTCAATCCCCAGCTCTGTTGGGAACCGCAATAGTTGATGCAACGTTGAGGGAACTACCCCCATTGCATGCAACCATGGCCTTCCCAAGATGATGTTGTATGGTGAGGGTGTGTCAATCACAATGAATTCCGTCTTGATTTTCTTTGTGCCGGCTTGTACTTCCAAGCTTGTTGCGCCTAATGGCCATGTCGGCGTTCCATTGAAGCCGACCATCAGGCCATTGGATCCTTCCATGTCATTTGGGTGAAGGCCCAGCTCCTTGTAACATCTAACGTACATGATGTCGCAAGAGCTGCCTTGATCAATCAAGATGCGCTTCACTTGGCACTCCCTAACCTGGAGGGATACTACCAAGGCATCATTATGCAGATGTTGGACCATCTCTAGGTCGGCTTCAATAAAAGCTATCATCGGTCCTTGGCACTCCTCTGGCCGATGTCTCTTTTCCCCGACTTGGTAGACATGCTGTAAATGCCTTACCCTCTGGGTCTCTCCTCTGACTTCGTTCTCGTTGACCCTTGAGTGGGTCACATTAATCACCCGTGGTCCCCTTGTCTGTGCTTGCTGTGCTAGGGGAGGCGGGGCTGCTGGTGCTTGAGGCAATCTTGCCTGTTCCTCTCTTGTCCTGGCTTCATCGACAAGGTCTTTCAGATGGCCTTGTCTCATTAAGTCCTCTAAGTGTGCTCTTAGGGCTCTGCAGCCTTGGGTTGGGTGGCCCTCTTCATTGTGGTAAGCACAACGCCTACCAATGTTCCTTCCCATGTATTCTCCTGGGGCCTTTGCCGGTGCTCTGAAATAGGATTGGTTTCAGATTTGATCCAGGACTTTGTGGACCGGGATTCGGAACACAGTCGTCACTGCCTATTTGGCCCTCAATTCTGTTTCTTGTTTATTGAACCCGTTGTTACCTCGGCCTCGCTTCGGCGAGCCATTGGTTCTTTCTTGTTTTATCTCTTTATTCCCCGATGTATCTTTCTCGGCTCTGGCATATTTCTCGATTCTTGCCATGAGCTCCTCCATGCTTTTTGGCAATGTCTTTGCCAAAGATTTCCGTAGTGAACAATCATCTTTCAGGCCGTTCTTGAAAGACACGACCACTACTTCTTGGTTGCATTCGGGTATTCGATTGAACACCTCGTAGTATCTTTTTACATAGGCCCTAAGGCCTTCATCCTTGCTGATCTTCAGAGCCATCAATGCGCCCACTTAATGGTCGCAGCTTGTTGTTTGTCACTTAACCCGCCACAAACATCTCGGCCAGGCCTTCCCAAGTCTTTACGCTTCCTTTGGCGCCAGGAACCAATCTGATGCAATCTCCCCAAAGGACGAGGGGAACACTTGGCAGAGCAACGGCTCATTTCCACTGTATAATGCCATTGAGTTCAAGAATAATCCAACATAGAAGTTGGGGTCTGACTTACCATCATATATTTGAAACCTCGGCATACTGAATCTCTTTGGTGCCTCAAATTTGTCCAATTCTACCGAGAACGGTGTCCTCGGCTTGTCGGGTGAGGTAATCTCGGCTTCAGCATTCTGTTCCTTCCTCTTAAGGTAATTTCTCAAGTCTTCTTTACTCCGCCCCGGAGCTCGGCTATCTTTGGACTTCAGTCTTTTCGGTACACTACTTTTGGCCTCGTGGTGGGCCTGTTTTGATCTTTCTCCATGGGTTGTGTCAAAGCAGAGCGTCTGCCCTTGGACATGCCGATGTTCTTTGTGCTCTGGGTCCTTCGTGTGATATGTCCTTTGGGACTTCTCTTGTCTCGGCTCCTCTCGTCTGACTTCCCTGGAAGGCGGGTGAGAGTGCCTTCCACTCCTGGTGTGCTGAGGTGCCTTGGGAATTGTTTTCCTTCCTCTCTTCTGGGTATTAATTGCTAGAATTAGCGTGTCCTGCAGCGAGTACGGTGGCTACATGACATTGTTTTGCATCATGAAGTTGACGACCGACTACAGGCCTGCCAACTTGTCTGTCAATTCTTTCACTTCCTCATCCCTCCGTAGGCACTATCTGTAGACGTCCCCGAACGTCCCGGGAGGGAAATCCCGTTTTGTTCATATGGGCTCACTACAGTTCAGGACTCAATGTCACGGTCCTGTATCTAGTCTCGCAGAGTACAATGCAAGACCGATGAATCATCAAAGAGTCCAAATCTGGCAAATCGTTTTTGAAAACAGATTTTTGAAAAAAGTGCCAAACATGGACTGCTTTGCCAGATACAAAGTCGCCACCTAAATATTTTATTTTGGAGGAAATTTAGGAAACCCTCACTCGTTGCCTAAGGCCACATGTCCGTCATCACCAAAGTTGCCTCGGCTCGGGAACTTGGGTACGATTGGGGAAGGTCACTTCGTGAGCATTCGCCGCCTCGATCAAAGATCGGCCTCTACTAACCATGATATCTAGTTTTGAAAACATTATGCGTTCTTATCCCGGTTATTAGCCTAGATTTATTATGTGATGCGCACAGCATACAAGTATAGACTGGATCGCCTGAATTGGAACAAAACATCTCATGTTTATTTTTGAAAGACAGTTTACTACTCGCAAGTAGGCTAAAATGCAGATCTTGCCACCCACGGGTGGGCTTAGAAAAGATGGTTTTGCCACTATCTAGTGGGCTTAAAACTCTCAGTCGATGATTTGTTCCAATCCAAATAATCCAACCTTCACCCACAGGCATTCAGGCAGTTATATCACATAAGCAGCTAGCCTCATGGTAAGCATGCTATCATGGCAGTCACTCACACACATGCAAGGATGCTAAAGCATAAAACTTACCTAGTACTCCAAGCCAAAAAAAGAAGCTATGTTAGCAATCCATGCATGACCCTAATTATACAGAAATGCCTAATGCAACACATGCAAAAATGCAACTATAGCAGGCTCGGCTATTCTAAAGATGGCATGTGAAATGCTACAACTAACAAGTATTCAACTCGAAATTGAAATACAATGCAGTTAGTATGATGCGTCGAGCCCGGTGCATACGAAACAGATGAATGAATGCAAGCATGCTATCATACTGTATGCTAATTGAAACATGCCCTAATCTAACCATCATAAGCTGGTAAATAAAAGGGAGAAAGATGTGGGGTTGGAAGACATACATCACACACACGCACACTTATTACAGTTGTGCCCTCGCTCGGAAGGTCCGAATAAATAATACAGTCCCGAATAAATGATACAGTCCAAATAAATACAAAACCCTAATTAATTAACAAATGCAACTAGGAAAGCAATAAAATAGCACGCAAATCTATGGACCGCCTCAGCTCTATTCCAAATGATGAATAATGCATGCTTGAATTGCCTTGTGCGGAAATCCATCACGATGCCCCAACTAGCCTCTATTTACAATTACGCCCGGAATATTGCACGAAGCTCCAAAAGACTGTCGATTTCTGATTTGCTGCAACAGAGAGCAAGAAAGGAGCATGGCGATGTATTTCACGTATGTATGCTTGCCTCAATCCTTGTGCCACCAATCACGCATCTCGATACATAATGGCCGAGAAGTCGGATTGCACGACTCGATGTGAAATGAATGCACATATAAACACAACAAGGCCTAGACTCTATCATGGTTAATCCAAAGTGTCGGCGACCGGGAATTGAGACACGTTCCGTCACTCGGAGTACGAAACGTCTCTTGTTTCCCGTGCTCGGGCTAACTCCTATCCCAAACACAATGCAATATGCATGACATGCATGAATGCAATCCTAACATGCAACCTAGCATATACAATGCTATGAAATGGCATACAAAATGCTTGATGTAACATGGTGTAGACACCCCATTTTCGACCGATCTTAAGACTCAGACGTCACCGATTGAGCACTTGGTGATGATGCATATCGCACTCGTTCCAAAGTGTCAGAGTCTCGGCCATAAGCCTTGCCTCCGGACTTCCGAGCTTTTCTGTGCTTTGCCTCGGTTTGCGAACCAGGCTCTGTTTTCCCTGTTTTCTCTTTCTGAAGGGAGGGAGAGGTCTCATAGATCATCTCTCAATGGCCGTAGGCTACGTTTCGTGGTCGTAGGCCATTTTTCCCATTTCGGAGCCTGGTTCCCGGTTTTCGGAGCCATCGGCCGTGTGCCTCGGTTTGGGACCGCTTAACCACCTCCGTTTGCTCCGGTTTTTGGCATACACCTTATTTGCTCCCTTTTGAGGGACACTGTGGCTCAAGAGACCAATTTCGTGGTCGAACGCCACCTCCGGTGCTTAACAGTCAGTTTTTGGGGCCCCGAGCTACGTTTTCCGGCCCCCGAACCTTTGTTTTGCATCGTTTTGAGTTCATTTTTGGCAGGGACCTCTGTTTCATTGTTAGGAAGGTCGTAGAAGGGTGGGAGGCCAGCAATTGTTCTGACAACCAGTTTTATTTTTTCATCGCCCTCCGTCGCCCGTTTTTCTCACTAGAAAGCCAATGTTGACCACCTTTGGGCCACTTTTTCTAGCCCTAAACCACATATTTGTCTTGTAGACACTTGGGAGGCCACCAATATGATATGGCCGGCCAGTAATTGTCTCTGACCCTTTTGAACCTCTCTAAAAAATGGGCTTTTCTCTCTCCTGGTTCATCTTCTCCAGTTTTTGACCACATGGTTGTTTGAGCACACATGGGTGCAGCCAAGCCTGCAGGGGACCTCGCTACCGCTCGGACTCAATTTGTGTCACGGTTCTTAATCTTGAACCAACGAGTCCAAATCCGGCAAATCGTTTTGAGAAAACAGATTTTTGAAAGAAGTGCCAAACATGGACTGCTTTGCCAGATACAGAGTCGCCACCTAAATATTTTATTTTGGGGAAATTCAGGAAACCCTGACTCGTTTGCCTAAGGCCACGTGTCCGTCATCACCAAAGTTGCCTCGGCTCAGGAACTTGGGTACGATTGGGAAAGGTCACTTCGTGAGCATTCTTCGCCGATCAAAGATCGGCCTCTACTAACCATGATATCTATTTTTAAAAACATTGTGTGTTCTTATTCCGGTTATTAGCCTAGGTTACTATATGATGCGCACAGCATACAAGTATAGATTGGGTTGCCTGAATTGGAACAAAACATTTTATGTTTGTTTTTGAAAGATGATTTGCTACTCGCAAGTAGGCTTTAAAATGCAGATTTTGCCACCCTCAGGTGGGCTAGAAAACATGGTTTTGCCACTATCTAGTGGGCTTAAAACTCACAGTCAATGATTTTGTTCCAATCCAAATAACTCAACCTCCACCCACAGGCATTCAGGCAGTTATATCACATAAGTACATAGCCTCATGGTAAGCATGCTATCATGGCAGTCACTCACACGCATGCAAGGATGCTAAAGCATAAAACTCACCGAGTACTCCAAGCCAAAACAGAAACCGATTAGAAATCCATGCATGATTCTAAATGCACAAAAATGCCTAATGCAACACATGCAAAAATGCAACTATAGCAGGCTCGGCTATTCTAAACATGGCATATGAGATGCAACAGCTATCATGTATTCAACTTGGAATCGAAATACAAATGCAGTTAGTGTGATGCGCCGAGCCCGGTGCATGCAAAACAGATGAATGAATGCAACATGCTATCATACTGTATGCTAATTGAAACATGCCCTAATCTAACCATCATAAGCAGGTAAATAAAAGGGAAAAAAGACGTGGGGTTGGAAGACATACATCACACTCACGCACACTTATTACAATTATGCCCTCGCCCAGAGGGTCCGAAAGAATAATATACAGTCCCGAATAGTACAGTCCAAATAAATAATACAGTCCAAATATGTACAAATTCCTAATTAATTTACAAATTAACTAAGAAAAATAATAAAACTGGCATGCAAGCCAGGGGGCTGCCTTGATTCTTCTTTAGATGATGAATGATGCATGTCCGGGTTGCATTTGCATGGAAATCCACAACGATGCCCCAATTAGCCTCTGTTTTGCAATGGTTTTTGGAAAGCGCACCAAGTCTCGAAAGACTACTAATTCTTGATTTGCTGCAACAGAGAGCAGGAAAGGGGCATGGCAATGTATTTTCACAAATGTATGCATGCCTCGATCCTCGTGCCACCAATCACGCATATCGATGCATGATGGCCGAGGAGTCGAATTGCACAATTCAATATGGAATGAATGCACATGAAAACTCAACTGAAACCTAACTCCATCATGGATAATCTGGAGTGTCGGTGACTGGGGAATTGATACACGTCCCATCACTCGGAGTACGAAACGCCCCTCGTTTCCCGTGTCCGGACTAACTCCTATCCCAAACATAATGCAATATGCATGACATGCATGAAATGCAACTAAGATACATCCTAACATGCGACATCCTATGAAATGGCATACACGATGCACGAGGTAATATGGCATACACAATGCACTAATATACAACCTAGCATACACAATGCTATGGAATGAAATGGCATACACAATGCATAATGGACTTACACCAACATGAGTGGACCTCAGCCACACTCACATAGGAGGCCATCAGATGAAAATGAGACACTCGAAATGCGTACACACGTGCACGCAAACCGAGGACCGACCCTAAGGCAAGGAATGCCACTCTAACAAGGCATGGCAAAACATGGAAAATGGCATACTAGCATACAAATTTCAGAGGCAAAATGAGATGAAAAACAGCCCCGAAACATGGTGAAATGGTACCCAATGCATGGAAAGAGTCCCGAAACATGAAATTTGGCGCATGAAATGGCCTATAGCTATGCAATGCATGCATAATTTGAACATGAAGTTTAAAGACAGAAGCAAGGAAGCCCTAAAAAAAGCATGTTTACAGTTTAAAGCAAGGCCAAACAGTGAGCATAAATGGGGCTAAGCTAGCATTCAAAAATGGCCCTGAAAGCAAGATATTGAAGAAACTCACAGATGCTGGCCCCGAACAGAGAAGGGGCCTTCTACAATATTAAAGAGGGGAAAAAAATATGATGTTTTACAGTTTATGACTAACCCCAAAAACAGATACAAGTATGCTCAAAATGCTATGCAAAATAAGGGCCAAAATGGAGATAAAGAAGCAACTGATACATGCTGGTCCCAAACAGGTAAGGGACCTTCAACAATGTTGAAGAGGGGCCAAAAATATGACCTTTTACAGTTGATGGATGAGCCCAAAACAGTGTACAACTATGTTCAAAATGCAATGCAAGATATGGCCTAAAAGAGAGGCTACAACACAAAGTATACAAATGATGCTCCAAACAGAAATATACCCTTAATGAAACATGGAGAGGGGGTCAAAAAAAGGCCATTTTCAGTTCGGACCAAGGTCCAAAAACAGAATCTCAATAGGCAAATAAATCATGCAAAAATGGGGCTAAAATATGGATATCAAAGAAAGTAGCACATGGAGGACTCAAACAGTGATGAGACCTTGTACAATGTTGAAGAAGGGCTCAAAATAAACCTATTTACAGTTTACAACATACTTCAAAACAGATTACACATAAGCCTAAAATGCTACACAAGAAATTGGCATATAAGAGGGATAATGAAGCAAGTGCAAAATGGGGGCCTCAAATAGTGAGAGGCCCTTCATGAAATATGAAATAGAGCTCAAAAAAACACTACTTTCAGTTATGTCCGGAGCTCAAATGTACACAAGAAGGGCTAAGAGATGGTACAAAATAAGCTCAAAAAAGGGGAAAAATGGTGCTCACCCTTGTAGACCAATCCCTTGCTACCTCTTCGACCAAGAAAAGCTGCCTCCTAGCCTCTGAGAAGACCCTCTTAGTTGCTGGAATGGAGATGGTGGTGTGGTGCTAGGTGATGGTGTGAAAAAGGGGTGTGAGACTTGAGAAATTTGAGTATTTGGAAGAGAGCAAGAGGGAGGGGTGTAATGCAAGCTTAAGGCAAATTTTTCCAACCCCAAAACCAGACCTGGGGTGCTGGTTATATAGGCCAAAGAGGGGGAGAAAGAGGGGGAAAAAAAGGGAGGGAAATCACTCCAAGTTTCCCTCCAAAAGTTGCCCCCCCGGATACATAATCTGGAGGGAAACAAAGTGCATTTCTGTGATGTGCCAGGTGTAAGGATGCTGGCCGGCCAGGTATTGAGGTTGCAGGTGGCCGGCCGGCCAAGGGTCAAAAGGGCCAAGTCAAATTAGTGGCCGGCCACCACAGATTGGTGGCCTCCCATGTGTTCTCAGCACAACCCTGTGGTCAAACATTGGCAACTGTGAACCAGGAGAGAGAACAACCCACTTTTCAAAGGGGTTCAAAAGGTTCAAATGGAATTACTGGCCGGCCACCAAATATTGGTGGCCTCCCAGATGTGTATATCACAAATATGGGGGTTAGGGTTGAGGAAAGTGGCCTTAGGGTGGTCAACATTGGCTTTGAAGTAAGAAAAACGGGCGTCGGATGGCGATAATGGAATATAGCCGGTTGCTGGAACAATTACTGGCCTCCCACCCTTCTATGACCTTCCTGGTGATGAAACAGAGGTCCCTGCCAAAAATGAATGAAAACCGATGCAGAATGAAGATTCGGGGGCCGAAACGCGCAGTCCGGGGCCCCGAAAACCGACTGTTAGGCACCGGGAGTGGTGTTCGACTACGAAGTTGGTCTCTCAGACTGCAGTGTCCCTTAAAAGGAAGTAAATAAGAGGCATGCCAAAAACCGGAGCAAACGGAGGTGGTTGGGTGATCCCGAATAGAGGCACTCGGCTTGACGGCTTCGAAAACCACGAACCGGGCTCCGAAATGGACAAAATGGCCTACGACCACGAAATGTAGCCCACGGCCACTGAGAGATGATCTACGAGACCTCTCCCTCCCTTTGGGAAGAGAAACAGAGAAAACCGAGTCTGGTTCGCAAACCGAGGCCAAGTATAGAAAGGGTTCGGAAGTCCGGAGGCAAGATTCACGGCCGAGACTCTAAGGCTTCTGAACGAGCACAATACGCAACATCACCGAGCGCTCAATCGGTGACGTCTGAGTCTTAAGGTCGGTCAAAAATGGGGTGTCTACAATAGGAGGCCACCAATATGAGGTGGCTGGTCAACAATCAGTCCTGACCCTTTTGACCCTTGGCCGGCCGGCCATGAGGAGGGCCGGCCGGCCATCTGCAACCTTTATAACTGGCCGGTCATGATCCTTACATCCTGTTCCTTCCAGCTGTGACCTCCTTTCCCCCCCAGATTCTGTATCTGAAGGGGGAAATTTTTGGAGGGGAAACTTAAATTTGAATCTCCCCCCCTTTTCCACTCTTGTGCCTATATAACCAGGCCCTCCAGCTCCCTTTTGGAGGGTTAGAAAGTTTGGTTTAAGTCTCCTACATTGTATCTCTCTCTCTCTACACTCCAACCCTCAAAACCTCTCAAATCCTACACCCATTCTACTCCATCTCCAAGCCAACCAATCCACACTCCATTCCAGTAGCTTGGAGGCTCTTTCCAGAGGCTAGGAGCACTACTTCTCAGGCCAAGAGTTGCTGGTTCATTGGCCTACAAGGGTGAGTCCCTATTCTCCCTTTTTTGTGCTTTATTTTGTTCTATATCTAAGCCATACTTTTTTACATTTTCGGGCTCCGACCCTAACTGAAAATATTTATTTTTTGAGATCTTTTTCATGTTTGATTAAGGGTTCTTCCCTGTTTGAGGCTTCATACTACCACTTGCCTCTTTAGCTCTCATTTATGTCTCTTTCTTGCATAGCATTTTAGGCCTATTTTTATAATGTTTTGAGCTTGGTCATAAACTGAAAAGAGGATTTTTTTGAGCCCTTCTTCAACATTGTTGAAGGGCTCTTCACTGTTTGAGGCTTCCATCTGTCACTTGCCTATTTATCTCTCTTTTGGCCCTATTTTTGCATGCTTTTTTATCTCCTTGTGATTGTATTTTTGGGCTCTGGTCTGAAATGTAAATAGTCATATTTTGACCCACTCTTCATGTTTGATCGAGAGTCTTTCACTGTTTGAGGCTTCGTTTTTGCTCTTTGTGTTAAAGCTCACTTTTATGCCTTATTTTGTATAGTATTTTAAGCTTGCTTGTGCACTATTTTGGGCTTGGTCATAAACTGTAAAATATCATGTTTTGTGCCCCTCTTCAACATTGTTGAATGGCCCTCCTCTGTTTGAGGCCAGCAGCCATCACTTGCTTCTTTGTCCCTCTTTCGGCCTTTTTCTTGCATAATGTTTTAGGCCTACTTGTGTTTATTTTCGTGGCTTGATGTAAACTGTAAAGTGCTTCATTTTGAGCCCCTCTTCAACTTTGTTGAAGGGCTCGTTGCCATTTAGGTCCAGAAGCTGTTACTTGCTTCTTTATCTCTCTTTCGAGGCCATTTTTGCATGTTAGCTTAGCCCTACTTGTGTTCACCTTTTGGCCTTGCTTAAAACTGGAAATATGCTTGTTTTGGGACTGTCTTGATTCTGTCTTCATACTTAATTTTCAAATAATGCATGATTTGTATAGCTATAAGTCATTCCATGCGCCTAGTTTCGAGTTTCGAGTCTCATTTCATGCATCGGGTGCCATGTTTCCATGTTTCGGGACTATTTTGCATCATATTTTAGCGCTGAAATTTGCATTCCAGTATGCCATATTCCATGCCTTGCCATGCTTTGTTAGAGTGGCATTTGGTGCCTTAGGGTCGATCCTCGGTTTGCATGCACGTGTGCACGCATCTCGAGTGTCTCATTTTCATCTAATGGCCTCCTATGTGAGTGTGGCCGAGGTCCACTTGTGTTGGTGTAAGCCCATTATGCATTGTGTATGCTATTTCATTTCACAGCATTGTGTATGCTAGGTTATATGTTAGCGCATTGTGTATGCCATGTTACCTCGTGCATCGTGTATGCCATTTCATAGCATTGTGCATGTTAGGTTGTATCTTAGTTGCATCCATGCACGTCATGCATATTGCATTGTGTTTGGGATAGGAGTTAGCCCAAGCATGGGAAACGAGGTACGTTTCGTACTCCGAGTGACGGAACGTGTCTCAATTCCCCAATCACCGACACTCCGGATTGTCCATGATGGAGTTAGGTCTTAGTTGTATTTTCATGTGCATTCATTCCATATTGAGTTGTGCAATTCGACTCCTCGGCCATCATGCATCGAGATGCGTGATTGGTGGCACGAGGATCGAGACATGCATACATATGTGAAATGACATTGCTATGCCCCTTTCCTGCTCTCTGTTGCAGCAACTCAAGAATCAGCAGCCTTCTGGAGCTTGGCGCGCCTTCCAAGAACAATTGCAAACAGAGGCTAATTGGGTCATCACAGTGGATTTCCGCGCAAAAACAACCCGAACATGCATCATTCATCATCCGGAGCAGAGTCGAGGCAGTCCCTAGCTTGCATGCTAGTTTATTGCTTTCCTAGAGTAATTTGTTAATTAATTAGGATTTTGTATTTATTTGGACTGTATTTATTTGGGACTGTATATTATTCTTTCAGACCCTCCGAGTGAGGGCACAATTGTAATAAGTGTGCGTGAGTGTGATGTATGTCTTCCAACCCCACGTCTTTCTTCCCTTTTATTTACCAGCTTACGATGGTTAGATTAGGGCATGTTTCAATTAGCATACAGTATGATAGCATGTTTGCATTCATTCATCTGTTTTGCATGTACCGGGCTCGGCGCATCATAATTCACTGCATTGTATTTCAATTCCAAGTTGAATACATGTTAGTTGTAGCATTCCATATGCCATGTTTAGAATAGCCGAGCCTACTATAGTTGCATTTTTGCATGTGTTGCATTAGGCATTTCTGTATAGTTAGGATCATGCATGGATTTCTAATTAGCTTCTGTTTTGGCTTGGAATACTCGGTGAGTTTTTATGCTTTAGCATCCTTGCATGCGTGTGAGTGACTGCCATGAATAACATGTTTACCATGAGGCTATGTGCTTATGTGATATAACTGCTTGAATGCTTGTGGGTGGAGTTTGGGTTGTTTGGATTGGGACAAATCATCAACTGTGAGTTTTAAGCCCACTAGATAGTGGCAAAACCATGTTTTTCTAAGCCCACCTGAGGGTGGCAAAATCTGCATTTTAAGCCTACCTGCGGGTAGCAAACCATCTTTCCAAAAACAAACATGAAATGTTTTGTTCCAATTCAGGCGACCCGATCTATACTTGTATGCTATGCGCATCACATAGTAAATCTAGGCTAATAACCGGAATAAGAACGCACAATGTCTTCAAAACTAGATATCATGGTTAGTAGAGGCCAATCTTTGATTCGGCGAGCGGGGCTGCTCACGAAGTGACCTTCCCCAATCGTACCCAAGTTCCCGAGCCGAGGCAACTTTGGTGATGACGGACACGTGGCCTTAGGCAAACGAGTTAGGGTTTCCTAAATTTCCCAAAAATAAAATATTTAGGTGGCGACTCTGTATCTGGCAAAGCAGTCCATATTTGGCACTTCTTTTCCAAAAATCTGTTTTCTCAAAACAATTTGCCGGATTTGGACTCTTTGGTTCAAGATTAAGAACCGTAACACAAATCGAGTCCGAACTGTAGCGAGGTCCCCCGCGGGCTTGTCTACAGTTTCTGGCGACTCCGCTGGGGATTTAGAGAACTTGACTCGAACTCATGGTATCTGGTTTTGAATGCACTTGTGTGTTTCTTTGCATTGCATTTGCATTGGTGCGCCTAGGACACCGTGTTTGCCATCTGCTATTCCTGAACGGTTTGCTGGAGGCTTGTCTTGTCAAGGCATGACCATAAGGCTGACCTGTTGTGGGCTCTGCCAGTATGGGAACACAAACCTCGGTTTTACCAGGGCACCCTTTTTGACCATTCGACCTAATGCATATCGAAATCCGTAGTGACCATTCCAAACTAGGACAGGTTGCTTACCCGATATAGGTTGTTTGAAGCCGCTGCGTGCGTAGTAAAACCCTAGCTCCTGAAAAAATAGGACAGGGAAACCCTACCCCAACATAGGGGTGTTTTGGCTCTCACTTATCTGTTATGTGCTGTTAGAGTGCGTCTCTACAAGGAATACACGTATCAGTTTATGAGTTTGGGCATCAGGCCTGCGGGCACCAGACAGTGTTTGAGGATCAGTTATCTGCGGGTATCAGAGATTCAGTTTTCGAGGACAGTGATTCAGGGATAATGATCAGTGTTTGAGGACAGTGTGTATTCAGCTTATCGACCGTGTGTTGTTATGCCCAGCTGTGTGTTGTGCATTTATTTTAAGCTGTTATGCTGTTCATTTATCTGGTTGTTTATTTCCTTATTGCTTTATTTATCTTTCTGCTAGGACAGTTTTAGCACAATTGCTTCCGACCCAGTAGATATTCCCCAAGCACTTTGGACAAGAGGTCATCGGCTCAATCGATCTGAGGATCTGGTTGACAGATAGCCAGTGTTCCATTCTCTACCCCCAGTTGTCAGGAGAAGGCTGAGAAGGCATAGTGTGTCTGAACAAAGGTTACCAGAGTAGTGGCCTACCCTAGCAGTGAACAGTCGGGCTGAGGTCTTAGTTTCTGCCATAGAGATACACATACCGGTCAGTCAGCAGGATCAGCAGAATATTGCTAGGATGGAAGAAATGATGCGCCAGCTCCAAGAGAGCATGAGACAGATGCAAGAGGACGCTGTCCGCCAAGCGGAGTTCGCTAAACAACAGGCCACAATCATGGCCCAAAGAAGTGAGCTAATTACCGGCTCAAAGACAAAGCGGAGCATCACCACCCAAACCCGCCTCCACCAGGAGTCCCATTACCCGAGCAGACACCAACTGTCCAAAATGTCCTGCCAAACACCCAAAACACCTTGCCAAATGTCCAGAACATCCAGGAGGACACAGACATTCCAGCGGGGCCAGCTCTACCCCTATTTCCTCCTCAACTATCCAAAACCCATACACCCGGCAACCACCCGGACACTCCTTTCGAGTTCGAAATAGATCATACTGCACTGAAATTGAGCAAGCTCGAGAAGCTATTCAAGAAATCCCAGGGAGTAAAAACTATTCCGAATATCGAGGACGGATATACCGATGTGGCTGTGACATTGCTGGATAGATTCAAAATGCCGCAGATTGATCGCTTCGATGGATCCGGGGACCCCATGGTCCACCTTCGACTATTTTCAGATATACTGCGGTCAATGGGCCTAACCAGACCACAGAAGCTTTCGCTATTTGGCCGGACCCTGTCGGGTGTCGCCACTATCTGGTATGCGAAGTTGGAGGATGATGTCAAACGGAGTTGGGATGAGATGGCTGAAGCCTTTGTTGCACAATACTCTTACAACACCCAGATCGAGATTACAACTCGTGATCTTGAAACAACAAGGCAGAAGCCCAAAGAGAGTTTCTCAGATTTTGTAACCCGGTGGAGGGCGATAAGGACCAGATTTGGATGATTGTGCGCAATCTCCAGCCGAAACTCATGCAAAAGATGTTGTACTCCCCTTCCCCACTTTTTCAGATCTGCACGAAATGGGGGTACAAATTGAAGATGCAATGAAACAGGGTCTGATCGACCAGGATAGGGAGCAACCTAGAAGGACTTTCAACCGTAACAACAATGCAAGCCCAAGTGGCGCTGCAACTGCACGAGCTTCAGAGGTGAGCATGGTCACCACCATTCCCCCTCTCCTTCCGAGACTCATGGCAGCCACGCCTTTCTCCGGTGCATCCAGAAGCAATACCCAAACCACCAAATATCAACCCAGAGGCCAAAGAACCTTCACACCCCTATATATGCCCCCGTCCAAAGCTCTGGGGGTATTAATCAGGAAGAAGCATTTGAAGCCCCTAGAGACGAGGCCACTACCAAATCCACTCCCTCCCTCTCATGACCCGGCAAAATACTACGCGTATCACCAACAGCACGGTCATGACACCGACTGTTGTTTTAGATTGCGTCACGAGATCCAGGATCTTATTAACAAGCAGGTGATCGCGCCTCCCGACAAACCCAACGTCACAACAAATCCTCTCCCACCACATAACCAAGCTCCCCCTCCCAATAAAATCAACTTCATCCAAACTGGGGTCGCGTCTTACGATCTTAGTACCTATATCACCCCATCCCACCTACCTAAACCGGAGGTGTTCCTTCCCGACTGCACTGACTCTTTGTGCATGATGGACATCTTTACAACCCAACCAGAGCCGGCGGTGGTGACCATCGAAGATGGAACAGGGCAGATTTCAAAAGAGAGTGGAGTTGTTGAGTCTGGGATTGAGCAGTCTGAGAATTTTGCTGAGGAAGCCTATGATCCGAGTAAGTATATCCTGTCAGTGGGCCAGTCTGAGCCAAGTATATAATTACCAGAGAAGGCAAAGCTGTGTGTGATCCGGGGGGATGGATTTGAGCAGGGGACAGATGATTTGACGGCCGTAGGAGAGGACTTTGCCAACCTACAATTTTTCGATGACCAAGAATCAGGGGGCGC
Organism: Camellia lanceoleosa; assembly: GCA_025200525.1. Lineage (NCBI taxonomy): Eukaryota > Viridiplantae > Streptophyta > Magnoliopsida > Ericales > Theaceae > Camellia > Camellia lanceoleosa. The sequence goes on from CM045759.1 coordinate 102,574,834, forward strand.
AACAGTCAACTGGTTTGATTATGAGGAATCGGCAGAGGCCACCGGATGGCTGGATGATCAGCCGGATGTGGTGGAAGAGTTCCAACTAGAACAGGGCCCGGCAGGGGCGAAGGTATCAATTGTGGCCGGAAGGGCCAAAGGTCAGAGTACATTGCCGGAGAGCGCCGGTACAAAGAATTTCGCTCGGAACAGGGGCATTGCAAAGAAAACTGAACAAAAAACTGCGCTAACACAAGCAGAACAAGAAAAGATTTGGGATTCTGAAAGGATCCGGAAAGCCAAAACCCATGAAGGGATTGAAAGTGCCGTGGGCATGAAGACAGAAGATGCTGCAAGCACATGGGCTGAAAGTACTGCGGGTACAGTCACGCCAGAGCCAGACAGATGTTTGTTGGCTGCTCACGGGATGTGGTGGGAAGACGATGATTTATGTCTTGCCCACACAGACGAGGATTGGGGAAGAAATCAACCAGATGACATCTGGTATCTCGATGAGGTTGATCACATGACAAGAAGCGGGCGGTATTTCAAGCCCCCGCACCTAGACCAACTAGGGACATCTGGAAAGGACAAGAAAGCTGAGAAACAAAAGGAGAAACAAATCGAAGAGGAAGCGGTGTTAAAACAGTTAAAGAAGATACAAGCAGACATCTCCATTTGGGGACTGCTTATGACATCACGAGTGCACAGGCAGGCCGTCCTATCTGCCATGGACAAGGCCAAACTCTCTATAGATACCACACCAGAGCAGCTAGTTGGACTGGTCTTTCCGGGAGGAGGTTCCCCGACGATAACCTTTTCAGACAAAGAACTGCCACCTGAGGGCACAAATCATAACAAACCCCTCTACATCTCTGGGGAATATAGGGACAAGTGGGTACCGGTAGTTCTTGTCGACACAGGATCCGCCATTAATGTATGCCCATCACGAACAACATATGCAATCGGGTTAAAACCCGCGGACTTCGTGCCGACTACTCAAGTGATCAAAGCCTATGATAACACCAGCAGGGAGGTGATGGGGACTATCAAAATTTAGACCCAGGTTGGTCCAGGACAACACAACATTGAATTCCATGTCTTGGACGTGCCTGCAACTTTTAATCTACTCTTGGGGCGGCCGTGGTTGCACCAAGTGAGGGCAGTCTCTTCCACTCTACATCAGATGGTGAAATACCCCTATGGAAAGGGAGTAGCCATTGTTTTCGGGAATTCATTAATCCATCCACCTCCAGAGGTATCTACACCAGTCCTAGAAATCGAGCATGGCACGGAGGATATGTTCTTATCAGGGTTTACCTTAGCTGAGGCTAGGGTAGTGCAGAATATCATGGCTGTCAATGAGGGAGTGTCGATGCCCAATCTGTATACCTCATGAACAAGCTACAACATATCCACAGATAGGATTAGGAAGGAAGCGGCGTCATGGAATGGCCGAGGTGCCACACAACCCTCATACCTTTGGCTTGGGTTATCTGTCCACCAAAGAGGACTGGATGCGAAAGGGGAAGGAAATGGCAGGGAGAGCCAAAGCGAAGAAGGCGGGGAAGCCTTTTGACTTAATGCACAGGCCCATTCAAGGTACCCTGAACGGACGCTTCGTGCGAGAGGGGGAGGACTTTCCGTTTTGTGGCTTCCTCGAGCCGTGGCTAAACGCGGAGAAGAAGCGCGTGCCAGGCTTCGAGATTTTCTTTGATCTACAATTACCCGGGGATGGCGTTCTTAGAAGCGAGCAGACCCATCGGTGAGTTGAGCGATTAAGCGATGGATTAGAAGTATTTGAAATTGAAATAGGGGTAGCACTGGCAAGTCTGCTCTCAGATCCTCCAATTGACCATAAGTGCTTGGGGGATAACTTCTCGGTTTCCATGATTGGGGATGAAACGGCTGCGAGCCTACCAGCAACTATTTTGGATGCATCTATCGCACCCTCTCTCACTTGGCAATACGATGAAGGGTTTTTGGCCAGCAGCACCGGGTCAGGTAGTGAGCCGAAATCTAATTCCACCGAATCTTGTGAGTCGGAATCAGGTTCCAGCTCGACTGAGTCTAAGTCTGGTAATCCTGGAGATGATAACCCGGATACCACAGTTTTGTCCAGATCGTCTTTTGCTTTCTCATTTGAGTCTGTTGTAACCGAAAATTCGGACGATTTGGATGTGCTTAATGAGAATCAAGTAACTGTGGTTTCTGAGTACTTTTCTGTGCCCTTGATTTATTGCATTAATTCAGACTTTCAAAACTTTGATAAAAATGACGAGGATGAAATTCCTCCAGTTTTGCAACGTTTAATTGAGTAGGAGCAGGAGAGATTTGTCAAACCCTTAATGGATGAAATCACTACCGTGAATATTGGTACTGAGGAGGACCCGCAGCTAGTCCAGATCAGATCCACGTTGTCTTCGGAGGAACGCGAGCGCTTAGTCGCTTTATTAAAAGATTTCAAAGATGTTTTCGCGTGGTCCTACGAAGACATGCCTGGGATCGATCCTGAGATTGTACAGCACCGAATCCCCCTTGACCCCGAGGCCCGACCTGTCAAACAGAAACTCAGAAGGATCCGCCCGGATTGTGCTCTCAAGATTAAGGAAGAGGTCACCAAACAAATCGACGCAGGCTTCCTGCTGGTATCCAAATACCCGACTTGGTTGGCCAACATTGTTCCAGTACTGAAGAAAGATGACAGGATCCGGGTATGTGTGGATTTCAGGGATTTGAACAGAGCTAGTCCGAAGGACGACTTTCCCTTGCCGCATATTGATGAGTTGGTGGATTTCACAGTAGGGCATGCTTTGCTCTCATTCATGGATGGCTTCTCAGGATACAACCAGATAGTGATGGCACCCGAAGATTGGGAAAAGACCGCATTCACCACCCCGTGGGGGACATACTGCTACAGAGTAATGCCGTTTGCATTGAAGAATGCTGGAGCTACTTATCAACGGGCCGCGACCACAATATTGCACGACGTGATCCACAAAGAGGTTGAGGTGTACGTGGACGACATGATTGTCAAGTCCAAAGAAAGAGAGGGCCACTGCACCGCCTTGCAAAAGTTCTTCCAAAGGATCAGAGAATTCCGGTTGCGGCTAAATCCTCAAAAATGTATATTGATTATTCTGTGGGAAAAATCTTTGGGGTTTCTGATTACACAGAGAGGTATCGAAGTCGACCCTTCCAAGATCAAGTCCATCCTAGAAATGCCTCCACCAAGGACTGAAAAGGAGGTGCGAGGCTTTCTGGGTAAAGTGCAATTCATAAGACGGTTTATCTCAAAATTAACCTTGACTTGTGAACCACTTTTTGGTCTCCTGAAGAAAGGAAAGAAATTCCAATGGGACGGCCGATACTAAGCTGCTTTTGAACAGATTAAAGAATATTTACAGAACCCGCCCGTTTTGTCACCACCAAAACCGGGAAAACCATTGATTTTGTATCTGTCAGTAACTGAGACTACAATGGGCTGCATGCTTGCACAAGAATCAAAGGACAAGGTGGAGAGAGCCATCTACTATCTGAGCAAGAAGATGCTAGAGTATGAGACTCGTTACACACCGTTGGAGAAGGCTTGCTTAGCTTTGGTATGGGCTACCAAGAAGCTGCGGCACTACCTGTTAGCTCACTCCGTAATGTTGGTTTCATGACTTGATCCCATCAAATATCTTTTCAAAAAACCAGCACTTACGGGTAGGCTAGCTCGTTGGTTGCTGTTGCTCTCCAAATTTGATTTGAAATATGTAACACGCAAGTCAGTCAAGGGAAGAGCAGTGGCAGAGTTCTTAGCCGACCACCCAGTGGAAGGGGGTGAAGCAATCGAGTACTTAGTCCCAGATGAGACCATTTTGCATATTGACGACGAAACTTGGACGATATACTTTGACGGAGCGTCAAATCAATACGGATATGGGATAGGAGTGTTGCTAATAGCACCCGACAATTCCCGTATCCCTCTAGCCTTCAAACTCCGATTCAAAGTCTCGAATAACGAAACAGAATATGAGGCGTGCATCACCAATCTAGAAGCAGCCCTGGAATTAGGGGCAAGACGGTTGGACGTCATCGGGGACTCGAACCTTGTTGTGTCTCAAGCAAAAAGAGACTGGAAAGTGAAAGAGGAAAAGATGATGATGTATCACCAGACCTTGGACTTGTTAATTCCTCGGTTTGAGAAGCTAAGTTTTACTCATCTACTAAGAGAGAACAACAGGTTCGCAGATTCTTTAGCAACTCTATTTTCTATAATAGACATCCCGTGTGGAGTCCGGATGCGTCCAGTCATCATTGACCAGAAATTTGCACCTGCCTACGAGTCGACTGCTGCTATAGATGAGGTTTAGGACGAAAACCCCTGGTATTACGACATTTGGAATTTCTTGGAGAAGGAAGCATACCCGCCAGGGGTGAATGCCAAAGACAAAAGGGCAATCAGGAGAATGGCCGTTCAGTTCATCATCTGTGGGGGTAAGCTGTATAAGAGAGGCCATCTGGGAATGTATAAGTTGTGTGTTGATGCCGAAGAGTCAAAACGTCTAATGGAAGCTATCCATGGAGGGGAATGCGGTGCGCATATGAACGGAGTAATGCTAGCACGAAAGCTCCTCAGACAGGGTTACTACTGGTCCACCATGGAGGAGGATTGTATCGGCTTTGTTCAGCGATGCCACAAATGTCAGATCCATGCAAATCGGATGAACATCCCGCCGTCGAAGCTGTACAACATGACTTCGCCATCGCCATTTTCAGTTTGAGGAATTGACGTGATCGGGGCTGTCACTCCGAAGGGGTCGAATGGGCATGAGTTCATCTTGGTCGCGATAAATTATTTCATGAAGTGGGTCGAGACCCAATCTTATGCGGTGTTGAAGGCTTCACATGTTGCGAAGTTTATTAGAAACAACATCATCTGTCGCTACGGAGTCCCAAATGAAATAATCTCCGATAACGGTTCCCACTTCAAGAAGGAGGTGATTAACTTGTTGGAAAAATACAACGTGGCTTTTCATAAGTCCTCTACCTATCGGCCACAAACCAATAGAGCGGTTGAGGCCGCCAACAAGAATATCAAGCACATACTACAGAAGATGGTGGAAACCTACCGGGACTGGCCAGATAAGCTGCTGTTTGCTCTGTGGGGCTACCGGACTTCAATCAGAACTTCGACTGGGGCAACTCCGTATTCATTGGTTTATGGGATGGAGGCCGTTCTACCTATCGAGATTGAGGTCCCGTCATTACGAGTATTGGCTGAATGTCGAACAGCCGAAGCAGACTGGCAACAGAGCAGGTTTGAAGAACTCATGCTCTTTGATGAGAGGAGACTGAAAGCACTGTACCACGTTCAAGGTTATCAGCGTAGGATTGCCCGGGCTTTCAACAAGAGGGTGAAGTCCAGAAATCTAAAAGAAGGAGATTTGGTACTCAAGGACAACCGAGCTCCCATCCACGACCCAAGGGGCAAGTTCAGGCCCAATTGGAAGGGTCCTTACATCATTAAGTCTATCTGGTCAGGTGGAGCTGTAGTTCTAATGGATCTAGATGGCTTAGAGTTTTCACAACCGATCAATATGGACAAGTTGAAGAAATATTACCCTTGAGAGGCTCGCTAGGCCAAAAACCCGAAAGGGCGACCTAGGCAAAACTCAGAGCACAAAAAAATTTGAAACTACAAAAACTAAACTCGCAAGGTTGAAAACCCGCAAAGGGCGGCCTTGGAAAAAGTTAGAGCATAAAAGGAGAGTGAAAATACCCGAGCATACCTGAGCCTGAACTACGTAAGGCTTGATTCCTATCCTTGGGCTACGTAGGCAACTTCATCCTGAAGTTCAGCCATAAACTTTTCCCCAATCAACTTTGTCCATTTCGATCATCTCAGTCATCTTTTTCCATCAGCATTCATCGTGATCTCTGGTGCAGTGCTTTTCAGACTAGGGGCAACTTTTCGTTACCACACAGTGCTGCGGTACTATTCAGACTAGGGGTAACTTTCCAGTTGCTAGGATCCGAGGTTGTGCATCTCAGTGACAGATCTCAGGCGTGTCCAGTTTTGATCCATATCGAAAATAGTTTTGAAAAGTTTTAATAAAAGTTGACTTTGTTCAAATTAATCTTTTTACAATTAAGACCATTTTTGGACCAAAGCGGAAAATTTTCAGTACCACAACCTTCAATTTCATTGATTTCAAAACAGAGTTCTCCTGCTCTTGCATACAATTGAAGTTTCTTTTTATTACATTCATAAAGAAAACTTGAAAGTACTAATAAAGCAATAAATCCGAGGCATAGTCAAGTCAGGTGTCCCCGCGCCCCCTCCCAGAGCTAGTCGAAGCCTCTGATGCCAAGCTAGGTCCAATCTGTGCCTCTTCATTAAGCCAATCCCAGCACTCGTCAGACAAAGTGCAATTGAAAGTAGGAGCCGGGGCCAGGAGCTCTCTGGTCCTCCATGCTGTGGCATATCGGGCAAGCTGTGCACCTCGGACCAGGAAAGCAGCCGCGTACTCAATCCCCTCTGGCGGACAAGTCTGGTCATGACCAAACTGGCGCAGGAACCAGAACGGAAAGTAGAACACACAGTGGGTCAGACCCATCAATTGGATCCCGATCAGCCGGGACATGCTATAGCTCATTGCCGGGAGATTGAGCTAAGGACAGCGCCAAGCAATGCAATCTGCAGACAAATTGCACATCCAGTCAAACCACTGTAGACGTCCCCGAACGCCCTGGGAGGGTTAAGTCCCGTTCCGTTCATATTGGGGTCACTATAGTTCAAGGACTCAAATGTCACGGTTCGTAATCTTGAACCAAAGAGTCCAAATCCGGCAAATCAATTTTGAAAACAGATTTTTTTGAAAAGAAGTGCCAAACATGGACTTTGCGGAATCTGAGTCGCCACCTAAATGTTTTTTAATGGGAAATTTAGGAAACCCTGACTCGGTGCCAAAGACCACGTGTCCGTCATGACCAAAGTTACCTCGGGTCGGGAACTTGGGTACGATTAGAAGGTCACCGTGAGCACCCATTCGCCCGATCGCCAAAGACCGGCCTCTACTAACCATGATATCTGATTTTGAAAACATTATGCGTTCTTATTCCGGTTATTAGCCTAGGTTACTATGTGATGTGCACAGCATACAAGTATAGACCGGGTCACCTGAATTGGGACAAAAATTTTATGTTTATTTTTGAAAGATGGTTTGCTACTCGCAAGTAGGCTTAAAATGCGGATTTTGCCACCCTCGGGTGGGCTTAGAAAACATGATTTTGCCACCATCTAGTGGGCTTAAAACAGACATTTGATGAATTGTTCTAATCCAAATAACCCAACCTCCACCCACAGGCATTCAAGGCAGTTATATCACATAAGCAAATAGCCTCATGGTAAACATGCTATCATGGCAGTCACTCACACGCATGCAAGGATGCTAAAGCATAAAACTCACCGAGTACTCCAAGCCAAAACAGAAGCTCATTAGAAATCCATGCATGATCCTAGATACACAGAATTGCCTAATGCAACACATGCAAAGATGCAAATTATAGCAGGCTCGGCTATTCTAAACATGGCATATGGAATGCTGCAGCTAACATGTATTCAACTTGGAATTGAAATACAAATGCAGTTAGTACGATCTTAGGCAGTGCATGCAAAACAGATGAATGAATGCAAACATGCTATCATACTGTATGCTAATTGAAACATGCCCTAATCTAACCATCATAAGCAGGTAAATAAAAGGGAAGAAAGACGTGGGGTTGGAAGACATACATCACACTCACCCACACTTATTACAATTTTACCCTCGCACAGAGGGTCCGAATAAATATACAGTCCCGAATAAAAGAATAGTACAGTCAAAATAATACAGTCCAAATAATGTACAAATTCCTAATTAATTAACAAATTAACTAAGAAAGCTGTAAAACTGGCATGCAAGCCAGGGACTGCCTTGATTCTGATGAATGATGTATGCTCGGGTGCCTTTGCGCGGAAATCCACGGTGATGCCCCGATTAGCCTCTGTTTTGCAATTATTTCTTGAAAAGCGCGCTAAGCCTCGGAAGACTGCTAATCCTTGATATGTTGCAACAGAGAGTAGGAAAGGGGCATAACAATATATTTTCACAAATGTATGCATGTCTCGATCCTCGTACCACCAATCACGCAACTCGATGCATGATGGCTGAGGAGCCGAATTGCACAACTCAATATAGAATGAATGCATATGAACACTACAACAAAACCTAACTCCATCATGGATAATCCGGAGTGTCGGTGACTTGGGAATTGAGACACGTTCCGTCACTCGGAGTACGGAACGTACCTCGTTTCTCATGCCCGGGCTAACTCCTATCCCGAACACGATGCAATATGCATGACATGCATGAAATGCAACTAAGGTACAATCTTAACATACGCAATGTTATGGAATGGCATACACGCTATACGAGGTAATACACAACCGAGCATGCACAATGCTATGGATGAAATGGCATACGTAATGCAATAATGGGCTTACACCAACATGAGAGAGCCTCAGCCACACTCACATAGGAGGCCATCAGATGAAAACAAGACAACTCGAAATGCGTGCATGCGAGCATGCAAACCGAGGACGGACCCTCAGGCACCGAAATGCCACTCTAATGAGACATGGCAAAGACATGGAATATGGTATGCAAACATGCAAAAATCAGTGGCAAAACAAGGGGCAAAACAGCCCCGAAACATGGTGAAATGACACCCGATGCATGGAATCTCTCCCGAAATGCAAAACTAGGCACATGGAATGGCCTACAGCTATGCTAAACATGCATAATTTGGACATGAAGTGAAAAATAAGAAGCAAGGAAGCCCTAAAATAAGAATTTTTACAGTACAAAACATGGCCAAACAGTAAGCGCAAGTAGGGCTAAAATGGCATACAAAAATGGCTCCGCAAGGGAGGTGATGAAGCAACTCACAGCTTCTGGCCCCAAATATGAAAGGGGCCTTCTACAACATTGAAGAGGGGCCAAAAATATGATGTTTTACAGTTTATGAAAACCCCCAAAAACAGATACAAGTATGGCCAAATTAACATGCAAGAAATGGGCCAACAAAGGGGCAAAGAAGCAAGTGGTGCACGCTGGCCCCAAACAGGTTAGGGCCCTTCGAAAATGTTGAAGAGGGGCCCAAAATATGGCTGTTTACAGCTTATGATCAGACCCAAAACAGAACACAAGCATGCTCAAAGTATGATGCAAGATGAGGCCACCAAGAGGGCTATAACATGAAGTATACCAAGGATGCTTCAAAAATCCCTAGACCCTTAATTAAACATGACAAGGGGGTCAAAACAGGGCCACTTTCAGTTCTGATCATGGCCTAAAAACAGAAGCAAGATAAGCTAACAAATCATGCAAAAATGGGGACCAAAGAGGGGTACAATGGCAAGTGATACATGGAGGTCCCAAACAGTGGTGAGCCCTTCTTCAATGTTGAATAAGGGCTCAAAATAAGCTACTTCACAGTTTATGACAGAGCTCAAAACAGATTATATATAAGCCAAAAATATCATGCAAAAATATGGCATCCAAGAGGGGTAATGAAGAAAGTGCAACAAGGAGGTCCCAAACAGTGAGTGACCCTTAATGAAAGGTAAAGAAGAGCTCAAAAAAATACTACTTTCAGTTTTGGTCGGAGCTCAAAACAGCAAGAAAAATGGCTAAAAAGAATGATACAAAAATGAGCCAAAAAGAGGGAAATGGTAACTCACCCTTGTAGACCAATCTTTAGCAACTTCTTGGATCAAATTTGCTACCTCCTAGCCTCTGAGAAGACCTCCAAGCTGCTGGAAATGGAAGTGGTGGTGTGGTGCTAGGTGATGGTGTGTAAAAATGGTTAAGAACTTAAGGGGTTTTGAGGTTTAGAGTAGAGAGAGAGAGAGAAATTTAATGTGAGAGGCTTATACAAAAATCTCTAACCCTTCAACATAGACTTGGGGTTCTGTATTTATAGGCAAAAGAGGCTGGAAAAGAGGGGGGGAAAAAAGGGGGGAAATATTTCAAGTTTCTCTCCAAAAATTAGCCTAAAGTGAGACAAAAAGGCAAGTGGTAGCTGCGGTTCTCAAACCGAAGAGATCCCTTCAACAAAGTTGAAGAGGGGTTCAAAACAAGATACTTTGTAGTTTACGACCAAGTCTAACACAGCCCACAAGTACGCCTAAAATACTGTGCAAAATAGGCCTAAAAAGAGGTAAATAGGCAAGTGATAGATGGAGATCTCAAACAATAAAAGGTCCTTAATCAAACATGAAAAGGACCTCAAAATATGACTATCTCAAGTTTGGGTCGGAGCCAAAAAATGCAAAATGAAGGTTCGGGAGCCGAAACACGCAATTTGGGGCCCCGAAAGTGGGCTGTTAGGCACCAGAAGTGGTGTCCGACCACGAAGTTGGTCTCTCGGACCACAGTGTCCCTCGAAAGGGAGGAAATAAGGTGTGTGCCAAAAATCGGAGCAAACGGAGGTGGTTAGGCGGTCCCGAACCGAGGCACACGGCCTGACGGCTCCGAAAACCGAGAACCAGGCTCCGAAATGGAAAAAATGGCCTGCGACCATGAAACGTAGCCTACGGCCACTGAGAGATGATCTACGAGACCTCTCCCTCCCTTCGGGAAGAGAAACCAGAGAAAACAGAGCCTGGTTCGCAAACCAAGGCAAAGCACGAAAGAGTCCGGAAGTTCGGAGGCAAGGCTTGCAGCCGAGACTCTGAAACCTCTGGACGAGCACGATATGCAACATCACCAAGCGCTCAATTGGTAACGTCTGAGTCTTAAGGTCGGTCAAAAATGGGGTGTCTACAACCACCACCTTTCATCAAGGGCGTCGACTAGGCGTTGTTGAAAGAAGTAGCCGCGGGCTGAGTAGGCAGGACAAGAGTCCACAACTTGCAATTTATTCATCAACCATACCTGGGGAGGGATGAAAAATAAGAGAATAAAGAATAGAGAGATGTACGATGAGAGAAAAGCGAGAAAAGGGTTTTTGTGAGAAAAACCGAGCCCGAGAGCCGAATGATGTGAGCAATATATATGTGAGGTTGGGTGGGAAACATTACCTACAGTAGTAGTGGACTCCCCGCAAATCTGGTCGTTTCCCGACGATAGATAGCATCCAAGCCCATCAGCGTCTCGGCCAAGGTCATGGCGATACAGCTCTTTCCTTCTTTCAAGCCTTGAGCAACTTCAATCAAACGAATGCTAGATCCACTAAAGCCTGGGGCAAGCAAAAAGTGAGATAGCATACATAAGCAAAGGGCGTGTTGCCGAAAACCTTGCCAATAATGGTTGCCGCGGTCACCGGCATCAGAAAAGCGATGGATCAAGCTGAGGATGTCCAGTTCCCCTTTGCAGATCAGAGACCGAGCATCATGCATGGTAAGCCCACACATCTCCTCTAAAGCTTGGACGTGGCCAAAGTGAAACTGAGGCAAAATTTCTTCACAGCGTTCAGATTCCATCAAAACTTGAAAATCTTCAAAAGTTAGACATACCTCTTGCCCTCCAAAGCTGAAAACATGCGTTATCGAGTTCCAAAACCTCGCCGCGGCATGGAGGAAGGAAAAGTGCAGCGGAGTGCGGCTCAACGTAAATAGTGCATTCAAGCCGAAACCCTGGAAATTTAACTTTTCCGAGCCATCTAAATAAGCCATCCAAACTATGAGATTTTCGGCGAGAAATGCCTCCATTTTGGTGTAAAACTAAGATGAAATGAATCAACCACGAGGTTGGGGCTTTTAAAGAGGATAAGACACTATTCAGGGGACACGTGTCAAAAATTTGGCGGTTGCTGAGCTAAGTGGCCGGCCGGCCACCTTTTCTAGGAGGCCGGCCACCTTTCTCCCCTCAGATGCAAAAAACTGGCCGGCCAACTCCCAAAAGTGGCCAGCCATGCTGCAAAGTATGCCATTGGTCTTGTTTTACCCCCCCGGAAGGAAGTTCAAAGCATTTCTATGCATCAGGAGTGTCGAAGGCCTCAATTTCCCTCAGTTTCGGATGCGTTCCATCACCCAAATCGTCCGGGATACACTTTGTCTATTGAGTTGTTGTTTAGTGTTGCTTATCGAGTTGTTGTTTTGCTTATCGAGTTGTCTTTTCGTTAGTCGAGCTGTCTTGTTTATCGGGTTGTCAAGTTTTGTGTATTTGAGTTGTTACTCTTTACTTATCAATTTTGTTTTGTTTTGCTTTGCTTATCGAGTTGTAAACTTACTAAAGTTTCGTTGTTTCTTAGTAAGTTAGGTTGTTTGGTTTGTTGTGTCGGTTCACTACCTGACCTAGAAAATACACAGTGCACATTTTCATTCAAATCTCATTTTTGTGCAAAAATGATGCGATACAATGCTGAAAGCATAAAATATAACATTTTTTCAAAAGCTGTTTCATTCCATCATCATTCCTTTGTTCCAACAATTTACAACAAGGGTACAAGTTTTACAGAAAATAAAATTGCCTAACAACATACAATGTGCTATAACTACTAGTAAAAAGGTAAACAAAGCAGGGAACAGCCGCGTCTATGCTCTCAAGAGCAGGAATAAGAGGCCCTCTTCGCCCTCTTCTGCGAAATAGACTCTGCGCCACCATCGCCATCATCATTATCTGAATCGGAGCCGCCATCCTCGGAGCCCTCCTCAGCCTCATCTCCACTCCCGGAACCAGGACCGGAGCCCTCCTCTCTGTCAACAGATGTCTCCGACTGACGATCTGCAGCCTCCTCCTCTTCATCCTCACCGGGCTCCTCCTCTATAATGTGTGCTCTGCGTTTGCGAGACGACCCCCCTCCTCGGGCTCCTCGAAAGGGCCTGGATGGCCCAGCTCCTCGAAAAGGCCCAGATGGTCCACCTCCCCGAGAAGGCCCAGGTGGCCCGGCCTGCGGCTGAGCATATACCGGAGGCATTTGAAAATGAAAAATACAGTTTGAATACATCAGCCAAAACATGTATATCAGATACAGATGCAAGCAAGCTACACAGGGCGGATATACGCAGGGATAATGCATGAATGTGGTGTGTGTCAGATGTGCTCTACACAGTCAGCCTATCAATGCAGTAAAATGTTCAAAATCAGCATGTTATCAGAAATATGATAAATGCTAGAAAACTAAAGGGTACCTGGAAACCCATGATGGACAACTGCGCCTCTCTCCACAGGACCATCCCCTTAAGTGAGGCTACCATCTCGAGCACCTCATCCATGTACTCGACAGGAGGCTGCAGATGCAAAGGCAAGAATATTAGTAAATGAATAAACGTCCAAGTATTTGAGAAATGAATCAAAGCTGTAAAGCATACCGGGGGTGAGTCGGGGTCTCTGACATATCGGTGGTCAGGCATCGGAGGCTCTATCGGGATCGGAACCGAAGAGGTAGTCCCATATTGCCACCCCATCAGCTCAGTCGGTATATCCGACCACCCAGGATGAGGATGAGTCGGAGGAATCGGGGGAACCAATCCACCCCCACCTCTAGATGTACCACCTATTTGGTGGAAGGGCGTCTGACGAGCCCTGCCTGCTCGAAGATGGCATACCAGCAGGCCTCATCGTCGGAGTATGGACTCCCGTCAATGGGGGCATCAGTTATATGTGACGGTAAGTAACATAATCCCCCTCCTCAAGATGTAGTAAGGCATCAGTACCCAGCATAGCACTAACAACATCCCGGGAAGAGAGCCTATCAGCAATCCGCATATCGATTAAGGGTGCTAAGGGAGGGTCCTAAGAAGTGTACCCCCAGACCTGACGCAAGAAACGGTCCCCCAAAAACCAGGCCCTACCAACTGGCCTTTCGAATAGGATCCTGTACCGGGAGGCACCCCACCCTCCGACAAACTGGAATCGGAGACCTTCACCTAAGGGCGCCAGGGCTGCCATGTGATCTGCGGATAACAGATGGATAAACCAAGTAGAAATCGAGAATGTACAAGACAAATCAAAGAGAAAAACAGAAAGAACTGAGAGTTCCGAAATACCTTCGTCGACCGCACCGTGTCGAAGTACTGCTGTAGATAAAGAAGAGACTCCCGAGGTCTCGGCCGGTGCTGGCCCTCGAATACAAGTGAATGCGGGGTCATAGGGGGCCCGTCCACCACCAACTCTGGGGCTAATGTCGGGAAGTATACATAGACCCATAACTGCGGAAAACAATGCAGAATACAAAATGCTGAGGGCAAAGTGCATGATACAAAGTATAAAGTGCGCCGTGTGTGCAATGTACAAATAATGAGGAGCAGAAATGTAAATCAAGAGGGCAAAAAATACCTCCCAAGCTCTCCAATAGCCGCCAAGTAAGTCCCCCCATCCACGGGAGGTCGCGCTCATGTAGTAATAAAGGGTAGCCAAGCCGGCGTCGCCCCAGTCATACCGTCTGACCTGTGATAGGTCCACCAAAGCACTCAATAGATAAAGCCAGTGTTCCCCCTATCGGCAAACAAAGTGGTCCCGAAAAGGAACATCAGAAAGCTGCGGGCATACTGTGTTGCCTCCTCAGGAGTCCCAGGCTCCATCTCCACCCTCCGGAAATGGGAAGAGAACCAGGTGTATCGGACTCTCCCCGAAAATCTATTAACAGGCGGGCGAGTCCCCAATAAATATATCCAAGCAGCCTCTCACTGGCCCATGTCCTCGTCGTAGGGGATGGCCCAACCTCCCACGTCAAGACCGGTCAGTACGGCAAAGTCAAACGGGGTCATAGTCAAATCGCCCGTGGCAGAGAAATGGAAGGAGTTGGTGGTGTCCCACCATCTCTCCACCAAGGCGCCCATCAACGTCCTCCTGGCAGGACAGCGAGATAGCCCAGTACAGAAAGGCCCAAACCCCGCCAAGTCAACCAAATCCCGGACAGCCTCCGAGAGCTCGGCATACCAATCTCTCGCTGCGGTAGAGCCATATCCCCGCATAGTGCGAGAAGTCACCTGCATTCAGAATGAATACATGTTTCAGCATAAAATGAATAAGCTGCGTGCGAATGAAATGAATAAGCTGTGTGTGCAAAGGAAATGATTGGGTTGCGTGTTCAACTCTCAATCAGCGTATGCTGCGTGTTCACCTCAACGAATGGGCCGTGTGTTTAGAAAATTAGTAGTTGGGCTGCATGTCCAACTCTCGATCAGTGTGTGCTGCGTATTCACCTCAACGAATGGGCCATGTGTTCAGAAAATCAGTATTTGGGCTGCATGTCCAACTCTCGATTAGTGTGTGCTGCATGTTCACCTCAACGAATGGGTCGTGTGTTCAGAAAATCAGTATTTGGGCTGCATGTCCAACTCTCAATCAGTGTGTGCTGCGTGTTCACCTCAACAATGGGCTGTGTGTTCAGAAAATTAATGTTTGGGCTGCGTGTCCAACTCTCAATCAGTGTGTGTTGCGTGTTCACCTCAACAATGGGTTGTGTGTTCAGAAAATCAGTGTGTGCTGCGTGTTCACTTCAACAATGGGCTGTGTGTTCAGAAAATCAGTGTTTGGGCTGCGTGTTCAACTCACAATCAATGTGTGCTGCGTGTTCACCTCAACAATGGGCTGTGTGTTCAGAAAATCAGTGTTTGGGCTGCGTGTTCAACTCTCAATCAATGTGTGCTGCGTGTTCACCTCAACAATGGGCTGTGGGTTCAGAAAATCAGTGTTTAGGCTGCGTGTTCAATTCTCAATCAGTGTGTGCTGAGTGTTCACCTTCAATTTGGGCTGTGTGTTCAGAGATTCAGGGTTTGGGCTGTGTGTTCTATTCTCAACAAGCACAGGCTGTGTGTCCACAATTAATTTATGGGCTGCGTGTTCAGAAATTCAAATGATTGAACTGTGTGTTCAAAATGTAAACAAAATGCTGTGTCATAGACTAAACATTCTAAACAAGCTGTGTACTCAAAAATGAGCAGACAAACATGGCAAAGGCGCGAAATGCACGAAAAATACAGAATACATTACAAAAAATGTAAAAGCGAAGTAAATACCTCTCGTGCCTCATGGGAAAGGTGAGACTCTGGCTCCCGCAGAAGCAGATCCCCAGGCGCTCGCCCGTCAAAATCAGTGAAGTGATAGAAAACAGCCCGCGGAAGAATATGTACTGGAGGGTCGTACCTCTCGGGTATGAAGGGTCGAACCCTCGGGGGCAGAGCCATAATATCAGGATCATCCCTGGCACCTGAAGGACCTCCACCGTGAGGGAAATGACCAGCCATTTCAGAAAATCTGCAAAAAGGAGCAAAAATGAGCAAAATGAGCCGAAATTGGAAAAAGTCAACAAAAGTCAACTCTCGGGAAATGAAAAAGTCAGCAAAAGTCAACTCCCGAGAAAATCTTCCAAATATTGAGACAAACTCACCTCAAGTGGCGAAAATGAGAAAAGAAGCCCCGAAATCAAAATTTAATCGGTTCAAAGTGAAGAAAACTGGAAGATTTCGCGAAAACAACTTGTGTGGGGCGTTGGAAAACGCGTATAAAGCACAGATCTGAGAGAGAAAATGGTTTGGGAAGGTAGAGGAGATGTTTTCGGAGCTGCACTTGTGAACACAAAGTGTTTGGATGAGTATATTTAAAGAAAAGAAGGTGAAAAGACAAAACTGCCCACGGATTTGGCAAAGTGGCTGGCCGGCCCCCTTTTCTGGCAGGCTGGCCATTTCCTTTTCAAAAACTGGCCGGTGGCCTCCCCTTTGCAATAAAGCTGGCCGGTGGTGTTCCCTAGGTGGGTCCCCAGGTCTCTGCAAATTTTGATGATGATTGGAGTCCCCGAGACCTGAAAAAGTACAAGAGAAGTGCACTTTCCGACGCGAAATCGCTCCGCCGGAACTTCAAACTTCAACTTTCGATGTCTGTCTCATCATTACTCATCAAAAGGGAGGTGTATCCTTTTAAAAATATGTTGTGACCCCTCTGGGAGGTGAATCGAGGGCCGCGATTGAGTCGCCCTCGCCGAGACGCGCATTACTTTGCTCATCATTCTGCAACGAACTCGCATTCTAGTTTGCGCTCGTCCTGCATCGTTATGCACATCACTTGCATCCTCACGCATATACTTGTACTGTTATGCACGTCTCCTTGATATTGTCATGCCTCTGTGCTTAAACTTGCGTTGTCACGCACATTGCTTCTCGCATTGCGATGCACTCACCCATCGACACCGTGTTTGTCTACGCTTGACATCACACTGAACATATGTTGCCAACTATGTTGTGCTTGTTAAAGTTCTTCATTTTTCAGGCACGATATTGTATATACGGTTCATTTGAAGCTGGTGCGACCAGACGAATCACGCAGGTATCGTATCTTCTCCGTGTGAGACGTCGCAAGAATTGAACAATTCTTCGCATTCTTAACTGCATGAAATGTAGTTGTTGCTTTGCATCCTTGCTTAAAACTGTTGCATCTATTTGTGAATACTTGCTTCATTACAGCTTGCTGTATTTGCATGATCATTGAGTTACGACCGTCTTTGTACATATCGTTTTGCGTCTTGCCCCTTGCCTGCGGGCACATCTTCCTGTTTATCTTGTATATTTGTCTAAGTCTTCGGCCTTGTCAAAAATGGGTCATCTCTGGGCTTTGACATTCACTCCCGTCACTTGTGACTTCCGAGTTCTATCAAAGAGGGGCAACTGTAGACACCCCATTTTTGACCGACCGTAAGACTCAGACGTCACCGATTGAGCGCTTGGTGATGATGCATATCGCGCTCGTTCCAAAGTGTCAGAGTCTCGGCCGTAAGCCTTGCCTCCGGACTTCCGGGCTTTTCTGTGCTTTGCCTCGGTTTGCGAACCAGGCTCTGTTTTTCCTATTTTCTCTTCCTGAAGGGAGGGAGAGGTCTCATAGATCATCTCTCAATGTCTGTAGGCTACATTTCGTAGTCGTAGGCCATTTTTCTCATTTCGGAGCCCGGTTCCCGGTTTTCAAAGCCGTCAGCCGTGTGGCTCAGTTCGAGACTTCTTAACCACCTCCGTTTGCTCCGGTTTTTGGCATACACCTTATTTGCTCCCTTTTGAGAGACATTGTGGCTCGAGAGACCAACTTCGTGGTCGAACGCCACCTCCGGTGCTTAACAGTCAGTTTTCGGGGCCCCAGGCTGCGTGTTCCGGCCCTCGAACCTTCGTTTTGCATCGTTTTGAGTTCATTTTTGGCAGAGACCTCTGTTTCATTGTTAGGAAGGTCGTAGAAGGGTGGGAGGCTAGCAATTGTTCTGACAACCAATTTTATTTCTTCATCGCCCTCCGTCGCCCGTTTTTCTCACTAGAAAGCCAATGTTGACCACCCTTGGGCCACTTTTTCTAGCCCTAAACCACATATTTGTGTTGTAGACACCTGGGAGGCCACCAATATAATATGGCTGGCCAGTAATTGTCTCTGACCCTTTAGAACCTCTCTAAAAAATGGGATTTTCTCTCTCCTGGTTCATCTTCTCCAGTTTTTGACCACATGGTTGTGTTGAGCACACATGGGAGGCCATCAATATGAGGTGGCCGGCCAACAATCAGTCCTGACCCTTTTGACCCTTGGCTGGCCGGCCATGGGGAGGGCTGGCCGGCCACCTGCAACCTTTATAACTGGCCGGCCATGATCCTTACATCATGTTCCTTCCAGCTATGACCTCCTTTCCCCTCCAGATTCTGTATCCGATGGGAGAAATTTTTGGGGGGAAAACTTAAATTTGAATCTCCCCCGCTTTTCCACTCTTGTGCCTATATAACCAGGCCCTCTAGCTCCCTTTTGGAGGGTTAGAAAGTTTGCTTTTAAGTCTCCTACATTGTATCTCTCTCTCTCTACACTCCAACCCTCAAAACCTCTCAAATCCTACACCCATTCTACTCCATCTCCAAGCCAACCAATCCACACTCCATTCCAATAGCTTGGAGGCTCTTTCCAGAGGCTAGGAGCACTACTTCTCAGGCCAAGAGTTGCTGGTTCATTGGCCTACAAGGGTGAGTCCCTATTCTCCCTCTTTTGTGCTTTATTTTGTTCTATATCTAAGCCATACTTTTTTACATTTTCGGGCTCCGACCCTAACTGAAAATAGTTATTTTTTGAGATCTTTTTCATGTTTGATTAAGGGTTCTTCCCTGTTTGAGGCTTCATACTACCACTTGCCTCTTTAGCTCTCATTTATGTCTCTTTCTTGCATTGCATTTTAGGCCTATTTTTAAACTGTTTTGAGCTTGGTCATAAAATGAAAAGAGGATTTTTTTGATCCCTTCTTCAACATTGTTGAAGGGCTCTTCATTGTTTGAGACTTCCATCTGTCACTTGCCTCTTTATCTCTCTTTTGGCCCTATTTTTGCATGCTTTTTTAGCTCCTTGTGCTTGTATTTTTGGGCTCTGGTCCGAACTGTAAATAGTCATATTTTGACCCACTCTTCATGTTTGATCAAGAGTCTTTCACTGTTTGAGACTTCCTTTTTGCTCTTTGTGTTAAAGCTCACTTTTATGCCTTATTTTGTATAGTATTTTAAGCTTTCTTGTGCACTGTTTTGGGCTTGGTCATAAATTGTAAAATATCATGTTTTGTGCCTCTCTTCAACATTGTTGAAGGGCCCTCCTCTGTTTGAGGCCAGCAGCCATCACTTGCTTCTTTGTCCCTCTTTTGGCCTTTTTCTTGCATAATGTTTTAGGCCTGCTTGTGTTTATTTTCGTGGCTTAATGTAAACTGTAAAGTGCTTCATTTTGAGTCCCTCTTCAACTTTGTTGAAGGGCTCGTTGCCATTGAGGGCCAGAATCTGTTACTTGCTTCTTTATCTCTCTTTCGAGGCCATTTTTGCATGTTAGCTTAGCCCTACTTGTGCTCACCTTTTGGCCTTACTTAAAACTGGAAATATGCTTGTTTTGGGACTGTCTTGATTCTTTATTCATACTTAATTTTCAAATAATGCATGCTTTGTATAGCTATAAGTCATTCCGTGCGTCTAGTTTCGAGTTTCGAGTCTCATTTCATGCATCGGGTGCCATGTTTCCATGTTTCGCGGCTGTTTTGCATCATATTTTAGCGCTGAAATTTGCATGCTAGTATGCCATATTCCATGCCTTGCCATGCTTTGTTAGAGTGGCATTTGGTGCCTTAAATTAGGGTCGGTTTGCGTGCACGCAGTGCACGCATCTCGAGTGTCTCATTTTCATCTAATGGCCTCCTATGTGAGTGTGGCCGAGGTCCACTTGTGTTGGTGTAAGCCCATTATGCATTGTGTATGCTATTTCATTTCACAGCATTGTGTATGCTAGGTTGTATGTTAGCGCATTGTGTATGCCATGTTACCTCGTGCATCGTGTATGCCATTTCATAGCATTGTGCATGTTAGGTTGTATCTTAGTTGCATCCATGCACGTCATGCATATTGCATTGTGTTTGGGATAGGAGTTAGCCTGAGCACGGGAAATGAGGTACGAGTACTTTTAACGTGTCTCAATTCCCCAGTCACCGACACTCCGGATTGTCCATGATGGAGTTAGGTCTTAGTTGTATTTTCATGTGCATTCATTCCATATTGAGTTGTGCAATTTGACTCTTCGGCCATGGTGGCACGAGGATCGAGGCATGCATACATATGTGAAAATACATTGCTATGCCCCTTTCTTGCTCTCTGTTGCAGCAACTCAAGAATCAGCAGCCTTCCGGAGCTTGGCGCGCCTTCCAAGAATAATTGCAAACAGAGGCTAATTGGGGCATCGCAGTGGATTTCCGCGCAAAAGCAACTCGAACATATATCATTCATCATCCGGAGCAAAGTCGAGGCAGTCCCTAGCTTGCATGCTAGTTTATTGCTTTCCTAGAGTAATTTGTTAATTAATTAGGATTTTGTACTTATTTGGACTGTATTTATTTGGGATTGTATATTATTCTTTCGGACCCTCCGAGTGAGGGCACAATTGTAATAAGTGTGCGTGAGTGTGATGTATGTCTTCCAACCCCACGTCTTTCTTCCCTTTTATTTACCAGCTTACGATGGTTAGATTAGGGCATGTTTCAATTAGCATACAGTATGATAGCATGTTTGCATTCATTCATCTGTTTTACATGCACCAGGCTCGGCGCATCATAATTCACTGCATTGTATTTCAATTCCAAGTTGAATACATGTTAGCTGTAGCATTCCATATGCCATGTTTAGAATAGTCAAGCCTACTATAGTTGCATTTTTGCATGTGTTACATTAGGCATTTCTGTATAGTTAGGATCATACATGGATTTCTAATTAGCTTCTGTTTTGGCTTGGAGTACTCGGTGAGTTTTTATGCTTTAGCATCCTTGCATGCGTGTGAGTGACTGCCATGAATAGCATGCTTACCATGAGGCTATGTGCTTATGTGATATAACTGCTTGAATGCCTGTGGGTGGAGGTTAGGTTGTTTGGATTGGGACAAATCATCAACTGTGAGTTTTAAGCCCACTAGATAGTGGCAAAACCATGTTTTTCTAAGCCCACCTGAGGGTGGCAAAATCTGCATTTTAAGCCTACCTGCGGGTAGCAAACCATCTTTCCAAAAACAAACATGAAATGTTTTGTTCCAATTCAGGCGACCCGGTCTATACTTGTATGTTGTGCGCATCACATAGTAAATCAAGGCTAATAACCGGAATAAGAACGCACAATGTCTTCAAAACTAGATATCATGGTTAGTAGAGGCCGATCTTTGATCGGGCGAGCGGGAGTGCTCACGAAGTGACCTTCCCCAATCGTACCCAAGTTCCCGAGCCGAGACAACTTTGGTGATGACGGACACGTGGCCTTAGGCAAACAAGTCAGGGTTTCCTAAATTTTTCAAAAATAAAATATTTAGGTGGCAACTCTGTATCTGGCAAAGCAATCCATGTTTGGCACTTCTTTTCTAAAAATCTGTTTTCTCAAAACGATTTGCCGGATTTGGACTCTTTGGTTCAAGATTAAGAACCGTAACACAAATCGAGTCCAAACTGTAGCGAGGTCCCCCGCGGGCTTGTCTACACATGGCATACACAATGCAATATGGGCTTACACCAATATAAGTGGACCTCAGCCACACCCACATCAGCAGCCATAAGATGAAAATGAGACTACCGAAATGCATGCACACATGCACGCAAATCGAGAACCGAACCTAAGGCACAGCATGCAACTCTAACAAGGCATGGCAAGGATGAAGCATGGCATTGAAACATGTAAATTCTAGCACTGAAACATGATGCTAAAAGGTCCCGAAACATGGAAACATGGCACCCGATGCATGAGATGAGCCCCGAAACTCAAAACTAGGCACATGTATTGACTTATAGCTATACAAAGCATGCATTATTTGATTATAAAGCATAAAGACAGAGCCAAGGCAGTCCCAAAACATGAACATTTCTAGTTCAAAGCATGACCAAAAGATGCTAGCATGATGGACTAAAATAGCATGCAACTTTGACTAGCAAACATGGTTTACATGGCATGTGTATGAAGCGTATGAAAACTCATCAAACCAGCAAAAATCAATGAATAAAACATGCCAAAATATGCCCAAATAATCACTGAAATGCAGCCAATATGTGCAAAAATGATGAGCTCCTTTAGAGGGTCATACAAGGGGTTGTTAAGCACATATAAGATAGACACTTAGCAAGACCAAACCAACTCTGAAAATGGATTATGAAAGCCCTAAAACTCACCAAATAGGCCATGAAATCAGTTTAGGAAATATGCAAAGGAAGGCCTCTTTGAGAGGCCTTGAATGGGATTACTCTACACATGCATCATAGACATAAGATATGGCCAAAAGGGTCTTGGACAGAGCCAAGGCAGACCCCAAAACTCACAGAATGAGGCCTAAAAAGTGACTTCAATGCATGCAAAATAGGGTCCATTTGGAAGGCCAAACATGCTAGTAAAGAGAATGAGGGGTGAGAGGGTCACCTCTCTATGATTTCAAAGCTCAAAACCTCATCAAAGCCACTGAAAATCCACTAGATTTCAGTGGCTACGAGGCCAAAACAAGACTTATGCAAATGCTCAAATGCATGGCTCAAAGCATGTGGAAATGAAGCATGCAAGGAAGGAAATGACTTCAAACAGAAAAGTGACCTCAAGGAAACTTAAAGAAGAGGTCAAAACAAGATTTTTTTTTCAGTTTATACCAAATCCCAAAAATGTTCACAAGTAAGGCTAAAATATGATGCAAAAATAGCCCTAAAAGAGAGATAAAGGACAAGGGGCAGCATATGGTCTCAAACAGGAAAGAGCCCTTCAACAAAGTTGAAGAGGGGCTCAAAATAAGATACTTTACAGTTTAGGTCGAAGCCCAGAAATGTAAGCAAAATGGGCTAAGAGATGAAGCAAAATAAGGCTAGAAAATGAGAAAAGAGGACTTACCCTTGTAGCACAGTAATGCAGCAGCTTTTGGTCCAAGAAAGTGAGCTCCTAACCTCTGAAAATCAGCCTCAAGTTGTTGGAATGGAGGATGGAAGTGGTAGGCTATGAGTTGGTGTGTAAATGGTGCAAGAACAAGGATGTTTTGAGGCTTGGATGAGAGAGATATGGAGGATTGTATGCAAATGCTCCAGCTGGTTTTTCTAACCCTTGCAAATGGAGCTTAAGGGTTGGTTTTATAGAGGGAGAAGGGTGAGGCTTCTTAGAGAAGTTAAAGAGGGGGGTTCAAGGCTTCTAAAGGAAGCTTGACCAAAGGGGTCAAGCTTCTTAGGGAAGCTAAACCAAAAGGGTCAAGCTTCCTCAAGAAGCTTGACCAAAGGGGCCAAACCACCTTGAAACCAAGCAAAGAGGGTCAAAACCACCTAAAATGGACCAAAAACAAGGACAAACCCTCGGGCAGTGGATCTGGTGCAAAACAGCTGGCACAGCTGGAATGCACCTGAAGAGACAAACTTGGCCGGCCAGGTTCAAAAGGTCCAGGTGGCCGGCCGGCCACCTCCCCTGGTCGGCCGACTAGGGGTCAAAGGGGTCAAGCAAAATTACTGGCCGGCCACCCCAAAAAAGTGGCCTCCCAGATGAGTGCAACACAGTTGTGTAGAGAAAAACTAGAAAAAGTGGTTCAGAAGAGAGAAAAATCAGCTTTTTAGAGGGGTTCAAAAGGGTCAGGAAGAATTACTGGTCGGCCTACCCAAATTGGTGGCCTCCCAGGTGTGTACAACACAATGGTGTGGTGGAAAGTCAGAAAAAGTGGCCCGGGAATGGAAAAAACCAGCTTTCTAGTAAGAAAAACGGACGACGAAGGGCAATGAAGAGAAAAAGCTGGTTTTTCAGAAAAATTGCTGGCCTCCCACCCTCCTACAACTTTCCTAACAATGAAAATAAGGTCTCTGCCAAAAATGAACCAAGGCAGATGCAAAACGAAGGTTCGGGGACCAAAACGCGCGGCTCGGGACCCCGAAAACTGACTATTAAGCACCGGAGGTGGCGTTCGACCACGAAGTTGGTCTCTCGGGCCACAGTGTCCCTCTAAAGGGAGGAAACAAGGTATGTGCCAAAAACTGGAGGAATCGGAGGTAGTTAAGCGGTCCCGAACCGCGGCACACCGCCAACGGCTCCGAAAATCGGGAACCGGGTTCCAAACGAGAAAAATGGCCTACGACCACGAAACGTAGCCTACGGCCACTAAGAAATGATCTACGAGACCTCTCCCTCCCTTCGGGAAGAGAAAACAAAGAAAACAGGGCCTGGTTCGCAAACTGAGGCAAAGCACAAAAGAGCCCCGAAGTCCAGAGGCAAGGCTCGCAACCGAGACTCTGAAACCTCAGAACGAGCACGATATGCAACATCACCAAGCGCTCAATTGGTGACGTCTGAGTCTTAAGGTCGGTCAAAAATGGGGTGTCTACACTATCCCTCCATACTTGGAGGTTATCTTCGTTATAGTACCTGCTTTGGTCTGTCTTCTTTGAAGTGTCGCCCTCCTGGTTGGCGTCTTTTCCTCCCTGTCCCTAGTTACGAGTTTTTATATTGTGGTTGTCCCCTTCGACGTCAAGGTTGATAGGTCTGTTACTCCCAATAGGAGCGTCGTCCCCAATCTTTTCTTTCTGTCTGTTACTGTCCATCTATTCGTCTTTCTTTCCCACAGACGGCGCTAAATTGTGTGAGTGATTTTTCGATCACACTGCCCACCTTAGTAATTCAGCTGTAGAACACAGGCAGAATAGATGGCACCCTACTATCCTGCACAGAAAGAGAAAGCTCCGGCGGTGGTTCTTCCACCCGGGAGCACTCCGACGATCAAGTCAATATATCTCTCAAAGATAATCAATAGTGCTAAAAACAATGCTCAAAGTATCAATTGCGTACCTTAGACCCACGGGGGTGCCTCTCTTTTATAGTTTACTCAATCCTAGTCCCACTAGAAGCTTGACTTCTATGGACTCCAATTTAGTATTTACTTTGGATTTCTTAAGAGATAAGGATAAACTCCCTAAGAGTATTACCCTTATCCATCCTGAAGTCTTTCTTCATCCTAGGACTCTTGTCCCTGTTCCGCTTATCTCGGATTCCGGTATTCTCGCAGATAACCTCGGCAACTCCGAGATCACCTCGGCATAACTACCACAACACGTGGTACCTCGGCTGACACGTCGGCGTCACCTTGCCACGTGTTGATACTCAAAAAATATATCCCCACAGTACGTGTATTATGTGTTGAAAGATAAATGTGAATTTTCTTATAATGTTAAAATTATTAAACGTAACACTTCAAAAAAATTCTTTAATGTATTTTTCTTAAACATAACACTCAAAACATGTAAAACTCTAATGTAACACACTAAAATACTCTTTAGTGTACTTTTCTCAAACATAATAATGTAACATTCCAAAAAAATTTCTTAGTGTATTTTTTCCAAACGTAACACTCCAATCAATATAACACACAAAAATTTCTTAGTGTATTTTTTTCTTTCAAAATGTTGCACTCTGATGTAACACTAGAAAATCACACTAACAGAAATGTAGATTTCCACATTTTATAACCAACACTTTAGCTACCAATTTTCCCAAAAAAATCTTTCACACCTTATGTTTTCATTTCCATCCCAAAAATAAATCAAAAAATTATAAAAATAAATCACAAAAGTGCATTCACATAAACTCAAATGACACCAAATCAAATAAATACAAATTTTCAAAATAAAAACAACTAATTGGTTCATAAAAAAGCTCTTAAGAGTAAATGGATCAACGTTCCTCCATATGAGATTTATGAATAAATTTTCCTATATTTTTATTTTATCTCATTTATCTTCAAAAAATTAAATTTTATATATATATATATATATATATTTTAAATAAATCATTTTTTTTAAGACAAATACAATAAAATAAAAATATTCAGTGTGTTTAGTTTGAGTTTTTTTAATTAAGTTTTTTGAAAACTCAATTTTTTGGTTTTCGTGTTTTTTTTGTTTTTAGTGAATATTTTTAAAATTTTAAACATTTTTTTTATTTTTTTAGATGCACCTTACTTAAATGTATCTAAAAAGTAAAAAAATTGTGAAAAAATATTTTTAAAATTTGATAAATACATAAAAATACAAAAAATGTACTAAATTCTCGTATTTTTTTTTGTATTTTTAGTGTTTAGTGAATTTTTAAAAGGTTTTTTTCACAAATTTTTTACTTTTTAGGTACATTTATGTTAGGTTTGTCTAAAAAGTAAAAAAAATTGCTTAAAATATTTTAAAAATTCAGTAAAAACAAAAAAAACGAAAAATAAGAAAGTAGAATTTTCTGAAAAATGTTTTTGAAAAAATACAACCAAGCAAGCTAATCAAAGTAAACTAATTTTTTAATAAATAATATATCAAAAGATTGTATAAAATAAACTATTTGAATTATTGTACACCCCACTAAGGATGTGCAAAATACCGCTCAATCTGTTAAAACAGTACCGATCGACACCAATTCGCATCGTTCTATCCGTTAATTGTGAATTAAACTTTAAAATTTATAATTTACCTTCAAAATCGCTCCACTTTGTTGTAGTTAATAAATATATATTTTTTAACATTTAATGTAATATTAAAGTAAAAACAAATACTCACCAAAAAAAAAAAAAGGTGAAAATGAATTAGAGAGATTTAAGACATAAAATGTATTACACATTAATAGTTATATATATAAAAAAATATTAGTATGTAAAATTAGTTTGTATTATATATACGAAAAATATTATACAAATTAGTGTTATATATTTTTCAATCTTCTAATTCGTCCCAAACTACCTAAATCATAATTTAATTATTTATCAATCTACCAATCTACTATTTAATTTATAATTTTACTTTTAAATTGTCCGAACAACACTCTACACACCCACATATTCCTCGAAACCTCAAGTTGATATTTGAATACTCAAAGAAGGGACTTACCATTAAAACACTCAATAAAATTCAACCACATGCCCAAAAAATAAATAAATAAATGTCATACAAAATCTTCAAAGAAAATTACCTAAACAAAACAAACATCCTGCACCTCTAAAAATCAAATTTGACACACCCCGCAGAACTTCTGAGGCCACCACGACGGTGGTGAATAACAAGAACATGTCAATTCACCGAAAGTACCCCAGCGTGGCACAATTGTAGCCACTCTATAGCACATGCAAAATCAGAACCATATAACATCACAGTAAATTACCCTATCATACCATACATCATCATCCAGACGAAAATCCACCCCCCATTATCCACATCAAATCACAACCGTCCATCTCAGAAATCCAACGGTCCAAACCCCCAAAATATCCCACACCATATCCACCAACAATATTTACAAAAACAGAAACAAAACAAAGCAGTATCAATTCAACCATCACCACCCCTCACTCCCCACCCCACTAAGAACTCTATGAACTCTTCTTTCTCTCTCCCTAGAGTTTCTCTCTCTTCTAGGACAAAGATATAACAAATGGTATGTTTTCTCTACTACTGGCTGACTTAACCCTCTACTGGGACACGTGGCAACGATTGGTTGGCTCTCTTAAAAAAGGTGACTGACTGACAAGATAAGAACATGACAAAGGGTGTACCACAAGTAAGGTGACAAGGCAATGACCTCAGGTCAAGACATAGACTTCGGCAAGAAAGTTCCGATGATCTTGGCTAGGAAGGATAACACTTGGCCTAGCTGTGCCACACATCGGCCTAGATGTGCCACACCTCGGTCTAAGTCATACCAGTCCCGGAACAAGATTGCTAGGTGCAGGGATCAAAGATCTAGGATGCCTAGATGGTAACATCTCGGCCAAGATGATGCACATCTCGGCCAATATGCCAGGGCGAAGGTGGAGGTTAACCAAAGTGGTTTCAAGATGGTCCTAGATATAAGAGGTTCAAGGGTGTGACTTAGGCTTAATGTACCAAGTAAGAAATAAAGCATGCTAGCAACACTTAGACAAAACAAATCAATGTCTACAAGTGCAAATTTAATCAAGACAAAGATCATGCAAATGCACGTGAGCATGACTAAGATAAAGTGAGGATTGTTACAAATATATAAGTTAACCAACACAAAATAAATTATATGATGACTTTGCCTTTCAAATAGAGTAACAATGTCTTCAATTGTCTTTATTTAGAACGAGATTCAAAATTTACGATCAAATATATCACAATTTAAATGTCAGGGACTAAAGTGATACAAATCCCAAAATATAAGGACGGTTAATGTAATTCGCCCTATTTTTATTCTTTCATTTCACAAATTGCTATTCAATTTCAAGATTCAAATAAAGTCTAAAAAATAAAAATAACTTCATAATTAAATATGCTAAAACTTTTAAATTTTCATTTTAACTATTTACGGTGGATTCAAATTTTGTAAATTATATCAATTTTACTTAAAAAGATAAATAATATTTTTTTTAATAGTATTTAAAATTAGAACACCTTTTCATAAATCCATTTTCACCTACTTATATTTTATTTAGTCCACATTATTTTTTTATATTCCAATAAGTCTTATGGGTGACATAGTTACCAAAATATTCTTAATAATATTTACATTTTCAGTACAAATATTCCGTGATGGGAATGTTCATATCGTTAATGTGAATATTCACACCATCAATATGAATGTTAACATGTCAATGTGAATATTCATATTGTCAATGTGAATGTTCACACTATCAATGTGAATATTCACATTGTAAAATATGAATGTTCACATTACCAAATTACTAACCATTCAAAAATTATTTATAAGGGTAGAAATGTTCATAAAATACCTTAAATATGAGAATTATGATTTGGTAGATTAAATATTCAAATAATAGAACTTATTAAAATACAAGAATATCTTATGAACTAATTGAGATACAAACTTTTGAAAAAAAAATTTCTAATAAATCTCCCTTTAAAATTCAATAAAATTCATTAATAATAAATAAGATCCCGTGCAAATCTTTCCTAGTATTTTTATAAGAGAATTTGGGAGATCAGTAGACGTCTATTAGGAGTGTAAAAATGGCTCGTGGCCCGTGGGCGGCCTGAAGTCTGCCCGCGGCCTAGGGTGAGCCTGGGCCATCGTTTTAAAGCCCGTCCCGGCCCGAGGCCCACTCAAAGCCTACTCAGAAGCCAAGTCCGAGGCCTAGTGTTATTTTTACTGGAAAATAATAAAATTTTGGTAAAAAAAATAAAAAAATTGTTTCGGGCCGCCCAAAGCCCGAGCCCTAGGCCCAGCCCGAGCCTAGCCCACTAGCCCGCCCAAAGCCCCGAATACCCTTAGGCTTGGGCCTAGTTTTTTAGCCCGTGGGTCAGCTCGGCCAAGCCCAATTTTTGGCAAGAACCCGCAAGACCCAACATGGGCCGGGCCAAACCAAAATTACATCCCTTGCCTCCATGAGTCTCATGTTCATTATATAGAATTTTTCATGTATATTTACATGAAAAAAGTTGGATAGATTTAATAATTATAATATTGAGTGAACACCAATAAATTTTAAATAGTAATTTTATGAATTGTTTGGTCATTTTTTTTTTTTTGGTAGAGCTAAAGGTCCTATTTTAGTATAAATTACATAAAAAACAAAGTATAAACGCACGTGTGTTATGCGTTGAAAGATAAATGTGAATTTTCTTATAATGTTAAAATTACTAAACGTAACATTTCAAAAAAAAATTTTAATATATTTTTCTCAAACATAACACTCAAAAATAATAAAACTCTAATGTAACACACTAAAATACTCTTTAGTGTACTTTTCTCAAACGTAATAATGTAACATTCCAAAAAAATTTCTTAGTGTATTTTTTTTCAAACGTAACACTCCAATCAATGTAACACACAAAAAATCTTTAGTTTATTTTTTTTCTTTCCAAATGTTGCACTTTGATGTAACACTAGAAAACCACACTAACAGAAATGTAGATTTCCACATTCTATAACCAACACTTTAGCTACCAATTTTCCCAAAAAAATCTTTCACACCTTATGTTTTCATTTCTATCCCAAAAATGAATCAAAAAATTATAAAAATAAATCACAAAAGGGCATTCACATAAACTTAAATGACACCAAATCAAATAAATACAAATTTTCAAAATAAAAACAACTAATTAGTTCATAAAAAAACTCTTAAAAATAAATGGATCAACATTCCTTTATATGAGATTTATAAATAAATTTTCCTATATTTTTATTTTATCTCATTTATCTTCAAAAAATTAAATTATATATATATTTTAAATAAATCATTTTTTTAAAGACAAATACAATAAAATAAAAATATTATAACTATCAAAGCAAACTAATTTTTTAATAAATAACATATAAAAAGATTGTATAAAATAAACTATTTGAATTATTGTACACCCCACTAAAGATGTGCAAAATACCGCTTAATCTGTTAAAACAGTACCAATCGACACCAATTCGCATTGTTTTATCCGTTAATTGTGAATTAAACTTTAAATTTTAAAATTTACCTTCAAAATCGCTCCACTTTGCTATAGTTAATACATATATATTTTTTAACATTTAATACAAATACTCACCAAAAAAAAAAAAACAAAAGGTGAAAATGAGTAAGAAAGATTTAAGACATGAAATGTGTTACACATTAATAGTTATATATATATATATAATATTAGTATGTAAAATTAGTTTGTATTATATATATGAAAAATATTATACAAATTAGTGTTATATATTTTTCAATCTACTAATTCGTCCCAAACTATCTAAATCACAATACCAATTTACCAATCTACTATTTAATTTATAATTTTACTTTTAAATTGTCCGAACTACACTCTATACACCCACACGTATTCTTCGAAACCGTAAGTTGATATTTGAATATCAAAAAAGGGACTCACCATTAAAACACCTAATAAAATTCAACCACATGCCTAAAAAAAAAAAAAAATCAAATATCAATTAAAGTATCATACAAAATCTTCAAAGAAAATTACCTAAACAAAACAAACATCCTGCACCTCTAAAAATCAAATTTGACACACCCCGTAGAACTTCTGAGGCCACCACGACGGTGTTGAATAACAAGAACATGTCAATTCACCAAAAGTACCCCCGCGTGGCACAACTGTAGCCACTCTATGGCACATGCAAAATCAGAACCATATAATATCACAGTAAATTACACTATCATACCATACATCATCATCCAGACGAAAATCCACCCCCCATTATCCACATCAAATCACAACCGTCCATCTCACAAATCCAACGGTCCAAACCCCCAAAATATCCCAAACCATATCCACCAATAATATTTAAAAAAAAACAAACAAAACAAAACAGTATCAATTCAACCCCACTCCCCGCTCCACTGTCCTCCACCCCCAAAAAAATGGCCTCCCTAGCCCTCAAAACCTTCGTCGGACTCCGCCACTCCACGGCGGACCACCACCACCCCACCCCTCTCTCCAAACCCACCACAACCCACAAAAGACTCTGCATCATTGCCGGAAAATCCAGCCCCAAAATCACCGGCCGGAACCTCCGCGTTGCCGTCGTGGGCGGCGGACCGGCCGGTGGCGCCGCCGCCGAAACCCTAGCAAAGGGCGGCATCGAGACCTACTTAATCGAGCGAAAGCTCGATAATTGCAAACCGTGTGGCGGCGCCATACCGTTGTGTATGGTCGGAGAGTTCGACCTACCATTAGACATCATAGACCGCCGAGTCACCAAAATGAAGATGATCTCTCCGTCCAATGTGGCGGTTGACATAGGTCAAACCTTAAAGCCTCACGAGTACATCGGAATGGTCCGCCGCGAAATCCTCGACTCCTATCTCCGTGACCGCGCTGCCTCCTCCGGCGCCGCAGTGATCAACGGTCTCTTCCTCAAAATGGACAAACCCAAAACCTCCGACGAACCCTACGTCCTCCACTACACCGGCTACGACTCCAAAACCGGCGGCGCCGGCGAGCGGCGGAAGTTGGAAGTGGACGCCGTGATCGGCGCCGACGGAGCTAATTCCCGAGTGGCTAAGTCGATCGAAGCAGGGGATTATGAGTACGCGATTGCGTTTCAGGAGAGGATTAAGATTCCGGATGAGAAAATGCAGTATTATGAGAATCTCGCGGAGATGTACGTTGGAGATGATGTTTCGCCGGATTTCTATGGATGGGTTTTTCCGAAATGTGATCATGTTGCTGTTGGTACCGGAACGGTGACTCACAAGGGAGATATCAAGAAGTTTCAGACCGCCACGAGGCACCGTGCCCGGGATAAGATTCTCGGCGGCCGGATCATCCGGGTCGAGGCTCACCCTATCCCGGAACACCCTCGTCCTCGCCGGATCGCAGACAGAGTCGCGCTCGTCGGCGACGCAGCTGGGTAAGTTTTTTGGTCTATCTTTTCTTTGAACTAAAAATTGGAACTGAATGACAAATTGATTTCATGGATGAATGATAGCTAAAACTTTTGATTTTTGGGCAAATTCGATTAGTAATTCGTGCTTTGTTATTTTGATTCTTATAATTTCAGTTATTTTGTTTTTTTGTCAATTTAATTCAACTAATAACACTTATCTAAAAAAAATAACGCTGATTAGAAATTTGAAAGTAAAATGTTCACTGAATTGATTAGGGTTAAGTTACTTGAAAGTTAAAGTTATAATTTTGTTTTTAAGAACATAATATATACAGTTTTACGCGCAAAAATTATTAACAATTATTATAAATTAGGTTAAATTGACACAAAATCATAAATTTGAATCAAAATCAAACCAGTTGAAATTACATAGACAAAAATGACATAAAAGTCTATTGAAATTATAGGGATTAAAATGGTATTAGAGTCAAAATATAAGAACTATCGGTATAATTTATCTTATTTTTTATAAAATTTGATTTGATTTATTTTATCTAGATGGAAAAATTATCATTCATTGAGAAATAGAGTAAATATTTACAAAATGTGAAAATCTTTATGGGGGTGAGGTGTTGTAACATTTGCTGTGTTTCTTACATAAGAAAAAATTACACTCGTGTATTTGTAATTACTTTTGATCAACCATCTTGATGTGTTATTATCCATATTTAGATCACTCTTGGACTTGTGGTTGAGTTGGGTCCAAAGGGCGCCCAACATTTTGTGAAGGGTGAGGTCCTTCCCACACAAATCGCCCCGGACCAAGTCGGGTGCGGGCGTGGGTCTTCTAAAAAAATTTGGAATAAAATCTATATAATTTTTTTAAAAATAAATTAGGGTAAATTATCCCTCAGTGGGAACTTGAAATGTACGAAATTTTTTTAAATTTTATCATTGATGTGTAATTATTTTTGAAATTTTAAAGCGAAAATTTTCCAATAAATTATTAGTGAAGGCATGTTTGGTTTATGGTTTTTTAACATCAGCTCCGTAGTAGCTCTTCATCATTGGAGTGGTGCCTCCAATGTTTGTTTGCTTTCTGTTTTATAGAACATATTGTATTAGCATATATGCATTGTTTTTCCAACAGGTACGTGACGAAATGCTCGGGCGAGGGAATCTATTTTGCGGCAAAGAGTGGGAGGATGTGCGCGGAGGCAATAGTGGAGGGGTCGGAGAATGGGAAGAGGATGGTGGAGGAGGGGGACCTGAGGAAGTACTTGGAGAAGTGGGACAAGATGTATTGGCCGACGTACAAGGTGTTGGATGTGTTGCAGAAGGTGTTTTACAGGTCGAATCCGGCTAGGGAGGCGTTTGTGGAAATGTGTGCCGACGAGTATGTACAAAAGATGACTTTTGATAGTTACTTGTATAAGAAGGTTGCGCCTGGGAATCCATTGGAGGACTTGAAGTTGGCTGTGAATACTATCGGGAGCTTGGTGAGAGCAAATGCTCTGAGGAGAGAGATGGAGAAGATGAGTGTATGAGAAAAAGGGACAAAATTGAAGTATTTTATATATGTAATCTCTGTAATTGTTTAGTTTTTGTTTTTTTGGTTTTTGGATTGTGTATGTTTAAATTTGATGAAGAGAGGTGGAAAATTTTATATGAGGTCTATCAAATTACTGATTGAATCTCGTAACCTATTACAGTAATCAAACATGGCTTAGACTGCTAGACTTTTCAATATAATTGTGTCACAATCAAATGATTTTATTTTTTTATCCCCTTCCTTTCTCTGTTCTTGCCAACCATCGCCCCTCTATCACCACTACCCTCCCTCTCAACTACCGTTGGCATCGTTATCTCCCCAACCCTAACCGCCTCTACTGCCACACGTTGTGTATGGACTGCAATATGAAAAGGGTTTTTTATTTGCTAATTGATTTGAATGCATTATGTGAGTCCCTTGGTAACTTAAAAAGTGAAATTGCCGCACCTTGTTCACGGATTGCAATATGAAGAGGATTTTTTGTTTGCAAATTGACTTGAATCTATTATGTAAGTCCCATTGGTAAACTAAAAAAGGGAAATTATTACATTGGTAGTTTCATAAAATTATTACAAATTTAAGGAAAAATTTATAATTTTAATCATTAATATTTATAAATTTTATCACTGATTTATAATTAACTTCTAAAATACTCAATGAATTGTTATTTTTCCAACTGAAAAAGGCCAATTAGTTAGTTCTTCCATGACAAACTTCACAAGCACCACTTTACATTACATATAGAAGTGAAGACTTGAACATTACATTAGTGAATAAGTTTGTCATGACCAAGACTTTTGGGTTACTCTTAAAAAAAATGTATAAAGAAAGTTCAAGAGTGTGTCATAATATGTTCAAATTGACATCCACACCCTCCAAATTTAAACCTTAATTTTCCCCTTTACAATAATGTGAATTGATCAAAATCCAACCTTCCATAATGTTTCTTCAACTACTATAGTAAACACAACCAAAGAAAGGCTGCAGATGGAAGAAATAACACTACAGAACATTGAGGTTCAGATTTTAGAGCAATATATTTGAACAAGAAAAGCAGTCAGACAAGAGAGACCTAATCTCCTCTTCTTCTTCTTCATCTTCCCAAGTCCCATAGAAATCTACAGTCGTTGCATTTGTATTACTTGCTCGGATACTGCTAGAAGAAGAAGAAGAAGAGTGAGGATCCACCGTCCCCATCAGCTTCCTCTTCTTGTAGCTAGCCTTAAAACAAGCTTGCCTTAGCCTCTTTGTTTTGTCTTCAAGTTGCATATCAGGGACCTCTTCCATCAACTTTCTCTCTTGCTCCAATACATCAATAGCCTCCTTCAGCCTTCCCTCAGCACCTTTTGTTTCTCCCTTATCCATTTCCTGCAGAAGCACAACCCATTTATACGTGTGCTTTCTCTTTCACGTATATATAGTTTTTTTTTTTTTTTTTGATCGGCAAAAAAGAAACTTTATTGATGAAATAAACAAGTACAGGGTACAAGACAAATTACATCAATAAAGCAAAGGGAAGTGCAGAAGCATCACAGTGAGCTAAATGATCCCAACTAGGTTGGCACCACCGCGCTCACCCTATCATTTGCTAGCACCCCTAAGTTGGTGAGAGACCAACGGAAAAAAAGAAAATAAGAACCAAACCCAACAAACAAATCTAGCACTAGAAACAAGCAGCTTTAACTTGACCAACACTGAATAATTTGACCATCATGCTGCTAGTTGACCAGAAGTTGAACAAAATAGCTCCTTATTTGATACACTACACTTCTGCTGCTAGTTGGCCAGAAATAAACAAAAAAACTCCTTTTTTGGTTCACTACCACAGAAGCATAAAAAAGAACCTGTGCTTGCAATTGGATAGCCAAGCCAAAGAAAAGACATCAAATGCAACCAGCAAATTAATATAGTCATCATCTCAAATTCCCAAGGAAAACCCAAGCACAACACAAACAGATTGCAGCCTAAGACAACACTGACGTCAGCAAAGATAAGTCCAGCCAAAAGCCTAACAGAAGCACACAAGGACAGCTCCCTTCACGTATATATAGTTATGTAGTATTATAATTTGAACATTGATGTGAACACAAAAGTAATAGTTATGTCATGCATTTTTTATTCTAAAATGACTATTATAGGATTTTCTCCCGTTCATTATCAAATTGGAGGGATAAGATGGGGGTTGCAAGCCCACATTGTATGCATCTCATGATCTGGGAAATTATCATGCAGAGGTGCAACAAGTAGATTATTTATGTAAAAACTAAGTTTAATTCACAATCTCGATAACTACATAATCGAAACATATTTTTCTTCAAAAAATGAATGATAAGTATAATTTCAAGAATAGACTATCCATTTTTTTTTTACAACAAATGTTACTCAATCATGGGACACCAATATACAATAAATTTATTTTTTGCATAAATAATTTACTTGCCAAACTCCACGGGTCTAACCATTTGAATCACTAAAAATGAGCACAAAAGTGAGCCCACATTCCCTCGACAGACCCTCAAGTGATAGGATGGAAGCCTCTTCCTTCTACAATTCTTTTTTTTTTTTTTTTCTATCCAAATATTCATGTCTCTGCTACATGTGGAGGATAATTAAAGAAACTCAACGATTAACACATCTAACAACTTTTCTCTTTTTTTCTTTTTCTTTTTATAATCTTTGCACCATATCACTCTCTTTTTGCACTTGACATAGGGCTAAAGTTGCATATGCATACACTAAGACCAAGAGAAAGAAAGGAAGGTACCTGAACATTCTTGATTAGGGTTTGGAGGCTCATCAACTTTCTATGAGGCCACCGACGAATACCCAATTCCCTACACTTTTTCTTCAACAATGTCAACCCTATATTCATTTCCTTTGCAGCCTGTGTTATTGGCATATAGAAGTACTCAGATATTGTCTTTCTTGACAATGTCTTTGAACTGTTACTCTTCTCCTCTCTGCATCTTTTATTATTAACCCTCTTTTCTTTAACATACTCCTCTTCAGTTTCCTCAGTATTGTCACACAATAGCAATGGTTGGTTCTGACTATGAGGCTCTATTTCAAACCCAACAGGACTTATTTCTTGATTCAAAACTCCATACCCATTTCCATATCCAAACAAGAAATCTTCTGCAGCAAACAACAGTTTGATCAACTCTATACACAATCAAGAAAACTCAATAGATAGTGGAAAAGCTTTTCGACTTACTTTCAATTTTAGTAATCTTTTCTAAAACTATGTCAAAATAGGACACTAAACATTTTAAATCATTTCAAAGACAAAAAGTTAAAAATTAAAAAAAAAAATCACTAAATAAGAAAATAAGGCCTCGTTTGGGAACCTTCCTTTTTAGTCAAAAAGTCAAAAAGTTACTAAATTAGCCAAAAAGCCAACAACCTATATCAAAAAGTCAAAAATTCTCTTTTCTCTCTACTTTTTGCACATCTTTTCGTAAAAAGCCAAAAAGTCATCCCAAACATATTAATTTTTTTTAGCTCATATTTTAGTCAAATAGCCAAAAAAGTTACTAAATTAGCATGTTTCCAAACGAGGCCTAAGTCAAATTTTGTCCCAAAAAATATACTATAAGTTGCTATTTCTTTTGTATTACTGAATTTTTTTAATTTTTTAGGATCGTGTAATCTAAACAAATCTAGTTTAATTTAAAATTAAAAAATACTAAAAATAAAACTTATAAATTGTGGCAAAAGATTTAAGTAAAAGTGATCACCTTGGATTGCACTTGGGCTAGGCACAAGATCCAATGTTGAACACAAAGGATGAGTTGGGTAAATCCCCATCAAAGGCAAAGCATCCATAACACTCTCTTGCATTGAAAGATGATCATACTGACAATCCAACGCAGAGTAACCACTTCAACAGAACAAGAACATAAAAAGGTGATGTCAAACTATAATTTAAAAATATATATTTTTAAAATTAAAGATATAAAAAAAATTATATATAGAAAACATTCATAGAATAATGTCACATAATTATGAGCAAACCTTTTTGTAACGGAAAGAGTAATGATAACATATATATATACAGAATGTTTTGTGTGTAGTATTGTATTTTTTTCATTTTAAATCAAAACATCAACTATATTTTAGTACCAAATCATACTGAATAAATTTTTTGGTATGAAAAATCTGTTTGTAAATTATTTTTCAAAAATAAAAAATAAAAAACTATGCTTCTTTATATATTTTCCTAATTATATTACAAAAGAAGAATAAAGGTCAAGGAGAAATTCAAATAGAGATTAAACCCTAAAAGAGTTTCAGCGTAATTTTACCTGAAATCAAGTGGAGGAAGTAGTTGGGTTGGAAAGGTGAAAGTTTCTTCATCTTCTTGTTTAGCCATAACTTCATATCTTGACCATTCATCCACCACCCACTGACTTCCCATCTCCATTTTCTTCAGAGAGAGAAAGGGAGAGAGGGAGAGAGAGAGAGAGAGAGAGAGAGAGAATCGTTCTAGTTTTTTGTAGTTCACTAATGACCGATTAGCCACTTTGCATGAAATGGAACAAATATAGAGATGATAAGGAAGAGAGGAGAGAGAGAGAGACGAGGCAATGTGTTATATGATTATGAGTATCTGTGAATGTGTAATTAGCAATTAATTACAACTATATTGAAGATTGTGAGCCGTCGGATTGATAATAACTGGCCAACTCATGCATCATATGAATTAACCATTGATCGTTGTGTTTTTTTGTGCATGTGTGAATGTGTTAATATAGTAGAGATGTGGAAATTAATAGAGCAAATTATATTAATAGTTCTTATAATTTGGAACTCGTATCATTTTGATTTTTGACTTTTTAATTATAATATATTTAATTTTAAATTTTGAATTTTATTTTAAATAAAGACAATTGAAGACCATTGCTCAATTTCAAAGGTAAAGTCGTCAATTAGATAATAAACTAATTTGAAAAGAATAAATATCACAAAAAATATTTTTAAATTTTTAAAAATTATTTCTACTCCCCAAAGATAATACTATATAAAATTGATAAATCTTTTACTCATTTATTTATTTTATCAAATTAATTTTTATTATGTGTTTGGATAATGATCATATATGAGTGGTTGTTAGGCTTTTAATGTGTAAGCGATATATTTAATAGATGAAATATTTTAGTTTAAAAATTTTTGATTTAGTGGATTGGTTTAATAATGATATCAAAGTTATCGTCATATTTGATTTTTGAAAAAATATAAACTAATTTAATGAAAATAAAAATAACCACCTATTACATATTCATCATCCAAAAACACAATAAAAATTAATTTAGTTTATATTTTATCAAATTGACGACTTTGCACTTGAAATTAAACAATGGTATCTTCAATTGTCCTTATTTGGAACAAGATTTCAAATTTAGAGTCAAATGTGTTACAATTGAAAAATTAAGGATCAAAATGACACAAATCTCAAACTATAAAAACCATTAATGTAATTTGCTCAAATTAATATAATTTTGTTGGCTTAATCATATTTTGTACCTTGTAATTTAGTTAAAGTTGCATTTTTTTATCCTTGTAAAATTAAAATTTTTGCACTCTCTCGTTTTGTAAAGGTTATGTTTTGGCCCCTCATAAAAATAAGAGAAAATTACCCGTGGCATTTTTAAAATTTTATTACACAATCATGCAAAAATATTATAATTATAATTACTCATATTTATAAGTATATAATTTTTCTGTAATTATTTTTTAAAATTTTTATGAATTTGAAATTTCCCTAAAATAAAATGTTGCACTCTGCAACATATAATTTTGTTTATATTTTTTTTTTTCATCAGAAAAGTATATATTGCATTTTGATAGCCCTCCTTAATAAAAGCAAAATATTTTCAAAACTTGATAGAGAAAAATAAAAATACAAAAGGGTTGCAATTACTTTATCAACTCAAATCCTAAACCTTTATCATTTTCACTGTCTTAAAAGATATTTACATAGACCACTATAGACCATCTACCCTGTCCAACAATAAAAAATCTCATTCATTCATCTATTTTTGCATACCCAACTATTTATTTAGTTTTTGTGTTCTTCGGTGTATTATCCTCAATTGATCCTCCAATTAGTTGATCCTCTAATTAGACTCAAATCTTTACATGAAGTGCTTTACTTGATCACTTTCAATTTGTGGCATGGATATGCAAAGTGTAACACGCCTATCGTCCACAACTAGAGAAAAATGCATAATATCATTCATTATTGAGAGATAAGTTTTTGTGGAGTCACCCCATGTGAAATGGGTGATGTTTTTCTTCACATGTGTGAACACACAAAGGTGGCCACCAAACCATTCAACAATGGAAGGCTACCAAACCAAGTTAGGCTCACCAACCACCCAAAGAGTCAAGAAATGGTGGCTACCCAAGGCTCTCCCATCTACTATAAATAGAGGGTGAGAGAAGAGAGAAAAATGAGAGAGAACCAAGAGAGAAAGAAAACCAAGAACAAAGAAGATTGAGAGATGTGAGTTAGAGAAACCGTCTCTCTCGGTGTGAGAGAGGGAGACGGGTGAATGTGAGTGAGAAGAGTGTGAGCTTCTCCTCTGTAATATTTCTGTAATCTCTCAGTGGTATAATGATAAACGGTTACTCTCCCGTGGACGTAGGTTTAATGCCGAACCACGTTAAATATTGTGTCTCCTTGTGCATGGGTGTATTTTTCTGCTTGATTTAATTTCCACAAGATCTTGGGCGGGATCCCAGATCCCAACAATTGGTATCAGAGCCTCGTCGGTGGCGTTTCGACACAAAAACAGTCCGAAATCCGAAACTGCCCAGAAATGAAGTTGCTCAAAATCAGGTTTTGAGCATACCAAAAACAAGGGCTCGACGAGAGGAGTTCAGAAATACAAAGCAGACACCAAACGGAGGACGGGGTGGCCTACACGCGGCGGTCAAAGTTTTGCGCGTGAAGTCAACCGTTAACCAGAAGACCCACGCGCAGCAGGAGGTTGAAGATGATACTGTTCACCACAGATGCAGTGTTTAAATATTTATTCAGGAAAACATAACACAAGGCATGGTGCTGGCATAGTGGCTAAAGTGTTGGGTGTTCAAAGTCAGGGGTTCGAAACCCCTTGGATGCATACTCCAAATTAATGATTTTTCTTTTTGGGTGGAGGATGATGCATCGCTGACGCAGTGGATGACGTCAGCAGAATCATGCCAGCAGCACTGCCACGTGGCAGCCAGGTCAGCGCCACGCGGCAGTCCACGTCAACGTCACGTGGCGCCATGTCAGCCGTTCGCGTTAGCACACGTGTCAGTCCAAGTCAGCGACACGTCAGCCAAGTCAACGCCACGTCATCAGACACGTCAGCATCAGATAGCAGGATCCAGTGTTGCGCGCTAATGGTGCAACCGCGGGAGAAGGATCCGGTGCTTCGCGGCTATGGTGCAGCCGCAGATCTGAAGCGTACAAAATGTTTTGGCTAGATCTAAGCCATTTGGAGTCCGTTTTTGGTGATC
This sequence comes from Camellia lanceoleosa, assembly GCA_025200525.1. Taxonomy (NCBI): domain Eukaryota; kingdom Viridiplantae; phylum Streptophyta; class Magnoliopsida; order Ericales; family Theaceae; genus Camellia; species Camellia lanceoleosa. Next base: position 102,616,635 of record CM045759.1, read on the forward strand.
CAATAATGTTTTCCAACTATTTGGAGTATTCCGGACACATCCGTACGGTCAGATTTTGAAGACGAAGTTTGTGTAAAAAGAAGGCAGATTGAAGTGACGGACGGCATCAGACGCAATGGACGGAATATGCTGTTGGTACACGGAATATTCCCTGAACTTCTGAAAATTGCAATTTGGCCCAGAAGTTTCAGATAATTGTGATATGGCCCAACGTTTGGGGAGATTTTTCAATGAGATCCCCAGAAGTGCAGAGAAGGTTGGTCCTAGCTAAACGGACCGCTCCGGACGCAACCGTCAGTTCAGAATAGTGAAATTCTGAATGGTTTTGAAAGATTGTCAAAAGGTTGCCGGATATTGTGGAACGCTGCAGATTCAATGAAGAGGTTAGAATGGACAGATTCTAACCAGATTGAACAACCAGATACAAAGCGAGATAGTTCATTGAAGATCAGAGGATTGCAGACATGATTATCTCAAGATCAACAATGTCTGAGAGGATTACATCAAAAGACCTTTGTCTAAGGCCCGATTCTTAAGTGAGGCAAAGTGTGACCCAGGTCTTTCACAGGAACTTTCACGGTTGTTGAGGTGTTGAAGATGCAGTTCAATCGAAAGACCATTCATCAGCGGATAGATGATTTGCCTCACTTAAGAACATACTTTTAGATGGCGTCTTTTGATGTAACTTTCCTAGACATTGTTGATCTTGAGATAATCATGTCTGCAATCCTCTGATCTTCGCCCAAGATCTTGTGGAAATTAAATCAAGCAGAAAAATACACCCATGCACAAGGAGACACAATATTTAACGTGGTTCGGCATTAAACCTACGTCCACGGGAGAGTAACCGTTTATCATTATACCACTGAGAGATTACAGAAATATTACAGAGGAGAAGCTCACACTCTTCTCACTCACATTCACCCGGCTCCCTCTCACTCACCGAGAGCGGCGGTTTCTCTAACTCACATCTCTCAATCTTCTTTGTTCTTGGTTTCTTTCTCTTGGTTCTCTCTCATTTTTCTCTCTTCTCTCACCCTCTATTTATAGTAGATGGGAGAGCCTTGGGTAGCCACCATTTCTTGACTCTTTGGGTGGTTGGTGAGCCTAACTTGGTTTGGTAGCCTTCCATTGTTGAATGGTTTGGTGGCCACCTTTGTGTGTTCACACATGTGAAGAAAAACATCACCCATTTCACATGGGGTGACTCCACAAATCACCCCCTCAACCCATGTGAGGTGATCCACTGCATATACTGCTGCTAATCTTGTCATGTCTAAATTCAACATAGTCTGCATCTCCTCACTGAGACGTCTGCACCCCCTGAAGCTAAAAATAACACATCAGAGATACAAGAGGAGGAGGGAATCCTTCATCCTCAACTCAACTCAACTTACACAACTCTCTGATTTGGAGAGATACCACTGTTGGTGGGCGTGGGGTGTAAACCACTGGTGGTGATTCACAATGAGAGAAGCACTCTCTTCTTCTTTTCCCCACACAACTCTTCCACGCTTCTGTCTCGGATGTCTTCACTTGCTATGTTTGAACTTGCGTAACCAAGATATCTGACACCCCCTGCTTGGATGCCCTGCACCCCCTGCTGGGATGCCCTTTGAGTATGTACTTGTTGCCAAATCATCTATCCGTTGATGAATGGTCTTCTCTTCTGATTGAACCAGATCCTCTGAACGCCGCACCCAACCCTACTCTCTCTCCTATCTCTCTCCAGAACCACCGCCGCTGCGTCGCCGGAAAATGCCGCCGAAGTTCGACCCATCACAGGTTGTCGACGTCTACGTCCGGGTAACCGGCGGCGAAGTCGGCGCAGCTAGTTCACTCGCCCCCAAAATCGGCCCTTTAGGTCTCTCTCCCAAGAAAATCGGCGGGGACATCACAAAGAGGCCGAGGAAGAGGTCGTGGTTACAATAACCAAAGTTCTGTTTTTCGAGGAAGAGGCGGAAGAAGTCCAGCCAGAGGAGGAAGAAGTCAACCACACTTTGCTCCAAGAGGAAGAGCAAGCGGTAGAGGAGGTGGTTACAACAACCGACCAGGTTTTGACAAAAGGAATGTTCAGTGTTACCATTGCCACAAGTTCGGGCATTACAGCAATGAATGCCGAAGTAGAGCAACAACAGATGCCAGCGAGCAAGCAAATTTTGCCGAGCAGGAAACAAACAAAGTTGGACCTACAGTCCTGTTTGTTCACCATGGAGACACTGAAAACCAAAACAATGTTTGGTATCTAGATTCAGGAGCCAGCAATCACATGTGTGGTAAAAGAGAGCTGTTCGTTGAGCTTGACGAGACTGTACAAGCACAAGTCTCATTTGGTGATTCGTCAAAGACTCCAGTGAAAGGAAGAGGTAATATTCTGATCAAGCTCAAGAATGGAGATCATGATTACATCTCCAATGTTTATTATGTTCCTGCTATGAAGAACAACATTTTGAGTATGGGACAACTTCTAGAGAAAGGATACGACATCAGCATGAAAGATTGTCATCTTACCATCAAAGACAATCATGGTAAATTGATCGCTCGAGTGAGAATGTCCAAGAATCGGATGTTTGCATTGAACATCCAACATGATGCTGCGAAGTGTTTACATGCCATCATCAAAGACAAAGACTGGCTATGGCATTTGAGGTTTGGACATCTCAACTTTGGAAGCTTGAAGCTGTTGTCAAGCAAGAATATGGTGAGAGGGCTCCCTCATATTGCTCATACCAATGAAGTTTGTGAAAATTGCATTCTTGGCAAGCATCACGTAACTAGCTTTGCCAAAGAAGTGAAGTGGAGAGCAAGAAAGTCATTGAGCTAGTGCACATTGATGTGTGTGGTCCATTGGCGATGTCAAATGGGCCAGAATAGATATTTTCACCTTCATTGATGATTATAGCCGAAGACATGGGTGTACTTTCTTAAAAGAAAGTCGGAGGTGTTCAAAGATCTTCAAAGAATTCAAAGCTTTTGTAGAAAAGCAAAGCGGCTACATCAAGACACCGCGATCGATCAAGGTGGAGAATATACATCGATGCTTTTGAGAAGTATTGCAAAGAGCAGGAATCAAGCATCAAACAACACCATCCTACACGCCCACATTTGAATGGTGTTCTTTGAAAGGAAGAATCGCACAATCTTAGATATGGCAAGAAGTATGTTGAAAGGAAAGGGACCGCCTAAGCAATTTTGAAGTCAGTATCATGTGCTGTGTATCTACTAAATAGATGCCCAACCAGGAGTCTTCATTCTATGACTCCAGAAGAAGCTTGGAGTTCACATAAACCAAGCGTCAATCATCTCAGAATATTTGGGTGTGTTGCATACACCAAGATTCCAGAAGCAAGAAGAACCAAGCTCGATGATAAGGGAGAAAAATGTATCCTTGTCGGATATGGAGATAGAACAATGGGATACAAGTTGTATAATCCCATTACCAAAAAGGTGATCATGAGTAGAGATGTGATATTTGAAGAAGAAGAAGCTTGGAACTGGAATCAAGATGAAGTTATCAAAGATACAGAACTTATTCTTGAAGATGAAACATCAAAAGCTCCTGTTGAAATCACAAGAGAAGTTCAAGATGAGCCACAAACTCCTCCACATAGAATTCCTGCACCTAGATCGCCAATTTCTCACAGAAGTGTTGCATCATCATCATCATCAGCATCATCAGATGATAGTTTTTTTAAACAACCAAGACCAATGAGAAATTTGCAGGAGATATATGAAGCTACAGAAGAAGCAGATCTGAATCTGTACTGTCTACTTGCAGATAGTGATCCACTTACCTTCTCAGAAGCCATCCAAGAAAATAAATGGAAGAAAGCAATGGATGAAGAAATTCATGCCATTGAGAAAAATGACACATGGAAGCTTACCAGTCTACCAGAGGGGCACAAACCCATTGGAGTGAAATGGGTATACAAGACAAAGAGGAATGCACAAGGCGAAGTGCAACGCTACAAGGCAAGGTTAGTAGCAAAAGGTTACAAGCAAAGAGTTGGCATTGACTATGGAGAGGTGTTTGCTCCAGTTGCCCGATTGGAGACTATCAGGCTAATGATTTCTTTGGCTGCCCAGCACAAGTGGCAGATTTATCAACTTGATGTGAAATCTGCATTTCTTAATGGTGTCCTTGAAGAAGAAATCTATATTGAACAACCTTCAGGGTATGTTCAGAATAGGCATGAAGACAAAGTGTACAAATTGAAGAAAGCACTTTATGGATTGAAGCAAGCTCCGCGTGCATGGAATACTAGAATTGATCAGTATTTTCATGACAATGGTTTTGAAAAATGTCCATATGAGCACGCACTATATTTGAAGAAGGAAGCTGATGGAAGCCTGTTGCTTGCTTGTCTTTATGTTGATGATCTAATCTTCACCGGAAATAATCCAGCCATGTTCAAAGATTTTAAAAGAAGCATGGTCCAAGAATTTGAAATGACAGATATTGGATTGATGGCCCATTTTCTAGGCATTGAAGTGGCACAAAGAAAAGATGGGATTTTTATTTCCCAAAGTGGTTATGCCAAGGAAATTTTGAAGCGATATGGAATGGAGAATTGCAATCCAGTGAACACTCCTGTAGACAGTGGAGTGGAGCTCAGAAAAGGTACGAAGACAGGTGATGTAGATCCAACTTATTTCAAGAGTCTAGTTGGAAGTCTTCGCTATCTTACTTGCACTAAAGCCGACATACTCTATGGAGTAGGACCGATCGCCAGATATATGGAAACGCCGGATCGACCACACCTTTATGCAAAGAAAGAGGATTCTTCGCTACATCAAAGGTACAGCCGATGATGGTTTATTCTATAAACCAACTGATAATTTCAGTCTTGTTGGCTACTCAGATAGCGACTGGGGACGTGACTTGGATGAACGGAAAAGTACTACGGGGTTTACTTTCTTTATGGGAGATACAGCCTTCACATGGTCATCCAAGAAGCAAGCCATTGTGACATTATCGACTTGCGAAGCTGAGTATGTTGCAGCCAACTCAGCTGTGTGTCATGCAATATGGTTACGAACATCTTTGAAGCATTTGGGATTTCCAAGAAAAACCCAATCGAGATTTTTGTTGATAATCGTCAAAGAATTGCATTGGCAAAGAACCCGCTTTATCATGAAAGAAGTAAGCATATTGACACTCGCTATCATTTCATCCGAGAGCATGTGAAAAATAAAGAGGGAATTATTGCCTTGCAAATCCCAAGATCACTGCAGATATTTTCACGGCCATTGAAGAATGATCTATTCAACAGAATGAAAAGAATGCTCGGGATGAAGCATGGAAAATCAAGCAAGGGGGATGTTGAAAAATAAGCTTGAGGTAGGTTGCCAAACCATGCCCTACCATACCATGCCCGCAAAACAGAGGGTCAAAGAAGTCGCCGCCTAACAAAGGCTGCCATCAACAATGGTCGCCACAATTGTTGGCTTTCATACTATGAGTTCACATTGTATTATCTATCTATAAATAGCTGTGTTTCATTAGAGTTTAATGTATGTGGGAGAAAAAGAAAAGAAAAAGAGAGTGCAGTGTAAGTTTCAGAAATTTCAGAATAAATATTTCAGTGAGTTTATTTTCAGTTTGGCTCGGTTTTAAGCCTCTCTTTGTAAATCACCACCAGTGGTTTACACCCCACTCCCACCAACAGTTTTGAAGGGGTAACAATAAAAACTTATTGATTGTTATTCCTATTTATTATCATTGCCAAAATTTATTCTCTCTTCATTGCATGGGAGTGGTGGTGAGCTCATGATGTGTATCATTGCTAGTTAAAGATTTAAATGGGGAGGTTACAATACTAGCTTCATAACAGTTTAATTAAGTATATAATTTATGAGTTAAGAGTTATGATTATCTTGCAATTTATTTGTCATGATCAAAGTGAGGAGGTTACAAAATTACTTTCACATGATCATCAATATTTTAAAAGACTAGGATTTAATTATTGTAATAAAATTCTCTTTCCTTTTTTATTTTTATTTTTTTTGGATAATTGCTTTCGAATTATCATTGACTACCAAAAAATAAATAAATAAATAAATAATATACATGTAAGAAGCTCACCAAAAAATTGGAGTCAATAGGATGAAATCTTTAACATTTAAATCATCAATATTTGGATTAATTCTCTATAGTATGATTCTTTTGAAAAGCCATTTAGGCCTAGTTTAAGAAGACTAAATAAATGTACTTTTTAATTTTTTATGAAATATGGATTGTGTTTGAGTTGGATTTAAAGTGATGTGTTAGAGAGATAATGTGACTTAAATAAGATGATGTAACTTAGGGTAAGTTTGGGATCTTTCAAAAAAGATAAAAAGATAAAAAGTTACTCAAAAAGTTAAAAAGTTAACACTATTCACCAAAAGTCAACAATTACGGCTGCACAACTCCCAATTCGAATTTTTCCCTATAAATCAATTTTTACAATTTTTTATTACACATTTTTTCATAAAAAGTCAAAAAGTTAATCCAAACATTCATATTTTCAACCTCAATTTTTTAATCTAAAAAGACAAAAAGTACACTTATTTAGGACACTCCAAACAACCCCTTAAATAGGATAGTGACTTTTTGACTTTTTATCTTTTTTCAATCATGCCAAACTTGACCTTAGTACCAATGCATTACTTTTGTGAGATGTCCCAAGCCATACAATCAATCGCTGCCCATGCCCAAATTTTCTCGTGTGTCTCGTGCCACTTAAATTTTTTTTTTTTTTTTTTTTGATCTATTATTAATTGTGTAGGAAGATGAACAACATCTAAACTATTAGGGCTGGTTTGGGGTGTACTAAAAAAGTGCACTTTTTGTCTTTTTGGACTAAAAAAGTTGAGAAAAAAATATGGAGGTTTGGGTTAACTTTTTGGATTTTTTTGAAAAAATGTGTATTAAAAAATTGTATAAAAAGAGTGTGTAAGAGATGAATAGTGACAGGTGGGCCCCACAGTACAATCGGCAGCCGTGTATTTGGGGTTCAAAATTATTGGGTAATTTTTGTACAAAGTTTTGGACGGTTTTGTTTGGCCCGTGGGGGTCATTACGGGTCCCATTTTAATAATCTGAACCGTTCAATGTGTGTAACTCGTCGAACACTATATACCTATAAAAAATCACGTTAATCGGATATCGATAGCTATTTGATCAGATATATTTATTTTTCAATCATTAATTATAACACCATCCATTTGTCATACATAACTGATCTGATCATATAGTTACCGATATCCGATCAATGTGATTTTTTGCAGACATATAGTACTCGATGAGTTCTACACATTTAACAGTTCAGATTATCAAAACGGGACCCGTGATAGCCTCCACAGGCCAAACAGCGGTGTGTGTTAATCACACCCAACCATTTCTCTTTCTCTGCACTGCCGCTGCACTTCTCCCGCCTTTCGGTCCAGTCGCTATGTCCTTTGACAGTTCTTAAATTATTATTTTATTTTTTTTTTAGGTGAATAGTGATGTATTTTTAGATTTTGGAGTAACTTTTTGACTTTTTGTCTTAAATAGATCACCCCAAACCAGGCCTTAGGGTTGGTTTGGGATGTTCTCAAAAAGTGTATTTTTTGACTTATTGGTTTATATAGGTTGGGTTTGATATGATGTGTTAGAGAGGTGATGTGATTTAAATAAGATGATGTGACTTAAATAGGATAGTGACTTTTTGACTTTTTGTATTATTTAGGTCATGCCAAACATGGCCTTAATTTACAACCAAACAAAAAAATTGATAACGTGATGAGCATCCGATACCTGGACTGGACATCCAATTTGGATGTGAGTGAACTGGAAGCTCATCCCCAAAAAAAAGCATCATACATACTCACTGTGCATTGATCGCCGGTCACACTCCACTTAACTACTTTCGTGGCTTATGGCACAGCCATCTTTTTACCATCAGAGTGATCTCATTTTCTTGTTTCAGCCTGCTTAAACCTGCATATGAATTAGGACCAACTGTCCCTGGCAGGAAAATCTTGGACTGCTTTCAAGCCCTAATTGTAAACATATCACAAAAATTCCTGTTGCAAGCAATAAATCGCTGAATCTTTTTGACAAATGGCATCTTCCAAAATTCTATTGAAATTCAAAATATGGATACCATAGCAGTTTGGCTAAATATTAACTAAAACAAAAACACCACCTAGTAATGTTTCATCATCTACTACACATCCAACCTCTCCATCACAGGTAGAACAGATGACACCTCAGTTTTTCAACTTACCTCCTCTTCCACGGCCGCGTCCATAGCCACGGCCACGCCCGCCTCCTCTTCCGCCACCGCCACCACCTCTTTTTCCGTGGCCTCCACCACCACCTCCCAATGCCTTGTTGACATCAGATTTTGCTTGCATGTTTTCTGGCAAGGGAAGTATATGGTCCACACACTTTCTGAAGCTGAAATCATCAACCGATTCATCGTTTCTTATGATAAAGAAGCATCGACTTTTAAACTGGGGATGGAACCGGACTTGGAAGGCAGAGATTCCATTGCCAATCTTTTTCTCTGGTTCTGGATGACCCTTCTTAAGCAATTCCAACAACACCATCTGCTCAAACTGCAATACACAAACAAGGAAACACTAGTTTGAGTAGCATGAAACTCCAAAGTAAAACTAAAACATGCAATCAAGTCCAATTCAAAAACACATGCTATCTAATAAAAATTATTTTGTATGGTATACTTCATATTATCGATCCATTTGTTTGGATGGAAAACATTTTTTACGGAAAACTTTTTCCAAGAAATGTTTTTCTAGAGAAAACATTTTTCTATGTTTGGTGGTGGTGGGGGTGGAACGAAGGCGAAGGTGGATGTGGTGGCATGGTGGTGTAGCGGCGGCGGTGGTGATAGCGACTATGATGGTGGCACTAGCAGTGGTCGTGGTGATGGTGCCATGGTGGTGGAGGTGTGAGAGTGGTTGTGGTAATGTGGTGACTTTGGTAAAACTTTAGTTTAGAAAATGTTTTTCGCCTTTTAAAAATAGAAAACATTTTATGCCCATATAAGCTTGTTTTCTGTTGACCATGGAAAATATTTTCCGCTGACTTTCATTTGCAATTGTACCAAACACCAAAAAATAAGGAAAACATTTTCCAGAAAATGTTTTCTATCCAAACAAACAGATTGTATGTACAAAAATTACTCTCAATTTACATGAATTTAACAAGCAAGCAACCAAGGACAGTTTCCTCCAACACACAAACAAAGGTATGCATATTTTATATATACAGCTTATTGCATTGATCTACACCCTTATGCATCCAATTTATTAAAGACTCTACTTTTAGTTTACCCTTCCAAAAAGAGCACAGAAAGCAAAAGGATTACACCAAACTAGTATATACAGAAATCAGCAAAATATATAGAAGAGGAAACCTTAGGAGATTACAAGGGAGATAAATGACAGCACCAGAGACGGAGCCAAGATTTCGAGATAGGGGGGCCAAACAATATGTATATCCAACTCCAGCTACATTTACATTTTTATAGATTCTAGTTTGAAAATTACAACATATCGAAATATATCAAATAGTCAATATAAACAGAGATACTTCAATAAAAAGGCAAAAAACGACAAATCAAAACTAAATAGTTTTTTTTCTTCAATTACATCTATCAAAATTGAACTTAGGCCAAGTTTGGCAACTCAAAAATAATCCATCTTTTTATCTTTTTTCCATCACATTACCTCTCTACTCTTCTGTACATCTTTTTGTAAAAAGACAAAAAGTGCACTTATTTAGGTCATCCCAAACAACCCCTTAGTGTTCTTTTTTATCACGGAATTCATCTATGATTGAATTTGTACTACTTATTTAGCAATTTTCTTTTCAATTTACGGAATTAGTTATTGCCTTCTAGTCTTATCACTTATTTTATATTTATTTGGTCAAAATAAATAATATTTTATTAAACATATATACTATATATGCATAGGTTATGGCAAACACGCATAGTGGGGCTATGTCCCTGGATAGCACTGGAGGCAAAATTAGAGGAAAATTATACAAGCAAATTATAGATAATTACAGGGTTCTCATGCACCACACAAGGGTTAAGGATGTCTTCTTCACAACCAAATTGAGCTGATAAACCACTAAAAATGCGAAAGCTAGATGACCATAGTGCAGGGTATAGCAGCTTCGCAGAATCATGTAATCATACTTTCAGTTATTGATGTAAAGGACACCGTGTGTTGCATCAACAAGATATGTCAAATTGGCTTAATAAGCATGAAAAAATACAGAAGAATTTTTTTTTAAAAAAAGACACCGGTGCACAAAGCCCACATCAGAATGCCAAAGTTACATAATCCCACTGAATCCATAAAAATCCTAGTTAACCGAAAGAATCATTTTCTATATTCTTTTTGTCCATGAAAACCCACCACAGCCTTAGTTAAATACAGACAAGAATATTACTCTTCCCTAAATTCCAAAATCAGTTTCCCAAAAGGGTTATTCATGTAATTCTAAGGCCTCTAATATCCAACTTGCTTCAAGCAAATCTCATCCTGATCAATTAGATGATTCCAACTCCCATCTTCAATCTCATGAGACACAAAGCCTGAATTGCTATAGCCCACTGACCAACAGCTTACATAAGAAGCACTCAAGCGACATCACTACACTATCTCTTAGCAGAAGAATATAAGAAAATCTAAATAAATATTCGCCTATCCGTATTGGGATTTCGGAATTCAGATACACATATTCACCAATATATCATATCTATATTGGCTGATATATAACCGCATCAAGGATACTGAAATTCATAAATGAGGTTTCACTACATATCTTCAATTCACCAAGACTAATCAATCATATTTAGATCACAAAGTAAATAATAAAAAAAAAAAATAGCAAATCACAACAAAAAGTACACATATAAGATGAAGAAAAAACAAAATAGCTACATTTGAAGTATATTACCTTGTTGACATTGACATTGGGGGGCCAATAATGAAGGAACTTGTAGAAGTAATCGAACATCTCCACCGAGGATACGAAACTCTTGGGTCCAACGCTGACCCGATCCGACTCCTTATCTCCCTCAGTTCCTTCCAGTTGATCCAATCGGTCTTCCTCGGCGGACTTCTCAACCTTGAGCTTCTTGGCGCCGGCGCTATCCTCGCCGGACTTCTCAACCCGATCCGACTCCTTATCTCCCTCAGTTCCTTCCAGCTGATCCAATCGGTCTTCCTCGGCGGACTTCTCAACCTTGAGCTTCTTGGCGCCGGCGCTATCGTCGGCGGACTTCTCAACCCGATCCGACTCCTTATCTCCCTCAGTTCCTTCCAGTTGATCCAATCGATCTTCCTCGGCGGACTTCTCAACCTTGAGCTTCTTGGCGCCGGCGCTATCCTCGCCGGAATCTTCCCTGGAACGCTTCGAGTCGGCGGCGGGGAGTTGTTCTTCGGTGGCGGCGATTGGGGTTTCAAGGTCCATGTCTTGGGTGGAGGGCTCTGCTTCTATGAGGGTTTCGGAGGCATCAGTTGTTGCTGCAGATTCGGCCATGGCTGAGAGAGATCTTTTGCGAAGAAGAGACGCCACACCAAAAACCCTAGCTTTACTTTAACACTATGTTTAGTAACCTGAAAAGGATTAGAAGGATTAGTTAAGTAATAATAGAAAACAAAAGAAAAAAATATATATATATAGTTGTGATTGCTTTCTTTTTATTTGGATAAAGAAGAAATAAAATAAAAGAAATGATTGTTATTTCTTTGATTTTTATTTGGTTAGATTTTAGTAAAGGAAAAGAAAAGAAATTATTTTATATTATATTACCAAAATAACTTTTTATATGGAATTTTTATTGATAAATCTCATTTAGAAGTGTTTTAACAAGAAGTCCATCAAGGAATTTTTTAACCCATTTATTTCTATGTATGTATAGTTTTATTCCATAAAATCCTTTTTCTTTACTATTTTCTTGGACACTTATGCCCTTATATTTAATTTTGATACCCTAATAAATATTTTTTGAACGGTTAGCAATTTTATGATGTGAACATTTATATTTTCAAATTCACATTGGTAGAAATGTAAAATTGGCCGTAATTGGGCTTCGCTCATGGCGACGGCTTGACTGTGAACAATGTGATTATTCACATTGACATGTTAACATTCACATTAATAGGAGGGTAAAATTAGCCCGCGTCCCGTGGCGGCGCAAAATCCGCCCGCGGCCCGGGACGGGCCCGGTCCGGCCCGTTGACAATATGAATATTTACATTAATATGTTAACATTCACATTGATAAGAGTATAAAATTGGCCCACGGCCCATGGGCGGCCAAAAGCCCGCCCGCGGCCTGACCCGTTAACAATGTGAATATTCACATTAACATGTTAATATTCATATTGATAGGAGAGTAAAATTAGCCGGCACCTTGTGGCTACCCGAAACCTGCCCACGGCCCATGGGCGGCCCGGGGCGAGCCCGGCCCAGCCTGTTGACAATGTGAATATTCACATTGACATGTTAACATTCACATTGATAAGAGTATAAAATTGGCGGTGCCGGCTAACTCATTGTTGACAATGTGAATATTCACATTAACATGTTAACATTCACATTGATAAGAGTGTAAAATTGGCCCGCAGCCCGTGGGTGGCCCGAAGCCCGACCACAGCCCGAGCCGGGCTTAGCCCGACCCGTGACAATGTGAATATTCACATTGACATGTTAACATTAACATTGATAGGAGTGTAAAATTTGCCACGCCTGAAAGTTGCCCCACGGCCGGTAGGCTTAGCTAACAATGTGAATATTCACATTGACATGTTAAAATGCACACTGATAGGAATGTAGAATTGGCCCACGGCCTGTGGACTGCCTGAAGCCCGCTCACAGCCCGGGGCAGGCTCGTTTGGGTCCGGGCCCGAGCATGTCCGAGACCCTAGGTTAGGGCCTAGGTCATCATTTTGAAGCCCGGCATGGCCTATCGGCCCGCTTAAGGCCCATTCAAGGCTCGGTCCGAAGCCTAACCCGCCCGAGGAGCAATATATTTTTTTTGTGAAAAATAATAAAATTTTGGTAGAAAAAATTAAAAAGAATAAAAAAAAAATGGTCAGGTCCGCCCAAGCCAGACCTAAGCTTGAGGCTAGGCCCATGCCCACCAGCTCGACCCGAGGCTCGATCCATCGGCCCGTCCAAAGCCTAAATACCCTTGTGCCAGGGCTAGGGCCTGGGCCTAATTTTTTGGCCCGTGGGCCAGCCCGACCCGGCCTGGGAAAGGCTCACTTGGGCCCAGGCTCGAGCCTAGTCCAAGACCCTAGGCTAGGGCTTGGGCCATCACTTTGAAGCCCAACCCGGCCCATCGGTCCAGTTAAGGCCCATTCAAGGCTCAGTCCGAGGTTCGGCCCGCGCCGAGGCGTAGTGTGTTTTTTTGTGAAAAATAATAAAATTTTGGTAGAAAAAATTAAAAAGAATTAAAAAAAAATATCCAGGCTTGCCCTAGGCGACCCACGGGTCGTGGGCAAGTTTCGAGCAGCCACGAGGTACGGGCTAATTTTACACTCCTATCAATGTGAATGTTAACATGTCAATGTGAATATTCACATTGTCAACAAGTCGGGCCGGGCCCGCCCTGGGCCGCTGGCCAATTTTATACTCTTATCAATGTGAATGTTAACATGTCAATGTGAATATTCACATTGTCAACAGGCCAGGCGCGTCGCCACGCGTGGGCGGGTTTCGGCGACCACGAGGCACAGGCTAATTTTACATTCCTATCAATGTGAATGTTAACATATCAATGTGAATATTCACATTGTCAACGGGCCGGGCCGAGCCCGTCCCGGGCCGCGGGCGAGCTTTTGGCCGCACCATGGGCCGCAGGCCAATTTTATACTCTTATCAATGTGAATATTAACATGTTAATGTGAATATTCACATTGTCAACGGGCCGAACCGGGCCCCCCCATGGGCCGCGGGCGGGTTTCGCGCCGTCATAGGACGCGGGCCAATTTTACACTCCTATTAATGTGAATGTTAACATGTCAATGTGAATATTCACATTGTCAACGGGCTAGGCCCGCCCTAGCCCAACTCGAATTTTTTCGGATACCTACGAGGATCGACATGGGCCAAGCCCCTACACATTGACGATATGAACATTCACATTAGGGGTATTTTGGTAATTATGTCACGCATAGGACTTATTGAAACATAAAAAAATAATGTGAACTAAATGAAACATAAGTAGATGAAAAGGGTATTTTGGTCTTCTTATCTCAAATAGGACCTAATGGAATGGGAGCTTCTATTTACACATCCAACTTCCCCTCTTTGCACACACCTCATAAAAATTATTTTTATTATAAATTTTTTTTCAAGTGAAATTACTATTATAGCCATCAAATAAACACATTCGGAAGTCTACTTCCGAACAAATTGTTTATTTTCGGAAATATACTTCCGAACCAATTGCTTATTTTCGAAAATCTACTTCCGAACCAATTATTTATTGAAAAAGATGTGTAAAGAGGAGAATGGGTGTGTGTAAATAGAAGCTCCCTAATAGAATAGTCAAAAAGAATATAGGTTAGATGGAATAAAGCTTTTAGAAAGTGGATTTATCAAAAAAGCTCCCTTTATATATTTTTCAATCATTTTATTTCTTTTATTTTTATAGGGATAAAATTAGTATTATGAAAATAGTGGTTTTTTTCTCTTGCAATCTCTCCACTTTTGGAAAGATTAAAAATGAGACTTATAAAATAAATGAGTTTCTCTCAATTTCTCTCAATTTCTTTCCATTTCTCTCCACTTAAATTATTCAAATAAATTAAAAACATACATATCTCGCTATTTCTTTTCTTTTCTCTCTAAACCCTAGACAGACACTAATATTCTTGCTTTTAGATGCCGGGTTCATCGCCTGCGTGAATCAATTGTTGGAAATAATATTCACGGTTTGGTTGTAATTTTTGAACAACTTTTTTTTCGCATTATTAGTGAGGTTTTTTTAAATATTTTAAGTAAAAAAATTTTATTAGATGTACTTAAAAAAAGTAAAATATTTTAAAAAATACATAAGAGTAAGAAAATATATTGAATTTTTATATTTTTGGTATTTAGTGAATTTTGTAAAGATTTTTTTATAAATATTATATTTTTTAAGTGTATTTATGTTAGGTGTATCTAAAAATAAATAAATAAATAAATTACTTTAAATATTAAAAAATAGTAAAAACAAAAAAAACGTAGAAAATAAAAAATTCAAATTTTTAAAAGTGGATTCAAAATTCTCAAACCAAATAAGGTGATTAATTTTTTTTAAATCAAATAATTTTTTGGAAATTTTTTTTTAAGGTCCCTAATAATAGAAATTTAGAGTATAAAGGATACCAAAAAAAATGGGTGATGCATCAGGTTCCTCAAATATATGGCATGCATTTTTAATTATTTCATGAACCAAAATACCCTTCACAAATCAACACAGAAATGAAACTGGATTCTGACGACTGAGTTCCATTCCAAACATCCAACCATCTTTACAAGCAAAAGAACAGCATAATTAGGGTTTCAATATCATCTTCACCATCGACATTAGAGTTTCATTATCGTTTGCCAAAATCCTTCCCATTCCTTTTTCACAAATTTCTCTGACCTCATTTTCACTGTTCATCATCATCTCAATTCATCTTCGTCACATTGCATCTTCATCTCAGGGTGTATCAGTTCGTAATTAGCATTTCATTCTAACTTTGGTAAGTTTTTCTACAATCCAACGGGTTTTTCTCTGGAAACACAGTTAATTGCATTTTATATTAACCTTCTATTAATTAAGGTTTCAATTTCGTAATAAAAAGCTACATGAATTTGAAAAAAATTGTTTTTCTATGTTTTGAACTTATTCTTGAATATTTGTGTGATTTTATCTGTAAATTTCTCTGGCATTTGAATTTCTCTAGTATTTGCTTGATTTATATTTCTTCTTTGAATTTTCTCTTGCATGTTTATTTTGAAAAAAGTTATTTCTCTGTGTTTTGATCTTATTCTTGAACATGTTTGTGTGATTTTGTCTGTAAATTTCTCTGGAATGTCTATTTTTCTTTATAATGTGTAATTTTCTCAGGCATTTTCATTTTCTATGCTTACTAAATTTATGTTTCTTTTTTGAATTTTCTCTGACTATATTTTACATCTATATGTAATATTACTCTCTTATTTGTGTCTTAATTTCTTTGGCATTTATAATTTTCTCTAGTCACATCACTTTTCTTTCTTGTGTGTCTCTATCATGTTTAATTTTTTCTTGTTGTGTATGTAAATTTCACTGTCATTTTAATATTATGGACTGGAAATTTTCTTTGAAATGGAAATTTTCTCTAGAATGTATAATTTTCTATAGAATGTGTAATTTTCTTTGGCATTTTCATTTTCTATGCTTGTTAGGATTTTGTTTCTTTCTTGAATTTTCTATGGCTATATTTTACATCTATATGTAATTTTGTAGCAATTTTTGAAAATTTCTCTGTCATATTTATGTTGTTTTGGTTATTTTCTCTGGGAATGAAAATTAACTGTGGTCATATGTATTCCACACGAAAACACCTAGTATTCTCTTGTTAGTGTCTAAGTTTCTCTGAAATTTATAATTTTCTCTAACCACATTAGTTTTCTCCCTTGTGTTTGTCTGCCGTGTTCAATTTTCTCTAGTATGTTTATTTTGTTCAATTCTTAATTTCAATGTTGTGTAATTTTTCGTGGCATGTTTACATTGCTTTATTTATTTTTTCTTGCTAATTGTGGAATGAAGATTTTCTCTAACTTGCCATGTTTACTTTTCTCTGTCATATTCATTTTCTGTGCTTACTAGATATATGTTTCTTTTTTGAATTTTCTCTGACTATATTTTACTTCTATATGTAATTTTAACAATTATTGAAAAATTTTCTGGCATATTTATGTTGCTTTGTTGACT
The DNA here is from genome assembly GCA_025200525.1 of Camellia lanceoleosa. Classification (NCBI taxonomy): domain Eukaryota; kingdom Viridiplantae; phylum Streptophyta; class Magnoliopsida; order Ericales; family Theaceae; genus Camellia; species Camellia lanceoleosa. The sequence continues at coordinate 102,633,604 of CM045759.1, forward strand.
TTCTCTAAGAATGAAAATTTTCTGTGGCTAGATGTATTTCACAGGAAAACAATTAGTACTCTAACATTTAATTTTTAGTGTCTAATTTTCTCTGACATTTATAATTTTCCCTGGCCACCTTAGTTTTCTCCCTTATGTGTAATTTTCTATGACATGTCCAATTTTCTCTAGGTTTAATGTTGACAACTTTATGTTTTCATCATTATCTAGAAATAGCAAAACGTAAAAGTAACAAAACACCAGAAACACTGAGCAAAGAAACAAAAACTCTCTTAGTCTTCTTATGATCTAAGATCAAAAAGTAGCAAAACACCAGAAACTCCTTTCCAAAACACACAAGTCCAAGGTGATGAAGCAACTAGCATCAAGATGAATATCCCAACTTCAAAAGACTCAAGCTCAAGGGAGGAAAAACCTATTAAACTCCAAAGAAAGAGAGCTCATTATAGCATTCAATACCGATCTAACCTCTCATCTATTGTCTCATTTTTTCAAACACTTAAATTCAATTCAAACCAACTTGTAGAGCTTCAAAAGACCACATTCTAGTATTTGATCCAAGCTCTAACCACTGGAAGAATGGATCCAAAGAAATCTAGGAAATCTGATGATGATGTAGTTACAATAATCCAACGTTACAATGAAAAAACAAAAGCATTCACAGTTGGTAAAAAGAACTTGACCTTTACAACTAATGACATGACCTTGATTTTTTGTTTGCAATGAGGTAAAGGAGCCATGTCATTAAGATACTCTAAAAAGTCAAAATCTGCATTCTTAAGGAGAAGATTCCCAAATGACACAAGGCCCACTAGTCTTGTTCTTAAAAATGCCTTGGTCAAAGCAATAAAAGGCAAACAACCAACTGACTTAAAAAATGTAGCAATCATTGTTATCTTGTACTTGTGTCTCACCCTATTTTTTTTAACAAGTGAGAATTCAATAGGGTGGGTTTTTAAAAAATATGTGGAACCTCTTGAATCAATGAAGCAGTATGACTGGCCAGAAGCAATCACATCAACATTGATCGATTCTATCACAACATTGCACAAAACTCCAGAAAAAGTTACAGAGTATGTCATTGCATTGCTAGTAAGTATAATTTCCATTCAAATTTACAATTATGATACTTACAAATTTGTGTGTTTAGCAAAATTTAATTACTTTAATTTCCATCACAATATTGGCTATGTGAACATGCGAATATCATTGACTTGGAAAAAAGTAACACAACTGACTTCTTAAGATGTGCCAAGTGGAACCTACAAAGCTTGACCAAATAGCTGCAGAAGACACCAGTCCACTCTCTTGCACCTCGATAGGTTAGATTTCTATCGCCACTGAAATCTCAAAATTCCAAAATTTCTCTGACCATTGGTTTGTTTCCCTTCTTGTGCCTTGATTATTGAGATCAATTTTATCTGAACTTTCAATTTATGTTTTTTCTTTGATTACCACTGATTTATTTCTGTTATTGTAATGAATTTTCTTTGCAATCCAAATTTCTCTGACCACAATTGTAACACATTAACTTATATGCCCTGGTTGATTTTCTCTGATATCTGAATTATGTTGGTTGTTTCATAATTTTCTCTAGCCCATAAAATTATTTCTCCTTGTGTGTAATTTTCTCTAGCTCATAACTTATGTGTCTTGACTGATTGAGATCAATTTTCTCTACAATTTTAATTTATGTTGCTTCTTTGATTAACACTGTTTATTTCTACCCTTGTAATGAATTTTCTCTGGAATCCAAATTTCTCTGACCACAATTATAGTGACATTATTTTGTCTGCCTTGATTGATTTTCTCTAATATCTAAATTATGTTGCTTGTTTCATAATTTTCTCTAGCCCATAAAACTATTTGTCCTTGCGTGTAATTTTCTCTAACCTATAAAATTTTCTCTGAAATTTGTATCCCATTAGTACGATTTAGATGAATTTTATCTAGCTCATAACTTATGTGCCTTGACTGATTGAGATAAATTTTCTTTGAAATTTCAATTTATGTTGCTTTTTGATTACCACTGTTTATTTCTGTCCTTGTAATGAATTTTCTCTGGAATCCAAATCTCTCTAACACAATTATAGTAACATTAACTTATATGCTCTGATTGATTTTCTCTGATATCTAAATTATGTTGCTTGTTTCATAATTTTCCCTGACTAATAAAATTATCTCATTATCTATAATTTTCTCTGGCTCATACAATTTTCTCTGAAGTTTGTTTCCTATTAGTATGATTTAGTTGAATTTTATCTGTCTTATTTGAATTTTTTCTCTCAGTGAATTTTGTAACATTTCTCTAATAAAAGAGCTTCCTATTACAAATAGATAACAAGGAGCTAGTTAAAAATCCATCAGAGGAGTTTTGTCTTGGTAAAAAGAAGAAGAAAGAATCAAAAAAGGCAATTGTCAAATTCAAGGAGACATTAGAAGATTCATCTAAAGAAGAATGAGGGAATAAAGAAAGAGAAGGCAATACAGAAGAACAAAAAGCCAGCAATGGAGAAAAAGATCAAACAAGCAGTGTAGAAGCGAAAACTAGTGAAGAAAATGAAAAAGTAGAAGTAGAAAACAAAGAAGAACATGAACAAAAAGAAGAAGACAATGAAGAAAAAGATGAAAGCACTTAATCTAAAGAGTAAGAAGAAAATAATGAGGAAAGTGATGAAGAAGAATATAATGAGCCGATGGACCAACATCATGATAGCATTTGTAGCTTAACAATGCTTCAGCCTCAAGAATCTAAGGAATAAAAGGATGCTCAAATTGCTAATCTACATCAAAGACTAAAGACACTTTCTAAATCCAAAATAAAATAAGAGAGAAATTGGAATGAATTACTTGCAGAAAAGGACATTGCAATAAGAACCTTGACATCATATAACTCAGAACTTCAAGAAAGAGACAGCATAAACCAGATGAAACTAAGGATGTTCGAGGTCCAAAAACAAGATGATACAAAAACAATTCAAAAGTTAAGGTATTCAATTTTAGAGCTTGAAATTGAAAATGCTAGATTAGATGAACAAATTCAAGAACTATCCGTCTAACTAGCAACACAACCTTACCGAACACCAACAGAAGTTCAACCACAAGATCGATGAAAATCTTAAGCCACAAAAAGTTATGTCCTTGTGTCAACATAATTCAGAGAAATTTCTATTTATTACAATTTTCTCTGTCAATGGTAATTTTCTCTGGAAGTTAAATTTCTCTAACCATATTAGTTTCTGTTGCTTATTTCTATTGATTTCTACTACTTATTTGATTTTTTATGTCTATTTGCTTATTTTATTTTTGGAGCTTGTTTGATTTTCACTGTGTATAGTTGGAATAAAAGTATAACAACAACCAACAACCCAGTAAAAACAAATGACACACAAAGAACAACCAAAATGAAAGACAATAGACTATGGTAACTAAAAAAGATCCTTCATCAATGATAAAGAATTTAAAGGCAAAAGAAAGGAAAGAAAAGCAGCAACATCCAGAATTTCAATATCCCAAAGTTGCGAAGGTAATTAGAGCTTCAAAGTAAGTTGCAAAGCAAACAGAGCAAACCACCAAAGACAAAGAAGTACTTGATGCCGATGAGTACGTCTTGCCTCAACCAACAAGTATCAGAAAATCTTAGGTTTTTCCACAAACTCTACCGGTTTCAAAATTGGTAAAAGAACATATAAAAGATATCTTACAGCACATATCAAATGTGTTTGTACTCGAGTAAGTACAACAAATAAAATAGAAGATAACAAACAACAATTTACAAACTTATATTGCATTAACAACTATTAAATCCCTTCTTTGTCATCTTGTAGTGCTTTAATCTGGACAAGTGAGTTGAATCTTATTACCTTTGAAGATATTGGAAACCTAATAAAGGAAAAAGAAATTGCCAACAATGTAAGTCTTTCATCAAAATTTCTCTGCAATGTTCCATCAGCCTTTATAAACCAATGTTATAATTATAAATGACATTTTTTAGGTCATTAATGGCTATGGAGAGATCCTATTTGCTGACCAGCGGAGAAAAGAACAACAACCAACTTCATTTTTTTCACATGCATGAGCTTAGTATGTTACTACTCTTTTATTTGATTTTATCTGGAATTTACTTACTACTTTCTCTTGTTAAGATACTTCTTGAAGCCAATTGTGTCACTAATCTAATTTTCTTTGGCTAATTCTGTGCATTTAAAATTTCTACGTGTGTATATTTCTTAAATTCTTGTCATTTCAACTTTCTTATAACTATTTTTTTATTTTCTTTAACCGTAGAACTTCATCAAGATGACCGAAAATCAAACTTTCCAAGTCTTATTATTTGACAAGCATATTGAAACAGCATAGAGGAACTATAGGTGTGAAAACCCACATTTAATTATTCTTAAAAGAAAATAAATAAATAAATAAATTAATTAATTTTATCTAGAGTCTATCTGAAATATATATTAGTGAGTTAGTTTTAAATTAATCTAATTCAATCACTAACAAAGACATTATTAAGAATAGTAATTTTGTGATTGTTTAATATTTGTTGTTTATAAATTATTTTAATTAGGATTCAATATGATAATCATTCTTACTAAATACCTTAGTTAAAAATTTTAGTGTATCAATTTTAAGAAACCCACACAAATACACACACACAAAAAAAAAAGAATCAAACCTTGCAGATTTTTGGTGGCAACTTTCCACATGTTTAATTGCATGTTAGTATAGGAAAGGAAAGCCCCTTTATGCCTCTTGGAAATGGGGAGGTTGGATAGAATGAAGAGAATGAGGAAAAAAAGAAAGAAAAAGAGAGAGAGAGGGGGGGTGCTCAGCAAAGGAATCCATGCATTGTATATATAATGCATGTTGGTCCTTTCTTCACTGTATTTAAAAGATTTAATTCTATTGTGTACAAAACAACAACTAGAATTTAAAGAAATAAAGAAAATGAGAGAATTTGTTTGATTATAAAAATCAAACTCGAAATAATAAATAAATAACAGATTTTATTTTGTTACAAAAACAAAATTAAAATCTAATTAAATAAACAAATAAAAACAGAATAAAATTAAACAACTTACTTGGTTAATTTCTTTGAATAACTTTTCTGATCAAGTTCAGTGTTTAACACTGTGTCCTTAAGACAGATTCGTCCTCTCCACGGTGCGTTCAGAATTTGGATGTCTATCTCCCAGGATAAAATGATCTTATCAACGAATAAAAGCAGCACTACAATTTAATCGTTCGTCGAACACACTAAGTGTTTACACTCTTTCTTTCAGAAATAAAATGCAGCAAAATGTAGAGATTTAAAGCAGAGGATGGAATACGAAAATTAGAGTGAAAATCCAAATGGGAGGCTAGTCTATTTATAGATGTAAAGGTGGCTGCTGGTTTTGAATTGAATAGGTATGAAACCTGTTGGTTTTGAATTTAAACATATTTGAATCTGTTGGTTTAACTATTCAAACAGATAAAAAACGGGAAAGGCCCTGTTTGGATGAACATTAAATCCAATCCAGTTTAATTCTGTTTGAAAACGGGAAGGGCCCTATTTGGATGAACAATAAATCCAAATCAGTTTATTTCCGGTTTAATTTGAATTCTGGATTTTATTTTATACAAAAATAAAATTAAATTCAAATGTTTTTGGCCCAAAAAGATTAGTATTGGGCCGAACAAGCCCAACCCAACCTCACATCCCGCGCCCAAGCCCAGGCCCAGCCCAGCCAGCCCGACCAACCGGACGGACGGTGGCGGCGGCGCGCGTGCGTGTGTTGTGGTTTTTGGGTCCAATGGGTCTAGCCCATTTTGCCCATAACCTCTCCCTCTAAAACACTTGGGTATCCCTTGGGGCACACCCCAAGTACCAAACCCATGCCTTATAAACCCTCTCAAAACCTCCCACCAAATCAATGTGGGACAAGCCTTATTCAAACCTTTAAAGAATTTCCACCAAAACTCCATTTTCATGGAGCATACTTTGGCTTCAATTTCCCATTTACTCGGTAATGGTTTTGAACAACCAAATATACTACGTCAATCACAACGCGGCATAGAACGCGTTACCATTTTGACCCGTGTAAATCGATGCACGGGGTCTGTCACGCCCCAAAATTTGGACAATTAAATATTAAATTAGGACTAAACCCCAATCAATATTCCATCATCCAAATCCTAGGGGTGAAACAAAAACAAAAAAAAAAACTAAAACACCAACCAAACCATCCACCATAATCTCATAACTAATAAATACATCAACATCAAGGTAACAATAAATAGTCAAAACAACTTAAATAAAGTACAGTTACAAACCATGTCAAATTATTCCAATGCTAAAGTCATGAAAAAAAAATCATAATAATAAATACATAAATTAGTATCAATCCTAAGCTCAAGAAAAATAAAAGAACTCCAAACGACATGTCCTACGATCACAGATATTTCTTGTCACCACCAAAGCCTCTACTAATCCTGCAAAGGACGCTCAGCTGCGCTCAAATAGAACGCACCCGAGTTGCCAAGAGACAAAACGGGTCAAGATATCTAGTATCTTGGTATGAGTACAAGAATCAACACCCACGTGTCCACCAGACACAAACAAAAATACATTTAATTCATATCATGGGACAAGACAAGTAGTTCCAACCGCACCGAGACGAATGGGTAGTTTCTCGAGATACGGTGGCATTTAGTTTCTTGTCCGTACACAACGAAATATAAATTGATTATAAAATAGACAAAATAGAAATAAAAATATGGAGGGTCACCGCATAAAAAGTTAGTAAGACCCACCATCCTGCAAAACAAATAAAGTTAGTATAATTTAATCATAAGTAACTTATTAAAACAAATATAAAGTTACACCGTTTCACACTTAAATAATTCGAATTGATCAAAACTCAAAGAACGAAAGTTGTACAGAATCAAATTTCCTATAAGACTGCGCGAACGAATTTAACAGAAACTGAACAGGTTAAGAGAAAAACTTGATATAAAAATCTAGACAGAATTCAATCGAAAAATCTGAATCTGAAAACGAACCAAAACTGCCCTAAAATGATTTTTTTCCGAAAAAGTTCAAAACACAAAAAGTGTGCATAATAATGTTTTACTTCAGTTTACGCGAAACCAATAAAAATGAGCTCGTTTCGTGGGTTAAAACAGCCTCTAAAATCTGCCTTGTTAAAATGAACCAAACCGACAATAATTAAAATCATTCGATTATAAGTTCTAATCGATCTTTAAATAAATACATAAAACATAAAAGTGGTCCAAAATCACGTATAGATGTCTCTGCTCAAATTTTATAATTTATTGAGGTCGATTACTATTTTTCAACACGAACATATCAACACAATTCACACTATAGAAATAAACTCATAATTAAATACTTTGTTCCTTAACTCAATCAATATCATTCGAACTATACCTATAAGTTCATAATTACTTCTTTGTACCTTGACTCTACCACTTCCGCCCTCCCCTTCTGGCCTACACATATATCCCATGTGCCTCCCGTATACCTAACCCACTTCGAAGCCAAACTTGCACGGGGATATCGTCCCGAGTTTGACTCACACTCCCCGGATGGTTAGCATATACGTACGTGCGCAAATCAAAGCACTCGTCTACTCATGAGAACGAGGCAACAATATATATAAACATCTCATCGACATCATGAGACAAATATAACCATGCCGGGCATAAGGCATCAAACAGCTCTCATAATCCTCACCTTTTTTTTTTCTCACTCTTTCTCACCATCACTCAAATAAAACAACAATCCATGGAGTCAAGGTGGAGTATAAAGAATTTATCTATATGTTCTTAATTAATTTTAATTTCATATAACCATATTAATTTTAGTTTCATATAATCATGAGAGTGATTACAATCATAAAATAAATCCATATAAAAACCATAAATCTGACATTCACAACTAATTAAAATAATTAAAATAAATCAATCAACTAAAAACCCTAAACCTTACCTACACAACTAAACAAAATAATTAAAATTAATCAATCATCTAAAAACCCTAAACTTTACCTACACAACTAATCAAAGTAATTAAAATCAATCAATTATCTGATAATCCTAAACTTTACATACCCAACTAAATAAAAATAATTAAAATCAATCAATCATATATAAACCCCTAAATCTTACATCCATAACTTAATCAAAATAATTAAAATTAATTTATCATCTTTATGTAAAACCAAATCAAACTAACATCAAATAAATAAAAGTAAAGAATTAAACATAAATCAAGAGAAGTAGGTTTTGTACTCACAATATTATTTTGAAGATCAGAAAATTATTTGGAGAACTAATTGAGCCACCAAAACAAAACCCTAACTTTTTTTTTCTTCTCTCTCTCTCTCTCTCTCTCTCTCTCTCTCTCTCTCTCTCTTTGACTTTTCCAATCTTTATTTTCTAATCAATTCCTAAACCTAATTGATTACATAATATAATACATATATATATATAATAAAAACCTAATTCACTTTATATAATATTATATTAAAACCTAATCCTATTAGAACTTAATCAACTATTATAATATATATTATAATTTATATAAATATAAATATAAGATTAAATATATATATATATATCTATATATATAACACCTCCTTTTTTTTTATATAACAAACATAAATATTTAAATATTTTGATTAATTATATATAATTAAATAACACTTTAAATTAATTAATTACCACATTAAATTCTTTAAATATCACATTAAATTTTCATGTGACCACACAATTAATAAAGCCAAAAATAAAATAAGATAATAATAATAAATAATGACTTAAGAAAATTAGGGTCGTTACAGGGTCTACTTAAAAATTAGACCAAACTTAGGAAAAAATTCTGGTTTTAATTAGAATTTTATAACCATTTCCAACAATCCCCCACATGAATGGAATTTGATGACAACAGAAATGCAACAAAATGCAGACTTAACGAAAGAGTATAAGTCGAAAATATCTTGCATCAGGATAGGTAGTTTTCGGTCTTGAACCTTCCCTAGTGATAACCTATCGGACTTACAGGCTAACCAATGGACGCGATGCCTTGAATTGTTCAGCCGTTTGTGTAAGCCAAGACAATAGATTTCATACAAAATATCTTCTAACACATCGTGGTTCTCACTGTTGTGTTCATTTTGGCCTTGAATGCTCCTGGTTTTCATGAGTGTTTCTAGAGAATGTAGCCTCTTTCATTCTCATAGAACCGGCCCCAGTTCAACACTCATATAAGTGATTCTTATTGTGAGTATCTTCTTATGCTCGTCTTGATTTTATGCCTCTAATCAAGATATAAGTAACCATTAAAAGCAAAGCTTATCCTTATGCCTCTACAGACAACATATGTTACAGATATCACTCTCACCATAGGAATGGGCAGGGAATTTTAATCCCTTGGTGATTTCTGGCGAGCCATACATAACTTAGTTGTCCCTTTAAACTTAGTTCTTGGGATCTCCAGTCATATAAGTAGGGTTACCATTATGACGACTCTTATGTAATAGGCTTTAATCCCATCCCCTTTGATGAACTATACACTAGCTCTTTTGTCAAACCTTTTGTTAACGGATCCGCAATATTCTCTTTAGATTTTATATAATCTATTGAGATTATCCCGTTTGACAACAATTGCCTTACGGTATTATGTCGACATTTAATATGTCGTGACTTCATCGTTATACATATGATTACGCGTTCTTATTGCAGATTGTCTATCACAATGAATGCAAATAGTTGGCACAGGTTTTGGCCACATTGGAATGTCTTCTAAGAAGTGGCGAAGCCATTCTGCTTCTTCTCCTGCTTTGTCTAAAGCAATGAACTCAGATTCCATTGTGGATCGTGCGATGCATGTTTGTTTCGTGGATTTCCAAGAAACAGCAGCGCCTCCTAAAGTAAAGACATATCCACTTGTAAATTTTGAATCTTTAGTATCCGATATCTAATTTGCATCACAATAACCTTCAAGTACTGCTGGATATCGAGTAAAGTTCAAATTATGATCACGGGTGAATCTTAGATATCTAAGAACCCGAATGATAGCTTTTCAATGGTCTTCTCCGGGGTTACTAGTGTACCTACTCAATTTACTGATAGTGTAAGCTATATCAGGACGAGTACAATTCATTAGGTACATTAGGCTTCTAATGATTTAGGAGTATTTTAATTGAGACACTGCATCACCTTTATTTTTCGATAAATAAAAACTGATGTCTATAGGTGTTCTAGCTAAATTCAAATAATCCTTGATAAATTTATCAAGTATTTTCTCAATGTAATGAGATTGAGATAAGGCATATCCATCAGATGTTTTAGTAATTTTCATTCCTAATATAACATCTGCGACCCCCATATCTTTCATATCAAATCTTTTGTTAAGCATTTGCTTAGTTGATTTGATCATGTTTTGACTGCTTCCAATGATAAGCATGTCATCCATATAAAGACAAACTATGACATATCCTTGGTCAGTGTTTTTAATATAGACGCATTTGTCACATTCGTCACATTCGTTTATCTTAAACCCATTAGTAAGCATTGCATGATCAAATTTTTCATGACATTGCTTAGGTGCTTGTTTTAATCCATAAAGGGATTTTACAAGTCGACAAACTTTCTTTTCTTGCCCTGATATAACAAACCCTTCGGGTTGCTCTATATAGATCTTTTTATTTAGATCACCGTTTAAGAAAGCTGTTTTAACATCCATTTGATGTATTTCTAAATTAAACAACGCTGCTATTGCAATAAGCATGCGAATGGATGTTATTCTTGTCACAAGGGAATATGTGTCAAAATAGTCCAGACCTTCCTTTTGTCTGTAACCTTTAACTACAAGTCTCGCTTTATGCTTGTCAATTGAACCATCTGCTTTCATTTTTCTCTTGAATATCCATTTATATCCAAGAGGTTTAGAACCTGGCGGAAGATCCACCAATTCCCAAGTATGATTTTGCATAATGGATTCAATTTCATTATTAACAGCCTCTTTCCACAAAGGTGCTTCAGGACCTGTCATTGCTGCCTTAAAGCTTTGTGGTTCATTTTCTAACAAGTATGTCAGAAAATCTGGACCAAAGGATTTTGATGTTCTCGCTCTCTTACTTCTTCTTGGTTCATCATCAGTTAAATCCTGTTGGTTGAGACCATTACTAGTCTCTTGTTTTTGATTGTCATTAGTCTCTTGACTTTGTGTACAATCATAAGTTCTTTTCTGTGAATTTAATTCCTGTCATTTCTTATAAGGCAAGATATGTTCAAAAAACACAGCATTCCTTGACTCTATAATAGTGTTCACATTTATATTAGGTATTGCTGATTTATAAGTCAGAAACCGATATGCACTACTATTCTGAACATAACCAATAAACACACAATCTACTATTTTTGGTCCAATCTTAGTCTTTTTTGGAACAAGAACTTCAACTTTTGCCAAACACCCCTACACTTTTAAGTATTTGTAGGAAGGTGATCGACCTTTCCACAATTCATAAGGAATGCTTTTGGTTTTCTTGTGGGGTATTCTATCAAGAACATAATTAGCAGACAATATTGCTTCCCCCCACAAGTTCTGTGGTAAGCCTGAACTTAGTAACATGGCATTCATCATTTCTTTTAGGGTTCTATTCTTTCTTTCAGCAATTCCATTTTGCTGTGGATAATAAAGGGCTGTTGTTTGGTGAATAATGCCATGTTGTGCACAAAATTCATTTAATGGTGCATCATATTCACCACCCCTATCACTTCTAACCATTTTAATAGTTTTACCAAGTTGATTTTCAACTTCTATTTTGTAGAGTTTAAACATTTCTAAGGCTTTATCTTTACTTTTAAGTAAATAAATATAACAATATCTTGTGCAATCATCGATAAATGTTATGAAATACTTTTTGCCTCCTCTAGTTTGAATAAATTTTAGATCACATACATCAGTATGAATTAATTCTAGAGGTTCAGTTTTCCTTTCAACTGATTTAAATGGAGCCTTAGTTAGTTTTGCTTCTACAAAAACTTCACATTTATGATTATGATTAATTTCAAACTTTGGTATATAATCCAAACCAATTAATCTACGCAAAGTATCATAATTTACATGACCTAATCTACCATGCCATAAATTCGACTCAAGAATATAAGCAAAAGATGTATTATTCTCATTCATAGCAACTTTTGGTACAACTGTCATTACATTTAGTTTAAAGAAACCATCACTTATGTATCCCTTACCAACTTACATACCACTCTTTGTTAATATAAATTTATCAGACTCAAAGACAAGCCTAAAACCATTTTTACTTAACAAAGAACCAGAAACTAAATTCTTCCGGATGTCAGGTACATGCAATACGTTGTTGAGGGTCAGTTCTTTTCCTTATGTCATCTTCAAGATCACTTTTCCTTATCTAGCCACAGTAGAAGTAGAAGAATTTCCCATGAAAAGTTGTTCACCATTTGCAGCCTCATTGTAGGTAGTGAACATCTCCTTGTCCGCACATATGTGACGAGTTGCTCCAGTGTCAACCCACCACTCTTTGGGATTTCCAACCAAGTTAGCCTTAGACACCACAGCAGAGAGGTTGATGTCATTCACTCCGTCAGAGATGTAATCCAATTCTGTTACATTGGCCTGATTGGTGGTCTTTTTACTTGTACTTCCATGATCCTTCTTAGGACGGCGATCGAAACTTCGATGTCGATCTTGCCACAGTTATAGCATTTTCCTTTGAACTTTTTGTTGCCATTGTTGTTACCTTGTTTAGGACCATCTCCAGAAAACTTTCTCTTTTTGTTATGTGGTTTATGAACTTGTTCAACCACATTAGCCTTGGACTCAATGGGATTTTTCTCATTCCTCTTTTCAGCCTTTCGGTTATCTTCCTCAATTCTTAATCTTACAATCAACTCATCCATGGTCATCTCTTTGCGTTTATGTTTTAAATAATTTTTGAAATCTTTCCAAGCCGGTGGTAACTTTTCCACCAAAGCAGCAACTTGGAAAGATTCGCTAAGAGACATACCTTCTAAATGAATATCATGCAAAATTATTTGAAAACTTTGAACTTGAGATATTATCGTTTGGGAGTCTACCATAACAAAATCCAGAAATTTACCGATGACAAATTTCTTCGTGCCGGCATCTTCTATCTTGTATTTCTTCTCCAAAGAATCCCATAATTTTTTTGCTGACTTCAGAGGAGTGTAAACATTATACATCATGTTGTCAAGGCCATTGAGGATGTAGTTTCTGCACAGGAAATCTGAATGTTTCCAAGCATCTACAGCGGCAACAACTTGCCGATCACTTTTACCCCTTTAGGTGCTGGGGCCTCTTCATGAAGAAACCGGGCCAAATTAAGAGTTGTAAAATAGAACAGCATCTTCTGCTGCTATCTTTTAAACTCGGTACCGTTAAATTTTTCCCCTTTTTTTCCATGATTGATAGGTACATGAACATGGTTCTGGATAGGGATCGACGTTGGTGTAACAATAGGAGTACCACTGCCAGATATAGTTTCAGTTGTAGTAGCCATAATCTCTTATTACAAAAATCAGAAAAATTAAAACACAAATTAATTTTCTAGTTACTAAAACCAGAAAATAAATTATAACACAAAATAATTTTATTTTTCTTGTTACTAAAACTAGAAAAATAAAATAGTACAATAATTTTCTGTTAACACAATTAATATTCTGCAATTGTTAATGACACCAGTATATTACTACTAGTTGTCAAAGAAAAGAGACAGTATATTACTACTATCTGTCAAATAGCATAAACACTATTTGTTTTTCCAACCAGAATATGTCTTTATGATAACAAAAAATTAAATACAATGAAGATACCAAAAAATGATTCTGTCTTAAGATTGTTGGTCCTTTCTTCATTGTATTTAAAAGATTTAATTCTATTGTGTACAAAACAACAACTAGAATTTAAAGAAATAAAGAAAATGAGAGAATTTGTTTGATTATAAAAATCAAACTTGAAATAATAAATAAATAACAGATTTTATTTTGTTACAAAAACAAAATTAAAATCTAATTAAATAAACAAATAAAAACAGAATAAAATTAAACAACTTACTTGGTTAATTTCTTTGAATAACTTTTCTGATCAAGTCCAGTGTTTAACACTGTGTCCTTAAGACAGATTCATCCTCTCCACGGTGCTTTCAGAATTTAGACGTCTATCTCCCAAGATAAAATGATCTTATCAACGAATAAAAGCAGCACTACAATTTAATCGTTCGTCGAACACACTAAGTGTTTACACTCTTTTTTTCAGAAATAAAATGCAGCAAAATGTAGAGATTTAATGCAGATGATGGAATACGAAAATTGGAGTGAAAATCCAAATGGGTGGCTAGTCTATTTATAGATGTAAAGGTGGCTGCTGGTTTTGAATTGAACAGGTATGAAACCTGTTGGTTTTGAATTTAAACAGATTTGAATTTGTTGGTTTAACTATTCAAACAGATAAAAAATGGGAAGGGCCCTGTTTGGATGAACATTAAATCCAAACCAGTTTAATTTTGTTTGAAAACGGGAAGGGCCTTGTTTGGATGAACAGTAAATCCAAACCAGTTTATTTTCGGTTTAATTTGAATTCTGAATTTTATTTTATACAAAAATAAAATTAAATTCAAATGTTTTTGGCCCAAGCCCAACCCGACCGGACGGACGGCGGCGGCGCGCGCGTGTGGTGGTTTTTGGGTCCAATGGGTCTAGCCCATAACCTCTCTCTCTAAAACACTTGGGTATCCCTTGGGACACACCCCAAGTACTAAACCCATGCCTTATAAACCTTCTCAAAACCTCCCACCAAATCAATGTGGGACAAGCCTTATTCAAACCTTTAAGGAATTTCCACCAAAACTCCATTTCCATGGAGCATACTTTGGCTTCAATTTCTCATTCACTCGGTGATGGTTTTGAACAACTAAATATACCACGTAAATCACAACACGACATAGAACGCGTTACCACTTTGACCCGTGTAAATCGATGCACGGGGCCCACCTAAAAATTAGACCAAACTTAGGAAAAAATTCTGGTTTTAACTAGAATTTTATAACCATTTCCAACAATGCATGCTTGCATTGGGTGAATGAGAGAAGAAAAAAAAATTTGCCAAGTTGAGTAGGAGGATAAGAAGAGAAGGAGATTAAAAAGGATATATATTTCCTACCATTTCAACACTATAATTAAGTAAGAAAACCCTCTTAACCCTCTCCTCTTTCTTTTTAATTGTTGAAATTTTCAAGTTATATTCATATGATAAAATGACTAATTTATAGATACAAATTTTTATATATGTATGTAAATTTTGTGATGTGCATATCAAATATTTGAAAATATTGATAGTCTTAAAGTCATGGTATTATTGTGAAAATAGGCTTGCATGTATAGTTTATACCATTAAAGAGAGGATTGAAAAATTTATTTGGTCCTTGAATCTGCTAGAAAATTTGTACAAATTTTTAGACAAATTTATACTCCAAATTTGAAGATTATTTCTTCTACAAAGTTGTTTAGAATGATGTCTACTTCATCCATGAATTTTTGTAACAATTATGGAGTTTTGTACGAATTTATACATATTTTTAACCAAATCTGGAGCTATGGGCAAATTTTACTATGTGTTTGAAAAATCATTAAAAATTTTATATTAAACCAAATCTGGTAATTTCTAAACAAAAAATGAAATTTGAGAAGTCTAGTTTCATAATAAATTTTTAGATTATGGACTCGATTTATAAATTTAAGTATGAAATTAATTTAAGAAAATGTGATAAATTTATCTCATAAATTTTCTTGGAATTTTTTAGAATTATTTATAATTTATTTTTGGAAAATGCTTTTTGAAAAAAGACCATAACATGTTTATTGAGTATTATGTAGATTTATATGAATTTTAGAGTTGTATAAGTAATTTATTTATAATTTTAATGAGGAATAAAAAAATTATCTCTTCAATTGTTTATTTGGACAAAAATTTAATATTGTGCTAATCTAATCTTGTAGATTAAAAATCCATGCATGTGTGTGATTATGATTTATTTCTTCTTTTTGGTATCTACATTATTATTTCATACCATGGTTAAATAAATTGTTTATTTAAATTTTGTACATTTGTTTACTGTTGTGTGACATGTGTAATATTTTATGTTGAGAATTTTAATAAGTTAGTATAACATTATTAGTAATTAAATGTTGAATTATTGTGAATATTTCAACAAGTAAAGAAACACGAAATTTAACTAATTATACATTAAAATTTAAAAGTGATGGGGTGAGCCCAGTTTAGAATCTTATGCAAGTGAGTTGCGAACCCTAACATGGCACGGGAAGGTATTTCGGTTCTTATCGGTGTAGGCGATATAAGGTTGGTGGTGCGGGTGTCACAACATAGACCGTTCCTTTGGGGCAGATCGTGATGTCACGACTCGGGTATATAACCCTGGTGCGTAGGCATCATTGGTAGTTACAGTAAGTAATATTTGAACATTTGAACATTTGATCAAAGGGGAGTCAGAATTGCCCGTGGCCATTACTTAGCGGTTGAGTGGAAATAGTGCTCTGTGGGGAGTTACCTAAATTTATTTGATAAACTAAATCTATGAAACTTTAAAAAGAAAGGTGGGTATATTCCTTATGATGAAATATTGCTTCTGCTTGTTATATTTGTTTTTTTGATTTATTATTATTTATTGTTATTATTTCAACTGATAATATTCCCTTTATGCTTACTAAATGTTACTTGTTATTCTATTACTACACATTATTCATAAATTGTTAGTATTTTTATCGGGGTGGGTATTTTCGGGTCGTAGTATCTTATTGAGCTAAATCGCTCCTTGGCATTCTGTTCTCGACGCGTTTTATGCACAGTAATCAAGAAATCGAAGGAAATACCGAGGCCTTACAAGGCGACACTCAACCTTGGTTAGCTTAAAGAGTGCCCAAGATCCATGAACCATTTTTCTAAGTTTCTACTTTTTTCTTTTTTTTTAATGTTATATTCGTGTTGCTTTTATGTACTAAGACTAAGTTTTAAGTTTTTATTGGAGTTGTAATTTAAGAACTTTTAATTTCTGGGTTATCAATTAATGCTAGTAATATTGGTGACAACATTGATGAGGGGTTAGTTATTAACAAAATTGATTTTAAGTTCTAAATCTTATTATGATGTCCTTAAATCTTGGGGCGTCACGATAGGTTCTTCTATTTCCCAATAAATACTGGGGGCAATGAGAAGTCAACAAATGGAAAGTACTAGACCTTGCTAGTCTTAGATAAACAAGACAATTTATGAAGGTTCTACAACTCTCTAAGGCTAATGAGAGATTATGCACGAGACAAATATATCAAAAATGCAAAACAATTGGTAACGAGTGCAAATTTCTCTGATCCATGATAATGTTTATGTGATGATAATTTTCATAGAATCCTATTGATTTATGTAAATTTCTCTGTTATTTAAAAATTATTTTTTTACAGCAAGATTATGTGAAGAATTTTTTGAAAGCTTGTCTTGAAAGAGAGGCACAATCACAACCCTCTTTCAAATTGATAGACTCACAAAACACAAACCACAACAAGATAGTAATTTGTAAGTTTCATACAATATCTATAAATATAATAATCTAATTTGAATGTTTCTTAAAACTAACTATATATATAATTTATATGCAATGTGAATTGTGGCCTCTTTGTATGTTACATAACGAGACAATATAGCAATCATGAACCTATCAGTTCGAAATAATCCACACAAGACGTAAGGTTGATGAATGCAGAAATCATAAAGAGATTTGTGACTGAAGTTGGCCGATCATGGACAGAACTAATTCAAATACCATCAGAAGAAGAACCAAAAGTATACTAATGAAAGTACACTAGTAAAAGGAAAACAATACACACAATATAATTAGGAATAACCCTTCAATTTGTTTTTTCATACATTGAAGGAATGATAATGTTTGACATATATGCATATATCTTTTTTTGACTAATGTAAATTTCATAGCTATCAATGGTTAAATATAATTTTTTTCATAATGCATGCTAAGTTGTGATTATCAACCAAATCCACACAGAGAAAATTGTCTGCAGAAATTTCTTTGGTATGATGTTACCAGAAATTCACAGAGAAATTTAACTCGTATCGTGCCAATGGGGTGCCTATATGATTATGTAATCTGTAATGTTATGTGTCGGAATAAAAAACACAAAGCGCATAGTTATTTTCTCTGCTATTGGCAAATTTCTCTGGATGAATTTGAAGTTTTAAAACACAATGCACAGAGAATTTTCTCTACTAGTGGCAAATTTCTCTTGATGAATTTGACTGGTATTATTAACACACTACCTATAGTATGTATCAACAAACACAATGTACACTGTAATTTTCTCTACTATTGGCAAATTTCTCTAGATGAATTGGATCTCACAAAACACAATGCACATTTCAACAAAAACAATGCCCATAGTAAATTTATCTACTTTTGGCAAATTATTCTATATGAATTCGACTAGTATTATAAAGGCACTCCCAAAGTATGTTTCTAAAAACACAATACAAAAATTAATTTTCATTGCTATTGGAAAATTTTTCTAGATAAATTTGATTGGTATTATTATATACACACTGTGTAAAAAATAGATTTCACAAAACAAAATACACAAAGTAATCATCAAATGTATTATTCAACCAATTAAATGTATTATCCTTAACTATTTAACAAAGGTTCCTTATATGTCATCTTATTATGGTGACCAATACTCTCACATCGACTACACTTAATCACCCTTTTAAACTCTCCAGTAGAAGTAATTATGTTCTTCTTTGGCCACCTAGCTAGTCTTTTACTCAATGGAGGTAAAATCATAGCATCATTAAATTATGCTACATACAGGTTTTTCAACAGTTGGAACTGGGCCAATCGAAAACAAGTATGCTCAACGATACATATCAGCATGAAAAAATAGTTCAACAAATGAATTCAAATTCTTTCCACTCCTAAAAATTGCAGCAACAGCATACTGACATAGATACCCATTTATTTCCCATTTTCGACATGAACAAGTTCTCAACCCAAGATCAACCATAACAAAAGGAAAACAATGCACTTCAAAGACATTATCAAATGATAAACTTACATTCCATGTCCTCCCATCCATGAAAGCCTTCTCCAATACACTATCTATACGAGGACAAAGAACTTTATTCCATTTACTAAAGAGCAGCCTCCTATCTGACCTCATATTCATGATTTACAACCGTATCATGTCTATCAAATTTGTTATTGGCAAGTACCGAGCTTCTCGTATCCATGAATTGAATGACTCAGCAACATTTGAATACATCTCACCATAATGTTTCCCCTCAAAATATGCATCACTCCAATTTTCATATGGTAAACTTCTCAAGAAAACACTCACAATGTCTCGTCCCTCACTTTTTAATTCATTTAAGTTAAAATGGAATGATGCCTTTGTTAGCGCATATGCACATTCTGAAAACTTTGACACAATCGTCTCCCTAACCAAATTTGTATTTCTATATGATAACTTATCCCTAAAATTTCTCTTTAGATGTTCAATACAAAATCCATGAAAGCAATTAGGGAAAAACCTAGCAATTCCTTCCACCATACCACAATGTCGATTTGATATGAAACTTATCACCCTCTTTGATTCCAATACTTCACATAAATGTTCAAGGAACCAACATCAATTGTCTTTACTCTCAACATCAACAACAGCAAAAGCTATAAGAAAAAAACCCACAAAACAAATAGGAACAAGTATATTATATATATATATATATGTAGAGAAAATTAGAACAATAAACAACCACGGAAATTTGACACTGCCAACATCTAAAGAAACTTCACACAATGGCCAAATCCAGAGAAAATTCACACAATAGCAACCTCTAGAGAAAATTCACTTAATGACCAACTTCAGAGAAAATTCACACATTGGCAACATCTAGAGAAAATTCACTTAATGACCAACTTCAAAGAAAATTCACACATTGGCAGCATCTAGAGAATTAGTGACCAACTACAGAGAAAATTCACTTAATGACCAACTACAGAGAAAATTCACTTAATGACAATATCCAAAGAAAATTCACTTAGTGACCAACTACAGATAAAATTCACACAATGACAACATCCAGAGAAAATTCACACACTGACCAAAATCTAGAGAAAATTCACACAGTGGCCCCAACTAGAGAAAATTCACACAGTGGCCAAAACCAGAGAAAATTCAAAGTGTTAGAGAAAAATCATATTCACTCAATTCCTACATATATAGAAAATTCACATACCTAGATAAAATTAGATATATTTACAATTACATTCATTCCCATCTTTTCCCGTCGCAGCAAGCATAACTCATTTGTATTGTCCTTTAAAAAATGTTCAATCAAGAAACAGCAATGACTGACAATATTTGAAACTAGCAATGCATGGATGAAAAGCCACAAACACTCTTTTAAAACGCTTGTTATCTTCAAAATCTAACTCAAAACGATTATCTGGATTGTTCTTCAATGTCTCATCAAAATACCACCGTAATTGATCGAAAGACAAACAAGAATCCCTATATGTACTATATTTTGCTTTTTCAACCCCTAATCAACCACAGTTATAACTGATTGAGACCCTATTCTTGTCTTTCATTTCGTTGATAATATCCACTAGACGAGTTAAAGGTTTTGCACTTACCTCTTCAAGTATCAGCTCAGAAACTAAGTTGAAAGTCATCCTAACATGTTTACTAGTACAAACTGCCACACCACACGCATGTTCATTATTCAAAGTTCTTATGTAAAAGAACCCATTTATTTTTTCAACTGAAGCATGTACACGCCACATACATCCACTTGATTCCTTATATGCACATTCTACCGTAACCCTTAGCTTGTCATTTTTAACACACGTAAACTGAAAACCAACCTCAATAATATACTTGCATAAAACAGTACGGAACTCAACCACACCACCCTCAAACTTTTGTCCAACACTCGTAATATTATTTCGCCAACCAACTGACAATAATACATTTTCTTGGTGAGAACAAAACTTAGAGAGTGAATTCCTTTTAATATGTACCTACTTATCACATTCACCATGCACAACATGTATCCAATTAGACCCCACTTCATCCTCTTAATCAGAAGTACTACACCTAATAACTGAAACATCAACTATATCAACACCATGTGCACAAACAACCCTCAACATATTCATAAAATCAATATTATTTCAAACCATACAATTCGGATGGCCCATAATAGAATATGAAATACACATCGTTTCAGGTTTCAAATCCTCTCATGTTTTACACAAAATAAAAACCAATTCCTCAAAATTCAATTCGCATGAAACATTAATGACAATAGTATCATTCCCATGTTTGCACAGTAACAATACTATACTATCCATCGCAGCAACAATACTGTACTATCCATCGAAATTGAAAGAAAAAACAAGAAAAATAATTTGTTCAATACAAAAACACTTCACAAGAACAACATAAAAATCCAAAAAAATTTCTAATAATTATAATTTTCTCTGGACTCAAATAAAAGTCCAGAGAGATTTACAAACTTATATTCACATTCAAGATAACAAAACAAAATCACAAAAAACTTAATGAATATAGAGAGAATCACAGAGGAATTTACTGCTAACTATTAAACGCAATCATAGACAAAAATCACACAGAAAATCTATTATGAAATTATAAGCTTCTCTATCATTTTCACTAAACTACAAGCTCACAATTTTCTCTACGTGATTTTGTAATATTGCACTCGTATCAAAATCCAAAGAAATTTACAAACTTACATACATCTTCAAGATAACAAAAAACACTGCATTATCCATCTAAACTGAAAGAAAAAACACAAAAAATAACTTTTGCTCAGAGAAATAAAAACTTATATTCACTTTAAACTATAAACTTATAATTTTCTCTGAACTACAAACTGAAAGTGAATAACAAACTTATAATTTTCTCTGAACTATGAATAAAAGTCCAAAGAAATTTAAGAACTTATATTCATTTTCAAGATCACAAAAACAAAAACACATTAACATCAAATTGACAAAAATGCTAACTATTCCACACAAACGCAGAGAAACTCATAGAGAAGATCTGTTATACTCACAAAACATTCAATTGAGAAAAATAAGAAATAAAAAATAACAAACTTATAATAATATGTCCACAACAAATTACAATTTTCTCTGAGATTTTCATTGGACTACAAACTTACAATTTTCTTTGTGATTTTCGTTGGACTACAAACTTACAATTTTCTCTGAGATTCTATCTGCATTAGAAACTTCTAATAATATGTCAATATGAACTTATAATTTTCTCTGTGATTTTCGTTAGATTATAATAACAAATTTATAATTTTCTCTAGACTATACCCACAAAACTACAGAGAAAGAAACTTCTCTGGTATGAAAAAATAGAGAACAAAACTTATCATTAATTAGCATGTTGATGAAAAATAGAGCACGAAAAATGAACTCTAAACATCAAAATCAACTACACTGTCAACTCTCTTTGAAATTGAGCAAAAAAATAGAGAATGAAAAATAAACTTCAAAAATCAAAATCAACTTTATCAAGCTGTCCTCTCTCTAAAATTCATCAATAACAGAGAATGAAAAATTGACTCCAAAAATCATAAACAATTTCACTGAGCCAGCCTCTCTTTTAAATTATTCAAAACTAAAAACAAAAACCTAATGCAAAAATACACTCGAAAAACTAATATGAAATCGGAATCCTTACATAAAATTCAAAACAAAAACCAAAATCCATGTGGAATCTCCATCGAAAACATACCTGATTTAACTCAACTGAAAAACATACACGATCAACACACTGTAATACCTACACGATCGTAGCAATCTCTATTGTCAAGGCTACTGCAACACTTGCAAAATCCCTACCAAATCTCCACTACGAAGTCAGTTTCCAAAATCTCCACCGTGAAATCAGCAATAGAATATTCAGTTTGCTAAAATTCAAACAAACTTATGTTATAAAGAAGGGTAAATTAGGTATTTTATAATCTAAAATAAGGTTGAGGGACCTTAGTGTAACATGTCCGCGAGGGACCTCAATGTTACAGTTCGGACTCAATTTGTCACGGTTTTTAATCTGAACTAAAAAGTCCAAATCCAACAAATCGTTTTGAGAAAAAACAGATTTTTGTAAAGAAGTGCTAAACGTGGACTGCTTTACCAGATACAGAGTCGCCACCTAAATATTTTTTATTGGAGAATTTAGGAAACCCTAACTCGGTGCCAAAGGCCACGTTTTCATCATCACCAAAGTTGCCTCGGCTCGGGAGCTTGGGTACGATTGGGGAAGGTCAGCTATGAGCACCCCCTCTCGCCCGATTCGAAGATCGGCCTCTACTAACCGTGATATCTTGTTTTGAAAACGTTATGTGTTCTTGTTCCGGTTATTAGCCTAGAATTACTATGTTATGCGCACAGCAAACAAGTATAGACCAAATCACCCAAATTGGAACAAAACAATTCATATCCGTTTGTTTGGAAAACGCTTTGAAATTTGCCACTCGCAAGTAGGCTAAAAACACGGATTTCAACGAGTTGCTCCAACTCAAACAATCCAACCTTCACCCACAGGCATTCAGGCAGTTTATAACACATAAGCATTTAGCCACATGGTAAGTATGCTGTCATGTTAACATTCACACTCATGCGAGATGCTAAAGTATAAAATACTTACAAAGTACTCCGTGCCAAAACAAGAACATATTAGTGATCATGCGTGACCCTAGTTTATGTTAACTGGCTAATGCATCGCATACAAAATGTCACTAGCGTAGGCTTGGCTAATCTAGGAATGGCATGTGAAATGCTGCAACTAACAAGTACTCAACTTGGAATTAAAATGCAAGGGCAGTTAGCATGATGTACAAAGCCCGGTGTATGCAATACTGATGAATGAATGCAAACATGCGAAGCATAAGTATGCTATTTAAAATATGCCCTAAATCTAACCATTGTAAGCGGTTAAATAAAAGGGAAGAAAGACGTGAGGTTGGAAGACATACACACACTCACGCACACTTATTACAAATTTGCCCTCACACGGAGTGACCGAAAGAATAATACAGATTAACTAACTCGCAAGCTAACCAATATTATAAACCACCTAATTAATTAACACATTAATTAATCTAATTAAGTAGTAAACAGTCTCGGGATGAAGACCCAATGCAAGGCGCTCGGTTTTGCTTTCGAAATCCGCCACCATGCTCAAGTTGCCTCGCTTTTCCCACTGCTTTCTAATGATTGCCAAAGTCCCGTGATAT
The DNA here is from genome assembly GCA_025200525.1 of Camellia lanceoleosa. Lineage (NCBI taxonomy): Eukaryota > Viridiplantae > Streptophyta > Magnoliopsida > Ericales > Theaceae > Camellia > Camellia lanceoleosa. The sequence continues at coordinate 102,658,034 of CM045759.1, forward strand.
GCTCTCGACACCGTGGAACACCACCGCCGAGGGAATTGGTCACCGCCATAGAGAATGGTCACCGCCACAAATTGAGTTATCGACATCGATGGATGGCCGGCACTAAAGATAGCCTACCGCCAAATCTTCTGCAAAAACCGGGTTTGATGAAGAGGGCAGAACTTGGCATGGCAATGCATTTCAAGCAATGTATGCACCAATCACACCCCTTATCATATTTATGACTCAAAAGGACATGATCCTCGATTCTCGGACCACCAATCGCGCATTTCCATGCGTGATGGCCCAAAGAATCAAGTGTGCATTTTGATATGGAATGCAATGCACATAATCAAACAAATTGAACTCAACCTCTATCACAAGCAATTCAAGACGTAAAGCATGTATGCCAATGAGATGCAATCCTAAGCATGCTGACTACTATGCAACATGGACAATGCTAAGAAGCATACAAGACATACAATAATCATGCATGGCATGGAACAAGCATTTTAATGACAAGCATGTAAGATGTAATCTAAACATACAAGTATGCAAGGCATGCAACATCGCATCAATGGGACCAAGCATGCAACAACACACAAGGCAAGCATGCAACACATGCAAGAATGAACTTAGAGTAACATGGATAGCTCGCAAGCATGCCAAAATCAGTGGCCAATGCTATGGAAATGAAGGCTAATATGCACACAAACATGCATGCAAATGGGCCAACACTTAAGCATAAAGAGACAACTCTCAAGCATACTCAAGAGGATGCAAACATGGACAATTAGCATGCATGAAAACCTCTGAATATGCATAAAATAGAGGTGCCAAACCTACTAATCAACACAAGCAAAGCATGCAATTATGGTCCAAAATTCAAGGCAAACCAAGGAGGCTTAAACCAAGGCTGGGTCAACCAAACCTCGCAAGGCTAAGAGGACTTAGAATAGGTCCAATGCAGGCCTAAACAAGGCTAGGGGTGTACCTAGATGCAATCTAAGTGGTCTAAATATGCAAGCATACAAAGAAGCACATTCACGGAGCATAAGACAACAACCTTTAAACACATTGAAGGGGCATCAAATGCAAGCATATAGGCACATTATGAGGTCTGAAATGACATGCCAAGTGGTTCCAAACCACTGAAACAATGCAAGGATGGCATGCTAGAGAGGCCAATGCTTAAGGCATACAAGAGGGATTACATGGTGGCTATACAAAGCAAAGCATGAATGACCCAAACAACCAAAAACTGTCCTCAAGCACACTAAAACATGCATATAAGCTTCACAAAGCTTGGCCAAAATACATGAGCATGATAGTCTAAATGCTATGCATGTATTGAGGCAAATCATGGCATTACAAGGCATGTATGCTAAGCAAGCAAGGTGTGTCCAAACCAACTAAAAACAGAGGCATATTATAACATAATAAGCACGAAAATCAGCTAAGGCATGGCCAACACACACTTAGACTAGATGCTCCCTAAAGAGGCAAAAAAGGGCCATTTTCAAGGACAACAAGGAGAGGGGGTGACCCTCTCCTTCCTAGGACCTTAAGGCACCATCCTCATCACTAAAATCCCTCAAGATTTCAGTGGTGAGGAGGCCCAAACACAATGGTCCCGGAGCTCAACCAAAATGGCACAAAATGGAGCATTTCAAGGCTTAAGAGGGGTCAAACAACCCCAAAGCTTAAAGAAACCTTAACCAACTATTTAGAACACTAAAAAATAGAACTTTTATATGTTATACACAAAGCTCAAAAACAGATTCAAGGTAGGCAAAAATGCAATGCAAAAATGGGGAATAAAGGGACAAGTTTCTTACCCTTGTAGACCCTCTTCACCAATGGTGGACCAGCTGATTCTTCAAGCTCAAACCAGCTCCAAAACTCCAAAAACAACCCTCAAGGGCCTCAGCTCCAAGAAAAGGTGTGATGGTGGGTGTTTGTGTGCAAAACTAAGGCAAAAACACTCACAAAACAAAGAGAGAGAGAGAGAGATATAGAGATGGAGGACATATGAACCCTAACCCTAAAACTCAAAACCCTTAGAAAATTCTGTCCAAATTGTCTAACCTCTGAAAGAGGGAGAGAAGACCCCCTCTTATAGACAACTTAGTCTTGTAAAGCTTCCAAAGGAAGCTAACAAGAGGGCAATCCCTCCATACATGTGTATGGAGGGAGTGAAAGTGCATGCCAGCTGCAGAAAAATATCTGCAAAAGTAGATGCACATTAGCCGGCCGGCCAAACATGCAATTGACCAAAAAAAGATAGCTGGCCGGCCATCTACAGTGCCGGCCGGCCAAACATTTGGCCAGTGGCAACAAAACATAGCCGGTGGCCTCAAGCCAAGGCCGGTGATGGGTGGGGATGGTCTACAAGCCCTACCCTGCCCCTCAAAGGCAAAACACAAGTGTTTGGTGCAAAACCAGACACAAAACAGTCGAGTCGAGAGGTCCTGAGGCGAGGGGCGTTGCCACGGCCTCCAGGAACTCAAGACAAACACAAACATGGATAATCACCGAGTGTTCAAGTGGTGACGTCCAAGTCTTGAGGATGGTCAAAAATGGGGTGTCTCCACTTAGCCATCAAAACATATTATTATGGACCTCTTCTCTTATCAAAAGTTGGGGAAAGATCTTAGACCAATTTTTCCTAATTTTTATTTATTTATTTATTTTTATTTTTTTATGCAGAGTATACAACATAACTTTAACACAAAAATATTTGGACAAATTGCAACCAAAAAAAAAAAAATATCTTATGCGCTTGATTTTGTTTTGAAATTAGTTTTGAAAGATAATTTTGTGAAAAGAGTTTTAAAAATTCAAAATTTGTTTGATTATAAGTTTTCAAACTAGTTTTGAGTTGTGTATTTTAAAAATAGTTTTTAGATATTTGAAAATTCAAAATTAGTTTTTGAGTTTTTTTGGATCATGTATTTTTTTGTCTAGTAGTCAATTTTTTTTACAATATTCTAGTAAAGTTTATTTACATTGTTTTGTATACCTAATCTAAATTTTACTTTTTAATGCATCTAATATAATTTATAGGACAAAGTTTCACTCTATTTTTTAAAAAAATTTTAGGAATGTTTTAAAAAATTTGATACTTCTTTTTTAGTTTTATATCAACTCAATTTACATACATTTAAAACGTTTTACATTTAAATGTAACTTTTTATAAAATTATTGAAGAATATAAAATATACAAAAAAAAAAAAATTGACCCAATTTAAAAATTAATACAATTTTAATGTTTTATATATTTATTAAATTTGATTTTCCGTTCTTCAAATTGTAAAACAAAAAAAATTATTTGGCCAATTTGTGAAAACCAAAATAATCAATTTTGTGAAAACTCTAAACTGAACAGGTTTTGGGTTTTGAATTGTGGAATAAATTTTCAAAAACCCTAAACTACATAAGTTTTGGGTTTTGAGTTTTGAATTTTTGAATGAGTTTTCAAAAACCCTAAACCAGACAAGTTTTGGGTTTTGAAAAATTGATTCAAAAATTGAACCAAACGGATGGGTTTTGGGTTTTGAAAAAATTGAACCAAACTGAAGTGTTTAACCATTAAAACAAATTAAATTTGATTTTTTAATTTTGTAAATCTTAAATTTTTGATTTATTTTCAATGTAAACTATTTATCTATTTCTATTAGTAAGTAAAATCAATAGGGAAAAAATGGTATTTTAATTATTAAACTTAATAAAAAATAATATTTTATATATAAGACATTGAGTTTAATGACTAAAATACTTTTTTCTTGCGGGTTTTACTCAATAAAAAATAGGTGAATGATTTATATTAAAAACAAATAAAAAAATTTGGATTCAAATTGACAAAATTGAAAAGTTAGGGTTTATTTTATTACAAGACTCAAATCTTGAATTTTTTTTTAAAATTATCTCAAAATATTTTCAAAAAAAATAATTTTTATATAAACTCTATATAATACATTAATTAAATCTGGATCCTATAACAATTTTCTTAATATTTCTGTGCACTAATTTTATGTACATACTTTTTTCCACGAAATTTGAGTGATGCTTGTAGCTGTCTCGACATCTAAATAATTTGAATTCTTTTTTAAATAATCATATTAATTCTAATTATATATTTCTTATAATATCATAACTTGTATTTTAATATACATCCTTTTGAGAATGTAAAACCATAAAATGACATTATTGGAGAAATCACAAAAAAAATAAGAGGGTAAATTACACTGACCTCCCCTAAGGTTTTTTACAGCAACCTCCTCTGTAGTTTCAATAATTACAGTAATCTCTCCTATTTTACTTGACATTATGCAGATACCCCCTTTCTGTCAAATTGGAACTAATAGGGTTAATTTTTTTTTTTTATAATAAATGACCTTATTGCTCTTCCTTTTAAAATATTAAAAAAATATTTTTGGATTGGAAGGCATGTTTGGAAGGAACAAAAAGCGTTTCAAACAGTATTTTTGGATTTATTTTTTAAAAAATATTTAAAAAATGTTTAAGAAATTTTTATTTTTTATTTTAAATATATAATTTTTATTTAAATTTTTTTATTTTAAATATTTTATTTTATTTTGTAAATATTTTAATTTTTTTAATTTTAATATTTTAAACTCAAAATACATTTCCACACTCATATCATAACCAAACACATAAGTCAAAACTCAATTAAAAAATTACTTTCAAACCTCATAATCAAACACATAACTCGAAATTTCACATTACTTTCAAAACTCTACAATCAAATCGTAACCAAACACATAATAAAAAAATTAAAATATTTAAAAATATATTTATAAAATAAAATAAAATATTTATAATAAAAATTATATATTTAAAATAAAAAAATTTAAATTTTTTAATATTTAAAAAATATATTTAAAATATTAAAAAAATACAACACATAAATGTATAAAATATAATGCACATTAAAATAAATAAATATTTAAAAATTTTCAAATATTTATTTAGTTTTTTTTAAATTTAGTTTTTTTAAATATTTATTTATTTATTTATTTTAATGTGCATTATATTTCATACATGTATATGTTGTATTTTTTTTAATATTTTAAATATATAATTTTTATTATAAATATCTTATTTTATTTTATAAATATATTTTTAAATATTTTAATTTTTTTGTTATATGTGTGGTTACGATTTGAGTGTAGAGTTTTGAAATTAGTGTGGAGTTTCGAGTTATGCGTTTGGTTATGATATGAGTGTGGAAACGTGTTTTGAGTTTAAAATATTAAAATTAAAAAAATAAAATATTTACAAAATAAAATAAAATATTTAAAATAAAAAAACTTAAATAAAAATTATATATTTAAAATAAAAAAAATAAAATTTTCTTAAATAATTTTTAATATTTAAAAAAAAATAAATCCAAAAATACTATTTCAAACACTTTTCATTTCTACCAAATATGTCCTCTAATCCAAAAACATTTTTAATATTTAAAAAAGATGAGCAAGAAGGTCATTTGTTATAGAAAAGTTAACCCCGTTAGTTCCAATTAGATAGAAGGGCGGTATCTGCATAATGTTAGGTAAAGTAGGAAAGGTTACTGTAATTATTAAAACTATAGGAGAGGTCGTTGTATTTGTCAAAAACTTCACGGGAGATTAGTATAATTTACCCAAAAATAAATAAAAATCTCAAGCCCTGACTATTGTAATAAAATAAACTATGAGCTTTTAATTTAATCAATTTAGATTATGAATTTTTAATTTATTTTTAATCTAAATCATTTGCTTATTTTTTGTTAAGTAAAATCAATGTAAAAATGAGTATTTTAGTCATTTAGCTCAATGAAAAATAATATTTTATATATTTTACATTATTGGAGCCCAACGTTGCACCAAGGACCAATGACATCTAAACACGTGTTAAGAGAAGAACCAGCCACATAAGCAGAAAAAGATCCTGCAAAGTTATTGTACCACACATCAACCATTAATGAGGTTCTCTACAGCATTTATTGCGATAACTCCTTCCCGTCGGAACAGAACGGCCTCACCATGAACAAAGCAAGCTAGAATATATACTTTTGTCTAACATGACAGGTCGGAGTAGATAAGAAAATGATGAGCAAAGGATATAAGCAGGCTCCCAAGACAAAAAGAATGTTAAGTTCTTTATCACCATCTTATCTCTACATTCTATTACTCTCTTCTCTAGCTTGCTCGTCAGAGGGTTCGTTGGTGGACTCCCGTTTTCCGTTGAACTCTTGTGTAGGTTTCTCTGTAGACCCGGTAATCGAACAATAGCTTGGGGAGGCGTGGATCAACCTAACCCATTTCATCAGAAGAAGGCAAAATCATCAGTTGGCGCCATCTGTGGAAACCTTTCACTCTGTGTGGCAACTGTGCTCATTGTCGCCGGAGACCCATTCCCAATAATCCCTATCTGCCACCCACCAAGGTGGATGGTCACAACTAGATCCATGGCTTCTCAACACAACGTTGCCGACCCCCAAGTCGACTCTCTTAACCCAAACAACCCACCGCGGTATTTCACAGAACTCACCAACAGCATTAACCGCCTAGTCAAGCAAAATCAAGCCTTGATTAATGCTTTGCTTCAATGAGACCTCCCTGTGCCTCCCCCACTACCTCAAGACATCCCACCCAACCGAAAACCAACCCCAAGCCATCCCTTCCAACACTCCCACCCCTCAAACTTGGAGGGTTTGCAACCTCACCCTAAGATATGAACCTGCCACCCCGAGCTCCACATCCACCAGTCTAAGCACCTGCTCCCGAGGGAGAAGCCAGTAGCATCCAACCTCCATTCCATTCTGGTGTTGACAACGTTCCTATTTGGGATGCAGAACTCTGAGCCATGAAACTCCAGCTTCAAGAAGTCATGCAGAATATGCAGAATAAACCCTCCACCACAACCAACTCATCATTCGTCGCCTCTATTAAGGACAAACCCCTACCTCCTAAGTTCAAAATGCCCTCGATCAACTCTTTCAACAGTACAACGGACCCAGTCGACCACTTTGAGACTTATCGGACCCTGATGGTCCTCCATGCATTCCCTGATGAGATCATGTGTCGGGCTTTTCCCATAACACTTAAGGGGTCGGCCTAACTGTGGTTCAGTCAGTTGCCGATCGACTCCATCTTTACTTTCCAGCACCTGAGTGACTCCTTTCTCAGCCACTTCATTGGTGCCCAGCGCCAGCGGCGTCTGGCAACCCAACTCTTTAACATCCACCAGATAGAAAAGAAGTCGTTGCATAGCTTCGTCACCCGCTTCAACATCAAAGCCTTGCAGCTGGCAGAAAACGATAACAAGGTCATTCTCACGGCTTTCATGGCCTGCTTATGATTATCCGATTTCCTTTTTTCCCTTTCCAAAAACCCTCCAACCTCCATGGCAACCCTTCTTTCCAAAGCCCAAAAATATATAAACGCCGAAGATTCTCTAGTCGCCGGACAAGATTCCACAACCAAAAACCCAACTCTCAGAGAGAAGAGAAAGGAATCTGAAACCATAACCACCCAATACACGCAACAAACACCTCAGTACACCGATCGACCTGCTTGAGTTGACCGGTCGATGCCTACCCGACCCCCCGACCGGTTCGAACGATACACTCCCCTCAATTCCCTCATGGAACAAGTCTTGAATCAGATGCAATGAGATTATCCCCTGAAATGGCCATAACCATCGCGGTCTCCTTCCAACCGACGAGACCAGTCCAAGTACTGCCGTTTCCATCAAGATCACAGCCACAATACCGAGGAGTGTGTTAACCTTAAAGACCAGGTCAAGAGCTTGATATGCCAGGGGCGTCTCAGTCGGTTCACGACAAGTCGCCTCGAGCAACGGCCAAGGACCGAACTTGCCAGAGGCAACCACCAACATACCCGTCCCTGACAACCTGCACAACCTAACCAAGGCAATGATCGACCCCCACAACAACCCCGAGCACAAGGCAACCCTGCCGCCTTGGTTGAAAAGATCAGAGTCATTGCCGGTAGGCTTACATGTGGGGAAGCATCCCGTTCGGCCCAACAGGCAAAACTCAAAAAAATCAGGCAAGGCTCCGATAAAAAAGTCGCGACATTGGACCGCCCCCTTAAACACCCCAAGTAGTGGATGGAGCCCATCACCTTTACGGAGGCCGATTGCACAGGCATCTGCTACCCCCATGACGACCCCCTCGTCATCTCTGCTCTCGTGTCCTCCTGTCCAATTACAAAGTCAGACGGGTGCTTGTCGACAATGGTAGCTCTTCAGACATCATCTTCTTAAACGTCTATCGCTAGCTCAAAGTTGGGGAAGAAAGTTTGTCCCCTCTCCAAACCCCATTGGTCGGCTTCACTGGGGATTGGGTGACCTCCATAGGCTCCATCGATCTTTCCATCACTATCGGAGAGTATCCGCAGCAGACTACCAAGTTGCTCACTTTCCTCGTCGTCGATTGTCCCCCTGCTTACAACATCATCCTCCATCGCACTGCCCTTAATGCTTTTCAAGCTATCACATCCACCTACCATCTGGCCATGAAATTCCCTACCGACCTCGAGTCAGCATCGTGAGAGGGGAGCTGACTATGGCCAGAGAATGCTACGTCGCTTCTCTCAAAGAGGTCAAGCTAAAGGAGGCTATGATCATCGAAGGCCTTGACGCCAGAGACGAAAATGAGTTAACTAGAGGGGAACTAGTGGAAGAACTTGTTGAGGTCCCCATCGACCCCTCCAACCCAATAAAAACAGCCAAGATTGGCAGCCAATTATCTTTCCAAGCCAAGGTTGACCTTACAGCTCTCCTAATTGAACACAGTGATGTGTTTTCCTGGATCCATTCCGACATGCCAGGTATTGATCCCTCCTTTATCACTCATCGTCTCAACATCGAGCCCCATTTCCGACATTTTCTCTAGAAGCAGCGTGTCTTTCACCCGAAATGCCATGATCTTATCGCTTTCGACGTAGACAAACTACTGGAGGCACGGTTTGTCAAGAACGTGGACTACCCCAGATGGTTGTCGAATGTGGTCCTGATTCGTAAAAACAATGAAAAATAGCGACTCTGCATCGATTATTCCGACCTTAACTGGGCTTGCCCCAAAGATAGTTATCCCCTCCTCTGCATAGATCTGCTTGTCGACGCCACAGCCGAACATCAGATGCTCAGTTTCATGGACGCTTTCTCTGGCTACAATCAAATTTTGATGCACCCAACTGACCAGGAACACACCTCCTTCATCACAGATAGAGGAACTTACCACTATCGTGTTATGCCTTTCGGATTGAAAAATGCCGGAGCCACTTACCAACAGTTAGTTAATGTCGTCTTTTACCATCAGATAGGTCAGAACATGGAAGTCTACGTCGATGACATGCTCGTCAAAAGAAAACTCTCCTCTGATCATTTGGCAGACCTGCGAGAGACTTTCGAAACCCTACGTAAGTATCAAATGAAGTTGAATCCGGAAAAATATGCCTTCGGCGTAGGATCTGGGAAGTTCTTGGGTTTTATGGTCAGCCAGCGGGATATCGAGGCCAACCCCGAAAAGATCAAGGCCCTGATAGAAATGCAGTCACCCAAGACGGTTAAAGAGATTCAAAGGCTTACTGGCAGAGTCGCCGCTCTCAACCATTTTATTTCCCGCGTAACAAACAAGTGCGTCCCTTTTTTCAAAGTCCTTCGGCGGGCCTTTGAATGGACTACCGAATTCAAAGAGGCCTTTCAACAACTGAAGCGGTGCATGGCCAACCCCCCTACTCTCTCAGGCGAGACCCTCTTTCTCTACTTAGCCGTAGCAAACACCGCAGTCAGTGCTGTCTCAACCCAAACCCGCCCCTAAGGGTTTAGAATTGTAACCGGCCAGTAATCCGTGATTACCGAAGGCCTGAATGATAGTAAAAATAGTAATACAATATAAACAGGGGCTGGTGTAACATGCCCGGGAGATACCTGTGCGTGTTAAACAGTTCGGACCCCCGAGATCTTTTTGATCTATTCTCAAGAGTGCAATGTGAAACATAAATGAGAGTCCAGATCTGGCAACTTTTATTGAAAATCCATTTTATTGCAATTTTGTCAAAAATGGACTGCGTCATCAGATCTTAGAGTCACCACCTAATATTTTGAGAAATTAGGAAACCCATGACTCGTGCCAAGGCCACTGTTCGTCGTAACCAAAGATGATTGGCTGGGAACCTTAGGTATGAGAGGGGAAGGTCAATAATGAGCATCCCCGTTCACCCGATCAAAGATCGGCCTCTACTAAACCATGATATGACTTTTATTTTCTTTATATGTTTATGTTCTGATTATTTAATAAATCCTAAAATTTACTATATGAAGCATACAAATATAGACCATGTCACCCATTTTGGAACAACTTGATTTCATGTAGTTTTGAAAGGGTTTTGAAGATGTATAACCCAAATAAATTGAGTTTACAAACATAAAAAATCATCATTCCAAATTAAGCGACACAACCTCCATCCACTGGCATTCATACAGTTATATCAAGTAAGCAAGTAACCACATGGTAGGATGCTTAAACATAATAAGACAAACACACACAAGCAGATGCTAAAGCATAAAAACTTACATATTTACCGACGTCCCGTGAACAGCTACAAAACAAAGTTAGTAAAATATGCATGATCTTATATACAAAATCCTAATGCAATTCACTCATGAGATGCAACTAAAGATTTGGCTTCTAAGATATGACATGTGAATCATCTCAAGAACATAAGGTAGCGCACATAATCACATAGGAATTGATTAGATCCACAAATGTAAACTTAGCTGAATCAAGATGCATGAAACATGGATGCAAAGCATGAATATGATGAAAAATAAATATGATGTTTATGTACAAATAAGGAAAGCAAGTAAAAGAATGAGATAGAAAGAAGCGGGGATGGGAAATTATTACAACACTTGAAAGAATAATTACAAACCAAATTACAGAGGGATAAGGAGAATATTACGACAAAATAATATTAAAAAAAAAACCTCGCAAAACAATCAAAATAAAATAAATGAAAGAAAAAGCTTCATGTGCCTTGGAAACCACCAAAAGTTGGTTAACATCGGAAGACAATACCGTCTTGTCCCGAAGAAGCTAACCGGCCAACCAAATAGGTCGGCTGGCCAACTGGGCCTAGCAAAACCTGTCTTGTTGCCAAAACCAAGAAAAGGAACAAACAAAAAATATGTAACTGGCTTGACTAACTACTACCGGTTAGATTAAAACAAGGAAACAAAAATAGAAAGTGCAAAATTATAACAAAATTAACATGAACCTAAATTAAGAAAACAAACATAAAGTAGAACATGTAAGATTAAAACAAAACTAATGTGAAACTAAAATAAGAAAACAAATAACACAACTACTACAAAACTAAAATAAGAAAATAAATAAGGGATAGAATATGCAAGATTACAACAAAAGTAATATGAAACTAAAATAAGAAAATAAATATAAGATAGAACATAATATGAAACTAACATAAGAAAATAAATATAAAATAAAACATGTAAGAAAAATGAAAGAATTGAAAATTCACCTTGCAAAGAAGGATTGAACTTCTTGATTTTCAAACTTCCTCTTAATCACCCTCAAGGTTGTGAATTATGATCTTAATCCTCAATTCAAAAGCTTGGAATTTGAGCTTAAAATGACGGTTTTGAACAAGTGTATCATCACTCTATTCTTGGAAAGAATACTCTCTCTTTGGTTAAGGCTTTGAGTGATTTTTGACAAGAGGAGATGAGATGTAAGAGGCTATGTAACTTCACTAGTTTGACAAAACAACTCTCTTGTTTTTAAGACTTATTTTCTCTCAAATTCTAACACAATTTTAGCATTCTCTCCCTACCCTTCTTTTCTTCAAAAATCCTCTCCCAATTCAAGACTAGAGCTCTCATTATATAGCCAATGCAAGTGGGCAATGGTGGAAGACAAAGTGGAGTTAATGGGGGGACACTGTATAATGGAGGTGAATGATGAATGGTGATGGTGTGGTGTGCTTTAGGAAAATGGATTATGACTTGAGATGGTGGGATGTGATTATAAAAGTAGATGGTGAGTGGGGATGGTGGGATGTAATTATGAAAGTGGATGGTGAGTGAAGATGATGGGATGTGATCATGAAAGTAGATGGTGGAGTGTAATTATGAAAGTGGATGATGAGTGGAGATGGTGGGATGTGTAGATGATGAGTGGGGATGTTGGAGGATGAGTGAGTGCACTTGAATGGATAAAAAAATGGCTCAATCAGGTGTCCCAACCGAACTAAAACCAAGAAAAACGGGGTTACTGTTGTTTTGGGCTGAGTCAACAAAATCTACTATTAAGCCCAACTTCAAACGGGCATATCTCTCTCATATGGACTTGGTTTTAGGTGGTTCTTGGGTCTAAATTGAAGTCCCAGAAGTCTACTTTTTAATGGTGGTGGCCTCACAATTAAATTCCAAGTGTACAAAGAGATATGCCTAATTTAGTGAAGGTTGTTCATTTCTCTCGGGCCCAGGTCAACAAAATCTGCTCTTAAACCCAACTTCAAATGGGCATATCTCCCTTATATGGACTTGGTTTTAGGTGTTTCTTGAGTCTAAATTGAAGCCCCAGAAGTCTACTTTCCAATGGTGGTGGCCTCATAATTAAATTCTAAGTGTATAAAGAGATATGTCTAATTTACTAAAGCCTGTTCATTTCTCTCGGGCCCAGGTCAACAAAATATGTTTTAAACCCAACTTTAAATGGGCATATCTCCCTTATATGGACTTGGTTTTAGATGTTTCTTGAGTCTAAATTGAAGCCCCAGAAGTCTACTTTCCAATGGTGGTGGCCTCACAATTAAATTCTAAGTGTACAAAGAGATATGCCTAATTTAGTGAAGGCTGTTCATTTCTCTCGGGCCTAGGTCAACAAAATCTGCTTTTAAACCCAACTTCAAATAGGCATATCTCCCTTATATGGACTTGGTTTTAGGTGGTTCTTGAGTCTAAATTGAAGCCCCAGAAGTCTACTTTCCAATGGTGGTGACCTCACAATTAAATTGCAAGTGTATAAAGAGGTATGCTTAATTTATTAAAGATTGTTCATTTCCTTCTTAATGATTTGATGCTCATTCTCTTTCTAAATTAGTTTTCTTCCATCCCCTCTTACCTCCTTCAACTCCAAACCTATAAAGAAAATGTTTTTAAATATTTTTTAAAAAAATTCACCTCCCTTCTATTTATTTCCACTCTGTCCTTACTCAGTTTACTGAAAAGTGTAATATTTTAATCGAAATGGGAGTCTCAGAACATCGTAGAAACAACAAAAAAATTAATTATTTTGAAAAGAGGGTTTTAAGGTCTAAAATAGTTTGGCCAAAAAAATGTGTAAAGGTTGGGATTAAAGCTCAAATTCTATTTTTCTTGTTGAGGATTCTGTGAGAAACACATTCTAATTATCATCATCGGGTAATCAACAGAAAGCGCCCAAGTCTTAGGGCTGGTCAAAATGGGGTGTCTACAGCTGGTGGAAGCCAAACAGTAATAACAAGGTGTCCAATGAGCTATGAAAACCTGAATGGGAAAAACTTTTATGGACTAATCCATATTCATAACCATAAACACATATACATATCAAATACACATAACATGCTGGTTAGGGATCCAATCCCTTCACCATAACTGTACAACCAAGTCTTAAACATTCGATACATAACAGGGACAAAAGGGTGAATCTGAAACACCCTAAAAACAGCCTTGGCTCGAGCAAACTCGAAACCTCGAAGTGAGGCACAACGGTTGGCTGGACAAAACATGAGCTGAACTCGACGCTTCTAGCTTTGGTCCGATGCCTGGCCACCTACATATAAATATAAACAGTGAGTTAAAGCACAGTAAATAACAAATGTGTAAAGGAGTCAAGAATGAATGTCCTTTCAGTAATTAAAACAGTCATTTGCATCAGTAGATCAGTTATTCAATTAGTGATTCATATTTCATGCCATATCAGTCATTTAGAAATCATAGCAGTCATACGTGGTACATCCAATAGCAGAACAATACAGTAGGTCTTAATAGACTGAATAGTCAGTTGATGGCCATCAAAACAGTAAACAATAGTAGTTACAAACATTGGAACCGACAGAGATCTCTCTAACGAACAGTAACGATGGCGATAAGAATAAGAATAAAGAATAAAGAATAACGATCCAATTGCTATAGATGCCACGGGTACAGTTCATAAAATAGGACAAACATTCATTGAGTAAACAATGTCGTTTCAGGAACAGTACAGTCAATTGTTCAGAAAATAATTGTAATTAAACATAGCTTTACAACATTATTACTCACAGATTACTGAGTTATGGGCAGGCTAATCAGCGTCCCTAAACCTATACAGTTGTAGAACAAACACACACTAAATTACACACTCGGGATTAATAACATAGCCTCTAACTTGATTTGGTGTGGTTCTAGAACATTATCCTCATTATGATGTCTTAAACATGGCCTAGGAATGCCTAGGATGGAATGAGAATGCAAAAATGTACTTAACAATATTTTTCAAAACTTGTTGAAAACAGGGGTCTTGCTCGAGTGTAGACTCCTTCGCTCAAGCAAGCTTACCGAATGAGAGAGGTCGCTTGAGCGTAGACTCCCTTGCTCGAGTGATCTGCAAAAATGTAAAAAGTATTGGTTGCTAAAATTCTCCCCTCGATGCTCGTTTGATGCTCGCTCGAGCGTGACACACAGTTCCTCGCTCGAGTGTAGGTCTCGTCGCTCGAGCGTGCGTCTGCACACGCAAAAACCTAAGAGCTTGTAATTTACGCTCGAGCCAACATTTCGTCGGTCGAGCGGAATTCTGAAAACAAACGTGGTCGCTCGAGCGTAGAATCCTTCGCTTGAGAGAGGAAGCCAAATTCTGGGTTTTCCAGATATGCTCCCAAAGCTCAAACCATGGATCAAACATTTCAAAACTCATCATTTTGGGCCAATTTTCTGGAAAATACTTAGAAACTCATAATAACTCATGATTTAAAGACTATTTCATAAAATCAAGGCCCCAAGGTAAGCCAATTGAACCAAATTTCAATTAAAACTTTATAAACATTACAAGAACATTACATACATGAGTTCTCATGAACTCTAAAACTCCAAAGCATGATCAAATGCAAGATTAAACTCAAAAACATGATAAATTCTAGAGTACAACCATAATATGGCATGCATGTAAGAATTTCATGAAAACAACTTCAAAATTCCATGATATGGACATGCATGCATGAGTTAATGTTTCTTAAGCTTAAATCTCATATCTCATAATTCAATTCACTAGAAATCATACATGATACAACTTAAATTCAAGACTATAGACTAGATTTCTTACCTTAGATGTTCAATTGGACTTTAGGTGCTAAACTCTTGAGCAAGATGGACAAGTCCTAAAAGTTTCTTCAATTTCCTCAAATTTCAAGCAATTCTCTAGTTGAATCAAATTTTCTCCTACTCTCTGTAACAACCCTCGTTACTATTCACCGATTAATCACTAATCACTGATTGATTCTTGACATCGTTAAACCGAGATCGATTATGATTGATAATCAAGTAATCGAAATCGAATCGCTGTAATCAAATCTGAAACTGATGGACTGAGTATATGTTAGCTAAATTGTATTCTATCTGTTTGCTTGCCAAATTATCTGTTCATGTCTTTGTGTTTAAATTGCTAATTGAAGGCCTTATCGGCGGCCGAACTAGAAATTGATTGATGTTTTATAATCGTCATAATTTATGTGATTTTATGGTGTAATTAATTGAAAATTGATTTTGTATGATTAAATTGGATTAAATATTTATAAATTGCATTAGTTGGACTTAATTGCCAAAATGCCACCTAGTGGCCACTATCTAAACACTTTGAACTCATTATGCATTACAACAAACATTTCATTAGCCTATTTGAGCACACAACCGACCAAAGAGAGAGAGGAAGTGAGAGTAGTGAATTCAACATAGAGAATTGGCTTGAACCTTGAGGAATTGAAGCTTAAGTGCATAATTGAGCCTCTAGACTTGCAATTGAGGAACCTAGGTATGAATTTCACCGTCTTAATTGTGTATTTGAGTTCTTCCTAACATGGATCATGGTAGTTTAAAGAGCTAAGTCAAGAATTGGTTCAATGTTGTTGAATTGGAGCTTAATTGTTGCATGCATGGCATACTCTTGCAATTTTGAGCTAGTTCTTCATAAATTGGACATGCATGCTCATATTTTTACAATAGATCATGAACTTACCCTGTTTTTGAAAGATTTGGCTCATTAAAGCATGTTTTGAAGCTTTGAATTGAGTTTAATTCATGCATGTTTGCACGTTCATCATGTTAATGGAAATAGGTTTGAAATTTGGATTTAATTGACTCACTCTTGGGCTTTGATTTCAAAAATTGAGTTTTGAAACTTGTTGTATATTGAGTTTAGATGTGTTTTCCAGAAATTGGGCCCAAGAGGTCGAGTTTTGAGCTACGGAATGCTTGGTTTGAGCTTGGGAGGCAAATTTGGAAATTTCAGAATTTGGCTTCTTCGCTCGAGCGAAGGATTATACGCTCGAGCGACCACCGTTTACTCTGAGCACTGCTCGAGCGAAGGAATGGTGGCTCGAGCGTAAATTTCAAGCTCTCAGAATCTTGGTGCACGCAGACGCACGCTCGAGCAAGAGAACCTACGCTCGAGCGAGGACTGTGTCTTACATTCGAGCGAGCATCGAGCGGAGTTTTCCAACATCCAGCACTTTTTGCATTTTTGCAGGCCGCTCGAGCGAGGAAGTCCACGCTTGAGCGACCCTACTGTTTTGACAAGCTCACTTGAGTGAAGAAAGCTACACTCGAGCGAGACCCTTATTTTCTGAAAAATTCTGAAAATGTTTTCTAAGTGCATCTTTGCAACCTCATCCCATCCTAGGCATTCTTAGGCCTAGTTTAAGGCATCTTAATGAGGATATATATGTAGAACCACACCGAGGCAATTTAGGGATTAAGTTATTACTTTTCCAACTGTGTAGCTTAGTGTGTGTTCAATCTGTAAACTATGTAAGGTTGGCTTTCCGAGGGGACGCTCTAGCTTACCGTAACCTAGAACTCTGTGAGTAACAATTGTGTAAAGATATGTTCAAAATGATTATCTTTTGAATACTGAACTGTACTGTTTTCTGAACTGTTACTGTTAACTGAATGAATGTATGTCCTATATTCTGAATTGTATTGTGACATCCTTAGCAACTACTGCTACTGACTGTTACTATTACAGAGATCTCTGTCAGTTCCCTCGTTGGAACCACTACTGTTTACTGATTGATGGCCATCATTTACTGTTCGATCTTTTAAGACCTACTGTTTATTGTACTGCTATGCTAATGGATGTACCAC
This sequence comes from Camellia lanceoleosa, assembly GCA_025200525.1. Classification (NCBI taxonomy): domain Eukaryota; kingdom Viridiplantae; phylum Streptophyta; class Magnoliopsida; order Ericales; family Theaceae; genus Camellia; species Camellia lanceoleosa. The sequence goes on from CM045759.1 coordinate 102,675,446, forward strand.
ATATGATTGAATGAATGTTCTAATTGAAAGACTGATATACTGAATCAATGAACTGTTTTCATTACTGTAAGGACATTCATTCTTAACCTCTTTACGCATTATGTTATTCACTGGGCTTTAGCTCACTGCTCATATATGTATGTAGGTGTACAGGCACCGGACCAATGCTAGAAGCGTCGGAGTAAACTCCAGTTTTGTCAAGCCAACCATTATGCCTCACTGCGAGGTTCCAAGCCTGTTCAAGCTATGGCTTAGGGGTGTTTTATTTTTCCCCCGTCTATCTCTGAAACTGCTTGTAATAACTGTATAGACCGTACTGTACTATTTAGTAGGGATTAAGTCCCTGTTTTGAATGATGGTATTTATGTACATACTGTTTCGTCACCGATTGCATATATGTATGAAAAGTCTTTTTGCATACAGACTGTCACAGCTCATTGGACATCGTTTATTTACTGTTTTGGCTTCCGCCATGCCTCAGACTGCTTTTATCAGTATCATTAAGGTGTCTTGTAATTCGGATTCTTGGCGGCCATTTTGCTAAACCCTTAGGGGCGGGTTTGGGTCGTGACACTCTCTCTCACTCACGTTTTTGCTCAAGGAGGTGGAAGGTAGATGATGCCAAACATATAAGGAATCAAGCAAATGGCCTTGTAAAGACCCACTAATGGCAAAAGTGTAAATAACTTAAGCTCAATTAATTTAGCATTATTTGTTCCAATTTAATCATTCCAAATCGAATTTTAATTAAACTTACCATAAAATCATATAAATCCTAATTAGCATATAACACAAATCAATTTCTGAATTGGTCGCCGATAAGGCTTTCAATTCACAATTTAAAATCAAAACACGAACAGATCTTCTTATATCAAATAGATAAGAATGCAATTAAAATAACATACTCATGTAATCAATTTAAGATTTCATCTTAATCAATTACTTATTATGCTTAATCATGAATTAATGCTAATCAGAGGTGAGGGTTGTCACAAGTGCGGCCCTTATCAGAGAGGACGGTTCAGTACAACGTCCGGTTTATTACATTAGCCGAGCTCTCAGGGGGGTAGAGCAAAATTACCTTCTGCTGGAAAAAATGGCCCTTGCCTTGGTCATAGCCTCGGGACGACTCCGACCTTTTTTCCAAGCTCACTCCATAGTGATCCTCACTGACCAACCTTTAAAGAAGGTAATGCAACAACCAGAGTCATCCGGTAAACTTATGCAATGGTATGTCGAGCTCAGCCAATTTGAAATCTCTTACTGACCTAGAACGGCGATCAAGGGATAGGCTGTCGCTGATTTTATCTTGAAATTCACCAATCCCACTTTAACCACACCCCTGTACAGCCAATCCAACACCGAGGCTGAAGATCCCCACTCCTGGACCCTCAATGTTGATAGATCATCCCGCAAAGAAGGAAGTGGGGCTGGTCTCATCCTCACCACCCCCAAGGGAGATTATTTCAAGTGTGCTCTCTGTTTCCTGTTCGATGCAAGCAATAATGAGGCCGAATATAAGGCCTTGATAGCAGGTCTTCGCATTGCCAAAGACATTGGTGTAAGCTATATCCAGGTGTTCAGTGACTCCTAAATGATCGTCGGACAGATTACGAGGGAATTCGATGCAAAGGACGACACAATGCGAGCGTACAGGGATATTGCACTCCCCCTTGTTCGCCTTTTCAACACTTTCCACATCAAACACATCCCTTGGTCGGAAAACTCCAAGGCAGATGAAATGGCTCAATTAGCTTCGGCCGACCAGTCAAACTTCAACCGTGGCGTCCGCCTTGAATACCTGGCCCACCCGGCCACTTCGTCAACCCAGCAGGAGGTCCACTTCCTCCAAAACGAACCTATCCCATGGGCGGCGGACATCCTTTTATTTTTGACAAGTGGGGAGTTGCCAGACGACAAATAGCAGGCCGCTAAAGTCAGAGCCCGGTTGTCACGACCCAAACCCGCCCCTATGAGTTTAGTACCGTAACCAACTAGTAATCCGAGATTACCGAAAGCCTGCTTAACAGTAAGACAGTAATACAGAGTACAGGGGCATAGCAAAAGCCAAAATAGTAAATAGACAATGTCCAATGAGCTGTGACAGTCTGTATGCAAAAAGACTTTTCATACATATATACAGTCAGTGACAAACAGTATGCACAATATTTACAATCATTCAGAATAGGGACCAAATCCCTATTAGACAGTATAGTACAGTGCCATGTCTATACGGTTATGCAAAACAGATACAGAGGCAGGCGGGGGAAATAAAAACACCCCTAAACCATAGCTTGACAGGCTCAAAACCTTGCAGTGAGGCACAGTGGTTGGCTTGACAAAACTGGAGTTATCCCGACGCTTCTAGCCACGGTCTGGTGCATGTATACCTACATATATATATGAGCAGTGAGCTAAAGCCCAATGAATAACATAATACGTAAAGGGGTTTAGAGTGAATGTCTTTACAATAATGAAAACAGTTCATTAAACCAGTATTTCAATCGTTCAGTCTGTACAGTCATATGTGGTACATCCCTTAGCGTAACAGTACAATAAACAGTAGGTCTTAAAAGACCGAACAGTAAATGATGGCCATCAATCAGTAAACGGTAGTGGTTCTAACAAGGGAACCGACAGAGATCTCTGCTTGATACTTGATGATAGTAATAGTAAGCGATGGTTGTTAAGGATGCCACTGTCTGATTCGAGAATATAGGACATACATTCATTTGATTAACAGTATCAGTTCAGAAAACAATTCAGTTAAACAGTCAGAAATATTCACAGTTGAACATATCTTTACACAATTGTTACTCACAGAGTTACGGCTCTGATTAGGCTAGAGCGTGTCTCTAGTCGCCAACCCTACACAGTTTACAGAACAAACACACACTAAGCTACACAGTTGGGAAAGATGATAACTTAATCCCTAATTGCCTCGGTGTGTTCTACATCTATATCCTCATTAAGATGCCTTAAACTGGGCCTAAGAATGCCTAGAATGAAATGAGGATGCAAGGATGCACTTTTAAAAGCATTTTCAGAATTTTCAGAAAAACAGAGTCCGGCTCGAGCGTAGGTTAATCCGCTTGAGCGGACATGCAGACTTGGTTCCGCCGGCGTCACTTCCCACGCCGGCGGATCGCTGATCAAAAATCTTGGATGCTCGAAAATCACGCTCGATGGGCGCTCGACACCCGCTTGAGCGTAAGACACAAGGTCCCGTTCGAGCGTCAATTATTCCGCTTGAGCGGACTTCAAAACAATGCAAAGTACTGGGATCACGAATTTCCCGCTTGAGCGCCACTTTCCCCGCTCGAGTGGGAGTCCAAAATCTGGAATTTCCATATTTGAACTTTCAAGCTCAAATCAAGTTCCAATGTATCAAAATCAATTCCTTTGGGCCCATTTCTGGGAAAACACTTGTAAATACACAGAATAACATGGTTCAAAGCTCAATTTGCAAAATCAAGGCCCAAAGGTAGTTTAATTAAATTCAAATTCAAACAAATTTTCATGAACATGAAGAACATGCAAACATGCATGAATTTAAACCATTTTAAAGCTTCAATGCTTGCTCAAATGAGCTCAAATCTTGCAAAAAAAACATGATGACAACATGAACTATAACAATATTATGAACATGCATGTGAGGAATTATGAACTTGCAACCTCAAAACCCAAGAATGGTAACATGCATGCAACAATTAAGCTACAATTCAACATTATAAGCCATGCTTAGGCTCCAACCTTTAACGATTCTCTAAAACATGCTAGAAGAAGCTCAAATCAAACACAAGAAGGCAAAAGCTCTACCTTATGTCTTGAATTAAAGGTAAAAAGGCTCAATTATGCATAGATAGTGGCCCACTCAATGGTCTAATGGTAAATAAGTCCAACTCTATTAATTTGGCTTAATTTACTCTAATTTAATCATACCAAATCAGTTTTTAGATAAATATGCCATAAAATCATATAAATCTAATTAACACAGAACATCAATCAATTTCAGATTCGGCCGCCGATAAGGCCTTCAATTTGCAGTTTAAACTTAAAAATATGAACAGATAGTCAAATAGTCAAACAGATAGAAATGCATTTAAACAGATACAGTCAATCAATCAGTTTCAGATTTTAGTCGGGTAGTTCAGTATTTCAATCAGTTCCATTACTTATCATAATCAGTCTCAGTTTAGCAGTATTCGGTAGTTAATCGGTAAACAGTGACGAGGGTTGTTATATCGGTCATCCAATTACATCCTCATTAGCGGCCTCTTGTACAAAAGGGGGGTTTCACGACCATACCTCAGATGCCTCAATCTTGCTCAAGCGACCTATGTGATGAGAGAAGTCCACGAGGGCGTATGTGGTAATCATTCGAGTACCAGGTCACTGGCCTATAAAATCCTTCGCACTGGTTACTTCTGGCCAACTCTCAACCAAGACGCCACTGAATTCGTGCTTAAATGTGATAAATGTTAGCGTTTTGCTAACATCCCCCATGCTCCTCCTACAGAATTGATTACACTTTGCAGTCTCTACCTATTCGCCAAGTGGGGGATTGACTTAGTCGGCACATTGCCTATCGGTAGGGGCCAAACCAAGTTTGCTATCGTCGCCATTGACTACTTCACTAAATGGGTGGAAGCGGAACCTCTCGCCACAATCACTGAATGGAACACAACCCGATTTATCTGGCAGTCGATCGTATGCCGCTTTAAAATCCCTTAAGCCATTGTCTCAGACAACAGCAAGTAATTCGACAATGTCAAGTTCAAGAAATTCTACGCAGAGCTTCACATTCAGCCATGTTTCTCTTCCCCTGGTCATCCGCAAGCCAATGGGCAAGTCGAGGTTACCAACCACTCTCTTCTGAAGATTATCAAAACTAAGTTGGAAGCCGCTAAGGGACTCTGGGCTAAGGAATTACCAAACGTACTTTGGGCCTACCGCATTACCGCCCGAACCCCTACTGGGGAGACCCCCTTTCGCTTAACGTACGGTGCTAAGGTGGTCATCCCAGTAGAAATCAGCCTGCCAATCCCGAGGGTTTTGCACCTGAATCTAGAACTAACCAAAGAATTGTGTCGAGCTGACTTAGACCTGATCGAAGAGCTTCGAGAGACCGCTGCTGTTAGACGGGTCTCATATCAACAGAAAATGAGAACACACTATAACCGTAAAGTCTGATTGAGGGAGTTCGCCGTGAGGGACCTTGTCTTGCGCGAAGCGACTCTTGCCACCAAAAATCCCGCCGAGGGAAAGCTAGCAGCCAAATGAAAAGGACTTTACGTCGTTAAAGCCAGACCTCGACCGGGCGCTTACCGACTCCAAGACATGGAAGGTAGAGACCTCCCCCATTCGTGGAATGCTGAGCACTTGAAACGTTATTTCCAGTAAAATGGTGCGTCATGTTTTTGTACCATTCCGTTGCTGCATTTTCTTTTTTGTACTACTCCATTGGTGTAAACTTATGATCAACAGGCTGTGCCATCAATGCCAATGACTTTATATCTCCATTACTTGTATCATGATTCAATAACACCTTGTTAGCCAAAGCCTCAGCCAGACTGAGTACGAAGAACTCAGCCAAATTGAGTTAATTAAAGCCTCAACCAGACTGAGCACGAAGAGCTCAGTTAGATTGAGTTAATTAAAGCCTTAGCCATACTGAGTTAATTGAAGCCTCAGCAAAACTGAGCACGAAGAGCTCAGCCATGCTGAGTTAGCTGAAGCCTCAACCAGACTGAGCACGAAAAGCTCATTCAGACTGAGTTAAATAAAGCCTCAGCCAAACTGAGTTAATTGAAGCCTTAGCAAGACTGAGCACGAAGAGCTCAGCCATGCTGAGTTAGCTAAAGTCTCAGTTAGACTGAACACGCGGAGCCCAGCTAGACCGACTCAGTGCGACAGAGCTCTTCGAGTCTTAGTCAAAACTCGAACGAAAAATTCGGCTAATCCATTTTCACAATTTAATATCACGTCATGGTTGCCATACTTAGTTAAAGTCCAAGTTCATGACCATTTCTTTTCACTAATCATACAAGTTAGCCTGCCTGCCCATTTTAAAAAATTTTCCCATCATGGTTTACTTACGAAATTTCATATCAAACTTTCGTGGTTTGCCCATTTTTAATGTTTCATATCCATTTTCCCTAATCAAACTTTCACTGATCATTCATTTTTAACATTCTTCCCATCATGGTTTGCCCATTTTCAACATTTTTCATGTTTTACACAGTTTCACATTTTCACTTCTCACTGATTGTCCATTTTGACCATTTCACATCACAATTTGCGCACAAATTTACAAGTCTGAAACATAAAAACAATAACAATACATAAGACAACTCTTTGTTTTATTAACTAACTTACACTTTTATAAAAGTTGTTGCAGAAATTACATCTATTAAAAAAAAAAAACAACAACAACAAAACACATAAACAGGAAACTTTTACACAAGTCACTCATCCTCACTCGAGGCAAGATCTTTCTTTTCAATCCCCTCGTCCATGGGGGTCTGGCGACGTCGTCTTCCCTTTACCTTCACGAGGTTGAAGTCCAAGTCAAGGAACAGCTCTTGCGCTTTATGTTTGAAGGTCATCCAGCCACTGTCCTAGAACTCGCTCACCTCGTGCTTGTAGAAGTCAGATCGCTAGAAGCTTTGAATCACTTCTTCCTCACTCCTACCTCCAGTGGCCGCTCCCGACGGCCCAGCCCTCCCTCCCCCTCCTTCGCTAGGCTCTTGGCGACAACGACATCAATGGCCATCTGGAAGTCGGTGGATCCCTTGAATTTCTCTACGGTCGCCATACACAAGTCGGGGTACGCTGCCCTCTCAGATGCCAATTTCGCCTTCTTTTCTGCCAGGGCCTTCTCCAGCTCCGCGATCTGACCATCTGCCTTTTCTTTGTCCTTGATCACTTAGTCATGCAGCTCTTCATTGTTGGCCATGTCTTCTTCCCACCTCTCATTGGCGGTGGTGCAGGCTTGACGGACTTGGTCTAGTTCCCTCTTCACTCCCGCCAACTCGAACTCTAGCAAGACTGCATTACAGTGCTTGGCGTCCAGCTCTGACTTGGTTGCGAGGAGTTCGACACCAGCTCTATAATAACCCTCACCACTGATTACTGATTAATTACTGATTACTGCCAAACTGAAACTGATTATAACTGATAATTGAATTGATTGAGATACTGAACTGTGGGGAGATGGGTTGGAAATACTCTTCGGATACTAGAAGACGCCAATGATCCTCAGCCAGTCACCTGGGAAGATATGAAGACTCCGGTCGGGGGTTGCGGAATTAGCACTTTGGTGAACCAGTTAGCTTCTTTGTTCCAGAAAACTTGATGATTCAGTTCTCAAAGATCCCCTCTCGTGTCTGCAGTTCTCGTATTTATACACATTTCCTATGCCTCGGGGCCAGAGTTTATTATTCTTTTATTATTATTTTGTTTGCCCTGATATGCCTCCTCAAATCCGTTCGGCCCTAAGGATGTATTCGGCATCCCAATCGAGCGGAATGGAGCCGTTAAGCTCCTGGCCCTTCAGATGCTCCAGATTTCATTCTTCTAATTATTCGGCTCCCACAATTGCCCCCCAGGCGTTTTGCCAATGACAGCTGGGTGAAACGCTTGGTTCCATTTCTCAAGTACTTTGAACCGAGGTTAGGGGTCGAGGAAAATTCTTATTTATTTTATTTTATTTATTTATATTTTTTATTTTTATTATTATTATTATATTTATTATTATTTTTTTTACGTGGGGGTTTAATTACCCGCCCTTTTATTCGATGCTTCAACTTCCCCACCCTTCGAGCACGCCCATTTACTACGATTTAAAATCTGGTGTCTTTTCGGATCCATATTCTATGACGCTGGTTATTGGATCGCTCCTCAAATTGCTCTTGCGACTCTTTCGTCTGCGATAATCTTCATTTTTTGTAAGTTCTTCCTCCCTCCTGCTGCGAAGCTTTTCCTAGCTTGTTTGTTCCGTCATTTGTTCTTATAGACGATAGGATTTGAGGAAACACTTGAGAGACCTCCTTTCATCGGATTGAATTGTTGGCTTTAGACGCCTTTTCTCTACTCCCGGTGATGTCCATCTGTCGTTCGTGGCGGGCGGCACTCTTGACATAGAGAGGGAGGACAAAGCCACGATTGTCTTTCCCCTTTTGTCGATTGTAGAGGGTGGAGTCCGCTTTCCCCTTAACCCGTTTCTAAGGGCTGTTCTTCGCCACTTTGAATTTGATTTAAAGAAAATCCGTGCTTCAACCGTCGGCGCCATTCTTTCGGACATCAGGATTGCTCTGAATTACTTTAGCCGTCGCAGTTTCCATAAGCAGGGGAGGAGCGGCTCACGTCCTGCTTTGCTACGAGCCTACATACGCGGCCTTTTCGGCCGCGAAAAACATACCGATTCCGAAAGGGAGGATTTTTCTTGCGGCTCGTATTTTGTTTTCCTGCTTTCAAAAACTTGACACAGATAGGTTTCGAGAGGTCTCATTCGGAAGTACCCGAAACTGCCGAATCGGATCAGTGTGAAGCCGAATCTGAGGGAGTGTTAGATTCTGCCAACGTTCCTTTAAGCACAGATGGATCTTCCATCTCGGTGCCCGCTGACATGGCTGAATTGAGCCTGACAAAGCTCGCCAAGAAGGCGAATGCGGAGAGGTTAGCTGCACGACGGAGAGCGGAAGGCCTTTTGGCTGAACCGACCACGAATGAACCTCATTCCCTGCCGGTTGCCGAATCGAAACGGTCGGGAATTGTTGAGGCGGCTGCAAATAAGAATGCCGAATCTGCGTTGGTTTGGAAGGCCGTTCAAGACGTTAAGGCAAATGCGGAGAAACACGCCGGGGATCGTGAGATCGATTCAGATGATCACGGCCACAAACGTCCCCGAGTGGGGGGATCGAGTGAAGCTCAGCCCTTCGTGATTCAGCCAATCGCAAGAAATATGCCGGTTCTTTCGGATGCCTCGGCGCTTGAGGACCCAGAGGTCGCGTTCGGCGTGGCAACGTCTCTCTCGTTGCCATATGATATGGAGGCTTTTCGGTTGGAATCGGATTTGAATGCGACGCTTTTGGTCAGCGATCGGCACTTTTGGTGCGATTTTGACTTTTCCTTCGCTTCTTCCAAACGCCGTTACCTTTTTCGTATGATTTTGAATTCTTCTTTTGCAGACCGTTGGTAGGATAGCCGACGTAGGGCGCCGTCATCTCGACGCCATCAAGAAGATTGGTCATTCACGAAAGGAAGCTGAGGGCCAGAGGAAAAGGGCCGAGAACGAATTTTTAAGAGCGAACCGGGAAGCTTCTCGGGCAGAGGATGAGGTTGGGAGAGCTCGTCTCGCGGATAAGTTAAGAGCGGAGGCCGACAAGAAGGCCGACGATATGCAAGCTGCACTTGGTTTGTCCCAAAAGACGGTTGCCGACTTGGGGGCTAGGTTGGCCGAAATGAAGGCGGCGAAGGAAATTGCCGATTCAAAAGGATTCAAAGCCGGGAAGAAGGCTGGCCTTGCTGAATATGTGGACCAGGTCTCTCGGTTTGAGAATCGGGGCTTCAAACATGGTTGGCACAAGGCCCTTGCTGCAGCTGGAGCTTCGCTGAATATGGCAATACCGTATGAACAAGTTGACGTCGATCCATTGGAGACTGATTCGGAGGGTTGATCTTTACCATACACAATTGTTATGAGCTCGAGAAAGTATTTTATTTTCAGTTTCGCTTGTTTTTGTTGCTTTGTATATGTTTGTTCGACATTTTTAATGCGGGTTGAAATTATAAAAGTTATGATACAGAAAGTTATAAAATGTTATGAATTCTGCGCAATGTGCTGATGTTTCCATAATTTTATGTGGGTGTTTCTTGATGGATATATAGTGTCTTTGCCTTTGTCGTATGCCGAGTAAAAATGGGCCGCCAAGATTAATAACCGCCTTGCTTTTGGTCAGTATGCTGAGCGTGAAGAGCCGAATGGCTCATACTCGGTCGATTTGGCGAAGCATTCAGCCGCCAAGATTAATAATCCCTTGCCTTTGGTCGTATGTGAGCGTGAGGAGCCGAATGGCTCATACTCGTGGGCTGGCCGAAGCATTCAGGTAATGTGGCCGAGTAAAAATGGGCCGCCGAGATTAATAAATCTGCCCTTGCCTTGGTCAGGGCGCGAGCGTGAAAAGCCGAATGGCTCACACTCGTGGGCTGGCCGAGGCATTCAGGTAATGTGGCCGAGTAAAAATGGGCCGCCGAGATTAATAAATCTGCCCTTGCCTTGGTCAGGGCGCGAGCGTGAAGAGCCGAATGGCTCACACTCGTGGGCTGGCCGAGGCATTCAGATAATGTGGCCGAGTAAAAATAGGCCGCCGAGATTAATAAATCTGCCCTTGCCTTGGTCAGGGCGCGAGCGTGAAGAGCCGAATGGCTCTGCCCATGCTTTGGCCCTAGGGCGCTCCGAATCCGGAGACTTGTTCGGCCCTAGGGTGTCATGCACCGAAGGGGGCTCCGAATTCGGAGACTTGTTTTGGCCGATCGTGACATCCACGAAGGGCGCTCCGAATCCGGAGACTTGTTCGGCCCTAGGGTGTCATGCACCGAAGGGGGCTCCGAATTCGGAGACTTGTTTTGGCCGATCGTGACATCCACGAAGGGCGCTCCGAATCCGGAGACTTGTTCGGCCCTAGGGTGTCATGCACCGAAGGGGGCTCCGAATTCGGAGACTTGTTTTGGCCGATCTTGACATCCACGAAGGGTGCCCCGAATCCGGAGACTTGTTCGGCCCTAGGGTGTTATGCACCGAAGGGGGCTCGACCGGAGACTTGTTTTGGCCAATCGTGACATCCACGAAGGCGCTCGAATCCGGAGACTTGTTCGCCCTAGGTGTCATGCACCGAAGGGGCTCGACCGGAGACTTGTTTTGGCCGATCGTGACATCCACGGCGGCGCCCGGAATCCGGAGACTTGTTCGGCCCTAGGGTGTCATGCACCGAAGGGGGCTCTGAATTCGGAGACTTGTTTTCGCCGATCGTGACATCCACGAAGGGCGCTCCGAATCCGGAGACTTGTTCGGCCCTAGGGTGTCATGCAGGCGGGGCTCCACGGAGACTTGGTTTGGCCAATCGTGCCATCCACGAAGGGCGCTCCGAATCCGGGGACTTGTTTTGGCCGATCGTGCCATCCACGAAGGGCGCTCCGAATCCGGAGACTTGTTCGCCCTAGGTGTCATGCAGAAGGGGCTCAATCGGAGACTTGTTACGCCGATCGTGACATCCACGAAGGCGCTCGAATCAAGACTTGTTCGCCCTAGGGTGTCTGACCGGCGGGGGCTCCAAATCCGGAGACTTGTTCTGGCCGATCGTGACATCCACGAAGGGCGCTCCGAATCCGGAGACTTGTTCGGCCCTAGGGTGTCATGCACCGAAGGGGGCTCCGAATTCGGAGACTTGTTCGGCCCTAGGGTGTCATGCACCGAAGGGGGCTCCGAATTCGGAGACTTGTTTTGGCCAAAGTCGCTGAGCTCAAACACGTAAAAACACGAGATCTTTCATTACAACGAAATGTTTACAACTATCAAGCCCACAGGTCGGGTCATTGATAAAATTTACGTAGATGTGTCAAATTCCACGGTCGGGGCAGGCTTCTTCCTGACATGTCTGAGAGCCGATATGCACCTACACCTGCAACGGAATCTATCTGATAGGGACCGTCCCAGTTTGGGCCAAGTTTTCCATCGGACGGCCTCCGATCGGCTGGTAATACCTTCTTCAGGACCAATTCTCCTGGATTGTAGCGGCGCAACTGAACTCGCCGATTGTATGACTTTGTGAGCTACTGCTGATAACGTGCCATGGATGCTAAGGCACGGTCTCTTCGTTCTTCAATAAGAACCAGGTCGAGGGCGAGCATCATGTCATTTCGGCCCGTGTTAAAGGCTTGCGATCTCAAAGTTGGTAAGCCAATCTCTGGGGGTAAGATTGCCTGGGTCCCGCAGCATAATGCAAACGGCGTTTCTCCGGTAGATCGTCTCGGCGTTGTGCGGTGGGCCCACAGTACACTCGGCAACTCTTCAACCCATCTGCCTTTGGCATTTTCCAGCCTCTTTTTGATGCCGTCTAAGATGGATTTGTTTGAAGCTTCGGCTTGACCGATTACTTTGGGGATAGTGGCGTGAGAAGTAGGGTTCAATACCGTATTTCTTCGCACAATTCTCAGATTATACGCCACAATCGAACTGGGTACCATTATCCGAGATCAGTGCTCTTGGAATGCCGAATCGTGTAATGATGTTCCTCCACACAAAGCGCTTGATGTCGGAATCCCGTATATGGGTTAGAGCCTCCGCTTCGACCCACTTTGTGAAGTAGTCTGTTGCCACGATTAGAAATCGCTTATTCCCTGGGGCCCTCGGCAATGGTCCTACGATATCAAGTCCCCACTGAGCAAACGGCCAGGGGCTTGTAATTGAATTCAAAGCTTCTGCAGGCTGATGGGTTAGTGGGGAGAACTTTTGGCATTGTTCGCATTTCTTGACATAATTTTCTGCGTCGGCTCTCATCGTCGGCCAATAATATCCTTGCGTTATCGCCCGGTGGGCCAGGGAGCGTCCCCCCGAATGGGCACCACAACTGCCCTCATGTATCTCAGTGAGCAGCTCTTCTACCCTGTCCGGGTGCACGCATTCCAAGTATGGACCAGAGAGGGACTTTTTGTAAAGCCTTCCTTGTGGATCTAAGTAGTACCGCAGGGCCTTGTTTCGCAGTTTATGTGCTTCTTTCTTTTCCTCTGGGAGTTGCTCGAAAGAAAGGAATGCAGCAATGGGATCCTTCCAACTTGGAGCGGGTTCTATAATGTTGATGTGGGTTTCCTCCAGTCGGCCGATACTTGGTTCTGGGACGAAACCTACTTCTATGGTACGCTTGAGCTCGGAGTTGATGGCGGAGGCTAAGCATGCCAGGGCATCCGCGTGCGTGTTTTGGTCGCGTGTTATTTGGTTTAGTTCGTGATGGTCGAATTTCGTTAGCAGGGTGTTTGCCGATTTCCTATAGGCCGCCATACGCTCGTCTCTTGCCGCGTACTTCTTTAGTTGGTTGATTACCAATTTTGAGTCGCAAAAATAATACATGCCGGCATCCAAATAGATGTGCGTTCATGCTAACAATAACTTCATATTAAACCGTTATTTGATGCTTGGCCGAGCTTGACAGCCTGCTCAATTACTGCGCCGTCTGGAGACATGAGTACGACGCCGGCGCCGCTGCCCCGTTGGTTAGACGCTCCATCACAATATAACTGCCAAATGTCCCCAACATAAATTCTCCAATCTGGATTTGACCGAACTTCGGCTGCCTTTGGCAGAACGTCATTAGGCTTGAGGTCGGCAAGCCCTCCTGTGAATTCGGCCACAAAGTCGGCAAGCACCTGCCCCTTGATTGCAGTTTTGGGTAAAAACTGAATGTCGTATTGGCCGAGTTCAAGAGCCCACTTCGAAACACGCCCTGATGCTTCTGCGTTCCTTAGTACTGATCGAAGGGGATAGTCTGTTAGGACCCTAATGCTGTGTCCTTGGAAGTAATACATCAGTTTTCTTGCTGCCATGACCAAGGCTAGGACGAGTTTTTCAAGCGGTAGATAACGTGTTTCGGCGTCCACCATTGCCTTGCTCACATAATACCTTCGGTTGCCGCTTCTTCCTCCTCTTTTTAGTAATACGACGAATGCTGTCGGAGACTGCCAGATATAGAATGAGGGGCTCACCGGCGGCGGGTGTTGTTAGAAGAGGTACTGTCCGGAGATATGTCTTGAGCTTAAAAGTCCAGATTCGGCGGACCATTCGAAAGCTCTGCCCTGGCGTAATGTCTGAAAGAATTGTCTGCAGCGGTCTGTGGATCGACTAATGAACCTGTTGAGTGTAGCAGCCATTCCCATCAACTTTTGGACTTCTTTGACCGACCGGGGGGAACTCAGTTCCAAAATTGCTGTGACTTGCCTCGGGTTGGCCTCGATTCCACGGTGGTTGACGATATAACCCAGGAATTTGCCGGAGCCGATCCCGAATGCGCATTTAGAGGCGTTTAACTTCATTCTGTATTTGCGTAGGGTGTCGAATGTTGTTTCCAGGTCGGCTATATGGGTTTGTTCTTCTTTGGATTTGACCACCATGTCGTCAATGTATACTTCTATAGTGTGTCCGAGCTGTTCTTTGAACATCGTGGTGACCAATCTTTGGTAAGTTGCCCCTGCGTTCTTTAGTCCAAAAGGCATAACCCTGTAGCAGTAGGTCCCTCTTGGAGTAAGGAACGCAGTTTTTTCCTGATCATCCGGATTCATGGCGATCTGATGGTAGCCTCTGTAGGCGTCGAGGAAACTCATACGTCGGTGGCGCGCTGTCGCATCAACGAGTTGGTCAATTCGTGGTAAGGGGAAGCAATCTTTGGGGCAAGCTTTGTTCAGATCGGTGAAATCGACGCATACTCGCCAAGTTCCATTTTTCTTTTTCACCACCACTGTGTTGGAGAGCCACGTGGGGTAGGTGACCTCCCTAATTGCCCCGGCGGCAAGCAATTTGTCAACTTCTTCTACAATGGCGGCAGTGTGTTCTGCGGAGGATCGCCGGCCTTTTTGGATGATCGGCTTGCGTCGGGGGTCAACATTCAAAGGGTGCTGGGAGACTGACGGGTCTATACCCGGCATCTCGTATGGAGTCCATGCGAAAACGTCGAGATTGCCGAGTAAGAAAGCGATCAGCTGCTGTCGGTCGGTCTGGCTCAGCGAGGCGCCGATCATAAAAAACTTCTCCGGGCTCCCATCAATGTCAACGCGGTCCAATCCTTCCGTGGCCTTTTCATCTGGTTGACGTCCGACGTCGTCCAGGATTTCTCGATTGGGCGTTTCGATGGAGTTGACTTGCGGTTCTTTCGGCGGCTTATCAGCAAGAAGGTAACATGCGTGTGCTGACTGTTGAGAGCCACGGATCTGCTCAACGCCGTGTTCCGTCGGGAAACATAACAGCTGGTGGTAAGTGCTTGGGACGGCCTGCAGGGTGTGCAACCATGATCGCCCCATGATGAGATTGTACGGCGAAGGTAACCTGACGACCAAAAACTCCACATCCACCGTTATGGAGCCAGCTCGAACGGGTAGACTGATCTTTCCCAATGGGTACTCCGGGTTGGCGTTAAAGCCGAATAATGGATAAGGAGCTGGAGTCAGATCGGAATCGTTGAACCCGAGTTTGATGAGAGTTTTATAGTACATAACTTCTGAAGTGCTTCCCTGGTCGATAAGGACGCGTTCGACGATAAACCTGTTCACGCGTGGCAACAACGGAAGGATCTATGTGTGGGAGTGTTACGCGCGCCGATCGAGTCGTCAAAGGTAATGGTTGGCATTTCGAAGTCCGGTCGCTTAGTTGGTGCAAGTCGCCGGGGCTCGGAAGTGATTGAATTGCATGTCTGATCGGGGCTAGCGGTCAGTATATCATATGTCTGATGTTACGGCGCCTCTTGGGCGACGTCGTCCTCGATCTTCTTCAAGGCAATCGGTCAAGGCGGCGATCGTTGCCGTCGTCGATTGGCCCGGTCGTCTGAGGGCCTCTTCGGGAGTGGCTCAAAGACCTTGAGCCTGCCGTCCGGACTTTGCTTTTTCTAAGGCCAGATCGCGGCGTTCGTTCTCGGTGATGATGTTATCTAAATTCTGTTGGGTCTGTCGGGCTCGTTCCATGGTCGCTTGCATCATCGCCTTTGTTGAAGTAGTTGGTGAGTTAGAGTTCAAGGCGCGTCGGTGCGTGATGGGGTCCTTCGGGCCTTGATTCGGAGTGGAATAAATCTCTTGGTGCGATATCGTCGGTGGCCACCGGAGGATCTGCGGTCACGCCTTTCATGGATATATCTGAGTATTCCCACAGACGGCGCCAATTGTGGGGAGATGGGTTGGAAATACTCTTCGGATCCTGGAAGACGCCAATGATCCTCAGCCAGTCACCTGGGAAGATATGAAGACTCCGGTCGGGGGTTGCGGAATTAGCACTTTGGTGAACCAGTTAGCTTCTTTGTTCCAGAAAGCTTGATGATTCAGTTCTCAGAGATCCCCTCTCGTGTCTGCAGTTCTCGTATTTATACACATTTCCTATGCCTCGGGGCCAGAGTTTATTATTCTTTTATTATTATTTTGTTTGCCCTGATATGCCTCCTCAAATCCGTTCGGCCCTAAGGATGTATTCGGCATCCCAATCGAGCGGAATGGAGCCGTTAAGCTCCTGGCCCTTCAGATGCTCCAGATTTCATTCTTCTAATTATTCGGCTCCCACATGAACTAACCGACAGAAATCTGGAACCGAATTAATTGAGTATATCTATTTAATTGCATTTCTATCTGTTGCCTGTTTGATTACCTATTTACGTTTTTACGTTTAAACTACTAATTGAAGGCCTTATCGGCGGCCGAATCTGAAATCGATTGACGTTCTGTGTTAATTAGATTTTGTGTGATTTTATGGCATATTTATTTGAAATGTGATTTGGTACGATTAAAATAGATTAAAATAAGCTTAATGTCAAGAGTTGGCCTAATTACCATTTTGCCACATGAGTGGCCCACTACCTAGATTATATTTGAGCCTCATTATACACTTAGGCAACATTTCTTCAGCCCATTTTCTTGTTCTTGCTGACTTGAGAGAGAGAGAGAAATAGAGAAGCTTGGTTCTATCTTGGTTTTGCTAAGAAATTGAAGGAATTGAAGTGTAGATTGCTCAATTAAGCTTCCTTGCCTCTAATTCAAGACTTAGGTAAGGAGACTCAACCTCTCATTGTTTTAGTTCTAAGTCATGTTTTAGTTCTAACATGTTGAATTATAGCTTAATTGTTGCATGCATGTTTATATATTGAAGTTTTGAGGTTGTAGTTCATAATTCCTCACATGCATGTCCATGTTTTGAGAATAGATCATGAATTCATCTTGATTTTGTAAGATTTGGCTCTTTAGAGCATGAAATTAAGGCTTGAAAGTGGTTTAAACTCATGCATATCATGTTTGTAGCATGTTCATGAAAATTGGTTTGAAATTGAGTTTGAATTAAACACCCTTGGGCTTTGATTTCTCAAATTGAGCTTTGGACCATGTTGTTCTATGTGTTTACAAATGTTTTCCAGAAGATAGGCCCAAGAGGATTGAATTTGGAGCATCAAAACTTGGTTTTAGCTTGGAGGTGTAATCTGGATTTTCCAGATTTTGCACTCCCGCTCAAGCGAAGAAAACTGCGCTTGAGCGGGGAATTCGGGCATCCAGTACTTTGCACTGTTTTGAAGTCCGCTCGAGTGGAAGAATTGACGCTCGAGCGAGACCTTGTGTCTTACGCTCGAGTGGCTATCGAGCGCCCATCGAGTGTGATTTTTGAGCATCCAGTACTTTTGCCATGTTTTACATTACGCTCGAGCGTGGGAAGTGGCCTTCGGCGAAACCTTCTGCATGTCCGCTCGGCGAAGAACGCTTCGGCGGGACTCTGTTTCACTGAAAATTCTGAAAAGGTTTTCTAAGTGCATCTTTGCATCCTCATTTCATCCTAGGCATTCTTAGGCCTAGTTTAAGGCATCTTAATGAGGATATAGATGTAGAACACACCAAGGCAAATTAGGGATTAAGTTATTATCTTCTTCAACTGTGTAGCTTAGTGTGTGTTCGATCTGTTAACTGTGTAGGGTTGGCGACTGGGGACGTACTCTAGCTTTACTGTAGCCCAGAACTCTGTGTAACAACTGTGTAAAGATATGTTAAAAAGTGATTATCTTTTGAACAATTGAACTGTACTGTTTTCTGAATTGATACTGTTAATTGAATGAATGTATGTCCTATATTTTGAACTGTATTGTGGCATCTTTAGCAATTACTGTTTACTGTTACTGTTACAGAGATCTCTGTCGGTTTCCTTGTTGGAACCACTACTGTTTACTGATTGATGGCCATCATTGACTGCTCGGTCTTTTAAGACCTACTGTTTACTGTACTGTTATGCTAATTGATGTACCACATATGACTGTACTGACTGAACAACTGATATACTAAATTAATGAACTGTTTTCATTACTGTAAGGACATTCATTCTTAACCTCTTTACGTATTATGTTATTCACTGGGCTTTAGCTCACTGTTTATATATGTATGTAGGTGTTCAGGCACCAGACCAGAGCTCGGAACGTGAATTAGACTCCTCTTTTTGTCAAGCCAGCCACTGTGCCTCACTGGGAGGTTCCGAACCTGCCAAGCTATGGCTTAGGGGTTTTTATTTCCCCTGTCTGTTTCTGTGTCTATTTTCTATAACTGTATAAACTGTTACTACTGTTTAATAGGGATTTGGTCCATGTTCTGTCGGATTATAAATATTGTGCATACTGTTTTGTTACTGACTGTATATATGAATGAAAAATCTTTTTGTATACAGACTGTCACAGCTCATTGGACATTGTTTATTTACTGTTTTGGCTTCCGTCATGCCCCTGTACTTTGTTTTACTGTCTTACTGTTAAGCAGGCCTTTGGTAATCACGGATTACTGGCCGGTTACGGTGCTAAACCCATAGGGGTGGGTTTGGGTTGTGACAAGCCTGATTTGCTTAGTAGCCCTGCACCAACACCAATACTTCCGTGTTCTTCGTCCTTCGCCCATACTCCAGCCCCTTGGCGCATGCACTCCGAGCGGCTTTCTTCCAGCCCGCTGTCTCCTCCGTTAGTTTTTACAGCTACTCCTTTACCCCTTCCAGCTGAGCCTTCAGCGGCTCTACCTCCATTTTAGCACGCGTTGCTTTATTCAACAGGGCAGTCGCTAAGGTCGTTGCCACCATCTGGGCTGAACACAACCCTCTTAAGAGGTCGGCCTCTCCCAACCGTGCCATCGATCGTACGACAGCGTCCTCTAGCACTCCTACTAGGCGGTCGGCTACCACCCTGGCCCTCCCCCCTTCGTTCATCGAATGACCTGCCAACGCGCGCGTATGGTACAACGCGGTCGTCAACGTGACACTCTTCTCTGGCGTGCTGGTCCCAGTCTTCTCTTCACTAGGACTGGGGGTTACTTCTGGTGTAGGTGCCATAGTTGGCACCATAGGAGCACTCAGGCCCAAGGTCTCTTTCAATATTTGGGCACTTAGGCCCAGGTCTTCCTTAGCCACTTGGGCGGTCTCTTTTTCTGAAGCCACCTCCAACTTCTCATTTTCTGGAGCCTCCTCTATCCTCCTCTCCTTCAACTTCTTCAAAACTGGGGCATCCTTGTTCCCCTCAATTGCAGCTCTCTTTTTCTTTGTTTTCTTTAACACTATCTCCACCTTTTTTTTGCCTCTCTCCTTCAGCGAGTCTACGGGTGGTGG
Source organism: Camellia lanceoleosa (assembly GCA_025200525.1). NCBI lineage: Eukaryota > Viridiplantae > Streptophyta > Magnoliopsida > Ericales > Theaceae > Camellia > Camellia lanceoleosa. The sequence goes on from CM045759.1 coordinate 102,694,806, forward strand.
CAACGAGGCAAAGTCAGTCAGGTTTTTGTCTCCCAACAACTTGGGACGCGGCCAGACCCGCTCCCTCATCACTAGTTTTGGGGCAGGCCCCAATTTTGTCTCCTTATATTTGTCCATTTTGGCAAACACTCTCCTTTCCTCCATCTTCTTTGCCTTCCTCTACGCCTCCAGCTCTTTCCTTGCCGGATCCGCCTCCGTCGGCTGCGGTCCCAATCTCAAGGCAAACAGGGTTGAAGGGAGAACCAGTTCATCCCATTTCACCCCTTTCTCTTCCCTCCACTCATTCACCTTCTTCACCCTGTTTTCAGCCCCCATATCTAACTTTGGCTCTACCAATTTTGTGGAGACCTTCCATGTTGTACGAACTGCTGCCCCACCGTTCGCTGACACGTAGAACCATCTCGGCCTCCACCCCTTCACCAAAGACGGCAAGCCCGCCACCAGACCCCGACCCGCAACCGCCTACATGGTCATCCATGTCTCCTGTTGACCGGAGACCTTGTAGTAGGAGAAGAACTCCTCCACCGTCATTGCCGCCCTCGGGTCGCTCGCGGCAATAAAACTACGTGCGCCATCAGTATTTTCCAGGCGTTCGGCATCAACTGTCCTAGCGCCACCTCTAGCTTGTTCAGCACATTCACCACTATTTGGGGGAGAAGTAACCTCAAGCCCCCCTGCAGTGCTTCCTCATATAAGGTGAATTCTTCCACCCGTACATCCGACGTCCTCTCCTTCGAGGTGGGCAGCCTCAACTCTATTTACTCAGGAATTTGGTATTTCCTCCGTACCTCCTCCAACTCCCTCGCTGTAAATATAGACTTGTCTGCCTTCGTGTGCCAGTGGTCCAGCTCCACTTGGCTAATCGGCCTAGCGGCCGTGATCATCGTAGTCGGATGAGCCCGCACCCTTTGTGCAGCTCCCCTCTTCTCCCTCCGTTCCGCTCGATACTATTTTGCTAACTCCACTGCGTCGTCGTCCCCCAAAGAGTCCAATCTCATGGTTGGCACTTCGTCTCGAGCTATCTCTCATATGTGTCTGCGTATAGCTTTAGACGCTGGCATAAGGAAGTTCACAAAGTGTTATAGAGGTGTATCACATGAAACAAATGAGTTTACTTCTGGGATGTGTTGGTTTTGTGCAAAAAGATAGGTAAAGCGAATAACTCCAAACGCCCACGGCTTGCTTATATTCCAAAGGTCAAGATTAAATTGCGCCAGTTTGAAAAATTTCAAAAATTTCCACCCCCGCCGCTTCAACGCCCTATATTAGCCTATCCCTTCATTTCCTGCTAACGCGTCACCTCCCCCATTAAAGGATTATGCCACGTGTACGGTCATGATCCACTACTCTCTTCCTCTTCCCTGTCTATTCCACTTCACATCACCACGTGCCCCGTCGCTCCTCGAGCTCCGCGCGCCGCCATTTCCCCTTCTCACTCGGTCACCCTTCGCAGTCGACCTCCTCACTCGGTCACCCTTTGCGGTCGGCCCTCCTTACTCGGTCACCCTTCACAGTTGGCCTCCTCACTCGGTCACCCTTCGCGGTTGGCCCTCCTCGTAGTCGGCCTTCTTCCTCGGTCACCCTTTGCGACCGGCCCACCTTCTAGTCAGTCTTCTCTCCGTCGACCTACTTGTCTTCTTCCTTATTTCCTTCGTTGGACTAAAGTTGCACTTGGGAATGGAGGACTACTGACGTAGGTGGGCCTATAGGAGCTTTTGGCCCACCAATTAGAGCCCAATACATAATTCAAACACTAAAGCCCAATATTACTGGAGCCTAACGTTGCACCAAAGACCAATGACATCTAACACACGTGTCAAGAGAAGAACCAACCACATAAGCAGACAAAGATCCTGTAAAATTATTGCACCACACATCAGCCATTAATGAGGTTCCCTGCAGCATTTATTGCGATAACTCCTTCTCGTCGAGACAAAACGACCTCACCATGAACAAGGTAAGTTAGAACATAGACTTTCGGCCAACATGACAGGTCGGAGTGGACAAGGAAATGATGAGCAAAGGATATAAGCAGGCTCCCAAGACAAAGAGAAGGTTAAGTTCTTTATCACTACCCTATCTCTACATTCTATCACTCTCTTCTCTAACTTGCTCGTCGGAGGGTTCGTTGGGGGACTCCCATTCCCCGTTGAACTCTTGTGTAGGTTTCTCCGTAGACCTGACAATCGAACAACGGCTTGGGGAGGCGTGGATCAACCTGACCCATTCCATCAGAAGAAGACAGAATCATCATATATTAATTTCTCATAGAATATTCTCTATTTCTCGCACAGTTTCTTGAGGACTTGTCAAAATGGAATTAAAAAAGTTCTATCAATACTTCCCATAATGAATGTATCATCAACAAAAATTAGTTGAAACTATGGTTTTAAATAAAATATTATGATACATATTAGCATTGGTAATAAGGATATATATCGACTGACCAACAATGTTAATTGATATATCATTGAACATCAATAGTGAAAGTTGAAAAAATTTCGATGCATGTTGAGACAACTATAAGGCTTGGCATCAATTTAATTTTCTTGTAAAACAAGAGAAACCCTCCATACAATTTTTGTTTTTTTATTTTACTAGCAAATGACAAAAAAAAATAAAAAATAAATAAAGAATTCTTACATTAGGTGGCACGAATAAGACATGAAATTTTTTTGATAAAGTTTGTCCAATTGAATTGACTATAAGTATGAATTGGAAAAAAAATTTAGTTGTATATTTTTAGAAAAAAATAATATTCATACAAATAATTTAAAAATACAGAACATTTAAATGCTTAATCATCCATCCTATAGAAAAAAAGAAAAAGAAAAAAAGTGCTTAATCATAATGTTTATGTAATTGTTTGCAGTAATTATGAGCTAAGTTAAAATGTTGAAGATTTTCTCTTCCAATCTTGACCATAAATAACTACCTAACACATGCTCTGGTGAAGCCAAGGTCATCTTCAAGGGCATCCTTACCTGCCTCCCTTGACCGGATTCGGGAATAGTCAGAGCAAGGTTCTGAGTTGTCTTGATGTTTTTTTTTTTTTTGGTCTTTTTTTATAATTTAAACGGTTATATTATAAAATTTATCAAGTATATCATATGAAAAATTAAGTTAATCAAAATCTATCACTCTATGATCAGATTATAATTATTTTAAAAAAATTATTAAGATCATATTAATCATTTAGTATTTAAAAAACAAATAAGTTGTTGCTACGAATTATAAATATCTAATTAATTTGATTTTTTACATGAATAATCCACTCATCAAACATTATAATATAAGAAGAATGATTGAGACCTGAAATAAAATATATATATATATATATTTTTTTTAAATTTTTTTTGATAGTTACACTTTAAACTTCATCCACTCATCAAACTTCATCCATGAGGTCATGCAAGCATGTGCACCTTTATATTTTTATAATTTTAAATATATATATATATATATTAATTTTTTTTATAGTTACACTTTAAATTTTGTGCATTTGCATATGTTGTCATGTGTAACTTTAAAGTCTGAGATAAAATTTGGGAAGGGGAATTTGTTCAGTCTCTAACCCAATCCTACGTGCTATTACCCGAAAAAAGATTTTCATTAATTGATGATCATATAAAATGATATTTAGAAAAAAAAAAAAAATTATGTTTTATTTTGCAACTCTTCCCTCTCAACCCTTTGCTATGTTATTCACGCTTGTTTGGGATAAAGGTTGGGGTTAAAATAGTCATATAAGATAAAATAGACTATTATGACTATTTTAGTCAAGAGTGCTACTATTTGCCCTCACCATTTTACTTTGATCCTCCAACTTCTTTGAACTCCCACCTAGTAAAATGAAACTCTTCTATTTTTTCTTTGAAGCCCTGCTTTAATACCAATTATACCCTTAATTCCAAACCCTAACCCCCAATCCCAACCACCACCTCCGGTAGCTCACTCACCAGAGCCCTCACTACTGACAATCCCACCATTGGTACTACAATAACACAGAGAGAGAGAGAGAGAGAGAGAGAGAGAGAGCAATTTGAGTAAATTTGCAAACAATCATGAGAAATCATGAGATGTGTGTGTAAAGTGTAAACTTACAAACTGTATGTCCAACATGAAACCTATTCATGGAAGCCCAGTGATTGAAGTATGTCTCTGAGTCGTTTCCAATGGGTTTGAACCACCAGCCTATGTCACCACTGACTTCGAACCGATGAGAAGACACCAAGATGAGAGCTATGGAGATGGAGATGATGATGAAAAAAAAAAGGACAAGAAAGAAGAAGAAGAAGAAGAAGAAGAAGTCATTTGTGGGTCAATCACCAAATAATAGAGAGAGATTGAAAGCTAGTGATTAGGAAAGTCGAATGGCAAAATGGGAAAGAAAACAGAGACAGTAAATAGAGTGTGAGGGGAAAGGCAGTGGGGTGGAAGTAGAAGTGGAGGTGGAGGTGGAGGTGGAGGTGTAGGGTTAGGGTTAGGGTTAGGGTTTGAAGAACAGAGATGGGTAAAAATGAAAATTAGTATTAGAACAAGATTGTAATAAAAAAAATAAAGAAAATGTGGAGGTCCAAAGGAAAAAGGTATGTGTTAATAGCAGCATTCGTTAGTCAAATAGGATAAAATGTTATATTTAACTCATAATCATTTTATTTTTTCTCTCAAAAAAGCCAAAAGCCTATACCAAACGAGGCTTTCTAACTCCAAACTAAAATAGTCAAAAAGTCAAAAAATTAAAAAGCAAACCCACATCTCAAACGAATCCTCAGACTTAGTTTATTGTCAATTTTATTGTTTGTAGTGTAAATAAGTAATTTACATAGAATTTTAAAAATTTTGTTCTAAAAAAAAAATTACAATTTTATATTAAAATAAATAAATATAAAAAAATAAAAACTTCCCTATAAATGCCTCTCTCTCATATTTATTTTAAAATCTGTAATATTAATTATTTATTTTTAATATTTAAAAATTATAATATAAAAAACATTTAAATATAACATTTCAAACGATTTTTATATAAATAAATAATAAAAAAAAGTTTAATCAACTAAACAAATAACATTTCAAACGATATTTGTATAAATAAATAATAAAAAAAGTTCAAACGATATTTGTATAAGGAAAATTTACCCATAAGTCCTAGTTTTTAAAACGTTGAATCATTTAGTTTTAAAAGTTTTTTTATACTCCATTTAGTCCCATTTTTACATCAGCATGATGTAAATGATGTAAATGATCTGATGTTTCATTCTATAATTTCAAAATTTATTGAAATCTGATGAACATTAAATATTTTTCATCCTATATTTTCAAACATTATTAAAATTTGATGAACATTAGATGTTTGAAATCTAATGTTTGTAACATGACTCTGATGTTATTAACATTGTATCTGATGTTATTAACATTGTAATGGGACCTTTCAGTCTATAAGAAAACTTTTAGGACTAAACAGTACATAAGTTATTAATTTGAAATTTATTGGTGCATCCCCCGTAATAAATAATAAAAAAAGTTTAATCAACTAAACAATCAATTACATTGCTATTTTTTTTAAAAAGGCTTGTTCGGATACGTTATTATTTAATTTAGGAGCAGCGTTATGTGATATTTCATGTTCATTGCTATTGGTGAAAGGGTAAGATCCATAATTTTATGCCTTTGTTTGAAATGTGAGTTAACCTTTTAATTATTTTAACTTGAGACTAAAAAATTTCGTTTGTGATGAACTTTTTGATTTTGTTGACTTTTGTAAAAAAAAATAAAATGATTATGATTTAAATGTGACATTTTGTCTTATTAAGTTAAAAAATTTATTTTATCTTTTTTGTGGTTAAAAGCTCCAACCCAACCCAAACTTTCTTTCCAAACGGATCCATATATATTAAGTGATTAAAAAACATGAAAGAACATAAAAATTTATAATTGACTTAAAATATGACTATATAATATTCTAAGATCAACCAATTAATATGTTTGATTTCAATTTTTTGAATTAAATGTTTTGAAAATTGAGATTTTTGTATTTCGTATTTTTTTTTTTTGTTTTAGTGAATATTTTTATAAATTTAAACATTTTTTACTTTTTTAGGTATACCTTACTTAGATGTATCCAAAAAGTAAAATAAAAAATATTTTAAAAATTAATAAATACACAAAAATACAAAAATTATACTAAATTTTCATTTTTTTAAAAATGTTTTTGGTATTAGTGAATTTTTTAAAGATTTTTTTCACAAAAATTATACTTTCTAATGTATTTACATTAGATGTGTCTAAAAATTAAAAAAAATTATTTAAAATAATAAAAAAAAATACAGAAAACAAAAAAATAAAGGGTATGTTTGGTTTGGTTTTGTGAGAGTAGTTTTTAAAAATTGTTTTGGAGAGAGAGTTTATAAATTTTTTTGGTTTGTTTGATTGTGTATTTTGAAAGTAGTTTTGGAGTTTTGGAATTTTGAATGATTTGATATGTTGTTATAATTGAGTAGATGTATGTGGGAGAAAAAGTGATTGAGAATAAAAGAGGAAAGAGAAAAAATGATTGATTGATGGGTAAAAAAGAGAAAGTGATTTTGAAAATTATTTTGAAAAAATTACAAGCCAAATAAATTTAAATTTTTTTTTTTTCTAAGGCCCCGTTTGTTTGGGGTTATAGGGAGGGGATTAGGTTTGATAGTGGGGAGGGGATTGAGAATGGGGTGTTTGTTTTGAGAGATAGAGAGGGGACTAGTAATCCCTTGGGACTAGTAAGGAGGAAGAAGGGGGATTGGTAAGGAGGAGGTAGAGATGGTATTAGAAAAATAGCGAAGGGATTAGAAAATCTTTTATTTTTTATATATTGAGATTTTTTTTATAAATATTAATGTTTAATTTTTATATTTTTTATTTGTTTTATTATTTTATATAAAAATAATTTAACAATTTCTTACTATTAATCCCCTCATTAACAATCCCCTCACTATCAATCCCCTCCATTCTATCTCCTAAAACAAATGGGACCTAAAATTACTCTACAAAGTTAAATCAAACATAATTTTTTGAAAAATAATTTCAAAAAATTAAAACCAAGAGTGAATTTTTTTCTCTTGGGCTCCTTGTTGACTTCTTTACCAAACTTTAATCGTAGCTATGTTTGGCTAACCCACGCGCTTCCACGTGTTATAATAACAACAGGCCACGAGGATAATATTAAAATGCTTGAGATTCTTAATTTTTTTTTAAAAAAGACTAAGCCTGCGTTTGGTTGTGTTTTGTAAATGTGATTTGAGAGTATGAATTATATTTTGAGTTTGTGTGTTGTGGAATTATGATTTGAGTGTAGAAAATTTGTTTGGTAAAGAGTTTTGAAAGTAGTTTTGGAAAAGAGGTTTGATTTGAGTGGGGAATTGTTGATGTGACATTTGATATGTGATACAAAAATTTACAACTCATAACTAAACATACAATTCAAAATTATTTTAAAACACATAAAAAATTTAAAAATTTTCAGAAAATATTTTTTTTATTATATAAGTCAATTGTAAAAAAAAAAACAAAAAAAAAACAAAAAAAAAAACAAAATTCTGTGTACACGGGAGGACATCCAAGTGGATGTCCCCATGAACTTCCACCCGGTAGACCCATGGGAAGTGGGGCTGGCAGACAACATTTGCAATCAATGCACCAACAACGGTCAAAGCATGAGCTCTCGCAGAGCTCGTGGCCCGATTAAGAGGCTTAACCAAACATCATACTGAAAAACATGGGTAGAAAACTGATTCAAAATCACAACCAAACAGAGCCTAAGATTCCAGTAGGGTGACTCTTACCACGCTCATTATTTTTTAATTGACCCAAAATTTTTTTTTTTTTTTTTACCCTTGGTCTCACAACCCCCACGTGGAGGTGAGGGTGCTGGAGGTTCCAGCACTGTCGATTTTTTTGAGACTCTCAGAATTCCTTGAGACTCCTCATTTTTTTGAGACCCCCAAAACCTCTTTGAATCTCAATCATTGATGTATATATGGGATCTATTCATATATGTGTGAGGCTCACAGCATCAATAGTGGAGATCCAAAAAAAATCGTGGTGATCTCCAAAACAATGTAATCTCAATCATTGTTGTAATACTAATTGTGATAGGATTATTTGATGACCGCCCTGCAATATTTCATAACATTCATTGCATAATATTTTTTTTAATAAAAAAATTGACACAGAAGCGTAATTCTTAATCAATAAAAATTAGATTAAGACACCCAAAATTTACAGAAGGCCACCAAATAATTTTTCCATATTGTAAGTGGTGGTCTTATGCGTTACATATATATATATATATACTAGCATATCACCCGTGCTATGCACGGATTATATTTATAATTATCTATATATGTGAATTGCGATTTTTAAATGTCTTTTTTTTAAATGCCTTTTTTTTTTCTTTTTTTATATTACATTAAAGTTTAATATTTTGATAATAATCATATGTGTTAGACTTTTCAAGAAATTAAATGTCTTTTTTTTATTATATTATATTTTGATAATAATCATATGTATTAGACTTTTTAAGAAATTTTTTTTATGCTTGTTCTTAATACATTAAAGTGTTATTATGAGGAATAATAATCATATGTGTTGAGACTTTTTAAGGAATTCATATGTGTTGGATTTGTTAGACTTTTCAAGGAATTAAATATCTTTTTTTTATTATATTATATTTTGATAATAATCATATGTGTTGGACTTTTTAAGAATTTTTTTTATGCTTGTTCTTAATACATTAAAGTGTTATTATGAGGAATAATAATCATATGTATCGAGACTTTTCAAGGAATTCATATGTGTTGGATTTCAAAGAATTTTTTTTTTTATGTTTGTTCTTAATGCATTAAAGTGCTATTATGAGGATAAGATTTGGGGGTTAGGAAAAGTTAATAAATGTTTAAGGTTTTTTTTTTTTTTAAAATCAAAAAATCAGAAAATTTAGATTGGGAGATTGGAGCTCTCACAAGATTTGGAGTTAAAAACCTCATTTTGCTTAGTATATAGTATAGATAGATAGATAGATTATTTATATATGCGAATTCAATTTTTAAATGCCTCTTTTTTATTTTATTTTATAAATGTCTTCTTTTTTTTCTTTTTTTATATTATATTAAATTTTAATATTTTGATAATAATCATCTGTGTTGGACTTTTCAAGGAATTAAATGTCTTTTTTTTTATTATATTATATTAAAGTTTAATATTTTGATAATAATCATATGTGTTGGACTTTTCAAGAAATTATTTTTATGCTTATTCTTAATGCATTAAAGTGTTATTATGAGAGATAATAATCATATGCGTTGGGACTTTTTAAGGAATTCATATGTGTTAGATTTCAAAGAATTTTTTTTATACTTGTTCTTAATGCATTAAAATGTTATTATGAAGGTAAGATTTTGGAGTTGAGAGAAGTTAATAAATACTAAGATTTTTTTTAATAAAAAATTAAAAAATCAAGAAATTTAGATTGGAAGATTGGAGCTCCTACAAGGCTTGAGATTAAAAAGCCCCTTTTGCTTAATATATAGTATAGATTAGTATAGATTGGGATAAATTACACACTCTCATGAGAATTAAAGAAAATATAACAAGTTTCATAATTTTAGTATGCTCTCACCTACCTCCATAAAGAGATTAGAATTAATACAAATTTTGTGAAGACACAAAATTAAACAAAGTATAATATAAGTTTCTTTTTAAAAAATATAGTAATATTATTTTTTCATTTGTATGACTAATTATTATTGATGAAATATGATTAAATATATATATTTTTTAATCAGTAAATGTTAATTGTTAGTTATATGAATCAAAATCCTAATATGGCTTGATATAATTATGTTAAAATTAAGAAATTTAATATATTTTATACAAATCTCAAGAAATATCAATATAATTTATTTATTTGTTTGTTTTTTGGTTGGGATTTTTTTTGAACATCGATAGTTTGTATATTCATATTTAAAATGAAAAGAAAAAACAAAAGGAAAAAATAAAGAAGTAAAAAGATAATGGTAAAAGTCAAGACATGGAAAGTTGCAGTGTCTACCTCAAAAATGTAATAATCAATCATGTTCGTCCATTTTCGGTCCAACTTGTCCCCAGTTAGAGATCAATATTGGACTGTTCAGTTCGGCTTGTTGGTTCATTTTTACATTCCGTTTTGATAATCTGAACCGTTTAATATATAGAACTTATCAAGTACTATAATCCTATAAAAAATCACATTGATCATATATTGATAGCTATTTGATTAAATTAGTTTCATTTTTCTTCAATTGATCAAATAGCTATCGATATCCGATCAACGTGATTTTTTAGAGAAATATAGTACTCAACGAATTCTACATATTGAACGGTTTGAATTATTAAAAAAAGACATACAAATAAATCAACGAGTCAAATTAGACGGTCCGATCTTGATCTCTAACTGAAGACAAGCTAGGCCCATTTTTTGGCATGGGTGGGGAACTTGGAGCAAGGATCCCCTCCTTGCATTATTTCCTACTTGCAGGGCCATTGGGTCTACTTTTAGGCCCAATTTTGATAATCTGAACCGTTCATATTTTAAGATTTGTTCATTATATTATACCTGTAAAAAATTAAGTTGATCGGATACCAGAAAGCATGTATTCGGAAAAATCGAACTACAACTTACTTTTTTTAAAAATTTAATAAACAGTTTTTTGAACACATGCTTTCTAATATCCGATCAACTTAATTTTTTACAGGTATGATATATTGAATAAATCTTAAAATATGACGGTTCGGATTATCAAAATTGGGTCTAAAAGCAGACCCAATAGCCTTATAAGAAAAAATACAAAGGAAAAGTGCAAGGAGCAGATTTTAACTCAGGGAACTTGGTGGTGCTACTTCTAGGAACGAGGCAATCCACTGCCTTGGGGTTAGTCATAGGGGATATTACATCTCATATATTTTTTTCAAAACATAATTATAAATTTATGAAAATGTTTATATTTTTACTTTTTAATATTTATAAAGTTTATTATTAGTGTGAAAATATTTTCCCATAAATCCACTGAAATGAAATTACCCCTCATACATATGGAGCATTTGACATTTTTTTAATATAAATTTTTATAGTTAAATAATTATATATTTTTTTAATTAATTGACGTGACATAATATAATAAAATTTTATAATTTAAAATAAAATTTAATACAATAATATAAGAATAAATTACACTAATCTATGAGCTTCGTAAGTTTGTAATAATTCATCACAACATATAAAGGTTGTTGAGATCAAATATTAACGTTATATTTGAATTATAAATTTAAATAATGATTTGGAAAGAAAAATATAAAATAAATTATGCTAAATTTTTCTTCATTTTCATATCTCTTCCAAAATTCTTATCTAAATCCATTATCCAAATCTAATATGAAAAAAAATCAATTTGGTTTCAGTTTTCTAAATTCAGTTTTCTGAAAATTGAGTATTTTGTTTTTCATATTTTTTTATTTTTAGTGAATTTTTTTTTTAAAAAATTTAAGCAATTTTTTTTACCTTTTTAAATGCACCTCAATTAGATGTACCTAAATAGTAAAATATTTATAAAACATATTTTTAAAAATTAATAAATATACAAAAATATGAAAAATGTACTGAATTTATATATATATATATATTATATTTTTTGGTATTTAGTGTATTTTTTAAAGATTTTTTTTTCACAAATATTATACTTTTTAAGTATATTTATGTTAGGCATGTCTAAAAATTTAAAAAAAAAAATTGCTTAAGATATTAAAAAAATTCATTGAAAACATTAAAATACGAAAAATAAAAAAGTAAAATTTTTTGAAAACTGTTTTCTAAAAACCAGAACCAAACAAAGTGAGATGTAATTACGTATTATTTATGGTGCTTTAGTTTATTTTTTGAAACTTTAATAGAGGTTTTATTCTAAATTTATGAGACAACTTGTAATTTTTCTAAACTTGAGTTGTTTGGGGTGTTCTAAATAAGTGTACCTTTTATCTTTTTAAACTAAAAAATTGAGGAACAAAATATGGATGTTTGAGTTAACTTTTTGACTTTTTATGAAAAAATGTGTAATAAAAAATTGTAAAAATGGATTTGTAAGGAAAAATTAGGATTGAGAGTTGTGCAGCCGTAATTGTTGACTTTTGGTAAATAGTGTTAACTTTTTAACTTTTTGGGTAACTTTTTAACTTTTTTACAATATGCCAAACTTAATCAAAAATGCTAGAGGCCCCAAAAATTCTACCAAAAATTTTACCAAATGTCTCACATGGGTGTAGGACCCATATGGAACCCACATTGTGTGGGTCCCACACCCATGTAAGACATTTGGTAAAACTTTTAGTAGAATATTTAGAGTCTCTAGCATTACTCTAACTTAATAGATAATCAATGTAATTTAGTTAAAATATAATGGGCAGTAAATAGTGTTGTCGGGCTTGTCAGACCTACCATTTGTCCCATTTTGATCAATGATGGATCTAGGGCGGCCGTATCTCAAAAAAATTGAAAAATATCATATATTATATCAAAATTTTTAAAATAATTTAAAATTATAGGAGTTCGCATCCTTAGTTATTTTTAGATAATTTCAAAAATTTTCAAAATATAATTTCAAAATATAATATCATATATTATAGAGTAGCCTCTAATTTTTCAAACTATAAGGTAAGCCCTCCAAAGTCTCAATCCTGGATCTGTCCCTGACTTTGATGGTTCAAATAATTCAATGTGTAGAGTTCATCGAATAGTTTATCCTTACGAAAATCACGTTATAGAATATTAATAGCCTCTTGATCATATCATATTTTGTCAATGATAAATATGATTTTAAAAATAAATTGTTGATAAAAACGTTTTATGATCAAATATCTATCAATATTCGATCAATGTGATTTTTTATATAAATAAAATATGTAACGAATTTTACATATTGAACAATTTTAATTATTAAAATGAGACCCGTAGTGCTGATCGAATGACATTATCTAGTTCGATCGAATGACACTATCCGATTCACAAAGGGTGTGTTTGATTGGGGGCATTAGGGGGGGATTATTACTGTTCGGATTGCTTATTCGAAGAAGCGAATAGTTTAACGTTTGTTTTTCTTAGACCACTGGACATGGAGTCCGACCGAACACCTTATTCCCCATATGGGGGATTATACTATCTCGGGGGGGAGGGGTGTGGGATAATTTTGGAGAGACTATTTACTGTTGGGATTAGGTGGTAAATGACCATTTTAACCATCTATTATTTAATTATGTATTATATTTAGTAAAATTTAATAAAATTCTCAATTTAAAAATAAAATAATTTTATTTAACTTTTTATTGATGTTTTATTTATTTATTTTTTAAATATTTTTTTAAAGATATTTTATTTTAAAATTTTATTTAATTTCATTATTTAAATGTTAATAGATGTTTTATTAATTATTATTATTTTTAAAAACCAAATTATTTAAAATTTTAATTAAAAAAATAGCATATATTTTTATTGATATTTTATTTATTTAATTTTAAAAAAATAAATTTATTTAATTGTGTAAAAAATAAAGTAAAATAAAATTTTATTTAATCTAGCTAAAAAAAATTAAAATATTAAAAATATGTTTAATATTGCTATTATTTAGTAAACAATTGAAAAAGGGTAAAATATTTTTTTTGTACATTTATCCTATCCAGTCCGTCCAACCAAACATTAGATTTACCAAAAATAGTCATTTCTAGATATTTAATCCCGTGAAAAAACAAATACAGGATACATATCCAATCCAAGCAAATGGTCCGGGGGATTCACAGTGCTAGGACTCAAGTCCGATGGATTCTAATCTTACCTTATCCAGTTTGTCCAATCAAAGGGGGAATTATTCACTGTTTGGATTGTTTATTCAAAGGAGTGAGTAGTCCATCGTTTGTTTTTTTTTTTAGTCTGCCGGACATAGAGTCCAGCCGAACTCCTTATCCTCCATATGGGGGATTATATTATTCTAGGGAGGGGTGTGAAACAATTTTGGAGGGACTATTTACTGTTGAGATTAGGTGGTGAAATGACCATTTTGACCCTCTACTATTTAATTATTTATTATGTTTAGTAAAATTCAATAAAATAAATGTTTCAATTTAAAAATAAAATAATTTTATTTAACTTTTTATTGATGTTTTATTTATTTATTTTTAAATATTTTTTTATAGATATTTTATAGATATTTTATTTTAAAATTTTGTTTATATTTTATTTAATTTCATTATTTAAATGTTAATAGATGTTTTATTTAATTTCATTGTTTAATTATTATTATTTTAAAAAAAAATTTATTTAAAATTTTAATTAAAAAAACATATATTTTTATTGATATTTTATTTATTTAATTTTAAAAAATAAATTTATTTAATTGTATATAAAATAAAATTTTATTTAATCTAGCTAAAAATAATTAAAATATTAATGATATATTTAATATTGCTATTACTTAGTAAACAATTGAAAAATAATAAAATAGTCTTTTGTTCACTTATCCTATCCAGTCCGTTAAACCACACGTTGGATTCATTAAAAATAGTCATTTATAGACATCTAATCCCATGAAAAAACAAATACATGATACATATCTAATCTAACCAAATAATTCGAGAGATTCACAGTCTAAGGACTAAAGTCTAATAAATTATAATCATTTTTTATCCCGTCTGTCTAATCAAACACACTTAGGCTCCGTTTGGCAAGAGATAAACGGGACTTTTTTTGGCTATTTTAGCCACAAAAGACAAAATAGGCTATTTTAGCCACAAAAAACAAAACATCACATCCAACCCATAATTATTATATTTTTCTCTCACAAAAAAAGTCAAAAAGCTAAAAAGTCATTCCCAAACTAAACTTTTTAACTCAGGCTAAAATAGTTAAAAAAAAATTAAAAAGTTAAAAAGCCAACCTACCTCCCAAACGGAGGCTTAAAGTGAATTGGAAAAAAGTCTTGCCCTAATATAATAAATGCTACATTAAATTAATAAATAAAATTTATTTTATTGGGTCCAAACCGCTCCAACCTTTATCCAAGCCTAAAACTGCCTAACGGCTGTTTGTACACTGGCTCATAGCAATGACTAGTTGCCTTGATTTATGGTGGTTGGTACGCTTGTCTTAAAATCTAATGATTGTTTTATTTGAAATGCAATTTTCTTATACATTCTTTAAATTATAGCTTTGGTTTAAGGTGTTATTTGGCAGTTTTTATATTAGCGTTTTTTTTAAATTTTTTTTATTTTTTTAAATCATATTATTTTTTATATATTTTTTAAAAAATTCAACAATATATTTTCTAAAATCATTTCAAATACCCTCTAAATTTGAGAAATTAAAATAAAAATAAAAATAAAGAATGATACAAGTCTACTTCCCCACGCGCATCTCAACTTGACCAAAGGATAACCACCTTATTTTATTTAGTTTTTAAAACCATTTTTTTTAAAAAACTTTTTACTTTTTTTTTTATTTGTGTGAACTTATGGCATGACCAAAATAATACAAAAAGTCAAAAAGTCACTATCCTATTTAAGTCATATCATCTTATTTAAATCACATCACCTCTCTAACACATCACATCAAACCCAACCCAAACCCAACCCAAATAAATCAATAAGTCAAAAAGTACATTTTTTTAGAACATCTCAAACCTAAGTGTGCCCCAAACCAAGCCTTAGTATATCAATCTCTTCAGTTTTCAGGCTCCAACCTCTTGCTATGAAAGAAGATTAATTGTTCAGTTTTGAGATCTTGTGTATCATCACACGACTCACTTTAATAACGATCGTGATTGATAGTTCGAGAGGGAAGGCTTGAAATTAGCTCGAAAAAGTGAGAGAGAAGGAGGAGGAGGGGCGGAGGAGGAGGAGGGGGGGCAGAGGGACTAGAGGGGGCCAACATATCAGGGTGGAGGCGGAGACGGGGGCGGAGTGGAGGAGGTGCGGGAGCGGGGGGACGATTGACGGATGGGGGGCTGCGACGGCGGGCGGAGGGCTGCGACGGACGACCTGCCTCCTCTCTCTCTCTCTCTCTTTCTCTCTCTCTCTCCCTCTTCTCTCCTTCTGCTTCAGACGAAGAAGAAGAAGACGAGCATGACGAAAAAAATCAGCCCAAAACGACGTCGTTTTAGGCTGTTGAGCCGTTCGAGCCGCGAGAGTTTCGAGCTACCACTCATTTTCCCTTTAATAATTTGATCGGTTTAAACTTTAAAATGTTATACATAGGTCATTCATTAATGTATATTGATTTAATAATTATAACTACATAATTTTATAATATTTATTTTTATAAAAAATTAACAACATATTTTTAAAATTAACAGCATATTTTTAAAATTATACATATCATTTATTTATTTTAATGACAAATGTAATGAAATTATATGAACTTGTAATTATTAGATGAATTTGATTTTTTTCTTTTATGGACAACCAAGAGTCTAAGAATTATTGTGAGATTTACTTATTTGGTTTAGTTTTTGATTGAGTTTTTTAAGTTTCTTCATAAATATTTTATTTTTTTAATATTTTTTATAAATACTTTATTTTTTTAAGTACATTTAAAAAGTAAAAAAATATATATACAAAAAATTATTAAAGACAAAAGAATATGAAAAGTAAAAATATTTAAAAATAAATGTTGAGTTTGAAAACTAAATAATATTTTTGTTATATTTTAGTCTGGGGAAGTAGGTTGGTTTTTTAACTTTTTAGTTTTTTTAACTATTTTAACTTTGGGTTAAAAAGTCTCGTTTGGGAAAGATTTTTTGAATTTTTGAATTTTTGTGAAAAAAAATATAATGATTATGAATTTAATGTGATATTTTGTCTTATTAAATTAAAAAGTTTATTTTATCTTTTTTAACTAAAACAACCCCAAACCCAATCCAATCCTTCGTCCCAAACAATGCCTAAATAATTTAGGGGTTGTATGGGGTGTCCTAAATAAGTGTAATTTTTGTTTTTTTAGACTAAAAAATAGAGGTTGAAAATATGGATGTTTGGATTAATTTTTTGACTTTTTATGAAAAAATATGTAATAAAAAATTATAAAAATTGATTTGTAGAGAAAAATTCGACTTGCGAGTTGTACAGCCGTAATTGTTAACTTTTGATGAATAATGTTAACTTTTTAACTTTTTGAGTAACTTTTTGACTTTTTAACTATATGCCAAACTTGGCCTTAGTGTCACGACCGTTACCGTTAAGGTAGAGCAAACAGAATTCTGAAGTAAAATGGACGTTACCGAAGCTATCTAGCAGCTTCGTTTACTCGTCCGAGCCTTCGATGCAGACACGCCATACCAGTGATTCATCAGTGTATCTATATAGCTGTATATATTTATTAATCCATAAGCAGACACACAATTTTCTTCTCTCTCTCTCTCGCTCATCGATTTCGAAGAAGAAGAGTTCTAACGACTTTCTCAAAGTCTCCTTCAATAGCCTCTCAAACGCGATCGAAACAAAAAAATTGCATTTACAGGTACTTTCAATTCGATTTCCCTATTTATCTTCCTTTGATTACGTTCTCAATATTGGGTTTTCCTTCAAATTCCCATCGTGATCGTGAGTTTCTTGGGTCAGATTGAATCGATTAGTCCACATTTGTGTTTTGTTTATCCCTTTTTGAGTAGTGGGTTTTTTTTTTTGATGTCGGAAACTGCTTTATTGTTGTGCTGTTTGGTTGCTGAGAAACCGGAGGAAAATTGTTTTGTTGGTAGAGTGACATTTTCCCTGGATTTTCTCTCAACCAAACACAGAGCCTTGAGGGTCAGGGGAAACTTGGGAATCTTTCGAGGAGGAAATTCAACTACAGATTTTTGTAAGATTCAAGTTTGGTTGCCAAGGAAAGGAGGAGAATGAATTAAATTAGTAATATTTTTTATTATCTTCGATTTACTGAATTTCTGATTATCAAAATTCTTTCCTTTGTTCCTATCTAAAAAAAATACTTTCCCTTGTTTGGTATCCAAGGAAAAAAAAAGAAGAAGAAGCCTTTTCACTTAACTGAGCCTAGTACCCCCATTTGGCTTCCTAGTCCGTTTGATGCCATGACATAATGAAGTTGTGATTATAATTAAATCACCTACAGTAGAATCTGTGAATTTTCAATCACTGTAGGATTGCAACCGTGGTCAACTTTGAATATTTACCAATTTGCCTCAATTATGGATGAATTAATTAAACATATTTAGGATGATATTCCATGGTGATGATATTATTTTAGTGGACGAAACTAAGGGTAGAATTAACACTAATTTAAAAATATGGAGAAGCACTTGAATCAAAAGGATTTAAAATTAGTAGAACTAAGAGGAATAGCACCAACTGAAGATAAGTTGAGAAAGAACATACTAAAAAATTTGGTTCTGTACAATGAAGTATAATCATCATAAATGGACATGTTAGGAGGGAAAGATATAAGCAGGCATGGGATGGTAGTGAAAAAGGATATGCATTTATTCCATTAATAGAACATATAGCCCTTAACAAAGTAGAATGGCTAAAAAAATAAAAAAATTCATCTAGTTGACTCCACCTGATTGGGGGGGATACAAAGCTTAGTTTGATATTAAATCCCATTCCATTCCTCTTCAAATCTTTCTACTTTTAGAGACATTCAAAAGTGGGCTATTAGGGGTTATGGGTTCTCTCCATTCCTCCTAGATTATTGAAACATGTGATTAAGGAGGAGAGAGTCTTCTCTTCTTTTCTCTCCTACCAAATATGGCATTAAGGTAAAAAGAAGATGCTAAAACTAAAAAGTTTAAATTCTTTTATTTGTAATTATTTAAATTGTTTGGTTTTAATGGTGCCATGAATGTTATCTTTGGTGAATCAGGATTTTTTTGCCAATAATAGTAATGTCAGACCATCTGGTTTTGTGCGTTGACCGCCTCATCACATCTGAATCATTGCAATCACTACAAGGGGCTGAGGTCTCAGGATCATCCTCTGGAGAGGGTTCTTGTTCTCACACGACTGATCCATCCTCCTCTATTGATATGAAGGATGTGGAGGAACATGATGAAGCTGATGAAGAAGAACCGCTTATTCAAATGGTGGAGTGCCGCATTTGCCAGGAGGAGGATAGCATCCAAAATCTGGAGACACCTTGTGCTTGTAGTGGTAGTTTGAAGGTATATTCTCCTGAAAGTTTTTAGGTGCTGATTTTGTTGGTTGTCCTGTGAGTTGTGTGCAATTGCGTATATTGCTTCAGTCTCACCAGTTTTTTTGTTAGCTATGACTGTCTAGCTATGTGTGAATTCTTCTGTGGGCATGGTTGCTGTCTACTTGGTAATAGTACTAAAAATGATGACTTCTTCCACCTGTTTTCTTTTGCAGTCATGAGGGGTTTGGATACATTCAAATGCATTAACTTTTTACCATTTTTTTTTGAAACAAAAGCATAACTATAAATTAATGAAACAGTAGTACAAGGTCTAAGAACAGAAACCACTCTGGGAGATGCAAGCCCCAGTTGATAAGGAAGCAAAACATGATACAAAAACTGTGGTGTAGCTGTATACAAAATAAAACCATCTTGGGCTCTTGCTGCACCTGATTGGCTTGATGATCAGGTTGCCATTTGCTTTTGGTATATATTTAGTTTGTCGTAATTGCCTAGGTTGTTGCCAAGGTTGAGGCAACAGATGTGTAATGTGCACTACATCATACTAACATGTGAAAAATTTATATTTTTATAAATTTGTTGTATGTCAGATATATGAATAGTTTATTCATAAGCAAAGAAAAAAGAAACATAACACTAATGAAAATTAAAGTCATATATTCTATAAACATTAAGATATCATTCACGTAACAATTGTATTATAAAGAATGCAAAATAATCGTAGAATACTAAAATACACATGATGTATTCATCTTATAAATAATTAAAAACATATTTAAAGTTCATAATTTCCATTCCAATAGAGTGTCCACGTAGTGTTGGTGTCCAACACGAGTGTCCATAGAGGTGTCCGTGCTTCTTAGATCATAGGTATATAGGCATCCTTCTTTAAACAAGTTTTCCAAGTCAAATTTATGATGCCTAGACACCATGATCTTTTTTTTTTTAGGTGAATATACACCATGATCTTTCATTTTGCCTATATTTAATTATCCAAATTGTAAGGTTTTACACATATATGAGTCACAATCAGCTCACCTTAGTACAAGAATGTTTTCTTTTGTTGATGGTTAACAACTTTGTTTGTCCAGTTTGCTCATAGGAAATGTGTTCAGCGTTGGTGCAATGAGAAAGGAGATATAACTTGTGAGATCTGTCACCAGGTATTGCTACTTTGCTTCTTTGCGACCTTTATTGCTATCTTCATTTTCTTTTTCTTATTCTTCTTCTTCTTATTATTATTAGGGTGAATTACAAATACACCCCTTGAGGTTTGCTTAAAATACGAATTGCCTCATGTGGTTTGAAAAATTACAAACTCTCTGTTAGAATTTTTTAATTTAACAGAATTAATTAAAAAAGTGAAATTTTTAACTGTTCACCTATACAATAATAAAATTATTTGAATTATTAATTGAAATAAAATTTTAACATTATTAAAAATTGTTAATTAACTTGATGATTTATTAATAAAAATGTCTATTTGTTATGAAATTAGAAACCTTAGGGGGCATAATGTAATTTCTAGAACCACAGGGGTAATTTGTAATTTAAATAAATCTCAGGGGGTGTGTTTGTAATTTATCCTTATTATTGTACTGCAACTGCTTAAATTCTTTCTATGTTTGAGATACATATTATTATGGGTCTTCATACATTCATGAAAATAGTCTACTTGTTTAGTTTCAAAAACTAGCATGGTTGTATACTTGTCATTTGTCTTGGTGATTCATAAGATAAGTTGTGGTGGTATGATGGACAATGACAATAGGTTTTGCACTAATATGAAATTGATTCAGATGATGTTGTGTAACATGCCAAGTACAAATCTATCTATGAACTTTGTATAGCAGATGCCAACACATCTTGTTCATTTAACTGTTGGCATGCTTGATGTCATGTAGTTGGTTACGACACATGAATGGATGTCTTGTTCTGCTTCCTCTTTGTGATGTAGTCAATAATTGCCTCCTACCCCACTCTACATAGAAAAGAGAGGGGGAAAGGAAAAACAGAATTGCTTCATTGAATGCATGCCCAGGTTGTTTATTTTAGTAAATCACATATATATTCTCTTCATACCTTTTTCTTTCAATGAGTTTATGTTTTCCATACAAATTTGAGTCGTTGCATCATGAATGCTTCCTGAGTCCAAACTTTGGCATTTTCCTGTATTTTCTGACAAAGTTTTTTTATTTTTATTTTAATTTAATTTAATTTTATTTTATTTTTATGAGTTGAATAATCAATTAGCATATTAACTTATTGAGCAAAATTGTCTCCGACATACAGCCTTACCAACCTGGTTATACTGCCCCACCACCTTCTCCGGGCTCTGATGATACTACCATTGATATCAAGTAAGTTTAAGTTCATATTCTTCTGGCCTAACTTTAATGTTTTTGATTAATGATTTTGATATAAAAAATAGTCAATTAGTCCAAGCTTGGGCTGTCAAGAATGAAACATTGATTTTGAGCTTAAGAGCAACTGCTTTTGTGAAATTAAACTCCAATTTGTCTTGTTCTTGACAACCACAAAATGCCCTAGAATCATCAATCTATTTACATGGTTGCTTTTCGTTCCTTTTTTTCCCCCTCCATAAATTACTGTTGAAACCGTCATAGTCAGGACAGAGATTGCATAATCATATGCTTCAATATTGATTCCTTTGTTTCATGGTTGTCTTACAGTGGGGCTTGGACAATCTCTGGCTCTCCTTTGGACTTGCGTGACCCCCGAATTTTGGCTATGGCAGCAGCTGAACGACATCTTCTGGATGCTGATTATGATGAATATGCTGATACCAATGCAAATGGAGCTGCATTTTGCCGCTCTGCCGCTCTGATTGTAAGTTGTTGTAACCATTTCTTTCACAAACAGAAATAATGTGGGCTACTAGGAAAGATGGACAATGTTCATACTTTTGAAAAAGTGATTTTATGTAGGAAAATGCTAATGATGGCCCAAAGCCTTGGTGGACGTGTAAAAAGTGTATCGAAATGTGTAAAAAGTACCTTGACATTCCAATTTTTTTGGCATTTTCTTCCCTCTGTTGACGGCCATTGGGCTATCATTAGCATGACCCTTTTATATATATGCACGAAGGGTTCATTATTATTATTATTATTTCTTTTGGCTATGAGGGCAGTAATGATATGGTGCTGCAACTTACTATCTTTTCTAAGAGCAACTTCACTTGTCATTGTCAAAATGGCAATGCCAAAGTCATAATTTTGCATGCTACAGTCCAAAAAGTCGAATTTTGGCAATGTTTACTCCATTGGTGCAAATGCCATTTCGGCACATCCAGACTATTGCAGATTTGTGTCTGTTGGATGTCTTACATCCAGACCATTGGATCAAAATCCTCTCTTGGGTGAGTTGAGTGGAGTTTATACAATTTGGCACAAGGTTTGGCCATCCCAATTTTTGATGGTGTTTTTTGTGGAACTCCTATAATTTAGCAATAGTAGCCCGTTGGAGTTAACAAGTGGTTTGGAGATTTGTTCTTAGATAATACAGTTGATGCCATTGTTAACTGTTCCTTGTACCTCCAAACCGCTTGAGCCTTAAAAGAGAGCAGCTCATTAGTAGGAACATATAATCGACATTATGAGCCTTAAAAGAGAGCAGTTTCCTTTCAAATCTTCTGAACTTTTTAGATGATCTTATTTTGGCAAATTTTAAAATCCTGTCAATTTTTCTTTTCTTTTTTTTGGCCTTTTTTTCTTCTTGTTTTTTTCTTGGCTGATTTAGGTTCATAGTATCTCTTTCTATATTTCTGTTTGGATTTCATTGGTCAATTAATTTCAGTTCTCATTTTACCTGGCCATTTATATTTTAAATATTTCTCTATTTCTTGGCAGTTAATGGCTCTTCTACTCTTGAGGCATGCTCTAACCATTGGCAATGGTGAAGATGACGATGATGATGCTTCCACCTTTTTCTCAGTAAGTGGGATGTGTTGTCAGCTTGTCTTGGCATTATATAGATAATTAGCTATCCATATGTTTTTTGTGGTGGCACTAAATAAAATTGATGATTCTGGACAGCTTTTCTTGCTGCGGGTTGCTGGTTTTCTTCTCCCATGCTACATTATGGCCTGGGCTATCAGTATATTGCAACGTCGAAGACAAAGACAGGTACTAAGAGACTCATTCACAGTAGCTTGTTTCCTTTTTCCTTTTCTTCTTTGAGCTTCATCTCTTCGTCCTCAGAAAAAATGATGAAAATATTTTCGTGATCCCATTATGGTGAGGTAATAACAATATGGTTGGTTACAGAAAATGATTATTTATTTATTTATTTGTTTAATAGTCACACTAAACCAATGAGCATAAGGATGAATATAGACATAAATTTTGGTGTAATATATAACACAAAGGTTATCCATTGTCTCCTCACAAGAGAACGATCCTACTTCATACACATGTTGGATTTCATGAACATGAGTTTAAATTATCCTCTCATAGGAGCCCCAAGGAGTTTGGCTTAGTAGGAGAAGAAGGCAACCAAAGGGTTTTACCACCCAAGAGGTCGCGAGTTTGAATCTCACAAAAGCTAAATATCCCAAACCTTGGGGTCATTAGAGTTTTGCCTAGTCGTTAACTTTAGGGGTCCCAGGATGAGTCAAGCATGTAAGTTGGTCCGGGCACCAGGTTATCAAAAAAAAAAAAAAAAAAATATTCTTTTATAGGTACCACTTTCCACATTAATTGTCTATACTTTTCCCAAACACATAAACACCTTTCCCATAAATGCAAACACATTGTTATGAACAATATATACATAGATGCTACACAATAGAGTGTCTGTGGTCTGTCTTTATAAAAAAAGATCCCTCTGTTGTGAAAGCTATTATATTTTTAAAGTGTGTGCTAGTGTAGAGGGGGAGAGAGAGAGAGAGTGATGTACTGTGTATGTGTGTAGTAATATATCAATAGAAATTCGACTAGTTTTTGATTGTTTTACAAATGTTTTTAAAAATCTATTTCATGTCTTGCTTGGTTTGTTTCATAGCTTGAACTTTACACATAACAACATAGCAGCCTTGTCCCAATCATTGTTATTCATACACATCTTTTGTTTGGTGTTCCAGTGTTTGGGGTTCCAGTGCTCCTATTACTCAATAACAAATGCACTTTTTATTAAATAATGTGGCATTATTTATATATATAATTAAAAGAACAAATATCAAATTATTCTTTTCCTAGGTTTGTTCTTGGTATCTATCCAGTCATATTCTATACAAAATCTATGTAATTGTGTTGCAAGTACCTTATTAGAATGGGCAGATATAGATGAGTGAGGAAGAGATCGTTTATCATCTTTCCAGGTTTTTTTCCCCCCATGAAGTTCTTGGTATTACCAGAAAAAGTAAAAATAAATAAAATAAAAAGGAATATTTTTAATATCATCCACTCTAATACTATAATTCATTCATTTTTGTATTTTTGTGAAATCAGGAGGCGGCAGCAGCAGCACTCGCCGCAACGGAAGTTGCCTTCATGATACAAGGAGCGCAACGTCGGGGTTTGCAGTTCACAATAGCACCAGGACCAGTAGGACCGGTACCGGCAGCCACACCAGGATCAGTAATGACACCAGGACAGGCAGTGAGTCCCCATGAGTAGCTGGTTCTATAATATATGGTTTTCCTGAACTCGGGTAATTTTGGAAATTGAGGTGATCATGTTACTAAATAAATTATCAGTGAAACAAAATTAGGATGTATTTCCGCCTGTCAAGTTGTGTCTTGGCTCGACTTAATTAATTTCCATAAAAGCTTAAAACTTGGTTTTTTGTTCTTCCTGTTTTCATTCTCTTGTTCCCCTCATTGTTGTTGTACATAAAATATTGTGAATCAGAGCAGCATCTGTTGGCAGAGTTGTCGATATTTGACACTGTAAACTGTACACGGCTTCTCTCCAGTGGCATTGCCATGCACTGTTTGTTGTAGTTATCTTGAATTATGGATTCAATATGATCAACTTTTGCTATATATTAAACATTGCTACAGTTTAATGATCAAATTTTATAATTCTCACAGACAAGGCTATTTTGTTCAGGTTATGGAGCTACTTATAGCAAATATTTTTCATTTTTTTGAAAGTATGTGTCAAAATGTTTGGCACAATTTTTGCTTACAACAAGTAAAAATAACTTAAATAAGTTGAAAAAATATGATTATTGCGAGGGAGAGGTGTGTTTTTAACTTGCGTTTTTTAATTTTCAGCGTACTGAACAGGCCCAATGTCTGTGAGTAAGTAGGATGAGAAAAAGTTTATCTTGATCCCAAATTTTTGGTATTACATTGTTTTTTTCTTTGTTTTTGTTTTGTTTTTTATTTTATTTATGAGATAACTATTGGGAAATCTATGACACCAAGGTTGAATGGCCATGGTAAAACAATCTCAGGCATGCATGGCCTTTTATGATGTGTAATTGTAAGAGATCCTTCAGATTTGAAGTTCAAATTTTAATGGTGAAGGGCGATATTGGAAAGTAACAGTTCACATGTTTCTTTTTACTTTAATAATATAGTGCTTAAAAAGGGATATAATTAGTTAGATCTTAGAAGAAAGAGGTCTCTCTCTCTCAAACTATGCTTGAAGAAATTTTGTAGATGTTGGTTAAGAAAAATTATTCATTAGTCTCAGAGCATGACCATGACAGGTGTGCGTGATATTTTTGATCAATAAGACTGTAAAAACAAATGGATAAGATTGATCTTGTAGCTCGCTTAACTGGTAAAATTGATTTAGGTCAACTCTATTCATTTTGTAATAACTCTTCTTATTGGTTCATTAAATTAAAATGAATGGATAAGATTGACTTTATTTTTCACTTGACTGATAAAGTTGGGTTAGGTTAGTTTTATCCATTCTACAATGATTGTTCTTATTGGTTCATTAAACTAAAATGAATGGATATGACTGATCTTATCTCTCACTTTCACTTAATTGATGAAATTGAGTCAAGTCGACTTTATTCATTCTACAAGAATTACTTTTAGCAATAACTGCTCTTATCGATTTACTAAAATAGGAAAATGCTATGGTGTGCACCACACCACAATGTGTAATTTTATTACAAAATTTTGTAACATTGACCACAAAATGTGTAATGTCGCCACAAATTGGCATAACAAAATATCCACAATTTTGTGATTAATGTTGCAAAAATTTGTGACTTGGTTACTATATTTTTTGTTACGCTAATTTGTGGTGAAATTATATATTTTTTTGTATTGATATTATAAAATTTTATATTTTATGATAGGGTGGTGTGCACCCGTAGTACAACCCATTAAAATAGCGTGTTGAGTTAGTGATTTGAGACTACAATATATTTATTGAAACGACCAAAAAAAAAAAAAAAAAAAGAAAGGAAAAAAGAAAGATGGTCTACATGGGTAAGAGAGAAAATAAGAAGGGGGGGATAAAAGGAAGAGAAGGGGACATAAAAATGGGAAAACCTGTTGGGGCTCTAAGTTGAAACTTTGAATGGGCTGCAAATCTAGAGAGAGATCAAAGAAAAGCATAAAGGAAACCCAATAAGCACAAGAAACCAGGAGATTGATTTTTATTGCATGGAGATAAGAGCTTGGAATGTCTAAAGTGAGTTTCTAAGCATAATAGCATAAAGCAAGTTTTCTTGGTTTTTTTCTTTGGGAAGAGGTTTCTATTCCTCACCTTCATCCCCAACACTACTCTCTACTTTATCTGGCTTTCTTGCAAGCCTTGCAAAATGTGTTACTTTCCCTGAATTTTTATTAATTTTCATTGCTTCCTCAGCTTTAGCAATATGAAAATTTTCTTGGCAAACAAACACAAAACATGAGACGATGAAAATAATCATTATACATATATTTTTTTAAGACGACGAGCAACAGAGGCAAGATTCTTTAAATTCATTTTAGCAGAGTAAATCAGATATCTATAATCATCTATAAACCACAGGTCTTAGTTATGCTGGGGAGACACCAGTACAAGTTATTATACATAATTTTTATATGACACAAAAAAGGAGTACAAAATGTTATAACCGTGACAATTTTGCAATTCTTGTGACAAACACAAACATAATGGGTAACAACAAACTAAAGGCATGATTTGTTGTTATGGTTAAGCTAAGGCGAATGTGTTGGAGTTAAAAGAACACGTGAGTATAATTGGACGCGTGGAGGTTCAATTAAGAATCTTATAACGAGTCTATTTTGTTCACTCTCATATTATATTAAGTGAAATCAACAAGAGATTGGTAATATTCTCTCACATAAAAGTGGATTCTTGAGACTGGGTTGGTCATTGTTTGGTTCAAAAGACCAAGACCAATGATAGAGATGTAGAGAACCAATGAAAAAGATTCTTGGCTTCCCAAGGGTGTTCTTCCAAACAAAACTTTTTATTCAAACCTGTCACTGCCTTCTAAAAACAGCCTTAGATGCTTCCACTGCAGTCTTATGATTGAGGTGAATCTGAAACTTCCCTACATGTTTTGGGACCCCTCTCTCATGCTTTATCCCTTTTTTGTTCAAATCCCATAAAAAGATACAAACCATACCCTTATTTATACACAACAGAATATAAAGTTACAGTCTCAAAAACAACCAACCTACTCAATTCTCTCATTATTGAGCCAGAGAGGCCTCCATTCCTCTTGTTTGGCAGGGTAGAAAATGGGGTTTTCTTGTAGGACAGTCATGTTTCTTCTCTGTATTGGGTTTCTGTCAATTCAACCAGAGAGAGTTTCCAGCTTGAGAAGCATAGATCTTGCTCTCAGATGGGATAAAGGTCCTCTGTTTCCAAGAAACTGGCGTATTCTGAATTCTGTTGGCGTGGAGGTTCGACAAAGAATGCCGAACTTAGCGCCCACGCCTTCAATGGCATTCGATCCAAACCAGTCGAGTAAAAGAACGGTTCGGAGAGGGTCAGATCCCATTCACAACAGAAGTTGATGAACTGAAGCTGTTTTTTCGACCGTAGAGCCTGAAATCAGGAACAGTTAATGGCAAAGAAAGACATTGCTGTCATTGATGCAGAGAGATATACCTGAGGGTGGTTGGTTTTTCTATAGTTTCATTTGTTTGATGTTGAAGCTTTTGTTTTTTTTGAAAGAATTGAAGAGTGGTAGATTAAACCTATCTTTGAGCTAGCATCATCACATGATTGTATAAACATACATTTTAGCTCCTAGCTAGCTAACAGCTGATAATGATGCTGGCTCTCATACACAACATATAGTACATTTTATTTTTCTTTTGAGCAAAATGATTTATATCTTTTAGCAATGAAAACTCCCAAATCCGAGTCTTGTGCCTCAATTAGGTAAGGTTGGCTAAATGAATTATTTTGTTCCATTCCGCTCTATTAAGGACTATATGTTTAATTTCTTGCATACTTCAACAATGCCATATAAATTTAATTGGGCTGGTTTACTAGAAGTGATTCCTATCTTGCTTCACTCTGTTTTTGTATTCTTGGGTTCATTCTCAAGTTAGTATAATTTACCTTCAAGGTGTGACATCCTGTCCCATATCAGCTTGGTAGTAAAAGTTTTTGGGTTATATATATGTGAGTTCACATCCTTTCTTAGTAACAACACATTTAAAAACTGTGAGGGTGGACAACATTGTTACATTTTGGGATGAGGACGTTATAATTTGGTATTAGAGTGGAACCTACCTTTAGCTGTGTGGGCCATACATTGCAGGAGCCACCTCTAGAATTTGTATAGGCCACCTCCCTAGAAAGAGCAAAATGTTGTGCACAGTTAAGTGCTATACTACACACCGCACAAGGACAGGCGGTTCTAAGGAGGGATATATGTCCGCGAGGACGTGTGGTTCTGACATCCCACCCCACATCAGTGTCTAGCAAAGTGGACTATATTGTTACGGTTTCGGGGATGTGTGGTTCTGACATCCCACCCCACATCGGTGTCTAGCAAAGTGGACTATATTGTTACAGTTTCGGATGGAGACTGAGATAGCTATCCCTAGATGAAGTTTTAATAATAGTTCCGATTGGTAGCTCGAAAACAAGACAGCTCGAATGGCCCGAGTCCAAAATGACGTCGTTTTGGAATACTTTTTTTTTTTCTTCTCTTTCCTCTTTGAAGATGAAGAACACAAAGAAGAGGAAGCTGGGTGTTCATCTTCATCAATAACATCTTCATCAACACATCATCATCATCAACAACATCTTCATCAACATCATCATCATCATCATCATCATCATCAACAACATCTTCATCAACATCATTATCACAACATCTTCATCGTCATCAACAACATCGTCGTCATCAACATCCATCGATTTTGTGAAATTCATATCCATCGATTTCGATGAAATCATTCGATTTCAAACCCTGAAAAAAGAAGAAGAAGAAGAAGAAGAAGAAGAAGAAGAAGAAGAAACTCAGTCTCTGGTGGAGCTCTCTCTCTTCTCTCTCTTTCTTCTCTCTTCTCTCTCTTTCTTTTTCTCTTCCTCTCTCATTCTCTTCCTCTGTTTTCAGAGATAATAGGAAAAAAAAACAAAAACAACACTACCCAAAACGACGTCATTTTGGACAGTCGGGCCATTCGACTTGAAAGATTTTCGAGCTACGAATCATTTTTCTTTTAATAATTTTGTAAAGGTTAGATGGAACTACTGTTTGATAGAATTCTTTTAAACCATAATCCTCTATGGACTGCGCGCGCGCGCACAAAAAAAAAAAAAAAAAAACAAAAACAAAACAAAACAAAACAAAACAAAAAAATCAAAAGTGAAACTACAAGTGACACAAGAAAAGTTTGACACAAACAAAAGACATACATATTTTTATCAAAACTAAGCTTATTTCTTTTGAAGAACCCACAAAACAACCAGATTTCCAATGATCTTCATAAAATAAAATACAAGAAATTCCAAATATGTATATAATATATTCAATTTGTCTTAACAAGAAGCTGAGATCTATGATACCTGTTGTTCCTATGAACATTAAATTGAGTTGATGACAACTTACGTGAAACTGCCTGCCAAATCATATCCACAGCATCACCAGGCTGAGATGGATACCGATATTCAAAGTGTTGTGCAATCTGCTTTAATCTTTCCCACATTTCGCTCCACTTGTCTTGATCGATTCCCCTTAGAAGCTTCAGTAGAAAACCATTCTTTATGGCATCTGAAGCGCGTACAAATACGCAGAACTCGGAGTAGTCTAAGACATCTTCGTATGGTAGTTCGATCTCATCGCTAATTATTACAGGAACACAATGGCTAGCGATGGCATCAAAGAGGCGATTTGAGGAAGGAGTGTCGCCAGCAATATTCAGGCAGAATTTGGATGATGACATCCCCTGTCCCGCCTGACTGATTCCATTTGCTTGAACACTTCCAAATGTGAAGTGGACATCTTTCTCATCTTTGAGAAGGTAATATAGTTCTTGACGAATTATTCCCCCCTGATGATTAATCAAATCGCATATGATAATTAGAATGATTGATACAAAGCAAACAGATCTATCATCAGCAAAAACTAAAATTAAGAATTTTCCTACAAAGTTGTTTCAATGAACTAAAAGGAAAAAGAAAATGGAAAAAAAGATGAAAGTTGGAAAAAGCTCAAGATTGATGCAAGGGGGCATAAGAAATTCAATAGAACTAGTGATTGCATATATATTTTACGAGAATTCTTCTGTTTTCTATATTTGAAATTGATTTATCACCGTTTCATCCACTATGTGTATGGAGGGAGTCCTTCAAAGGATGAATTTATGACTTCAATAACTCGGGAAACAAATTGAAATATCATCATTTACTCGCGGTTGAATGCTTCTAAGTCTGTAATTGAATACTTTGCAGACTATCCCATTTGTAAAAGTTGTAATCAAATCTAGCAAGCCATAATGTAATGAAACAATTATACCTGTCTCTACTGTATAAAAAGTTAGTTGACATTATGTTCCTGACCAAATATATATTGGTACTAAAAAAATTTCAACATCAAAGAACTTGAGCCTAAACCAAGTTATCAAAGGTCTTTTACTAATTTTTTATTTTTATTTTTATCTATAATTTTAATTTTTTTCCTGGGTGATTAGGAAGAAAATAATGTTGTTAGCTGTTACCCTATGGGTTATAACCTGCATGCTTAGGAGGTTAAGCTTTGAGCCCACTAACAAGTTTTAGGGGAATAATCGCCTGCCATGCAGGTTAGTCCTCTGTCTTCTTTTCAATTATTCTCTATGTAAGATTAAAAAGTTAAGAAAACTTTTGTAAATGTTGAGAGGTTTCTGGCATTTTTTATTTTACACTCACATTTACTGTGTGGGGCCTTTTACAGATGTAGGTAGGTACATTGCCGAATCACATATAGTATATATTCTTGCATTCTGTGTGTTTGATTTCTTTCTTTTTAATGTTTTGTGATTGGGACCATTTGTTTTTTGGATAATAACAAAAAAGAGAAAACAACCCTGTGTTCTTCCTTTTGGATAGGATAATTAATTAGAGTTTCAGAGTAGCATCCATGAACATCAATTTAGGCTGAAATGACCTACTTAGTATTGAATCACTGTTTCATCTGAATTCCAATAAGCGATAAACTCAAAGTGAAACATATAACCTTTCGCATACAACTCTTTTTTAAGAGAAAAAAAGTAGAAATAGCACGTCATTGAACAATAATCAAGTAATTCATGATACGTGCAGAAAGAGTTGATGCAACTTACATCTTTCCTATAAACTGCTCCTTGGAAATGTGCCAATATAGGACGCCCTTCAAATGGGGCCGACTTGTTAGCAGCAACGGTCTTCACGAGATGCTTGTAAGGAGCGATCACGTCCTTTTTAAGGTTTGCTATTTCTGCTGGGTATCTCCCAAAATCTGCAAGAATGAACATGGCAGAACCCAACTTCCTTCTCGCAATCAACATGCTATTTGGATGGTGTGCTACTATTAGATGATCCTTCCCTCCCAATCGCTTCCATTCATCCCGACGTTTCAAAAACTCCACCAATTTGTTCTCCAACATTCTGTTGACACTAACTTTCTCCTTTCCAACAAGCTTAGAATACCTATTATAACTCAGAGATGCGAAGAATGGCACAAAAATTATATCTGCTTGGCTCAAATTATGCACTCTGATAGCACTACATGGTCTGACCATATTAGGAGTGTTTGATGACAGAAGATCAAGGGTGAGCCAGTACTCGATGCTGTGCTGTAAATTTAAACCACCCGGGTAATGAGGGATTTGACTAGGGTTACTCAAATCTGGCCATGTTTGATCTGCACTTCCTTTCCAACCCAATAACCCAAAGTGAAATTGAGGTGGCAAGTCATACATATACACCCGAAGGAGAGCGTGATTCGGGTCACAAGTCTTTTCTTCTTCTTCTCCCAAGACACCCAATTTTATGCTGCGATTGGAACTCTGATAAGACCGCTCTTGGGTTCTCATGGGTTGGTCATCATAAATTGTTGCAGCCGCAGAAGAGAAGAAAGGGGGTTTAATTTTTTCACCCCTGACACTAGGTTTTAAGTAAACTGATGTGTTGTTAACAACAATTATCTTAAAAACCGATCCAGAAATGAAAGAATCGTCTCTGAATTGAAGAAGAAACAATGAAGAGAAGATCAAAAGAACCATTGAAAACATTATTAAGCAGAAAAGTAGCCTCGAGGGCATTATTAGGCCCTTTTCTGACATTGAAGATTGAAAAAATTTAGAACCTCTTTTACTTCCAGAAGATTTAAGAAAGCTGCAGCCTGCAACAAATTATTACACTAGAACAATGTTTTGAAACCTGAACCATTAGCCAAACCGGAAAAGAGACTGGGTAAAGGGTCACTGATTCAACCGTCAGATTAACCGGAATTGAACAAAGGGCAAAGTTATGGGGTTCTAGCTGTTTATGGTTTAGGTTCAACAGTCGGATTAACCACAATTGAAGAAAGGGCAAAATTTTTGGGGTTTTTTTTAGCTGTTTGTTACATCAATCAATGTGAGTGATCATTTAAAGAAGATGTTACTTACTCAATATCATTAACATGAATAGTTTAATTTTGACAAACATCAAAAGGGCAAAAACAGATTCCCAAGTTTTCTAACTTTTTAAACCCTAAAGGTTTGAAACCGTATTTTCCAAGTAATTCTTTGTCACAATCTTTCCCTTCACAAACACCAGTACACCATTATCAACCTGCAAGAATCAGCAGAGAAAAGAACACTCATATAAACAATCCCTTTAGCTCATAAGAAACATATGTTTTACAGCTTTGAGCTATTAAGCTACAAGATAAATTCAAGAAAATCTCAATCAAGAACCAAAAAAAAAAAAAAAAAAAAACAAACAAACAAACAAACAAGAGCAATGAACATATATCAGAAAAATCATCAACTGGGTTTTGAAGATTTTGTGATTTTCAAAATTGGGTTGAATCAGGGTTTGCAAGAAGATTACCGGAGCAGCTTGGATTCTGAGATTCTCTACCTTTTCTTAGACTGTGAATGACTCAGCTGGAGGAATGTCTGGGCAGAGAGCACCAGGGGGTCTCTCTGATCGAACTATTTCTGTTCTTCAATGCATTTACCATGAATATTGATATTTTTGTATATATATAATTATTTTTTTTCGATTCGTCGTTGTCCATGAATTGGACAAGAGAGAGGAGAGGAGAGAGAATTTGTTTGAGAATTTTACGATTTTTTTTTTCAAAAGATTTTAGATCAAAAAATATTGAAAAAATTATAATAAAACGTTGAGGATTTGAGTCTTATTATAAAACGAGTTTAGTTTTATCAATTTAAAAGTTAAACTTTTGATTTATTTTTAATATATAATTTATTTATTTATTTTTATTAAGTAAAATTGATAAAAATAAATATTTTAATCATTAAATTTAATAAAAATGATATTTTAGACATTTTTATATTGAGTTTAATAATTAAAATATATATTTTTTTATTGATTCCATTTAACAAAAATAAGATAGTGTTTAAATTAAAGACAAATCAAAAGATTGACAAAATTAAAAAATCAGGTTTTATTTTACTACAAAGTTAGAACTATGGGGCTTTTTTTTTTTTTGTAATTATTTCAAAAATATTTTTAAGATTGAAAGGTTCAGCTCTTACAGCTGTTGGTGTATTAGTAGTTTAAATAATTTAATTTATACAATTTATCGAGTACGTCATCGATTAAAAAAAGTAAGTTAGTTAGACTTGAGCAACTACATGGCCATATGACATTTCATTTAAAAAAATAAACAAAACAAATATAATTTTAAAAATAATTCGTCAATTTTATTTTTTATACAAATATTAATTGATCATGTGATTATTGATATTTGATCAATTTAATTTTGGATAAACTACCAATAGGTCTTACTAGTTGTATTTAATTTCTATCAAGTTCTATTGAAAATAAGTCTAGTAAAATCATTGCTAAAAATAATTTTTGTAACGATTTTTTGTATATGTCGCTATAAAATTAATAATTAGTGATTTTTTTATTGTGATTTTTACAAATTATTATTAAAATTTATAATTAGTGACTTTTTTTGTGACGCATTTTTCAAGTTGAAAATTAATAATATTTTTTTGTGACAATTTTTTTAAACTGTCGTTAAAACTTATAAGTAGTGACATTTTTTGTGACAAAATTTTCAAACTATCACTAAAAATTAATAATTAGTGACGTTTAATAGTGTATGATGAAAAATACTATTAATTTTCACAGAACTTATTAGATAATAAATTTACCTATTAAAACTTACATATAAATTCCTTTTTAATTTTTTATATAAATGATCTAATTAATAAATCTTATAATTTGAACGACTTAGATTGTTGAGATGAGCCTAAGGTGGCTCACACAGTCATGTGAGAATTGCATTCCCCCATCCAAAACATGAAACAGAGACAAGCTTCTTTCTTAGGAAAAAAATGACATATTAGATATTTTTTGTAATATAACAGTTATATATTAATATTCTATTACAAATTATCATGTAAATATAATATCTCACTATATAAAAATAAGAGTTGTAGAATTATCTTACAATGGACGGATAATTACATGGAAAACTGTCAACAACAATGGTCAGGTATTATGAAATTAAATTTTTATTAGATATATTTAGTTGCTCTAAATCCAAAAACAAACTGAAAATAATGATTTTTAAGGAAAAATCTTTATTATAAATGCAATGTGCAACTTGTTAATTAGGTGTTACTTGAATTTCTTTTTCTTTTCACAAGTAATTGACCTCTGAATTAATCTCACCTATTTAATGAGGCAATTGTTGGGCCATACATTACAGTGACCAGAACTTCAATGATTGGATTCCAATGTCTTCCTTTTATTTTTTTGTTATTTCATATATATATATATATATATATGGGGTAAATTGCACTGACACCTCCTGAGGTTTATATTTATTATAGTTTTTTCCTCACTTTTGAAAATTACATATCCCTTGAGGTTTAAAGTTTCATTACAGATTCTCCTTCCTCAGTAATTTAATTTTTTTAAATACTAATTTTGCCCTCACTAAGTAAATTACATTGACACCCCTCACATTTTAGAAATTACAATCTCGTCCCTAAGGTTTAATGTAGCATTACCAATTACCCCCTTAGTTAGTATTAGTTGGAAAAAAAATTAATTGGGAAAAAGTTATTTAAAAAAAAAATTAATTGAAAATTTTTTTTGCTAGTAAAATTTTTAAATTTATATTTAAAAACTAACATAAGCTTATTTTTTGAATTTACGTTTTTTTCTCAAATTTACAAACTGAGACAACCATTTTATAAACCAAAAAAATTATCAAACAAGTTTTTATGACAGTTTTTTAAATTTTTGTAAATGAAAATTGAAAATTGAAAACGAAATGGTTACCAAACAGGTTTCAGATGGTAAAAATGTCATAAAATTAACAAATAATTAAATAAGTTACTAACGTAAAAAATGACTTATCAAAAGATTTTTAGGCTATGTATGGTTTGATTTTTAGAAATATTTTTTAAAAATTAAAAATTAAAAATTAATTTGGTTAAGAAATAAAAAATAAAAAATAATTATCATTTTAATATAATTTTTATCTTTCGAGTGGTTAGAAACAATTTTTTACAAATTAAATTGAAACAAATATACGTATGTATATAACCTACCCAAAAGTTAAAATGATAATCATTTTTAATTAATTTTTAATTTTTTTAAAAAAAATTCTAAAAATCAAACCATACATAACCTAAGAATCTTTTGATAAGTCATTTCTTATGTTGGTAATTTATTTAATTATTTGTTAATTTTACTTTTTACCATCTGAGGCCTGTTTGGTAACCATTTCGTTTTCAATTTTCAATTTATATTTACAAAAATTTAAAAAACTATCACAAAAACTTGTTTGATAATTTTTTTTGTTTATAAATGGTTGTCTCAGTTTGTAAATTTGAGAAAAAAACGTAAATTTTAAAAATAATTTTACGTTGATTTTTAAACAAAAATTAAAAAATTTTACTAACAAATTTTTTTTTCAATTAATTTTTTTTTCAACTAATACTAACTGAGAAGGTAATTGGTAATGCTACTTTAAATATTGGGGAGGGGATTGTAATTTCTAAAATGTGAGGGGTGTCAATGTAATTTACCCAATGAAGGCAAATTTGGTGTTTAAAAAAATTAAATTGTTGAAGGAGGGAATCTGTAATGAAATTTTAAACCTCAGAGGGAAGATGTAATTTTCAAAAAATGAGAAAAAACTGTAATAAACATAAATCTCAGGGAGTTTCAACGTAATTTACCCTATATAACAAGAAAGAAGAGGAATGGGATATTCTAAGAAGTCCCTTAACCTAATAAGTTATTATTAGTATTATTATTATTTATTTTTCATATTAAAGATGATGGAATTATAGGTAGTGGCTTGCCTCCAGTCCGGCCCATTACGCTTATTTTGGGGCCTCTTTTTATAATTCAAACCGTTTATATTTTAAAATTTGTTGGGTACATTATCCCTGTAAAAAATCACGTTAATCAAATAACGGATACTATGTATTCGGATCATCTTTTTATGAACCGTTAATTTTTTGACCGTTAATTTTTTTTAGACAAAAGTGATCCGAATGCATAGTATCCGTTATTTGATTGATGTGATTTTTTATATGAATAATGTATTCAATAAATCCTAAAATGTAAATTGTTTGAATTATTAAAAAGAAACTCAAAAGTGGGCCTAATGGGCCGAATTGGACCAGACTGTCCTATATCTAAGTTGGAGATAGTCTAGGCCCATAATTATATAGGGTCTATTTGGTAATGTTTACGTTTTTAGTTTATATTTATAAAAATTTTATAAACTGATTTTTGTTTATTTTTAGAAAAACATAAATTACAAACGCGTTTGGTAATTGACAAAATGTTTAAAAAATTTTAAAAATATAAAAAATAGTGAGAAATGACAAGTGGCGGAAGAAAGTGGTGGGTGGTGGTGGTGGCGGATATGTAGCGAGTGGTGATGATGGGTGAGTAGGTGATGGTGGCGGTGGGTGGTGGTGGTGGTGGTGGTGGCGGCGGTGGTGAGTGGTAGTGAGTGGGTGGTGGTGGTGGGTGGTGGGTGGTGGTGGTAGGTAGGTGGCGGGTGGGTGGTGGTGGTGGCAGGTGGATAGTGAGTGGTAGTGGTGGGTGGTGGATGGTGGTGGTGGTGGGTGGCAGGTGGGTAGTGGTGGAGTGTGGTGGTGGCAGGTGGGTGGTGAGTGGTGGTGGCAGGTGGTGGTGGGGGGTGGGTGGTGGTGGCAGAAGACGGTGGTGGAAAATGGTGGCAGGTGGTGGCTAGTGTTGGGTGGTAAAAAAAAAAAAACTCAAAACTCAAAACGGAAACATATTTTTTGGCCAAATTTATAAATTGAAACCATTGATTTATAAATCAAAAATTTACCAAACAAGTTTTTATTTGAGTTTTTAAAATTTTTGTAAATATAAACAGAAAACTGAAAACGTAAGTGTTACCAAATGCTACCATACTGTATAAGATTATTATAATATGTCTAGTTAAGGTGTGATTAAGAATAAAATAAAATTTTAAAAATTATTTGACCATTTAGTAGTTATTAAAAAGTAATCCAAAAGGAGATTATTAATATGGAGTGGAATAAATAATTATACTATTTTATAAAATTAATAGTTCGATCCAACCAACAAGAAAAATGTTTGGGACTTCCTTTTGAAGAGATTCCCTATCACCTTCAGAGTAATGTGGACCAATGATATATTTGAATTATTATTATTTTTTTTTCTTACTTGAACCAATCACAAGTGAGTGAGAATTGTGGAGGTGAGTGAGAATTGTGGAGGTGATGTTTTGTAAATGTATGAATCATTAGTGAACTAATAATTTGGCTCATCAGATTAGATATCATGAGACATTGCTCTTGACATTGTGAATCATATATATATATATATATTAGTTGAAACCTCCCTCTAATATAACAAAACTAGAAGTATCAATTGTGTTGGTTGTTTCATAAAATAAGTTTTATACGAGACAAAAGTTGATCGTTATCTCATACAAGACGCGCTAGACCGAAGGTTATTAGTGTAAAATAAGTTATAGTTTTTTTTTTTTTTTTTTTTTTGTTTGTTTGTTTGTTTGTTTATTATAAAAAGACGTATAAAAAATAGATAGGTGATATGACTCAAATAAATTAAAAAGTCAATAAATTAGTTTATAAGCCATTTTCCAAAAGAGACCTTACCTCCGACGTGAGCATGGGCCAAGGATTCTATCCCCAAATTATTTTATTTTTATCTTGTTACAATATCTATAAAAGAGAAAGAGAATATTATATTGAATGTAGTATTGTAATAAATATAGGTCATGTTTGGTACAGCTTAATTTCAGCTTATTTCAGCTTTCAGCTTAATTTAAGCTATTTTGATGTGTTTGATTTAACTTAACAATACAGCTTATAACTTTTTGTAAGTCAGAAATCAACTTATTCTATGAGTGGGGCAGGAGAAGCGTAATTTATAAGTCAGAAATCAACTTATGTTCATAGTTATAAGCTGTAAGCTGTTAAGGTATAAGTTATAAGTACTTTCCCACAGCTCTACCAAACAGGGCCATAATAGGGTTAATAACACGAAAAATCCTAGGATTTCACGTCTTTTTCATTTTAAATACTAGATTTTAATTTTGACAAATTAAACCCCATCCTTCCACTCGTATTTCAATATGACATTTCCATCAATCTCCGTCATATTAAACTAATGGAAATCTAAGCAAAATTTCATATTCAAACCCACATGTTTATATCTCCCTCCTCAGAACTCCGTTTTATCTCATTTTTGCGTTATTGGATTCACCTCACGGCCTAATTTTTATTCCACCCCTCATACGCATTATTCTACCTCTTTTTGCGTGCTATCAGAATTTTGAAAGTTGGCTAAAAATAAGATTTTTTTTTTCTTTTTGAGCAAAATTTTTAAATTCGAACTCACATGTTCAAGAACTTGTATCTCCCTTATTGTAATTCCGTTTCACCTCATTTTCACGTCTTTGGATTTACCTCATGACTTAGTTTTTGTTCCATCCCTCATATGCCTTGTTTTATCTCTTTTTGTGTACCGTCAAAGCTCCGAAACATGGCTAAAAATAAGATTTTTATCTATTTGGACAAAATTTTTAGATTCAAGCCCATATATTCAAGCACTTGTATTTCCCTCATCATAACTCTGTTTCGCCTCATTTTTATATCGTTGGATTTATCTCATGGCCCAGTTTTCATTTCATTCCTCATATGCCTTGTTCCATCTCTTTTTGCCTGTTGTCGAAGCTCTGAAAATTGCTCGAAAATAAGATTTTTCCCTTTTTTCCCCTGTCTATCTTCTATCTACATGCTTCTTTTTTCCTTCTTTTTTTCCATAATTATTCTCTCTTTTCCTCTTCTTTCATACCCTTTCTCCCACCCTTACGTTTCTTCTTCTTCTTGTAAGTCATATACCTCCATCCTCGACGACACCGCCACCGTCAGAGGTTCGATGGTCATCATGAGCTTGGTGGAAGGGCCATGAAAAAAGAGGAAAAGATAGAATAATTATGAAAAGGAAGGAAGAAGAATCCAACGACACGAAAATGAGACCAACTTTGACCAACTTTTGGAGCTTCATGTGAGTTTGAAAGGAAGCATGTAGAAAAAACAGAAAAGGAAGCATGTAGATAGAAGATAGCGGAAGAAAGAAAAAAAAATAAAAAACAGAGAAAAATCCTATCTTTGACCAACTTTTGGAGCTTTAATGGCAAGCAAAAAGAGGTGAAAATTCAACGACACGAAAATGAGACAAAACGGAGTTACGACAAAGGAGATACAAGTTCTTAAACATGTGAGTTTGAATCTGAAAATTTTGTCTAAAGACAGAAAAATTTTATTTTTAGCCAACTTTTGAAACTTTGATAGCACGGAAAAAGAGGTGAAATAAGAAATATGAGGGTTGGAATGAAAACTAAGCCGTGAGGTGAATCTAACGATACAAAAATGAGGCGAAACGGAGTTACGATGAGAGAGATATAAGTGTTTGAACATGTGAGTTTGATATGAAATTCTACCTAAATTTTTGTTAGTTTAATATGACGGAGATAAACAGAGGGGTCGGATTGAAACATGAGTGGAATGATGGGGTTCAATTTGTCGAAATTGAAAACTTGGAATTTAAAATGAAAAAGGTGCAAAACCTTGGAATTTTTTGTGTAATTAACCCAATATAATATGGTATGTATGATAGACAGAACATATAGTTACTATATTTAACACTCCCCTCAAACTTAAGTAGGGATACTAACTTGAGTTTGGAGAGAGAAACTAAAACATGAAATAAAATTAAAAATAAAATAAAATATGGATAGATCTGAGGCAAATAGATTGTAAAGTCCGAATGAAAGTGCAAGAGCGTTGAGATAGATCAGAGACCGGAGCTAATGCTGGAAGACAGTTCATGGTCATGTCAGATTATTGTAAAAGAAGAATGGGTGTTGAATTAGGAAACATGGCACACAAGTAAATTATCACGTGGTGCTAAATGGTGATGGCAATATGCAAGAGTGCGCCAGGCATGACATAGAAGGGAAACCATGTGCGTTAGGGGGCTGCTTGACAAGAAACCATGTGTGCCAGGAAACGGCTTGGAAAGGAATAAAAAATGGTCCCAGGGGCGGTTTAGGAAGTGCGCCAATGGGGCGGCTTAGAGAGTACGCCAAGAGAGGTGGCTTAAGGAGTGCGCTAAGGGGGCGGTTTAGATAGTACGCCAAGGAGAGCGACTTGGGTGGTGCGTTAAGGGGGCAATTTTGGTGGTCCACCAAAGAGGGCGGCTTAGGTGATACTCCAAGGGGCGACTTGGGTGGTGCGTTAAGGGGGCGATTTTGGTGGTCCGCCAAAGAGGGCAGCTTAGGTGATACTCCAAGGGGCGACTTAGGTAGTGCACCAAGGAGTGTCGCTTGGGTGGTTCGTATGGTATATAACTGTACCTACCATGATATAAATATATTACTTTCCTCAAACGCAAATAGATTTTAAGATAGAAACTT
Organism: Camellia lanceoleosa; assembly: GCA_025200525.1. Classification (NCBI taxonomy): domain Eukaryota; kingdom Viridiplantae; phylum Streptophyta; class Magnoliopsida; order Ericales; family Theaceae; genus Camellia; species Camellia lanceoleosa. The sequence goes on from CM045759.1 coordinate 102,736,603, forward strand.
GTTTGAGGTTGAAAGAGAGAATTAAGAGAGAGGAGAAGTAAAAAAAAAAAAAAAAATACAAGTAAAAATAGTAAAATATGATAGAGATAAAACAAAATGAGTTGGGATAAAAATAAATCAATGTGATGAGATTATAGAAAAAAATTTATTATAAAAAAATGTTTTTATTTTTTATTTTATTTTATTTTATTTTATTTTAAGAGAGAAGCATGGCCGTGGGGAACAAAATTTATTATTATTATTTTATTATAAACTAATTTGGTTGTAGAGGAATGGCATGGCAGTAGGAATGGCAACGGGGCGGGGCGGGGCCGGGGATCACCCTCCCCGTCCCCGATCCCCAATGGCAGAACTTCCCCCCGTCCCCGACGGGGAACCCACTACCGCCCCCACCCCCGCCCCCTGACGGGGATCGGGTTTCCCCGACCCCGAAAATCCCCGGCCAAAAAAACATCAATATCTCAACAACATCAAGATCAAAAAAAAAAAAAAATGTCTAACAATCATCAAAAAAAAATAATCTGTCTAACAACATCAATCTGTTCAACACACCCACACAACAACAATCATCAACAACAACATATATATATATATAACAATCATTGAAAAAAAATTAATCATCTATATATATACAGATATATATATACACAACAATCATAAAAAAAAAAAATTAGATCTGAGGGAGGTCCCACGGACAGAGGGAGGGCTTTACGAATCACGATCTGACGAAGGGCTTCCCGGACGGAGGGCTTCTTCTTCACGATCTGACTAACGGGCTTCAAGATCTGACGGTGACGGATGGAGGGCTTCACGGACGGAGGGAGAGGGAGAGGGAAAGGGAGAGAGAGAGGGAGAGGGAGAGGGGGAGGGGGAGGGGGAAGGGGAGAGGTAAAGGGAGAGGAGATGAGAGGAGAGGAGAGGGAGGGAGAGAGATGAGACTGAGATTTGAGGGAGAGCGAGATGAGGGCCACGGTGAGAGAGAGAGAGATACACAGAGTAGAAGGGGGAGAAGAACGAGACAGAGAGAGTGAGAGAGAGAGAGTTGTTAAGATAAAAACCAGATAAAAGCCACTGAGTTCAAACATATATATTATATCATATAATATACAAGCCCACTGAGTTGTAAATATATATTATATAATATAATAAATAAGCCATGACTTTTAAACAGTAAACATATATATTATATATATAGATATACACACGCAGGGAATGATCGGGGAGTGGTCGGGGCGGGAATCGGGGTTTGGATCTGGGGTTGAAATCAGATCCCCGTCACAGATATCATCGGGGATGAAATTTTGAACACCGTCCCCGTCCCCACGGGGATATTTTTCGGGGAATCACCACTCAATTCGGGATCGGGGGGCCGGGTCCCCATTGCCATCTCTACATGGCAGTGGGGAACAACAATGAAAAGGGAAGATGATTAAAATAATAATAATAAAATAAAACAAAACAAAAATTATATATATATATATATTTTTTTAATATTGTGAAATGGAAGACGACTTGTAAGAGATAACAATTGGATTCGGAAGGATAGGGAAATAGACAAAAGAGAAACATATCCCTGGTAATTGGAAACAAGGGGAGTAGCCCATGTGATTAAACAAAAGCAACGAGGCGGAAAAGCCAATAAGAAAGACGGTATGATATAAACGGAGGCCCACTGAAAACATATCGCAAAGTGGCCGAAGTTGTAGGCCGTCGCAAAGACGTAGGCCACTGGGGTAGGTGGCGGAGACGAAATAATTAGAGCGGTAAATTGAGACAAAACAAATAAGGGTAAATTATGTAAATAATTCATGTAGTTTATACGATGGATTAATTTAGTTCTTGTAATTTTAATTTGTTTTATTTTGTTCTTTAATTTAACGAATTGTGTCATTTTAGTCCAATAAATAACGGTTGTTAAGTTAATTTAACTGAAGGTCAAACAATGTGTTAATTTGGTTCCTATACTTTACATGATGTGTCAATTATAATTTTCTCGATTTTGACAGGGACCAAATTGACACATTGTGAAAAATACAAGGACTAAATTGACACATTATTTGACTTTCCGTTAAATTAACTTAACAATCGTTATTTATTGGACTAAAATGACACAATTCGTTAAATTAATGGGCAAAATCAAACAAATTGAAACAATAGGGGCCAAATTGACACATCATGTAAACTATAGAGATTATTTGCATAATTTTTCCAAAAAACAAAGGTATGTCTCGAAACACCAATAGACAATGCAGGCAAGGTTACTCATTGGCTGTCCGCCAGTAAACTAGAAAGATAGGCCGGATCTTATAACTCTAATATCATGTTATAATATTGTTGGCTACATATTTTGTATAAGCCAATCACAGTTCGACACGTGGCAGGATAACGACAATACGAGAAGGCAATTCAAATCTTCAATCGTAATCACACACATGGTAGTTAGTATTGATTATTGTAGATCTGTATAGTACTGGATCAGCAAAGAGATGCAAAATGACGTGACTTCAACGGTTATTCATATTTAAATTCAAAATCAAGAGGGAAGCCTAACTGCAGATATGGCATAATGGAACTAACTATAAGGCAACATTATCAGCGATCATGGAGAGATGATTCGACGGTTAGAAATACATTTCGACGGTTGTCATTGGAAAGTATAAATAGCAAAGAAGGCCCCAGAAAGAACCCCCAAACTCAGATCCAAAAAATCAGTTTTATTTACTTTATTTTCGTTCTAGTTTTTACATTTCTTGTTCTTTACATTTCTGTACTTCAAATTCCTGCACTACATTTCGTTCATAGGAGTAGTTTCAAGTAGTTTGTTACTGTAAACCTCTACGAGGCTGATTTGGATCTTTGTAAGTCTTCCATTTTACTTAATGAAATATTACAATTGTTCTTCATATTAATCGTTGTTTGCTTAATTCTCCTAAATAAAGCCACCAGTAAAAGTCCTCTTCATTGAGGCTAAAAGAACTAAAATACAATCGTTTGATAATTGGTTGGCATTTAATATTCTATAAGGACTGATTGATCCTTACTGATACGCTAAAAATTACAATAATAACCTTTGAAAGCCAAAAAGTCAACATATATTTTTGGTATGCCCAGTGGGACTAATTGAAATGGCTAGACGTAGGAGACAAGGAGAAAATGAATGCTTGGAAGAAGGCGTGGAAGGAGTAGTAGAAATACCTAATCCAGAGGATAATGTGATAACACATCTTGTGGAAGTACCTGTTTTATCAAAACCTATGGTTGAACAGACCAGCACTTCGGAGCAAGTACCACATGTTCAAAGTATTGGACGAAGCCAAGGAATTGGATTATCTACTGTTCCATCTACTCAGCCAATTAATCCATGGAGAGGCCTAGTAGATGCCATGGGACAGCAGTTAATGAACACAATGGAAAGATGGACAACATCCTTTGTGAATCGAATGAATACTCATCAACTAACTAACGCAAGGCAAATGGAGGAAATTTCAAATGTCCCTCAACAAAGATTGGTTAGAGACAAACAACCTATGCAACATAATGGACATTCTAATAGTCAAACTAGTAATCAAAACTATGAAAGACCATCACCTCAGTCTTGGTATAAGCCTCTTTCGAGGCTTGTGACATATGATAGTGCCTCATTACTCAACAGTGAAGCCATGCAAATTGGTGGATCTGGCCCAATACAAGAAAATGGCATAAGGATGTTTTCAAATCCCATGTTCGAAACCATACTTGGCACAAGGGGGTTCACTAATCCTTTGTTCAAATTTGTACCTGGGGGGTTGGAAGGGTTTCCTGCAACTGAAAGAGACACAACACCTGTTCCAGCACCTTTCGCAAGTCCTTTCATAGGACAGACTCAGAGGGTTACCTATATCCTCAACAGCAGCCAGCATCACAGGGACAAACAGTCCCAAATATACCGCCCTATGGACCAAGAGGACCTCAGGCACAAGGTTGTCCACCAAATCCTGTGTTTGTTCCCCCAGTAGTGGTTTAACAAGTACAAAATATGGTTTCTAGGAACCAAATTTCTGATATTGTTAGAGAGATGTGTGGACTGATGGCTCGGGGGGTTCAAACTCTTGTGTACAAGAAACCATATTCAGAATGGGTAGATCGGGTATATGAATACCCAAGAGAGTTCAGGATACCAGACTTTGCTCTTTTTTGTGGGAATGGAAACTAGTCAACGGTAGAGTATATTGCTAGATTCACTGCTCAATGTGGTGAATTTACCAATAATGATTACATGAAATTAAGACTGTTCCCAAATTCTCTAACTAGGACAACTTTTGTATGGTATATTAACCTTACACCTAGCTCCATCCAAACTTGGCAACAAATGGAGGAGGCATTTCATGCCCAATTCTTCTAAACGGAGCCAGAAGTTTCCATGGCGGACTTGGCAAGGTTGAGTCAAAGGCCTGATGAGAAGGCTGCTCAATTTATTGCCAGATTCAAAAGAGCACGGAACAAATGTAGGATCATCCTACCAGAGCCTGAGTTCATGAGATTGGTTCAAAATGGTTTAGAGTTTAGGCTTCGAAAGAAGTTTGACTCAACTGAGTTTAGAGACTTAGTAGAACTGATCTATAAGGTGTCTAGGTATGAAGCATTACTAGAAGAAGAACAAGATCGAAGTAATGCATCATACAAGATGTATTACAGAGATCCTAATTATGAGATTGATGCAACAGAGATTGTAGGAAAAGAACCTGTGATCTGTGAAGCATTAATTCATAAAGAGACAACAATAGATCAACAGTTTAAAAAGAAAGACCTTCATAGGAAATACTTTTTCGATTTAACAATGGCAGATAATATTTTTGATCATTTGCTTGCGGTAAACTTCCTGAAGTTACCAAAAGGAGTCAAAATTCCGTCTCTAGAGGAACTTAAAGAAAAAGTGTATTGTAAATGGCATAATTCTTGATCTCACTCAACTGAAAACTGTATTATTTTTTGAGATAGGATCCAAGAGCAAATTCGAAAGGGGAGTCTAAAATTCCAAGCTAAGGCAGAAAAGGCTATGGGGATTGACATTAATTCGTTCTCAGAAATTGGAGAAGTGGCAGCCAATGTTATTGTGCCAGACTTCCAGAATTTTTCCTTGAAGGAATTGGAAGAGGTCAATGTACAAATGCATGTTGCCAGCCAGACTACTATCAAGAAAGATGCTAGAAGTTTACCAGCAGTTGGACAAGGCTTTGCAGACCATAGGGAAGATTTTGATGAAGAGGCACTGGATGATGATTCTTTAGAGGCAGCTGTCATGCAAAGAATGTGTCCCAGGTGCAAGTTGAGCTACAAGTGGTTGAAAGGGCTTCCGATTGATGGGAAGCAATATTACAAGGATGTGTAGAGACGTCTTAAACCAACCAGTACCTATAACAAGAGGCCGTATCCAACTGGTACTAGGTAGCAGCGATTCATGGTTGAGCCCATAGCCACTATAGTGCACTCTAAGGGCAAGAGACCTTTACATGAATTCAAACTACCTAACTATTACAGAATAGAGGGCAATCATCCTGAGAGAAGACTTGAAGTGGGCTCAAGTCATGGGATCAAAGCTAGAGATTAGCCCCTTAGGCTAGCCTCACACAAAAAGGAAAGTGGCCACCTTCATGGAAGGCCTCAACTAGGTCTAAAATAAGGGGGTCAGAGCCAAGCAGTGGCTTTCATAGTCAGCTTCGAAATTGGCTTTGAAGGGATAAAGAGACAGTTCAACAACTGGGCTAGTGGGTTCATGGGTACCTGGAGTTCCTGATTAGTTTGTCATGCAGAACAAACCTAGGGAAATATCTACCCAAAGAAATGTTGTTGGAGATCAGGGTAGGATGGTTAAACCTCCTTTGGTAGCTCCAAATAATTGGATATTATTAAAGTATCCAAAAACAAAGGAACCAAATATGGTCCCAGTGATTTCTAGATCTCAAAGGACGAAGATCCAGCGAAGGTACACTCAGTACCAGAAGGATCTGAAAGAAAGTGGAGAAAGCCCTTCATTGGTCCAGTCAAAGGGCCAGACAGAGGGAAAGAAAAGTCCAAAGTCAGATCATAATCCAAACTTGACTCCTCAAGACAAAATGAGTTGCAGCAGAGAGCAGTTGGTCAAAGTTTACGTTGAACTAAAAGCCAAAGAAAGATCCAGTTTAGCAGGATTGAAAAGGGCTTTGATGGAAAGTGATAGTGAGACAGAGGGAGAAGTCGACCTAGGCTAAAGGAAGGAGATGGTTGAGGAGGAAATGTTCGAAGCCTTCATGGCTGAACAGATATTTTTGGTCAAAAAACCAGCAGAAATAGACCATTCAAAGAAAGTTACTAGTACTGAAGTGCCAGAATGTAGCATGGAAGATGCTTTTGAAGTAATTGAGCTAGTTGGCCAGGAAAAGAAACAGGTACAGCCAGTCGTCCAATTTGGTTCATTTCCTCCTGTGTCGGTGAATATGGTGCATATACTACCATAGGAGTTTCAAGCTGAAGATGAAAACCAAGGTAAGAAGATTGACCCAATTCCAGTTTCTAGTGAAAGACTCACAAGTGAGTATGTTGCAAGATGAATCCGAGGTGGCCACACCAATGGAAACTGGAGATGAGAGTGAGGAAGAGGTGAGTGTTAACCTCTCATACTGTTTTGAGTATCCTACGACATCCATGACACAGCATGTCAAACCCTTGTATATCAAGGCCTTCTTCGATGGGGTACAGATGAACCGGGTATTGGTGGATAATGGGGTAGTAGTAAACCTGCTTCCGAAATCTTCTTTAAAGAAATTAGGAAAAAGGAACCCCAGATTAATCCCAACCAGCATAACCATTGCTGGTTTCGCTGGAAACAAAACTCTAGTCTCTTAGCAATTTCTCTTTTGCAGCCTTGGCAGTATGGCAGATGTTGATGTAAAAATCAATGGTGGCTACCGTCTGAGATAAGTGACTTGAAATAGTCATGCTGGATTGCTGAACAACTTTGCAGCACTGAAGGAAGCCATTCTTGATTATAGGCCTTTGTAAGGCTTCGAAGGGGATCCTCGAGAAGGATGTCAGCAAATTCAAACAGCTATCCAAGTCTAGTGTATGCAAGGAAGTCCTACTAGTAGAGGAAAAGCTCTAAAAAATTTCTAAGAGAGAATCAACTAAGTCTAATGGCTTAGTTTCATTATTAGCTAGTGGAGTGGTGGAAGGCATGTCAAAAAGACTAGCTAACCTAGCCTCGAACATGTCCACCTCATCTATTGACATGGAGGGTGCAAAAAGAACTCTGGTAGGAGGAAGAAATGACTGCATAGGAATAGGAGAAGAAGGTGAAGTATCCCTAGCAGCCTCCATAGTTTTGGCTACCAGTAGGTCAAAAGAAGAGCTACTGGAGCTAGGTAGAGATAATGGACAAGGAAGTAGAGAGCTACCAGTACCTTCTCTATGGGAATCAGCTATCATTGGAGATGAAGTAATAGTTAGAATTTTCTTAGGAGGGGAAGGAGTAGCAAGGCTTGAAGGAAGAATAAATTGGGTAGAGTTGAAAGATAGAAAAGGAAAGTATGAAGCTAAGCCAAAAGATAAGGATGCATGAATGCTTAGCCTTAAGAAAGGTATAGAAAATGTACGACCAGGAAGTGGGAGTATTGCTTGAATTGACTTCACATCTTGAGGTTTTTCAACTTTAGATGAAACTGAAGGAGTCTTTGTTGAAGGAAATGGCAGAGTAACTTTTGTTGCAAAAGAAGAAACACAGAGTAATGTCAAGTCTCAGTATCAAAAATTTGAGGAAAGAAAATAAAGGCACGAAGGAAATTACTGGTTTCAGAAGTAGTGGCTATGATCAGAGAGTTGCGAAGAGTATAATGCCCAACAGTTTGTTGTTTTCTTGCAACTTCTCTTTGGAGTGCATCATCAGCTACAGCTTTATCCCTAAGCATTTGCTGTTGCCTCCTCTTCTCAGCCCTTTGAAATACAATAAGTTCTTTGGAATGTTCTATTTCCACTGCTTTAGCAGATGCTTCGTGAATAGGATCTCCAGTGAAATCAGATAGTGAGATAGTCATTTTCTTTCTTCTCTTCAAGGGTGTCTCTTGCTCTTTTTCTGTCTTTTCTTTTTCTTCTACACGAACCTTAGGTATCTTTTCCTCAAGGTCAAGTAAGAGCTTTCTTTTCCATTGTTGTTGCTGTTTACTATTGAGAAGATTTAGAGCTTTAACCTTTTGGGGGGAATCTCTCTGAGAGGCACCCGTACCACCTATATCAAAGAAAGAGCTATAAGTAAAGACAAGAGCATTATAAAGGAGAAGAAGAGGAAAGAAACAGGAGTATATACCTTTCTTCGAGGCAGCAGGAAAAGACTTTGTGGTGACAGGTGCAAGAACTGAAGTAGCAAGAGCAGTGGAATAGGTAACAACTCCGGCCCCTTTGGGCTTGGCTTGAGGTACATCCAGTACCATTAATAGATCATGAGGAGGAATGGCCAAATGTACCTCTATATTGGCCATCCACCAACTCTAGCATCTTTTCAGTATATTGCTTTGAGGTATGAAGGGGAAGTACTCAAAGTCAATAAAATCCTGGATGAATTTGGAAGTTACTTCTTCCAATCTAGATCTTTGAACCTTCAGATCCTTGCTGGTAAGACTTAAATTGGTCTGACTGCAGAGAGGTATTGGGATCCCTTGTGAGAATCCAAATTGTCTAGCAAATTGGGTAGGACAATAGGGCTCAGCGATGCATTTGTAAGCTCTGGGGTTTATAGTCCCAATGAATAATTCTCTGGGAATCAGAATAGATGCCCACATGTTTTTATGCTGAGGTGTAGAACATGACCTATCACTCAAGAAGGTTTTCAACCAAGATGGGCCAATATTGGTAGGTTTGAAGGGACGAAAGCTGTGAGAAGAAGGGGAAGCTGGGAGTTGGTGGAAGAAAGAAAGGTAAAAAGCAAAGGTGGAATGATAGAGCGAAACATTGGCTAATTTCATGTCATGAGTGGTAGGGTTTGGTTCCAAAAACTTTAAGCATTTAGACTGTAACTCGGTGAAATATAGAAAAAGCCAAAGTTGAAGAATCCAAAATGGGCCTCACTGATTAGTATCCAAGGGTTTTTCACAAAAAAAAGAGAGCAAACTCTATAAACATGGGCTAGAACATATGGAGCTACGACCACTTTTCTTTGTAAAACAAGAGCTTTGGCAAGAGGGGCAAATTCAGGCATGATCCTCTGAGAAGAGGTGCAGAAGAGGAACTTGTAAAGCCAATACAATATAAAAAAGAAAAATTTCCTATCAGTCACAGGGCCCTTTCTTTTGTTCTCAGCCTTGACAAAGTCACTATAGGATGAGTTCAGAAAGGGGAGGGAAAAAAGGGTTTTGAGGTCAGGATGGTTTGGACCAATGGGGGTGCCAGTAGGGGATAATCCTAACAGATGGCAGATATCAAGGATAGTAGGAGCCATTATCCTATATCTGAACTGAAAGAAATTAAAAGTAGAATTCCAAAAACAAAAGGAAGCAGGTATTAAAAAAGGGTCTTCCAAAATGGTAAACCTGGATAATTAGACGGTGTCGAAGAAGCCGAGCTCCTGAAGATCCAGTGTCCTATTAGGGACGACCCGGTCATACCATTCCTCTCACTCTGGTCTCACTATGGGCCAGCAGCGATGGGGTCGGTTCACCTTTTAGCTTTCCCAATCAAGACCACCTTCGTAAAGGAGACAATGATCTTCTAGATGTGGATACAGAGCTGGAAGCTCAGTGGGAATCTCCCTAAAAATGGGGCGAAGTACATACTCTTGTTGTTCATGACGACGAGGAATGAAGATGCGTCCGTCAATGACACTTTTCTCACCAGCCTTGTACTTCTCACACTCCTCATCAATGATCATTTTCAAGGCTACGGATGGACTCGTGCACTCCACAACCGGTACTGTCAAGGAAGAAGAGGCCATTGATAGAGAGTCTTCTCAAAAGATGAAGTTGGGAAAGAGAGTAAAGGGGAAGAGAAAGCCAGCAGAGGATGAAGGGTTTGTGTATTAAACGGCCAAGTGGATTGGGAGCAAAATAAAAGAGTTTTTAAACCTTTCTATCTGAAAAAACACCCAATCGTTTTATACGGACAAAATTCATAAAGAAGTATTAAAGGTATGCGTGCGAAAAAATTTCCCTCAAAATTGATAGTTATGGAGGGAAATGTATCTCAAAACCTAATGTTAGCTTCGAATAAGCTATTTGGTTTCGAAGCCAAGTTTTGGCACCAAAATCAACTGACAAATGGCTTCGAAAGTAGGAAGTTGACTTCGAGGGACATTCCATACCTAAGGGTGCAGGAATACTTAGGTATTTTGTTTACTTCAAAGAGATTAAAGACCTGTTTTTTAGGTTTCTTGATGAAAGTAAAAGCCTTCGAAGCAAAATTTGAAATACCTTACGGCTAGAATTTGTTTGGTCTAGGTTTTAAACCAATAGTTGGTTTGGTAGTACACAGAAGAAATCACTTTCGTAGAATAAAATAATGTAGTCCTTAAAAGAGGTTTCTATATGTTGGAAAGTATAGACTGTTTGTTCGAAACAAAATTAGTTGATTCGAAATCACTTGCTTGTATTAACCATATGTTGGGGAATTGGTCATGATCAAATCAAGTTTTGAAAGGCAAAATTGGTAAATTCGAAACTCTGATTCTGAAAGGAAATCGGCAAAAGTTGTCAATTACATTCCATATGTTGGAAAAGTTGAAATTGGACTTCCAATATTTCATTGGATGTGTTTAAATCAAGTTTCAAAGGACAAAGTTGGTTAATTCAAAGCTAACAGCTGAAGAATTATGTTAATCCTAGAATTGGTATGTAAGGCAATAATTGTTTTCTTAAAAAAAAAAAATTTCACACTTCAGAAGAGTTTGAGTTAGGATTTGAGTTTGAAGATTTCACATCAACCATACAATTAAGTTTATAATTGGAGTGGTAAATCAAAGTCTGACAAATGAAATTTGGAAAGCCTAGTTTTATTGATAGGTGCTGTTTACATCGAGATTCATTTGATTACATTCTCAATTTCATAGAAATATGGAATGGACAAAGTTACAAGATCATGGAATTTAGTCCAACAAAATTCAATAAATGAATACTCTTTTCCTACTCTATCCTCTATCTTGTCCAAATTTGGTTTATCTAATTGGTAAGCCCTTAATTAAGAAGTGAGTTGTTGGGCCTTCACTTCGAATTCTATTTGTTTTAGGGCTTTATCTATGGCGTCCATCTCCTCTTCTTCATGCATTTCGTTCATTGCAACATCCTCCCCATGCTCAGAAACCTGGCTCCTGAAGGCCTTATATTCCTCAAGAAGGTTCTCTACCTCATTCTGAACCTGAATTCGAGTAGAGAAGGCTTCATTCAGAACTTCACTGGTAATGGAAGCCTGGAAGTGCTAGTTGAGCAGGAGAGGAAGTTGGTCTAAAAAGGTATAAAGCTCTATTTGGGCCACATGGTTGAGAAGATGACTTCGAGACATAATGTCACAAGCCCATAGAAAGTTTTTGTGGGGAATGTCATCTCGAAGGACTTCAAAGGATAAATGGGAAAAAGCAGCAACCAAAGTCTGAGCCCTAAATTGCTGATAAGGAGTTGGAGACATTGGGGACTGGTAGGGGCTGAAGTATTAGCCCTCAGAGAGAGTGAGTCTCAATTCATCAATCCAATTTGGATTAGAAGGTAGATGAGGAGCAGTCGGAGGTTCCCTGATCGAATCTAGGAATTCAGGTATGGCTACACATTCTAGCCAATTGGAGGTATAAAGCTTTGCTTTTTTGGCTAAAAGCGCAGGACTGATCCCTAAAGCTTCATCAGGACGTTGGACACTTCGAACCATCCGAGATGGCAAGGTAGAAGTATACCGTGATGAAAGCAGATTGTTCTCAAGACTGCGTATACGGTCAATAGGAACATATGGATATACTACAGAACTGCGTTTAGAATGAGGGATTTCAAGAGGGTCATCGAATTCTAGGAATCAGTGATGAATGCGTTCCCTCGTCTGAGGTTGAGTAGGGGTAGGCCAAGTTCCCCAGCCAGAAGTCATAGAAGAAGAAGAAGCAGTAGCTTCATCCCATGCGGAATGCTTTGTTGTAGAAGAAGAGCTTCCGATATCCATGACTGCAAATTTGTGTTCCAAAGAATCGTAAGCAGTAAGTCCTTGGTTTGAAGGTCGGTGATTTGCGAAAGCTTCCATAACTTGTATAAATGAGGGTGGATAAAGGTGGCTAATCAATGCATGAAGGTTCTTTCGAGGACAAACAATATCATCAAATAACTCTTTGTATGCTTGATCAAGGTAAGAAAAAACTTGCTTGGCTATAAAAGATGAACCAGTCTTTTCGAATACTAAGATAGTGAGAGTGTTCAAGGGTTCGAAGAGAATTTAATGCAAATGTTTCATTGATGAATGACGGTTGCATTTCTGAAAAGTGCAAAACCCATACACATTCTAAGACGTGGGTAAAATACCTTGATCCACCAATATTACTAAGTATTGGATATATTAGTGCAGGGGGTAATGTTGTCTACATATTTTATATAAGCTAATCACAGTTTGACACGTGGCAGGATGAGGGCAATACGGGAAGAGAATTCAAATTTTCAATCGTAATTACACACGTGACAGTTAGTATTGGTTATTGTAGATCTACATAGCACTGGATCAGCAAAGAGATGCAAAATGACGTGACTTCAACGGTTACTCATATTTAAATTCGAAATCAGGAGGGAAGCCTAACTGTAGATATGATATAGTGGAGCTAACTGTAAGGCAACATGATCAGCGATCATGGAGGGATGATTCGACGGTTAGAAATGCATTTCGACGATTGTCATTGGGAAGTATAAATAGCAGAGAAGGCCCCAGAAAGAACCCCCAGACTTAGATCCAAAAAACCAGTTTTATCTACTTTATTTTCCTTCCAATTTTTATATTTCTTGTTCTTTACATTTCTGTACTTCAAATTTCTACACTGCACTTCGTTCATAGGAGTAGTTTCAAGTAGTTTGTTACTGTAAACCTCTACGAGGCTGATTTGGATCTTTGTAAGTCTCTCATTTTACTTAATGAAATATTACAATTGTTCTTCATATTAATCGTTGTTTGCTTAATTCTCCTAAAAAAATCATCAGTAAAAGTCATTTTCATTGAGACTGAAAGAACTAAAATACAATCATTTAATAATTGGTTGACATTTAATATTTTGTAAGGACTGATTGATCCTTGCTGGCACGCTCAAAATTACAATAATAACCTTTAAAAGCCAAAAAGCCAACAAATATCTAAGAGAGAGAAGGAAAATATTATATTGAATGTTATAATAATGTATACAATGTTATTTTATATAAGAGGAGAAATTTAAATATGATAATAAATATAATATAATATAATATATATAATAGAGACAACATATATTTACTATATTTAATTTTTAATCATAGAATTCCCTAAAAAAAAAAATCAAAGTTTTTGAGCGTTTATTTACATGACTGTGAGCCTATTTTGGATTCGTTTTGATTCACTATTTAGTTTGTAAAATCTATAAAACAGATTATTTGTACAAAAAATAAACGATTTATTTTTTTAATACCAATATAAACAGATTATGTACTTAATCATATCCGATCAAATTAATTATTTTTTTCATGAATAGTATCCTCAATTGATCCGACAAGTTGAACTGTTTGTAGCACCAGAATAGGCCCCAGATAGGCTCACATCTTTGCAAACTGAACCCTCCAGTCTGAGGCAAGCTTTATTCTACATAGAAATCTATAAACATACTAATGTTATTACAAGATCAAATTATTAAGGGTTTATTAAGAAAGAAGCATAGACTTGAGAATAGAAAATCTTGTGTCGTAATTTAGTCACAATTAATAGTCATCGCTGTCATACCCGCCACCATAGTAAACTGGTGGTGACCGCCTAGGAGCAACTTTCTCCCCCACTTTTCTTTTATGGAAGTTCCTGTGGCAGCCGCAAGCAGCACAGATAAGCTTAGCTCTGGAGTCTTCAGCCTTGTCGCCGCCTTCGCTTGGCATGAATTCCAAGCACCCATCTTCATATGAAAATTTTGCCACACGTATTGCATGGTTCTTGCAACAATTTTCATAAATAGCCTGTTGTGCAAAATCGTGATTTCAATCGCACAATAAAGCAGTAGAACAAATACACACGAACACTGGGATATATATATATAGTTCTACGGGATGCTTATGTCCATGACAGAGAAAGAGAACAAAATCTCTTATAATATTCTAATTCATTTGAGTCGTGAATTTAGATAGTGATTTGATGGAAAAAAAAAAATCTAAATTTATTTTTCTTTATCAGCAAAGAAAGGGGAAAACCTTATTGATGAAATGAGAAAGAACAAGTATCAAAATACATCAATAAAGAAAGGAAGTGCAAGTGATACAATTGCAGATGCAACATCTCGCATCTGCAATTTCCAGATGATACAATTATTTTTTGTGAAAAATCCAAATTTATGATTCAAAAAGCAATCGAAAACATATAATAAATACAAGATACCTCAAAATATTGGGTAATTATTTAGTAATTCTAGAATATGGACACGTGATATTTCATAGTATTATAATTGGTGGAGAAAATGAGTAGATGATGTATTGTGTTAGGTGACTGGAGAACATGATGAGACATATTAAATAATGATTGATTAAGAAATACAGACACGTGATACTCTGAAATTATTGAATAATTTTTCCAAAATATTACCTCTGAATCACTAGCCTCCCCCTCTTCAACAACTTTTTTTTTATGGAAGTTTCTGTGACATTCACAAGCATCACAATAAAGTGGATTAGTGAGCATAGCCATGAATTCCTTGCACCCATCGATGGCGCTTTTGCCAGCTCGAGCGCCATGATTCTTGCAGCACTCTTCATATCTTACAATCTTGTTAGCCATAGATGCACTAGAAGAACCCTCTTTGTTGCTCATTCTTTGATGTGTAAGTTGTAAACCCTTGTTTTCTTTCTATCTTGGCAAAGTTACAACAAAGTTTTTTTTTCCTTTTATCAGTTTAGAGAGGGAGAGAGAGAGATGTGAAGAAAGGTACAAGAAATAGCCTTGTTCAGGAAAAAAACACAAAAAAAAAAAAGGGGTACAAGAAATAGCCGGCCCTGGTTGAGTGAATGATGATGGTGACTTTTACCTAGTGAAACGTCTCCAAGGCATATATGTGTTCACATTTACATGTCTGTATTCTTTTTTATTTATTTATTTATTTATAAATTATTCAAATATTCCTTAAAAAAGTTTAAGAGGTATTTTAAATTATTAATTTTTGGGTATAAATTATTAAATTCATCACTTTTTTGTTTTGTTTTGAATTTTAAATAATTTGTAAGATGCCAATCAGTAAATGAAATTTGAACAAAAAATATGAAATAATTTATCATTTTTCTAATAACGTGTGTTGTTAAGACTTGTGGGTTCAATAAGATTTTATTTTAATAATTAAATTTGTTTATTTTTAAAAATTATTTGTATAAATATTGACAAAAAAAATTAATTAAATTGATAATCGTTGTGACATGATTTTATTATATTTATTTTTAAAATATAAGCTTATTTATTTGTAAAGTTATATAAGTATTATAAATGATTTACTTTTTTATTTTTATTTTTTAATCTTAAGAATAAGATGCCATGAGTAGACTTTGTGCTCATCATTCTTCATTGACTAAAGGATCCCAAATAGGGTAGGGCGGCTCACCACATCAATGAAGAGTGGCACTTATCATGGCCCAAGCACAGGTAGGGATTAAATTATAGGATTGCCCATTTATTCTTTTAGAGGATTGCACCATACTAGCTGTACGGGAAAGAAATACACATTCTTGTATAATTTTATTGATCAAGTCTGCGCTCCTTCGTACGACGTCGCTTTATCACCTGAAAACACAAACGTAAGCTAGCCGGCGGGTGTGCCAGAAACCTCTCCGATGCCTAAGTCAGTAAGCTTGACAAATAGACAAAAGCTCTGTGCGTTCATAAAATAAAGTTGTGTTACCTCTCCATAGGTGATATTGGTGAGCTTTTATAGGTTCCGCGTGGCACAATCCAAGTAGGACTCTTACTCCTCCATGTAGAGTCCTGCTAGGATTCATACTCCTGAAGGATAATGCTTATCCTCCAACACCCCCCTCACTGCTTTAACCAAGTGAGATGGTTTTGCCATGGCCGAACTACCATACAACCTAACCAAACATGACTATGCTTAGCCACAGAATAGGCCGAACTATCCTTAGTTCGGTTCCTCCTTTACTGCTCTTACTTCGGCTTCTCATGTACAACCCATGGTGTGGTTTAGACCGAGCTAACATGTAATAATCGATCCAACGCTAAGACCGGTATAACTTCAATCTTCCTTCGAATCGGACTCATCTTTCCGGGCTTGGGACCGGACTAACTCCGAAGCACCTACATGACCGGAGTAACTTATACTTCTACCATTAGTTATCGCAAATTTCATAACGGCCCACTACCCAGCTCGGCCCAATTTATCCATATAAATTACCCTCTCAATTGCCCCTTAATTCCATCTGCGCAGCATGATAGGGATTACTCGTCAACCAGCCGAGCTAAAAAACCCTCTTTAGCCCTTCCTGCTGAGCTATAAACTTTTAGCCTTTCCAGCCGAGCTACTCTTACCGAGCTCTGTTTTGTCCGGTCAAAAACGTCTCTTCAATCACAGAAACTGAATCGCTTCCCTTTCCAATGACACGTGGCAGGCTCCGATTGGTCCTTCATAGCTGTCACGCCGCCCTCGTACTCCGAAAAATTTGAACAGTTCCTGCCTCCATCTCTTTCACAAAAACAAAAACCCTTTCGTCTTTCCAAAATTACTCACCTTACTATTCAGTCTTTTCTCTCTCTTCTTGAGCTCTTTACTGTTTTTCAACCTTGCAACCTTTGAAACTTATTCTGCAGTTGTCATTACCTCCTCCTTCAAGTTCGTCCTCTTTGCCTGGTAAGTAACACGAATCTGTTCTTATTTTCCTTGTTTTTTGTACTTTGTTCAATCCTCTGTCGTTTGTTTCATGTTTTTACAAAATACTATTTTTGCTTTTCTTGGGAAAAAACTTAATGTGAACCCCTATGAACTTCATGAAACAATTTGTAGAACACTATTTTGATCCATAAACATGTCTCAACCGAGCTAGGATACTGTTTGTGCTAAATGTAGAGCTATCCAGACCATAACCGAACTAGAACTTGTGAATATATCAGTAGTTTCAGTAAGTCACCATTTTTCTGACTTACCTTAGCCGAGATAAACGAACCGAATTAAGTTTGAACTTAGCGAACTGGAAACCTTAGCCTTCGACCGAGCTAAGTCTTGGGGCCAAGCTAGCATTCTCAGTTTTAAACCGAACTGAGGAAGCTGCCCCTAGATGCTCAAACGAGGTAAAAAAACATGTAGTTCAAACCGCAGTAAACAACCTCATACACAAACCGAACTATTGCTCCCCTTGCTCAATCCGAGCTACCACGTAACTTGTTGAAACCGAAATAGATCCCAAAGCATCCCACATAGCCGAAGTAGGACTTCCTTTCTTTGTTTTGATTTCGTAGCACGGTCAACGATCTGTGCTTAACACCTTTGTTTTCCACTTTGCAGACTTAGGTTGCCCAGGCACTCCTCTGCGCGCTCAACCGAGCTATTGAACACAATTTTTCGACCGAACTAAATTATTTATAATTTATATAGAATAAATGGGGAAGTATAGATTTTTAGTAGAGACAGCAGGGGGTTTAGCCGAATTCCGAAAGGACTACAACATCCCTGACGTCGTCCAACTTGTCCTGGCCGAACAAGATATCGTTCCATGGGGAAGAGAGGGCTTCGTACCTTTCACCCTCCAATCAATAATAGAAACCGGACTACGATTTCCAGTCCAACCCTTAATCTGTGAATTCCTTAGGCAAACCAGAATATGCCCAACCCAACTCTCTACCAATTCATACCATATAATAATGGGAATAAACGAACTAAACCGCCGAGTCAGTCTTAACCTCGGTCTTGCCGAAATATTCCACCAATACTTCATTGGTTCCAAAGATGACAGCTGGGTCTACTACCTTAGGATATGCCATCGCCGAGAAAAGATAATAAAAGATACGCCGGATAAAGACCTAAATGACGACGATTTTTTCTGGGTATCTGGGAATTTTGAAGATCACCAAGCCCAGATCCCTGGCTGAAGTATTAACTGGAATAAAGGAATACCTGGTATAACTACTTCGGCTTCATTTCATGCTTCTATTTTATTTCGGCTGTCATTCTGAACCGAACTAACAGTCGCTTTCTTTTATGCAGATTCAGCTCATATCCATTCACTGTACAGCTACCCAAACTTGACCATTCTCCGCGCCGCACTACGGTTCCCAGAGAGAAGTTAGGCCAAACTTCTAAACTTCGAACCGACATACCGATAAAACGGCCGTCGGAAAGCCAAAGTGACCGATTTTCTTTTTGAAGACGCCCCAGAACCGGACCCATCCTTGCCAGAAATTAACTTAGTCCCCCTGACGGCCGAACAAGAAATGGCGAAAAGAAATAGAGTCAGGGCCCTCTTGACCGAGACAAACAGACCTGAAGTAACGCCACCACTACAAACGCAACAGACCGTCGTGGCCCTTCCTTCTCAACAGCCTTCTTCATCACGCCCACCCAAACGCGCCCGGACTACCCCAACCGAGCAGCGTCTAGCGGATGAAGAAGAAACCACCCTTCCGCCGAGCCATCCACCAAGTCCCCAACCCGAGCCTTCCGACCGAACTACCACCAGGTGGGCTCCCAGGCTCAAGTTTCAGAACCGGGATATTCAGGAGACCGACTTAGTGGTTGTTGAGAAGGATCACTTGATGGCTTTCAACCTTGCCAAGAGTGTTTGCCTTCCAGCAGACATGGAACACCACCAGAACCTAACCGAGCTAAGGGCCATCCGATCGGCCACCAAATCCATGATCCTGGTAAGATGCTTCTCTTGTCCCTCAAATTTTACAGTCTTTCAGTTCGGTTTTGTCATTGATTCCTTCCCATTCGTTTCAGTCTCTCCAGAAGAGCCAAATTGCCCATCAAAAGGTGCTGGAGCTCAGGAAAACAGCAAGGCAGGCCATGGCAGAAGTCGAAGCCAAGACCACCGAGCTAAAAGAAACCTAACAAAAAACGACCGAGCTAGAGGCTGAGGTAGCTCGTCTAACCAGACTAGTTACCTCGGCTGAGGCTGATAAACAGAAGGTGTTGGCTGTAATGAACGGCAAGTACCTTCGTGAGCTAGTCAAGCTCGAAGGGAAAAAGAACGCTGAGATTGCCGAAGTGAAGGAGAAGGTGAAAGGTGCCAACGCCGAAGGTTTCAAGGAGGCGGAGGCCTTTACATTCCCCAATGTGAAGCAGCGAAAGACTTATTCTTTAAGTGCGGCTGGAGAAGTGTTGTTGAGCAGCTCGGCTGTGGGCTTGAAACCGAGGTCTATAATGCTTCTCAGTATTTCATTCCGGCCTCACTAACGGAGTATGCTGCTTCTGTTCAACAACAATTTCTGCAAGGTTCAGATGATGAAGATGAAGATGAAGAGAATGAGCCAACTGTTACTCCGGTAGGCAACGAGCAGGGCAACAATCAATCAGTTCGGTTGGAGTCAATAGTTGAAGACTTGACTGTTGAGCCGCCGACTGACACCGTGCTGCCAGTTGTTACTGAGACTGATCTTCTATCTGCAACCGGTGTACAAGTTGACCTTGAAAACGATCTCGAAGACCTATTCAACTGATTATGTATATATATATATATGTTTTTGTTTTGACTTGTAACCGGGCTGGGAGCCCCCCTTTGTAACTGTCTCTTACTTCAATGAAAATCTTGTTTTGTGCTCTTATTCCGGTTTTTGATTTCTATGTTTGCACTTGTAATGAATTTTCAATGTCTTCTACTGCTTCAACTGTTATTTCGGTTTTCTTTCCTGTTTGAGCCTGCTCTCTTGCAATATTTTTGACCGAG
This sequence comes from Camellia lanceoleosa, assembly GCA_025200525.1. Lineage (NCBI taxonomy): Eukaryota > Viridiplantae > Streptophyta > Magnoliopsida > Ericales > Theaceae > Camellia > Camellia lanceoleosa. The sequence continues at coordinate 102,756,651 of CM045759.1, forward strand.
ATATAGTATAAACTTCCTATAATCCAGCTAACCACTCTTCAGCCATAAACTTACTTCGGCTGAAGAGTACAAAGAGTTGGTTTAATCCAGCCAACCACTCTTCAGCCATAAACTTACTTCGGCTGAAGAGTAACAAGAGTTGGGTTAATCCAGCCAACCACTCTTCAGCCATAAACTTACTTCGGCTGAAGAGTACAAAGAGTTGGTTTAATCCAGCCAACCTTTAAGTTGGTTTTTCCAGCCAACTTAGAATATAGTATTTGGTTATGCCGACCAAACGTCCTGCAGCCTGGATCCTTATCCTAGGCTTAGGAGGGGTGTTGGTTTAATCCAGCCAACCTCTAAGTTGGTTTTTTTTCCAGCCAACTTAGAATAATATGTTTGGTTATTCCGACCAAATGTCCTGCAGCCTAGATCCTTATCCTGGGCTTAGGAAGGGTTCATAGTTGGTTATTCCGGCCAACTATGTTTACAATGCTCCTAACTTACTAAAGTTACTGTCTACTGAAAACAATTATACTAAAAAAGAATCGACTTGTTTTATTGAGAAAGTAAAAAATTACACATACTTAAAAGAAAAAAAGCTAGAAATAAAACAACTTGAGATTGGCATTGTTCCACGGCCTGGGAATTGCTTTGCCGTCCTCATCTTCCAAGTGGTATGCCCATTTGCCTGCTAATCCGACCACCTTGTAAGGTCCTTCCCAATTAGGCCCCAACTTGCCATCTCCTGGAACCAAGGTGTTTCCTATCACTTTGCGTAGCACCCAATCTCCGATCTTGAACTGCCGTGGATGCACTGTTTTGTTATACTTTCTGGACAACTCTTGTTGGTAGGAGGCGATGTGGACCAATGCTCTGTCTCTTCTTTCTTCCGCAAGGTCAAGCTCCAATGCTATGGCTTCGCTATTTAAGTTTGGATCAAAGTTTTCGCTTCGAATTGTGGGGAGGCCAACTTTTAATGGGATGACTGCTTCCATGCCATAAGCTAAGGAGAATGGTGTTTCTCTTGTTGATCGTCGAGGCGTGGTGCGGTAAGCCCATAAAATATGAGGGAGCTCTTCTGCCCACTTGCCTTTCGCTCTTTCTAACCTTTTCTTCAATCCATCCAAGACTACCTTGTTTGATGCCTCTGCCTAACCATTTGCTTGGGGATATGTCGGTGTGGAATTGTAGAACTCTATTTTGTACTCTTCACAAAAGCCTCTGAAAATTCTGCTGTCGAACTGAGTGCCGTTGTCTGAGATTAATGCCTTTGGTATGCCAAATCGAGTGATGATATTTTGCCGGACAAACTTCTTCACATCTTTTTTCTTGATTGACGCCAAGGCTTCTGCTTCCACCCACTTTGTGAAGTAGTCGGTTGCGGCAAGAAAGAACTTCGTGTTGCCTGGTGCTGTTGGAAGTGGACCTACTATGTCCAATCCCCACATTGCGAAGGGCCATGGGCTAGTTAGAGGTAGAAGTTCTCTGGCAGGTTGGTGTATTTGATGTGCGAACTTCTGGCATGTTTCGCACTTTTTGACATACTTTTCTGAATCCGCTTGCATGTATGGCCACCAATATCCTTGTGAAATCGCTCGGTATGCCAATGATCTTCCTCCTTGATGGCTGCCGCATACACCCTCATGTATTTCGAACAGGAATGCTTTCACTTTGTTGGGGTGAACACATTTTAAGTAAGGTCCTGAGAACGACTTTTTGTACAATGCCAAGGATGGAGAGAGCCAAAATCGCTGCGACTTTGCTCTTATTCTATTGGCTTCTTTCTTCTCTTAGGTAGTCTTTGTCTTTTCGAGAACAGTATGATGGGATCTATCCAAGAAGGGCCTAACTCTGCACAACATACCTCTTCTGCTTCGGGGTCTTCAATGCTTGGTCTAGGTAGGTAGTCGATCAGCAACGGATGAGGGATGGAGGTGTCTGCCATTGAGGCGAAGCCTGCTAGTTCGTCTGCTCTACTATTTTCTTCCCTGCCGATTTGTTCTATCCTGACTACATCAAATTTTTTGACCTCTGTTCTGACCAACTCTTGGTACTTGGCCATCCTGTCATCATTCACTTCGTAGTCGCCAGATATTTGGTTTACCACTAGCTGTGAGTCGCTGTAGACCATTAGCTCGGTGGCCTTCATGTGGAATGCTGACTTGAGACCTGCAAGAAGCGCTTCATACTCTGCTTCGTTATTTGATGCTGGGAAGCCAAGGTTGATCGCCTGCTCCACTACTAAGCTGTCAGGAGAGATGAGGATTATGCCAAGCCCTGCTCCATGCCGGTTGGATGCTCTATTCATGAAGAGCTTCCACATCTCTCCAACAAACAACTTCCAGCAAGTGGAGGGATCGGATGATGCTTTGGGATCTTCCATGTTGCTGGTGTCTTCTTCAGAGTCCATGCTTGCTGTCTGCCCCTTACTATCCGATTGTACCAAGCCTTTATTTGTTGGTGAGTTCTGACTTGGTGTAGCATGGTTTGCTTCTTCCTTCCCTTCTTTACTCTGGTCTGCCTTGGGGCCTGACTGAGTAACCAGTACTAGGGGTTGCGTTATTCCGACGTCAACTTCCATCCCTAGTTCGGTTGTTTCAGTTAGGTCGACTGGGCAGATGTGATGACTTCCTGGTGTAAATTCTGCGACAAAATCTGCCAATGCTTAGGCCTTTACTGCGGTCCTGGGTTGGAACTTGATGTCAAATTGTCCCAACTCTACTGCCCATTTCAAGATTCGCCCATAAAAGTTCGCCCTTTCAAACAAAGCTTTTAATGGGAAGGCTGTGAGGACAACTATAGTGTGGGCGTGAAAGTAGTGCGACAATTTCCTTGAGGCCATCATCAAGGCCAGTGCTAGTTTCTCCAGTGGCAAGTACCTTGTTTCAGCGCCCAGTAATGTCTTACTGACATAGTAGATGTGAAGATGTTGGATTCCTTCTGCGCGGACCAACACTGCGCTAATTGCATGCTGCGAGACTGCCAGGTATAAGAGGAGTTCTTCTCTAGGGATTGGAGTTACGAGTAGTGGTGGAGAAGACATGTATTCTTTTAGGCTTTCCAGGGCATGGTCGCATTCTTCGTCCCACTCAAACTTGGCCTTCAGTGCATAGAAGAATGGTCGTAGTCTGTCTGACGACCGGCTTATGAACCGATTGAGCGCAGCCGCCATGCCAGTGAGATGCTGCACCTCCTTTACTGAATTTGGCCTCTCCAGATCCTGAATTGCCTTGATCTGAGAAGGGTCTGCTTCTATACCTCGGTTGGTCACCAAGAAGCCTAGGAATTTGCCAGATCCTACTCCAAACGCACACTTCGATGCGTTGAGGCGCAACTTGTGCTTCTTCAGGATCTCAAACATCTCTCTTAGGTCCTTGAGGTGGTCATTCTCATTTTTGCTTTTGACCACCATATCATCGATGTAAGCCTCCATTGTCCTGCCTAACAATGGTTCAAACATCTTGGTGACCATTCTCTGAAACGTCGCCCCTGCGTTCTTCAGGCCAAAGGGCATGACCTTGTAACAGTAGAGTCCCCTTGGAGTCGTAAAGGATGTGACCTCCTGGTCTGGTTCATGCATGGCGATTTGGTGGTAGCCTCTGTATGCATCCAGAAAGCTAAGTCGGTTGTGCCCCGTCGTTAGGTCTACCAGTTGATCTATCCGTGGTAGAGGAAAGCTGTCTTTTGGGCATGCCTTGTTGGTACATTTTGTAGTCGACCTTGAACCACGCCACTTGCCATTCTTTTTTAGGCACTACGACCGTGTTGGAGATCCATCTTGGGTAGTACACCTCTCTTATCGCTCCGCCTCCAAAGAAGTTTCCTACTTCTTCCGGCGTAGTGGAGTGCCGATCTGCGGGTGCGTTGTATGATTGGTCTGGCGGACGGGTGGACGTTGAGTTGGTGGCAGATGAAGTTGGGGTCAATGCCTGGCATGTCGTATGGTGTCCAGGTGAACACTTCGATGTTGGAGGTTAAAAATTCCAAGACCTCCAATCTCTTGGTGCTGGACAACGACAAACCGAGCAAAAAGAACTTATTCGAGTTCTTTTCGTCTATTCTTACCTCCACCAAGTCTTCCACAGCTTTCTGACTAGCCGCTTTGCCAACATCTGCGAATAGTTCATTACTCTCTGGTTCCTCCACCGAATGAACGTATCCTTTGGCGGCGCGGCTGCCATTCACTGTGACAAAGCATTGCTTGGACATAATTTGATCTCCGTAGACCTCCTCAATTACTCCGGCGTCGTTAGGGAACCGCATTACTTGGTGGTAGGAAGACGCTACCGAACGCATGGCATGCAGCCATGTTCTGCCCAAGATGATGTTGTAAGTTGAAGAAACTTTCAACACCCAGAACTCCACTTGCTTTGTTACGCTTCCTGCTTTGACTGGAAGGATGATTTTGCCGACTGGCCATTCTGGCATTGAATTGAATCCAATCAGGGGAGATACGGCCGGTGCTAAGTCTTTGTCTTGCAGCTTCAGTTGTTTAAAGGTTTCATAGTACATGATTTCACATGAACTACCCTGGTCAATCAGAATCCGCTTGACGTCAAAATCCTTGACTCGGAGAGTGACGACCAGGGCGTCATTGTGAGGACAATATATCCTTGCCAAGTCTTTATCCGAAAAAGACATGACATTCGTGGCCTCTGTCTTCCCCTTCTTGATGGTGGGTTGGGCACTTAGCACTTCTCTCAAGTGCTCAGCCTTTTTAATTGATCCTCTGAGCTCGCATACACGCTCAGGTTCAAAGACTCCATGTATTACGTTGATTACGCCTTGAGGTGGGGCGTCAATTGGCATACCATTGGGGTTATTATGGTCCTGGGGGGCTGGTTGTGCCCCTCCTTCAATGTATTTATCTAGGTGGTCTGCTGCCACCAACTCCTCCAAGTGCTGTCTTAATGGCGTGCAATTTTCAGTGCGGTGCCCCTTTTCTTTATGGAAAGTGCACCATGACCTGTCATCGTAATCCTTCTGAGCCTCGCCTAGCTTGGCTTGCCACTTGACAAAAGGCTCGTCTCGAATCTCACTAAGTATTCGGTAGATCGGTTTCTTGAATACCGTGGTTATGGCAGTGCGGACTCTCAACCATCTTTTGTCTTGGTCTTCTCCGTTGTTTCTGCCACGTCCGTTTCTGTTCGGACGGTCTACCGTGTTGACCTTTGCTGAGGTCTTCTTTTTTGGTGCTGTGGTCACACCTGATTTTGCTTTGGCACGTGCGCCATCCTCTTCCACCCTGATGTGCTGATGCACTCTTTCCATCAGGGCTTCCATGGTGAGGGGCGGTGTCATGGTAATTGAGTCCCTTAGTCTGTTGTTGACTGGAAGGCCTCTTTTATACTGTGCAATGGCGAGATTGGTGGGGCAGTCCCCAATCTGGTTGAAGGTCTCCTAGTAGCGACTGTTGTATGATCTTAGGGTCTCCTTGTCGCCCATGTCGATGGAGAGTAGCTGGTCGATCTCCACTGGAGTTTTAGTGTTTGTTCGGAACCTTGTTACGAAAGCTTCCGCCAATTGCGCCCAGGAGGCTATGCTGCCCTCTGGAAGTTTCTCAAACCAAGTCAGGCCTAGGTTGCCAAGGCTCGAGGGGAATAGGATGCACATCAAGGCCTCGTTGCGTCGATACACCGCCATAACCTGGCGGAAGTGGCTCAAGTGTGAGTAGGGGTCCGTCTTCCCTTTGTACGTGGTGAATTTGGGCTGTAGGAAGCCTGACGGCAGGGGTGCATTCTCTATTGCCGGAACGAACGGTGAGGTCTGCAGCCTCGCCAATGCCTTGTCTGTTGGTTCGTAGGCAGGGCGCAATATTGGCATTCCAACCTCGACGCTTCCGTGCGTCCGAGGAGCCAACCGCTGCAAGGCAGAAATTCTATGTGGATCACGTGCCCTGGCGTCCTCCCTCCATCGTGCCTTCTCTTCTAGAACGGATTGTAGGTCGGACGATCTGGGCAACTCCGTCTGTCTAGACCTTATTTGGTGCGTATGCGAGGGCCAATATGTGCTTCCCTCGGTATACGACCTCTCAGATCTCGTCCTCTTAGACTTGGAGTGACGAGTTTTGGAAGATCTGGACTGTGTATCGCCTGTCCTGAGGCTTCTGTTCTCTGCTTGGGAGGGTGTAGTATTCCTACTACGACCTTCCGAGTGGTGAGGGGGCGTCTTGTTTGTACGCCCCACTCCTGTCGCCACTTCTTTTCCTTTCACCTGGCGCTTTAGAGATTCCATGTCCACCGCCATCCGACGAATCAATTCGTCTTGTTCCCTGACGCGATCCTCCAAAGTTTGAGGATCAATCCTCCGCCGTTGTCTTTCTGGGCTTTGCGAATGAGAGTGATGGGGGCTGTTAGTCCGCCTTCTAACCCCTCGCATCCCTCCTAGAATTTTGTCTTTGTGGTTCCAGGCTCGCCATGGGAGTGACCAACGGTAGACCTTCGCACCTCGTACCCCCTTCTGGAGTTAGTCTGTCAAGAACGGACTGTGGTAACTCTTCGTTGTTCGCCATTGATTTTTCAGAGAAAAAGCTTGATCAAAAGGTTTTGTTCTTGTCTGTATTCCCACAGACGGCGCCAATTGTACGGGAAAGAAATACACCTTCTCGTATAATCCTGTTGATCAAGTCTGCGCTCCTCCGTACGACGTCGCTTTATCACCTGAAAACACAAACGTGAGCTAGTCGGCGGGTGTGTGCCGGAAACCTCTCCGATGCCTAAGTCAGTAAGCTTGACAAATAGACAAAAGCTCTGTGTGTTCAGAAAACAAAGTTGTGTTATCTCTCCATAGGTGATATTGGTGAGCTTTTATAGGTTCCGCGTGGCACAATCCAAGTAGGACTCTTATTCCTCCATGTAGAGTCCTGCTAGGATTCATACTCCTGAAGGATAATACTTATCCTCCAATACCCCCCTCACTGCTTTAACCAAGTGAAATGGTTTTGCCATGGCCGAACTACCATACAATCGAACCAAACATGACTATGCTTAGCCACAGAATAGGCCGAACTATCCTTAGTTCGGCTCCTCCTTTACTCCTCTTACTTCGGCTTCTCATGTACAACCCATGGTGTGGTTTAGACCGAGCTAACATGTAATAACCGGTCCAACGCTAAGACCGGTATAACTTCAATCTTCCTCCGAACCGGACTAATCTTTCCGGGCTTGGGACCGGACTAACTCCGAAGCACCTACACGACCGGAGTAACTTATACGGCCATGTTACTCGGCCATTAGTACTGCGGCCCATAACGGCCCACTACCTAGCTCGGCCCAATTTATCCAATATTGACAAAAAAAATTAATTGAATTGATAATCGTTGTGACATGATTTTATTATATTTATCTTTAAAAAATAAGCTTATTTATTTTTGAAGTTATATAAGTATTATAAATGATTCACTTTTTTATTTTTATTTTTTAATCTTAAGAATAAGATGCCATGAGTAGACTTTGTGCTCATCATTCTTCATTGACCTAAAGGATCCCAAATAGGATAGGGCGGCTCACCACATCAATGAAGAGTGGCACTTATCATGGCCCAAGCACAGGTAGGGATTAAATTATAGGATTGCCCATTTATTCTTTTAGAGGATTGCACCATACTAGCGGTGTTCAAATATCCAAATCACTCGAAAAATTTGACCCGATCCGACTGACCCGAACACATGATGGATGGTTTCGACTGATTGTTCGGTCGACTACAATCTGTATGCTTCAAAATTTTTTGATTTTCGATCGAGTGTCAGACTGCTTGCAGAAAAAATCACTCAATCCGACCCGCCCAAATTATTATTATATTATTATACAATATAAATATGTCATGCTGTAGTGATAGAGACCTACTTTCCTTTCCAAGAATTCTTTTGTCTTTCCAAAGACAATGATGACCTGTATCCCCACTTCTTAAGATTAATAATAAATTATTCACTTACCAATACAACTTTTCATCTCTCTCTCTTTTGTCTGTGGATATGCCTAGATTTTTTTTCTTGAGAAAACTTCTGACTCTCTCTCTCTCCCCTTTGTCCCTCTATATCCTTAGAATATTTTACTTTTTATTTTTTTTAGAAACCCTAGAATATCTTTAGTTTATTCTATTCAAAACATTTGACTATTCCCTCTAACTCTTTCGTCTCCCTCTCTAAACCCATTCTCCCACTGTTTGGTCTCTCTCTCTCTCTCTCTCTCTCTCTCTCATATATACAGTTGTCTCTCTCATCTTCTTCTTCTTTCTCTTACCCTTCAGATCTATCAAAAACCTTATAACGAAGTGGGAGCTAGTGATTGTTAAAAATTAATGAGGATGATTAATCACTTTTAATTGTATCTCTCTTACTTGATTTATGAAGAATTAGTGCGTGCCAATGGTGTCAAGTGGCAATGATAGTGACACTGCGATAATGCGTGGGTATTGTACTTTATTATCAATTTTTTTCTTCATAATTCTTTCCTTTGATCTGGTGCCTGAGAGTTTTTGTTTAAACTAAATCGCTGTTTATGTATTTGAGTTGTATATATATTTTATTTTGAGTTCTATTTGAATGTTGTTGAGAAAGAAAAAAGACAACACTGTTGTGTATGTATCAACCGTCCGATCCGACCACCAAACCGAATGGTTTGGTTCGGTCGATTTCGAACATCATGACGGTCGGCAACGGGTGATTTGTACTTCCACCCGACATGTGCGGTTCGGTTGACAGATTGAGGGTGAACCCGAGCCGACTCGACCCATGAACACCCCTACACCATATGATTGATTAGTGAATCTATTTATTTATTTATTTTTTAAAACTCTTACGTTAGAACATAGATCTATCCGCAACAAATATGTAAGCACGTAAAAGGTTAAAAATTAGTAAACTTGATTTAGTAACAAATATTATTTTCTATTTTAAAAATATATACAACCTCACTAAACTATCTCAATCTTGGCTAATGGTATGTCTATAAAGCATATGTCAAAATCGACCACTTTTTCTTTTGGGTAAACTGGAAAACAATGGTTAACATTTTTAGTTTCTACGTTTGCGTGTGATATATATATATATATATTTTTTTAATCTATCTATCATAGATAAAGATAGAAATAGGAGTGACTGCTATGCCGGCACAATAGTCATTATTGTATGGATTTTGGGATTCATTTTTGAAACTCATTTCAATAATTTGAATTATTTATTTTTTAAAATATGTCGAATAAAATATATTTGTAAAAAAATTATATTGATTGAATATCAAAAATTTTTCATCAAAGTACATTTGTATCTAAAAAAATATTTCATAAATATCATATAAAATATAAAACTGAATATAAATACAATGCAATGAAGGTATGTCCAATTAATTTAGTTTTTTATAAATATATTTTATTCAATATACAACCACTTCCATTCCATAAGGATAAAACTATTACACAATGACTTTCAAGACCAAGACTTTGGCAAGTCAACGACCTTTGTTTTATTGGCCAACAATTTCAAATTTACAATAATTAAAAGAATAAATTACGATTGCACTTTGAAATTTATTTAAAATATAAATTATTTTTTATGATTTGAAAAATTATAAATATTTTTTTGTTAAAATTTTTTATTTAACAGAATTAATTGAAAAAATGAAATTCCTAATTATTCTCATATACAGTAATGAAATTACTTGAATTATCAATTGAAATATATTTTTGATATCATTAAACACTGTTAATTAATTTGATAATTTATTAATAAAAGGTCATTTGTTATGAAATTACAAACTTTAATGGGTGAGAAATAATTTTCAGAATCATAAGGGACAATTCATATTTTAAACAAATCTTAGGGGTGTTGTTGGTTTTTTGGCTTTCAAAGGTTAGAAATGTAATTTGAGCATGCCAGTAAGAATCAATGAGTCCTTATAGAAGTATTAAATGCCAACCAATTAACCAGACGATTGCTTCAAAATTCTTTTAGCCTCAATGAAGAGAGCTTTTCTTGGTGATTATTTTTAGGAGAAAACTTAGAAAACTAATCATAAAAATAAAAGAAAGAGGGAGAAACAGTTGTCAGTAATCAAATTTCATTAAATAAAGAAGAGTTTACAATTGTTCCTTCGTACTTTTATAGTTTCGAAGAGGATTATAACAACAGACTAATTTAGAATTACTCCTAGGAATTTGAAGCGTAGTACAAGAAAGTAAAAGATTGGAATTTAAAGGATTGGAAAATGTGAAGTAAATAAACTAGTTTCTGGCTCTAGTTTTGGGTCTTTATAAATGTTGCCATTAATGGCTATTTATAGGAAAAAACTTCCAGCAATAACTACCTAATAACCACCTAAAACTACTCATTCTTCCACTTTTATTCTCACAATGTCACATATCTCTCCATGTCTTCCACTAAGTTACTTTGTCCATCATATTCTCCACATATCTTTTAACTTTTCCACCTTGTCTTCAATGTTCCACTATGCAAGACCACTAACTTTGTAACGTCTCTTAATTCTTAATTGATCAATTCACCAATTTGATTTGGACACAACACATACCAATCGTATTTGGTATGAGTCATGAGTAGAAGTTTTGTACTTTCTTAGGTGGCAAGTTCAAAATTTCAATATGAGACACCAATTTGTAATCAATGAATGTATGCATTCAATGTGTATGGTGTCTAAAAATCATGGCTAATACTTCAATGACATGGCAACACTACTATGCTCATTATAAAAAAACCTCTTCGAAGCTCTTTCGGAATCCTTCAAAACTTCTCTAGCACCATTTGAAGCTTACTAGAAGGTTCATTATAAAGAGGGACATATGAAAGCCTCATTGGAGCTACTTCGAAGCTAATTCAGAATGCTTAGAAGCCACTCTGAAATGATTCGAAGTTTACCGCCATGTAAAAATGTCTCACTTGACAGTAACCAATATCATGGCAAAAAATTATGAGATGTCTCGAATTCTTGAAGAGTTGTAATTCAAAGGATGAAAATCATCATCTAAAGGTATTACTAGAGGGCCAAAATCATCCTTCGAATGTTGAAGGTGCCGACAAAAGACTAATTACATCCTTGGAAATACTTGGCAAACCTTCGAAGGTTCACAACCACTATTATTTTTTTTCGTCGAAGCTGTTGGTGATATAAGATGGAGTGCTTCGAAAGCTAAAAAATTATGGCAAAAAGGGCTTTCGAAGCATACACGTGACCAACAACAAAACCAAAATGATAGTTGTTTACATATCCACTTCGAAGACAATCTAGAGTACAAAAACGTCATGTCTAACACATAGCAAAGACCAATTTTTGGTCAAGAATGATGGTTTTCACATTACATGGTAGAAAACAACAAACATGTGAACTCATTGTGTTTTCTACAGAGCTTCTTCTTGCTTGGCTAAATGTAAATTTGTATTGGCAACTATTTCACATATAACCATGAAAATAACCAGTACCATTATTATTGGTCATTTCCATGCTTCCCATTTTGAAAATATAGGAAAAAACTCAACAAATATATTTTCTAGACTTCGATATTTTGTTCACCATTTCATCAAAATTAAATTTTGATGTGAACCATAAATCCAAAATGGATTTTGAACAACGAAGATAGTAATATATGGTAGTTTTGGAAATTCAAATATTTTGAGATTTTTCACATCATCAAAAATTTTAAATCCACTAACCATGGGTTCCTCATCATTTTTAACCAAACTTGGTTTAAAAACATGTTCCCTAACAAGCTTTTCATGACTTGACTCTCTACAAGTGGATGTATGAACCTCTCGAGCCATATATGGAACATCATTCTTAGCCATGTTTGACTCAAGAACATGCTCTTTTGTTATGTTAATTTTATAATTTGGCTCTTTAAAAACGGGCTCTTGAACTCCCTGAGCCATTGATGAAGTTATTTTTCACCAATTTTAGTCATAAAAAACTTGAAATCATTTTGTAAAACTCCACAAAATGCAGTCATTAAAGACTTGATAAGAAGGGTTGATAACTCATGTTTCCATTAGCAAATTTTCATATCAAGTTGATGAATTACTCCAATTAAATGGTGTATTTTTTCTTATACTAAATAATATGATAATGAAGTAACAACTTGAAAATTTTCTTCACCAAGAAAATGGATCTCTTCTTGAAGATCTAAATTTTCCTTTCACGTCAATATATTTCATATTGATAAATTTGAATGACAAAATCAAATTCGTTTGTCATTTCTTCTTCTATGCATTCACTACAACAAAATATACCTTTGGCGACCAAAAAAAATTTAGTCGTCAAAAGTTGTGGAATTGGCGACTAAAAATTTTTTTAGTCACAAAAAGTACAATATTTAGCTACTAATTTTTTTAATAGGGGTATATTGATTATTGGCGACTAAAAAAAAAATTAGTCACTAAAAATACTAGAATTGGCGACAAAAAAAAATTTATTCTCCGTATATTGAGTTTTGGCTACTAAAACGATTTAGTCGCCGAATAAAAAATAAAAAATTATTTTTTTTGGTCGCCAAAAACATATTTTTAGCGACAAAAAAATGTTTTAGTCATCGAATAGAAAATACAAAATTATTTTTTATCTTTGGCGACCAAATATTTTCAGCGACTAAAATTTAGTCGGCAAATGTGTTCAAAATTTTAGTGGGAAATATTTCATATTGGCGCCTAAATTTTTGCCCAAATCTATTAGTCTTCACACGGTTCTTTCTCTCTCTTGCTCTCCCCCCTCCCTCTCTCTCTCTCTCTCTCTCACATACACACACACACACACACACACACACAGAGAATCAATCACCATCGCCCCTCATCTCAGCATCGCACATGACCACAATGTCCGTCAATCTTCCACCGTTGAACATCGCCATCGCAGCTCACCATTGCCTTGTCTCCCATTGACATTCAGGTTATTCTCTGTCCTTCTCCGATTGAAGTTTTTGATTGATTTCGAAACATGTAGATGTAGTTATGTATATATATATCGTAATCTTTGTTCAATTTTTTGTAGATTTCTTCGACATTGTGCTTGCTTTCTTTACCGATTGAAGTTTTTGACTGATTTCAATTCATATAGTTATGTAGCTATCATATTTAAGTTTTGATTTTGACTGATCCATCCACAAAATTGTATTATCCATCCAACTCGTTGATATATCTGAACATCACGAAGGTACTCTCTCTCTCTCTCTCTCTCTCTCCTAGATAATTCCTCCTTAGAGTTGCAGATCTTGATTCACCATTGAAGAACTCTCTCTTGGAAGCCCCTCTTTCTTTGTTTCTTCGCTTCCTTCTTTTCTTCTTATTTTACGATCTTAATCTGCTCCTAGGGTTTGGATTAAGGCCATAGAGTTTGGATCGATGGATTCGTTATACATCCCCTGCGTTGAGCATGCAAAGCAATGGCTTTCCAATTCCAATCATCCAATCGATTCCGATCCGAATGTTACTTGTATGCATACTTCATCACAAGTTTTTGATTTTGTTGATTTCTTTTTTTGTTTTTTCTTTCTTTTAGTGTGTTTTAGTGAATTTGATTCGTAAATGTGGACATTATGCCTCTTTTCAGATGCCCGTGCATGGCTCCATGGTCCCAGTCCAAGTGGAAGGTTCGGGTGAGCAATACTAGCAGGTAGAAATTGATTTCCTCCGAAAAAATTTGATTTTTTCCCTCTTCTATTTGATAATATCATGATTAGACATGCTCCATTAATGCACATATGAATTACATATCTGATAATGATATTATGGTTTTTGCTAAGTTTGCATCAGTTTGTTTTGGTGATTTTTATTTATCTACAACTCCCACTATAGTGATGAACAAAGTTATATAGAAAGTCTATGGTTTTGAGGCCTTTAAGAGTTGAGATCAATATAATGTATCAAGTGTTGTTGGTTGTCTACTATTAACAGAAGAAAACTACGTTGTCTTGAATTCAAAGAATTTAGTGCAAATAGAAATATTCAGTTAACCTGGTTTTCATTTTTAATATTACTTGCTGCTGTACCAAGGTTATTCTGTTTTGCTAAAGAATAATGTGATTACGACACTTTGAATTATTGCGTCACGTTATAATATTTTAATCCAGTTCTTCACAAGAAATATAAAAACCAATTCAAATTCGATCCTTTGCCAAAAGTCAATCACAACTTTGTTTGAGAAATTACACTGGTTGCACTCTGCTTCTGCAATGTCCTTGTGCTCCTCTTGAGTTGTTTTGATGAGCTCATTAATTTAAAATGAAATTGTTGGTAAATTGGGGAGCTGTGTGAGACTATTAAATTAAGGATTGCAACGTGGATCAAAGTATCTTGCCCCTCATTGGATTTTTCAATTAATGATATTATTTTCAACTTGCAAAAAGTCAAAGTTTGCATTAGGGGGACTGGTTAGCAGGCCTGGGGTAGAGCATTTAGGGCTGGTTTGGGATACCAAAAAAATTCTAAAGAGTCAAAAAGTTACTAAAAAAGTAAAAAGTTATTACTATTCACCACAAAAAAAAAAAATTTTACACACAAATTATTACAACACAGTCTGAACCGTCCCACATACTGTTGCTGAGTTGCTGAAATGATTTGGAAAAATTGCACAGGCGGGGTGTACAAACAACACAGTGTTGTTCGCCCTGTGGGGCCCCATCACGAGTTCCGTTTTGATAATCTGAACCGTACAATATGTAGAACTCGTTGAATACTATATGTCTATAAAAAAATCACGTTCATCGGATATCGATAGATATCTGATCGGATTAGTTTTTTTTAACCGTTAATTATAACACCACCCATTTTTTTATACAAAACTGATTTGATCATGTAGTTAGATATCTAATTGGATTAGTTTTTTTTCAACCATTAACTATAACACCACCCATTTTTTTTTTTTATACAAAACTGATTTAATCATATAGTTAGCGATATCCGATCAACGTAATTTTTTACAGGCATATAGTACTCGACGAGTTCTATACATTGAACAGTTCATATTATCAAAACGGGACCCGTGATGGCCTCTACGAACTGAACAACACCGTCCAATGCAATGCCCGAAAAGTAGGCAATCATTTCTTATCATCAATTCACTCCCCCAGATGATACCGCCTACTACCTACTATCCTTATCTTCTCATACACACCAATTTATATAATTTTTTAATATACATTTTTTCGTAAAAAGTTAAAAAATTAACCCAAACAACCATTTCTTTTCCTCAACTTTTTAGTCCAAAAAGTCAAAAAGTGCACTTATTTAAGACACCTCAAACAACCCCTTAGGCTGTTGATTTTGCTTTAGGTTTGTGCTGACATTACTTGTTTTTGCTATACAACCTTTTGTACCATTTCCTAATTCCATGTTTCCATACCCATTTAGGCTTTAGTTATTTTAAACTTTGTGTCAATCACTTCTACACATATATAATCTCATATTAAATAATTTGACTTTTTTTGTATGGTTGGGATTGTTTGTCTTATTTTTTGTTGAATTTGGATTGAAGGTTTACTTTAAGGATTAAACTAGGATTAGTAAGGAACCTATTTATACATCTTGTGGGATTATTTTAAAGGGAAAAAACTCAAATTTAACTTGTTGGATTCATAAAAGTGAAGTTATTCATTATAACAAAAAGTAAAATAAAATTAGCTTTCAAAAGATGAATAAAATTCAAGTTTAATTCATGGAGCTTGTGCTCTCTCTCTCTCTCTCCCATTTCTGTTTTCTCTACTATTTCGTATCTGATTTTTTTCTTTCTCTGTTATTGTCATCTATCTATTTTCTCTTTCTACTTGTATCTTCTTGCTTGTACTAGATGTCCATGAGATTTTATGCTTGCCTAAAGCCTATAAATGACTTTTTTGCTGTGTAACAAAATTAGCCCCCAAAATAGGAATACAATTAATATTTAATTCATAGAGCGCTGTTTATTACTCTCTTTTCAGTTTCTCCTCCCTTCTTTTCTCTAATTCCTAATTTCTCTACTTAACTTCTTTGTTCTTCCATTCTTTTCACTTCTTAATTTATTAGACTTTGTTAGGTTAGGATGACAATTTTCCTAATTGGCACCTTAACTTGTTTTTTTATTCCTTACATTTTGATGGTTTTCAAAGAAAAAATGGTTTTAAAAATCAAAGCTTTTGAAGCCTGCTCAGTAGCTTGTTTAATAGGCCACTTGAGCATGTGAGGGTGTAGATTTGTAGAAATCCTGCAAAGCCTACTCTCTATGTGCTTGATTAAGAGGCTTGGTGGTGTCTGTAGAGATCCTGAAAGGTCTATTCACTATGCTCTCGATAGAGTGATTGAGCAGGGGTGTGCATTCACTATAAGCTATATAGAGAATTTGAGTAGGAGTCTATCTGCAGAGATCTTGTGAGATTTTCTTGCTTCCTCCTTGAGTAGGTGCATAGAAATCGCAGCAATCCATTTTTATTTGAATTTCAACTCCCCAAACCTATATAAAGTGTGTTTTCTTCTTAAATTAGGTGAATACCTGAGTTGTGTAGCCTTTTGAGAGTCCTTGAGACCTTATTTTTCATTTCAAGGATTTTCTCTTGAATCCCAAAATTTTTCTTCAATTTAGAGAGAATGTTTCCATAAATATATAATCTAGATTGAAATTTTTGCACAAAAAACCCTCACTTCCTTCTCTTCATCTCATCAGCCCTTTGCTGTTGGCTGCAAAGCATGGACACAGGGATTGTAAAAAAATTAGGATACGGACACAACGGCAATATTGTAAATTTATTTATATAAATATATATTATTTACTATGTGGATGAATATAAATTTAGGATATATAGATATGAGAGACATCGATCTATAAATGGGTGTAATTTTATTTCTGAGCAATGCAAGGACCCACTAGATGTATTTTCTGGTTTAAGGTATTTGGTTTTAATGCTATATCTACAATAAGAGTGGCTTCTTTCTTTTTATTTCTCAAAAATGTTTTTCCTGCATTAACTACCATGAAAGGTTGCTTTTACTACCTGCCTTATTTGGGTGTCTATGTGTCTCTATGTGGTTGTTTGTTTCCTTATAGCTAATGCTTGTTATTTTGGTTGTTGTGGAAGAGAAAATCATGTTCAAGTAGACCCAAACAACTTCACCAAGTTTTCTAGCAATTTTTTAGGTTACAAATTTGATGTTAGTGAATTACATGCTTCATGAATTCATAGTTCAAAATTGTGGTGTTGGCATATTGTAACATAGTATCTTTGTGAGAGTAGCCATTTTGTACAAATAATGCCAACTCTGTTATAGAGTTTGGTAAGAAAAATTTTATTTGTATGATACTAAAAGTTCTACAAAAATACTTCACATATTGACATTATTGTTTTGGAGAACTTGGAATTGTTTTGATATTATACAAATAAGAGGAGAAAAGAAATAACACATTAATTCGTTAACTAATTAATTAATTATGTAAAATAAGATGGAACGGCTGTCACAAACACTTTCCCCATGACAAGTACGACCTGTGGTAATCGACGGAATGTAATTTGGACTTGTAGATTAGGAGTTAGAGCCGAAAACATCTTAAAATTAGTCGAAAAATGGCGTTCTGGGGGCGAAAATTCAAAACAACCCCCGAACCACCGTATAGCTGTCACGGACAGTTTTCCCATGACAAATACGACCTGTGATAAAAGATGAAATGTAAATAGGATGCGTAGGTTAGGAGTTAGAGTCGAAAACGCCTTAAACTTAGTTGAAAAATGGCATTTCGGGGGCAAAAATTCAAAACGGCCCCTAAACCACTGTGTAGCTATCATGGATAGCTTCCCCATGAAAAATACGACCTATGACAACAGATGGAATATAAATAGCACGCGTAGGTTGGGAGTTAGAGTCGAAAATGCCTTAAACTTAGTCAAAAAATGGTGTTCTGGGGGCCAAAATTCAAAACAGCCCCCGGACAACTGTGAGGCTATCACGGACAGTTTTCCCATGACAAATACAACCCGTGACAAAAGACGGAATGTAAATAGGATGCTTAGGATGGGAGTTAGAGTCGAAAACGTCTTAAACTTAGTCAAAAAATAGCATTCCAGGGGCGAAAATTCAAAACAGCCCTCAAACCATCGTGTGGCTGTCACGAATAATTTCGCCATGACAAATATGACCTGTGACAAAAGATGGAATGTAAATAGGACGCGTAGGTTGGGAGTTAAAGTCGAAACCGCCTTAAACTTATTGAAAAATGGCGTTTCGGGGTCGAAAATTCAAAACGGCCCCTGAACTACTTTGTGGTTGTCACGGACAGCTTCTCCATGACAAATATGACCTGTGACAAAAGATGGAATATAAATAGGACGTCGAGGTTGGGGCAAAAATTCAAAATAGCCCCTGAACGACTATGTGGCTATTACGGACAGTTTTTTCATGACAAATACGACCTGTGACAATAGACGGAATGTAAATAGGACACGTAGGTTGAGAGTTAGAGCTGAAAACGCCTTAAACTTTGTCGAAAAATGGCATTCCAGGGACGGAAATTCAAAACAGCCACCGAACCGTCGTGTGGCTGTCATGAACAGTTTCCCCATGACAAATATGACTTGTGACAAAAGATGGAATGTAAATAGGACGTGTAGGTTGGGAGTTAGAGCCGAAAACGCCTTAAACTTAGTCGAAAAATGACATTCCGGGGCGAAAATTCAAAATAGCCCCCAAACCGCCATGTGGCTATCAGGGACAGCTTCATCGTGATAAATATGACCTGTGACAATAGACGAAATGTAATTTGGACCCGTAGATTAGGAGTTAGAGTCGAAAACACCTTAAACTTAGTCACAAAATGGCGTTCCGGGGGCGAAAATTGAAAACAGCCCCCGAACCATCGTGTGGTTGTCAGGGACAGCTTCCCTATGACAAATATGAAATTTTAGCTATAATAAAGCAAATACAAAAAGTAGAGATGGTGTATATCTCCTTAATAAGAAAATTGGGAAAAGAAAATCTTGGGAACATTACTTCTCTTTTTTTTTCATGGGCACATTAGGATTTAAATACTTGTTTATTTTGATGGGCAAATTAGCTACCCCCTTGAGGTTTAGTTAAATTACATATTTCCCCTTGAGGTTTCAAAACTTACATCCTGCCCCACCGTTGAGTTGGCACCAATGGGGCTTTCTAATAAAAACACTACCAATGTGACTTCCTTGCTAACATGGGCTTCTCCCAAAATTTCACCTTGGACATCCATAGGACTCCTTCCAATGGATTATCTTATGACATTCTTGCGGAGATATTGGAAATTGCTTCCCCTAAAAGCTTTGACTCCATATGAGCCTGATCACCATTGTTTATATTTTTGTTTAGTTTCTAATTACTTAAAAAATAAAATGATTTTGTAATTGATTCCGTGAAAATAATAAATTTCAATTTCTATGTAATTTTTTTTTATAATTGTAAATGCAAATGTTATTCAATAAAATATTAATGGATATTATTTTTTTTGTTACATATTGATGATGTTGGCATGGATACAGTGATGTTTTTGGGACAGATTGATGATGTTTGCATGGGCGCAATTTACATTATATTTTTGTTTATGGAAAACATGTACACTTGATATGTTATTAAGATTTTGTTTAATTTGGATTTTAATTGTTGGTTTGGATAGTATATGTATTTGTTGGATTATACTATGTTTATAAATTCTTATTTTCTTTGATATGTATGGTTAATAGTTAAGTTTTGTATATGGTTGGAAGTTGAATACTACAGGTTGTGGAGAAATATTTTTATTAAATGGTTGAGAATCGACTGAATGAATGAATAATTTTGTATATGTGCAGGTTACAGGTGGCACAAAAAATATTGCAAAACAAGTTATAAAAACTAAATGAGACCTTTTAGTGACTAAATAAATATCACAAGTTGACTTTTGACTATTAAAACTTTAGTCGCCAATTGTAAAAAAATGAAACTATTGGAAATTTTTGGCTACTAAATTTTTAGTCGCCAATTCTCAAAAAGTGAAAATTTTGACTACCAAATAATTAGTCGCCAAACATATATGCTCAATTGGATACAAATAATTTAGTCGCTAAAAGTAAAAAAAAAAATATATATATATAAATATTTAATTATTGTTAAAAAAATATATGGCGACTAAAGTTTTAGTCATCAATAGGTCACTTTTGGCTACCAAATAGTTAGTCGCCAAACATACATGTTCAATTGGCTACTAAATAATTTAGTCGCTAAAAGTGAAAAATATATATATATATATATATAATTATTGTTTAAAAATATACGGCGACTAAAGTTTTATTTGCCAATAGGTCACTTTTGGCTACTAAAAAAATTTTAGTCACCGATTGTCTTCCCCGACGAACTATTGGCGACCAAATATATTAGTGGCCAAAAATAATTGGCGACTAAAATAAGGCTTTTGGCGACTAAAATTTTAGTCGCCAAAAGTGAAATTTCTTGTAGTGATTATTCAAGACACTCATTTTCTCTTTGTCGTCTTCGTTTAGCCACTATAATGATAGTCCCATTGGGCATGCTAAACAATATATGTTGGCTTTTTGGCTTTCGAAGGTTAGAAATATAATTTGAGCATGCTAGTAAGGATCAATGAGTCCATACAGAAGTATTAAATGCCAACTAATTAACCAGACGATTGCTTCGAAGTTCTTTTAGCCTCAATGAAGAGGACTTTTACTAGTGACTTGTTTTTAGGAGAAAACTTAGAAAACTAATCATAAAAATAAAAGAAAGAGGGAGAAATAGTTGTTAGAAATCAAATTTCATTAAGTAAATAAGAGTTTACAATTGTACCTTTGCACTTTCATAGTTTTGAAGGTGATTAGAGTAACAAACTAATTTTGAATTACTCCTAGGAATTTGAAGTGTAGTACAGGAAAGTAAAAGACTGGAAAATGTAAAGTAAATAAACTGGGTTTTGGGTCTCTGTAAATGTAACCATCAATGGCTATTTATAGGAAAAGCGCTTCCAACAGTAATTACCCAATAACCACCTAAAACTACTTACTCTTCCACCTTCATTCCCACAATGTCACATATCCCTCTATATTTTCCACTAAGTCACTTTGTCTATCATATTCTCCACATGTGCTTTAACTTTTTCCACCTTGTCTTCCATGTTCTACTATGCAAGATCACTAATTTTGTAACTTCTCTTAACTCTTGATTGATCAAGAAAGTGCTACGTGTCCTGCAATAATAATAATAATAATAATAATAATAATAATAATAATAATAATAATACTATTTATGTTATCAACAGGTATATTTATAATTTACCTGAATTAAAAATATTCCCACGGCAAATAAAGCAGAGAATCGACTAAACAGATTGTTTTAGGGCTAAACATAGCAATGGAGAAGATATAATTATTAAATGTTTTACATTTCTCAACTCTCTGTTTCAAAGGAGAAATATATAATTATTTTTAGTGTGTTAATAAATATTAAAAACACTCGTTCACAAAACCCATAACATATTTCAGTATTTAAAAGTGAATAAAACGTTGATTTCGCAATTATTTGCTTTGATAATGCATAGTCGTGTTTGATAACACACACTAGTATAATTAAACATATTTGGTGCTCCTAGAAAATTGTCCATATACTAATAGACAAAAGTTAGGGTTCATGAAATTTTTTTCATGAAAATGATCATGAAATATTTATGATCTTTGGATTACCTTGATTAGTATGTGGTGCTTTATTCTAAGTGTAATCTAAGGGTCACAAAACTTTCATGATTATTTTCATAATACCTAGTAGTGTTGATACTAATATAAACTGCCACAATATGTATTGTTGGGTTAAAGACGGGGCCAATCCTCAGATTTTCGAAATTCAAGATGAAATTTTAAAATTGAGACTCTTTATATATATAAAAAATTATTTATTTAAAATTTTACTTTGAAGATGTATAATATAAATTCAAATTTAATTTAATGCGAATCATACTTAGAATGAATGAGATATATAGTTGATCAAAACAAAAAAAAAATAAAAATGAATGAGATATATAAATATATTTTTAAATTAATTTTTAAAAGTATATAGTATTAAGGATAAAGTATCAATAAATCCTAAAATGTGATCTTGTAAATTGTTTAGTCCTTTTTTTTTTTTAATGAACCCAAAGGTCCCATTAAATTGAAAATTACACAAAATGGTAGTCACTTACATATTTGGGTTTAATTTTTTAGAGATAAAAGTGAGTTTCTCTAAATGTGAAATTATACATCTGGGCAATCCGCACTATAGAAGTTTTAGATTTTTTCTCATTTTGGAACAAATCCTACATTACGAATAAGAACGTAATACTCTAATGTTACATTCCAATGTAATATACTAAAAAACTCCTTAGTGTACTTTTCTCAAACGTAACAATGTAACACTCCAAACTTTTTTCAAACGTAACACTCCAATGTAACACACAGAAAACTCTTTAGTATACTCTTCCCAAACGTAACACTCCAATTCATTTAAATCTCAAACATGACACTCCAATATAACACATTAAAAAATTACGTAGTGTACTTTTTTTAAATGTAACACTTATAGTTTGAAATAATATATTTACCCAAAGTTTATCAAGAAATTTTTGTACTCTTTTTGGAATGGTTTAAAGAATCCCACAACCTTTTTTTTTTTAGAGTATTACATTAGATTATTACGTTTTAGAAAAGTACAATAAGAAATTATTGTGTGTGACATTTGAGTGTTACACTAAGGAATTTTTTTTAGTGTTACGTTGGAAAAAAATACAGCAAAGAGTTTTTTTGAAGTGTTACAGATTAAAATTATACATTTGCTAAAAACTTACTAAGGAATTTTTGTACTCATTTTGAAATATTTGAAGAATTCCATATCCTTTTAGAATGTTTGAAGAATCTCTTTTGTCAAATCATTTTTATAGTCCTTTTGAAATGTTGTAAAAATCTCATATTTCACGTCATTCTATGAAAAAAAGATTCTTATATAAAAATTCATCTCAAATTTGATTCTCGTAAGTTGTGTATCTTACCTTTCTAGCACAAAAGAAAAAAAAAGAAAGAAAGAAGAAAACATAATAAAAACAATGGTATAACCATAAATTTAATTTTTAAATAATATATTAAATCTATCTTTCTAAAATCAATAAGACTAATTGGTCTAAAAGAAAACTCTTAGAACTAATCGGATCACCATTCCTTAAGATAGGATTTATAAGTAAATTTTCCTAGTATTAATGTATACATAATCATTACAAAAATTTGTAGAAAAATGGTAGTTAAGTACTTGTAGTTTTTCTTACTAATACCTACACCATGTCATCAAATGTTAATTAAATCAATGGAAAAATATTTTTTTTTGTGAAATTTGTAATTGATGAAAATTCAAAAAGATAAAGCATTGGAGATATTTTTTTTCATCCAATTTGATGAAAATGGAAATTTGCAGTAAAAGAATAATTTTTAAAAGATTTTGAAAAAACTTTGATAAAAGGGTTGGAGTAGTTTATATCAAAACAAATTTTTTATTCAAATTTAAAATCAAATTATATGAAACAAAGTAAGGGCAAATTACACTAAAGGTCCCTATAGTTTCCATCGAGTTTCATTTTGGTCCTTGATGCTTCAATTTGAATATATTTGCCCTCCAAGTTTTGTTTTTGTGTCAAATAAGGACAATTGTGGATGGATGTTAAGTTTTTGGTTGTAAAATGATCACATGCATTACACATGACCATCTTTTAGGAGCAAAATGAAAATATACGCTAGTATATTGAGATCATTCACTTTGAGTCACTTATTGAGTTGACTCACTCACCTTGCTAACCTACCAATCTCATATCACTAGATTTTCCATTTCACATGGCAACACTCAACTAGCACTACTCCTCCTTCCATCTCTTTCCCTTACGACCCCACTTTCTTCTCTCTTTCTTTCCTAGATCAAACTATTGTCCATCAATTCCTTTTCACTAATACTCAAACCACCCTTCCTTTTCTCCCTGTGTGTGATATGTATACAAAAGTTTTTCACTATAGGTTGTTTCAGCAGATTCAATAGTCTACTTTGTTGAAGATGTAGATTTCAATAAGAGGATTTGAAATTGGATTTAGGGTGGTAAGGATGGTAGGGTAGAGAGAGCTTGGTGGTGATGCTCTGATAGTGGTTTAAGGGTGATAGGAGGTGGATTTTGGGTTGATAGAGTGATGAGATTTGCTACTGATTTGGAGTGGATTTTTTGTTGGTTTAAAATTACTTTGATAGGGTGGTGGTATGGAAGAGAAGGTGTTTTGGTGGTGGTTGGTGGCTATGCATAAGATGGTAATGTTTGGAGGTGGTGCTTGGTGGCTGTGGGTGGTGATAGTGGAAAAAAGAAAGAAGATGAATTGTAGAAAATGAATGATAAAAATATTATTTTGTCTTTAAAAGATGGTCATATGCAATGCATGTGACCATTTTTCATCCAAAAACTTAACTTCCATCCATAATTGTCCTTATTTGACACAAAAACAAAACTTGGACGGCAAATGTGTTCAAATTGCAACATTAGGGACCAAAATGAAACTTGAAGAAAACTATAGGGACCTTTGGTGTAATTTGCCCAAAAAGTAATGAATAGTTGGAGATGCTCTAAGGATCTATAATTTGGATTCACCACAACAATTTGCACATTTGGTGACTAAAAGACTTTTAGTCGCCAAAAGTGCAATTTTTGGCGACTAAAAATTATTTTGGTCAGCGTTGGTTTAGGGTTTAGCTACTAAATTGTCACGCCCCACTTTTTATGTCAATGGATACCATTACCAAATCCTTTATTATAACACAATTTTAGAGATCATGCGTGGAAATTTAATACAATAATGAATACTATTATTGAAGGTTCTCTCATTTGAATATGAAGTGAATGCAACATAAGTTAAAAATAAATAAATTGCCCATAGGCTTACATCTTTTAAATTAAAGAAAAGGGTTTAACCCTCTTACATCAATGGCATTCTGCCCACAAATAAAAGGCCCCGTGACCCACACATAAAGAAGATCCTTGATCTTGAAACACTTCTTGACGTTCACCTGAAAAAGGATTAGTAACGTGGGATGAATATAAAGTGTAGTAGGGATCCCAATATGATCCTAAATAATAACAACATGTAGATAGTTATGATCATGAATGCTTTAAGTCATATCATATACATAATGTGAAGATTTACACAGAAACGCACTTATATAAGAACTTTTCTCAAAGTCATTAATTTCGTTCAACAACATAAGCAATTTACTTTTCTTCCTTCTTGTTACCTTTTGCCAAAACTCATATGATAGTAACAAATTCCTGAAAGCAATTTCACAAAGCCCATTACGCTTTCTCCTACTTTCCCAAAGTACACCTAATTTGCCTTTTTGAAACATGTTCACGAGTATCCGATGTCCTTCACATTATTCACAATCTCAATACAGTACTTACGTTTGTTTCCAACACATTCATATCTGTACATATATACATTCAGTACAAAGGGAAAACAACAAGCAACCAACAACTATTTACTCAACGAATGAGGCAACTCGGCTTTCCAGAACCATAACCATCATAACCTATAATATACACAGATACACTGAGACAATAATGATAAATAAGTTATACTCTACTTGCGTTAAGCATGGTAAGCCAATGATACACATTTCCATAACGAAATGCCAGGCCAAAGATATACCTAAAGCCATTTTAGTCTTACTTCATTTCATGACAATTCATTTCAAGTTAATTTATTTCATCTCAATTCATGAGCCAATTCATTACATTTTAGACACCTAACTGAGGCTACAACTCAGTGGTTCTCAATCAACACAATTACTACACAAACACTTCAATTTGCCATTTTGTGAAAATTTCATCCACGGGAATCGGCACCTATGTATATATATAGGCACGGTTTCAGGACTTTCATCTTGGATACTCCAGCTAACTTAATTTCAATGGAGTCCATCCCCTATCACCTCTTAAACATGGAATACATCCCATTTCTTCTCCCAAACATCATATATACACAATGTATTTAAAACATGGTCATATTCAATGACAACCAACAAGAAATTAGTTTTAATTCACCTAATCCTCATGCAATTTCTACAGCAGGCATAGCTATCCTCTACTGATAGCCCAAAACATATATTTCTAAACAGATATACAATCTCCAAAATAGATAAACTATCCATATTTTCATAGGTGAGAGATGACAAATGTCCAACTTCACCATTTACTTTCATATCTATCCATTTCTACATCTAATACGAAAGGAAAACAAAAATCTAATTCTCGTACGACTTTCAGTCCAATAACAATGATAATATGTAAAAGTTTCAAAATCCGACCTCAAGTTCATTATCAATTTACGAAGGGTGATGATTTCATTTTCTTTCAAAAAGACCACTTTTCTTTATTTTACAATCCACATGACTTCAACCATTTTCTAAAAATTCATTCTCATTATTTTACAAAATCAAAACCGAAACCGAATCCATCCTCTTTATTTTACAAAACCAATTCCATTGGTATCAAAACCATAACTCAACTCAACTTCACATGATTAGTCTAAAACAATACCAACACCGTGGTTACTTCTTTTTTTTATTTTCCTTTGATATAAACACGATTGTACAACCCATATTAGCAAAATATAAAGGTTATTCAACTTTCTTCCTTTTTAAATCCATTAAATCAATAATATTAAATTAGGGCTTTCCTTCCTCTGTTCACAAACATATTAAATCATTTCCCAAATTAACCCAAACAACAAACAACTCAACAATTCCAATCACAAATATCAAACCTTAGATCCTGTTTCAAGGCTTTCAAGAAAATCCATAATGACTATGGTTTCTATGCAATAAGATCTACTACACATATATCAATAGACGAGGTATTAGAAAGGAGCAAAGAAATCCCTACTTCTTGAAGCAAAGAGATAACAACCCAAAATTCACCGGTGACGAAACCACGAACTATTCGGACCAAAAAGAAGCCCTTGACGAGATCTACAATCTTTCTCAAAGGACCACAGTGAAAGATCACTCTAAGTGAGTAGATTTAGAGGTTTAGGTGCAAAAAGTCAAGTTTTAGAGAGAGAAGAGAGAAATCACGGTTTGAGAGGAAAAGAGGAGGAAAAAGTAATCAGACGAAAGTGGCTTGAGTCTATTTATAGTAGTAGAAAATTTCCCTAAAGTCAATAAAAGGACAAGTCAAAAACCCCCCAAAAAATAGGGCCCAAACCAACCCAAAAAGCTAAAAATTACACGCAGATGTCGACCCTTCAGGTAGAGGTGTCGACCCTTCAGGTAGAGGTGTCGACCCTTCAGACAGAAAAGCAAAGAGTACAACAGGCAAGGTGTCGACCCTTCCCAGACTGGTGTCGACACCAAATTTCAGCAAGCAATTCCAGGACAAGGGTCGACCCTTCTTAGACTAGTGTTGACCTTTGAGGCCAACAACAAAAGGCAGGTGTCAACACCACCAAGACCAGTGTTGACCCCAGAACTAGAATTCTAAGTTCCCAAACAACTTTTCAATGTAAACAAACGTGAACGAACAATCCCAACAAGTTTAAATCGATTTGCACTCTTGCAAAACCAAGATACAACACCAAAGATTCTTAAAATAAAATAAAGGATTCAAATACACTTCTCAAAAGTTTTAAAAGATACAAGTGCTGAAAAAAAAATTTAATCGAAGTATGTTATCTAGTGGCAACTAAAAAAAATTAGTCACTAAATATGTCATAATAGGTGACTAAAAAACATATTAGTCGACATTCGTCTAGTTTTTAGGCTACTAAAGTTTGTTTTAGTCGTGATATAGTAATTTTTGCCGACTAAAAATATTTAGTCACCAAATAATAGCCATAAATTTACTGTTACTCTTTGGCTAGCAAAATATTAGTTGCCAAATTACTACTTTTGGCGACTAAAAAAATATTTAGTCGCCATTAGTTAAGGTTTGGCAACTAAATAATTTAGTCAATATAAATTAACATTTTCTGACAAAAAAGCAATTTAGTCGCCAAATGGCGCTACTAGAAAAATGATGCTACCATATAATTTGCGACCACTTGATTATCAGTCGCAAATACCCAATTTATTCATTATTTTCTTTTATTTATTTTCCTCTTTTCCTTATATTTGCCCTAGCGCTTCACAAACACTTATGGTTGTCTCTGTCGCATGTATTCTCGCTCTGTCTCTCTCTCTTAGTCTCACACTAGTATGAATCTCTCAATCTCGTTCTCTTTCTCCTTGAAGGTACTCTCTCTCTCTCTCTCTCTCTCTCTTAAGTTTCTTTCTCTGTTTCTTCTTGTTTTCAGGTTTCAATCTACACCTAGGGTTTCGATCGAGTTCAAGGTACTCTCTCTCGAAAGTTCCTCTCTTTATTTATATATTCTTTCATTTATTCTTATTTTGCGATTTGAATTTGTTCCTAGGGTTTGGATTGACGGATGTGTGATAACTCTGTCTTGTGTTAAGTTAATTAATCATGATTATGTTGTGAATATGTGATTAATTTGAATTTGGGTGTTAATTCCATGATTATATGTGATTTTGGCCTTATATTAGTTCACCGTAGGAAAATTTGTTCAACTTATTGTTGTAAACTGAAAATTGAAGGCCTTATCAGCCACAGAAACTGAAATTGACTATGCCATTGTGATTAGCGGAATTTTTAGAGCCTATGGTGAAATTCAATTGAAAACTGATTTGGAACGAATTAATTAGTTTAAATTGAATTAATTAAGCACCATTGATTAGTTCTAATTAGGTGTGATTAGGGAAAGCCTATATAAATGAGCTAAGTATGCTTAAGCTCATATTTTTGAGCTCAAATCAGATTCTACACTCTTGAGAGAGAGGGTGAACCGAATTTAGAGAGAGAAAGGAGCCATTCTTGAAGACTTTGCAAGAGAACTCAAGTTTTGGAAGGCTAGGCTCTAGAACTAGTTAAAATTGTGAAGATTGAAGCTCCTAGGTGAGTAATTGAGCATAAATTCATGAGTTTGAGTTTGTAATTTTATGAATTCAAAGTTAGGTGGTAATCAAGAACAATAGCTAAGTTGAATTTGATGAATTTAAAGTCACTATAAACATGCATGTAAAGATTGCCATGGATTTGTGTATTTGAGCATGAAACATATGATCCATGTTAAATTTTGATTAAGATTCATGCTTTTGATCATCTTTTGCATCACTTAAGTTGAGAATGGAAGTTATATTCCACATGTAAGCATAATTCATGGAGGTATAGGTTTTGGTTGCATGAATTTGAAGTATTGGAAATAAATTTGGTGTAAATTAAGTATGCATGTAATTAATTCATGGGAATTGAGCTTCATAATGTTGTAAATTTAGCATTTGTATCATGTTAGAAGATGTACAAGTGAATTATGGGTCATGACATGCAAGTTATACCAATTGGAATGCAAATTTGAAGCTCAAACAGCTTGCTGGAAATCCTAGAATTTGTCCTTTCAGCTCGAGCGAAGGAGTTGCTACTCGAGCAGAGAATGCAAGCAACTAGTAGTTTTGCAGCAGAGACGTCCGCTCGAGCAAGAGGAGTTGCATTCGAGCGGCCACTCACATATTTTGACTTCTAGCTCAAGTGACCAGGGTCACGCTCGAGCGTAAAAATGAAGTAACTAGTACTTTTGCAGATTAAAGGGGTCTGCTCAAGCGACCAATGCTGCGCTCGAGCGGAGAGCCCTATTTCAGAAATTTTGAAAAGGGTGTTTTATGATTTTTTTTTCCATTCTCTTTCATTTCTAGGAACTCCTAGACATGCATTGAGCATTATAAATGGACTAAAAAGATAATAAAGAGGTCTAAGAAGAATAAATAAATTAAAGAGCGGATTGAATCGCTTGTGACCTAATATGTTATGAAATGTGTAGGGTCAAGCACAAGGGCAAATCATCCGGCAGATCACTGTGAGTAATATCTTAATAAAGATATGTTCAAGTACGTTATTTTTCACAACATTACTTCTGTATGAGCCTTATGGATCTGTATTTTGAATTATGGATGAATAGTCTAAATGTCAGTCTTTTGCATAAGACTAATTGAATACAAACGTGATTATAATCATGGGTATGACACACACATCAATACGAATATGAAAATGAATGATGGGCCAAAGGCCGTTTGACAAGAATGATTGGGCCAAAGGTCGTTTGATATGAATGATTAGGCCAAAGGCCGTATGACATGAATGATTGGGCCAAAGGCAGTTTAACATGAATGATTGGGCCAAAGGCCGTTTGAGACGAATGAATTGGGCCCGAGGGCGTTTGAAATGTTTGCTACAAATTTCATTCATGTAGCTCCTTTATTTTGATATTATTCACTAGGCTATCGCTCACTCTCATTTATATGTGTGTAGGTGAGCAAAGAGATGTTCAATCCCAGTCTCAGTGAAAGACATGAGAGAAGTCAAGTTTTTGTAGAGTCAGCTCGAACGTCTCACGTATGAGACTTGTTTTGTTTCTTTTGTTTTTTCTTTGTTACCTTGATAAATATGTTACATTACCATGTACATAAGCTTTTTGTTTGGCTGACTGTATGTTTGAAAGTTCTTGGACATATAAGATGTTAATTTTGTCTATATGTGTGAGTTATTATGGAATGTTTGTGTAGACCGCCCGAACTCCGCTCCGCGCGCGAGGGCGCGAATTGTAGTTCTAGCTACTACAGTTCGGACTCCAGTCACGATTCTGAATCTAATCTCACAAAGTGCAATGTAAGACTGATAAATCACCAAAGAGTCCAAATCCGGCAAATTGTTTTGGAAAATCAATTTTAATCAAAAAGCGCCAAACATGGACTGCTTTGCTAGATTTCAGAGTCACCACCTAAATATTTTGTTTTTGAGAAATTTAGGAAACCCTGACTCATGCCTAAGGCCACGTGTCCATCATCACCAAAGTTGCCTCGACTCAAGAACTTGGGTACGAGAGGGGAAGGTCCTGAAATAAGCACCCCGCTCGCCCGATCAAAGGATCGACCTCTACTAACATGATATGTTGTTTTCAAAAACACATGTGTTCCTATTCCAGTTATTAATTTAGAATTACTATGTGATGCGCACAGCATACAAGTATAGATCAAATCGCTTAAGTTGGAACAAAACATCTTATGTTTGTTTTTTGAAAATGGTTTGAAGTTGCTACTTGCAAGTAGGCTAAAACGTGGATTTGTCACCCTCAAGTGGGCTTAAAACATGATGTGCCACTCCACAAAGTGGGCTTAAAACTCACATTTTGATGAATTGTTCCAATTCAAGCAATGAAGCCCTCATCCACAAGCATTCATGCAGTTATATCAATTAAGCAAATAGCCTCATGGCAAGCATGCTATCATGGCAACACTCACACTCATGCAAGGATGCTAAAGCATAAACACTCACAGTGTACTCCGAGCCAGAACAGAAAACCAGTTAGAAATCAATGCATGATCCTAGCTATGTCAACAATGCCTAATGCAACACATGCAAAATGCAACTAAGTAGGCTCGTGTAAACACCCCATTTTTGACCGCCCTTAAGACTTGGGCACTACTGATGGTTTACTTGGTAGAGAAAGTTGAGCAGGGCAAAGGTTCGATTTCTTCGGCAAGAGGAGAGTTAAACCCTAACCTCACACCCCATTTCTTGATCAAAAGATTTTAGATCTTAAAACCCTCTCTTTCGAAATATTTTTGAAATAAAGTTCTACGATGTTCCGACGCTCGCATTTTGTTAAATGTCGCGCTTTTCGGTAAATCGAGCAAGGGCAAAGTGGAAATGAACGAAAGAGAGATGAAATCTCTAAAAAATCTTTCAAAACACCTTGTTTAGGGGTTTGGAGTTGAAGAAAAGAAGAGAAGAGGGAAGAAACCCAGTTGGGGGAGAAATAGACATGAATCACTAAGAGAGGGATGAGCAGTCCTCGCTGAATCAGGCCTATTCATTTGCATACTTGGATTTCAGCTATGAAGCCACCACCATTGGAAAGCTTACTTCTGGGGCTTCATTTTGCACTCAAGAATCTCCTAAAGCCAAGTCTGGACGGGGGAGATATAGTTAGTTGAAGTAGGGCATCAATCCGGTTGGACCGAATCTGCGCGGCTTCACCAAAATAGGCATAACTTTTTGCACAGTTAGAATTTTAATGCAAGGCTGGCGCCATTGGAAAGCTAACTTTTGGGGCTTCATCATAGGAGATGGCAAACCACCTTGGACCTTTTGACCTGGTCGGCCGACCAGGTTAAGTGGTCGGCCAACCACTTGAACTGGTCGGCTAGCTCTCTGCAGCTTTGTCTCTGTGAGTTGGTTCCAGCTGTGCCAGTGTATGGAGGATCTTTAGCCTTGCTTCTTGGCTTCTTGGAAAAGCTTTGGTCTCCTTGGTCTATAAAGGAAGCCCTCCCTCTCCATTGCAAGGGTTCAGATTTTGGTGAAGGCTCATAGATACATCCCTCTTTGTATCTCTCCCTTTGAGCCCTAAAAGAGTGAGCCCTCTTTGTATCTCTCCCTTTGAGCCCTAAAAGAGTGAACTCTTGACCCCTTTGCATACCATCTCCTAACCTAACCCCTCCACCATCACTCTAAGCATCTTAGAGGCCATTTTTAGAGGCTAAGGGACTGGTTTTTGGGTCCCTAGGTTACTGGTTCTTGTTGTGCCACAAGGGTAACCATTTTCTCCATTTTTGAGCATCCTTTTGATCCTTATTTTAGCCATACTTGCAAGCATATTTGAGCTTTGGTGTAAACTAAAAAAAGTCTTATTTTGAGCTTCTTAACAAGTTTGTTTAAGGTCATTTTTCTGTTGGGGGTCATTTACCCCCTTGCATGCTTGTTTTCACCTTGTTTTGAGCCATGCATCTAGGCCTTTGAAGTGAGCTTTGTTTGGCCTTCTAGCCACTGAAATCTAGTGGATTTTCAATGGCTAGCATACTGTTTTGAGCCCCAAAATCAGAGAGGGGTGACCCTCTCATCCCTTGTCTTGTTTACTAGCATTGTTGGCCTAACAAAGGGGCCTATATTTACACACTTCTTGAGCATGTTTCAGGCCATTTTTGGTGGGTTTTAGGACCTGCATGACCTCTTTCCAGAGGTGGTTTTCCATATTAGGTGTCCCTCTTGCATGTGTAGAGTAACCCTCTTCATGGCCTTTCAAAGGAGCCTTTACTTGCATGCTTCCTAGCCTCATTTTAGGCCCTTTTCAGTGAGTTTTAAGGGCTTCATCACCTCTTTCCAAAGGTGGTTTTGCCATTTTGGATGTCCATCTTGCACGTGTAGAATAACCCTCTTTTGGGCCTTCCAAAGGAGCATATCATTCGTGCATGCATTGACCATGTTTCCATGAGTTTTTGGGCATTATTTGGCATGGAATACTTCTGAATTTTTCTGATTTCACGACCTCTTGATTGCCTCACATACTTGTAGTGCAAATCCTCTTTACTAGTTTACATTTCATGCTATGTTGGCCCTTGATTTTAGCACTTTTTGGCCATGCCTTAAACTGATTTTGTGCATGTTTTGGACTGCCTTAGCTCTGTTTTTGGGTCTCATGGTCGAATAATGCTTGTAGTACAATATCCATGCCTAGCTTTGAGTTTTGAGGCCTATTGCATGCATATACTGAGGTGTTTTCATGTTTTGGGGCCATTTCACATCATATTTAAGAGCTTATATGTATGCCATATTCCCATGATTTTCACTCTTTAAGTGCATTTGAGAGTTGTACTTGTATGCCTCATTTACCGACCATTGCATGAGCTTCATTTGAATGCATTTCGAGCCATCTTTTTAGACCATTTTCCCACTGTCTTGGACCTACCTAAGGTCTGTTTGGGGGTGGTTTGGTCATTTATGCATCGCTTTGTATACCTATAGTGTAATCCACTCCATTAGTTTCGATATCTGAGTCATCTAGCATGCATTATGTGAGGTGTTTGCTTGTTTCGAGACCATCTTTTATACCATTTCAGGGCTGGATCATGTACCATTCTATGCCATATTTCATCCTTTGCCATGCTTTGTTAGAGTTGCATGTTGTGCCTTAGGATCGGTCCTTTGCATTCGTGCATGTTTGTATGTATTTCGGTTGTCTCGTTTTCATCATATGGCCACTGATTTGAGTGTGGCTGAGGTCCACTCATATCGGTTTAAGTCCACCTCGCATTGTATATGCCATTTGGTTCATGTTGTTGCATGTTTGACCATCGCATGGTGTATGCTTTGATTATGCCTTTGTGTATGTCCATCTTCATATGTGTGCATTGTGTATGCCATATAGCTCATGTGCATTGTGTATGCCATTTTAGTCCATAGTATTGCGTATGCTAGGTTGTATGTGTGCATATCATCCCTCGCATGCCAGCATGATTAGGTTGTATTACATTTAGGGTGGCATGTTAGTCACATTGTGTATGCCATCTCATTGCATTGTGTTTGGAGTAGGGTCAGTCCAAACACGGGAAACGAGGGGCGTTTCGTACTCAAAGTGACAAAACGTGTCTCAATTTTTGGTCGCCGACACTCCAGATTACCCATGATGAAGTTTAGGCCTTGTTGTGTTTATATGTGCATTCATTTCACATTGAGTCGTGCAATTCGACTCCTCGGCCATCATGCTTCGAGATGCGTGATTGATGGCACGAGGATTGAGGACTACACTCCCTAGAGCTTGTGCAATGACGAGGAGAGTGGTCGTGCGCACATGTGTTGAAAATTCTTTGCCATGCCCCTTTCTTGCTCTCTGTTGCAGCAAACCAGAAACCAGCAGCCTTCTAGAGCTTTGTATAATATTCCGGGATCAATTGCAAACAGAGGCAAAACGGGGCATCGTGAGGAATTTCCTGACAAGGCGACTCGAGCATACATGC
The DNA here is from genome assembly GCA_025200525.1 of Camellia lanceoleosa. NCBI lineage: Eukaryota > Viridiplantae > Streptophyta > Magnoliopsida > Ericales > Theaceae > Camellia > Camellia lanceoleosa. Next base: position 102,791,491 of record CM045759.1, read on the forward strand.
ATCTTTCATCATTCGGAACAGAGCTGAGGCGGTCCACTGATCTGCATACTAGTTCATTTCGTTTCTTAGTTAATTTGTTAATTAATTAGGGTTTTGTAATATTTAATTAGCTAGAGTAGTTAATTATTTATTCGGTCTGTATTATTTATTCGGACCCTCCGAGAGAGGGCCAACTGTTGTAATAAGTGTGCGTGTGTATGTTGTATGTCTTCTAACCCCACGTCTTTCTCCCTTTCATTTACTAGCTTATGATGGTTAGTTTTAGGGCATGTTTCAATTAGCATCTATATGTTCGCATATTTGCATTCATTCATCTGTATTGCATGCATCGGGCTCGGCGCATCATGCTAACTGCATTGTATTTCAATTCCAAGTTGAATACATGTATCGATTGTTGCATCTCATATGCCATCTTAGAACAGCCGAGCCCATTGTAGTTGCATTTTTGCATGTGTTGCATTAGGCATTCTTAGCATAGTTAGGATTCATGCATGATTTCTAATTAGCTTCTTTCTTTGGCTTGGAGTACTCGGTAAGTATTTATGCTTTAGCATCCTTACATGCGTGTGAGTGACTGCCATAATAGCATGCTTACCATGAGGCTATTTGCTTATGTGATATAATTGCCTGAATGCCTGTAAGTGGAGGTTGGATTATCTGAATTGGAACAATTCATTGATTGCGAGTTTTAAGCCCACTAGGTAGTGGCAAATCACCATGTTTTCTAAGCCCACTTGAGGGTGGCAAAATCCGCATTTTAGCCTACTTGCGAGTAGCAAACCGCTTTAAAAAACAAACATGAAATATTTTGTTCCAACTCAGGCGATCCAGTTTATACTTGTATCCTGCGCGCATCACATAGTAATTCTAGGCTAATAACCGGGATAAGAGCACATAATGTTTTCAAAACTCGATATCATGGTTAGTAGAGGCCGATCTTTGATTGGGCAAGCGGGGGTGCTCACGAAGTGACCTTCCCCAATCGTACCCAAGTTCTCGAGCTGAGGCAACTTTGTTGATGATGGACACATGGCCTTAGGCAACGAGTCAGGGTTTCCTAAATTCCTCCCAAAATAAAATATTTATATGGCGACTCTGTATCTGGCAAAGCAGTCCATGTTTGACACTTCTTTCAAAAAATCTGTTTTCAAAAACGATTTGCCGGATTTGGACTCTTTGATGATTCATTGGTCTTGCATTGCACTCTGCGAGATTAGATACAGGACCGTGACATTGAGTCCAAACTGTAGTGAGCCCAATGAACAAAATGGGATTCCCTCCCGAGACGTTCGGGGATGTCTACAGGCTCGGCTATTCTAAGATGGCATATGAGTGCAACACTCAATAACATGCTTTGAAACACGTATTCAATTAAGTATTGAAGTTCAATGCAGTTTGAATGATGCGCCAAGCCTGGTGCATGCAATACGAATGAATGATGCACGCATGCAAAGCATAAGTATGCTAATTGAAACATGCCCTAAAACTAATCATTGAGAGAGGGTAAATAAAAGGGAGAAAGAAATGGGGTTGGAAGACATGCATCACACACACGCACACTTATTACAACATTTGCCCTATCAACGGAGGGTCCGAATAATATGAAAGCTAACTAGCTAAGTTAAGCTAGCTAACTATTACAAACCAACTAATTAATTAAACTAATTCTAGCTAATTAATTATTATAAACCAAATTGAATTAAATAACCAGCTAATCTAAGCTAATTAATTAAACTAATTAATTACAACACATGCAATTAACTATAACTAGCTAGTAAAGCGGTAAATGGCCTCGCGGGCGAGGGAGAAATGCATGCTCGGTCCTGTCCTCCCGGAAATCCACTACCTTGCCTTTAAATGCCTCTGTTTGCACTCTTTTGTATTTCTGAAAATCATGCCAACTTCCAGGTTGCTTTTGACCCATCTCAGAAACATGCTGAGGGCACATCGGCCAGAGTTGGTGGCCATTGGCCAGTAATGATGGCCGGTCGGTAGCCTTGGTGGTCGGTCGGCTGGCTTTGATGGCCGGTCGGCCACTGCTTCTTGTAATTTCTCCTTTCGCTGCAACTGAGCACAAAGAGAGGCATGGCAATGTATTTGCAAGGAAATGTGTGTGTGACTACACTCCTTATCATGTCTCAAGCTTAAAGGAGTGTAGTTCTCGGCTCTTAAGCCACCAACCACGCATCTCAATGCATAATGGCCAAAGAGTCAAGCTTGCACAAGTCAATGTCAATGAATGCACAAATAACACATAAGGGCCTCCACCTCTATCATGCTTGATCAAGAGGGTCGGCGACCGAGAGATGAGGCGCGTTTCATCACTTCAAGTATGAAACGCCCCTCATTTCTCGTGTTTGGATTAACATCCGATCCAAACACAATGCAATGCAACACACATGCAAACAACATGCTTATCTATCAATGCTAGAGTGGTATGCACAAGGCTCTATCATGTAAGCAATGCATGCATGGCATGTTTAGGAGCTAAGGCATCAAGGCAAGTGAAGTGTATCACAAATGAAGAATGTACTATAATGCTCAAATAGTCAAACCTACCTCATGCCACAACAATGGTAGAATCATGCTAGAAATGAGGCACCAAAAGCTACAACATGTTCATGCATTGGCTAGCAAGCCATACATTAAACACAACTCTCAAACACAATGAAGAAGTGATAAGTAAGAGAGTATGGCAGAGATGTAGGCATTGAAATCACATACCAGATGACGCTATATCACACGAACAACACAAGCATAGCATAACTCAAGCATTAAAGCTAGTGAGGTACACAACACTAGGACTATGCAATACCATGCACAAGCACCCAAACCAGTCCCAAAACAGAGCTCATGCATGCCAAAATAGTGGCCAAAACTCAACAAAAATTAGGCACAAAAGGCAAGGAATGCATACTCAACTCATGGCTCGCAAGCAAGGCATAAAGGCACAACTCTTAAACACAACAAAGGGATGATAAATGCGAGAATATGGCAGAGGTATATGGTCTGAAATAACATGCCAAATGATGCCATGTCATGCACAAAGCTCAAATATAACATGTTAGGGGTCCCAAAACTTAAGGCTAACAAGGCCAATTGCACCATAGCTATACAAAGCAAGGCATGCATGACCAAAACCACTCAAATCAGACCCAAAGCATATTAAATAAAAGCCAAAAAAGGTGCTGGAGTAGAGCATACGCATGCTAGATCAATAGGCCAAAACACCAAACAAGCTAGGCTAGTGAACAAGCTTGCACTATAAGTGTATAAACCATGCAAGAGGTGACCTTGTCGACTAGAATCAGAGCTAAGGCATGCCAAAATATGAGTAAAAGCCTGCTGGAGTAGAGCCAAAAACATGCTAAAATGGTGGTCCAAAGCATAGAGCATGTTAGGCTAACTAATAGGATTGCACTACAAGTACATGAAGCATGTAAGAAGCAACCAAACCAACCCAAAACAGAGTTATATCATGGCAAATAGTGGCTAAAAACATGCTTGAACTAAGCAAATTTAAGGCACAAAGACATGCTACTTTGCAAGGCTACAAGTAGGATTACACTACAAGTACTAGAAGCATGCAATAGGTGACCAAGACAGCCAAAAATAGAGTCATGGTAGGTCTAAAAAGTTACAAAAAAGTGCTGAAACAAAGCCTCAAGAAGATAGAAATACACGCTCTTTTGATGGACCATCAATACAAGCAAACAAGAGAAGATGAGGGGGGACAACCCCCTCCTATTTTAGACCTCAAAACCACATTTCTACCACTAAAAATCCACTGGATTTCAATGGTTAAAAGGCCAAACAAAGATGGTTTCAAAAGCTTAGAGAGTTGGCTCAAAAGGCTTTACAAGCCAAAGAGCAAAGGGAGAGACAACCCCCAAACACAAAAGGGGCTTAAGCTACCCTTTTTAGGACTGAAAAATAGAGTTTTGTTTAGTTTGACACCACGCTAAAAGTAGCCCCAAAGTAGTGTGAAAAGATGGCCAAGCAAGCATGCAAAATAAGCTAAAAGGGAGAGAGTTCTTACCCTTGATACACAGCTGCAAAACAGGCACAAATTTGAGCTCAAATCACCTTTTGGAGCTCAAAAAAAGTCCCAAAGAATCTCAGCTCAATGGTGGTCAAGTTTGGTTAAGGGTGCTTAGGCAAAGGACAGGTGTATCTAAGCTTTCATGCACAAAAGGGCAAGAGGAAGTGAACTTCTAGAGAGAGGCAGAGATTTAGCTCTGAAAATTCTAGAGAGAGAGGAATTTTTTAGAGAGAGAGGCTCCCAAAATTTCTTCAATGTTCTCCCCTTGAATATATGAGATATAGCTTCATATATAGCAAAAAGAGAGCATTTGGTCGAAAATATCTGAATTAGGATAGCTGGCACAAGCTGGAAACAGTTGGAGAAGAAATATCTTCAAAAACTCTGAGTTTGGGTCACTCTTGGCCGGCCGGCCATCTTTGGGGCCAACCTGCTACTTGTGATGGCCAACCGGCCATCTGCATGGCCGACTGTGCACATTTGTGGCCGACAGGACATTTTGCTCTACAGGTCCAACTTCAAATGGGCATAACTCCTTCATATGGACTCTTTTTGCCACGACCCGAACCCGCCCCTATGGGTTAAGGCCATAACCGGCCAGTAATCATGAGATTACTTACGGCCTCAAACCAAATAAGACAAAACTCATCAGAGAAAAAGGGTCCAAACGGAAGCAAATTAACAACTTTGTCCATAGAGCTGTGCTTATATGCACATCAAAACATTCCAGACATACATATGTTAATAACCCATAACAGAAAGCATAGCAACATGAATTTCTGTACAGACAAGATCATTCAAAACTGAGTTAACCAAGCAAAACTATACACAGACGTACTCAAAACTTCGCCAACATAACAGAATAGAAACAAACGACAAAGGCGAAGGCGAGTCTCGTGCGTGAGACACAAGGGCTGACTTCTCCAAAAATCTTTGTTGTTCCACACTGACTTCGCTAAGGCTGGGTTTGGACTTCTCTGGGCTCACCTACAAATACATGAATGAGCGTGAGCGAAAGCCCAGTGAATAATACCAAATAAAGAACATACATTGGAACAACATACATCAAACGGCCTTAGGCCCAATTTGCATTTCTAACTAATACATACATATATAGGCATATGTAAGTTAAGTAATTAAGGTTCCAAACACAATGTATGGCCTTGGGCCCAATTCATTCATGTTGGACTATCATTCATTTCAGACTATTATTCGTGTCAAAACGGCCTTTGGCCCACTCATTCATGTCAATCGACCTTCGGCCCAATCATTCATCAATCGGCCTTCGGCCCAATCATTCATCAATCGGCCTTCGGCCCAATCATTTGTCAATCGGCCTTCGGCCCAATCATTTGTCAATCAGCCTTCAGCCTAATCATTTATCAATCGGCCTTGGGCCCAATCATTTGTCAATCGGCCTTCGGCCCAATCATTATCATTTATCAATCGGCCTTCAGCCCAATCATTTATCAATCGGCCTTCGGCCCACATTTATATCAAACGGCCTTCGGCCCATATACACTTTCGTGTCAAACGGCCTTCGGCCCATTCATGTTTATCAAACGACCTTTGGTCCATTCATGTTTAACAAAACGACCTTTGGTCCATTCATGTGTAACAAAACGACCTTTGGTCCATTCATGTTTAACAAAACGACCTTTGGTCCATTCATGTTCATCTTACATCCACAATCCCAAGTAGCAATTTATAAGCTTAAAGGGAATAAACAATTGAACATTCACAAGCATTCAAATATCGATATTACTCACAGTGATTGGCTTGTAGGTTTGCCCTGGAGCTTGACCCTACACATCACATAACATATACAGGTCACAAATAACTCAATCCGTTCTTTAATTCACATATTCCTCTTTAGGCTTTATTCTTATCTCATTCTTATCTCATTAACTCATTTACAATGCTTAACATATGCCTAAGAGTGCTTACAAGTGAAAGAGAACGGAAAAATATAACACAGAATGCATTTTCAGAATTTCAAAAAATAGGGTCCCGCCGGCGTGTAATTCGCCGAGCGGACCTTAAGGCGCAAAGTATCTTGGTTACATCAAATCCCCGCTCGAGCGTGAACTCGACCGCTCGAGCGGAAGGCCTGTCTACATAGCTCCCCGCTCGAGCGTCAACTTCCCCGCTCGAGCGGACATAAAAAATTTGGGTTTTCCAAAATGTGTTCTTGAGCTCCAATTCGACATTCAAAGGCCCCAAATGCATGTTTTTGGCTCAAACATCAAATATACATGTACTAACATGGTACCAACACCAAATTACAACACAATGGAGCTCAATTTCACAAATTAATCACATGCATGCTCCAAATTAACTCAAACTCATGCATTCAAAATTCCTATTTCTTATAAACAACATGCACGCCCAATTTGACTTTCATTTTCACTTCTAATGATGCAATTACTGCTCATTGCCATGAAACTCAACAAAACATACTTGCATGCATGATTCAACCCACAATCCTTCATAATTCATACATTACATGCTAGAGTAGGTGATTTCATAGGAATCCTTTACATGCATGCTCATATCAACTTAAATCTTACTTAATCCATGGCCCAACTCACTAATCAATCTTCAATTCACAAAATTACAACTCAAGCCCATGAATCAAAGGTTGATTACTCACCTAGGAGCTTAATCTTTCCAATTTATGGTAATTTCTTCAGTGTGCCTTCAAGATCACCAAGTCTTCTAGCCAAATCTCTACTTGGAGCCTCCTCTCTCTCTAAATTCGGCTCCTCCCTCTCTCTAGAACATAATCTCAGATGTTTGAGCTCCAAAGGAACAAAAATGAGAGTGTAGTGGCCCTTTATAAAAGCTCCCTTGGTCACATTATTTTATTATAAAATAATTGAGCACTAATTCACCAATTAAATCAATTTAATCTGGTCCGAATCAATTTTCAATTAAATTTCACCGCAGGCTCTAAAAATTACGCTATTCGCAAGGGCGTAACCAATTCCGGGTTCTATGGCTGATAAGGCCCTCAATTTAATTTCCAAAACAATTAATCAAACAGATATTCCTACGGTGAACAGATAGAAATTCAAAGCCTCATATTTTCACATAATGGCACACAAGATCATATCAAAACATATAATCACATTCGTATTAGGGACCAATTAACATATTACAGAACAGGGATATCACAGTCTTCCCCCCTTTAGGAAGTTTGGTTCTCCAAACTTAAGTTACCTTTTGTCGAAACAATTTGGAACGCTTTTCATTCAACGGTTCCAATCCTTCTTAATAGGCATTCACTTAGTCTCAGAATCAAGCAACGCCCTATTCTCAATCAGTCAGAGACTTACCTTTTTCCGTCATACAAGGCTTGTGTGGTGCCATGCCAAAACTAGAGTGTGAGCTGTTGTTGCAAGCAAAGTTTGCCAACGATGGATAGATCTTTCCAACTTCCCTGAAAAATCTAACGCATATCTTTGGAGCATTCCTCCCAAAAATCTAAAAAGTTCTTTCTGATCATATATCAATTTACGGATGGAAAACAGCGCCGAATCATAATTCAGTTCCACATCAATTCATAATTTGTCACGATCATATGCAGAAATCATAAGTTATGATTAAGTTTACGTGATACATCCATTAGCATTAACAGAACAGAACAGAACGAAACAAAACAAAACATATACATGTGAGGTTACGAATAACTAGCTCCATAAAAGAACCTCCGGATCCGGGTAACATAACAGAACAGAAGCTGAGCCCCCATTGCCTCTTGAAGGCTTTTTAGAATTCAAACACATTTCATGATTTCTGTCTAAGCAACAGACACTAGGACCCCATACAAACAAGCAACCTTATTAATGTAAACAGTGGCCAGTTTACAAGCATCATATGAAAATGTCACAGGGAGGAAACGAGCAACTTAGTGATCCTACATACAAAACTCAAACGGACTTATACCTCGAGTGCTCAAGGTAGCCCCACAACGAAATTCGTAGTTGTATGTTCCCATTTTCATTCCAAAAGGGAGATCAAAGTAGTTCCGCCACTATCTGATATTCGTCTTTGACCCGTTGGCCCCGAAAAATACTTAGACACAAATTCACCAATTGCCCTCTTCGAGGTAGGTCGCCAACTTACTCACTTCAGATGCCAGCTAACTTTATCACAGAAGTTCGGTCTATTCCTTGGTCACAAAAGTTCAATTCATTCTTTAATAATTTCACAATGCACAATCCGATCTGGTATTTAGTTCAGTGACTTATCACAGCTATTCAAGGTCAACCAAAAGTCCACAGGAATTTAAAGTGGATCCCGACAGTGATCCCCGAGTCAACAAAGATAGTATTGAAGTAATTACCCATACAATGCACATAGGCCAATATCCCCATAATACTAATTGTAAAGTACAATAACACTGAGGCAGTCGACTTCTAATAGACTACACGTGTTCTTAATTCATTCAACAGTTCACAATTCGGTTCAACATTCAATTCCTGGTTCCAAAGAGTCTTTCCACACTATTTCATAGTCGCCCGAAGCAGAAGGCAATGCATATATTAATCCCCATGATGTCAAAGGCATTATCAAAGACGTCAATCACATGTTAAACACAATTTACACATCTTCGGAGCCCCAATTACAGAATATAACAGCACTGAGCAGTTAGTCACACAAGGCGTACTGAGTTCACACACTTTCGGTTAATCAGGGTTTTTCAAAGCTTCTTGGATGTTAAAACATCTACATAATACCAAAGGATGACATTCCAGACAAAACAAAGGAATAATCGTCTCGGAATCAAAACACACCCGTTCAAGACCGTCGGTGGCCGACCCGAGATCGATTAGACAAACCCACCCGTACAAGACTGTCAATGGCAAAAGAGGTATCTCAACCAAAGTGCTACATAGGCTTAGCGTCCCCTAGCACGAAGGGACGTCCCAAGGATGTCATCAAAACAAACAGAATACCACTCATTATAACCTGATTTCCTGAAATTCGATAACACTGAAGCAACCATATGAAACAAATTCTGATTAACGGAGGATAAATATTCAGTACGGTTTACAATCAAGTCAACCTGTTGTCATCGGTTTCCATAGCGCCAATCAAGCAAGAATATGACAACACACCACCCAATCGCGGGATTTGTACAATTCTATTCCTTTATAACACATATGTCTCAATAGTTGGAGGTCGGTTCTCAATGGTGTTCATGGTTAGATCAATCTGTTGATAGCCCACAAAAGGTCTTTCAAATAAGTCAAGTATTCCGAACGGATTCAAGTTTTGGGTCTATCAGTTTTTCTGCCGAGAATAATCTGGCCATTATTCATGAACAATTCTTAATCCCCTTTAACAAAATCAAATTAGACAGGGGGTCTTATCGATCAATCCAAGCAAGGGTCTTGTTAGATTAAACCAAACAAAGGTCCTATCGAATTATATCCAATAAGGGCTCTATCAGGCCAAATCGAACGAAGGTTTTATCGGACTGAATCAGATAAAAGTTTTCTCAAATGGGGTACGCTCGGTTCTGTAAGGCTCACTTCGTTTGTTTAGGTGCATGGTTGATAGTTTCACAACTGTCCTGAGTTTATCAATTCTCAAAGTCAAATCAGAGTCATTCATTACAACTGTTCATATCAAAGTATTTCCAGTCATATACAATATGGCATTGACCACATAAATTCGGAGGTAGTCGCATAAGCATGCAGTTATTCAGATCAGGAGGTATGTACCATAATCAATACGACAATTCTCAACAAGTCTTATATACAGGCACACGGTGCATAGTAACACATTAAACAAAGTTTCTCGATTGTACATAAGATAGGGTCTGTTACTCAAGGGTTCCAAATTAGTCGCAAAGTATAGGTTTATGAGTCGAGCTCAGTATAGTCACATAATCCAGTCAATTTTCTACCAATTCAAATGCATGGTCTCACCATTATAGAGTCATAATTCTAGTGGCTTAGTCATTAAAGACAGTAATATAACAGATCACCCTGAGCATAGGTTCAAATGTACATGTGCATGTGCAGAGTTAAGCAATATCCCAATACGTATTTCACAAATTTCCCCAAATGGAGCATATATGTTCAATAAACACAGTCTCAATCTTGTGGGTCTAACCAATCCAAATATACAGGCAGCAAACATGAAAGAGTATGCTGATCCGAATCAAATAATATCCCAAGCAAAGATGTACGCGTGTACTAATTCAGAATCAATCAACACATGAGCATTTGTTCATAAACAGTATAAATACCTGGGATAGCGTTCACAGTATTTTGAGCACTTTCTGGGATGAGTGCAATTACCCTATCCTGAGTAGTAATTCCTACCACTGGTACGAATCTAGCTGAGGCAGAAGATTTATTCACATTTTGTTCAGTTCGGGGCAGTTCTTTACCATACGGTCCATCTCACCATACCTATAACAAACCCCAGAAATCCGATAACAAACTCCTCGGTGTTTCGTACACTAGTGGTGGCAAAGGTTCTCGCCGTAGCGGTAACTGACGTTGTCGTCTTAAGATTCCTGCCATTTCTTGTACCATTTTTTTTTTCTAGTCTATCAAGTCGGGCTGCGGAAGGGCCTTCCAGCTCGTATGCCCTTAATTTAACCATCCTCTACACAATTTTCACTAAACCTTGCCAAATACTAGGATGCCCAATACAAAAATAAACACAGGTACACATAGTCGTATTCGTACATAGGCACATTGTTATATTCTCCTTTCACATATCGTACGCAATTAATCACTTACGTAACAGATAGTTGCATACTTACCAAATATCGCATGCTAAACATTTACTAAGTAATCATGTACTCAAATTATGTTCATATTTCACATAAATACCCATTGACAAAATCGAATGCACATAAGCAACTTTTCATGATTCATATATTCATATATGTGCATTATATCAAAACAACTTGTTGTACACATTAGTGTAACAATTCATATCTCATATTCGAATCATGTGTGGTACTTCCTTTAGCGTGACATATTATGTTGGTCAAGCTTATCAACGTATTTCATACATAGGCCACGGTATTATTTCCCCTAGGCGAGGGCCTGTGCCACGGTATTATTTCCCCCGGGCTAGGGCCTCCGCTAAGGATACCACAATTATGTTCAAGGAGAATTTAGGAAATCATTCATTTATACCAAACATGGCATTATACTTAATACATAGATTCACAAGTATGCATATACCAGAGAGCATACGTATTCCAAAGGTTTACCATGCAATCAATTTACAAATTATAGCACATGACTGTTCATACCGAAACACTTAAGCATATTCTTGATGCTTTCAGATTTATATTTATCACGTGAATGCATCCTAGATCTTTTCTAGACGCTTATTGCTCTTTTGGACAAGTGTGTGAGTTATTAACTCGTGCTCTGATACCACTCTGTCACGACCCGAACCCGCCCCTATGGGTTAAGGCCATAACCGGTCAGTAATCATGAGATTACCTACGGCCTCAAACCAAATAAGACAAAACTCATCAGAGAAAAAGGGGCCAAACGGAAGCAAATTAAAAACTTTGTCCATAGAGCCGTGTTTATATGCACATCAAAACATTCCAGACATACATATGTTAATAACCCACAACAGAAAGCAAAGCAACATGAATTTCTATACAGACAGGATCATTCAAAACTGAGTCAACCAAGCAAAACTATACACAGACGTACTCAAAACTTCGCCAACATAACAGAATAGAAACAAACGACAAAGGCGAAGGCGGGTCTCGTACGTGAGACACAAGGGCTGACTTCCCCAAAAATCTTTGTTGTTCCACACTGACTTCGTTGAGGCTGAGTTTGGACTTCTCTGGTCTCACCTACAAATACATGAATGAGCGTGAGCGAAAGCCCAGTGAATAATACCAAATAAAGAACATACATTGGAACAACATACATCAAACGGCCTTGGGCCCAATTTGCATTTCTAACTAATACATACATATATAGGCATATGTAAGTTAAGTAATTGAGGTTCCAAACGCAACGTACGGCCTCGGGCCCAATTCATTCATGTTGGACTATCATTCATTTCAGACTATTATTCGTGTCAAAACGGCCTTTGGCCCACTCATTCATGTCAATCGGCCTTCGGCCCAATCATTCATCAATCGGCCTTCGGCCCAATCATTCATCAATTGGCCTTCGGTCTAATCATTCATCAATCGGCCTTCGGCCCAATCATTCATCAATCGGCCTTCGGCTCAATCATTTGTCAATCGGCCTTCGGCCCAATCATTTGTCAATCAGCCTTTGGCCCAATCATTTATCAATCGGCCTTTGGCCTAATCATTTGTCAATCGGCCTTTAGCCCAATCATTTATCAATCGGCCTTTGGCCCAATCATTATCATTTATCAATCGGCCTTTGGCCCAATCATTTATCAATCGGCCTTTGGCCCAATCATTTATCAATCGGCCTTCGGCCCACATTTATATCAAACGGCCTTCGGCCCATATACACTTTCGTGTCAAACGGCCTTCGGCCCATTCATGTTTATCAAACGACCTTTGGTCCATTCATGTTTAACAAAACGACCTTTGGTCCATTCATGTGTAACAAAACGACCTTTGGTCCATTCATGTTTAACAAAACGACCTTTGGTCCATTCATGTTCATCTTACATCCACAATCCCAAGTAGCAATTTATAAGCTTAAAGGGAATAAACAATTGAACATTCACAAGCATTCAAATATCGATATTACTCACAGTGATCGGCTTGCAGGTTTGCCCTGGAGCTTGACCTTACACATCACATAACATATACGGGTCACAAATAACTCAATCCGTTCTTTAATTCACATATTCCTCTTTAGGCTTTATTCTTATCTCATTCTTATCTCATTAACTCATTTACAATGCTTAACATATGCCTAAGAGTGCTTACAAGTGAAAGAGAACGGAAAAATATAACACAGAATGCATTTTCAGAATTTCAAAAAGGGGTCCCGCCGGCGTGTAATTCCCGCCGGCGGACCCTTAAAACGCAAAGTACTGGTTACATCAAATCCCCGCTCGAGCGTGAACTCGACCGCTCGAGCGGAAGGCCTGTCTACATAGCTCCCCGCTCGAGCGTCAACTTCCCCGCTCGAGCGGACATAAAAAATCTGGGTTTTCCAAAATGTGTTCTTGAGCTCCAATTCGACATTCAAAGGCCCCAAATGCATGTTTTTGGCTCAAACATCAAATATACATGTACTAACATGGTACTAACACCAAATTACAACACAATGGAGCTCAATTTCACAAATTAATCACATGCATGCTCCAAATTAACTCAAACTCATGCATTCAAAATTCCCATTTCTTATAAACAACATGCACGCCCAATTTGACTTTCATTTTCACTTCTAATGATGCAATTAGTGCTCATTCCCATGAAACTCAACAAAACATACTTGCATGCATGATTCAACTCACAATCCTTCATAATTCATACATTACATGCTAGAGTAGGTGATTTCATAGGAATCCTTTACATGCATGCTCATATCAACTTAAATCTTACTTAATCCATGGCCCAACTCACTAATCAATCTTCAATTCACAAAATTACAACTCAAGCCCATGAATCAAAGGTTGATTACTCACCTAGGAGCTTAATCTTTCCAATTTATGGTAATTTCTTGAGTGTGCCTTCAAGATCACCAAGTCTTCTAGCCAAATCTCTACTTGGAGCCTCCTCTCTCTCTAAATTCAGCTCCTCCCTCTCCCTAGAACATAATCTCAGATGTTTGAGCTCCAAAGGAACAAAAATGAGAGTGTAATGGCCCTTTATAAAAGCTCCCTTGGTCACATTATTTTATTATAAAATAATTGAGCACTAATTCACCAATTAAATCAATTTAATCTGGTCCGAATCAATTTTCAATTAAATTTCACCGTAGGCTCTAAAAATTACGCTATTCACAAGGGCGTAACCAATTCCGGGTTCTGTGGCCGATAAGGCCCTCAATTTAATTTCCAAAACAATCAATCAAACAGATATTCCTACGGTGAACAAATAGAAATTCAAAGCCACATATTTTCACATAATGGCACACAAGATCATATCAAAACATATAATCACATTCGTATTAGGGACCAATTAACATATTACGGAACAGGGATATCACACTTTTTCAGGTCATTCTTGTGTCCAAATTGAAGCCCCGGAAGTAAGATTTCCAATGGTGGAAACCTTGCATCAAAATTCTAACTATGCTAAGAGATATCCCTTTTTTAGTGAAGGCTGCTCAGCTTCGATCCAACTGGAATGATGCCCAACTTCAACCAATCATATCTCCCCTATCCAGACTCGTCTTTAGGAGATTCTTGAGTGAAAAATGAAGCCCCGGAAGTATTCTTTCCAATGGTGGTGGCCTCATAGTTGAAATACAAGGGCGCAAATAGATAGGCTTGATTTAACGAGGGCCGCTCGACTCTCTCTTAGTGATTCATGCCCATTTTCTTCTCCAACTTGGTTTCTTCTCTCCTCTCCTCTTTTTTTCTTCAACTCAAAACTCCTAAACAAGATGTTTTGAAAGATTTTTCAGAGATTTCAACTCTCTTTCATTCATTTTCACTTTGTCCTTGCTCGGTTTATCGAAAAGCGCAACATTTAACGAAATGTGAGCCTCGAAACATCGCAGAAACCTTTTTCAAAATATTTTGAAAGAGAGGGTTTTAAGATCTAAAATATTTTTGGTCCAAAAATGGGGTGTGAGGTTTGGATTTGACTCTCTCCTTGCCTGAGAAACTGAACCTTTGCACTGCACACCTTTCATCACTAAGTAAACAATTAGTAGCGCCCAAGTCTTAAAGGCGGTCAAAAATGGGGTGTCTACAATTTGTTTTACCATGTAAGCACAGCTCATCGGAGAAAATTTTTGAGCCTGCTTCCGTTCGGCCCCATTATTGTTATAAAATATGTCTGATTTTGTTTGAGGCCGTAGGTAATCTCTTAATTAGTGGCCGGTTATGACCTTAATCCTTAGGGATGGGATCGGACAATGACAGGATGACTCTTGCAATATTCAATTTGATTGTTTTTGAACTCTTGCTATTTGATTGAATCGCTTTGATTTAATTCAATTATTCTCTTATTTATTTGTATTTCAAATACCTATGTGTATAGATTTTGGAGTGATTTGGTGCATATTATATGTGATTGAGTGGAAGTTTGTGATGATATGTTGGATTAATTTCTGGAAAACTCAAGGGATGTGTTGACTCTTTTTTGATATTTGTTTGCTTCAATCTCTCTATTAATTTGTCTGCTTGCTTAGAAATTGGAGGGAAAAAATAGAAAATGTGATTTTGAATATTGATATTTGGCTGCTTCAATCTCTATCAGTTTGTTTCAATCTCTATTAGTTTGGATTAATCCTAAGGATGTCAAAACCAGGATATCCGACCTCTTTCGGGATAGTGGCTCCGCCTATGATGCTTGATTTAACTATGCTTCAAATCAGGTCTCTCTTTCTCTTTATCTCTCTCTCTCTCTCTCTCTCTCTCTCACATAATGTGTAGTTCTTACTCTGTTTGTAGCAAGGCAACCATTTTAATTGGTTTAAGGTTTGTTTTGTGGGTGTTTGATTGAATGTTTCTGGTGGCTCAAGTTCTGCTGACATTGCCATACTCATTTTCTTAGCTTGGAATGCTTTCTGGGATACTATTTAAGCACTTCTATGGCTTGTTGGGTAGTTGGACAACCTACCTCATTAGCATTCTCTGTGTTGAGTATAGAACCAGAAAAGAAAGAGAGAAAGTTGATTTCAGGAACCATGTCATTCAGGTATCTTCAATCTTCACAACCCTTTATCACACTCCCAAATTTTTTATCTGTTTTAAAAAAAAAAATAATGCGGATTCTTTATTTTCAGCTTTCTTTGTTCCAATATATGTTTGGAACATAATATGGTTAGAATCTCAAAACATAGTCATATGACTGGTTGTGTTAAACACGTAGTTCAACTCCCAGATGAGTATATTGTATATTATGACCTAACTCAATAGCTGACCTCACAAGTTAATCCTTTTGGGCACTAATCCAAAAGGTGTCTCTACAATAGATGTGTCTTGCGCCATCTTATAAGTCCATCTTGAATGTCCCCAATCAATATGAAAATGCCAATATCCCACCTCAGTCTAGGCATAACCCTAACGCTAGTACCATGTTAGACGTGAAGTCCACCCCCACATGAAAGTATTGTATGTTATGACCTAGTCCAACAACCTACCTCATGGGTTGTTTTCTTTAGGCTCCAATCCAAAAGGTGTTTAATGTGAAATACCAACGATATGACTAAAAGTGCATTCAAAATTTCAAATAGAAGAACATAAAGATTTAAAATAGAGAATCCAATGACTTAACACGCAAGAACATATAATAAATCTAATACTCATGTGAGTTGTTTTTGGTTTTTTGCATTATTTTATGAATAAAGTGGTTTGAAGTTCTTCATGGTCTACTTGGAAAA
This sequence comes from Camellia lanceoleosa, assembly GCA_025200525.1. Taxonomy (NCBI): domain Eukaryota; kingdom Viridiplantae; phylum Streptophyta; class Magnoliopsida; order Ericales; family Theaceae; genus Camellia; species Camellia lanceoleosa. The sequence continues at coordinate 102,808,030 of CM045759.1, forward strand.
CACTGGAGGAACGTGGGTTTGGCATTCAACTACACTTTTCTTTTGTTTGGATCTGTGATTCAACTCCTAGCTTGTGCAAGGTAATACCTAGGGCTGGGCATAGGGTTATTCGATCCACACAACTCGTCCTGTCCTACCTGACCCAACTCACACACGTATGGGCGATTTTGCAAATACAATAGGGTAGGGTGTGGTTTAGAATATAACAAGTTTTTGGGTTGTGGGTGGGTTGCGGGTTTGAACCACACCCGCCACAACCCGCCCGCACTTAGAATATATATATATATATATATTTTAAAAAAAAAATCAGAATCATTCATCTATGATCTACCCTAAATATTTTTGTTTTGACCAAAAAAACCAAACCCTAATCCTAATTTGAGAAATTTGCACAGCTCTTTTCTTCTCACTCATTTAATTTCCTATCTCTCTCGTTCTTCCATCTCTCTCTATATATATATGGTGATGGCGACCAGAACCAGAGCTTACACACCTTACACACCCCTCAACCGCTTCGCAACATTCGTCTACAAAGGACTTCTCTTCGCGGCCATGGGATTTGCCGTCAGACTTATCGAAACAAAGATCTAAATCAAAGCTTCTGGACAACGCTTTAATGGCCTCCAATCTACTCACCACAACCATGTCGATTTCGAAGACAATTGTGTTGAAAAGCTCCGGTGGCGTGACCTTCGAGATTAAGGATTCGGTGGCGTTGGAGTCTCAAATCATCAAGCACATGACAATCTATTTCTCTCTCCTCCATTCTGAAATTCCAAAAAGCAAAAGCATAAACCTATATATATATACACATATATGTATATATATAACAAAGACCTTTGTTGTTTCTTTTATTTGGTATATATAAATATGTATCAGTTCATATATTTTATATACACACCATGGTTTGAATACTAATGATGGTTGTTTCTTTTATTGAACTTGGAGGGCTCAAAGTGCTCTGTCCGCAAAGTCCAAACCGCAAACCACCCACACATCCACAAACTTTATCCGTACAAACCGCAAACCGCACTGCCGGCGGTTGCGGGTTGATTGTTCCCCAAACCACATAGATGTGGGCGGGTCAAAACCGAACTGTAAACCGCACAAATCTGATCCGCAACCACCTCTAGTAATACCTATAACTTACCAAATTTCTTTGGCTCTTTCTCTATCTTTACTCTCATTTTTAATGACTCTATTCCAAATAATTAATAAACAAAAGAATTAAATAAGCAAAGCAACCACTGACTCATTGACCATTTTTAAAAAAAATTTATTTTATTATATATATATATATATAAATGCAGCAACATATATTACATAAATGATAATCTAGACAAGAGGACTTGGACATACATATTTAGAGCTTGTTGTGATACTACTGTCTTCATTCCTTCATTTCACAACTACGGAATTAGGTTTACCATGTTAAACTCTATGCATCAGCTAAATCATAAAATACTAAAGCAAATTTTGCTTTAACATGCTACATGAATAGGTGTATCTCCTGAAGAAGGCATGGGGGCAAGAATGTCAGATGATGATGATGATGATGACCAAGTAGATAGAGACACCAACATGTTCGATGGAAGTTTTGATGAGCATGTATTAATTCTAGAACTTGAATTGATGAAATTGGTTCTCAACAAAAAAACTGTTGTAGATATATATTCCTATAAATTATTTGTGTGTATGAAGCTGTGAATTGATGCATATCGTGAAGAGGAATTGATAGATTGAATTTTACTCTGTTTTTGGTTTCTTAGGTTTTTGAATGAGAAATGATTAGATATTTTCTTTAAAGCCTAGATTTCCTTGAAATATGTTAGTTCGTGATCAACATGTGATGCCCTAGCAATTTTAATGCTTATTTAAGATACAAATTTTTACATTTTAGTTTTGTAGTATTGGACTATCTAAAAATCAATTGCAACTGATACTACTTTGATGTTCAACTTATTCTTCTGAATTAAGTGCCAAGAGTCAACAACATATTACACTAATTAATTAACTCGTTACTTGTTATTGCATGTTTCGTATTTACAGTATGATGAGGATCGGTTATTTGTTAGTTATTTGAACTTAACTACCAGTGCTTATATTCATACTTTCTCTTACAGCAAACGCGGGTTGAAACAAAGCTGCCTCGAGCAGCATTACTTTGAACACTAGGAAACTTGACGAAGAGACAAAGAATCTTTCTCATGAGTATATTTTAAATTTGAGTGTGCGCGTGTATATATATATATATATATATATATGACTCAATTCACTTGGTTTGTGAACGGAGGACATGGTTTTCGTATGAATATTTGTTTTGTATGAAATTATTATTTTAAGTTAGAATATACTTGGTATGTATGGAATTTGACATTAAAAGTTATTCTTTTGTTTGTATGGTTGTAAGTGAAATGGATTCAGATTGTGGAATGGGTGATAATATATATGTATTGTTTTGTTTGTATACCTGTTGTAGGTTGCATAGTATACATGCAGGTTGTAGACAAATTAATTATTAAAAAAAAACATAAAATGATATTTTTGGCGACTAAACAATATTGATAGCAAAAAATGGAGTAAATATTTTTAGCGACTGAATAGTTAGTAGCTAAAAAAAAAAAGAATTCAATGGAAGCAAACCTTTTGGCGACTAAATATTTAGTAGCCATAAAAACTAAAAAATAAAAAAGACTTTAGGCGACTAATGATTTAGTAGCCAAAAAAAAAAAAACAAAAGAAAGAAAAAAAAAACACTTTTGGTGACTAAATATTTAGTAGTCAAAACAAAAAAATTATATGATAGGCAATTATAACTTTAGTAGCTAAACAAAAAGCTAGACTTTAGGCGACTAAACCATTTAGTAGATAAAAAAATAAGATGAACAAAAAAAGAAAATTAGCGACTAAAAGTTTGGTCGCCCTAAATAATTTAAGTTTTCGGTGACAAAAAATTTTAGTCACTGAAAATGTGATGTTAAATTTAATTGAAACCTTTTGGCAACTAAAAAATTAGTCGCCAATTGAGGCCTTTCAGCGATTAAATATTTTTTAGTCACCAATACCTTTTTGGACAATCATCCAGCAACAAAGATGGCGACCAAAAAGTTTAGTCGGCAAAATGTTTGAGCGACTAAAATATGACTTATGGCGATTAAAAATTTAGTCGTCAAAAGTGTAATTTGTTGTAGTGGTTGTGAAGTTAAATTAGTTAATTTGAGCTTTCATTTTTAAACCTACTAATGTCATAAGAGCTAAAGCAATTTGAAGGCCCTTAAAATTTGACGAAATTTGGGAGCCCAAGGCCGCCTTACTCACCTTGTACTAGGACTGAACTGGTTAAATGCTAACACAAAGTTTTAGAGTCCACTAATACACCAGTTACATTGTGTTCGGTGCATTACTTGACAATGCTCCAAGAGCAGTGAATAAACAACTCTCATCAAGAAGGAAAAAATATTCAATGTTCGTGGAATGAATCCGAGTGGTATTCTAAAACAATAGTTTGCTTTAAGTCATGGAACTCAATACTTTTGTATTGAAGTTATGTTTGTAAGAGGAGCTAATTTGAGCCCACTAAATTAATTAGGCCCAATAGCCCAAGGTTGGTGGGCCTGAATTTATCGCAAGTCCAAGATTGGTGGGTTCGGATTAATTGCCATCAAATGGGCCGAATTGCTCCAAGCCTTAAAAGGGTTCGGATCCACGAACTTAGAAACTTACTCGGGCCCAGACTCGAAAGGGTATTGAGCAAGCCTAGAGATCCGAGGCACTCGGACTTCGCATAGATTCAAACGCAATCTAGAAGTCACTCTGTTAATGAGTCCCAGAACACTTGCGAGTTTGGAGCTTTCCAGAATCTACGCACCAGAACCATGGGCGTAATGGAGTTTGAACAAAGGACCCGATCCCGAGGATGGTGAGTGGAGATAAATTCACTCTTCGGTTAAACTAGCCTATACCCGGGTCGAGGTGGCACAATCCCGGGGGGTCCATGAGACTCGGCAATATTTAGTGGCATGGAGTCCTCTAGGACTACCTCAGCCCTTTGGGATGATTGGGGATCATTGGTTAGGTATGGCTAAGAAGAAGGGTTCGCCGAGAGGTTGATCTCCTCTTCGAAGGTTTTCTTCATCCTCGGAGAGATCACCTCCTCAGACAAGGTGATTAGAGAGAATATTCCCCATATGCCTTGCACATGGGCTCTATCCTACATCATGAGGTGTCTACAAATAACACCTCCCCATAGCTTTACAAGGAATGGATTTTGGAGAGAAAACTCTTGAGAAAGAACTAATTTCTCTTCTCCATTATCAACCTTGAGAGTGAAAGTGAGAGATTTATGGGAGAGCCTTGCCATTATTCTCTCTCTAGCTACTTTGCCTTCTTCTTCACACCCAATCTCTTATCTCCACCATCTCTTTACTTTTGTGTTCTTAGTTGAGACTATTGAAGAATCTAAGCCTCTCATCATCTTCTAAAGAATTCAATTTTTTTTTTCAAGGATCTTCGATGATCTTCAAATTTTCCAACGGCGTTCTTGAACCCTCTTATACATTTGGCGACTTCACTGGGGAGGCGGATTAATTAATGGTCTCAAGGAGATCTGGAACCCACACAACTCCAATAAGGATGGCGGAAGAAGATGAAGTTCACCAATAAGGATCCTCTAATGGTGGTGATGAGAGGACCATAGCTCCAGATCAGCCACTTTTGCTCGAAGCCATTCAAGGACTTCAAAATACTCAGCAAGAGATTCTTACTACTCTTCAGAATCTCACTCACACCATGTTGGTGATGAGTTCTAATTTTGCACCGGCACCAAACGGAAATCAAACTGGCAATGGAGTTATCCCCCCCGGAGTGCAAAATCAAATCTAAGGAGAAGTAGGCCCCAATCAACTTGTGGCTCATGGCAACACAGCCGCAGTAACACATGCTCAAACGACAGTAGACGACAGTAGGCGGCAGCAATTTGCCAATGCCCTGGCTCCATGGCGTGCCAAGCCAAGATCCAATCGTGACTAGGGGAGGTTCTGGTGTAATGAATGGCGCTCCGGCGACTGTTGGTGTCCAGGAAAATATAAGGGGCATAATGGCGCAAAAAGGAGCTCTGCCCATACCTAATCTTGTTACACCACCAGTAAATGTTGCTCAAGTACCAAGCAGGGCTCCTTTGGTGACGACAACAAATTTGCAAGCCCAACCCGGTATAGCTGCGCCGTGCGGTGCACTTTACAGGCCTCAATTCAATGTCCCATCACCAACTGGCTTATCCATAGGCGCTAATGGCTAGTATCGTCAAATGTCCTCACCAATGATGAATTCGCAACACCAGAATAGCCAAGTTCCGGGAATACCACCATCAAACTCTCTCCCTCAACAGTTTTTCTCTCTCGCCGATGTACAAGCCATGTTCGATCTCGAATGGGGCAAGAGGACTTTACCCTCTTTGCTTGATCCGGATGTCAAGCCGCCGTACCCTATTGAGATGCTGATCTATCCATACCCTGAGGGGTATACAGTGCCAAAGTTCATTAAATTCGATGGCAAACAAAGAAATGCTCGAGAACATGTTGTGCGATTCATCGAGACTCTGGGTATTTATAGTTCAAACGACGTACTCCGACTGAGAGAATTCTCTAAGTCCCTCACTGACCGAGCGTATAGTTGGTATGTTAATTTGGCCCCAAACTCTGTCCGAAGTTGGGAGGAAATGGTTAACAAATTCAACTCCAAGTTCTTTCAAGTGGCGGAGAAGGTGACCACACTTACATTGTGTAAAGAATAGCAGTGAGAAAGTGAAGACATCCTTGACTACGTCAAAAGGTTTCAGGACAAGGCTATGGATTGCCATGAAGCAGTGGAGGAGAGTTATCTGGTTCAAATCTGTCTAGAGAGGGCATTGAACAGGTACAAATGTTTCTAGTTAATCACAAGCTACCCATCTTCTCGACACTAATAGAAGCAGCTCGAAACATTAGCACTCCTCAGGCTCAGGAGTCCGGATTTAAGGCCAGTTACAAAACTAGCTTCAAATTGTCTCGTGGACCTATTGTTGCTACTACTTCTGCCCCAGATACTCGAAAATCACAAGGAAGGGGTCATAGAGGCCAGAAGAGGAAGCAATATAATGGTGAAAAGGGCAATGTTTCTTATCCAAGTGGAATTGAGGAGGTAAGAGCTCTAGTTAAGGATTGGGTGGCAAACAGAGAGCTAAAATTTCCTTGTGTCGAAGAAATGCCATCAAAGAAGGATTGTGAGAGCCCCGAATTTTGCGTTTATCATTGCACATTAAAACATCCGACAGAGAAGTGTTGGACTGTCAGGAAATCTTCAGAGATAAAGTTGAGGCAAACGAATTGAGGTTCAAAAAGCAAGGGACTTAAGACATCCTAGAACAACCATATCCTCAGCACCGAGACAAGGGCAAGAATGTCGCTATGATAGCTTATGAAGGCCTGATGATTGAGGCTATTGCCAATCTCGATGACGATGATTGTTATCTGGACAACATCCTTGAGCCCGAGGGTGAGTAAGTTTACTACGGAAGTGCTCTCGATCTAGAGGGCAGAACCTTTATAACTCATGTCAAAGATCTCTTTGATCTGGAAGGAGGAGAAGAGTACTACGGAAGAGGAGGACACCATGTTTATGTGGCATCTTATTTTGAAGAGACCGAGGAGATGGTTAACTACGAGCCTCCAAGAGTGGAAAAGATCCGGATCACTATGCCAAAACCCTACAAGACTGTGTAAAGTTCAAGCAATTCTTCGACCAGCTTGGACTTTCCAGGGAGGTAAGAACAGAAATCACTAAGTCTATCATTAATATAGACGAGGCACACCATGAGGAATGCCTGTTGATTAAGGGATCTATCCCGAGGAAGGCAAAAGAGCAATCTAGTGCCATTACTTTCTTCGAGGCTGATCGGAAGTATCCTTTTTCTCACAATCGCTCGCTTTATGTGACTGCTTTTATTAACGGGGTTGAGTTCAAAAGGGCCTTTATGGACAGCAGAGCCTCTATCAACATTATGACTTGCGCTACTCCAGAGAAGGCTGGAATCTCTGAAGAGCGCATCGTGAAGCAGCAAATAGTCATCACTGGCTTTGGTGGAGAAATGAGAGTTACTATAGGATGCGTAACAGTTGATTTAGCTGTCGGAGAGATTCGTTCGGCCACCAAGTTCCATATTATTGATTGTGAGGCAAATTATCACATCATTCTAGGGAGGACCTGGATGCATAAATATGGGGTTGTACCATCGAGTTATCATCAATGTGTTAAGGCTAAATAGGAAAAGAAGACGATGACAATTCAGGCTATAGAAAGGCCTTTCGAGACCCATAAAGCTCATTATTCTGATGCCATTTACTTCACCGAATTGGCTGTCGAAGAAATTCCCACCACCTCTAAGCCTCGAGGGATCAAAATTCCTCGCTGGGAGGATATCAAAGATGACAAGGAGCCAGGGGCAGAATCAAGTAAACGGGCGATATCTCGACCAGAAAATCCGCTTATTCCTCGGAAGGTGATGAAAGTCCGAGAAGGGGGAAAGATGGTGTACTATTTGTGAAGGTGCGGGGAGTCGGTTTTTTCAGCTACCGACTCCGAGTCAAAAGAAGAGCCTTCTGACAATGACATAGTAATAAAGCCTGAAATGGCTTCAGAATACATGCAAGATGGGCCGAAGCCTCACCCCGAACAACTTATTGAAATAGATCTGAGTGATGGACAAGATACACCGAGGTCGATATTCATAAGTTCGAGCTTTAGCCCAGAGAAGCGGAAACAGTTGTTAAAATTGATAAGTTGGTACTCAGATGTGTTTGCTTGGTCATATAAACAAATGCCTAGACTAGATCCTGACCTAGTCTTCTATTATCTTGATGTGTTTCCAAACTCCAAACCAATCAAGCAAGTTACTTGAAAATATCATCCAGATCTCGAAGAGAAGATTAAGGAGGAGATTGAAAAACTTCAACAAGCAGGTTTCATCTGGCCAATACAAGACCCCACGTGGTTGGCAAACATAGTTCTAGTAAAGAAGAAGAATGGTCAAATCAGAGTATGTGTAGACTTTCGAGATTTGAACAAATCTTGCCCGAAGGATAAATTCCCTCTACCTCACATTGACACCCTCATGGATGCCACCTCGGACACCAGATGTTCTCCTTCATAGATGGATTCAGCAGATACAATCAGATTAAGATAGCTGAAGAGGATGCAGAAAAGACTGCTTTTAGAACACTTCTCGAAAACTTCTTCTATATAGTCATGCTTTTCGGACTCAAGAATGCCGGAGCAACTTACCAAAGAGCTATGACTGCAATCTTTCATGACATGATCCATCATGAGGTGGAAGATTATGTTGACGATCTAGTGGTGAAACCCAAGAAAGAAGATGACCATCTCCAAGACCTTGAGAAAGTGTTCAAGAGGTATCAGAAATTCAAAATGAGGATGAACCCTCTCAAATGCACTTTCAGGGTGACGGCCGGAAAGTTTCTCGGGTTTCTTGTACATAGACATGGTATTGAGGCAGATGAAGACAAGTTCAAGTCTATCAGAGCAATGCCTCCCCCGCATTCTCAGAAGGAGTTAAAGAAGTTCCTCGGGAAGGTGTCTTATATTCAGAGATTTATCCCAGCACTTGTAGAGATCTCTGCCCTCTTCGGCTCTTTGTTAAAAGGAGATACCAAGTTTGAGTGGAACAAAGAGCACCAAAAGGCTTTCGAGGGAATCAAGGCGGCCTTGACCTCGCCTTAGACCATGATAGCCCCGCAGCCCGAGGTGCCTCTAATGTTGTACCTAACCTCAACCCCCAAGTCCATAGGGGCATTATTGGTTCAAGATGTAGATGGAGCAGAACGCCCGGTGTATTACATCAGTCGGGGGATTCGAGGAGCAGAAGTCCGATATACTCTGATAGAGAGACATTGTTTAGCTTTGGTATTCACCGCCCAAAAGCTCAGACATTACTTGTTAGCACATCAGATTCAGATTGTTACTAGAAGTGATCCAATCCGATACCTCCTGAGCAAGCCTGCTCTAGCTGTGAAGGTGGCAAGATGGTTGTTAGCACTGGGTGAATTCGAGATCACATGTGTAGCTTCCAAATCAATCAAAAAGCCAAGCCTTAGCCGATCTCCTTGCCCAATTTCCAAGTGGTGACTATGAACCAGCGAATGAAGAATTAAGAGGAAAAGTGCATGCAGCTATGGCTTTCGAGGAAAGCCTTTGGACATTGAGCTTTGACGGAGAGCAGCCGAAGGGAAAGGAGGAACCGGGATAGTCCTTACAAGCAAAAGTGGGGAAAAGTTATATTGGTCTTATCTTATAAACTGGATGTCCATTGTTCAACTAATGAAGCCGAGTATGAGGCTCTTATTTTAGGTTTGATAGCAGCTGAAAAGCACAGTATTAAGAAGATTCGGATTCGGGGGGACTCAAAGCTAATAGTGAAGCAAGTTTCAAGACAATTCGTCTTAAAGGAGCCTGCCTTGGCCATATATCGAACAACAGTCCAAAGGCTTCTTGACAAATTTCAGAAGGTCGAAATAGAGCATGTGCCTCGCTTCGACAACAAGTTTTCAGATGCCCTCGCAACATTAGGGGCAAGAGTTGATATTCCAGAGGATGAGGCGATAATTATTATCAAGAACAGAATAGCGCCTTCAATAATACCCAAAGATAAAGACCTTCTGGAGAACTGGAGAGGAGAAGTCCTCGAACAACTTAGAAGCAAAGTTGGAAAATTGACTATGGCCAAGCTTGCCCAATTCATAATTATTCAAGGTGAACTTTACTTTCAAGGAGGTACCAGATTCCTAGCCCGGTGTGTTGGCCAACAAGAAGCAAGCTTCCGACTACAACAGATCCATGAAAAGTCCTGCGGTGATGGGGATATCAGTCTGTACAGAAGGATCCAGAGACAAGGCTATTATTGGCCCGAGATGGAAAAGGCCTTGAATCAATTACAGAAAGAATGCCCCAAGTACCAGTCATACATCCGGGAGGACGAGGGTTGCTTTGAAATTGATATCCCTAACTAGAGACAAGTTTACATTGACTATCTCAATGAGGGGACACTACTTGAGAGCCTGAGGGACATTGCACACCTCAAGAGGAGAGCAAGGCGGTACTTTCTTGATCAGAACAAGCTTTACAAAAGAAGCATCGAGGGCACTCCCCTGAGGTGTCTCTCCAAGGAGGAGTCGAATCTAGTCCTCGGAAGAGCCTACGAAATTGAGCATCAAGGAGGGGCTCGACTGTTCGAGCAACTTATACACCTTGGGTATTATTGGCCGACCATGGACTCAGATGTGTCCTGCCACGTGAAGAGGTGCCAGACTTGTCAGAAATACAGAAATTTGATCCATGCTCCAACCGTAGACCTGTATAGTATCCAAACGCCATGGCCGTTCCATACCTAGGCTTTTGATCTGATAAGGCCCATCTCCAAACCTTCCAAAGGGTACAAGTGGATTCTTGCAGCTACAGAATTAAGCACGAAGTGGGTCGAAGCAATCCGTCTAAAGAACGCTACAGGGCCCACAGTCGTAAACTTCATCAAGGAAAATATCATTTGCCAGTTCGGAGTACCGAACACCTTCCTCTCGGACAACGGCACACCCTTCTTAAACAAATATGTGAAGAACCTCCTAGAGACTTACCAAGTGAAGCATCACAAATCCACACCCTATTATCCAAAAGGGAACGGGCAAGCGGAGGCCACAAACAAGACACTGATAAGGATTTTGAGCAAGATGATGGATGAATTTGGTAGGACATGGTCCGAACAATTGATAGTAGCCCTATGGGTGTATTGCACTTCAAAGAGAAAGCCAACTCAAGCAACTCCTTACTCCCTTGTGTATGGGTCCGAGGCAGTGTTACCTATAGAGTTGGAAACACCATCTGCTCGGATGGCTCTCGCCTCGGGGATGGTACTAGAACCTCGAACCACCAGATTGGAAGCATTAGAGGAAAAGCATGACAGAGCCGCAAAAGTCATGGAAAGGTATCGTGAGTCCATTGCCCGAGCCTATAATCAGACTATAGTGCTAAGAAAGTTTGAAGAAGGTGATCTAGTATGGAAGATTGTAGACCCAATCATGTGAGGGTAACCCTTGCCCAAGTTTTCTCCAAAATGGGAAGGGCCCTATAGGGTGGTTCAAGCAAGCTCAAGCGGGTACTACAAGCTTGTAAGGGTTGAAGATGGCTTCCGAACTGGCCTGCTCAATGCAAAGTTTATCAAGCGTTATTCCCCGTAGATAGACTCATCTATGTTGAAATTCATTTTCTTTTTTTCTTACTTTTTCTAAAAGTTGTATTTCCCTTACATTATGAAGAACTGGTTTTCTTTATGGTGTATGTTTATCTTATCACTTGCAATGAATATATTATACTTTTGTCAAGAAAGTTGAAGAATTACTGAGAATATTTCAACTTTTATAAACATGTGCATATGATTGTTCTTTCCATTGTATCATTCGAAATAAATATTTTATCAAGTAGAATGAGAAAACAATGCGAAAATCTCCAAACAGCAAAGATTTTGTCATTTCATTGCATTGTCTTAAATAAAACATTTTTATCGAAAAGGGCAAGAAAGTAATACAAAAAAAAAATCTCAATCTCTCCTAAAAACACCCTCGAAGAAGCTGCCCGTCACATCTACATCCTGAGGACAAATAGCAGAGTGTGCCTCTAAAGTCTCCAAGGCTCAAGCATAGGCCGACTTAAGTTCATGAAGAGTTGCCTTTGTCTCATCTATAGAGGTTCGATAAGAGGCAAGCATAGACAAAACTTCCACCCGACGACTGGCATTCAAAGCCATATCCAAGCGCTTCCGTAGCCATGACAAATCCACTTGGTGACGCTCCATGTCAGAGATCCCCTGATACGCTGTCTTGACTACTTTCCCGTTAAGGTCACACAGCCGTTGCTTGTCCAAGCTATATAGGATAGTGGCAAAAGACTCAAGAAAAGTAGTCTGAATGAGTGGACATTGGCAAGAAAATGAAGCAAAGGTCTCAGGGTAACTCAAATGCACAAGCTATAGAACTGAAGCAAACTCAGGAGCTACCCAATAATGGAGAAATGATACTTTGCCAGAAGCCGAAGGAGGAATTGGGTTCGAAAAAGTACTATTCTCAGGAATCTGCCCAATGTCTATCGGGTTAGATGAACCACCTAGAGGGGTAACTTCCGGCAGAGGTCCCAAGCCTGAGAATGCGGATCGATAAGGGAAAAGACCAAAAGCATTACTATCAAAGTGGAAATCACTAAGATTCAGATCCAAAACATTCGAAGGCATTTGTGATGAAGAGCCTCTAGCAGTCGTCTCAAAGGCAGGTGTCTTCCCTTGAGAAAGAAAACCATGAGGAGTCATAAAGAGAGTCATAGCAGAGTTTGAGACAGGTGAAGGCAGGACACCTGTAGCAGCCAACATTGAAGAAAAGATAAAGAAGCCTTATTAGGGGCAGGGAGTAGTAAAGTCATTTGAGTAAAAAAAATTCTCACAGATAGAAGCACATGACAAACTTCAAAAAGAAAGATTACCTGAGGGAGAATCATTATGCAAAGCTGGGGCAACTGAAGGGCTCCTAGCATCAACAAAGTCACTTGGCCGTACAAGGGGCACCTGATCGATCTCAACATCTAATAAAGCCAGAACAGTAGTAGTTAGCCCTGAAAAACGAAGGAAGCCCGGAGGATGAGAATCACCATAAGTACCAGAGCGAGTCTCAGAGACTTCTAGCACATCCACATTCACACTATTCCCAAAGGTGCACCTCATCTCTACATTGCTTCTAGAAGCATGGCCTGTGGCATCAATTTCTGTGGCACCAGTCCCTTTAACAATCTCAGCATCAGAGCCACGGTTCTGAATAATCTCAACATTAGAGCAGTGAGCCCCGATAACCTCGTCACCAAGATAGCGCTCCTCCTTTGAAACTGAGTGATGAGGGGAACATCTGACCAATGGAGAGGCATTCTCAGTTACGGTAGGATGGTGACGATGCATACGTGGGACAAGGTCACAAAAATGATTAGAAGACTCAGCCTCATCATCATCATCATCATCATCTATAACTGCTATACGAGGGGTGTGCATCTTCACAAGTCTTGCAGACAAATGGAGGGTGTCGTCCAGGTCTGAGCCCGGCCTGGTGGAGCTAGCATGGCAAGTAGCCATGGTATTGAGAACGTCAACAACCGTAGGGTCCTATCGATAGGCTTATATCGACCTACAGAACAAACCATGTCTCGATGTAGTAGATCCAGCCAGTAATAAAGATTCCCAAAAAATAGCAAAGCCAAAGGAATCCGATCCCCTCTGAAGAGCCTAACTGCCAAGGGGAAGACAAAAGGATTGAGAGAATCCTGAGGTGTGCTCGGAAGAATGAAGAATGAAAGGAAACAAGCTAGAAATCCCAAAAAATAGAGCCTAGAGCCATACATCGAGCCGACCTCATACTCTCAAGAATTAGGGTTAGCATCTCTAGCTAGGGGCTGAAGATCTCTAAAGAAGTGGCGGATCCATGCGGTGTAAGAGGCACAGTCCGTTCTCACTCGATTGGTCCTCCTCGCTGAACCATCAAATACGGAACTCCACCGACCACAAGCTTGAAGATTTAGCTTTAGAGATTGGATCAAAGAATCATCCTCAAAGGGTGTCTGCTCATGGTAAAAGGCATCTGGGCCGGTCACTTCCAGACGCAGTAACATGAACACATCCTCGAGGGTCGGCCGCATCTCATGCTGGCCAAGTATGAAGGTGTGCGTCTCGGTGCTCCACCAAAGAGCCATGGCTTCAAGGCTAGCATTGTTGCAGCGGATGGATAGGGATTGAGATATTTTCACCAAGATCAATAGTCGGGCCTCTTGAAGCTGCTGACAGAGGCTCCTGTCCGAGAGGACATCATCGACCCACTCCTGCCAATCAAAAGGAGGGTTTGATAAAGCCTCGAATTGGGGATAACAGTATGGAAAGTCCCCTTGCTCAACCCTAAAGCGTAGCACCGAAGAAGGGGAAATGAGGGCCTCATGTTTGGAGTCAGTGTCCTCAGTGAGACATAATGGAGCCCCCTTCGGAGATAGAAGAGAAGTGATGGAGGTAGTCGCTCGCCAGAACAGGTCCTTCCGACCAAAATAAGGGGATTTCCTCCACTCGGACGCCGGCGGTACATCTTTCTCTTTCATGAGAGCCGGTTTTGATGACCTTGGGACAACAGATTTCTTTCGAGAAGACATATAGCTGAAATAATAGGTATAAATAGCAATGAGTCGATCGTGTCAAAATCCAGAATATTGGAATTAAAGCAACGCAAATTAGTAGGAATTGAAACGGAATTTTGGCATTAACCATTCGTCTCTCAAAGAATCCAAGAATTCAACAAATTCTATGAGGAATTTTACATCAAGAATTCAGGCGCGATGTCTACTATTCTAAGAGTTACAACAATCAGTCATTTGATAATAAGATTTACATGCAACATGATGGGTTTATCAACAAATTCAACCTCGGACATCATCAACAATTCATTTTTCTCGGGTATTCACAAGATCAACAAACAACAATATATAGCCCTATTCTATACTATGGCTTTTTTGATTTCCTCAAGTAAAGTGTCAGAGTATTACAAGATTCAAAGTGCAGAAGTATTATTCGTCAAATATATATAGTTTGAGTATAGCATTATCTTCCTCAACACTACAATGATCAATTGTTCGACAACAAAATTTATGTTCAACATTATGAGTTTCATCACTGAAATCACTCCATCAGGCATCAACAACAACAGCATTTGTGTTTGTTCTACTCTTTTCAATACTATCAAACATGGAACGATAAAAAAATCATCATCAACGAAAAAAGCTACAGAGTTTTAATTATGAGTTCAAGATTCAATAGTATGGATTTCAAGGGATATAATGTTTAAACAACAATCCCAAACATTAATGGCTCAACTTATATGAGGATTAGTAACTACGTTTTGTTTCATGAAACAATCAACAACAAAGATTCATGGATATCACTGAAAGTTCCAAGAAGCACAAATCTCAAGCACTATCAAAAAATTCCGAGGGGCACAAATCTCAAGTACTATCAGAAAATTCCGAGAGGCACAAATCTCAAGCACTATCAAAAAATTGCGAGGGGCACAAATCTCAAGCACTATCAAAAAATTCCAAGAAACACAAATCTCAAGCGAGGGTTTCAATATATATATCCACAAAATTAATCAGATAGGCATAAGACCAGATTTGGCATAGAGCACAGTTCAAGATTGAAGTCAAAATTATCACCAGAATTCACAAATTCAAAAAAAAAGTATCAATGCATGGATTTATTTATTTATTTATTCTGAGCATAAGAGTCCATCAAAACAAGAAAGGAAAGTGGGTTTACACAAGAGCTTCCACCGAAATAAAAAAAAAATTAAAAGAGCTTACCCACAGATTTATACCAACAAAAGAAGAGCACGGTTAAGTCAGAATCAATGCAGGCAGCAGAAAATAGGCCACGGATTGGTAAAATCAGCAGCAAGGATAACCAAAATAGATCAGCGATAGCACAGATAGTGGATGAGAATGGATATGGACGGACCGATGTCGCGTTGAGTGGGCGGCGTGGTCATTACTGCTCAGTTACGGTTGACAAATACAGCAACGGTGCAAGAGTTGGGCATGAGACGCACAAGCCACGCGAGTTGAGGTGGTCGCATGCAAGATAACGCCGGGGTTGGTTCTTACGTAAGCCGACAACGGCACTTTGAGGGTTGAGACGACAATCGATACGCAAGCAGAGGTGGACTTCAGCGGTTGTAGGAGCAAAACCAAGATCTGGCGTGCCCGAATGTCTGAGCTCACTAGGCTGAAGTGAAGCACCGATGGTGAGCAACAGCTTGGATCGCACGTCTACGGCAGTCATGACACTGAAACAGGACAATGGCTGTGTCACGACATTGGGGCAGATTGGCAGCGTTGCTTGAAGCCGCGATTGAGGTTAGTGCAAATGGAAGCAGCTCTGGTTTGTTCAAGAAGAAGAAAAGATGGGTTAAAGAGAAAGTGTATACCACTGGTTTCAAAGAAAAAAAAAGAAAGAAGAAGGTTGAGTGATTTTGGCGGCTGTAGGCCAAAAAGGGAAGGAAAGATATTGATTAGGGTTTGTCATCTTCCTTAAATAGGAAAAAAAGGGGTATTATTCTTTGAATATTCCCTCAATATTCTATGTACACGTATACATATGTAATGATCTGCTGTATTGCCAAACAAGAAGGAAAAAGAGAGCTTGTGGTTCTTTTTTTTTTTTAGAATAAAAAAAGTGAGTGCTTTATTTCTTCTTTTCCTGGAGTAAAATACATATATATATATATATATATTTTCAGATGTTGTAGAAATATATCAGTGGCAAAAAAAAATTAATTAATTAATTAGGCTCTGTAGAGACAACATTTTTTTTTGGGACATGATGCGAAGCAGGGCCGAAGAAATGACAATATGCCTGTCCGAGAAATTTAAAATTTCTCATACACGCAAGGGGCAAATGTAAGAGGAGCTAAATTGAGCCCACTAAATTAATTAGGCCCAATAGCCCAAGGTTGATAAGCCCGAATTTATCGCAAGTCTAAGATTGGTGGGCTCGGATTAATTGCCATCAAACGAGTTGAATTGCTCCAAGCCTTGAAAGGGTTCAGATCCACGAACTTAGAAACTTACTCGGGCCCGGACTCGAAAGGGTATTGAGCAAGCCTAGAGATCCGAGGCATTCACACTTCGAACAGATTCAAACGCAATCTAGAAGTCGTAATCGAGGGCAGGAAAGTGATCTAGAGAAAGATGAGAGAGGATTTCGACAAGGGGGAAGTGAGAAAATAGGGTTTAGGACCCTATACTTAAAGACCCATGGTGAAAAGTCAAGTTTGCCCCGAATCTGCCATTGATGGCCGACCGGCCAAATTATTGGCCGATGACCTTGTTTTGTGGCCGATGGGTGGTCGATGGCTTCCTATGGTGGCCGATGGACCTCCTATGCTCTTATTTGGGGTTGTTTTGTTGATTTGCGCCCTCATCTCTTAAGAAAATACACTTTTAAGCTCAAGCGGTCTCCGTGGAAGCTCCGAACTGTGTTTCCAGTGCGCGGCGCTCAATGCGACCAAAGTGTATCCTTTTTTTCGTATCCTTTTGTATATCGCAAGATCGATGAATCGCCTTTGAATATGTTGCGTTAGCGCATTTTGTTATGCATGCAAGACTTGCGTTGTTATACACCTTTTCACTCTTGCATTGAATATGCATTTCTTGTTTGCATAGAATACGCATGCTGCATTGTGTTACAATGTACATGCTCTTTCAACTTGCATAGAAGTTATCCATACCTGTTGCATAGAATGTGCATTATAAGTTGCTTAGAACGTGCATTTGTCTCTCTCGCATGGAATATGCATTTCTCACCTTGCATAGAATATGCATCTCGATGTTGCATGGAGCATGCATTCGCCACGTTTTCATAAGATATGCACTTCTTGCACTTGCATAGAATATGCATTTCTCACATTAGCATGGTGCATGCTGTCAACCTTGTATAGAACATGCATTTCTATCTTGTTGTACCTGTTAAGTTTCTTTCTTATGCAAGCACGATATTGTATGTACGGTTTATTCAAAGCTGGTGTGACCGGATGATATTATATGTATGGTTCATTCAGAGGAATTCTAGGTAAAACTATTCCTCTCTTTCAACTCTTCATTGGTTAGAAGTACTCGGGTATGCCCGATGCTTACACTACTCAACTTGTTGGTTAGAAACATTCGGGTACGCCCGGTGTTTATACTGACACCTTTTTTCAATTGGAAGTGTTTAGGGTGTGTGCCTGACGCTTATACCTTGCTTCGGTTGGAAGTGTTTGGGGCTTGTGTCCGACGCTTATACCTTGTTTCGGTTAGAAGCATTTGGGGCGTGTGCCCGACGCTTATACCTTGCTTTGGTTGGAAGCATTTGGGGCGTGTGCCCGACGCTTATACCTTGTTTCGGTTGGAAGCGTTTGGGGCGTTTGCCCGACACTTATACCTTGCTTCGGTTGGTAGCGTTTGGGGCGTGTGCCCGACGCTTATACCTTGCTTCGGTTAGAAGTGTTTGGGGCGTGTGCCCGACGCTTATACTTTGTTTCGATTGGAAGCGTTTGGGGCGTGTGCCCGACGCTTATACCTTGTTTCGGTTGGAAGCGTTTGGGGCGTGTGCCTGATGCCTATACCTTGTTTTGATTGGAAGCGTTTGGGGTGTTTGCCCGATACTTATACCTTGTTTCGGTTGGAAGCGTTTGGGGTGTTTGCCCGACGCTTATACCTTGCTTCGGTTGGAAGTGTTTGGGGCGTGTGCCCGACGCTTATACCTCGCTTCAGTTGGAAGCGTTTGGGGCGTGTGCCCAACGCTTATACCACCCTTTGGTTAGAAACATTGGGACGTGAGCTCGATGTTTATACCACCCCTTGGTTAGAAGCGTTTGGGACGTGCGTCCGACGCTTATACTTCTCTGTTTTTGGTTAGAAACATTTAGGTACGCCCGGTGTTTACATCGACACCTTGTTTTGGTTGGGAGTATTTGGGGCGTGTGCCCGACGCTTATACCTTGTTTCGGTTGGAAGCGTTTGGGGTGTGTGCCTGACGCTTATGCCTTGCTTCGGTTAGAAGCGTTTAGGGCGTGTGCCCAACGCTTATACCTTGCTTCAGTTGGAAGCGTTTGAGGTGTGTGCTTGATGCTTATACTTCACTTCGGTTGGAAGCGTTTGGGGCGTGTGCCCGACGCTTATACCACCCTTTGGTTAGAAGCATTGGGACGTGCACCCGATGTTTATACCACCCCTTGGTTAGAAGTGTTTAAGACGTGTGCCCGACGCTTATACTTCTTTGTTTTGGGTTAGAAACATTGGGACGTGCTCTAATGTTCATACCACCCTTCGGTGTTCGCACCGCTCTCTTTTCCCTCTCGCGTGTGGCGTGTTTAGACGCTTTGGTTAAATGCATCTGGACGGATTCCAATGCTTACACCGTACTTTGCTTTGATTGTATAACAGTTGGATGTGTTTCACTTGTTATCATTGCTTCTTTCCTCGCATGTGCCACGTGTTGGGATCTTGTTCGCCGTCTCGGGTGCGCTCAACGGTTGTTGCTCTTTACCTTTCCTGCGTGAGGCACAGTTAAGATTGCATAATTTTCTTACATCATTTCTATGTGAAATGCAATTCAACTTGTGATTCTCACGCATGGCGTGTTTATTTACTTATTTCTTCTCATTAGTGAGATTGTTGTAATTTTTGGTTTGCTTAAAATGCCGTATTTTCTTTGCACAATTTTTGGCATTCAAAATGCTTCATTACAGCCCTCTTTGCATGATCATAAGTTATGCTCTTGCATCTTGCATATCATTTGCATTTTCCCCCGGCCTGCGGGTACATCTGTGTATTGTTATCTTGTTTGTTTGTCTAAGTCTTCAGCCTTATCAAAAATGGGTCGTCTCTAGGCTTTGACATTCACTCACGTCATTTCATGACTTCCGAGTTCTATCAAAGAAGGGCAATTGTAGACACCCCATTTTTGACCATCCTCAAGACTTGGACGTCATCGTTTGAACACTCGATGATCATCCATGTTTGTGTTCGTTTTGAAAGCCCAAAGTTCTTGGCGGAGTGCCTTGCCTTTGAGCCTTTGAAACTTGTCTGTTTTGTGCTTGGTTGTGGACCAAATGCTTGCTTTTTTGCTTTTGAAGGAAATGGTGGCCTGCCGGCCATCCCTATAATCAATCGGCTAGGGTTTATTCCCATCGGCCATCAGTTGTGGCCAGTCGGCTACACTGATGGTCGGTCAGCCATTAATGACGGCCGACGACCATTTTTCTCCTTTTTCAGATATTTTGTGTGCTAGTTGTGCTAGCTGTTGATCACTTAGTGCATCATACATACATGTGTATAGAGGGATGAGGCCAAGCTTTTGCTTGTTTTTCTATATAAGGGGAGGCCTGTCCCCCATTTTTGGGGTTACAAAATTTTAGAGCTGAAATTTCTCTCTCTCTCTCTCTCTCTCTCTCTCTCTCTCTCTCTTTATATATATATATATATATATTGTGCTTGGAAGTGAGTTTTCTTCACATATTTGCATACAACCTCTTGACCAAATACCCCTATCTTGGAGCTGAGGTTCCTTAAGGCTTGTTTGGAGTTCCCAGAGTTGGTTTTAGCTCAAAATTCCACCTGTTTTGCTACTGTGCTTCAAGGATAAGGCCTTACCCCTTTCAAGCTTTGTTTTAATTAAGTGTTTGGTCATCTCTTTAAGCTATTTTGACCTAGTTTTCAACCATAAAAAGGTCTGATTTTAAGGTTTTAAAATGATATTTTAAGCCTTGTTGAGTTAAGGAGGTTGTCCCCTATTTGGCTTTTTGGCTTATGAGACCATTTGTGCTACTTTTGAAAGCGTTTAAAGTCGACTTTTTTGGCCTTTAAATCACTGAATTCCAGAGGAATTTCAGTGGCAAAAAGTTTGTTTTGAGGTTCAAAATAGGAGGGGGTACCCTCCATTCCTTGTCTCTCTATTCCATGCCTAATTAGCTTTGCGAAGTAGCATGATTTTATGGCTTAACTTAGCTTCATTTTAGCATGTTTTTGCCACTAATTTGGCATGCTTTAACTTTGTTTTGAGTGGCCTCGGTCATATGACTCATGCCTTGCATGGTTGTAGTGTAATTAGTCTTTACTAGCTTTGTGTTTTGGAACATCTAGCATGCTTTGCTTGGATTGTTTGCATGCCATAACATTATTTAGCATGTAATTTCAGAGCATATATCACTGTTACACTCTCACACATTCCACTTTTTCAATGCTTTTGAGAGTTGTGCTTTGTGTCCTGTTTGTGAGCTAACATGCGAGCATGTTTTTCTTGCTTTTGTACCTTAGTCTCAGCATGTCTAGGCCGCTGTTTTGGCATGATGTAGCTCTTTTTTGGACTGGTTTGGTCATTTGAGCATTGTATTGCATGCCTCTAGCGTAGTGTTCTTCACTAGCCTTGGTGTTCTTGGCTTTTAGCATGTTATACATGAGGTGTTTGCATGTGATAGTCTTATTTTGCATGCTATTTCAGCACTGAAATTCTGCAACCTCCCTCCTTTCTTCATTTTTCCTTTTGTTTTGAGGGTTGTTTGGATTTAAGTTTGTGTTTAAGCATGAGGTAGGTTTTGTGCTCAAATGGCTTTAACCCTCTTTGAGGGTTCCTCCTACTCAAAGGCATAATCCCTCTCATGTCCTAAACCACCCTTTTGGTTGACCCCTCCCATTAGAGGACTTTTACATTGGACTTAACCAGTTAAGGGATTAATTGGTAAGCTAAAATGTGTAAATAAGAAATGAGCAAAGTAAAACACGAACAAGATAAGCATTTGTGTTGCATTGCATTTGTTTGGATCAGACGTTAATCCGAACTCAAGAAAAGTGGGACGTTTCATACTTAAAGTGATGAAATGTGTCACATTTCTTAGTCGTCGTTCCCCTTGATCATGTATGATAGGGTTGTGGCACTTCGAGTCTTATGTGCGCATTCACTAAGCTCGTACAAGCTTGGTCCTTTGGCCATCATACATGAAAATGCTTGGTTGGTGGCTTGAGAGCCAAGTGTCACACTTCTTTGAGCTTGAGACATGATAAGGAGGGTGGTAGTACACACATTTCCTTGCAAATACATTACCATGCCTCTATTTGCTCTCTGTTACAGTAAAAGGAGAAAGTTTAGGGAAGTAGTGGCCGACCGGCCACATGTACTAGCCGACCGGCCACCAGTGTTGGCCAATGTCCACCAATCATAGCCGATCAACCACCAGTGTGTTTTTGAGATCAAACAAAAGCAGTTTGGAGGTTGGCATAATTTTCAGAGGTCCAAAGATGTGCAAACAGAGGCATCTAGAGACAAGGCATTGGATTTTCGGGAGGAAGCAATCAAGCATGCATGTCCCCCTCGCCCGCGAGGCCACTTTATTGCTTTACTAGCTAGTTGTAGTTAATTTATTACATTCGTTGTAATTAATTAGTTTAATTTGTCTTGTAATATTTTAATTATCTTAGCATAGCTAGTTATTCAATTCGGTTTGTAATTAATTAGCTTAGAATAGTTAATTAGTTGGTCTGTAATAAGTAGCTTAGTTTAGTGTAGCTAGTTAGCTTATTTATTCGGACCCTCCTTCGAGAGGGCGCAATGTTGTAATAACCGTGCGTTTGTGTGTGTGCATGTCTTCTAACCCCACGTCTTTCTCCCTTTTACTTATCAGCTTTTGATGGTTAGTTTAGGGCACGTTTTGATTAGCATACCTTATGCTTTGCATGTTTGCATCCATTCATTTGTCCTGCATGCACCGGGCTCGACTCATCATTCAAACCGCATCGTATTCTAATATACTTGTTTGAATACATGTATCAAATTGTCGCATTTATATGCCATCTTAGATAGCTAAGCCTATTTAGTTGAATTTTGCATGTGTTGCATTAGGCATCTTGTATAGTTAGGATTATGCATATTTCTAACTAGCTTTTGTTTTGGCTCGAAGTACACTGTAAGTTTTTATGTTTTAGCATACTTGCATGAGTGTGAGTGTTGCCATGTTTAGCATGCTTGCCATGAGGCTATTTGCTTAAATGCTTAACTGCATGAATGCCTATGGGCAAAGGCTTGATTGCCTAAATTGGAACAACTTGATGATTATGAGTTTTAAGCCCACTTTGTGAAGTGGCAAAATCATGTTTTAAAGCCCACCTTGAGGGTGGCAAATTCGCTTTTTAGCCTACTTGCGAGTAGCACTTTCAAACCATTTTCTAAAAAACAAACATGAGTTGTTTTGTTTCAATTCTCATGATTTAGTCTATACTTGTATGTTGTGCGCATCACATAGTAAAGTTAAATTAATAATCGGATAAGAACACATGAGGTGTATAAAACAACATATCATGGTAGTAGAGGTTGATCCTTTGATCGGGCGAGCAGGGGTGCTCATTTCAGGACCTTTCCCTCTTGTACCCAAGTTCTCGAGCCGAGGCAACTTTGGTGATGACGGACACGTGGCCTTTGGCATGAGTTAGGGTTTCCTAAATTTCCCCAAAAAAAAAATATTTAGGTGGCGACTCTGTAATCTGGCAAAGTAGTCTATGTTTGGCGCTTTTTTATTCAAAATTGATTTTTCAAAACTAATTGCCAGATTTAGACTCTTTGGTGTTTATCAGTCTCGTATTGCACTTTGTAAGATTAGATTCAGAACCGTGACAGGAGTCCGAACTATAGAAAGACCAATTCACGCCTCTTCGAGAGGGGGGCGCCCGAAGAAGGTCGGATCTACAGTTTCAAGCGATTCTGCTGGGGACTTAGAGAACTTGACTCGAACTCATGATATGTTGTTTTATTCACACTTATGTGTTTCTTTGCATTGCATTTGCATTGGTGCACCTAAGTCACAGTGTTTGCCTCGGGATCACCGCCGAGGCACCCTTTTTGACCAATCGACCTAGTTGCATATCGGAAGCCATAGAGACTATTCCAAACTAGGATAGGTCGCTCACCCGAATGTAGGTTGTTTGAAACCGTTTGCTTGCATAGCAAATCCCTAGTTCCTGACGAAATTAGGACAGGAAAACCCTACCCTACCATAGGGGTGTTTTGGCTCTCACTTGCTTGATATGTGCTATTAGGGTGTATCTCTACAGGAATGTATGTATCAGTTGCAAGTCTGGGTATCAGTCTGAGGACATCAGTGTTTGAGGGTATCAGTTTTTGGGAAGAAAATTTTTTTTGGGAGGGGGGGCAGAAATCAGTGTTTTAGTACAGAATGTCTAGCTTATGAGTTCAATTGTGTGTTGTCTTTATCTAAGCCGAGGTGCTGTACGTTTTTTTGATTTTTGTTTATTTTGCTTTATTTTCTATTTTGCAAGATAGTATTTTCATCATTGCTTCCGACGAGGCAGTTACCCCCCAAACACTCTGGACTAGAGTTAGAAGGCTTTATTGATCTGCGTATCTTGTGAGAGGACAACCCGTGTTTGCTTCGCTTCCCCCGGTTATGAGACGGAGGAGAGTTCGGCATAATTCACCAGTTCGTCGATCGCCAGTACTCAGTGAAAATCAGTTTTCTACTTCTACTTCAGAGGGTACACCGAGTCTGTCAAATTAGTACCCCTCAATCAGAATGGAGGAAATGATGCGTCAACTCCAACAGACTATCGAGGCCATGCAGTGGGATGCTGCTTGCCAAGCGGAGGTTACCGCTCGACAAACAGAGGTTGTAGCCCAGCAAGCTAAGCTGATTTCCAGGCTTCAACTACAACAACTACCACAATAAGCAGTAGCATCTGCTTCGCACCCACCCCTACCTAGGGTTCCAATACCCGGGGATGTAGCAAATGTCCAGGAAAATACGGACATTCCAGCAAAGCCAGTCCCACCACAGACTTCAAAAGCACCGGTCTGCCCAACGGACACACCGTTCGAGTTTGAGGTCGATCTAACAGCTCTGAAAGTAACAAGCTCGAAAAGCTGTTTAAGTGAGCTCAGGGAGTTAACTCGATCCTAGACATAGAGGACAGCTACACAGATTCGGCAGTGACATTGCCGGATATATTTAAAATGCCTCATATAGATCGCTTCGACGGCTCGGGTGATCCTATGGTCCATTTGAGGCTATTTTCAGATATTTTGCGCCCGATGAGCTTGACTAGAATGCATAAACTATCCCTTTTTGGTCAGACCCTGTCGGGTATTGCGGCCATCTGGTATGCTAAACTCGAGGATTCAGTGAAGAGGAGTTGGGAGAAGATGGCCGAGGCTTTCATCACCCAATATTCGTACAATACTCAGATCGAGGTCACAACTTGTGATCTCGAGGCAACCAGGCACGACCCGAAGGAAGGCTTCTCTGACTTTGTCACTCGGTGGGGGGCCAAGGCCTCCATGATGACAACTAGGCCAGCTAAGAAAGATCAAATAAGGATGGTCGTCCGGAATCTGCAACCGAAGCTGCTGTAAAAAATGATTATCTTACCCCTCCCCACATTTGCGGATCTTCACGAGATTAGGGTACAGATAGAAGATGCTACGAATTAGGGTCTGATTGACCAAGAGAAAGAGCAGCCTAAGAGGGCCTTTACCCGCAGTGCGAATGTAACTACGAGTAGCAATGGAGCTGCGAGGACTTCTGACATGGGCATGGTCACCACCACCCCAAAAACAGCCACACCCTTCACTAGTTCATCTGGAACCACCATACAACCTGCAAAATACCCACCCCGGGGCCAGAGGGTTTTTACCCCGCTTTACATGTCTCTGTCTAAAGCCTTGGGGGTTCTGATGAGAAAAGGGCATCTGAAGCCCCTGGAACCACATCCATTGCCAAATCCCCTCCCTCCTACACACAACCCAACCAAGTATTGTGCCTTTCATTAGCAGCATGGGCATGATACTAATTTGTGCTTCAGATTGTGTCATCAGATTCAAGATCTCATCGACAATAAAGTGATAGCGCCTCCTGAGAAGCCAAATATCACTACAAACCCCTTTCCACCACATAACCAACCCCCTCCTCTACCCAGGCAAGTAAACCTGATCCAAACAATGGCTGTCTTGTACGACCCCAGTATATACATCGCTCTCTCCCACCTGCCTAAGCCGACGTTGTTCATCCCGGAATGCATAGAATTATGCATGATGATCACGTCATTAACCTTACCCGAGCCAATGGTGGTGACTGTCGAAGACAAAGCTGGGGTGACCTTAGAGGAGAATGGGAATGTTGGTTCAAGACCTAAGTGATCTGAGAGCTTAACTGAGGAAGCATACAACCCGTGCGGTTATATTGTGTCAACGGATTAGGCCAAGCCAATGGTAGAGTTACCAACTGGGGCAGAGGTGAGTGTGGTCCGGGAAGACGGGCCAAGTCAGGGGCTGGATAATTTAGCAGAGCTTGAGGAAGACATTGCTAATTTGCAGTTCTTTGATGAGCAGGATCCGGGGGATGTGAGCATCAATTGGTTCGACAAGAATGGATCAACAGACAATACATGGTGGCTTAGTGATGAGCCAGATATTGATGAGGGGTTTCAGTCGAAACAAAGACAATCAGAAATAGGAACATCTGCAATGGTCGGAACGGTCGACAATGAGAAGAAGTTTCCAGAGAGCACTAGTACAAAGAATTTTGCTCGGGAATTTGGCAGTTTGTGTACAGCTGACACAGAACAAGAGGACGTGCTGAGGCGGTTAGAACAAGAGAAGATCGAGACTGATCAGAGGGCTAGAAAAGCCAAGGCCCCTGCGGGGACAGAATGTGCTGTGAGCACGGAAATAACTACAGTAGAGCCGAACAGTTGTTTTTCGGTTGCCGAGGGCATGCGGTGGGAAGACAATGATTTGCGTCTAGCTCATACTAATGAGGATTGGGGACAGAACCTCCCGAATGATACGTGGTACACCGAGGAAGTCGACTACATGACCCAGAGTGGGCGGTATTTTAAACCCCCACACCCGGACCAGCCAGAGGCATCTGGGAAAGACAAGGGGACAGAAAAGCAGAAGGACAAACTGTTAGAAGAGGAAGCTGTACTGAAGCAGCTAAAAAAGATTCAAGCAGACATCTCCATCTGGGGACTGCTGATGGCCTCAAGGGTGCATAGACAAGCTGTTCTTTCGGCCACGGACAAGGCTAAGCTTTCTATTGATACAACTCCCGAGCAATTTGTGGGGTTGGTTTTCCCGGGTGGAGCTTCACCGACTTTAACCTTCACAGACAAAGAATTACTGCCTGAGGGCTCCGAGCATAACAAACCATTATATATCTCTATGGAGTGTAAGGATAAGTGGATACCAGTTGTCCTAGTTGATACGGGATCTGCAATCAATGTGTGTCCATCGCATACAGCTTACGCTATTGGGTTAAAGCCCGCAGATTTCGCACTAACAGCCCAGGTGATACGAGCTTACGACAACACCAGCTGGGAGGTGATGGGGACAGTGCGGATCAAAACTCAGGTTGGCCAGGGCCAACAGGACATCGAATTTCATGTTCTGGATGTTCCAGCCACCTTCAACTTACTCCTTGGACGGCCGTGGTTGCACCAAGTGAAGGCTGTCTCTTCCACCCTACACCAGATGTTGAAATACCTCTATGGGAAAGGGGTAGCAATTGTTTTTGGGAACTCTTCCATACATCCACCGCCAGAGGTTACTACACCGATCTTGGAAATTGCATATGGTGAGGAGGATGTCTTTCTGTCTAGGTTCACCTTGGCTGAGGCTCAGGTAGTACAAAACCTACTAGCTGTTGATGAGGGACTGTATGTCAGTGCGCAATCTGTTTACCTCATGAACAAGCTTCAACATGTGCCCGGGATAGGATTAGGAAGGAGCGGTCGGAAGGGTGTCACCGTATTAGCCAAAATGCCACACAATCCCCATACTTTTGGTCTAGGTTACACGCTTACCAAAGAGGATAGGGTGAGAAAAGGAAAGGAGATGGCTGGAAGAGCCACGGCTAAACAAGCTGGGAAGCACTATGAGTTAGTGCATAGACCTATCCAAGGGACCCTAAACGGACGCTTTGTCCGGGAGGGGGAAGATTTCCTGTTTTACGACTTTCCAGAGCCATGGTTGAATTCAGAGAGGTGGTGCTTGCCAGGTCTTGAGATCTTTTTTGACTTACAATTGCCAGGGGATGAAGTTGCGGAAGAGCAGATTGACCCAACGACTGTGGCTGAGCAGTGCAAAGAGGATGCGTTCGATGGCACAAATTTTAAGTGGAAGCAGCGCTGGCTTATCTTCTCTCAGATCCTCAGATTACACCAGAGTGCTCGGGGGTTGATTTCTCAGTTTCCATGATTGGAGATAACTCGGCCGTGGGCCCTTCTTCTGGCATTCTGGATGCATCCATCACACCCTCCCTCGTTTGGCAATACAAAGAAGGTTTCATGTCTAGCAGTTTTGGGTCAGGTAGTGAACCAGAATCTGATTCCACAGAGTCTGTGGAGTCGAAATCAGATTTCAATTCTTCTGAGTCAGAGTTCGGTATTCCTGGGGGTGATAACCTGGATGCCGTTGTGTTTTCCAGGTCATCTTTTTCATTTTCTTTTGAGTCGGTTGTAACCGAAGAATCAGACGATCTGGAAATTGCTAATAAGAATGGTACCATTGTGACTTTTGAGTACTTTTCTGTGCCTTTAGTATATTGCATTGATTAGGACTTTCAAAATTTTGATAAAAACGATGAGTAAGAAATTCCTCCGATTTTGAAACATTTGATTGATCGAAAGCAAGAGAGGTTTGTAAAACCTTTGGTTGATGAAATCACCTCAATTAATGTTGGTACTGAGAAGGATCCGCATATGGTCCAGATCGGGTCCACGTTGTCTTCAGAGGAACGCGAGCGCTTTGTCGCTTTATTAAAAGATTTCAAAGATGTTTTCGCATGGTCCTATGAAGACATGCCTGGAATCGATTCTGAGATTGTACAGCATCGGATCCCTCTTGACCAAGAGGCCCGACCTGTTAAGCAGAAGCTCCAAAGGATTCGTCCGGATTAGGCTCTGAAAATCAAAGAAAAGGTCACCAAGCAGATTGATGCAGGGTTCCTGTTAGTATCTGAGTATCTTACTTGGTTGGCCAACATAGTTCTAGTGCCGAAAAAAGATAGCAGAATTCGAGTATGTGTGGACTTCAGAGATCTGAACAAAACCAGTTCGAATGACGACTTTCCTCTGCCGCATATCGACAAATTGGTGGACTTCACTACGGGGCATGCGCTGCTCTCATTTATGGATGGGTTTTCCGGCTACAACGAGATTTTGATGGCCCCCGAAGATAGGGAGAAGATTGCTTTCACCACCCCGTGGGGAACCTATTGCTATAGGGTGATGCCGTTCGGTTTGAAGAATGCTGGGGCTACTTATCAACTGTCTGCGACCACGATCTTGCAAGATATGATCTACAAAGAGGTTGAGGTGTACGTGGACGACATGATTGTCAAGTCCAAGGAAAAAAAAGGCCACTACACCGCCTTGAAGAAAATTTTCCAATGGATCAGAGAGTATCGGTTGTGATTGAATTCTCAAAAATGTATTTTTGGTGTCATAGCAAGGAAAATGTTAGGGTTCTTGATTACACAAAGGGGCATTAAGGTCGATCCTTCCAAGATTAAGGCCATCTTAGAAATGCCACCACCAAGGACTGAAAAGGAGGTGCGAGGCTTTCTGGGTAAAGTGCAATTCATAAGACGGTTTATTGCAAAATTAACCTTGACTTGTGAACCACTATTTGGTCTCCTGAAGAAAGGAAAAAAATTCCAATGGGACAACCGATGCCAAGTTGCTTTTAAGCAGATCAAGCAATATCTACAAAACCCGCCCGTGTTGTCACCGCCAGAGCCGGGGAAATCGTTGATATTGTATCTGTCAGTAACCGACACGACAATGGGGTGCATACTTGCACAGGAGTCTAAGGACAAAATGGAGAATGCTATCTATTACCTGAACAAGAAGATGCTGGAATATGAGACCCACTACACTCCGCTGGAGAAGGCTTGTTTGGCCTTGGTATGGGCTACCAGGAAATGGAGGCACTACCTGTTAGCTCACTTAGTAATTCTGGTTTCGAGATTAGATCTCATCAAATATCTCTTTGAGAAACCAGCACTTACAAGTAGGCTAGCCCGTTGGTTGCTTCTTCTCTCCGAATTTGATTTGAAGTACATGACTCGTAATTCTGTGAAAGGAAGAGCAATAACAGAGTTCCTAGCCGATCACCTAGTGGAGGGAGATGAAGCAGTAGAGTATCTGTTCCCAGATGAGGCCATTCTGCAAGTTGAAGAAGAAATTTTGACTATGTACTTTGACGGAGCGTCAAACCAGTACAGGTATGGGATAGGGATGTTGCTGATAGCACTCGAAAATTCTCACATACCCTTAGCCTTTAAACTCCGGTTCAAGGTATCAAACAACGAAGCAGAGTACGAGGCATGTATCGCTGACTTGAAAGCTGCCCTAGAACTAGAGGCAAAAAGGTTAGACGTCGTTGGGGACTCGAACCTAGTTGTTTCTCAAGCAAAAGGAGATTGGAAGGTT
Source organism: Camellia lanceoleosa (assembly GCA_025200525.1). Taxonomy (NCBI): domain Eukaryota; kingdom Viridiplantae; phylum Streptophyta; class Magnoliopsida; order Ericales; family Theaceae; genus Camellia; species Camellia lanceoleosa. Next base: position 102,838,171 of record CM045759.1, read on the forward strand.
AAGGAAGAAATGATGAAAAATCTATCACCAAACCCTAGACGTTCTAATTCCCAGGTTTGAGAAGTTAACCTTCACATATCTGTTAAGAGAGAGCAACAAGTTCGCTGACGCTTTATCAGCTCTATCTTCTATGATGGACATCTCTTTGGAAGTCCAGATGCTTCCAATCATCATTGAACAGAGGTATGTGCCGGCTTATGAGCTGATCGCTGCGATAGATAAAGTACAATATCAGAACCCCTAGTATCATGACATCTGGAACTTCTTAGAAAATGAGGCTTATCCGCTTGGGGCAAATGCCAAAGACAAGAGAGCAATCTGACAAATGGCTGCTCAGTTTATCATCTGCGGGGGTAAATTGTACAAACGGGGTCATCTGGGAATGCATAAACTGTGTATTGATGCTAAAGAGTCGAAGTACCTGATGGAGGCCATCAACGGGGGAGAGTGCGGATCGCATATGAGCGGAGTGATGCTGGCTCGGAAGATTCTTAAACAGGGTTACTACTAGTCAATTATGGAAGAGGATTGTATTGGTTTTGTTCGGCAATGCCACAAATGCCAGATCCATGCAAATCGCATGAACATCTCGCTGTCAAAGCTATATAGCATTACTTCACCATGGCCATTTTCAGTCTGGGGGATTGATGTGATTGGGGCAGTTACTCCGAAAGAGTCGAACGGGCATGAGTATATCCTGGTGGCGATAGACTACTTTACAAAGTGGGTTGAGGCCCAATCTTATGTGGTGTTGGAGGCATCACACGTTGCTAAGTTCATCAGGAACAACATCATCTGTCACTATGGGGTCTTGAATGAGATTATTTCAGATAATGGTTCCCACTTTAAGAAATAGGTGATCGACTTGTTGGAAAAATACAACGTGGCTTTTCATAAGTCATCCACTTATCGGCCGCAAACCAATGAAGCTATTGAGGCCGCTAACAAGAACATCAAGCACATTCTACAGAAGATGGTGGAAACCTACAAGGACTGGCCAGATAAGTTGTCATTTGCTCTTTGGGGCTACCGGACATCAATTCGAACTTCTACTGGGGCAACTCCGTATTCCTTGGTTTATGAGATGGAGGCTAGTCCTAGGGGCAAGTTCAGACCCAATTGGACTGGTCCTTACATCATCAAGTCTATTTGGTCAGGTGGAGCTATCATTCTGATGGATTTGGATGGCCTCAAGTTCTCCCAACCTATCAACATGGACAAGTTGAAGAAATACTATCCCTGAGTGGCTCGCTAGGCCGAAAACCCGAAAGGGCGACCTAGACAAAAGTTAGAGCACAAAAAATTTGAAATAAGAAAAACTGAGCTCGCAAGGTTGAAAACCCGGAAATGGAAGCCTTGGTAAAAGTTAGAGCGCAAAAGGAGAGTGTTAATACTTGAGTGAACCCGAACCGAACTACGTCAAGCTTGATTCCCATCTTTGGGATACGTAGGCAACTTCATTCTGAAGTCCAACCATAAACACTTTCAAATCAATTGTGTCTATGTGATTTGTTTTGATCATCTTTGTCTTTTTTGCGTTCAAGAGTTCGATTGTGATCTCCAGTGCAGTGCTATTCAGACAAGGGGCAACTTTCTAGTTGTTGGATTTGTGGTTGTGCATCTCAGCGATAGATCTCGGGCGTGTCCAGTTGTGATCCATATCGAAAATGGTTTTGAAAAGTTTTAATAAAAGTTGATTTTGTTCAAATTAATCTTTTTACAACTTAGACCATTTTTGGACCAAAACGAAAAATTTTCAGTACCCACAACCTTCAATTTCATTGATTTCAATACAGAGTTCTCCGACTGTCGATACAAATTAAAGTTGCTTTTTATTACATTCAAAAAGAGAACTTGAAAGTATAGATTAAAGCAATAAACTAAGGGCATGGCTAAGTCAGGTGTTCCTGCGGCCCCTTCCAGAGCTTGTGGAAGCTTCAGATGCCAAAGTAGGCCCAGTTTACGCCTCATCTTCAAGCCAAGCTATGCACTCGTCAAAAAGGGTACAACTGAAATTGGGAGCGGGGGCCAGAAGCTCTCTTGTCCTCCATGTAGTGGGATATCGAGCTAGATGTGAGCCTTTGATCGGATATAAGGTTGGGTATTCTACTCCCTTTTCTAGGTAAGTCTGGTCGTGTCCGAATTGATGTCGAAACCTGTCACGACCCAAACCCACCCCTATGGGTTTAGCATCATACTACCAAGAATCCGAGATTACCAAGGCCCGCTTAATAATGTCTGATGGTCTGTAGTACGAGGCATGGCGGAAGCGAGCGATAAATAAACAATGTCCAATGAGCTGTGACAGTCTGTATGCAAAAAAGATTTTTCATACATATAGGTGTTCAGTACAGAACAGTATACACAATATTTACAATCATTCAGTACAGGGACTTAATCCCTATTAACAAAGACAAAGTTTGTCATACCTATACAAGAATACCAATCGAGATCTGAGGACGACGGGAGATTAAAACACCCCTAAGCCATAGCTTGAAAGGCTCGGGACCTCGCAGTGAGGCATAGTGGTTGGCTTGACGAAACTAAAGCTTGCCTGACGCTCCTAGCCGCGGTCTGGTGCCTGTACACCTACATATATATATTTGAGCAGTGAGCTAAAGCACAGTGAATAACACAATGCGTAAAGGGGTTAAGAAAGAATGTCCTTTCAGTATTTTAAACAGTCGTTTGCCTCGATAGATCAGTTATACAGTCGGTGGCTTATACTTCATGTCATATCAGTCATTTAGAAATCATAGTAATCGTACATGGCACAACCGATAGCAAAACAAAGCGACGGTGGTAATGCTTGATCGAGGTAAAGTAATGTGAATAACGACTGACATGATATGATAAAGAATAATAGCGATGAAAGCGATGCGATGACAAGAATGCGGTAACAATAGCAAGAATATGATGACAGTTCTTATGGACTTAAGAGGTGTCTCGCACACATTCTAGAGGTGGCTCACACTGTAGCACCTAGGTCCGAGCAGCACTTTGCTCCAGATTTCACAGATTGGCTTAAACCCCAGTATGGACTCAAGAGGGGTGTCGCACAAGTTCTAGAGGTGGCTCACAGTAGCACTTAGGTCAGGCAAAGACTTTGCCCCGAAGATATCCGTGATGGCGATCTGATAAGTGATGGGTCTTAAAAGACCAAGCGATCGATTGATGGCTATCAATCAGTAAACATTAGTGGTTCCAATGAGGAACCGGCGAGATTTGAATAAAGAATAAAGAAATAGTAGGTGCTAAGGATGCCATAGTACAGTTCAGAAATAAAGGACATACATTCATTCAGTAAATAATACCAATTCAGTAAACAGTTCAGTTCAGTATTCAAAAGATAATCATTTGAACATATCTTTACACAATTGTTACTCACAGAGTTCTGGGCTACAGTAAGCTAGAGCGTCTCCTCGGTAAGCCAACCCTACACAGTATACAGGATGAACACACACTAAGCTATACAGTTGGAGAAGATCAATAACTTAACCCCTAATTGCCTTGGTGTGGTTCTACATCTATATCCTCATTAAGATGTCTTATACCAGGCCTAAGAATGCCTAGAATGGAATGAGGATGCAAAGATGCATTCAGAAAGCAGTTTCAGAATTTTCAGAAAAGCAGTTCCCCGCTCGAGCATCAACTCTCCCGCTCGAGCGTGTGACACAAGCCTCCGCTCGAGCGTACAATACCCCGCTCGAGCGTACTGTAAAGCAATGAGAGATGCTGGGAGCTTGATTTCCCCGCTTGAGCGGACGACCAAAATCTGGAAATTCCAGATTTGAACTCCAAGATCAAGATCAACTTTCAATGTATCAAATTCGATCCTTTTGGGCTAATTTTCCGGAAAACACTTTAAAACTCAATGTACAACATGTTTCAAAGATCAATTTGAGAAATCAAAGCCTAAGGGTAGTTCCATTAAACACCATTTTCAAATCAATTTCATGAACATGATTCTAATTGAACATGCATGTACTACAACAACCCTCAAGCCTCAAATTCATGCTCTAATGAGCCAATTCTTTTCAAAACAAGATGAAATCATGGACTTAAACATAAATATGAGCATGCATGTGACATTTGCCATGAAAACAACTTCAAACTTATCAATACAAGCATGCATGCATGTAATGAGCTTCAACTCAACACAATTGAACCAATTCATGCCTTAGATTACTAAAGACCCATGAATCATGCAAGAATAAACTCAAATGCACAATAAAGAAGGTCAATGATCTACCTTAGGTCTTCAATCACAAGACTAAAAGCTTAATTAGACAATTATCCTTCAATTTCTTCAATTCTCCAAGCAAAACTCAAGAAGGAACTCAATTCTCTCACTTCCTCTCTCTCTCTCTTGGTCGGTTGGGAGTAAGAAATGGCTGAGCAAAATGTTTTGTTTGGATGAAAAAGGCTCAAGAATGTTTTATATGAAAAGGGCCACTAGGTGGCAAAACCGTAAATAAGGCCAACTCTTTGATTTAGCTTATTTTATCTAATTTAATCATACCAAATCGATTTTCAATTAAATATACCATAAAATCACATAAATTATGATGACTACAGAACATCAATAAACTTTCGATTTAGCCGCCGATAAGGCCTTCAATTTGCAGTTTAATGCATAAGACGAGAACAGATAATTAGGCAGTCAAACAAATAAATTATGCATTTAAACAGTTACAGTCAATCAATCAGTCTCGGATCTCAGTCAGTCAGTTCAGTATCTTAATCAATTCAATTATCGATCATAATCAGTCTCAGTTTAACAGTAATCAGTAGGAAATCAGTAAACAGTAACGAGGGTTGTTACAAAACCGGAATAGAAAGTAGAAGACACAGTGTGTCAGGCCGATCAGCTGAATGCCAGGCTGTCGGGACATGCTGTAGCTCATCTTAAGCAGATCAAACTAGGGGCAACGCCAAGCGATGTCAACAGCAGATCGAATGCACATCCATTCGCACCACCAGGCTTCCTTCGGGGCATCAACTAGCTGTGGGCGAAAGAAATAGCCGCGTGCTAAGTATGCTGGGCAAGAGTCCACTACTTTCAATTTGTCCATGAGCCATATCTGGGAAGGGATGAAAAATAAGAGAGATTAAAGAATAGAGAGGTGTACGTGGAGAGAAAAAGTGAGAAAAGGGTTTTGAGAGAAAAACAGAGCCTGTGGGCCGAGTGATGTGAGAAACACATGTGAGAAGGGTGGGAAACATTACCTGCAAGAATAGTGGACTTCCTGCGAACCTGGTCATTTCCTAGCGATGGAAAGCATCCAAACCCATTAAAGTCTCAGCTAGTGTCAAGCCAATGCAGCTCTTGCCCTCTTTCAAGTCTTGGGCCACTTCGATCAAGTGAATGTTAGACCCTCCGAAGCCAGGGGCAAGTAGAAAATGAGACAACATGCACAAGCAAAGGGCATGTCGCTGAAAACTTTGCCAAAGATGATCACCGCGGTTACCGGCATCAGAAAACCGATGAATCAAGCTGGGAATATCCAACTCCTCGTTGCGAATCAGAGACCGAGCATCATGCAAAGTAAGTCCACACATCTGTCCTAAAGCTTAGATGTGACCAAAATGAGACTGAGGCAAGATTTCTTCGTCGCGCTAGGATTCCATCAAAGCTTGGAACTCTTCAAAAGTGAGGCACATCTCTTGTCCCCCAAAGCTGAAAACATGAGTAATCGGATTCCAACACCTAGCCGCGGCATGGAGGAACGAAAAACACAGCGGGGTACGACTCAGCGTGAATAGTGCATTTATCCCGAAACTCTGAAAATTTATCTTTTCCGAGCTATCTAGAGCTGTAATCCAATCGGAGAGTTTTTCGGCAAAGAATGGTTCCATTTGAAGCAAAAACAGAGCTAAAATGGAGAAAACACGAAGCTGGAGCTTTTGTAGAGGATAAGGTGTTGAGTGGAAGACAGGTGTCAGCAATCTAGAGATCTTCTGCATTGGTGGCCGACCGGCCATGTTGGTAGCTGATCGGCTAGTACTAGTGGCCGATAGCCATTTCTAGTGGCCGGCAACCTCCCCTTATGGTCGGTGGCCTATGTTTTTGCCCTCTGGCCCTTCCAAGTGTTGAAAATGCCAAGAAACTGTGCTTATTCCCACTTTTGGTGCATTTCTTCTGTCTTTCTTTAAGGTTTTTGTCAAAATTGCTTATCAAGTTGTTGTATTGTTTACCGAGTTGTATTTATATTACTTATCGAGTTGTTGCAATTTGCTTATTGAGTTGTATTTGTGTTGTGTTTCAAGTTGTTTTTGTTCTACTCAGTTGTTAGTTGGTTCGCTACCTGATTAAGACAATGCAATTTGAAAGCGCATTTTTTTTTCAACAAAGATCAAATCTCATTTTCATGCTATGCGATGCGATGAATGCTCAAAATGTAAAATGCAACACTTTTTTTCAAAAGGCTGTTTTCATTTCCAATCATGGTCACTTTTTGCAGTATAAGTTTTTAAACAAAATAAAACTGCCCAAGTCTGTGCAAAGTGCCAATACAACTAGCAAAAAGAAAGCTAAGCAAAAAGAAAAGAAACTAAGCAAGAAGCGTCTGAATCGGCCCCGGCCACCTCAAGATCGAGAAACTCTCTTCACCCTCTTCCTCGGCAAGGGCCCAGAACTATCGCACCTCAGCGCCACTGCCCGAATCTGAACCCGAGCCATCTCCAGCATCATCTCTGCCCTGAGACGACTTTGACTGTGGGCTCGCTGGCTCCTCGTCCTCGTCAAACTCATCATCATCTGGGACAGGCCCCCGTAAACTGCTTCCGGTATGAGTACACCTAGCCCTGCCTCGGCTGTGTGTCGATGTCCCTCGTCCCTCTCTCCCTGCTGCTAGAGGAGGCAATGAAGGTCCTGCTGCAGCTCTCGCTGGGGCGTCCAATGGGGCTGGCATCTGAAAAGGGATCTGAAAAGGACAGTTTTCCAGAATACATTAGTTGTGATGTATGTCAAAAGCAGTGTATCAAATGCAGTATACCAGATTTAAAAGATGAAGTGCCGTGAGCAGTAAATCATTGTAATGTAGATGAATGCCGTGAGCAATATATGATTGCAGTGTATGAATGCCGTGAGCAGCAAATGATTGCAGTGTGTGAATGCCATGAGCAGTAAATCATTGCAGTGTATGAATACCGTGAACGGTATATGGGCGTAGTGTATCAATGCAGTATTGATAATAAAATGCGTCAGATTAGTATGGAGCAGATTACATAGGGTTTTGGAATATAGGTTGATGGAACTTACCGGAATACCGTAAATGTTGAGCAGGTCCATGCTCGTCTGCACCATCCCCATCAAAGAAGCCGACAAATCGAGAGCCTGCTCGGTGTACTCTATGGATGCCTGTAAATGTGTTGAGATGATTAGTAATTTACAAAGCATAAACTGAAATAAATTGAATATGCAAAATGTAAAGTATGGTACATACTGGGGTCGGGCCTCGAACTCCGACCAGCTCGTGACCAGCTGGTGTAGGCTGGATGGGAATCTGATAAGTCTCTCCAGCGCGTCTCCGACAGGTTATGGTAGTAGGCAACACCGGCCACCCTGCTCTCCGCCTCGCCCCGGAGCCTCTCCTGCCATGGGCTTGAGTCGCCTTGGATCCACCAACTCTCTCTACTATGGCTGCAGGTCTGTCTCTCTCACCCCTATGAGCGCCGGTCAGAGGCGGCATGAGATATGTCTGAATGAAGACAGTGTAGTCACCATCAATCCTGAAGAAGTCAGCATCCCAACCTCTGGTGAAGTCGATCATCTCTTGCTCAGTGTATCTCTCTATGATCCTAATGTATGTAGGAGGCAGCATCGGGACCATCGACTCAAGCAGGCCGAGGCTTTATCGCAGAAAGTGCTCTCCCAAGAACCACGCTCGATAGAACGGGCCCTTAAGCAAGATCAGAAATCGAGAAACTTCCCCGAGCACCCACAAACTGATCTTTGACTACGTTAGACATCACTGCCCACGACTGCCAGGTGATCTGCAAATAGTGAATATACAGGTTGTTAGTTGCCATTAAAGATGCAATGCTAATCTGAAGTAGAACTGAAATGACTGTAAGGTTTGAACTACCTCTGCTGCGGTTACAGTATCGAAATATCGGTGGAAGAATGAGAAAGACTTTCGGGGCCTTTACTGACACCTCATGTCGTATCTGTGTGAATACGTGACCATGGGAGGTATCTCTACCTCCGGCTCTAGGGTAAGCCTCGGGAAATAGGCATATACCCATAGCTGCAGAATGTAAGAGGGTAACAGTGAGTATATGTCAAGACAAATGCAAATAAAGCAAGAATCAGATAATATGCAGTGTGTGCAATGTGCAGTGAGCAGTATACAGATAATGTAAAGCAGTAGACAGTGTGTGCAATGTGCAGTGTGAGTGGTGTACAGATAATGTAAAGCAGTAGACGGTGGGTGCAATGTGCATTGTACGGAGTACAAGTAATGTAAAGTAGAAATGTAAAGCAGAAGGGAAGGACATACCTCCAAGGCCCTCTAGTATCCTCCCAGTAGGTGCCCGCTCCAGCGAGAAGAGAAGCTCATGTATCCATATAATGTAGCCAAGCCTGCGCCGCCCCAGTCATAGAGTTGGACGCGAGACAGGTCCACCAAGGTGCTCAGAAGGTAGAGCCCAACGGTGTTCGCCTGGTCGGCGAAGAGAGTAGTGCCAAACAAGAACATGAGGAACCCCCTAGCGTAGTACTCGGTCTCCTCGCGGGTCGTCGGCGTCGTCCCTCTGAAGTAGTCCGCGAACCATGAATACCGCACCATCCCTGGTCGGGAAAGGGGTGGACGAATCCCCAGCAAATAAATCTGAGTGGTGTCCCACTCGCCCATATCTGTGTCATAAGGAATCAAATGACCCCATACTTCTATGCTGGTAAGCATAGAGAAGTCAAAAGGAGTCATTGTCATCTCCCCTGCTGTAGAGAAATTGAGGGAATCGGTGGTATCCTACCATCTCTCTACTAAAGCGCCTAGAAGAGGCTGGCTTGCAGTGAGACGTGACACTCCCATGTAGAATGCGCCGAAACTAGCCTCGTAAACGATATGATGGACGGCGTCGGGCAGCTCCATCTATCAATCCCGTGCAGCAATGGTCCCGTAACCTTAGAAGGCATGTGAATCTCCTTATGAGCAGGGTAATCAGATGCAAACCAGTGTGAGAAATACAGTGCACGGCGATGTTCAAGATAAACTGATACAAGGAAGTATAAGGCATACAGTCCACAAGTGTGTTTGGGATGATCAGATAAAGAGCAGTGTGAGTTATCCAAGAAATGTGATCTACATTGCGGAAAGTAAAGATGAAGTGTATACCTCAAAGGCGCCGTGGGATAAGTGTGACTCCGGCTCACGTAACAGGAGGTCCTCTGGTGCACCTCGCGCGAACCTCCTGAACTGACAGATGCCGTCAGAAGGCAACACGTGTACCTCAAGATCATATATCACCGGGTTGAATGGTCGAATGCCTAGCGGCAAAGGCTCAAACTCGGGATCCATCTCCATCTCCAGAGGAGCTCCATTATGCGGGATGTCATCCTCTATCTCGAAGAAAAATGAAAGAATGACCGAAAATGCAGAAAATACGTGGGAATCCCAAGAGTCAACGAAAAGTCAACTCTGAGGGGTGAAAAATAGAAGAAAAGGTCAAGGCTTGAAAGAGGACACAGAAATCAAGGGTGCCTCGGGGGAAACAAACCCCAAGTGATGGAAATCAAGAAAGAGACACCGAAAACACTTTTCAATCGGTTCAAAGTGTTGTAAACTACGAGGGTTTTACGAATCGGATGTTTGTAAGATGTCTGAAAACACGTTTGAAGCTCGGAACAAGGGGAGGAAAGTGATCTAGAGAAAGAGGAGAAAGGATTTCGGCAAGGGGGAAGTGAGAAAATAGGGTTTAGGACCCTATACTTAAAGACCCATAGTGAAAAATCAAGTTTGCCCTGAATCTGCCATTGATGGCCGACCGGCCAAATTGTTGGCCGATGACCTTGTTTTGTGGCCGATGGCTTCCTATGGTGGCCGATGGACCTCCTATGCTCTTATTTGGGGTTGTTTTGTTGATTTGCGCCTCATCTCTCAAGAAAGTTCAAGAAAATACACTTTTAAGCTCAGACGGTCTCCGTGGAAGCTCCGAACTGTGTTTCCAGTGCGCGGCGCTCAATACGACCAAAGTGTATCCTTTTTTTCGTATTCTTTCGTATATCGCAAGATCAATGAATCACCTTTGAATATGTTGCGTTAGCGCATTTTGTTATGCATGCAAGACTTGCGTTGTTATACACCTTTTCACTCTTGCATCGAATATGCACTTCTTGTTTGCATAGAATACGCATGCTGCATTGTGTTCCATTGTACATGCTCTTTCAACTCGCATAGAAGTTGTCCATACCTGTTGCATAGAATGTGCATTTTAAGTTGCATAAAACATGCATTTGTCTCTCTCGCATGGAATATGCATTTCTCGCCTTGCATAGAATATGCGTCTCGACGTTGCATGGAGCATGCATTTGCCACGTTTGCATAAGATATGCACTTCTTACACTTGCATAGAATATGCACTTCTCACATTAGCATGGTGCATGCTGTCAACCTTGTATAGAACATGCATTCCTATCTTATTGTACCTGTTAAGTTTCTTTCTTATGTAGGCATGATATTGTATGTATGGTTCATTCAAAGCTGGCGTGACCGGACAATATCGTATGTATGGTTCATTCAGAGGAATTCCAAGTAAAACTATTCCTCTCTTTCAACTTTTCGTTGGTTAGAAGTACTCGGGTACGCCCGATGCTTACACCACTGACCTCGTTGGTTAGAAACATTCGGGTACGCCCAATGTTTACACCGACACCCTTTGGTTAGAAGTACTCGGGTACACCTGGTGTTTACACCGACACCTTGTTTCGGTTGGAAGCGTTTAGGGCGTGTGCCCGACGCTTATACCTTGTTTCGGTTGGAAGCGTTTGGGCCGTATGCTCGACACTTATACCTTGCTTCGGTTCGAAGCGTTTAGGGCGTGTGCCCAACGCTTAAACCTTGTTTCGGTTGGAAGCGTTTGTCGCGTGTGCCCGATGCTTATACCTTGCTTCGGTTAGAAGTGTTTGGGGCGTGTGCCTGACGCTTATACCTTGCTTCGGTTGGAAGCGTTTGGGGCATGTGCCCGACGCTTATACCTTGTTTCAGTTGGAAGCATTTGGGGCTTGTGACCGACGCTTATACCTTGTCTCGGTTGGAAGTATTTAGGGCGTGTGCCCGACGCTTATACCTTGTTTCGGTTGGAAGCGTTTGGGGCGTGTGCCCGACGCTTATACCTTGCTTCGGTTGGAAGCATTTGGGGCGTGTGCTCGACGCTTATACCTTGCTTTGGTTGGAAGCGTTTGGGGCGTGTGCTCGACGCTTATACCTCGCTTCGGTTGGAAGTGTTTGGGGCGTGTGCCCGACGCTTATGCCACCATTTGGTTAAAAGCATTAGGACGTGTGCTCGAAGTTTATACCACCCCTTGTTTAGAAGCATTTGGGACGTGTGTCTGATGCTTATACTGCTCTGTTTTTGGTTAGAAACATTAGGGTACGCCCGGTGTTTACATCGATACCTTGTTTCGGTTGAAAGTGTTTGGGGCGTGTGCTAGATGCTTATACCTTGCTTCGGTTGGAAGCGTTTGGGGTTTGTGCCCGACGCTTATACCTTGCTTCAATTGGAAGCGTTTGAGGCGTGTGCCCGACGCTTATACCTCACTTCGATTGGAATTGTTTGGGCCGTGTGCCCGATGCTTATACCACCCTTTGGTTAGAAGTATTGAGACGTGCGCTCGATGTTTATACCACCACTTGGTTAGAAGCATTTGGGACGTGTGTCCGATGGGTATACTTCTCTATTTTTGGTTAGAAACATTGGGACGTGCTCTAATGTTGATACCACCTTTTGGTGTTCGCACTGCTCTTTTTTCCCTCTCGCATGTGGCACATTTGGACGCTTTTGTTAAATGCATCTGGACAGATTCCAATGCTTATACCGTACTTTGCTTTGATTGTATAACAGTTGGATGTGTTTCACTTGTTATCATTGCTTCTTTCCTTGCATGTGCCACGCGTTGGGATCTTGTTCGCCGTCTCGGGGCGCTCGATGGTTGTTGCTCTTTGCCTTTCCTATGTGAGGTGCAGTTAAGATTGCATAATTTTCCTACATCCTTTCTATGTGAAATGCGATTCGACTTGTGATTCTCACGCGTGGCGTGTTTGTTTACTTATTTCTTCTCATGAGTGAGATTGTTATACTTATTGGTTTGCTTAAAATGCCATATTTTCTTTGCACAATTCTTGCATTCAAAATGCTTCATTACAACCCTCTTTGCATGATCATAAGTTATGCTCTTGCATATCATTTCCATTTTCCCCTAGCCTGCTGGCACATCTGTGTATTGTTATCTTGTTTGTCTGTCTAAGTTTTCGGCCTTGTAAAAAATGGGTCGTCTCTGGGCTTTGACATTCACTCACGTCATTTCATGACTTCCGAGTTCTATCAAAGAAGGGCAACTGTAGACACCCTATTTTTGACCGTCCTCAAGATTTGGACGTCATCGTTTGAACACTCGATAATCATCCATGTTTGTGTTCGTTTTAAAAGCCCGAAGTTCTTGGTGGAGTGCGTTACCTTTGAGCCTTTGAAACTTGTCTGTTTTGTGCTTGGTTGTGGACCAAATGCTTGCTTCTTTGCTTCTGAAGGAAAAGGTGGCCTGCCGACCATCCCTACAATCCATCGGCCAAGGTTTATTGCCATTGGCCATCAGTCGTGGCCAGTCGGCTACACTGCTGGCCAGTCAGCCTCAGTGATGGCTGGTCGGCCATTAATGATGGCTGACGGCCATTTTTCTCCTTTTTCAGATATTTTGTGTGCCAGCTGTACCAATTGTTGATCACGTAGTGCATCCTCCATACACGTGTATGGAGGGATGAAGCTAAGCTTTTGGCTTGTTTTTGTATATAAGGGGAGGCCTCTCCCCAATTTTTGGGGTTACAAAATTTTAGAGCTAAAATTTCTCTCTCTCTAGAATTCTTTCTCTCTCTCTAGAATTCTCTCTCTCTCTCTCTATTGTGCTTCGAAGTGATTTTTCTTCACATATTTGCATACAATCTGTTGACCAAATACCCCTATCTTCGAGCTGAGGTTCCTTAAGGCTTGTTTGGAGTTCCTAGAGTTGGTTTTAGCTCAGAATTCCACCTATTTTGCTACTATGCTTCAAGGGTAAGGCCTTACTCCTTTCAAGCTTTGTTTTAATTAAGTGTTTGGTCATCTCTTTAAGCTATTTTGACCTGGTTTTTCAACCATAAAAAAGTATGATTTTAAGGTTTTAAAATGGTGGTTTAAGCCTTGTTGAGTTAAGGAGGTTGTCCCTTATTTGGCTTTTTGGCTTGTGAGGCCATTTGTGCTACTTTTGAAAGCGTTTAAAGTCGACCTTTTTGGCCTTTAAACCACTAAATTCCAGTGGAATTTTAGGGGCAAAAAGTTTGTTTTGAGGTTCAAAATAGGAGGGGGTACCCTCCATTCCTTGTCTCTCTATTCCATGCCTAGTTAGCTTTGCAAAGTAGTATGATTTTATGGCTTAACTTAGCTTCATTTCAGCATGTTTTTGCCACTGATTTGGCACTCTTTAACTCTGTTTTGAGTGGCCTCAGTCATATGACTCATACCTTGTATAGTTGTAGTGTAATTGACCTTTACTAGCTTTGTGTTTTGGAACATCTAGCATGCTTTGCTTGGATTGTTTGCATGCCATAACATCATTTAGCATATAATTTTAGAGCATATATCACTGTCACACTCTCACACATTCCACTCTTTCAATGCTTTTAAGAGTTGTGCTTTGTGTCCTGTTTGTGAGCCAACATGCGAGCATGTTTTTCTTGTTTTTGTGCCTTACTCTCAGCATGTCTAGGCCACTATTTTGGCATGATGTAGCTCTGTTTTGGGCTGGTTTAGTTATTTGAGCATTGTATTGCATGCCTCTAGTGTAGTGTTCTTCACTAGTCTTGGTGTTCTTGGCTTTTAGCATATTATACGTGAGGTGTTTGCATGTGATAGTCTTATTTTGCATGCTATTTCAGCACTGAAATTCTGTGTAGACACCCCATTTTTGACCGACCTTAAGACTCAGACGTCACTGATTGAGCGCTCAGTGATGTTGCATATTGTGCTCGTTCAAAAGTCTTAGAGTCTCGGCCGTGAGCCTTGCCTCCGGACTTCCGAACCCTTTTTGTACTTGGCCTCGGTTTGCGAACCAGGCTCGGTTTTCTCTGTTTCTTTTCCCAAAGGGAGGGAGAGGTCTAGTAGATCATCTCTCGGTGGTCGCGGGCTACATTTCATGGTCGTAGGCCATTTTGGCCATTTCGGAGCCCGGTTTTCGGAGCCGTTAGGCCGAGTGCCTCAGTTCGGGACCGCCTAACCACCTCCGTTTTCCCCGGTTCTTGGCATACATCTTATTTACTCCCTTTTAAGGGACACTGAGGTTCGAGAGACCAACTTCGTGGTCGAACACCACTCCCGGTGCTTAACAGTCAGTTTTCGGGGCCCCGGGCTGCGCGTTTCGGCCCCCGAACTTTCATTCTGCATCGATTTTCGTTCATTTTTGGCAGGGACCTCTGTTTCATCACCAGGAAGGTCGTAAAAGGGTGGGAGGCCAGTAATTGCTCCAGCAACTAGTTATATTCCATCATCGCCCTCCGACACCCGTTTTTCTCACTTCAAAGCCAATGTTGACCACCCTTGGACCATTTTCTTGCACTCTAAACCCCATATTTGTGATGTACACATCTGGGAGGCCACCAATATTTGGTGGCCGGCCAATAATTCCATTTGACCCTTTTGAACCCCTTTGAAAAGTGGGTTGTTCTCTCTCCTGGTTCACAGTTGCCAATTTTCAACCATAGGGTTGTGTTGAGGACACATGGGAGGCCACCAATCTGTGGTGGCCGGCCACTAATCATACTTGGCCTTTTTGACCCTTGGCCGACCGGCCATGGGAAGGCCGGCCGGCCACCTGCAACCTCAATAACCGGTAGTCAAAGATCCTTACACTGCACATCACGAAATGCACTTTATTCCTCCAGGATCAGATCAGGGGCAATTTTTTGAGGGAAACTTGGAGTGATTTCCCTCCCTTTTTTCCCCCTCTTTCTCCCCCTCTTTAGCCTATATAACCAGCACCCCAGGTCTGGTTTTGGGGTTGGAAAAAATTGGCTAAGAGCCTTATATGCACACCTCCTCTATCTCTCTCATTTCAACCCTCCAAACCTCCTAAATCCTACCTCATTTCTACACCATCACCTAGCATCACACCACCACTCCATTCCAGCAGCTTGGAAGGTCTTCTCAGAGCTTAGGAGGCAGCATTTCTTGGTCCAAAGGTTGTCAAAGAGTTGGTCTACAAGGGTGAGTTGATTTCTCCCTCTTTTGAGCTCATTTTTGCATTATTTCTTAGCCCTTCTTGCTTATACTTTTGAGCGCCAGCCATAATTTAAAGTAGCATTTTTTTATCTCTATTTCATCTTTCATTAAGGGCCTCTCACTGTTTGAGGCCCCCATTTGGCATTTACTTCATTATCCCTCTTATATGCCATTTCCTTGCATGTTGTTTTTGGCCCATATGTAAACTGTTTTGTGGCATGTTGTAAACTGTGAAATAGCTTATTTTGAGCCCTTCTTCAACATTGTTGAAGGGCTCATCACTGTTTGGGGCCTCCATATATTACTTGCCATTGTATCCATCTTTTGGCTCCATTTTTGTATGACTTATTAGCCTATTGAGATTCTGTTTTTGGACCTTGGTCTGAACTGAAAATGGCCTTTTTTTGACCCCCTCTCCATGTTTCATTAAGGGTCTATTTCTTTTTGGAGCATCATTTGTATACTTTGTGTTGTAGCCTCTCTTTTAGGCCATATCTTGCATTGCATTTTGATCATAGTTGTACACTGTTTTGGGCTCGGACATCAACTGTAAAATGTCATATTTTTGGCCCCTCTTCAACATTGTTGAAGGGCCCTTACCTTTTTGAGATTAGCATGTATCAGTTGCTTCTTTATATCCATTTTGGCCCTTATTTTGCATAGCATTTTGAGCATACTTGTATCTGTTTTTGGGGTTTTTCATAAACTGTAAAACATCATATTTTTTTCCCCTCTTCAATATTGTAGAAGGCCCCTTCTATTTTCGGGGCCAGCATCTGTGAGTTGCTTCATTATCTTGCTTTCGGGGCCATTTTTTGTATGCTAGTTTAGCCCTATTTGTGCCCACTGTTTGGCCTTACTTTAAACTGAAAACATGCTTGTTTTGAGGCTTCCTTGCTTCTGTATTTACACTTCATGTTCAGATATTGCATGCATTGCATAGCTATAGGTCATTCCGTATGCCTAATTTCATGTTTCGGGACTCGTTCCATGCATCGGGTACCATTTTGCCATGTTTCGGGACTATTTTGCATCTCATTTTGCTACTAAAATTTTCATGATAGTGTGCCATATTCCATGTCTTTCCATATCTTGTTAGAGTGGAATTTCGGTGCCTTAGGGTCGGTCCTCGGTTTGCGTGCACGCGTGCACGCATCTCGAGTGTCTCATTTTCATCTGATGGCCTCTTGTGTGAGTGTGGCTGAGGTCCACTTGTGTTGGTGTAATTCCATTATGCATTGTGTATGCTATTTCATTCCATAGCATTGTGTATGCTAGGTTATATGTTACTGCATTGTGTATGCCATATTATCTCGTGTATCGTGTATGCCATTCCATAACATTGTGCATGTTAGGTTGTAT
The DNA here is from genome assembly GCA_025200525.1 of Camellia lanceoleosa. Taxonomy (NCBI): domain Eukaryota; kingdom Viridiplantae; phylum Streptophyta; class Magnoliopsida; order Ericales; family Theaceae; genus Camellia; species Camellia lanceoleosa. Next base: position 102,855,001 of record CM045759.1, read on the forward strand.
CTTATTTGCGTTCATGCATGTCATGCATATTGCATTATGTTCGGGATAGGAGTTAGCCCGAGCATGGGAAACGAGGTACGTTCCGTACTCCGAGTGACGGAACGTGTCTCAATTCCTTAGCTACCGACACTCTGAATCATCCATGATGGAGTTAGGTTTTGTTGTGTTTTCATCTGCATTCATTCCATATTGAATTGTGCAAATCGACTCCTCGGCCATCATGCATCGAGATGCGTGATTGGTGGCACGAGGATCGAGGCATGTATACATTTGTGAAAATACATTGCTATGCCCCTTTTCTGCTCTCTGTTGCAGCAAAATCAAGAATTAGTAGTCTTCCGAGGCTTGGCGCGCTTTCCAAGAACCATTGCAAAACAGAGGCTAATTGGGGCATCCTAGTGGATTTCCCCGCAAGGCAGCCTAAACATACATCATTCATCAGAATCAAGGCAGTCCCTGGCTTGCATGCCAGTTTATTATTTTCTTAGTTAATTTGTAAATTAATTAGGAATTTGTACACATTTTGGACTGTAATATTCTTTTATTCGGGACTGTATATTTATTCGGACCCTCTGTGCGAGGGCATAATTGTAATAAGTGTGGGTGAGTGTGATGTATGTCTTCCAACCCCACGTCTTTCTTCTCTTTTATTTACCTGCTTATGATGGTTAGATTAGGGCATGTTTCAATTAGCATACAGTATGATAGCATGTTTGCATTCATTCATCTGTCTTGCACGCATCGGGCTCGGCACATCATACTAACTGCATTTATATTTCAATTCCAAGTTGAATACATGTTAGCTGTAGCATTCCATATGCCATGTTTAGAATAGCTGAGCCTGCTATAGTTTGCATCTTTGCATGTGTTGCATTAGGCAATTCTGTGTATCTAGGATCATGCATGGATTTCTAATGAGCTTCTGTTTTGGCTTGGAGTACTCGGTGAGTTTTTATGCTTTAGCATCCTTGCATGCGTGTGAGTGTTGCCATGAATAGCATGCTTACCATGAGGCTAACTGCTTATGTGATATACCTGCTTAGATGCCTGTGGGTGGAGGTTGGGTTGTTTGGATTGGAACAATTCATCAAATGTTTGTTTTAAGCCCACTAGACAGTGGCAAAACCATGTTTTCTAAGCCCACCCGAGGGTGGCAAAATCTGCATTTTAAGCCTACCTGCGGGTAGCACCATCAAACCATTTTCAAACAAACAAACATGAAATGTTTTGTTCCAATTCAGGCGATCCAGTCTATACTAGTATGCTGTGTGCATCACATAGTAATTCTAGGCTAATAACCGGAATAAGAACACACAATGTTTTCAAAAATAGATATCATGGTTAGTAGAGGCCGATCTTTGATCGGCGAAGGTGCACACGAAGTGACCTTCCCCAATCGTACCCAAGTTCCCGAGCCGAGGCAACTTTGGTGATGACGGACACGTGGCCTTAGGCAAACGAGTCAGGGTTTCCTAAATTTCCCAAAAATAAAATATTTAGGTGGCGACTCTGTATCTGGAAAAGCAGTCCATGTTTGGCACTTCTTTCAAAAAAAAATCTGTTTTCTCAAAACGATTTGCCGGATTTGGACTCTTTGGTTCAAGATTAAGAGCCGTGACAACAAATCGAGTCCGAGCTGTAGCGAGGTCCCCCGCGGGCTTGTTACATTCTGCAACCTCCCTCTTTTCTTCATTTTTCTTTTTGTTTTGAGAGTTGTTTGGCTTTAAGTTTGTGCTCAAGCATGAGGTAGGGTTTGTGCTCATATGGCTTTAACCCTATTTAAGGGTTCCTCCTAGTCAAAGGCATAATCCCTCTCATGTCCTAAACCACCCTTTTGGTTGACCCCTCTCATTAAAGGACTTTCACATTGGACTTAACCGGTTAAGGCATTAATTGGTAAGCTAAAATGTGTAAACAAGAAATGAGCAAAGTAAAACATGAACAAGATAAGCATTTGTGTTGCATTGCATTTGTTTGGATCAAACGTTAATCCAAACACAAGAAAAGTGGGACGTTTCATACTCAAAGTGATGAAACGTGTCACATTTCTTGGTAGTCGTCACCCTTGATCATGTATGATAGGGTGGTGGCACTTCGAGTCTTATGTGCGCATTCACTAAGCTTGTCCAAGCTTGGTCCTTTGGCCATCATGCATGAAAATGCTTGGTTGGTGGCTTGTGAGCCAAGTGCCACACCCTTTTGAGCTTGAGACATGATAAGAAGGGTGGCAGTACACACATTTCCTTGCAAATATATTGTCATGCCTCTGTTTGCTCTCTGTTACAACAAAAGGAGGAAGTTCAAGGAGGCAGTGGCCAACCGACCACATGTACTAGCCGACCGGCCACCAGTGTTGGCCGATGTCTACCAATCATAGCCGATCAACCACCAATGTGTTCTTGAGATCAAACAAAAGCAGTCCGGAGGTTGGCATAATTTTTAGAGGTCCAAAGATGTGCAAATAGAGACATCTAGAGACAAGGCATTGGATTTTCGGGAGGAAGCAATCGAGCATGCATGTCTCCCTCGCCCGCGAGGCCACTTTATTGCTTTACTAGCTAGTTGTAGTTAATTTATTACATGTGTTGTAATTAATTAGTTTAATTTTTCTTGTAATATTTTAATTAGCTTAGCATAGCTAGTTATTCAATTCGGTTTGTAATTAATTAGCTTAGAATAGTTAATTAGTTGGTCTGTAATAAGTAGCTTAGTTTAGTGTAGCTAGTTAGCTTATTTATTCGGACCCTCCTTCGAGAGGGTGCAATGTTGTAATAAGCGTGCGTGTGTGTGTGCATGTCTTCCAACCCCACGTCTTTCTCCCTTTTACTTATCAGCTTTTGATGATTAGTTTAGGGCACGTTTTGATTAGCATACCTTATGCTTTGCATGTTTGCGTCCATTCATTTGTCTTGCATGCACCGGGCTCGGCGCATCATTCAAACCGCATCGTATTCCAATATATTTCTTTGAATACACGTATCAAATTGTCGCATTCATATGCCATCTTAGATAATCGAGCCTATTTAGTTGCATTTTGCATGTGTTGTATTAGGCATCTTGTATAGTTAGGATCATGCATATTTCTAATTAGCTTTTGTTTTGGTTCGGAGTACACTGTAAGTTTTTACGCTTTAGCATACTTGCATGAGTGTGAGTGTTGCCATGTTTGGCATACTTGCCATGAGGCTATTTGCTTAAATGCTTAACTGAATGAATGCCTGTGGGTGAAAGCTTGATTACTTGAATTGGAACAATTCGATGATTATGAGTTTTAAGCCCACTTTGCGAAGTGGCAAAATCATGTTTTAAAGCCCACTTTGAGGGTGGAAAATCCGCACTTTAGCCTACTTGCGAGTAGCACTTTCAAACCATTTTCAAAAAATAAACATGAGTTGTTTTGTTCCAATTCTCGCGATTTAGTCTATACTTGTATTTTGTGCGCATCACATAATAAAGTTAGATTAATAACCAGATAAGAACACATGAGATTTATAAAACAATATATCATGGCAGTAGAGGCCGATCCTTTGATCGGGCGAGCGGGGTTGTTCATTTCAGGACCTTCCCTACTCGTACCCAAGTTCCCGAGCCGAGGCAACTTTGGTGATGACGGACACGTGGCCTTTGGCATGAGTCAGGGTTTTCTAAATTTCTCAAAATAAAATATTTAGATGGCGACTCTGTAATTTGGCAAAGCAGTTCATGTTTGGCGCTTTTTGATTCAAAATTGATTTTCTAAAACCAATTGCCAGATTTGGACTCTTTGGTGTTTATCAGTCTCGCATTGCACTTTGTGAGATTAGATTCAGAACCGTGATAGGAGTCCGAACTGTAGTAAGACCAATTTGCGCCTCTCCGAGAGGGGAGCCCGTGAAGAAGGTCGGGTCTACAGTTTCTAACGTAATGGAGTTCGAACAAAGGACCCGATCCCAAGAACAGTGAGTGAAGATAAATTCACTCTTCGATTAAACTAGCCTATACCCGGGTCGAAGTGGCACGACCCCGGGGGGGTCCATGAGACTTGGCAATATTTAGCGGCGTAGGGTCCTCTAGAACTACCTCAGCTCTTTGGGATGATTAGGAATCATTGGTTAGGTGTGGTTAAGAAGAAGGGTTCACCGAGAGGTTGATCTCCTCTTTAAAGGTTTTATTCATCCTCGGAGAGATCACCTCCTCAGACAAGGTGATTAAAGAGAATATTTCTCATATGCCTTGCACATGGGCTCCATCCTACATCATGAGGTGTCTATAAATAGCACCCACACATAACTTTATAAGAGATGGATTTTTGAGAGAAAACTCTTGAGAAAGAACTAATTTCCCTTCTCCATTATCAACCTTGAGAGTGAAAGTGGGAGATCCATGGGAGAGCCTTGCCATTACTCTCTCTCTAGCTACTTTCCCTTCTTCTTCACCCAATCTCTTATCTCCATCATCTCTTTACTTTTGTGTTCTTAGTTGAGACTATTGAAGAATCTAAGTCTCTCATCATCTTTTAGAGAATTCAAATTTTTCTTCAAGGATCTTCGAAGATCTTCGAATTTTGCAACGGCGTTCTTGATCCCTCTCATACAGTGTTCAATACAAAGGAAGCTGTGTTGGGAGAGATTTGTGAATTAATTAAGTTGAGAATCATTTTTTGGGTGAAAGCTCACACCATGGGTTGCTCTTACACGGTGCCGGATTTCATGTCTAACCTGCAACAGATTAGATATGGAGTTTAGGTGACAGATTTTGGGCGTTGCTAGCTCTGTCGTGGGTGTTGCTCGCTCTGTCTTGGGTTTGGTTTTTGTTTTCTTTGTTTGGTGTCTCGCCAAATTTGCGGTTTTGCATATGATTGGATGTTCAAGCCTATGTCAACTTTGTTGGTATGGGTTTGCAATGCTATGATGCTTTGCACTTGCTTTTTTTGATGTTTTGTTGGTTGTTGTTATGCCTCTTTCATTAATAAAATTTCGTTTTGTTGATCAAAAAAAAAAAAAGAGTATCAATCTGTAAATAAATTAAAGTATTTCATCGGAAAGATTGAATAAATTTTTTTTTGGTTCAACAAGCGCCATAGAGTATCTCCATCCAAACTTTCAAAATTTAGTATGTTAATTTTATTTTAGGCTTAAGTGGCAAATTGACATAGGTTGATTTGACATTGAAGTTCTCCTTCGATATATTAAATCTATTATTATATTATTTTTAATTTAAACTCTTTGGATGCTTTAATTGAAAAAAAAGAAAAAAAGAAATAAGATATTAAGAGATCTGCATGTCAAAAAATTAGCATGAAGGGGTGATGACAAAAGTGACATCAATTTTTGGCACATAGAGTATAATTGATATTAAATATCAAAATATAACTGTTAAGAGCATCTCCAACGGTGACTCAAATTTTTCACCAAATCTGAGTCAAAAATGACCCATTTCACCAAATTTGATACCACTCACTCCAACGGTGCACCAAATTCATGAAATATGTTTCGGGACAACCGGGTGGTCGACCGGTTAGAAGGAATTTTTTTTTTTTTTCAAATTGTTTGAACCTTTTTCTGAACTGCCTGAACCTTTTTTTGGGACAACCGGTTGGTGACCGGCCGGTGTGAGGATTTTTTTTTTTCTTTAAACTGTCTGAACCTTTTTTTAGAACTGTTTGAACCTTTTGGTGGTCGACCGGTTGGTCAACCGGTCGGGCAACTAGCTGGTCGACCGGTTGGTCTCCCCCAACGGTCAGGAACAGTGATTTGGTGAAATCAGTATTTTGTCGTCGATTTGATGAATTGTTTGATGAATTCTCAATCTAATATCAACTCTGATGAACCGTTGGAGTAGTGAACAGTGAATTTTTTATTAAAATTTAAATTTAATATCAACTCTGATGAACCGTTAGAGATGGTCTAATATAACAAATTTGAAGTATCAATTTGTTAACACTCACTTTTAGGCCCTAAAAAGTTGAAAACCATCCCAAGTTTGGTAAAGTGGTAGGCTTCATTCAGCCTACCATTACGAGCCTGTTATTTTAAAACATATGTTTTGGGTTTACTAAGGCACTTTTAAAATGAAAATCTCTGACACTGGATTAGGGAAAAAATCCCAATTTGGTTTAGTAATAGTATCTCTAACAGTACGTTAATTTTTTCATTAAATTTGGATAAAAATTTAAATAAAAGTTTCATTTTAATATCAAGTGCTTTAACGGAAGATTTTAGAGTTTCATCAAAATATCGGTAGATCGGATAGATGTCCGGCCGATCGACCGACTAGTGTAAATTTTTCTATTTTTTTGCCTTGAGGTAGTCAACCGGCTAGTGTAATTTTTTTACAAATATAAGCCTTAAGGTGATCATTCGAGAGGACATCTAGGGAGATATTCGACAACGACAATGAACAATAATTTGATGAAAAGCACATTCGTTCTCAGTTTGATGACAGAAAATTAAAATTTTCAATTTGATACCTATTTAATGCAACCATTGGAATAGCAAAATATCTTATTTTTCATCAAATTTAAATTTGATGAAAGATTTAAATAACCGTTGGAAATGGGTTAAGACGCATCCCAACCCACCAAAAGGAACTCAAGGAGGAGGAAAAGTGAAAAAAAATTAGTTGGAATTTAATATATATATATATATATAGCAAAATTGTGTCCTCACTTAGTTAAATGATCAGCTCCGATTCATTGATTTTTCTTAGAACAATTCTTAGATCTTTGTAATCATATGGGTATCCTGCAACCATGGGTGTGTGAACACTTCTCTTTTCTCTTTTCTCTTTTTTGAAAAAAAATAATAATTTAACAACCTTGTTAATGTGTTATCATAACATTATTTTATAACATCTGCATAATAACTTTGCTCAGAATTGTCTCGGCCTCAGCTCGATTAGAAAGAAGTGCAAAATATGATGATTTTGAAATTAAAGTTGGCAGGTGATTGGAATGTGTGATTTAAGCATAACTCAAGTGATTTGTATCGCTAACTTTTTATCTGAGATTTAAAATTTGAACTTATTGAGAAACATATCGAGCTTTTGATTGTATTAATTTAACTTATTAATCTTCAATATTTATTATAAAAAAAATAAATAAAAATAAATAAAGTGATTGTGTCAAAATTTTATGACAGATTTATAATGCCAAATGCATTTTAATATGTTTTTACAAAATAAAAGGGTAAACTACACTTTGCACTCTTGCATTTTGCACCAAATCTCATTTTGTCCCCTACACATGAAATTATGACAGTCAATTCCCTGCACTTCTATCAAATCTCACTTTGATCCCTATATACGAAATTGTGGAAGTCAACCCCCTGTATTTTTGATAAATCTCACTTTGATCCCTATACAAGTATTAATGTTCCCTTTCTGTTACTCAATTGTTTAAATTATTAACAGAGTCTAATAATGTGATAAGAATGTGACTATGACATGAGGTTAACAAAGGAAATTTATCTATATTTTTTACAATTTACATGAAAATATGATTGTATTATGCTAAAACAAATTAAAATTGTGAACAATTAAGAAGATGAACTAAGATTTTATATAAAGTATTAACACGAAACAACTCTATTTTTCATAGTAACACAATTTTCTATCTATTCATCTTTCTTTCTCTTTGATTTCTTTGTAGCATTTTTTATTTTATTTTAAAAACTCTACTTTCTTGCCTTTTCATCCTAATTTTTACCATACGAACACGCATATGTATATAATATATATATATATATATATTGTATTATATAATTCTCATGTGCTTATTATGTAGGTCAAAGTGTATTGGTGAAAAATATGGATGATTTTCTTCTCTTACTCTCATTTTGTAGTCACATTTTTGTGACATGACTAAATTTTGTTAAAAATTTAAAAATACAGAATAGGGACATTGATATTTGTGTAGGGACTAAAGTAAGATTTGAGTAAGAGTGCAGAGGATTGGCTGTCATGATTTTATATATAGGGACTAAAGTAAGATTTGACCAAAAGTGTAGAGGTTTGACTGTTATGATTTTATATGTAAGGATTAAAATGAGATTTGGTACAGGTGTAATTTATCTAAAATAAAAACAAAAACAAAAACGAAAATACAATCAAACGGATATCCAAATAGTCATTGCATCCATACATCAATTTTTTTTTTTTGCATATATATCACCAACTTGCAAATTTATACTCTCTCTCTCTCTCTCTCTCAGATTATATTGCAGACAACCTCTAGAATCAAGGCTAAGATCAATGAAATTATACCAAAACTCCCAAATATATAAGCTGCAAAAAGTGCTAGATTTGTTTTTTCTTTTTTCTTTTTTTTTTCTTTTTTTGCAAGTGACTTATAAGTTATAGGCAACATTGTGAAAAGAGATTCAATCTGGCTGGAGGATGAGATATAAAAGGTACTGTTTTCCACTATACCATTTGTTTAATAAACTACTTGTATTTTAATAATCTCTATACTGTCTTTTACTTTGTTATATTCCATTATCAGCACTCCATAGGGTTGGAGACAATTTCAGTTGAGTGTTTGCTGCAGTGATGGGCTGGAAACAATTTCAACAAAGCTGAGAGGAGAATCTGGAATGCAGTCCTTCTGGTTGTCCTCTGATCCATTTGGAAACATAAGAATGACTGCCTATTTAATAATGTGCAACCAAATATGGGGGAGCTGCAGGAGGCAATTATCATCAAATTAGCTATATGGCTGGAAGTTGCAACTAAGGATTATCATTACACTATTAATGATTTTCTTTACAACATTATGCAGATTAGATATTGTTTAGGTGAAAGGATATAATTGTTTGTTTTTGGGGTAGTAATGGGGTGTGTTGAGTTGGAACCTCCCTGACTATTGGTGGAGGCTTTGGGGATGCACATGATTGGTCTTATTTTGAGTGTCAACATAATTGGGATGCTTAGCTTTGACAATAATGCAACCTCCCCCAAGCTATATTGTGTCTTTCTATTTTTAATAAAATTTCTTTGTTTGCCGTTCAAAAAAATCAGCACTCCATAGGGATGAGGATGATGGTTCTAAATCGCGATATCGGAACATGTAATGGTATCGATCGCATAATATCGATATCGGGAGTATCGGGTGACTTGTATTGGGATTCGGGTGTTGCGGTTGTGAAATTTTAAAAAATATTAACAAAATGTAATGGGTATATCAGAGGTATATTGCCTATAACGGGATATCATGACTTGTAATGGTTCACCGTAATAGTTACAAGCCGATACATAAGGGGAACCGACTGATACAGCTATGAAATTGGTTAATACACCGCAATATCTGGGTGTATCTGACTCGGGACATCCAAAATCTATTATGTACTGGCCAATACTGCCGGTATTTAGAACCATGATGAGGATCACTACTAGGTACAAAACTTGATTTATTTGAGGACTGGAATTTAATTCAGTCTCCTTTTACTACCTTATACAGATGTTTTGAATTTTGCAAGAAAACATGATTAGATATGTGGGCCTCTTGAATTTGATAAATATGTTGAATGATTCTACAGAGATTAAAGTATGTCTATTTGAATATGGAAGTTGATTAAAACTATACGTTAGGGTTTGAATCTCATCGACTTAAAAAAAAAATATGGTGCTTAAAAAAATTAGTGAATTTAGTACATTGATCTGAACCGATTCAAACTGTATAATTTGGTTTGGTTTGGTTTTTTGAGAGGACAATTACAAGTTCAGTTTCTAAGTAATTAAGAACCATTGACGAAGGTTCGATTCTAGAACTAAGGCTCAAAATAACTAAATAGAAGCTGAACTGTTCCTTATAAATATTATTTTTACAAATATTCATTTAGTATTTAGTATATAATTAATATGAAGAATGTGATACATTTTATAAAAAAATTTGGTTCCAAATATTAGATTGGTTAAATTCATAAATTTCTAAAACTATAAAGAGCAATGACTCTTGATTCACCTTGAAACTGAACCAAACCAGTCTGCGAGTATGCCTATAAAAAGTATGTCTATTTGAAAACTAAATTCCCAAGTCCAATTGGTTCAAAGAAAATGGAGCAACAGAAAATAAGTGAAAATATAATTCATTTAACTTTTTAAACAATAATTTTTGGTATTGTTTATCATTTGTGGTTCTTGAGAATGCTAAAAACTTCAACGAAAGTAGCTTAAAATATCATTGATAGACAGAAGGGATAGAATCACAGGATTTGTATATTCCTCAACCATGAAGGGGACAGCTAGGAAGTTTTTTGAGTGTACAACATCTTCTCTATCCAATTCCCCTTCATTTCTCTTTTAATTATTCAAAGTATGTCTAACATGTTTCTTCAATAAAATAACCAACATTCAAACCCCCCTTTTTATATATATACATACATACATACATATACATATAAAACACACAATTCAGAAAGTACCCAAACACTTTCAATTTCCAAAAATGCATAGAGAATTGCTAATTGAATGAATAAATATGCCACAATAACAACTAATCAATTTTCAAAACTGACCCATATTTTTCATTCAACAAACAGCCCAAAAATTTAGATATAAAATTTCACATGCATACATTTCCATCCGCCGTTAGTGTATATATATATGTATTTGTGTCCAACTCCTTGGGATGACATAACAAAAGTTTATTTGATTTCTACTAGCTTCCTTTCAAGATAAATGTTGTCATACTAGGCGACTTGTATTTGTATGCTTCAAAAACAATTCATTATAAATTAGACAATCTATTAGTTAGATACTAAAGCTAATATAGAATATAACAAAGATGCTCATACTTCACACAATTCAAATTACTACTTGATCAAGAATCTTACATAGCCAATGAAGATTTTTTCTTCTCAATTCTCATACCCTTCCTTCAGATCCTCAACAATGATGTTAACCTTGAGAAATATGAGTAAATATTATTTCTTCATCTTCCCTATTGCGCCCAGGCGCCTTTTACAAAGCGCTTCAATTTGCTTTAAATTACAAAATCAAGTATAAAAAAGATAAGGGAGAAAGCCTAATCTTGCCCTCAGACAACAACCCTTGAAATTAATTTACTTTCGATGTCTTTAATTTTTGTTTTTGTTTTTTTAAATTACAAGATTCATATTTATTTATTTATTTTGGAAGAAATTATTTTTGTGCAATCACCGTACATGTACAACAATCCCAACCACAAAACTAAAAAACTATAAAAATCAAATTCCCATTTCCCAATTCCCACACACAAATAACTCTGTCAAACATGAATTTATGCTAGGCAGAAGAATCACAAACCACCTCAGTTTCCACTTCCCTTCTGTGGAAATTCCTATGGCAGCCACAAGCAGCGCACGTTAGCACCCCATTGGTCCCTTCCTCCCCACTTGCCATGAATTCTCTACAACCATCCACAGCGTATCCTCCGATGTTTGCTGCATGGTTTTTCTGACACTCTGCATATCGCACGCTCCTATAAACGGAAGTACTGGTACTTTTGCTAGATCCATCCCTTCTGACGACTACTTGCCGCTTCTTCATGATTCTGTAACCCTATTTCTCTTCAAAGAGGAAGCTAAGTTTTCAGATCAATTTATTGATCAAAACCCAGAAGATGGTTTCAAGAATGGTGTGGAGAGCTTGAGAAAAAGACAGGTTTGAGTGGGTTGACACCATAACCTAACCCTAGAATGTATATTTATACTAGTGGAGTAAGGTACCACCAAGCAAATAAAAAGATGTCATGACCCATGTGTAGCCGCCCTATTTTAATCATATTCCATCTCTTTTAGGTTTACTTTGGGGCAGAAATTCTCTCTGGGGCATCCACTCCATTGAGCTACCACTCACAGTATGCCACGTCATAGGAAAGTGCTAATTACACCATTTAATTCCTAAAACAAAGCAATTTTTGTCACAAACACAAAAATTGATCAGAAAATCAAACATAAAATACACACAATTACCCCGTGTTGTGTTGTAGTTTGTAAAATATGTCAACGAGTGCAGCATTTTTCTGTCGAATGATCAAAGTGCCCTAGATTTTGCAACGTGTCACCCCCTAATTAATCTGTGTTAAACTCTAGAATGAGATGGACAAAAAATCCTAAAATTGTCAGTTCGAAATGATGGTCCAACTGCCTCAAAAGACTTTTAGAGCAAAGGATTGGCCATTTTCTGTGCAATTAAGGGAGCCATAATATGATGGGAAAGCAAAAGCTTTTTATTTGCTAGCAATAACACTGATTGATTTGTTATTGTGGAATGAGTCATTAAGTTGGCTAATTTTTGTTATTATTGTGGGTCCAAAATGATATTTAAAAGAGAGGTTGCTATGGCCCTTAATACTACTGTGTCAACAACCATTGTCTCTAATTGCCTAAGATTCCAATAATTAAGTGCATTACCCACCATGTTCAAATGAAATGACCCTTCTCCTTTGGTCCTTCCTCTTATCAAATCCAATCCAAGATCTATACTAGCAACAACAATTTATGGGGTTGTTGTCTACGAAAATATTTATATATCCCCTCTAATTGACGTTGTTATTTTATAAAAGAAATATCTACTGGTATAGAAATTGGATATAGAATATATGTTGATGAATAAAACTGTTTAAAAGTGGATTCTATAAACAAATATTGTAAAATCTTAGGGTGTGTTTGGTAACGTTTACGTTTTCAGTTTATATTTATAAAAATTTTATAAACTGGTTTTTGTTTATTTTTTGTTTATTTTTAAAAAAATATAAACTACAAACGCGTTTGGTAATTGACAAAATGTTTAAAAAAATTTAAAAATATAAAAAAGAGTGAGAAATGGCAAGTGGCGGCAAATGGCGGCGGAAGACGGTAGTGGAAAGTGGTGACGGTGGTTGGTGGTTGGTGGGTAGTGGTGGGTGGTGGTCGTGGCGGGTGGTAGTGGAGTAGGTAGTGGTGGTGGCGGGTGGCGGGTGGTGGTGGTGGTGGTGGTGGTGGTGGCAGGTGGGTTGTGGATGGCAGGTGGTGGCGGGTGGGTGGTGGTGGCGGGTAGGTAGAGGGTGATGGTGGTGGTGGATAGGTGGGTGACGGTGGCGGGTGGTGAATGGTAGCGAGTGGGTGATAGTGGTGGTGGTGGCGAGTGGTAGGTGGTGGTGGCAGGTGGATGGTGATGATAGATGGGTGGGTGACGGTGGCAGGTGGTGGTGATGGTAGGTGGGCGGGGGACATTGGCGGGTGGTAGCGAGTGGGTGGTGGTGGTAGTGGTGGCAGATGGTGGGTGGTAGTGGTGGCAGTGGGTGGGATGGTGGTGGGTGGTGGGTGGGTGGGTGGGTGGCAGTGGTGGTGGTAGTGAGTGGGTGGTGGTGGTGGTGGTAGTGAGTGGTGGTGGAGGGTGGGTGGTGGTAGTGGTGGTGGCGGGTGGGTAGCAGGTGGCTGGTGGTAGTGGGTAGGTAGTGGCAAGTGGTGAATAATGGTGGCAGGTGGGTGGTGAGTGGTGGTGGCAAGTAGGTGGCTGGTGGTGGTGGCAGGCGGTGGATAGTAGTGGCGGGTGGTGGGTGGTGGCAAATGGATGGCAGGTGAGTGGTGGTGGTGGTAGTGGTGGCGGCGAGTGGGTGGCAGGTGGCTGGTGGTGGCAAGTGGGTGGCAGGTGGTGGTGAGTGGGTGGTGGGTGGTAGTGACTGGTGGGTGGTAAGTGGTGGTGGCAGGTGGTAGTGGAAGGTGGGTGGTGGGTGGTGGTGGCGGAAGACGGTGGTGGAACATGGTGGCGGGTGGTGACTAGTGTTGGGTGGTAAAAAAAAAAAAAAAAACTCAAAACTCAAAATGGAAACACATTTTTTGTGTTTTCATTTTTTGGCCAAATTTATAAACTGAGACCACTGATTTATAAATCAAAAATTTTATCAAACAAGTTTTTATTTGAATTTTTTAAATTTTTGTAAATATAAACAGAAAGCTAAAAACGTAAGTGTTATCAAACGACACCTTATCAATTTATATGTATTATGTGTCTAGTTTTATTTTCGTAGCATCATTGTTTAAAAAATAATCTCACTTTATTTTTGTAGGGCTATTCAAGTGGTCCATAAAAAATAGATGGTCAAGAATTATCTGCTTTAATCAAATTTATCTGTCTTAACGAAAATGCATTGTATTCCTATTGGGGGTTGACCCTCAGTGAGGTGGAGGCCTGTGATTGGGTAAAAAAAATTATTTTCTTTTTTTTAGATTGTCAGCCAGTGAAAGTGCACCACCTCACTGGAGATGCGACCCTCACTGAAAGTATAAGGCACTGCTCCTGTCTTAATACACTTCTAAACACAACTTTTTTTACACGATTACATTGGGACAAATAAAATTTATAACGTTTCACTCACATCTTATAGCACTTCAAATCAATCTCTTCTCCCTGTCTTGTATGCCTCCTCAATCATTCGAGCACCTCCCAAAAAAAAAACCTCTCTCTTCCTCTTTTTTGGTAAATGACTTTAGAGAGTGAAGACAATAAAATAAAATTTTAGGGTTTTTCCCTATTTGTATAGCCAACGTATAATAAAAATCACACAATTATTATATATATTAAAAGAAATATTATTAATTAAATTATATTTGAAACAATAAGTTAGAAGAAGCCTTCACCATTTGAAAGCAAACAGAAAAAGATAAACCCAAGATGCAATCATAAATCAAAAACATGTGCACAGCTTGTTGCCCCTACAAATTATATGAAGGGTGTATATATGTATATATCATAACATAGGTTATTAATTAAGTTGGGCAGCTTATTATTATAAAGGTGAGAAAGAGAGCGACAAAAACACGTGGTGGTTAATCGAGAACTTGATTTAGTTGACGTTGATTAATCATATTAATTAAAGGGAGACATCTTGAAACATTTTGGATATATATATGTACACTCTCAATTATAAAATATCACAACCTCAAGTAGTGAAATATTTTTAAAAAATTAGAGAGATTTATTAGAAAATTTTTTTTTAAGTGTTTGTATCTTAATTGGTCCATAAAATATTGTTGTATTCCAATAAGTCTTATTATTTGAACATTTGATCTACTAAATCCTAATTCTTACATTTAAACTATTTTATGGATATTTATACCCTTACAAATATGTTTCGAACGGTTAGCAATTTGATGATATGAACATTCATATTTTACAATGTGAATATTCACATTGACGGTGTGAACATTCACATCACGGAACATTTACACTGTAAATGTGAATATTATTAGGGGTATTCTGGTAACTATATCACTCATAGGACTTATTGGAATGTAAAAAAAATAATGTGAACTAAATAGAACATAAATAGGTGAAAAGGGATTTATGAAAAAGTGTCCCAAAAAATTATGATACAGAATGATATACTTATATTGAAAAATATCATTTGAAAATAAAATATTCATTAAAATAATACTTAAATATAAAAATAACGCGACCATATCATTCTAGTAAAAAATTCTGTAAAAAATTATTTCTCATGTTTGAGTGCAAACACACATTTTAGCTATGGAAATTACTATTTTTTTTTAAAAAAAAAAAAATTTAGAATCACTCATTAGGATGATTATTATTATTATTATTATTATTATTTTTTTTTTTTTTTTTATCGGCAAAATAAATCTTTATTGATGGCACCAGTCAAAGATTGAGATAGTACATCAATAAAGAGGAGCTCTGAGTTAAATGAAGCTCGAAGCTCCAGTTGGTAAGAAACCACCAAGAAAAGAAAATAAACCAGAACAATCTACCAAAAATAGCCACAGCAGATTAACAAACTAAGAGTAGCTCCTCATCAAAGCAGAACAGTGGAGCACAAACAACTCACAGCATTAGGATGATATGATAGTAACATTTTAGAAGAAGAAGAAGAAAAAAAAAAAAAAAAAACAAAAATCCTTAGATTTTGATTTTTGTAACAAAATAAATATTAAAATTTTAATTTTATTAATTTAAACCATAATCTTTTAATTTGTTTTCAATCTAACTTATGTGCTTATATTTGTTAAGTAAAATTGACAAAAACAAATAATATTTTAGTCATTAAATTCAATGAAAAAAGATATTTTAGACACTTTATGTATAATTACATTGAATTTAATGACAAATACCATTTTTTCATTATTTTTACTTACCGAAGTAGATAAATAGTTTAGATTGAAAATAAATAAAAAATTAAGGTTTAAATTGATAAAATTAAAAACTCAAGATTTATTTTGTTGCAAGGGTTAAATCTTTCTCTTTTTCTTTGTAATTTCCCCAAACATTTTGTATATTAATTTTTTTTTTTTTTTTGATGGATTTTTGTTTTAAAGTGATAGACTCACAAGTCTATCACGTCATTCTATATATATTTTTGAAAAAATTACCAATAAGTCCTATTTTACTTTTAAGATTACTATTAAGTTCTATCAAATTTTTATATGAATAACCAAATCTTATTTTTTATAAAATGTTTTCAAAATGTTCATTCCTTCATAGTGGTGTATCTTATCCCAATTCTACCCTTCTCATTTAATATAAACAACAATTTTAACATAATTAAAATTATTAATATTATATTAAAAAAATCATAAATAATAATTGGATTGAAATAGCTATAATATAAAAAGCATATTTTTTTGTTATTTCAAATTATGAATTTTGTCTCTGAAACGATTTAAAATGGCTAAATTCTATAAAAATTTCAAAAAGTTATAAAAATAATACTGTGAGAAATTTATATATTTCTCAATGCATGAAATAGTTGATAAATCTTATACTTATACTTTTGTTCATGAAAATCATTTAATTTCAAAAATTAAAAATAATTTTCTTATAAAATAAATTATTCATGAAAAGTAAAATATACTATTATCAACAATTGAATTTTTTTTTATAAAAATTTATGAAATAAAAAATAGTACTTATTTGTTAGTATTGAAATTTGATATAACTCAATAGTAATTTTCAAAACAAAATAGAATTTATTGGTAATTTTTTTCATTGTGATTTATGATTTTTTAATACAATATTATAATTTTAAAATTAAAAATATATAATTGTACTTAGATTAAAAATATCTATGAAATTGGTTTTCATATTATTATTATTATTTTTTTTATTTTTGCCAAGATTGTAGGATGTTAACTTATTAATAAAGTTAGATTATAGTTAAAAGAGTCGTTTTATCAGCTTGAATCTCTGACTTTTCTCTCACCGTACCCCAAGGTGTGGCTCCAAGATGATTGGATCAAATCCAAAGTCTTGTAATTCGTATTAAATGAGAGATAAAATTCGGATAAGATACATCATTACGGATGAATGAACATTTTGAGAACATTTTATGATAGGATTTAATTGTCCATATTAAAACTCTTAGGACTCAATAATCTATATATATAAGGAAAAATGCCTTTTTAGTAAGAAGTGTTCTAGAAGTTCCAAATCTTCATTCTAATTTTATTGATTTTCTTAATTTTAAATAATTACTTTTATTTGATAATCTCACATCAGGAAAAGAAAGAAAAAAATGAGTTATTTTACTCATATAAAGAGAATCTTATACTCCCATCCCATTTAGTGAGGAGCCTTGTAAGAGTTTCAATATCTCATACTAATTTTCTCGATTTTCTTAATTTTAAATAATTAAGAAAATCTCCATTGGAAAGTGAGAAACCTTCTAGAAGCTCCAAATAATTATTCTAATTTTCTTGATTTTTTTAATTTTAAATAATTACTTTTATTTGATAATCTCACATCAGGAAAATATAGAAAAAAATGAGTTGTTTTACTCATATAAAGGGTATCTTATACTTCCATCCTATTTAGTGAGGAGCATTGTGAGAGTTCCAATATCTCATACTAATTTTCTTGATTTTTTTAATTTTAAACAATTAAAAAAATCTCCATTGATTAACTTTTATTTTATAATCTCACATCGGAAAAAGAAGAAAAAAGTGAATTGTTTAGGTTGGGATAGTTTAGGTTGAAAGCTTTTATCATAGTTTAGGTTGATGGTTCACCTTACTGTATAATAAAAATATGTCTCTTTAATAGGAGGTCAACTTATATAATTTAAAGATTTTTTTTAATAATTAATATTATTATTATAATAAAAAGATTTCGAAATTTGAAGGCCGTCACCCACCCTTCCCAATTGGGTCCATCTTGTAATCTGAACAGCAAAATAGGATTTAATGGTTTTTGTTTGTTTGTTTGTTTGGATATCATTAATCTTTCTCCTTTTTTTTTTTTTTTTTCTTTTTTTTTTTTTTTTTCAGCAATTACGCTTTAGTTATTGCGATTATCAGTGGTGCAATAACTACTACGTTAGCAGGCAGATACAAGATCCTCGAAATGTTGGGTTATGTTTGGTAACAGAAAATACTTTTCTCGGACTAACATATATATGACATATGATCTCTTGGAAAAATATTTGGTATAATTGATTATTTGGCCAGTTTAGAATTCAAAAGGGGTACTAAAATTATGTCTGATGCAGAAAATTTATATACAAAATTTGTATAGAAAAAACTTATCTACAATTATGAGTCTTATTTATATTCATTTATTGGAAGTCATATAGTCAATCTCTATGGGTACAAAATTTATGTTATTTTTTTAGCTTGCTTGTTTTCATTTTTCAGAAAATATTTTTCAAAAAATTCTACTTTCTTATTTTTTGTGTTTTTTTTTTGTTTTTACTGAATTTTTTTAATATTTTAAGCAATTTTTTTACTTTTTAGACACACCTAACATAAATACACTTAAAAAGTAAAAAAATTATAAAAAAAATCTTTTAAAAATTCACTAAATACCAAAAATATAAAAAAAAATACAAAAATTCAGTACATTTTTTGTATTTCTATGTATTTATTAATTTTTTAAAATATTTTTTCACAAATTTTTTACTTTTTAGATACATCTAACTAAGGTGCATCTAAAAAAGTAAAAAAAAAAATTTAAAATTTAAAAAATATTCACTAAAAACAAAAGAATACGAAAACCAAAAATTTAATTTTCAAAAAACTTAATCCAAAAAACTCAAATCAAACACACTTATGTCATATCATTTTGTATAAATTCTCTGTTAGCATTTTCCTTACATGGGGATCTTCAAACCCATATTTTTACGGGAGATAAAAATATTTAGATGTAGAAGATCATTGTACTCTTTTCACCACATTAATTTGTCATAAAAAAAAAATGTTATCTTGAATTACCCAACGTCAACAATAGTGGGAAATTCTATAATACTAAAATGAAAGGTTGTACATCATAGCAAATCAAGACAATTTCATCTAAACTTTTGTATAGCACTGCTTGCATTTGAACATGGCATATAGTGGCCTTAGGGATATACCTTTTGCAAAAGGTGGAATAACAATTGAGCGTAAGATTAAAAAAAATAAAAATTAGTAAAATATAGAGAGTGCAACTCTTTATATAGTGGGGTGCAAGTCAAAAATTATGAAAATACAAGTTGTGACTTGCACCAGTTAATAGTTGTGTAATTTTTATTTATTTATTTGTTTCACAGAGATATATGATGTGTTTAGTTTGTGTTTTGAGATAAATTTTTTTAAAAAAATTGGGGACAGAGTTTCGATTTTTTTTTTGATTTATTTAGTTGTATATTTTAAAAATAATTTTGAAATTTGAGAATTTGGGTTGATTTGATATTTTGTTATAGTTGACTAGATGTGTGTAAGAGAAAAAGTGAGTGACAATGAAAAAAGATAGAGAAAACGTGATTGATTGATTGTGTAAGAAAGAGAAAATGATTTAAAATTTTTCTTTTTTCAAAAAATTTGAACCAAACAAAATTTAAAAAAATTTCTTAAAAATTATATCTTGAGATACAAACTAAACAACCTCATATTTTTCCTATACAAAACCATTTTTACATAGTAATGAACCATGGAATTGTCAAAATGAAGTTAGATGGAGACATCAAAATAAAATTGAAAATGAAGTTGGACGGAGACATCAAAATAAAATTGAAATGATTAGAAGATGAGACATTTTGTTTCTCACCAACCGCATCCTATTTGCAAAGCCTACAAAGACCTATTCAGTAGGAAAAACTGTGTTGTTGAATCTATATGTGTGTCTAAATTATTATTTTTTACAATTATTTTTTTTAATTTTCTTGATTTTGTTAGTTGTTCATTGGATTTGACTTTGTGGAAAATGGTTCAATGTGGAAACCTAGAATTGATTGATACGACTTTGGCCAAGAAGATTTTAGACCACGACCCACCATTGCACCAAATGGGTTTCCACGTGCGCTAGCTCGCTCTTTCTTTCTTTCTTTTTCATTTCTATTCTATATGAAAAAAGAAAGAGCACACTACAAGAAAAAATACCTTTGGCGATTAAATTTTTAGTTACCAAAGGTCCTATTTTAGTCGTCAAATGTCAAAATTTTACTTTTCCCGACTAAAAAATTTAGTCGTCAATTTTGTAGGCAATAAATCGTAGCGAATTCCTTTGGCGACTAAAAAACTGTTAGTCGCCAATAGACAGGTCTTCAACGACTAAAGATTTTGTCGCCAATAGTCAATTTTTTTTTTTGAAAATTATACCTTTGTCAACTAAACTGTTAGTCGCCAATAGTTAATTTTTTATTTTATTATTTATACCTTTGGCGACCACTGACTTTAGTCGCTGAAAGTATTTTCAGAAAAAAAATTTTTTTGCCTCCGTTGCTACCAAGTTTCGAACCTATGACCACCAACTTCCCAACTTTGTCAACCTTTGACAACACTCTCTCCCCACTATGCCACTTCAACCTCACGCGAATATTAATGCAATATATATTATTTATATACTAAATTTGCCGGTATTAATACAAACTATATATATATATAAATAATTGTTTTTATTTAATGTAT
The DNA here is from genome assembly GCA_025200525.1 of Camellia lanceoleosa. Taxonomy (NCBI): domain Eukaryota; kingdom Viridiplantae; phylum Streptophyta; class Magnoliopsida; order Ericales; family Theaceae; genus Camellia; species Camellia lanceoleosa. The sequence continues at coordinate 102,875,835 of CM045759.1, forward strand.
TTAATGTAAAAAATAAAGTATTTACTGAAAAAAAAAATATGAGAGCACTTTTGGCGACTAAATCTGAATTTTTGTCGCCAATTCTATGATTTTTGGCTACTAAATGCTGCTTTGTCGCTAAAAACCTTAATTTCCGCCCAAAAAAAGTACTTCCGTCTACTAAACTTATTTTCCGTCGTCAAAACATCCACTTTTGCCGACTAAACTCAATTTTAGTCGCCAAATTGTCCACTTTTAGCTACAAAAAATTTGTTTGTCGGTAAAACACCTATATTCGGCAACTAAAGTATTTTTTAGTCACCAAAACCTATAGTTTTGGCTACTAAATGCTTTTAGTCGCCAAAAACCGTGCCTTTTAACTACTAAAATTTTTGTAGTCAGTAAAACCCCTATATTCGACGACTAAACCGACTTTTAGTCGCTAAAACCCATCTATTCGGCGATAAACTCCTTTAGTCGGCAAAAGGCATCAGTTTTGGCGACTAAATCGATTTTAGTCGTCATTTGTGCAACTTTCAGCGACGAAAATCAATATTTTGGTCGCCATTGGTGCTTTTTGTTGTAGTGGCAAGAAATTATCTTGTTATATACTAAATCATCATTCCATGGTAAGAACAAATTTTTAGTCACTTTCTAAAGGATTAAACACAACCATAAGATAGATTTGTCTCTAGTTCTTATTTTGAATTGGACACTTCAATTTTTTAACCATATAAGCCCATTAAGGGTTTGTTTTGATAATTTAAAATGTTCAACTTATAAGACTTGTAGAGTAGATTATCTGTGGAAGAAAGAAAAAGAAAAAAGAAAAAAGGATTGATCAGATACAAAAAAATACATAGTATGTCAATATTTGTATGAAAAAATAAACAATTTATTTTCAAAATCATACTTGTTGATTTTATTTTAAAATAAATATGATTTACTTAAATAATTATCGATATCCTATCAATTTAATTTTTTATATAACTGATTTGATTGAAAAACTTTATAAGTTCAACAATTCTGAGTGTTTCTGTTCTGCACAGTTGAGTGCACTAAGCTACTGCTGTTGATTTTGTGGTCAATTTAAACCAAACCAGCCATATTTGGTGTTGTTTTAAGGTGATTTTGGAAATGAGAACCTTGCGAAGCTAAAAGTCTGCTACTAGTCTTGAAATAAGCTGTTTTGTCTTGGTGATTTGGTGGTGATCTGTTGATCTGTTGGCGATTAGCTACTAAGCCTGCTGATCTGTTAGTCTTGGTAGTTTGCTATGTTGTGGCTATTATTTTGGTTGTTAATACTTCTGGTTTTTTGTTTTTCTCTTTTTGTTGGTTTCTCACCAACTGGAGCTTCAAGCTTGAGCCAGCTCCGCGCTCCTCTTTATTAATGTACTCTACTATATTTTGTATGTTTCCATCAATGAAGATTTATTTTGCCGAAAAAAAAAACTAACAAAAGACGAAAACAGTTGCGTGGCTCATGCACCACTACAAGAAATAACAGTTTTGCCGACCAAAATATTAGTCGCCAAAGTTCGGATTTTTAGTCGCTGATACCATTTAGTGACTAAATTATTTTGTTGCCAAGTTAGTAACCTAAACCCTGTCGGCGAATGTTTTAGCGACTAAACACGTGTTTGGTCGCTGATAGTGCAACATTTGGATACTATTTTTTTTAGTCGGCAAAGTTACCTTTTAGCTACTAAATTTTATTTGATCGGCAAAAATAAATGTTTTGGCTACTAAATTATTGGTTGCCAATAGTCAATTTTATTTTTTGAAATTATACATTTACCGACCATTACTCAAGGAATCGGCGACTAAACCTTTTAGTCGCTAAAAGGTCATTCGTGAAAAACGAAAAATTACACTCACTAGCTTCTCATCTGCTCTTGTGGAGATTCAGACCATCAACGTCCCATACCATAAATCTTATACAACACACTCTTTCCACTATGCCTCTATAACACCATATAATTATATATGCAACATATATTATTTATATAGTACATAGACCCATATTAATATAAAAGTATATATATAAATATAATTTTTTTTTTATTGAACATAATTTATGTAAAAATTAAAATAAAAAAAAAAACCACTTTTGGCTACTAAACTTCTATTTAGTCGCCAATTCTATACTTTTGGCTACTAATTTTTTTAGTCGCTAAAAAATTTAATTTCTACGCTAAAATTACCACTTTTAGCAACTAAACTTCTTTTTAGTCGCCAAAAAGCCTCACTTTTGGCTACTAAAATTTTATTTGTCGGTAAAAACATCACATTTGGCTATTAAACATTTTTTTAGTCGCCCAATGCCTTACTTTTGGCTACTAAATTATTTTTAGTAGCCAAAAACCTCACTTTTGACTACTAAAATTTTTTTAGTTGGTAAAGCATCACATTTAGCTACTAAACATCTTTTCAGTCGCCAAATCAAGGGTGGACCTAGGGCTGGGCATAGGTGGCTGCAGCCCAGCCCAAAATTTAAAAAATCTGTAGAAATTTTTTTTCCCAGCCCAGTCCAGCCTCCCAACCTCTCCCAGCCCACACCCGCCCCAAATAAGGGCCAATAGTTTTTTTGTTTGTTTTTTAGATGGGCTGCCAATAGCAGCTCAATATTTACCCAAAAAAATAAATAGGCAGCCCAATAGATTTGTATTTGTTTAATTAACAAATCTTCCAAAACAATCCTCACATCTTCCAATAGATAGGCAGCGGCCCTCTCCATCGTCACCAGCAACTCTACTTTCCTAACATTTTTGGTAAGTGTAATTAACCAATTATTTTATTTCGTTGGTTGAGAATGGATTTAATTAACAATGATTTTGAAATTTTGTCTTTATGTAACAAATATTATATTGCTTTTAGTTTTTTTATGATGCTGCCTTGTTCAATGTTCTATATTGCTCTTACTTTTTGAACTTTGAAAGAGTTTTTTTAGACATATATAAAAATAAAAAAAATGAAAGCTTAAATAAAAATTATTGAGGATGTATCTAGAAACCCTAATATTTAAAATTATTACGAATATGCTCTGGTTTAATATTAAATAGGGCTAAATTGTTTTTAAAATTTTTTTTAGGTTATAAATAATGGAACCTCCACACTCAAAAAAAAAAAAAGAAAAACCCTTTTTTTCATTCTATCAATCAAAATAAAAATCTAGTAGTACAACATCCAATGTTGTTGAAACCTCATTTTCTAATGTGCAGCCGCCTTCCATGCCTCAAGTAAATAAACCAAGCGAATTTGATTAAACTAATATTGAACGGGATCCTGGTTTATGCTTTGCAAATTTGTGAATATCTAGTTAATCAACGGGATGAGGTTAGACGAACTTATGTGAACTTGGGGCCTTATCAACCTAAACTTGAGTATCTCAGGTCCTCATTTGGAAAACAGAATCGCCGATTTCGACATATTTGGTTTAAATAATTTCTTAGCTAGAGTATTCTCCTTCAAAGGATAAAGTATATTGTTTTTCATGCATTTTGAAAATTGATCTAGATTCTGTAATCGATGAATTCGAATCTTTCAAGACTCGTCAAGCACAACTTAGTTAGATTGTTTCTAATCAATAAATTTAGATACTAATCTAGATTATATTATTAAATTCTCTTTTTTCTTATGTGGTTATATTTAAAATATATTGTATAATTTTACCTTAATATTAGCCCACCCCATTGACGAATCCTGGGTCCGCCCTTGCGCCTAATGCCTCACTTTTGGCTACTAAATTATTTTTAGTCTGTAAAAGCCTTATATCGGCAACCAAACCGATTGTTCGTCGCCAAAACCTATACTTTTGGCTACTAAATTTTTTTAGTCACCAAAAAATTTACTTTTAGCTACTAAATTATTTTTAGTCGCCAAAACCTATATTTTTAGCGACCAAATGTGCTTTTTTAGTCGCCAAAGATACTTTTTCTTGTAATACACATGGAATTGTAGGTACAAGGACATATTTTATTTTTTTTTATTCAAGGTACAAGGACATATATATATGGGCAAGAATTTAGGTATGTTACATTTCCTAATTTGGACTCTATGACAATGCATTAATTATTGATATATATATATATATATCTAATAAATAAATAAGAGAGACAAGTTATTAGATTCGGAAATTTTCTATTAACATGTTCATCGTCAATTTTTTAAAATTTATTTTCTATTTATTTATTTAATTTTTGTATATATATCATGCATAAAAAAATATTGGTACATACAAGTGTAGAGAAATAATTATGTGGTGTAATCAGAAAAACTACTTTTTTTTGGTAATCTCTATATATTTGAGTAAAGATGATTTTACTCTCAATTTGTTGAGAAATTTCACCCGTGTATTTTAGTTGTGTTAATAAGAATTCTACAACACAATAATGCTGTGTTTGGTTAAGGGATTTGGAGAGAAATTTGAAAAGAAAAAGGAAAAAGGTGTGTGAAATTAGGTAAAATATAGACATGTTTTATTCACATTTCACCTACATTTTTCATTTCTCTTTCCAAATTCCTTTCCAAATCCTCCAACCAAACACACCATAAGAGTGGTAATTTTTCACTGAAAAGTAAAAGTCTAAAAATACTCACAAAACTTTTTCTATAGTAATTACTCAACACATCAATTTTTTTTTTAATTCTAAATAATAATAGTAACTATAAAAATAAAAAATATAAAAATATATAAAAAAAAATATAAAAACCCCACCTTAATATAGAGGATATGATCCAAAAGCTTTTCAATTTCATGAAGGAAAAAAATAAAATAGGACCCACAAAGCAAAAACAAAATGTAATGAGGCAATGAGGAAGAAGGGTAGACAGAGAGCATCTGCCCTAATTATTGAATATATATTTGGGTGGGTGGAAGGCCCAAACAAAAAGCATGCCCATCAATCATATCCTCCTTTTTTACAATCTCAATCACTACGACTCACTCTCAACAAGTTACGTCGTTTAGCTTTTCATTTTGGAGAGACAATTGAGATCCTTTTCCATGGGCCTACCCCTTTTGGGCTATTTTGGCCCCATTTTAAAAGAAATGCTTTTTTTGAACATTTTAAAAGATATGCTGAAGTGCCTTTTCTCCATCTTGAGAAGACAACCCACCCACCCCCACCACCACTCTCATCTTTTCCTCTTTATTATATTTTGAGCAAATTACACTTTGCCTACTTAAAACTTCACTCATTTCGCACTTTAACCCTTTAAGTTTGATTTTTTTCATTTTGACCCTTTATATTTACAATCTTTCTCCCTTTGGTTCTTCATGTTTGACCATTTAAATTTGATTTTTTTCACTTTGACTCTTCATGTTTGTAATCATTCCCACTTTGACCTTTTATGTTTGCAATTCTTCACACTTTACTCCTAAATTAACTTCCATCCAAAAACATAACAAAATTTGTCACATCACTAACACGTTGGCTCCATATATAATGTAAAAAAATTCACTAACTATGCAAAAAATAAAAAATAAAAAACAAAAAAATTGAAATATTTTTTTAGTCTTTAGTGAATTTTTTTTTCAAATTTATTCATAAACATTATAACATTATAGATGCAGTTAAAAACATAAAAACAAATTTAACTACAAAAAAAAAAAAAAAAAAAAGTTCACTAAAAACAAAAAAAACAATAGTAAAATTTTCATTTTAAAATTGACAATATAGGTGTTTGAGTCAATATGTTTTCATTTTTTTGGTCTTTAGTGAACTTTTTTTTTTTTAGTTAAAATTGTTTTTTATTTTTTTAGTTGCATCTAATCTAGATGCATCTATAATTTAATAATGTTTATGAATAAATTTGAAAAAAAAAAAAGAGTTCACTAAAGACTAAAAAAAATCTCAATTTTTTTGTTTTCTATTTTTTATTTTTTGTATTTTTAGTGAATGTTTTACATCATACATGTAGCTGATGTATTAGTGATGTGACAGATTCTGTTAGTTTTTTGAATTGAAGTTTGTCTAGGAATAAAGTGTAAATGATTACAAATATGAAGAGGCAAAGTGTGATGGATTACAAACATGAAGAGCCAAAGTGGAGAAAATTAAAACTTAAAGGGACAAAGTGGGAAGGATTACAAACATGAAGAACCAAAGTAAAAAAAATTAAATTTAAAGGGCCAAACTGGGAAATGAATGAAACTTTTGGGGGATAAAGTGTAATTTACCCTAGTAATGGTGGGCCCAAGGAGGAAGACAACTTTAAAATTATGAAATAATTATTGCACAATAATAGTTAATAATTATATTTACTTATCATAGGTCAAAAACAAGTTGATTTATATTAAACTAATAGAACAATGATAAATCAAATGTAATTATCGTAATATTATTAATTATTTCATAATCTCAAACTATTACATCAGTTTTTGTCTCAGTCATTAAAGATCTATTACCTAAATTAATGAAAGACTTGAGGTCTCACATTTTCACCCTTCCAAAGAGGTGTCCTGAATAACTAGGACTTGGAATTTTATTTTATGAAGGAGCAACGAATAATTTTCTAAAGTTTTTTTTTTTTAGTTTTTTTTTTTTTTTTAAACAATCAATAAGAATTGAGAGGGAAATTGAATCACGAAGCAGGCCAGAAGTATCATACATGCAACATAAGATGGATCAAAAAATCCTATACAACCCTACAGAAAAAGTGGGTTCCAGTGGCAGTGCTTTAAAACCAGGCCGTGGAATATACAATTTGGACTGGGTTGACCTAACATTTGCATGCCCATACTAAAATCTGGGCAAACTGATGAGCCACACCCCCTATTGGGCTTAGTCTAGGCCCAATTGAGTACGTGATCAAATCCATAGCCATGTTATTGTCGAATCCTCTTCCTTCGAGGCTAGGTCCTAGGATGGGATGACAATTTTTGACCCAACCCGACCTATCCGTTTGATATAATTTTTATAATGTTTACATTTTATCTTCTACTGATAAATAAAAATATATAATTTTTTTTCATAAAATTGAGGGATTATTTACTTAAATTGCCCAAAGAACAACAAAGATTTGTACTATTTGATTTCATTTTAAAAATCTATTTTTGGATTTATTTTTCCTAAGAATAAAAATTAGTTTGGTGAGAAAAAGAAAATAAAAAACAACTATCATTTTCATAAGATTTTTTTTGGACAAATAATTTAACAATTTTGAAAACATCATTTTTGTGCTTATTTTTATCAATTTAGAATCTAGTTTTAAAAAAATAAAGATAAATAAAAAATTATTTTGAAAACGAAACTAAACGAGATGGCAAGCATTCTTTAATTAGAACCATATGTAAAATGAACAAGCATCATGCATGCATATAAAATATGGATAATTCTATTTACACACTATGAAACCTCTCAGTAGCACTATTTCCATACTTTTTTAAATTTCAATTTTAACCTTTAATCAAATTACCTTTCTGTACAAACCACTCCACTCCACTATTAACTCTAGCCTCGCCATCACCACCACTAGCCTTTGCCACCTCTATTGGCTGTCATCATCACCAGAAAGCACTACTTCCACACCTCCACGACCCACCACCAATCGTAAACTTCACTTTTGCAGTCCTTTTCTTTCTATGGTGTATCAATCTCGCTACTTAATTCTCGCGCGCGCGCGAGAGAGAGAGAGATCGATCTAGGTTTTTCCAAGCAACACTACCCTCTTCTAAGCAATGTCGACTACGATGGTCGTCCGCAGCGATGGCCATTTTTGGTATGGCGGACGGTGGCGATTTCTAGTTATGGCAATGGTAGGGCAACGGTGGCATTGATTTCTGGTAATGGCTTGACGGTGAGATTTGAAGAAAATAAGAAGAAAAAAGAAAAGCTGGGGATGAAGAGAATTGAAGAAGGTTAAGAAGAGGATGGCAGCGGTGGCGATTTTTGGTGACAGCAATGGTTGATGGCGTGACGACAGTGGTGGTGGGTGAAGTTGCGATTAGGGTTAGGGTTAGGGTTGAAATTAGGAAATATATGGATATTTTAAGAATATTTGAAAATAGATGGCGTGCAATGGGTAAAAAGCATAAAATTAAAGTTGTGTATGGTATAAACTGAGTGGTGTGTACTGAGATAATAACTAGTAGTTAGGGTTAGGGTTGAAATTGCGAAATATCATAACAAATGTGTGCATTTACCATAAAAAAAAAAAATGCTAACAATTTGAAGTAATTATTTGTCCCCCCCAAAACGACATCGTTTTGGGCATTTTTTTTTTTTTTTTTTTTGCCTTGGTTTGAAATTTAGGGGGATTAGGGGGCCAAAAATTAGGGGGATGTAGCACAGCCCTAATTTAATTTGTCCTAAAAAAGTCTCTTGCTATCTCATGTTGATAGGTAGGGCTGAGTAAGGAATCCGTGAAATCCGTAATCCGATCCAGTCCAGTCCAATCCGATAGGTTTGGATTGGTTTTTTGAATCCGTGGTTCGGTTCCGGATTGAAGAATTAAAAACCGTAGTCCACGGATTGATTATGGATTGAACTCTATGGTCCCGAATTGGAACCAATCCGGACCGTATGCAAATAGTCTATATTTTTATTATACATCCTCCCTCATAGTATCTTCTCTTATTCTATATAAAACTTAAACTTAAACCTAAAACTATATAATATCATATTTTATTACTTTTGTTTGTTAATTTTTAGTTTTAATTTATAATGGTCTAAATTTTTATGGTGAATCCAGTTTTCTTATGGTTATTTAAATTCTAAAATAGTATGTTACTATTATAGAAAAACATATTGTTATTGTGGAACTAATATAGCGTTATGTTTATATTTTTATAAAATTAAAGTGTTATATATATATATATTTTTTGTTGTTTAATTATATGAATTCGTGATCCTAAATCGATTCAATCCGTGTTTAAATTGATTGGTTCGGATTGGTTCCATGATTTAAACGGATTGAATTGATTTTAATTTTTTAAAAATCATAAATAACAGATTAATCCTGATTTTATCTCAATCTGATCCAACCAGACCGTATCCACCCCTATTGATGGGTGACTGTAAATGCACCTCAAACATTGGACACCACATTGCCCCACATTAATTGAACATCTCCATCCTAATTTTGAATTTTTTTTGTTACACACAACACTCAATTAATCCCACTTTTATCCCTTTCACTCGCTTTACAACCGCCGCAGCCCACTTCTCAACTCTGCGCCGCCCCTTCCATTCTTTTGCCGCCATCCGCCGCCGACCCTTCTTTTTTATTTTTCTTCTTCTTCTTTTCATCCTCATCCTGATCACCTTCCTTTAAAAAACCCTAGATCTAGAGGAGGAGGAGGAGAAAAATGGACTGTGATAGCAATGGCAGAGTTGCTCTGACGATCCAAAATTTCCTGATTTAGTCACTTCATCGCCTTTTTTTTCTGGGTTTTCTGGTCTTGACATTAGTTATTGTAGAAGGAGGCACTACTAGCAGCAGAGCTGACATTAATGAAGCTAATTGAGAATAAAAAATTAAAATAAAAAAATTTAAACAAAATCACCTATTACTCACCATTTATTACAACTCAGAATAGTGAAAGAAAACAAAATAAAAATAAATAAATTGGATATTGTATGCAAACAATACAAACAAACCTTGTTTTGAAGATATGATCTAGAATCAGAGCAAGATTTAAAGCAAAATTAGGGCTGACATTAATGACCGGAGGGAATCACCAGAGTTGGGCTGCCATCGGAGTATTGTGGTTGGTTAGATTTGGGGATTCTGCTGTGCCTAATGGCAAACAGGCTACTGTGCACCCTTGTGGAGGTTGTCTCAAGTATTTTTTTTTTTTTTTTTTTTTTTTGATAATCTGAACCATTCATATTATAAGATTTATTGAGAATATTATTCATGCAATAAATTAAATTGATTGAATATCTGCAATCCTATAACAAAAGTACAGTTTAAATAAAAAAAATTAATGATTAACATAATTTTAAAATAATTATGACACAAACATGAAATTACAAATATTCGATTAATTTGATTTTTTTCATAAATAATATTATCAACAAATTATATAATATGACAGTTTAAATTATTAAAAAAATATTGGGAAAAAACCTCCACAAGAGAGCACAGCAAGCTGCTAGGCATAGCAGCACCTCCAGATCCGTGCTTGGTTGGGGTTAGAATTTTGGACATCTTGATCATTTAGTTAAGAGATAAAATTGTATTAAAAAAAATAAAATTAAATGGGGCAACCTAAGTTTTGGGTTGCATTTAGAGCCACCCATGTTGATAGAACAACTCAAGTCAAGGATGAAAAGACCCTACCATATTGTATAAGGTATGATCCAACCCAACCTTATATGTATAGGTCCACACTTACATAAGAGGTTTAATAAAAAATACTTATGAACCCTAAATAATTTTTAAGAAAATATTATAAATTTTAAATAATTTATTAATTTTTTTATTAAACCTCTCACAAAAGTGTGAGATACACACAAATCAACATATGTATCAATTCTACACCTATATAAAAAAAATTTGATAAATTATTTAAAATCCTTATCATAATTCAAATTTTTATTCCATGAATCCTATAAGTACAAGTTTAGCTGGCACAGCAAGGTCTTGTCTGAAATGCACATGATTGTGTCAAATGATAGTTATGATAGAGAGATTCTTGAGATGATATATGGTCCATAGGAATAACATCCATGTTGAAAATATTTAAAGTGTAAAAAATAAGGAAATGAATATAGTTTCTTTTCAACAATAATGCTAAGTGCATAAAAAATAAAAAAATAAAAAATAAAATTAGTTGGACTAATTCCAGTTAGATATTTTTGTACGCTCTCAACAAAGAAGCTAGGGGTTATTTCTTAAGTTTTTTTTTTAAAAGTCTCTTTCTCATTATGAGAATCTTTCTTGTATTAATATTATCAGTGTTAGGCTTGTAAGTGGTATTTGTTGTTGGATTTTCATAAATAGTTAATTGTTTAGTTTAATGTAATTTTTTTGATATTTATAAGTAGTTTCTTATTAATTGACAAATATATATATATATATATATATGCTCAAAAAAAATTATTGTATGGCTCAAATTTATTTCAAGTATAGCATAATCAAATGTAAACTAAATTTAAATTACGTATTAATTTTTCTGTAGCATTGTTGGATTTTTCATTGAATTGGAAAAACATGGGTTCTCATGACCTTCTACACCTTGCCAGCTAGAAGCCCATCATGCACTTGTAAGTTGTACGTGGTTTTGGTCTTCGAGCACTCTTCTAGGAGGAGAAGGCATTGGGTACTCTTAGGCTTCGTTTGTATAGGAGATAGAATGGAGGGGATTAATAGTGAAGGGATTGTTATTAAGGGGATTGATAGTGAGAAATTGTTAAATTATTTTTATATAAAATAAAAAAACAAATAAAAAATATAAAAATTAAACATTAATATTTTAAAAAAAAATTCTCAATATATAAAAAATAAAAAAATAAAAAAATTTCTAATTCCCTCACTATCTTTCTAATACCATCTCTACCTCCTCCTTACCAATCCCCCCTCCTCCTCCTTACTAGTCCCAAGGGATTACTAGTCCCCTCCCTATCTCTCAAAACAAACACCTCATTCTCAATCCCCTCCTCACTATCAAACCCAATCCCCTTCCTATAACCCCAAATAAGCGGGACCTTAGGCCACGTTTGTTTGGCGGATTAGGTTGGATGGGATTGTTAGTGAAAGGATTGTTAGTAAAGGGATTGTTAATGTGGGGATTGATAGTGAGGGGATTAAGTAAAAATATGTTTGTTTTGATGATAGTGTGGGAGATAATTAGTGATGGGATTGTTAAATTATTTTTGTATAAAATAAATAAATAAATTATTTCTATATTAAAAAAAATTAAAACAAATATTAAAGTAAACAAGTGCACTTGGTAAAAAAAAATGAAATTAAAAAAATAATTTTTTTATATAAAATAGACTCAATCCCCTCACTATTTTCCTAATCCCACCCAAAATCTACCCAAGCTAATCCCCCTGTGTGAGGGTATTCATAGTCCCATGGGACTACTAATCCCCTCCTATTTTTTTCAAGCAAACATGGGCTATATAGGGCCCACGGGATTGGTAGTCCAATCCCCCCACCTATGGAGCCAAACAAACATAGCCTTAGAATATTGTTTCACACCTTTTAAAGTTGGGTAATGCTATAGCGTGCAACTTACACCTTACACCTTTTTGTATTCACTTACACCTTACACTTACACCTTTTTTACCTTGTACTTACACATAAGAAAACTCCTTTAAAGTTAGATACTTATTTATTTATCTCCTTGAAAGAGACACCAAAATTATAGGATCTATTTTTTTTGACCAATCAAATATAATTTGAAGTATCACATGACTTTGCCCCTAGAGCAAAGTATAATTTCTCATCTAGGAGAGGAAAGGTGCATGTTCTCAATAAATTCTTTGCTGTGTTTTGACAAATTCAAAAGGGAGTGAAATAAAGACAAGTCCAGTTTAGTATCAGATCATGCCATGATAGAGTATCTCTAACGGTGACTCAAATTTTTCATCAAATAGAGTAAAAAATGATTTATTTTATCAAATTTTTTAACAGATGCTCCAATAGTTTACCTTTCACCAAATGTGTCCCGGGACAACCGGGTGGTCGACCGGCCGGTTGACAGGTTAGGCCAAAAAAATTATTATTATTTTTTTTTTTTGAATTTTTTGAACTTTTTCCGGGACGACCGGGTGGTCGACCGGGTGGTCAATCGGTTAGGCAAATTTTTTTTTTTTTTTTTTTTTTTTTTTTTTTTTACGGTTTGAACTTCTTTTCCTTGAACTGTTTGAACCTTTCACTGATTGACCGGTTGGTCAACCGGCTCCTCTTTCCAACGGTCAGGAACAGTGTTTTGATGAATTCATTACTTCGTCGTCGATCTGATGAAAGTTTTGATGAAATCTCATTTTGGTATCAGGTTTGGTGAACGGTTGGAGCCATGAATAGTACCGTTTTCATCAAAATTTGAATTTGATATCAAATTTGCTAAAGCGTTGGAGATGGTCTTAGTATTTTTGGTAAATTAAAAAGAATAATGCTTGGGACCCCCTTTTGAGGGTCATCTCCTCACCCCCCTTTGTCACGTGGCGGGGAATGATTGGAGGAGCAGGAAAAAAAAGAAAAAGAAAAAGAAAAAGTAACCAATGAGAGAGAGAGGGGGTCAAAGGGGGTGGGGAGAAAAGGGGAGATGAATCATTATTGAATTAAAAACTCGAATTTAAACCCAGGAGTGGGTGGCCTGGTAGTAAGAATATGGGGATTAAGTTTTAGGTTATAAGTTCAAATTTTTTTTGGACCAATTTCTTGGGCGTAGCACAGTTGGTTAGCTAAGAGGTTGGACTTCAAGTTGTCTAACCAACACTTGGTGTGGGTTCAATACTCCTCCGCTGTGTGAGTCCTGACTTAAGCGAAACTTGTCTTGGGAGGTCGGGGCAAGTTTCCAGGTTATAATCTCCTCGCTCGGAACGGCTAATAGGACACCTTGGTAATCTCTACAAAGGAGTGCTGCCTTGGATCTGCAGGAGAGTAAGGAGAATTTTCCTGTAACAACCAAAAAAAAAAAAAAAAACTCGAATTTGTCCATGCGCTCACAGAACCATTGACCCATTTAATATGAAGTCAAATTTTTTTGATCGAATTCAAATTTAGATTTATGTACGGTGATTAAATTTAAATATTTGATTTGTAAAAATTATTGATGTGACATTATCAATTGTTCATATTCAACTATGATTTAAAATCCAAATCTTTTATAATGGTTCTCTTATAATATTGTAATTTCAAAACGACGTTGTTTTGAATAAAACTTAAACAAAAAACCAATCACAACCGAATTCTTTCCTTTCATCTTTCCCTCCCTCTTCCCCTCGCATCAGCAGGCCCCAACCCTTTTCCAGCCTCTACCCCCCAACTCTTTTAAATTTTGCTCCAAAATAATATCGTATTATTGAGGCGCTGCATAGTGCATTACAGGAGGAGCACTATAGAAGATCTGGATTCCTCCGATTTAGATTCTAAATTAGTATTTGGTAGAGTTTTAAAATTATAATTTGAGAATAGAGTTATATTTTGAATTTGTGAGTTTTGAAATTATAATTTGAAAAAAAAAAATTTGTTTAGTTATGAGTTTTGAAATTTTTTTTAAATTTTTGATGTGACATATGAAATGAAAAAAGTTATTTGATTATGAGTTTTAAAAAGAATTTCAAAAAGTAATTGAAAAACTTATAACTCATAATCAAATACACAACTCAAAATCTTATTGAAAATTCTATTCAAAACACATAACTAAACTTTTTTTAAAATTTAATTCAAAAAACTAATTTGTCATTTTGGTCTAAAAAAATAACTTCTATATTTAAAAAAATCAAAAACAAATATAATGTTTTTTTTTTCTTTCCAAATAATAGGTGGCGATTGGTAATCACAAAAAAAAAGAGTACTATTCTGATCAACCGGCCAGATATCCGGACGGACGACTGGATTGACCAAAAATTTAAAAGTTGTTTGTTTTACTAAACATGTTTTTAAAATATATTTCGAAATTAATTTGAAATCATAATTTGAAAACTCAAATCAAACATAATATTAAAAATGTAAAAAGAAAATTAATTTTAAAAAACTTTACCAAACATAGTCACACCGCATCTTTACAAAAAACAAGTACTGTTCTTGTCTTATCATTAGGGGTGGGCAGCGGATGTACCGATCCGCCAAAACCGACCGAACCAAACCGATCCGCCGCATTTTGGACGGATGCGTGATGACAAGCGGACGGTTGCGGATTGATTTTCTCCAATCCGCCAATTTGGCGGACGGATGGCGGATTTAAGGTTCTTTTGGCCGCAACCGAACCGCCAAACCGCGAGCACCCCTAGTAATTTATAAGAGTTTGTGTTTTCAATTTGTTTAAATATTTTGTTTGTGTTTTCAATTGAAAAATAGTTTAAATATTCTGTTGAAAAAAAGTTTTCAACTTGAATATATTTTTTGAATTGAAAAAAATAAACGTATTATTTATCTATATATTTTTGTTTTTAAATCTAATTCTAAAAATAATAAATAGAAAATATAATATATATGCTGGTTGGTTTTTGTTTTCAAAAATATATATAGATGTAACAATACAGAGACATACAATCCCTACTACTGTTTTGTTCATGGTTTTGGTGGTTTGAATTGTTTTTATATTTTAAGAACCACAGATTGTAATACTCTATGTGGATAAAGCATGCTGTGATTGTAATATGTGAATGAGGCATGCAGTGATTGTGATATTTTAAAGTTTCAAATTTTCTTTCTTTGGATGAGGCATGCAGTAATTGTAATACTTTTTTAAGTCATTGACTGTAATATTTTTTTTTTTAAGGAAGTGCACAAGTTGAATTATTTTGAAAATTTATAAAATTTTAAACCACCAAACCGATTCGCATTCATCCGCCAAACCGCCAATCCGCTTAATCCGCATCCGCCGGATTGGCGGACGGATGTGGATTGATTTTCTCCAATCCGCCAATCTGGCGGACGGATGGCGGATTGGAGGTTTTGTGGCCGCAACCGACCCGCGCCCACCCCTACTTATCATTTGTGGAAGATATTCAAGAGGGACTCATGGTTCTTTCAGTACCTTCATAGTGTGGGTTACATGGGTGATCACCAAGCAATTCCAACTACCGCAAAATTGGCGCAAGTCAAGCCCCTCACATGTTGCGCATTTAAGACCCAATACAGCATTTTTTTCTCTCTCTTTCTTCCAATGGAAGACCTGGCTATGGTTTCTGATCAAGCATGACTGTGTCTGGTGCATGTGGTGCCCTCAACTTCTAGAATGAGAGTAGAAAAATCAAGATACGTTATTTGATTGAGTTGACATAGTGTACCATTTCATGTATATAATAAATGTTGCTCGACAAGTCATTCGTGCTTGAGTGCGTACACGTTAGTTTGGCCAAGTGGGGTACTTACACTATAAGAAAAAATATTTTTGGTGATTAAAAATTTATTTTTCGTCGCTGAAAGTTATATAATTGGCGACTAAAATAGATTTAGTTGCCAAAATTGAATCTTTTTGCCGACTAAAATAGTTTAGTCGCCGAATACCAGGCTTTTAGCGACTAAAAGGCAGTTTAGTCGCCGAATGTAGGGGTTTTAGCGACTAAAGGTTGTTTGGTAGCCAAAAGTGACGGTTTTTGGCGACTAAAATAATTTAGTAGCCAAAAGTGATGGTTTTGGCGACTAAAAAACATTTTAGTCGCCGATTATAGGTGTTTTTCCGACTAAAAAAAGATTAGTCGCTGAAAATGAAAGTTTTTGGCTACAAAAAAAAAAATAGTAGCTAAAAACAGTGAATTGGCGACTAAAATTCAATTTAGTAGGCAAAAGGAGACGTTTTTGGCGACTAAAAAACAGATTTAGTCGCCAAAACTACTATTTTTAATTTCAACTTGTTTTTTTACCGACAAAAAAATAATTAGTAACCCAAAAATCATAGAATTAGCGACTAAATAATGGATTTAGTCGCCAAAAGTGGCCTAAATTTTTTTTTAATAAATAATTGATTTTTTACACAAATTATATTGAATTAAAATAATTATATTTATATATATTGGTTTGTATTAATACCGTCAATATATTATATAAATAATATATATTGCAAATATATTCATGTGATGTTGTAGTTGCATAGTGGAGGGAGTGTGTTGCAAAAAAGGTTGCAATGTGGGATGGTTGGGCACAGTTCGAAACTCAGAAAAACCAAAAAAAGTGGTTTTTTTTTCCCGACGGAACACCTTTGGCGACTAAAATATTAGTCGCCAAAAGTCTTGATTTTGGCGACTAAGCCGTTTAGTCGGCGATTGATTGAGTATTGGCGACTAAATTATTAGTCGGTAAATGTATGATTTTTAAAAGGCTAAAACACTATTGGCGACTAACATTTTAGTCGCGAAAGACCTGTCTTTTGGCGACTAAAAAAATATTAGTTGCCAATGCCTACGCCGACAACATATACGCGACAAATGTGGTGAGTAAAGAATTTTGTCGGGGAAAGTCAAATTTCGACTTTCGGCGACTAAAAATAGACTTTTGGCAACTAAAAATTTAGTTGCCAAAAGTGACTTTTCTTGTAGTGTTATTATATAAAAAATATTTTCCTATGTACATGTAGTGACATTATTCAGGTGACATAAAATTTTATAGGTGAAACAATATTGTCTCACATAATACGTTTTACTGTTTGGATAAGTAATAACATACGACATACCTAAAATACTTGATAATTTTCTCTAGAATGAATGATTTTGTGTGAGAGTTTTCTTCATGATCACTTTTTTTACCTTGGCCCATCGCTCTTAACCCTTTTTACAAGAGTATTTTGGTGAAATATTTGTTTGGGATTATCTTCATTGATTTAGATTGTGGAATTGATTGAGCAAGGTGTAAATAGAAGGCACTTTTTCTGTTCCAAATAACTTAATTTAATTTAGAAGATGCCAAGTATATATAATTTTTATACAAAATACAAAATGATACAATCGTGGTTTTTTTGCCAATTGTATATTGTTGTGGTGGCCCTTTTATTCCCCAATAAGTGACACTATTAAATCATTCGGTTAGAAACTTTTATACATTTAATTCTATATGCATGGCATAACACATTTGATTTACACAAATATGACTGTAGATAGCTTTAACATTGGAGTTTTAGCTTCACAATATATAAACTTCAGAAAATATGATAGATATGTTCAGGCGTTACTCGCACTCAGAATTTCTTTGGGAAAAAAAACTACATTTGTTGAGTTTTAGGAATCATTTAAAAGAGGATACGTTGTTCAAAGTAGTCAAATGACCTCGTTATGTGTAATTGGAGAAATTGAGCTTTCCGTTTCTTAAATGAAGAAGAAAAATATGCTACACAGAGCACCAGCCAATGAAAAACAAAAAATGTTTGGAGGTGTCTTCCTTAGATAGGGTTTTTAGTCCCTAGACAAGTCATATCATAGGTGTACCTCTAGAAACACAAGTAAGATTTCAATCAACAAACTCTGAAACAGAAAAACAGAAAAATATCAAATATATATGTATATGCTATTTGGAGATTTACATATCAGTGGTAAGAAGAAGAAAAAAAATATAAATATTATAAATATTAATAATTAAAATTATATATTTTTTCATTTTTTTTTGTATACACCCCACTGGGGTGTAATTCTCCGATGTTATTTAGATTCATTTCAATCATATGAATTTTTAATATCTGGAATTACCAATAAGATATAATAGAAACAATTACAAAGAAGAATTAGTCAAGAAGTCGATCACTCTTCTTTGAATTTTATTAAAGATTTTGTTAAAGAGTTTTTAAGGATATTCATAAAAAAAAAACTAAAAAATTTATACATTTTTTATATATCAAAAAATTTGAGTAATTAAAAGGATATTTATGCCATACGTCCATTTCTTCATCTTTTGAGCCATTAGGCTCAATCTCTAATCTCTTTAAATCAAAAGGACATAAATTGTTTGTTGAAATCAATCTATTTATCTATTTCTTAAAATCACCTTATCTCTTGAAATCACTCAATTTGTCTATTTGTTAAAATTCACCTAGCCTATTTTTTATTTATTAAAATTCACCAAACTATCTATTTATTGAAATATGACACATGTCACTCATTCAATACTCTATCTGTTGAATATCATATATTTCTCTACATCATTACCACCACTTGTTGCCGCCACCACAGGCGACTTTTTTGGCCAATTTTCTAGTGCCGATGAAATTTTTCGGTGACTTTTTTCAATACGTCCTTATCATCAAATAAAATTTTACCTTAGATCTAATGCCTTATACTATCTTTAAATTAGAATTTTTACTAATTTTCTCTCTCAAAAAAAAAAATCATTTTAAGCTTTGTTAATCAATATGTTTAGGTCAGAAGACCTTCTTAATGACCCTCCAAAATCGAATAGCCTAAAGATTTGATCTGAATTTATGAGCAACCCTCATTTTAATAAGAAACAACCACCGCTAAAGGCAATTTCTTTCTAGCCAAAATAAGAACAAATAAAATCAAGAAGTTAATTAACAAAAGTAACAATTTGAGTTTAGTTCAAATTTAAATACTAGAAACTTAAATAAATGCGTCCAAATAAACAGCCACTACAACAAAAAGAAGATTTCGCGACTAAAACTAGAGTTTTCGTCGCTGAAAGTAGTAGAATTCGTGACTAAAATGGAATTAGTCGCCAAAATTCATCACTTTTGCCGATTAAAAGAGTTTAGTCGCCGAATATAAGGGTTTTAGTGACTAAAAGTCAGTTTAGTCGCCGAATATAGGGATTTCAGCGACTAAAGGTTTTTTAGTAGCCAAAAGTGACAGTTTTTGGCGACTAAAATAATTTAGTAGCCAAAAGTATAGGTTTTGGCGACTAAAAAACAGGTTGGTCGCCGATTCTACGTGTTTTGGCAACTAAAAACAGTTTGGTCGCTGAAAGTGAAGCTTTTTGGCTACTAAAAAAAATTAGTAGCTAAAAACAGTCAATTGGCGACTAAAATTCAGTTTAGTAGCCAAAAGGGGACGTTTTTGGCAACTAAAAACAGGTTTAGTCGCCAAAACTGGTTATTTTTAGATGGGAATGAATTTTTTTAGCGTCTAAAAACTAATTAGTAGCCAAAACTATACAATTGGCGACTAAAAAGTAGATTTAGTCGCCAAAAGTGATCTAATTTTTTTTTAAGTAAATAATTTATTTTTTACATAAATTATATTGAATAAAAATAATTATTTATATATATATAATTTTGTATTAATACCGGTCAAAGTAACATATAAATAATATATGTTACATTTATATTCATGTGATGTTGTAATGGCATAACGAGAGAGTGTGTTGGTAAAGGTTTGGAATGTGGGATGAGTCGGTGGTTCGAATATTGGGAACATCGGATGGTTTTTTTTCTGAAATATGCTTTTGGTGACTAAAAACAGTGGTCGCCAAAAGACTGACTATTGGCAACGAAAAGCTTAGTTGGCAAATGTATAAATAAAAAAAAAATAATTCACTATTGGCGACTAAAAAATTAGTCGCCAAATGTATAATTTTCAAAAATGTAATTGACTATTGGCAACAAATGCTTTGATCGCTGAAGACTAAAACTTTGCCGACTAAAACTTTTTTTAGTCGCTAATACCTCCGCCGACCATCTATTCGCGACAAAACTGGCGACTAAAATATTTAGTCGGGGAAAGTGAAAAGTCAACTTTTGGCGACCAAAAAAAGACATTTGGCGACTAAAAACTTAGGCCTCGTTTGGGAACAGACTAATTTAGTAACTTTTTGGCTAATTGGCTAAAAAGGTTGGTAAGAAAAACCTGTATGTTTGGGCCAACTTTTTGGCTAATTACGAAACGACGTGCAAAAAGTAGAGAGAAAAGGGAATCTTTGACTTTTTGATATGGGTTGTTGACTTTTTGGCTAAAAAGGTAACTTTTTGGCTAATTGGCTATTTTAGCCTCTTGCCAAACGAGGCCTTAGTCACCAAAAGTGTTTTTTCTTGTAGTGAGCAACAAAAATGAAAGTAAAGTATTTTTTTATTTTATTTTTTCATAGAGCTTATCTAACAGGAAAAATTTATAAATTAGATAGACTTGTTTTGGCAATTTCTAAAATAGTCAAAAAGTCATTACAAAAAAAACTCTCTTCTTTTGTACTTTATCTTTCATAAAGACCAAAAAATCAAATAAAATAACCAATTCCTGAAACAATCCTCATATAATTGAAAAACACCTTAGGTCGCAATAAAATCATGAATTTTGACCATCAAACCATTTCATATTCAACATAAGCCTTTCTAAATAAGCTAATTCACTCACTCATTTGCTATTTTATCATTTTATAATCCAAATGCTCCAAATGGGTTGAAGCCACCCTTGCCTAAATAAGCCATCCTTTGCTATTTTATCATTTTTTATCCGCACCCTTGCCAAAATGAATAGACTTTGTCTACATAATTACTTTAGCTTGTTGAAACAAAAATAATGTTGTACAAAAAGAAAATTTTGGAGACACCCCAAAGAAGTTGCGTATTGGATTATTGACTTATTTCTATCATATTATCTCTCTATTTTTTTTACACATTTTTTCGTAATAAGTAAAAAAAAGATTAATACCCAAAACAATCCTGAATTGTCACTAATATATAAAAGTTTTAGGGAGTAAAAATTTTAATTGCAAAAATGAAAATTTTATTATAAAAAATATATTAGGAGACCAATTCTTGTCGTCACTAAAAGGTCATCAAAAAAAAAAAATTTATAGTGCAAATTTTTGAAATTATCGATAATAAATATACTTTTAGGGGAACAAAATAATTTTGTATAACAAAAATTTAATGTTTTGATCCTCAAAAGGATAGTAATTTATCACTAAGTACAAGACATTTTACGTTATGTTCCTAAAAAGTGAATAGAATTTTTCGTAATGTTCCTAATGTTGTACATGCATATAATTTTTTTTATTTTATTGGAACCCATAGAATTTTTTAGTCTGACTTATTTTTTTATTCTTTTTACTTATTACGAAAAAAACGTGTAAAATAAAAAAGTAATGAGATAGAAATAAACCAGTAAATTAATAAATAATTTAAGGCAAATTACATTAATAGTCTCTGTAATTTGGAACTTGTACTACTTTAGTTCCTAACTTGGAACTTGTCTATTTTAAAGGCAAAATCGTCATACAACTTATTTTATATTCGTTAACTTGTATGCTATGTGAATGTAATAGCCTTTTTTTTAATGAATAATGTTGAAACTTTTTTCTTGATTATAAAGTTCTGTTTGATTTGGTTTGGTTTGGTTTGGTTTGTCAAAATCTACTTTCAAATTTTTTTTCTAAGAAACTAAAATTAAATTGGTAAAAAAAAATTAAAAACATATCTGTTGGCTACATATTTTGTACAGGCTAATCATAGTTCAACACGTGACAGGATGAGGGCAATACACAAAGACAATCCAAATCTTCAATCGTAATCACACACGTGATAGTTAGTATTGGTTATTGTGGATCTGCATAACACTAGATTTGCAAAGAGATGCAAGATGACGTGGCTTTAACGATTACTCATATATTTAAATTCAAAATCAGGAGAGAAGCCTAACTGTAAACAGGGCGTAGTGGAGCTAACTATGAGGAAACATGATCAACAATCATGGAGGGGTGATTCGACAGTTAGAAGCTCATTTCGACGGTTATCATTGAGAAGTATAAATAACAAAGAAGGCCCCAGAAAGATGCCCTAAATTCAAATCCAGAAACCAATTTTTATCTACATTATTTTCCTTCCAGTTTTAATATTTCTTGTTCTTTACATTTCTGTACTTTAAATTCCTGCACTGCACTTCATTCATAGGAGTAGTTCCAAATAGCTTGTTGCTATAAACCTCTACGAGGCTGAATTAAATCATTGTAAGTTTTTCATTTTTACTTAATGAAATGCTACAACTGTTCTTCATTTAATTGTTATTTGTTAAATTCTCCTAAACAAAGTCACCAGTAAAAGTGCTCTTCGTTGAGGTTGAAAGAACTGAAACACAATCGTCTGATAATTGGTTGGCAATTAATCTTCTGTAAAAACTAATTGATCCTTGCTGGCACGCTTAAAATTACGATACTAACTTTCAAAAGCTAAAAAAGCCAACATATATTTTTGGCACGCCCGATGGGGCTAATTGAAATGGCTAGACGTAAGAGATAAGGAGAAAATGAACGCTTGGAAGAAGGTGTGGAATAAGAGGTAGAAATACCTAATCTAGAGGATAATGTGATAACATATCCTATGGAAGTACTTGTCTTATCAGAACCTACGGTTGAACAGACTAGCACTTCGGAGCAAGTACCACATGTTCAAATTATTGGACGAGGCCATGGAGTTCGACCATCCATTATTCCATCTACTCAGCTAATGAATCCATGGGAAGGCCTAATAGATGCCATGGGACAGCAGTTAATAAACACAATGGAAAGATGGACAATATCATTTATAGATCGAATGAATACCCATCAACCAACTAATACAAGGCACATAGAGGAAATTTCAAATGTCCCTCAGCAAAGATTGGCTAGAGATAAACAGCCTATGCCAAGTAATGGATATGCTATGGTCAAACTAGTAATCAAAACTATGAAAGACCATCACCTCAATCTTAGTATGAGCCTCTTTCGAGGCTTGTGACAAATCAAAATGCCTCATTACTTAACAATGAAACTATGCAAATTAGTGGATCTGAGCCAACACAAGAAAATGGCGTAAGGATGTTTCCAAATCCTATGTTCGAAGCCATACCTAGCACAAGGGGGTTCACTAATCTTTTGTTCGAATTTCTACTCGGGGTTGGAAGGGTTTCCTGCAACTGGAAGAGACACAACACCTGTTCCAACACCTTTCGCAGGACAGGCTCAGAAGGGTCATTCATACTCTTAACAGCAGCCAACACCACAGGGACAACCAGTCCCAAATATACCTCCCTATGGACCAAGAGGACCTCAGGCACAAGGTTGTCCACCAAATCTTGTGTTTTTTCCTCCAGTGGTGGTTCAACAAGCACAAACTATAGTTTATAGAGACCAAATTGCTGATATTGTTAGAGAAATGTGTGAACCTATGGCTCGAGGGGTTCAAACTTCTGTGTACAGGAAACCATATCCAGAATGGGTAGATAGGATACATGAATACCCGAGAGGGTTTAGAATACCAGACTTTGCTCTTTTTTATGGGAATGGAAACCAGTCAACGGTAGAACATATTGCTAGGTTCGCTGCCCAATGTGGTGAATTTAACAATAATGATTATATAAAGTTAAGACTGTTCC
The DNA here is from genome assembly GCA_025200525.1 of Camellia lanceoleosa. Classification (NCBI taxonomy): domain Eukaryota; kingdom Viridiplantae; phylum Streptophyta; class Magnoliopsida; order Ericales; family Theaceae; genus Camellia; species Camellia lanceoleosa. The sequence continues at coordinate 102,899,723 of CM045759.1, forward strand.
TAAATTCTCTAACTAGGGTAGCTTTTGTATGGTATATTAACCTTACGCCTAGCTCTATCCAAACTTGGCAACAAATGGAGGAGGCGTTCCATGCCCAATTCTTCCAAACGGAGCTAGTAGTTTCCATGGCAGACTTGGCAAGGTTGAGTCAAAGGCCTGATGAGAAGGCTGCTCAATTTATTGCCAGATTTAAAAAGAGCAGGAAACAAATATATGATCATTCTACTAGAGCCTGAATTCGTGAGATTGGCTCAAAATGGTTTAGAATTTAGGCTTCAAAAGAAGTTTGACTCAACTGAGTTTAGAGACTTAGTGGAATTAACCTATAAGGTGTCGAGGTATAAATTATTACTAGAGGAAGAACAAGATTGAAGTAATGCATCATACAAGACGTAATATAGAGATCCTAATTATGAGATTGATGCAGCAGAGATTATGGGGAAAGAGCCTGTGATCTGTGAGGCATTAATTCATAAAGACACTATAATAGACCAGCAGTTTAAAAAGAAAGACCTTCATAGGAAATATTCTTTCGATTTAACAAAGGCAGATGACATTTTTGATCATTTGCTTGCGACAAACTTCCTAAAGTTACCAAAACGAGTCAAAATTCCTTCTCCATAAGAACTTAAAGGAAAAGTGTATTGTAAATGGCATAATTTTTTGTCTCACTTAACTAAAAACTGTATTATTTTTCTGGACAGGATCCAAGAACAGATTCAAAAGAGGAGTTTAAAATTCCTAGCTAAAGCAGAAAAGGCTATGAGGATTGACACTAATCCATTCTCAGAAATTGGAGAAGTTGCAGCCAATGTTATTATGCCAGACTTCCAGAACTTATCCTTGAAAGAATTGGAAGATGTTAATGTGCAAATACATGTTGCCAGCCAGACTACTATCAAGAAAGATGCTAGAAGTTCACTAGCTGATGGACAGGGCTTTGCAGACCAAAGGGAAGACTCTGATGAGGAGACACTGGATGATGACTCTTTAGAGGCAGCTGTCATGCAAAGAATGTGTCCCAGATGCAGGTTGAGCTACAAGTGGTTGAAAGGGCTTCCGATTGATGGGAAGCAGTATTATAAGGATGTGCAGAGGCGTCCTAAACCAACCAGTGCCTATAACAAAAGGCCATATCCAACTGGTCATAGGCAGTAGCCATTCATGGTTGGGCCAATAGCCACTAGAATGCACTCCAAGGGCAAGAGACCTCTACATGAGTTCAGACCACCCAACTATTACAGAATGGAAGGCAATCATCTTGAGAGGAAACTTGAAGTGTGCTCAAGTTGTGGGATCAAAGTCAGAGATTGGCCCCCTAAATCAGCCTCACACAAGATGTAAAGTGGCCACCTTTATAGAAGGCCTAAATTAGGCCCAAAACAGGGAGTCAGGGCCAAGCAGTGGCCTTCACAAGCAGCTTCGAAACTGGCTTTGAAAGAAGAAAGAGACAGTTCGACAACTGAGCTAGTGGGTTCATGGGTACCTGAAGTTCTAGATTGGTTTGTCATACAGAACAAACCTATGGAAATACCTACCCAAAGAAATTTTTTTGGAGACTAGTGTAGAATGGTTAAACCTCCCTTAGTGGCTCCAAATAATTGGGTGTTACTAAAGCATCCAAAAACAAAGGAACCAAATATAGTCCCAGTGATTTCTAGATCCCAAAGAAGGAAGATCCAACGAAGATACACTCAGTACCAGAAGGATTTGAAAAAAAGTGGAGAAAGCTCTTCATTGGTCTAGCCAAAGGGTTAGACAGAGGGAAGAAAAAGTCCAAAGTTATATCATAGTCCTAAATCAACTCCTCAAGACAAAAGGAGTTGCGGCAAAGAGTAGTTGGCCAAAGTTCACTCCGAATTGAAAGCCAAAGAGAGATCCAGTTTAGCAAGATTGGAAAGGGCTTTAATGGAAAGCGATAGTGAGACAAAGGGAGAAGTTAGCTTAGGCCAAAGGAATGAGATGGTTGAGGAGGAAATGTTTGAAGCCTTCATGGTTAAACAGACATTTTTGGTCGAAAAACCAGCAGAAACAGACCATTCGAAGGAAGTAACTAGTACCGAAGTGCCAGAATGCAGCATGGAAGATGTTTCTGAAGTAATTGAACAAGTTCACCTGGAAAAGAAATAGGTACAACCAGTGGTCCAATTTGGCTCGTTTCCTCCAATGTCAGTGAATATGGTACATATACTACCCCAGGAGTTCCAGGCTGAAGATGAAAACTAAGAAGGTCAGGAGATTGACCCAATTCTAGTTTCTAGTGAAGATTCACAAGTTAGCATGGTGCAAGACGAATCCGAAGTGGCCACACCAATGAAAACTGGAGACGAGAGTGAGGAAGATGTGAGTATTAACCTCTCATATCCTTTTGAGTATCCTACGACATCCATGACACAACATATTAAACCCTTGTATATCAAGGCCTTCTTCGATGGGATACAGATGAACCAGGTATTAGTGGATAATGGGACAACAGTAAACCTGCTTCCGAAATCTTCTTTGAAGAAACTAGGAAAAATGAACCCCAGATTAATACCAACCAGCACAACCATTGCTGGTTTCGCTGGAGACAAATAGATGGCTTAGGGTATTTTGCCCATCAACCTGAGTATGGGAACCAGGGATTACATGACAGCATTCTTCGTTATCGACAGTAATGCTAAGTATAATGCTCTACTTGGTAGGGATTGGATTCACACCAACAAATGTGTGCCTTCCTCTCTATATCAGAAGATAATGATGGCTTTGTGCAATGGAGAGACAGAGGAGATCAATGCAGGCCCTCAACCCTTCATAGTTTGTGCAGACTTTGTAGAGGCCAAATTGTATACTGAATGAGTGACACCACTCAGTATACTGAGAAAACTTGATAGATCAGCCGAAATGACTGCTGATGAGGAATTAGCACACCTGAAGCACTAAGTCCAGGAAAGTGCTGATGAAGAATTTGTTGCCAAGGATGACAATAATGCCTGGTTGTAGCCAAAAAGATGAAACCCAGGAGGCCAAATCTTTGGCTTTAATTAAGTTCTCAGTATTGGACATAAAATCATAGTCTAGAAGGTGCAAAAGCAAGAGAAATAAGCCATGGTAGTTGGCTATAAGCAGGAGCAGCAATAGGTTCGGTTTTTGGCCTTTAATAAATACTATGTGTTGGACATCGAAACAAAAATCCAAGAGATACAGGAAGAAGAAGTCTTATGGACAGACTTTGTCTATGAAAAGAAGGGCAAAAATGTTGAATCAAAGGAACTGAGAATAGAACAAAGCAAAGAAATTGCTTCAAAGACAGAAGAGATTAAAAAAGAAGCATTAGTGAATTCTAAGATACAAGACCCTTTGGAAGAAGTTAATTTAGGGGAAGGTTCTACATAGCAGCCAACTTATATAAGTGCTTGGTTAAATGTTCTTAACAGGGACCAGTTGTTGGTGGTTTTAAAAAGATATAAATTTGCATGGTCTTATAATGAACTAACAGGATTGGATAGGTCATTAGTAGAACATAGGCTCCCTGTGAGGCCTAATTTCAAGCCATATAAGCAAAAACCAAGAAAGATGAGTCCTGAAGTGATTCAGAAGGTCAATGAAGAAATTCTTAGGCTACTTAAGGCAGTCTTTGTTAGAACAGCTAGGTATGTTAAACGGCTATCCAATATTGTGCCTGTAGTTAAGAAGAATGGTAAAATGAGGGTATGCATCAATTTCAGAAACCTGAATTTAGCAACTCCAAAAGATGGGTACCCCATGTCCATAGTAGATTTATTGGTGGATAGTTCAGCAGGGCACAAGATTTTATCAATGATGGATGGACACTCTGGTTATAACCAAATCTACATTGTAGAAGAGGATATCCACAAGACAGCATTCAGATGTCCTGGGAACATTGACACTTTCGAATGGGTTAAAATGCCATTTGGCCTGAAGAATGCTAGGGCTACATATCAAAGGGCTATGAATACTATCTTTCATGATCTCATTGGAGGATATTTAGAGTGTTACATTGATGACATTGTAGTGAAGTACCAATCCATAGAGGAACATTTGTTTCACTTGGAAGCAGCTTTTGAAAGAATGAGAAAGTTCAAGTTAAAACTTAATCCTCTCAAATGTACTTTTGGCGTATCAGCTGGAAACTTCTTGGGCTATGTAGTACACAAGAAAGGAATACAGATTAATCAGAATAAAGCCAAAGCTATCATTAAAGCCAGACCTCCATCAAGTAAGAAAGAAGTACAAAATTCTTTGGACAGGTTAATTTTCTTCGAAGATTTATTTCTAATACTGTAGGGAAAACTAAAGTATTTTCTTCCTTATCAAGGTTGAAAGATGAAGAGGAGTTTGTGTGGACAGCAGGGCATCAAACTGCTTTCAAAGGAATCAAAGCCTACTTAGCCAAGCCTCTAGTGCTAACGCCACCAAAGGGTGATAAGCCCTTGAAGTTGTATATTGCTGCAGCAGAAGATTCACTGGGAGTTTTTTTAGTCTAGGATAATGAAGAAAGCAAAGAACAAGCAGTTTATTACCTTAGTAGATTTCTAAATTCTTGTGAATGTAAATATTCAGCTGTAGAAAAGTAGTGTCTTGCATTGTATTTTGCTACAATGAAACCAAGATACTATCTTTTGCCTATAACTGTATTGGTAATTTCAACCACAGATTTGGTTAAATATATGTTGTCTAGACCTATGTTGAGAGGAAGGATTAGCAAATGGATACTAGCTTTATCAGAATTTCATCTAGAATATGTTTTCCAAAAGATAGTAAAACGACAAGTTTTAGCTAATTTCTTAGCAAATCATTTATGTCAAACAGAAAGTCAAGAGATAATAGAGCTTGGTATGGTTAGTGTTGAACCATGGCAAATGTGGTTTGATGGATCAAAAGCCAACGATCTAACTGGAATTGGTGTGGTGATTAAGTCACCACAAGGGGTAGAAACCACACATGGTTTCAAAGTGGATGAAATTACTTGTTCCAATAATCAAGCTGAATATGAATATTTAATAATAGGACTGGAAATACTTATTGGATTACAAGCTCATGCAGTTGATATATTTGCAGATTCTCAATTGGTGGTTAACCAGGTGAAAGGAATTTTCAAGTGTTTCTCAATTTTAGATAGCAAATATGACTTATGTCCCAAGATTCTTGAATAATAAAGCTAATGATGTGGCTCAGAAAACTTGGAATTTCAGGAGAAGGGATAACACTCAAATGAACATAAGCCAAACAACATATTAAAAGGTAATACCACTCTTAAATAAAAGGAGTGTGGTCTTAGAAGTAAATCATAATGACTTACAAGAACAAGATTGGAGTCATCCAATAATGCGGTATCTAGCTGGCCTATCTTCAAAAGCCAGGAAAAAAATCAAATTGCAATCTATGCAATACATAATGTATGGTAATACTCTCTACAAAAAGGGGGCAGACGAATTATTATTGGAATGTTTAGGCCCAAAAGAAACATTGACAGCCATGGCTGAGGTTCATGAAGCCATCTGTGGTACCCATCAGCCTGGTGTGAAGATAAGATAACTGCTTTGAAGACATTCCTACTATTGGCTAACCATCCTTAAAGATTGCATAGAATATGCTAGAGGTTGCTAGGCATGCCAAAAGCATGGCACAATAAGACATGTACCCATAACTGGTCTGCATGCGGTTGTGAAGCCTTGGCCGTTTAGAGGATGAGCTACGGATATGATAGGGAAAATACATCCACCCTCTTCGAAGTATCATCGTTTCATCTTAGTGGCCACAGATTACTTCATTAAGTGGATCGAAGCTAAACCGTATAAAGCTGTAGACCAGACCGAAGTTATTGGATTCATTAAAGATCTGATCCACAGATTTGGCATCTCACAGACTATAACTGTTGATAATGGGACTGTGTTTGATGGGAAGATGGTAAAGTCTTTTGTGGCAGAGTTTGGAATTAGCCTTATTAATTCTACCTTTTATTATGCACAAGCCAATGGTCAGGTAGAATCATCCAACAAATCTTTGAAGAAAAGAATACAGAAAGTTATGGAAGACAATCCCAGGGATTGGCATAACTTACTGTTGGATGTATTATGGGCTTATAGAACTTCTCCAAGATTAAGTACAGGAGTCACTTCTTATGTTTTAGTATATGGGCATGATACAGTACTACCTGTAGAAATTAACATCAAATCCTTGAGGGTGAGATGCCAGGATCAGTTAGTTCTTGAGCAGTACCATCAGAGTATGTGCTTGGAATTAGAGAACGTGGATGAAGCTAGAATTCTAGCATTAAATAACATTCTTTTCCAAAAGAAGAAAGCAACCAAAAACTGTAATAAGAAGGTCAAGCACATTAGCTTTGATGAAGGTGATTGGGTATGGAAGACAATACTCCCAATAGGGATTAAAAGCCACAAGTTTGGCAAATGGTCACCTAACTGGGAAGGACCATATCAAGTTCATAGAGTCTTGCCTTGGGGGAACATATCATTTGAGAAATTTGAATGGATATGTACACCCTAAGAAAATTAATGACAGATATTTGAAGCCTTATCATCCAACCATGTGGGAAACACAAGGAATATAATAAGTACTAAATGAAAGGAGCATGAAAACACTCAAATAATAAATAAAGATCTTATTTCATAATGAGTTGAATACATGCTGCCATAGATTGACCCAAAAGTCAGTGCAATGTTTCAGCTGTTCCTTTACAATTGACTCTTTACTCTTAAGAGATGGGAACAACTGAATGGCTGTAGCCATCTTCTGCTTTCGATCAACCAGTCCTTGGTTAGTAATCTACAACTTGGTGGCAGTTCGATCTAAAGCCAGGTTGATTGTTGATAACTCTTCTTCAAGCTAAGCTTTTTTCTCTAATAGTTGAGCTCGAAATTAGGAGACAGAGGAATGTTGTTCTTTTAATTCTAACACTTCAGTATGTATCTGGGAAACAAATCTCTGGTCTCTTAGCAATTTCTCTTCTGCAGCTTTGGCAACATGGCAGATGTTGATGTAAAAGTCAATGGTAGCTGCCGCCTGAGATAAATGACTTGAAATAGTCATGCTAGATTGCTCAACGACCTTGCAGCACTAGAGGAAGCCATTCTTGATAATAGGCTTTTGCAAGGCTTCGAAGGGGATCCTCGAGAAGAATGTCAGCAACTCCAAACAGCTGTCCAAGTCTAATGAAGGCAAAGAAGTCCTACTAGTGAAGGAAGAGCTCTCAAAATTTTCTAAAAGAGAATCAGCTAAGACTAATGGCTCAGTTTTATTGCTAGTTGTTGGAATGGTGGAAGGCATGTCAAAAAGGCTAGCTAGTCTAGCTTCAAATATATCCACTTCTTCTGTTGACATGGTTGGTGCAGAAAAAGCTCTGATAGGAGGAAGAGATGGCTCCACAGGGATAGGAGAGGAAGATGAAGTATCCCTAGCAGTTTCTATAGTCTTAGCTACCAGTAAATCAAGATAAGAGGGACTGGAGCTAGATAAGGATAGTGGACAAGGAATTGGTGAGCTACCAATGTCTTCTCTACTAGAATTAGCTATCATTGGAGATGAAGTAATAGCTGGAATTTCCTCAGAAAGGAAATGAGCAACAAGGCTTGAAGGGAGAATAAATTGGATAGAGTTGAAGGATAGAAGAGGAAAGTATGGAGTTAAGCCGAAAGATAAGGATGTAGGAATGCTTTGCCTCAAGAAAGGTATGAAAAATGTAGGACCAGAAAGTATGAGTATTGCTTGAATTGGCTCCATAGTTCGAGGTCTTTCAACTTCAGATGAAATTGAAGGAGTCCTTATTGAAGGAGAAGGTAAAGTAGTTGTTGCTGCAAAAGAAGAAATACAAAGTAATGTTAAGTCTCGGTATTAAGAATTTGAGAAAGAAAAATAGAGGCACAAAGGAAATTACTGGTTTCAGAAATGGTGGCAATGATTGGAGAGCTGTGAAAGGTATAATGTTCAGCAGTTTGTTGTTTTCTTGCAGCTTTCCTTTAGAGTTCATTAGCAACAGCTTCATCCCTAAGCATTTGTTGTTGCCTCCTCTTCTCAGCCCTCTAAAATACAATAAGCTCTTTGGAATGTTCTGCTTTTACTGCTTTAGCAGATGCTTCATGAATGGGGTCTCCAGTGAAATCAGAAAGAGAGACAGTCATTTTTCTCCTTTTTAAGGGTGTCTTTTGCTTTTTTTCTATCTCTTCTTTTTATGCTTCTACATGAACCACAGGTACCTCCTATTCAGGGTCAAGTAAAAGCTTTCTTTTCCTTTGTTGTTGTTGTTTGCTCTTAAGAAAATTTAAAGCTTGAACCTTTTAGGGAGAATCTCCTTATGAGGCACCCGCACTGCCTACACCAAAGAAAGAACTATAAGTGAGGACAAGAGCATCATAAAGGAGGAGAAGAGAAAAGAAACAGGAGTATATATTTTTCTTCAAGGCAGCTCGAGTAACTCTAGGAGAAGTTGAGGCAGCAGGAATAGACTTTGTAGTGGCAGGCACAAAAGCTGAAGTAACATGAACAGTGGAGGAGATAACAACTCCAGTCCCTTTGGACTTGGCTTAAGATACATCCAGTACCATTAACAGATCTTGAGGAGGAATGGCCAAGTGTATCTCCATATTGGTCATCGACCAGTTTTGGCACCTTTTCAGTATGTTGCTTTAAGGTATGAAGGGTAAGTACTCAAAGTCAATTAAATCTTGGATGAATTTGGAAGTTGCTTCTTATAATCTAGATCTTCGAATCTTCAAATCCCTACTGGTAAGGCTTAAATTGGTTTGACTACAGAGAGGTATAGGGACCCCTTGTGAGAGTCCAAATTACCTAGCAAATTGGGTAGGACAATAGGGCTCAAAGATGCACTTGTAAGCTCTAGGGTTCATAGTCCCAGTGAATAATTCCCTGGGAATCAGAATAGAGGCCTACATGTTTTTGTGCTGGGGTGTAGAACTGGACCTATCACTCAAAAAGGTCCTCAACCTGGATGGGCCAATATTAGTAGTTTCGAAGGGATGGAAGTTGTGAAAAGAAGGGGAAATTAGGAGTTGGTGGAAGAAAGAAAAGTAAAAAGCAAAGTTAGAAGGATAGAATAAAACATTGGCTAACTTCATACCATGAGTGGTAGGGTTTGGCTCCAAAAATCTTAGGCATTTAGATTGTAAATCGGTCAAGTATGCAAAAAGCCAAAGTTGAAGTATCCAAAATGGGGCTCCCTGATTGGCATCCAAGGGTTTTTCACAAAAAATGGGAACAAGCTCTATAAACATGACCTAGAACATATGGAGCTAAGGCTACATTTCTTTGTAAAATAAGGGCTTTGGCAAAAGGGGCAAACTCAGGCATGATCCTTCGAGAAAAGGTATAGAAGAGAAATTTGCAAAGCCAATACAATATAAAAGAGAAAAATTCCCTATCAGTCACAGAGCCCTTTCTTTTGTTCTCAACCTTGACAAAGTTACTATAGGATGAGTTCAGAGAGGAGAGGGAAAAAGGGATTTTGAGGTCAGGATAGTTTAGACCAATAGGGGTACCAGTAGGGGATAATCCTAACAAATGGCAGATGTCAAGGACAATAGGAGCCATCATCCCATATCTAAATTGAAAGAAACTGAAAGCAGAATTCCAAAAATAAAGGGCAACAGGTATTAAAAAAGGGTCCTTTGAAATGGTGAACCTGGATAATTGAAGGGCGTCAAAGAGGCAGAGCTCCTGAAGATCCAGTGTCTTATTAGGGACGACTCGATTATACCATTCCTTCCACTCTGGTCTCACTGTGGGCCAGCAGCGATGGGGTCGGTTTATCCTCCAGCTTCTCTAATCAAGACCACCTTCATAAAGAAGACAATGATCTTCCAAGTGTGGATACAAAGCTGGAAGCTCAGTGGGAATCTCCTTAAAAATGGGCCCAAGCACATGTTCTTGTTGCTCATGGCGACGGAGAAAGAAGATGCGTCCGTCGATGGCACTTTTCTCACCAACCTTGTATTTCTCACACTCCTCATCAATAATCCTTTTCAAGGCTACAGATGGACTCATACGCTCCACAACCGGTATTTTCAAGGAAGAAGAAGCCATTGATAGGAGTTTTTTCAGAAAACGAAGTTGGGAAAGAGAGTAAAGGGAAAGAGAAAGCCAACAGAAGATGAAGGGTTTGTGTGTTAGGCAACCAAGTGAATTGGGAGCACAAAATAAAAGGGTTTTTAAACCTTTCTGTCTGAAAAACACCCAGTTGTTTTATGTGGGCGGAATTCATAAAGAAGTATTAAAGGTACAGGTGCGAAAAGTTTCTCCAATGTTGATAATTATGGAGGGAAACGTACCTCAAATATTAATATTAGCTTCGAAATAAAATGTTTGGCTTCAAAGCCAAGTTTTGGCGCCAAAATCAAGTGACAAATAGCTTCGAAAGCAGGAAGTTGACTTCAAAGCACATTCCACACCTAAGGGTGCAGGAATGCCCAGGTATTTGTTTACTTCAAAAGGATTAAAGACCTGCTTTTAGGTTTCTTGATGAGAGTAAAATCCTTCAAAGTAAAATTTGAAATACCTTACGATTAGAATTTTCTTGTTCTTGGTTTAGTAGTATACAGAAGGAATCATTTTTTTAGAATAAAACAGTGCAGTCCTTAAAAGAGGTTTCCATATTTTGGAAAATATAGACTGTTTGTTCGAAGCAAAATTAGTTGATTTGAAACTACTTGATTGTATTAACCATATGTTGGGGAATTAGATATGATCAAATCAAGTTTCGAATGGCAAAATTAGTGAATTTGAAGTTCTGATTCTGAAAGGAGACCTAAGACAAAGGTTGGCAATTACACTCCATATGTTGGAAAAGTTCAAATTGGGTTTCCAGTATTTCATTGGGTATGATTGAATCAAGTTTCGAAGGACAAAATTGGTGAATTCAAAACCCTAATTTTGTTTGTTTTTGACAAATGGAGTAAAATCAGGCCATGCCAAATAAAGAGAAAACATCTTAGCTTTATTAAAACAAAAGTGATTACTTCAGAAGTCTTTTTTGGCTACATATTCAAGTTCATAAAAATAAGGAATAAAGTAAATGACAAAGTCATGGAATTTGTTCTAACTATGGTCAATGAACTTCTGTTCCTTTTTAATTCTATTTTCTATCTTCTCTAGGCTAGGCTGCTGAAGTTGATATGCTCTTATTTGATAAAAAAGTTTTTCGGCCTTTATTTTAAGCTCTGTTTCTTTCAACCCTTGTTCTATCTCATCTATGTCCAAGTCATCCCAGTATGCAGAGTCTTTATTCTTAAAATCATCATATTTGTTGATGAGGTTCTCTACTTCATATCGGGTATGAACTTAACAGGCTGAGATTTGGTCCAAAGATCGAGTGGTGGCCACAGAAATTTGATGCCAATGAAGAAACAGTAAGAGTTGGTCTAAAAACATCTAGAGCTCTACTTGCGCGATAGGGTTGAGGACATGACCCCGGGTCATAACATCACAAGCCCATCGAAAGTTCTTAAGAAGAACATCATCCTCAAGAACATTTGAGGGCAAGTGAGAAAATGCCGCAAGCAGAAGTTGGACTTGATAACACTGAAAATATAGTAGAGGGAGATGGAGGGCTATATGAGGGGAGAAATTGGTCCTCAGAAAGAGTAAGTCTCAGTTCCTCCATCCAGTGAGGGTTTTGCGGAAGAGGAGGTGCAAGAGCTTCCATTTTGAAAGAAGGAGGAAATTGGGGGTTGCTGACGCAATCAAATCAGTCAGAAGAGCAAAGTTTTGGTTTCTGGGCTAAGAACGACGGGCTGTACCCTTATGCCTCTTCTGGACGACGAGTGGCTTGTACTATCTTCGTAAGCATGGAAGATTTGTACTATGCTACAAGTAAGTTGTCTTCCAAACGGCGTCGGTGGTCGATGGGTACATATGGGTAAACTGCCGAGCTCCGAGCAAAAAGAAAGAAAGTTAGAGGATCAACAAATTCGAGAAAATGATGATTGATTCGCTCTCTTAACTTGGACTCCTCAAGTTCTGGCCAGCTTCTCCAGCCAGAAGCCTCAAAAGAAAAAGAAGCTGTAGCCTCATCCCACGTAGAAAGCTGTGGGATAGAAGAAGAGCTTCCAATATTCATGTTCGCAAAATTTTGGTTTAAAGAATTGTGGACAATAGGTTCGTAATCCAAAGGTCGATAGTTTGTAAAAGCTTCTATGACTTGAATATAAGAAGGTGGGTAAAAGTAATCAATGCATGAAGGTTCATTCGAGGATGAACAGTATTATCAAACAACTCTTCATATGTTTGATCAAAGTAAGAAAAGGTTTGCTTGGCCATGAAAGTTGTACCAGTTTTTTCGAATACTAAGATAGTGGGAATGTTCAAAGGATAGAAGAGAATTTAATGCAAATGTTTCAGTGATAAATGACGGTTGTATTTCTGGAAAAATGTAAAACCCATGCATGTTCTAAGACATAAATAAAATGCCTTGATCCACTAATATCACCAAGTATTTGGTATATTAGTGTGGGGGGTAATGTTGGCTACATATTTTGTACAAGTCAATCACAGTTCAACACGTAGCAGGATGAGGGCAATACGGGAAGACAATTCAAATCTTTAATCGTAATCACACACGTGACAGTTAGTATTGGTTATTGTAGATCTGCATAACACTGGATCAGTAAAGAGATGCAAAATGACGTGGCTTTAACGGTTACTCATATATTTAAATTCAAAATCAAGAGGGAAGCCTAACTGCAGATAGGGCGTAGTAGAGCTAATTGTGAGGAAACATGATCAGCAATCAATGAGGGATGATTCGATAGTTAGAAGCTCATTTCAACGGTTATCATTGAGAAGTATAAATAGCAGAGAAGGCCCCAGAAAGAAGCCCCAGACTCAGATTCAGAAACCAATTTTTATCTACTTCATTTTCCTTCCAGTTTTTACATTTCTTGTTTTTTACATTTTTGTACTTCAAATTTATGCACTGCACTTCATTCATAGGAGTAGTTCCAAGTAGCTTGTTGCTGTAAACCTCTACGAGGCTGAATTAGATCATTGTAAGTTTTTCATTTTTACTTAATGAAATGCTACAACTGTTCTTCATTTAATTGTTGTTTGCTAAATTCTACTAAACAAAGTCACCAGTAAAAGTCCTCTTCGTTGAGGTTGAAAGAACTGAAACACAATCGTCTGATAATTGGTTCGCAATTAATATTCTGTAAGGACTGATTGATCCTTACTGACACGCATAAAATTACGATACTAACCTTCGAAAATCAAAAAAGCCGACAATATCATAACGAAAACTTATTTTTATCTTCTAGGAGGATAAAAACAATTTTTTTAAACTTATTTTCGTTAAATTAGTTTCTATTTTTTCAAAAGTCAAACATAACGAAAACTTCGATATCGTTATTAAACAAATCTATTAAATCAAAAAATTCAAAACTAAAAATATTTCATATATTAAATATAACGATTACACATTAAAAGTCTAATAAATCATTCATTACATGATAATCATCTAAAAATATATGTTAACAACAAGTACAATCATTTATTACATGAAAATCATTTTAAAATATCAACAAAAACAGTCACTCATTTTATTACATGATCATCATCCAAACACATACTAAAAATTAATTTGACAAAAAATAATAATAATAATAATAATAATAATAATAATAATAATAATAATTTATCATTGTTATACAATTTTATCTTTGGTGAGTAGAAATAATTTTTAAAAATAAATTTTTGACATTTATTTTTATCAAATTGATAATTTTGCCCTTAAAATAGAACAAAGATATTTTAATTGTCTTTATTTAAAAGGAGATTTAAAATTTAAGATCAAATATATTATAATTGAAAATTAAAAACTAAAATAACACTAATCTCAAACTACACAAACTATAGCTCCATTTGGCAAGTTGGTGTGTGGTTAAAATAGTTACAAAAGACAAAATAAGTTATTTTAATCACAACAAACAAAACATCACATCTAACTCATAATCATTACACTCTTCTTTCACAAAAAAAAATTAAAAAAGTCAAAAAGTTAAAAAGTTCTTCCTAAACTAAATTTTTTAGCACAAATTAAAATAATCAACTCACTTCCTAAACAGAGACAATATATTACAATTAAAAGACCAAAAACTAAAATAACACTAATTTCAAACTACACAAACTATTAATGTAATCCGCCCGACAATTTATTTAGCGTGTCTCAATCAATACCCTAGTACCAAGATTCTTCTAAAAAACACACTAATTAGCAATCAATACTCGAACCGACTCTTCTCTTCTTGCCGACAGGGCCAAGGATTATCATGGGAAACGTCAAACCTTAGTCATTTATCACCTCTATTTAATAAACTCATACCACCGATTTCATAATTATTCATTCTAGTATGCTAATCCATACATAAACGGATTTGGGATGAGTGCGGTATTTTTATTTGATCGGCAAAAACATCTTTATTAATGAACAAAGAATTCATTACATCAAAAAAGAAAAGATGGTGTACAAAAAATATTATAACGAGACATATCAATTCCAACTAAATTAACACAAATATATCCGCTCAATCAATTGTTAGCACACCATCCAAAATTGACAAATAACCAGCCAAAGCCAAGAAAAATAACAATTGGCAAAAACAAAACAGCCCAGCATCAACCCACCCACCTAACCTCTATTTTCAAAAATCAAGAGACAAACACTAAGCATATCAAATCAACACCAAAACCACCACGGTTATTGTTGTATAATTAAATAACTTCATTTGGAGATTCATTTTAATGATACGAACAGTTCATATTATAGAGTATATTGAGTGGAACATGTCTGTAAAAAAATCAAGTTAATCAAATATTGTAAACCGTTTCATTTACTCACATTTAATTTATTTTAATATTTTAAATCACAATTGTCATTTATTTTTGTAGATACAAATGTGAGTGGATAAATAGGTTAGCAATATCTAATTAACTTGATTTTTTGCAAGTATGTTTTATTCGATATATTCTAAAATGTGAATATTTCAAATCATTAAAATGGGGCCCAAAATAGGCCATTTAACTGCATAGCAGTGGCTACTCCCAAATCTATATATACACCATGCCCAAATTGATCAGGTAATTTTTTTTTTATAACTTGACATCCGGCTTACTGAATTGATTAATCAAGGTATCACTGTCCATTTTACAGGTCTCAATTAAAGTTAGGAAAAAACCTATATAAATTGGTCTCAAACTGAGACCTTAGAAGGCCATGTCATAGCAGCTTTGTCCAACAGCCTTCTATTTTGGGACGATGTGGACTATGTGGAAGCCATGGCTGCTTTTCAAGCAGTCCAATTTGCTACGGAGCTAGGGTTACAAGGCATACATTTGGAGGGTGATTCGGCCACTGTTATTAAAACGATCATTACTCTCTTGTTTTGGCCACTTATCTCAAAGCGTCCATGACTTGTTGCGAGGATTTCGATCTACCACTGTGAGTCATGTTTTTAGAGAAGGTAATTCTGTTGCCAATTGCTTAAGTAGATTAGTTTTTGATTGTGCTGGCCCAACGATTTAGATGAAGGATGTTCTACCAAACTTGGCCCCTTTTGATTTCGGCTGATGCCGCTTTTGCTGAATATATTACCTCAACCTTCTGAAAAAAAAAAAAAAAAAAAAAAAAAAAAAAAAAAAAAAAACCTAAGACTTTAGAGAGAGCATACTTTCAAATCACATGTCTTGACCATCAAGCCAATCTCTTGAGATTCAATCAAGCATTTTCTATCCTCAATTTTAAATTTCTCGTCTTACAATATTCATAAGGAAAATGTTATACAAATTTATTTTCTAAACTTAATTATACGTAAAAGACATAATTGACTAACAATTAGAAAAAATATAAGATAGAAAATTATCTTAAATATTCTAATAGATTACAATATTTTTATTAAGTCTAGAAATGGATCTAATTTCTTGATTTAAATAGTACTACACTATTTATAATTATTGAATAGAATGATAATCTCAATAAATAAAAATTTCAAAATATTAACTTAACAATTGTGAGTACTTTGATATGACGAGACAGGAAAATTTCGAATAACGAATTGCACGCCAACAAAATAAGTTAAAGAAATGACTTAGATTTATGGTTATTTTGACAAGTGAAGTGCGCATAATTTCAAGTTTTAGCAAGAAATAGATAAACTAATTGAAGAATCAGTGGAAGCATGAAATCAAGAAATCTTTGAACAACCCATCATAGCTTGACTGCAGAGTTTCAATTTTGGATTTTAGAAAGGCAAAATTAAACTTTAAGGTAGTTTGAGAAATGTTTATTTTATTAAAATATTTATTCTTATATTTAATTGACTAAAAAAATATATTACAAATAAAATTATCATTCATCATTTTAAAAGAATAATTATTTAATAAAAAAAATAAGAAATAACTATTTTATTTAATTCATTCTCATTCTAGTGAACCAAACAGAATTTTCAAGTAACTTTTTGACTAAAATATAATGCAAAAAATACTAATATATTTAGAATGACTTTTTAATTTTTTATGAAAAGATGAATAAAAAATAGAGAACAATAAATCTTTGACTTTTTAATATAAATTGTTAATTTTTTTAAAATAATTTTTTAATTTTTAAACTAAAAAATAATATTATCAAACGATGCTGAGATTTATTCCTCTCAATTACATATATAGATATACTTGTAATATAAACTTTTTCTGCTCAAAACTGAAGAAACAAACAATAAAGTAATGTTAGAAGGACAACATTTGCATATCATTTGATGTGGCCTTTTACATGTGAAATAAATGAGAAATCGACGTAACAAGATGATTTAGTACGATATAAAACGCCGCATCAAATAATAAATAAATTGATACTTAAATAATCACCCTAACATCGCTCCATTCAAAGCCTAAAACTCCAAATAAGACAAAAAAGGAACCCCCAAAGTTTTTAAAACCCCAATTAAAACCTAAAAGAACTCATCATTTTCCTCCAAGGACATGTCCAATAGGTCGCCATGTCCTTGTGCAGCAGCACCATCATCAAACAACCATTTCTCTAGCAATGACAATGGAACTTGATTCTCCAAACTTGGCTTACTCTCATCTTGAAATGGGCAAGTTTCATGGGTGAAATTTGTAGCTGTCTCGTCCACCGTCACGGACTGAGAGGCATCAGAATTGGAAGAACGGAAGCTGAAAAGCGAGTCGAAGCCCTCCGGTGTAGTGGCACTCAATGTTCCTTCACTAGGGTTGTTGTTAGAGTTCTGAGTTGTGGTTTCTGAGCTTGTTTGAGATGATTTAGGTGAACCCTTCATCCAATTTTGGAGCAACCTAGCTATGTTTTCAGTACTCGACGCATACATGGTGGATGATGATTGGGCGGCCGGGGGGCTTGTACTACGAGGGTGAGAATAGCCATTAAGGGATGGTTTTAAGTCATTTAAATTGGTTGATTTGTCAATAGACAAAGCATCACACAAAGCTTTCTTAGCCATGTGAATGTCTGTTTGGAGCCTCCTCTCCCACTGACCCTTGGAGACTGATGATGATTGTGAAGCTGAGAAACCATCTTGGCTATGGCCATGTTCATGGCCATGAAGCTTGTTGAGCTTCTTCTTCAAATGGGTGTTCCAGTAATTCTTTATATCATTGTCAGTTCTCTGGGGAAGATAGGAAGCTATTGCAGCCCACCTGAACCAAGACAAAATTTGAATATATTACAATAAAGGCACAATCAAAATCTCACTTCCATCAACAACAGAAATAATAATAAAAAAAAAACTTGTCTTTTTGTATCATTGCTTGTTCTGAGTTTTTCAAAAAAAAAAAAGGAAAAAAATTAAAAATTAGTTTTATAAGAAAATAATTAATAAAAACACCCATTATTTTCATATATATATATATATATATTTTGGGGGAAACAATAATGTTAAAAATTTTGAAAATATGTTTGGGTGTTTTTTTTTTCAAACTAATTTTAGTATTTGAAAAAAAAATTACAAAATTTGAAAACTCAACTAAATAGGATATAATCTTCCGATTGGTATTTGGGAAAAAAAAATTTGATCAAATCATGATTTTAAATAATAATATCCAAAAACGTATAGTATTATCAAAAATATTACTCAATATATACATGTAAGTAACAATATCAAAAGACTACAATTACAATGGTGCCGTTTGGTAACACTTACGTTTTCAATTTTCTGTTTATATTTATAAAAATTTAAAAAACTCAAATAAAAACTTGTTTGGTAAACTTTTTGATTTATAAATCAGTGGTCTCAATTTATAAATTTGGCCAAAAAATAAAAACACAAAAAATGTGTTTTCATTTTGAGTTTTCAGTTTTTTTTTTTTTGTACCACCCAACACTAGCCACCACCCATCTCCATTTTCCACCACCGTCTTCTGCCACCACCACCCACCGCCACCTGTCACCACCACTCACCACTCACCACCCACTTGCCACCACCACCCACCACCACCCACCAGCCACCTGTCACCTACTCGCCGCTACCATCACCACCACCATCACTACCACTACCACCACCACCCACTTGCCATCCACCCGCCACTAGCATCCACTGCCCGTCACCACCACCCGCCACCTACTTGCCACCACTACTCACCACCCACCTGCCACTTCCATCCACCCACCCGCCACCACCACCCACCACTACCAACCACCACCACCACCCACCACCCGCCACCCACCCGCCACCACCACCCACCACTACCCAGTCACTACCACCTACCACCCGCGCACCATCACCCATCCACCCACTCACTGCCACCACCACTTGTTACCTACCCGCCATCCACCTGCCACCACCACCTACCACCAGCTACCACCAGCTACCACCAGCACTACTACCCACTTGCTACCACCCACCACCCGTCACCGTCACCCACTCACCCACCATCACCACCTACCACCCACCCACCCACTACCATCCATCACCACCCGCCATCTGCCACCCACCTACCACCACCACCCACCACCCGTCACCACCATCACCCGCCATCCGCCACCCACCTGTCACCACCACCCACCACCCGCCGCCACCACCACCACCCACTCGCTACCACCCACCACCCGTCACCGCCACCGTCACCCACCCACCCACCGACCGCCGCACCACCACTACCACCACCCACTCGCCACCACCCACCACCACCAGCTACCCACCACCCACCGTCACCACTTTCTACCACCGTCTTCCGCCGCCACTTGTCATTTCTCACTCTTTTTTATATTTTTAATTTTTTAAAACATTTTGTCAATTACCAAACGCATTTGTAGTTTATATTTTTTTAAAAATAAACAAAAATCAATTTATAAAATTTTTATAAATATAAACGCTACCAAACACACCCAATATATTGGCCGATTTAAACCTTCTAACTAGAATAAGTTATTATACTATAAACACAAGAATTAAACACCGAATAAATATGAACGGATAGGGGGGGGAGAGAGAGAGAGAGAGAGAGCGGGGTATGGGTTTACCTGTTGCCCAGAAGAGCTTGGAGGTGAATTATCATTTTCTCTTCATGATCAGTGAAGTTGCCCCGTTTGATCCCCGGCCTGAGATAATTAGTCCACCTGAGTCTGCAACTCTTGCTGCATCTTAGCAAACCTGTGAAATAACCCATATGAAAAATGAATACAGAACTGTAAATATACAAACGAATCAAACCCAAAAAGTAAATTTGATAATAGTACTACTACTATAGCATAGCCCCATTCAAGAAAATAGTGCTTGAGCAGGATAAGATATTAAATAGACCTCATCAATGATCGAACCAACCCCAAAAAGCAAACAACAACAGTGAAAACATCAAGAAAGGTAAAAGAAAAGAAAATATACCAGTATTAGTGGGAACAGCTCTCCAATTCCCAGGTCCATTTTCTTGGATGTAAGACACCAAGAAGATGTCCTCTTCTGGCGTCCATGGCCCTTTCTTCACACCAGTTTTATCACAGCAAGGTGGTCTACCCATCTTACACTTTCAATCTCTCTCTCACTCTCTATCTTCAACTGTTTCACACTCAAATCTTTTGGTTTATCAACAAAGAGACCTCTTTTTTCTCTCTCTTTTCTTTGCAAGATTTTCTTATTTTCTTGTTTGGAAGAAATGGTGAGACAGGCGTCCAAAGAATGGTACCCCTGTCTATGTATATATAGAGATAGATAGAGAGAGAGAGAGAGAGAGAGAGAGAGACCGTGGTGATGTTAACGCTGACCAAATACAAAGGCATCCCAAAAAAGAGTCAAAAGGGAAAAGGAGTCACTGCTATGTTTTTACACTGGGCTTTCATTTGAGATGTATTATAATCTTATTTTTATAATTTAAATTATTTATTTTATAAAATTTATTAAATACTTTATGTTTATTAAAAATTATATTAATTGAATATCAAAAATTATATGATCGATAATCAAAAAAATAAATAATAAATTTTTCTTTTGAGAAATGGCATAAACAATATATAATTTAATCATATAATTATTGATATCTGATTAATATAATTTTTGATAAATATAAACTATTTAATAAATTCTATAAAATGAACGGTTTTGACTATAAAAATAAGATAATAATATAGCTCAAATGAAAGCACTACAGTCATGCTGTGCTTTTATAGTGACCCCTAAGAACATCTCCAATGGTAATAGGCATTTTATCTATCTAAATATTACTATAAAATATATATTTTTTTTTGCCGATTAACTGTTTTATGTTTTTACTCCAACCATGCTATTTATCAAAATACTATTAATTTTATAGAATGCCACGTCAACAATAAAGATGGAGAGAAATGATCGTAATGATTGAATACATTTTGCCTAGCGTTGAAGACTAACTACATGTAGCTAGTAAATATGAATTGAGCCAAAATACCTAATCATATACCTAGTGTATTAAAATTAAAAAAAATAAATTACACTAAATATTTTAATTAATAAATATTATATATCTAATACATTAGAGATGCTCTAACTAGTCAAAAGCGGACAGCAATGAGCATTAACTCATTTGCTTGCAAAAGTCAGCTGCGTTCTTAAGAGAGGAGAGAGAGTGAGTGAGTGAGAGAGGGCTTTGTTCTCTTTCGGCTTCACAAAACCGCGTGGCATTAATATGCCATTATTATTACGGTAATCTCACCGCCTCAAAATTTTATCCCAAATTTTAGCCAAAAATAATAATTTAGACGGTCTCCGATTCATGAATTTAAGTGGATATTTAAAAATAAAAATAAAAATAAAATAAAATTATATTTTACATACTTTTTATACTCTTTTTTTTAAATTAAAATTTATGAATCAAACATAATTTTTAAGATTTAAATTCAGGGTTGATTTGGGATATCTAAAAAAAATGTACTTTTTGACTTATTGGCTTATATGAGTTGGGTTTGATGTGATGTATTAGAGAGGTGATGCGATTTAAATAAAATGATGTGACTTAAATAGAATAGTGACTTTTTGACTTTTTATATTATTTAGGTTATGCCAAACTTGACCTTATTTTATATTTATTAGACTCACATTATATCAAACACTTTACTCAAAAAATTCTCGAATAGTATTTTTGTTATTATTATTGTTGTTTCACTTCTAAAACCCTAATCTCATTTCCATCACCGTTTAATGAATAGAAAAATGGTTGGATTCTCTTAAATTTAGAGAATGTTAGAGTCTTATAGAGCTTATTATGGGTCTTATTTTAATATTTTGAATCGTTTATTTCGTAACCTTAAGTATTTATCATCTATGAAAAAATTAAATTATTTCAATAATTATGATATTTTTATTTCATGACATGTGTTTTTAAAAAAATGAATGACCAGCATATTTTTAAAAATAAAATATCTATTTTTTAGAAACAAAAACAACAAAATAAAAATATTACGATTATTAAATCAACTTAATTTTTTAATTATGTACACTAAAATCCTTACGAAATTATTGTTTTTCATAACATATCCATTCAGTGTGGATAATATGGTAAAGAAAAATGTTTGGAAGTTCTAAAATATGAGCTCTAGGGATGGTCTCACCCATTGATGTAATGTTTTGGTCTTGGTTTCTTTTTCTTTTTCTTTTTTTGAATTTCTATATCATTATAGCTCAATTAAAATTCTAAAATTAGAGGAATATATCGTTGTTATATTGTGAATGAGTAGTTATTATGAATGAGTACATTCTAGTAACTTTTTTTTTTTGGGTAATAGTGTGAATGTTGTTATTGCATGATCGATCAATGCAGACTATATATCTGTCTAGGAGAAGTGATATGTAGCTCGAAAAGAGCCCCCAAATCGCCCGAATTTGAAAAGAAGAAGAAAGAAGAAGAAGAAGAAGAGAAGGAAGAGGAAGAAGGACTAGAGGAGCCAACATCAACCGGGCTGGGCAGTGAGCGGAGGCAGCGGCAGAGGCGGAGGCAGGACGGAGATGATCGGCCGATGAGCTGCGACGATCGGCCAACGAACTATGACGAGCTGTGACGATCGGGCGACGGCGAAAGTGGAGGGCCCTCTCTTCTCTCAATTCCCTCTATCCCTCCTCTTTCTCTTCTCCTCTCTTCTTTTCTCTTCTCTCCCTCTTTCTCTTTCTCTCCCTCTCCTTCTGTCTCAAACCTGCAGAAAAGAAAAAAAAAAAAAAAAAGAAAAAAAAAGTGCCCAAACGACGACATTTTGGACAATCGAGGAGACAAAATTAGAAGGAAAAATCATTTTTCATCTGCCTAGTAGTGTAAATAGTTTACCTATATGAGATTTTATACATTATATTATAACATTGGGCTGGCCTATGAGATTATTTATGAGTAAATCAAAAAGGTCAAAAAAGGTTGAGACTAATTAATTAATTTATCAGTTTATTGCTGACTTAATTTACTGAGGTAGGGACCATGACCCCATCCATGCATTCAAATTCAACCTTACATGGTACCTTTTCTATATACATATATTGAGGAGCACCTCCAGTCCCACGTCGGATTGGACGGTATTATTCAGTCTATGAAAACTTACCACAAGTCTCGTTTTGTTAATTTGAACCGTTTGACATATAGAACTCGTTGAGTACTATATGTCTGTAAAAAAATTAAATTGGTCGGATATCGATAGTTATATGATCAAATCAGTTTTGAATAAAAAAAGAAACGGTGAATAAATTAACGGTTGATAAAAAACTGATTCAATGAAATTGTTATCGATATCTGATAAACGTAATTTTTTTTATAAATATATAGTACTTAATAAATTTTAAATATTGAACCGCTCGAATTATCAAAACGAGACCGTGATATACTCCCACGGATAGAGCAATACAGTCCCATCCGATTTCAGAATGGAGGCTGCTTCCATATACTGATATCATCGTCACGCATGACTAAGTGATCATTTCAATCCAGTAAAATAAATAAATAGATCAATAGAAATTGGCCTACTCATTTAAGAGAGAGAGATTCAAGTAGAGTTTTGAACTATTTTGACAGAGGTTTTTTTTTAAATTTAAAGTTAATAATTAAAAAAAAGTTAAAAATATTTATTTATATAAATAAAAATTAAACCAAATATTCTGATACAAACTATTAAAATAAAGTATAACTCGTCACTAGGGACGGAATCAGGATTTTATTATTAGAGAGGTCAAAAAAACAAAAAAAAAAATTTCACTGTATGCACAAAATATACATATATGTATAATATGATATATATATATATATATATAAATTATATATACATAAAAAAAATTTTAAATACCATTACAACATATAAGAGTTTTAGAGACCAAATATTTTGGTCTTTAAAAGTGAAAATTTTGTTACAAAAGACATTTAGAGACCAATTTCTATCATCATGAGGATAGTCGCTAAAAGGTTGTCCCGAAAAGTCAAAAATAAAGCTTTTAGTGACAAAATTTTGAAAATGTCACTAATAAATAAAATTTTAGGGACAAAATAATTTGGTCTCAAAATGGTTTATTTTTTAGACAAAAAATTTGGTCCCAAATAGATAATAATTCATCACTAATATCTAATTATTATTGTTAAAAAAATATTGACGACATTTTTTGCAACAAAAATATTTGGTCTCTAAAAAATAATTTTGTTCCTAAATTTTGGTCCCCAAAACCTTGATTTTTTGTAGTATACCATAGAAGCAATTTCTAATAAAATGAAAAAAATCTATATAATAAGGGAGGAAGGTTTTTGAAAATGTATAAAATGTATGTGAGATACATTTTAATTTAATGGCTGAGATTAATCCAAGTTTATATCAATGGCTCAGATCAATAGATCTCCTGCCCAAACAACTCTTTGCTCTCTCTCTCTCCCACGTCTAGCTAAACACATCTGCTCTACACATTCTCTCTCATCCTCCTCCTCATCCCAAAAGCCTCTAATGCCTTACCTCTCCCTCTATACTTGACCAACGACATTTTCTTCACACTTTTCTTCTCCATGGCTTACTACCTCTTCCATCGTTAACGTGATCAAATCCGATCCTTCACTCCTCTTCACGTCATCACTCTCTCCGAACTCGCTGCCATCGCCTCCCTTATCGCTTCCTTCATCTACCTCCTCGGTTTTTTCCAGCATTGGTTTCGTCCAATCCTTCATCACCTGTGCTTCTCACGACGCCTGAGACATCGACTATGACCGCTTCATCCTCAAAGAAGATCGCTGCCTCCTTTCTTGCTCCTCCTCCGCCTTCGCTGTTCTTTATTGCACTGTTCCCCTCCTGTGCCCAAACTGATGGATCTACTACATGTTAATCGTCAAATCGGTGTGATTTGGGTTTGATTGGTGTGATTTGGGTTTGATATTTTTTCCCCTTCTCTCTCTGTTCTTCTCCCTCATTTCATGAATACATATTTTTTTTTAGGGTGTGATCTGCCATATTTTTAGGGTTGTTTATAAGATTCTTGTGTTTGATTGGTGCATTTGGGTTTGATATTTTTTTTTTCCTTTCTCTCTCTATTCTTCTTCATTTCATTAATACATACATTCATGAATACATTGATATATTTTTAGTTTCATCATCTGGGTTTAAAATTGGGTTCATTGGGGCTTACAATCTGTGTAATTTGGGGTATATTTTTATTTCCTGTTTTTATTAGAATTTTGTGTCCAATACTCCAATATTTAATATCTGTAGTTATATTTGTTTCCCGTGTATCTTTTGTGATTAATTTTATGATTAGTTTTATTGTTGTTGAAACTATGATATGGGTAAAGGTAGAAATTTCAAATATTCATAGATTTGGGTCATTTCTGTTTTCCTCAGGAAGCATCCAGGTGAAGCTACGTGGAATAGCTCAGTATGGTAATCTCATAGGTGTTACAATTGGATACACAATATAGTATAATTTTAGTATAAATCTAGAGAGTATTGAGTTTAACTTTGCATTTTTGCCATGTACATCAGAAAACCTGCCAATTATGAATTTGATTATCCATTTGATTGTCATGAGATACTTATTACTTGCTCATCCAAAATAAAAATAAAAATAAAATACTTACAACTAACTGTGCCCATTCAAAAATTCAGGTAATGCATAAAAATTTTTCTTTTAACACCCAAGCGCCAGTTGTTCCAACAACTGCCCCATCATCATCTGCAGAAGATATAGAATTAGCTATGGCAATCAATGCCTCGATCCAATCTGCTATGGAAGCAATGCCACCCTTTGTTGATACTGATCATAGCTCTGGAGCAAATGCATCCTTCAGCAGTCACAGTGCATGCGAAATCCATGAAGTTGGTTCAAGTAGCAATTCAACTCAACAAATTCAGAATCTAAGTGACATTCATGTTGTTGTCCAAACAACGGTTGAGATCCCTGCCCCGGCTTCACTCCCATCGGCCCTATCCATCAAGAATGCGATCATAAATGATGGTCCTATTCATTACCTATCAGTTGATTTCAGCCCTGTTGATTTGTCTTCTCCTGTAGTGGAGAACTTACCTGCTATGGAAAATGGAAGGAAAGAAGATACAGATGCTTCGGTATAATTTCATATAGCTCAGTATAATTTCTGTTTTTTAGTATAATTTTAATTGACTTGCTTTTCGGTTTGAATCTCCTTATTAGTCTTTTATTGTCTTATTTATAGTAGGGGGAGAATTCTTCCCAATCCACTGTGTGAGTTGGAGGCTTTGTGGGGGTGTAGATATACCACAAAATTATTTAATTTGTTTATTTGTTATTTGTAAATTATTCATAAACAGAATTATTACTTATAATTATGTGATTTTATATATAAAAAAAAATTGTGGATTATTTTTAAAATTATACTTATCGTCTATTTTTTTAAGACAAATATATATGATGAAATAAACACAACCATTACTTATCTTAGCAATCTAATTTTTTCTCTAATTTTTAGTCCCATTTTATCTTTATTCCCTGACGTAGTAAACACAACCATTACTAGATTCTGTAAATTTTACGTGCTCTGTTATTACTAGGGAGCAAATGAAAAAGATTTTACTCTGGTTTTAGTTGTTCCTGGCAAAGTTATTTCTTATCATCTCAACTCCAAGTCATTGAAGGAGCTTCGAGATTGTTCGCCATAGGATCTTGCAAATTGGAAAGCATCTTGGTAATATGTATCCATTCATTGAAAGCCTATCACCTGTTTGATCAATGTCCTACATGTTTCAGCAGATAAGTCCCTCAATAAACTCTTCTAAATTTTTGTCTTTTTAAAAGTTTTAGTTAGTTTCTTGGTATGTGATGCTATCTTTTAGTTTTAGTTAGTTATCTTTTAATTTATAGATTCTGTTTTAAGCTTGCATTAGAAATAAATTTTTCATTGATCAATTAAGGCCGAAATACAATTGATGTGTATAGTTCATTCCACAGTTTACTTCCCTTGCCTACAGTTCTAGATGCTAAAGAGCATCAGCTTGATTATCACTTTTGAAAGTGCTTTATGTTAGAGCCCTGTTTTGACCTCTATTATACATTAACTCAAGTATCACTTAGGTTGTTCTGATTGCCAAAGAGATTATGTTGGACTCATTCACTCCATGGTCAGTAGCGGAACTATAGAGGGATTGGTGGGAGCCACGACACTGCCCATTTTCTATCTAAATCTCTCATATACAGGTTAGGAATTTTATGATCATATCCCTTCAAAAGTATGTACCATATCCCTCAATTATGAAAATTTGTGGTTTTAGTTATAAATCATGTTGGTACTTAGTTATGAGCTTTGTGCCGGTCAAATTTATAATAAAGTTGGTTATGAGATTTTTATTAGGACTTAAATTAGTTTTCGTTATGATACCTTTTTTTAATATTTGGTTATGAATCTAAGTTGCCTTATGTGAGGGTTTGTGGTGTTTTGCTATGAATTGAAAGTGATCTTGGTTATGGATTTTTTATTATGATTCAAATTGGTTGTAGTCATGAATCTTTGTGGTTAAAATTTTAGGTACAAACCATACGCACCTTTGAAAGGTGTCTATAGTATCACTTTTTTATAGTTTAATATATATTTCCGGTAGAAGCTAATACAATAGGCATCATTCCCATAATTTTTGGAATCTTTCTAGCGGGAAAGACTATGTACACACCTCTCAAAAGGTTTCTACCATATGCACCTTATGATTAAAGAAGAAAATGGTATAACTTTATATTTTAAAAAAAAAAAAATCATGACCGAACATCACATGAGGCTTAACCAAAAATCTTATGAGTCCTAACTAAAATAATCTCACAACTAAAGAAGAAAATTTTTTATAACTAAAGAAGAAAATGGCATAATTAAGGTGTGTATGGGAGAATTCTCCAATGCAATTATTATCAGTAATATTGTCTTTGTTTATTCTTTGGCTTTCCTACTTCGGTCTTCTATGGACTCAAAGTTTCTCAAGGACTCAAAATTTTGTATTTCTATGTTTATTCTTTTGTGGGTATTTTTAGTTTCTTTAGTTTCTGCTAGCAATGGAAGTTTATTCAGTGATTCAGATCATTTGGCTTTTCTTTTTTATGACAAATTGTTTGTGCTTTTATGACAAATTGTTTGTGCACTTTGATTAGCTTTCTCTGATTACTAATCCAAATCAAAATTCAATTTATATCTTTACAACGGGGAAATTATGGTGCAGATTTCTTCTATTGTTTTTGGTATTCATTAGCTTTCGCTCTCATGTAAAATTTTAAATTTTGTGTTGATTTCTTCTATTGTTTTTGGTATTCATTTTTTGTTACTCTAATTTTTTTGGATGTCTTTTGTTTTGCTGTCATGTAAAAGTAAATTTTGTGTTGATTTCTTTAATTGTTGCCATGTACATCCCAACTATCTTGGATTCTATTATTTGGACCCTTTGGCTTGCTAGAAATGAATGAATCTTCAACCACAAACAACCAGTTTGGTGCAAAATCGTGGAATTTATCAAAATTAGAATTGCATTTTGGGTGAATGGGTGGGCCAATCTCTATCATTGCAACATTAATGATTTTCTACACTCTCTAGAAGGGCTGAAATACACCATAATTAATTTGTAGCTCTATTTTTGTTGCTTCGGTTCTGTTTTTGCTGTTAAAAAAATTCAAAAAAAAAAAAAAAAAAAGCATTGTGTTTGCTTAATAGGCTCACATTAGACAGCTTGATACTTCCTAAGAACAGTGATTGATCATTAGACAGCTTGAGAACTTCCACACATTGAGGTAAGAATTTGATTTATATTCTTACTGAAGCAGTGATTGATCATTTGTATTCACTTGGCATAAATTACAACCTATTTCCTATTATTTTAATTAAATTTATTGTTATTCATTCCATTGTAAGGATTTGGGTATAATTTTACAATTGAAGTTCAAAATAATTGATTGAGCCACTACATAATTTTTGCTATTACAATGTTCACAAAATGCTTGATAAATTGTTTGATAAAAAACCATTTTCATGTGTTCGCCAAATGCTTCATAAATTGTTTCTCTATTTGATTTGTTTAATGTGTTTGTTAATTCACAGGGAATGGAAGGTGAAAGGAGATTGATCGAATGATCAAACTTTTGGTTGAGGAAAAAGTTTCCCTCTGCTAAACTTTTGACTGGGGTAAGAAAAAAGTTCCCTTTACTTGATTGGGTTGAATTTATGAATTTATCTATTTTTTGGACGATGTTCTCTTTACTAATTATTTTTATTATTATTTATTGTTTTTGGGAAAGACCAAAAAATTAACTTTTTTTTTTTTTTTTTTTTTTTTTTTTGCATTACTTCCAAAAAATTGCTTTCACTTTAATTTTTCTTTTTAGTTTTAAGTATGAAAGATCTTTTCTCCTAAAATCAATGCACAATTTTATGTTGAGTTGGAGTGTTGTAGAGAAATTATCAATTCATGTAAAGATGATGGATGCATTGGAATTTAGTGAGGAGAATAGTTCTAAAGGCTCTATGAATAGAGGTAACTAAGATTTCATCCTTTTTTTGCTTCTATTTTTTATTTTTTGTACATTCATGTTGTAAGTTGATGATTTAATCTTTTACTCAATTACCATAGTTCAAAGACCAACTTCTTCATGTCACTTGGCATAAATTACAACCTATTTCCAATTATTTTAATTAAATTTATTGTTATTCATTCCATTGTAAGGATTTGGGTATAATTTTGCAATAATTGAAGTTCAAAATAATTGATTGAGCCACTACATAATTTCTGCTACTACAATGTTCACAAAATGCTTGATAAATTGTTTGATAAAAAACCATTTTCATATGTTCGCCAAATGCTTCATAAATTGTTTCTCTATTTGATTTGTTTAATGTGTTTGTTAATTCACAGGGAATAGAAGGTGAAAGGAAATTGATTGAATGATCAAACTTTTGGTTGGGGAAAAAGTTCCCTCTGCTAAACTTTTGACTGGGGTGAGAAAAAAGTTCCCTTGACTTGATTGGGTTGAATTTATGAATTTATCTATTTTTTGGACGATGTTCTCTTTACTAATTATTTTTATATTAATATTTATTGTTTTTGGGAAAGACCAAAAAATTAGCATTTTTTTTTTGTTTTTTTGTTTGCATTACTTCTAAATAGTTTGAATGCTCTCAATTCGATCTTAGTTGTGCGTTTATGAAATCTTTCTTTTCAGATTGTGGTTTGAAGATTTTTGAAACGGACACTCCTTGCATTGTGGAGCCATAGATATCCATGAAAGGTTATCAAATAAAAACCTTTTTCTTGGTCAATAAATCTCTCTTTTCCATCTATATGGATGTGTCTCTGTTAAATATTTTTTTGATATATAGTAGTTTCCTGGGTGGACGCTGCATGTATCTGGGTGCATAAAATATTTGCTACATAAATTAAAAAACAGATAGGGTGTGTGTGGGTGTGGGATGGGGGGAGTAGAGATGGAGGGAGGCAAAAAGTGAAATGGTGTGAAACAAATTGCTTCTTGAAAAATTATCTACGTAAGTGTTGAATTTCATGTCTCTAAAAGACGGTTCAATGTTAGAAATTAAATATATTTGTTGAATCATTAGTGCTTGATGATGGAGGGAGTCATTTATAAACATTAGTACTTGATGATGTGTTTAAGACCTAAAATCTAATAATGTGTTTAGAACTTCTGCAATTAGTACTTGATAATTTTTTCTTTTGCAATTATTATAAATAGTGCTTGATGTTTTGAGATTGGTGTAATCTATAGACACATATGCTTGATTGGAGGGTTAGTTGATTGCCCAAAAAGAGGTGATTTTCTTGATTAAGGTTTAGTTTCTATTTTTTTTCCCTTTCTATTTTTCTCTTTCTCTGTAATTGGTTTATTAATTAAGCTTTAGCAAGAGAGAAGTGTAATATGCAAAGTTTGAGACTTAAGCTTAGGAAAGTGAAATGAGTATTGTAACTATATTCATGAGACTTAAGTGTAATATATTCATGAGTTCGCTAATCATATATTTTATTTAACTAATTGATACATTTTTCCTGCTAAACTTTGGGCTTTGATACACTTCAATTTTGTACAATAGGGGTGAGCGGCAATGTACTATTTTTCTTTCCATGCCTCTTCTTTTAAAACATTAGAGATGGTTTGTTAATATTGCAATCACTGAGATTTTATTCTTTTCTAATTTTAGCCGAAGTTCAAATGAGACCAACCTCTTCAATTAGAACAAGAAAGATAGGGAAATTACCCACAGGTCCCATGTAGAACATGTGGACACCATTTAATCTTGTAACTTTTTGAGTAGACCCAAAAGTCCTTCTTTTCTCTGTCTCTCTCTGCTTTTTGCCTTCATCTTTACGTTTTCCTATCTCTCTTTTTTTCTGTATTTTTCTCTCATCGTCTTTGTCATGGACGACGACCGGTGATCATGTCTTTCTCCATTGATTGGGGTTCACCGATAACCACCACCCATCGAAATCAACTCGTGACTTCACTCTCACCGACGGCGAAGATGATATATTTCCGACAAAAAAGATGATATATCTCGACGAAGAAGATGAGTGGATCTACTTAGATCTGATGTAGATCTACTCAGATCTACATTAGATCTGAGTAGATCTACATCAAATTTGGCTAGATCTAAACAAAAAATAGTTGCCGGAGTACAATCCTCTCTCTACATCCGCCTTTCTCCTTCGATCTCTTTTTTTTTTCTCTGCTATACACTTCTGTTTTTCTGTTCTAATGGAAAAAATTTTCAAATTCTGAACAAGTAGTTTTCGAGTTTTAGTTACAGGCAGTGAAAACTGTAAAATTTTGCAGTTTCAAAATTTTTTTGGTGCTGGAATGAATCATGGTTTAAAATTGTAAAATTTTGCAGTTTCAAATTTTTTTGGTGCTGGAATGAATCATGGTATAAAATTGTAAAATTTTACAATTTCATAACATGTTTTTCATTTTGATTAATAAGGATAAATGCTTTATAGATTTATGTTTTGAAACTGTAACATTTTACAGTTTCAAAACTTACTTTTCAGT
This sequence comes from Camellia lanceoleosa, assembly GCA_025200525.1. NCBI lineage: Eukaryota > Viridiplantae > Streptophyta > Magnoliopsida > Ericales > Theaceae > Camellia > Camellia lanceoleosa. The sequence continues at coordinate 102,931,687 of CM045759.1, forward strand.
TTGATCACTATTTAGAGATTATTTGCTTGAATCTTACAAAAATTGAAAAATAACATATGTTTTCCCCATTGTTACTGTTTTTTATCGTTTCATTTTTTTCCTTTTAGTTTCTCAATATTTAGCACATTTTGCTATATTTTTTTTGCTATAATTTATTCATTTATTCTTTTTTTTTTCTCGACAATATTCTAGACATTCTGGTGAGTCTCCAGTGTTGTTCTTAACATCCAGTGAACGTTCTGAACATTCCGGCAACTTCCATTAACGTTGTTAACACTCCGGTGAACTTCTAGCGAAAGTCCGGCGACTTCCCGGCGATGTTGAACATTGCGACGAGTCTCCGGCGACCGTTTGACGGAAGTCTGACGGTAGTAAGATGTGAACAATGTTTGTAAATTTTTTTTAAAAAAAATGATTTTTTGGTAACAATTAAAAATGTATTGGACTAATTGGTGCAAGTGTTTTGTTTGAGGATTAGCTGGGTGTCTTATCAGTAAGTTCCCCATATTGATAACTTGGGTAAGAATAATAATGATGCAATAAGAAAGGAACAATTTTTTCCGATATTATTTCGTGAATAAATTTTCCATGTACTACATAAAAGATTGGACAAGAGAAGATAATCCCAATATTATTTTCTCCATGACTTTAGGCACGGGCATACACTAGTATATATATAAAATAGAAATAAAATTGAAGATAGAAAAAAAATGACATATATTTTTTTATAATAGAGAGTCATTTTATGTATCAAAAGATATATATATATATATTTAAAGTTCTATAACAAACAATAACTTTCACAAAAATAAGAAGGCTGTAACCCATATAATTTTTTTCCTAATTCCGTCCCCGCCGTGACTATGAAATATGCAAAGCCCTTTATTTTCAAGTTCTAATAGCTTAAAGTAGATTGTTTTTTTAAAACTTTTCTTATTTTCCTTTGTGAGATGTTACGTCCAATGTAGTTATAGGGAACATTTGGCAACATACTTTCCAAAAGTTGAACATGTTAGTAATCTTATGGTTTAATTTTGATGATATTTAAAATATTATGGGATAAATTATGATTTTTTTAATATATTTACATTCTCTAATTCATAATATTATTTGTTTAAAATTGACAGGGATAGGCCCACAAGAACCACGGCCTACCATGAGTAAACCAAGCCCACCATCTAGATCCCATTGCACAACCCAGTCAGTAAAACCCGGTACAGCTGGAGGCCAACTGAGCAGAAAAGGCCAATGACGCTCGGACACGTGGCGGGTGCAGAACAGGCCATGTCAGCAGACAAAGATCTGCAAAGTTATTGCCACAGCACATCACCATTAAGGCAACCCATCACAGCATTTATTGCGACAACACCCCTCAGCCGGAATGGCGCCCCCTCACCCTGAACAAGACGAACCACGACGCAAGCTTTCGGCGGGAAGGTCAGAACGGCTAAGATAGCGAAATGATTACCAGAGGATATAAGCAAAGCTCGAAGACAAGAAGAAGGTTAAGTTTTCCATCCCCTCTCTCTCTCTCTCTCTCTCTCTCTCTCTACATTTTGTCCATCACCTTTTCTAATTCATACACCGGAGGGTTCGCCGGAGGACTACCCCGTTCCCCGATTGAACTTGCTTGCAGGTTACCCAGTGGGCTTGTGGAGCTTGGATCGGTCCAGCCCATTCACCGGGACGCACTGTATTATCAGTTGGCGCCGTCTATGGGAATCGGTTTGTCCGTGCGCCAGCTGTGTTCATTGCCACCGGAGACCTTTTTCCAGCAACCTTTTTCACCTCATCCGTCACGTGCATGGTAACGACCAGATCCATGGCTTCCCACCATAACGCTGCCGATCACCAGACCGACCCTCCCAATCCAAACAACCCACCACAGTACTTCATCGAGCTCACCAACAGCATCAACCGTATGGCCGACCAAAACCAGGCCTTAATCAACGCTCTGCTCCAACGGAACCTCTCTATTCCTCCACCACCTCCAGATATTCCACCCCATCCAGAACAAGTTCCAGGCCATACTATCCCACAACCCAATCCTCCCAACTTGGGGGGCTCGCAACCCCCTCACCTACATATACATCCACCTCCCCCACCCCCACGTCCATCAGTCATAGCTCCAGCTCCCGAGGGAGAAGCTAGCAGCGTCCAACATCTATCTCCCTCTGGTGGTGACAACATTCCCCTTTGGGACGCTGAACTCCGAGCCATGAAACTCCAACTCCAAGGGGTCATGCAGAACATCCAACATAAGCCCTCCACCACAGCAAACTCCCCATTTGTCGCCTCCATCCGAGACAAACCCCTACCCCCCAAGTTCAAAATGCCTACCATTGACCCCTTTGACGGAACAACCGACCCCGTCGACCACCTGGAGACCTACCGTACACTCATGATCCTCTATGCTTTCCCCGACAAAATCATGTGCCGAGCCTTTCCCGTGACCCTGAAGGGATCGGCTCGGCTATGGTTCAGCCAGTTGCCACCAGATTCGGTCTCCACATTTCAACACCTCAGTGACTCCTTCTTGAGCCACTTCATCGGGGCCCAACGCCAGCGACGTCCGGCGACCCAACTCCTCAACATCCGTCAGACCGAGGGGGAGTCACTGCGCAGCTTTGTCACTCGCTTCAACACCGAAGCCTTACAAGTTGCTGAAAATGACGATAAAGTCATCCTCACAGCCTTCATGGCTGGTCTGCGGTCATCCGATTTCCTCTTCTCCCTCTCCAAGAACCCCCCGACATCCATGGCAGCCTTGCTCTCCAAAGCCCAAAAGTACATGAACGCCGAGGATTCTCTAGCCGCTCGGCAGGACTCAACAACTAAATATCTGACCCCCAGAGAAAAGAGAAAAGACCAAGAGCCCAGTAACACCCGACATCATAATCAAACATCCCGCTATGCCGACCGACCTCCTCGCGCCGACCGGTCGGCACCAGTCAGACCCCCCGGTCGGTTCGAGCGATATACACCCCTCAATACTCCCATGGAACAAGTTCTTAACCAGATCCAACGGGACTACCCCCTCAAGTGGCCTCTTCCTCCACGGAACCCTTCTATCCGTAAAGACCAGTCCAAATATTGCCGTTTCCACCAGGATCATGGCCATAACACCGACGACTACATCAGCCTCAAAGATCAAGTGGAGACCCTCATTCGCCAGGGGCGCCTAAGCCGATTCACAGACACCCGCCATCAGCAGAGGCAAAGGACCGAGCCCCACAGAGACAATCACAGGCATACCCCTCCACGGCGACCAACTCAACCAGACCAGGGGCATGATCGACCCCCCCAACAACCTCGGCCTCAAGGTAATCCACCTCCGCCAGTTGGTGAAATCAGAGTTATTTCAGGTGGTCTTGCTTGTGGGGGACCATCTCGCCATTTCAGAGGGCGAGCTTAGAAAGATACGACAGGGCTCGACAAGACAGCGGTTGCCACGGCCGACCCCAAGCAACCCAAGCAAGGATGACAGAGCCCATTACCTTCACAGACGCCGATCAAGCAGCATCCGTTATCCACACGATGACCCCTTGTCATCTCCATCGCCCTCTAATTATAAGGTCGACGAGTCCTCATTGACAATGGCTTGCCGACATCATTTTCTCAATCGCTTCGCTAACCGAAGATCGGGAAGAAAGCTCGCCCCATCGCCATAACATCATCCTTGGCCGCACCGCCCTTAATGCCTTCCAAGCCATCACATCCACCTACCACCTTGCCCTCAAGTTCCCTACTGATTTCGGGGTCGGAACGGTGAGAGGATAACAGACCGTCGCTAGAGAATGTTATGTGGCCTCACTTAAAGAGGTCAAACTGAAGGAGGCAATGATCATTGAAGGATTTGACGTCCGAGATGAGGACGAACTGATCAGAGGCGAACTTGTGGAGGAACTCGTCGAAGTTAACATCGATCCCACCAACCTACTCAAAACTGCTAAAATCGGCAGCCAACTGCCTTCCCAAGCAAAGGCCGACCTCACCGCTCTCCTGACCGAACACAGAGACGTCTTCGCCTAGACTCATGCAGACATGCCAGACATCGACCCCTCTTTCATAACGCACCGCCTCAGTATCGAGCCTCATTTCCGACCTTACCGACAAAGGCAGCGTATTTTCCATCCAGAGCGCAACAATCTCATAGCTGCAGAGGTTGACAAACTTCTCGAGGCCCAGTTTATCCGAAATGTGGATTATCCTAAGTGGCTGTCCAACGTAGTCCTGGTTCGCAAAAACAATGGCAAGTGGCGTCTCTGCGTCGACTACTCCGACTTGAACCGAGCTTGTCCCAAAGATAGCTATCCTCTCCCCAGCATTGATCTACTGGTCGACGCCACGGCCGGTCATCAAATGCTCAGCTTCATGGATGCTTTTCCAGGGTACAACCAAATCGTGATGCACTCATCCGACCAGGAACACACATCTTTCATCACCGACCGGAGCACCTACCACTACCGTGTCATGCCGTTCGGACTAAAGAATGCTGGGGCCACCTACCAACGTTTAGTCAATACAGTCTTCCACCATCAGATCAGACGGAACATGGAAGTGTATATGGATGACATGCTAGTCAAGAGCAAACTCTCCACTGACCACCTCACCGACCTACGAGAGACTTTTGCCACCCTTCGCAAATATCAGATGAAGCTCAACCCAGAGAAGTGCGCCTTTGGCGTAGGATCTGGCAAGTTCCTGGGTTTCATGGTCACCAACATGCATCGAGGCCAACCACGAGAAGATCAAGGCCTTGATTGAGATGCAAATACCCAAAACCGTTAAAGAGGTCCAAAGGCTCACCGTGAGTGGACCCTCAACCGTTTCATCTCCCGCGCAACGGACAAGTGCCTACCATTTTTTAAAGTCCTGCGGCAGACTTTTGAATGGACAACTGAATCAGAAGAAGCCTTTCAACAGTTAAAATAGTGTATGGCCAATCCTCCCCTTCTCTCACAGTATTCTTGGCAAGCCCTCTTCCTCTACCTAGCAAGATTGGCACCGCAATCAAGGCAAAGACTCATCGAGAGGACGGCTCGATCACGGCGGTCTACTACATCACCAGCTCTCAGGGGAGCGGAGCAGAACTACCCCCTATTAGAAAAGCTGTCCCTGGCCTTGGTCACCGCCTCCAGACGACTCCGCCCCTACTTCCAAGCCCATTCCATAGTGGTTCTCACCGACCAGCCCCTGAAGAAGGTCATGCAGCAACCAGAGCTCTCAGGAAGACTCATGCAGTGGTCAGTAGAACTAAGCCAGTTCGACATCTCTTATCGCCCCCGGACAGCAATCAAGGGGCAAGCCGTAGCCGACTTCATCTTGGAATTCACCAATCCAGCCCCAACCACTAACTCCGCCAGAGCCTGAAGACCCTCATTGTTGGACACTCAATGTTGATGGCTCGTCTCACAGGGAAGGAAGCGGGGCTGGCCTCATCCTCACATCCCCCGAAGGGGGTTATTTCAAATGTGCCCTCCGCCTCTTGTTTGCGGCCAGCAACAATGAGGCCGAATACGAAGCATTGATAGTAGGACTTCGTCTAGCCAAAGACATTGGTGTTAGCCACATCTGCGTGTTCAGTGACTCCCAACTTATCGTCGGCCAGATCACGGGTGAATTCGATGCCAAGGATACCACAATGCGGACTTACAGGGACATGGCACTCACCCTTGTTCGTCTCTTCAACACTTTCCAGATCAGACACATACCTAGGGCGGAAAACTCCAAAGCAGATGAGATGGCCCAGCTGGCCTCCGCCGACCAATCCGACCTCAGCCATGGAGTTCGCCTCGAATACCTGACTCACCGGCCATCTCACCCGACCTGCAAGAAGTGCAATTCCTCCAGACGGAACCCATCCCTTGGGCATCCGACATCTTCCTCTTCTTGACCACTGGAGAACTCCCAGATGACCAACAGCAGGCTGCCAAGGTCAAAGCCCGTTCGGCTAACTACATTCTGGTCGACGGCGTCCTTTACAAGCTTAGATTTCACGACCGATTACTGCGATGTCTCAAATTACCAAGCAACCTATGTAATGCAAGAGATCCACGAAGGAATCTGTGGCAATCATTCGGGTGGCAGGTCTCTCGCACACAAAGTACTCCGCACAGGCTACTTCTGGCCGACCCACAACAAAGACGCCTCTGATTTCGTGCTGAAATGCGACAAGTGTCAGTGCTTCGCCAACATCCCCCATGCTCCTCCCGCTGAGCTGATCACTCTCTGCAGCCCTTACCCGTTCGCCAAATGGGGTATGAACCTGGTTGGTCCACTTTCCACTGGTCGAGGCCAGACCAAGTTCGCAATTGTTGCCATTGATTACTTCACCAAGTGGGTCGAGGCAGAACCCCTCGCCACAATCACCGAACGGAACACCACCAAGTTTATCTGGCAATCGATTGTCTGCAGATTTGGCATCCCTCAGGCCATCGTCTCCGACAACGGCAAACAGTTCGACAATGCTAAATACAAGAAATTTTGTGCAGATCTCCAAATTCAACCGTGCTTCTCTTCCCCCGGTCACCCCCAAGCAAATGGCCAAGTTGAGGTCACCAACCGCTCTCTCCTGAAGATCATTAAAACTAAGCTCGAAGCTGCTAAAGGCCTCTGGGCTGAGGAACTACCACATGTACTCTGGGCTTACCGAACCACTGCCCGGACTCCCACTGGGGAAACCCTTTTCCGCTTAACATATGGCGCCGAGGCGGTCATTCCTGTAGAAGTCGGTCTGCCCACCCCCAGGGTCTTACATCCGGATCTCGCCTCAGCCGAAGAACTCCATCGAGCAGACCTGGATCTCATCGAAGAGCTCAGAGAGACTGCTGCAGTCAGATTGGCTTCGTACTAGCAGAAAATGAGAACACACTACAACCGCAGAGTCCGACCACGGGAGTTCTCTACTGGCGACCTTGTCTTGAGAGAAGCAACTCTTGCCACAAAGAATCCAACCGAGGGCAAATTGGCAGCCAAATGGGAGAGGCCCTACGTGGTGAAGGCCCGCCCACGGCCAGGCACTTACCGACTTCAAGATATGGATGGCCGAGACCTTCCCCATCCCTGGAATGCTGAACATCTGAAGCGTTACTATCAATGAATCCTTACTTTTGTATTGTCAAAATTGTTGTATTTTCCTTTTTCAATACATAATACAAATATCGACTGGAGTTCCAACTTTCTATCATTCAACTGTCTGAATGTTGCTTCCATGAAACTTTTATTTGCAGCACCACTTTCAAAAGACTCAGTCCGACCTGAGCACTCACAAAAGCCTTGGCCAGACCGAGCATCTTCAAAAGCCTCAGTCCGACCTGAGCACTTTCAAAAGCCTCAGCCAGACCTGAGCACTTGCCAAAGCCTCAGTCAGACCTTAGCACTTTCAAAAGCCTCGGCCAGACCGAGCACGCAAAGCCTCAGTCAGACCTGAGCACTTTCAAAAGCCTCGGCCAGACCGAGCACGCAAAGCCTCAGTCAGACCTGAGCACTTTCAAAAGCCTCAGCCAGACCTGAGCACTTGCCAAAGCCTCAGTCAGACCTGAGCACTTTCAAAAGCCTCGGCCAGACCGAGCACGCAAAGCCTCAGTCAGACCTGAGCACTTTCAAAAGTCTCAGCCAGACCTGAGCACTTTCTAAAGCCTCAGTCAGAACCATACCTGAGCACTTTCAAAAGCCTCGGCCAGACCGAGCACGCAAAGCCTCAGTCAAACCTGAGCACTTTCAAATGCCTCAGCCAGACCCGAGCACGCAAAGCCTCAGTCAGACCTGAGCACTTTCAAAAGTCTCGGCCAGACCGAGCACGCAAAGCCTCAGTCAGACCTGAGCACTTTCAAAAGCCTCAGCCAGACCTAAGCACTTGCCAAAGCCTCAGTCAGACCTAAGCACTTTCAAAAGCCTCGGCCAGACCGAGCACGCAAAGCCTCAGTCAGACCTGAGCACTTTCAAAAGCCTCAGCCAGACCTGAGCACTTTCCTTAGCCTCAATCAGAACCATACCTGAGCACTTTCAAAAGCCTCGGCCAGACCGAGCACGCAAAGCCTCAGTCAGACCTGAGCACTTTCAAAAGCCTCAGCCAGACCTGAGCACTTTCCAAAGCCACAGTCAGAGCCAGACCTGAGCACTTTCAAAAGCCGCAGTCAGAACCAGACCTGAGCACTTTCCAAAGCCTCAGTCAGCCCTGAGCACCTTCAAAAGCCTCAGCCAGACCGAGCACGCAAAGCCTCAGTCAGACCTGAGCACTTTCAAAAGCCTTGGCCAGACCGAGCACGCAAAGCCTCAGTCAGACCTGAGCACTTTCAAAAGCCTCAGCCAGACCTGAGCATTTTCACAAGCCCTAGTCAGACCTATGAATGAAAGCTCATAAAGCAAAACACTCAGTCATAATCTGACGCTTAACCACTTTTTCAAAATAATTTGACACTTGGTCATATTTTAAAGATGTTCTCCCATATTTCATTTGAAAATCACATCTTCAAACATTACATTTCAGTCTACTTTTTCAAGGTAATTTGACACTTGGTCATATTTTAAAGATGTTCTCCCATATTTCATTTGAAAATCACATCTTCAAACATTACATTTCAGTCTACTTTTTCAAGGTAATTTGACACTTGGTCATATTTTAAAGATGCTCTCCCATATTTCATTTGAAAATCACATCTTCAAACATTACATTTCAGTCTACTTTTTCAAGGTAATTTGACACTTAGTCATATTTTCAAGATGTTCTCCCATATTTCATTTGCAAATCACATCTTCAACATTACATTTCAGTCTACTTCCATGCTCATTCAATTTGAAACATTACTTTCCAGATTCCCCCCACACTTACACAAAATAATCACAAGAAAAGCAAACCAAGACCAAACCAACACAAGGGGAAATATACTGGAATCATCAACTAGAACCATAAGTGCCATTTTATTCATTCAAAAATGTGTGTACAAATTACTTACATCCCTTCCAAAAAAAAAAAAACAAACAAACAAACAACAAAACAATAAACCAAAATGCCTAAGTCTACTCATCATGCAGATCACTCCTCCTCGCCGAAATGAGGTCACTTTCAATCCCTCGTCCGATGGTGCAGGTACGTCATCTTCTCCAATCACCACACTACTCAGGTCTAAGTCTGGGAACAGCTCCTCAGCCCTGCGCTTGAACATCTTCCAACCGCTGTCCCAAGATTTCACCATTTCGTGCTTAGTAGTCGATTCGAAAGCTGATGATGATTTCAGACTCTCCTCACCCCAAAGACTTTGTCACGATGACCCAAAGACCCCAGACCCCACCCAAATTTGGCATCACCCTGGCGTCTACTACCACCTGATATTCGGGTGTCCCTTTGAATTGTGCAACCGCTGCGACGTACAGTTCAGGGTTGGCTGCCCTTTCCGTGTCCGCCCTCGCCTTCACTTCGTCCAGCCCTTCTTGAAGGTTCTCCCTCGGCCGCCTTGCTTCTCCTTCGCCTCCAACTCCTTTTGCAGAGCCTCACCCGCAGTGGCTGCCCTCCTCTTCTCCTCATCCAGCTCCTTCTACAAGCCCTCCCTCTCCGCCTGTGCCTTCCTCCTCTCTACTTCTAACTCCCTCATCAATCTCCCATTTTCCTCCTCTGCCTTGGCAAGTTCTTCCTCCACCTCCTTCTGCAGAGCTTCCACCTTAGCGTCTGCCTCATCTTTCTGCCTCACCAGTTCCTCATTGTTGCTCATGGCCTCTTCATGCCTTTCGTCGGCAATGACACAGGCCCTTTGGGACTCGTCCAGCTTTTTCTGCTCAGTAGCCAGTTGGAATTCAAGTGACACAACCTTGCGGTGTGCATCCTCCAACTCCAGCTTGGCTGCTTGCAGCTCCGTTCGGGCCCCCTCCCAACTCGCCTTTTCCTCCTTCAGTTTGGCAAGTTGTGCCTTGGCTTCCTCTACCTTGATTTTGGCAGCACCTGCCTTTCTAAAGAGAGCCCCTGCCAGAGTTGTCACCTCCATTTGTGCAGAGCACAGACCCCTGAACAGGTCTGCCTCATTGAATCTGGACGCAGCACGGAGGGTTGACTCCTCCACGATCTTCACCAAACGGTCAGCCCCCGCCCTAGCGGAGCCTTCTCCTCCCTCCAGCGTTTCAGCCACCGCACATGCATGATAAATCGCCGTGTTCAGGCCAACTCCTCCTTCCTGAGGCACAACGCTCCTTTGCACCTGCTGCCCCTCACTTGGCTCAGTCCTACCCTCTTCCACCGCCATTTGAGGCATCGGCTTTCCAGCCTCCAACTGGGTCACCTTGCCACAGGGGTCTCCACCCCACTGAGCCTTCTTCACCTTTCTAGCCCCAGTGACCTTTTCCCTGAGCACTTCTCTTCTTCTTCTTCTTCAGAGCCTCCCCCTCCTTCCTGGCCCTCTCCTTCACAGGGTCCACAGGGGGCTTTCGTGGCTCGAAGATGGTTAAGTCCTTCCCTCCCAATGGCTGTGGACGAGGCCTGATCCTCTCATTCGCAATTGGTTGGGCAGGTCGGTCATCCTGAGCTTTCTTGAGCCTAGTAGCTCTGGCAAGAAGGGCTTGATCCTCAGCCTCCTACGCCTCCCTCCTTGCTTCCAATTCTGCTCGGTCCAGATCTCCTCCCGGTGGTGAGGACCCACCGCCTCAAGCAAGGCAGAGCATTTGACAGAGCTCGTCCCACCTAGCCTTCTCCTTTTCCCTCCATTCCTTCACCCTTTTCACCTTCTCCTCTGCCTCAGCCCTCAACTTTGCCTCCACCGTCTTGATCGGCACCTTCCAGATGGTGCGCACCCCAACCCCTCCGTTGCCAGAAACATAGAACCACCTTGCACGCCACCCCTTAATCGACGTAGGTAGACCAGCCACCAACCCCTTCCCCACCACCGCCTAAAGTGTGACCCACGTTTCTTGCTGACCAGAGGCTTTATAGCAAGCGAAGAACTCCTCCACTGCCATCGCCCTCCCCTCATTTGCCTTCCGCCACGCACTCACACAGGCCAGCAGGATCTTCTAGGCATTGGGCATCAACTGGCCCGGCGCTACTTCCAGGTGGTTGAGCACGTCCACCACTATTTGAGGCAGTGGCAACCTCAGCCCCCCCTTCAGAGCCTCCTCGTACAGAGAAAACCCTCCTACCTTGGCGTCCGATGGCCTTTCCGTCAACGTTGGCAACCACAACTCCACTTCAGCCGGAATTTGGTACTTCTCGCGGATTGCTCCCAACTCCGCCTCCGTTATCGTCGATTTATCCGCCTTTGTGTGCCAATGATCTGGCCGCACCTCACTGATCGGCGTCGGAGCTGCCACCAAGGTGGAACCATGGAAACCTACCGTTGATTCCCCCACCCTCTCCGTCCTGTATTGTGCAGCCAATTCCTCTGCATCGTCATTCCCCAGTGGATCTACCTTAACGATTACGGTCTCTTCGTGAGCCATTTCTAAGCAGTGTTCGTGAATAGCTTCTGATGCAGGTGCTAAAAAATTGAAGAAATGTTTCAACGGAGTATCGTGAGCAACGAAGGAACTGATACTTCGAGTGTTTTGAGTTTTTGTAAAGAAATAAGTGAATCGTATGATACCAAAAGCCCACGGTTTGCCCGTATTCCAAGGATCCAAATTAATGTTCGCCAGTTTGAAAACTTTTTCAAATCATCCGCCAAAACTGTATCATCAATGCCCATCATAATGCCCTGACGCTTCACTCCTGATCTAACGCTTGACCTTTCCCCTCCCCCGAAATTTTGCCACGTGTTTGGTCCAGATGCACTGACTTCTGCCCTCACCTTGTCTTTTCCACTTCAAATCGCCACGTGACACGCCGCCTCTTGAGCCCCGCGCCCTCCTGCTCGGTCGCCCTCACGGTCGGCCTCACCCCGCTCGGCCTCCCTCACGCTCGGCCGCTCTCACGCTCGGCCTCTCCCGCTCGGCTACCTTCGCGGTCGGCCTCCCTCACGCTCGGCCGCTCTCACGCTCGGCCTCTCCCGCTCGGTCACCTTCGCGGTCGGCCTCACCGTGCTCGGCCTCCCTCACGCTCGGCCGCCCTCACACTCGGCCGCCCTCACGCTCGGCCTCTCACGGTCGGTCTCCCCTTACCGGTCGGATTCACCTTCCTTATTACTATTACTTTCGTTAGACTAAAGCTGCACTCGGGAATGGGAGACTACTGACAGGGATAGGCCCACAAGAATCACGGCCCACCATGAGTAAACCCAAGCCCACCATCTAGATCCCATTGCACAACCCGGTCAGTAAAATCCGGTACAACTGGAGGCCAACTGAGCAGAAAAGGCCAATGACGCTCGAACACGTGGCGGGTGCAGAACAGGCCATGTCAGCAGACAAAGATCTGCAAAGTTATTGCCACAGCACATCACCATTAAGGCAACCCATCACAGCATTTATTGCGACAACACCCCTCAGCCGGAATGGCGCCCCCTCACCCTGAACAAGACGAACCACGACGCAAGCTTTCGGCGGGAAGGTCAGAACGGCTAAGATAGCGAAATGATTACCAGAGGATATAAGGAAAGCTCGAAGACAAGAAGAAGGTTAAGTTTTCCATCCCCTCTCTCTCTCTCTCTCTCTCTCTTTCTCTCTCTCTCTCTTTCTCTACATTTTGTCCATCACATTTTCTAATTCATACACCGGAGGGTTCGCCGGGGGACTACCCCGTTCCCCGATTGAACTTGCTTGCAGGTTACCCAGTGGGCTTGTGGAGCTTGGATCGGTCCAGCCCATTCACCGGGACGCACTGTATTATCAAAAATATATATTGTATGATATATTTGTTATAAATATTATTTAAATCAAAATTATTGTACAAGATCTGATTTTACAAAAATATTTTATAAAATTTACTATTCACGTTTTGAAAAATAAAGTTGGTCACTATTTATCTTTTAACAAATTTAATATTGATTGGTTGTATTCTTTTGACAAATGTGATATTAGTGAGTTATTTTATTTATTTATTTTTTTTGACAAAATTTTATATACTCATATGGGATGGTTGGTTATTTTATTAGAATGTATCTAAAATCTCTATAATAATTATAGAGATTTTAAAAGATGTATATATTTATATAAATGTTATTTAAAGAAATTTTATTATGTATACAAATATTTTAATAAAAAAATTACTATGTAATTAAATATTGTAGTAGAGGAGTTATTATGCAAGTTATTGTACACCCTTTATTTTTTTTACGAGAAATGATTGAAAAAATTGAATTACTATTTACTGAAAGCGATTGTTATCTATATTTTCAATCACTCCACCTGCCATATTTGAAAATGATTGGTGCCCGTGCTCTGCGTGTTAGCGTGCCCGAACTACAGCGTCTCCAAAGTCAGAAGAGAAACATCTCTCCTTTTCCAACGGATACACGTTTTAGCTATACAAGAAGTATTTTGGGTTCAGAAAAATAAGAAGCAATGAAGTGAAGAAGAGAATTTTGAGATATTGAACTGTTCTCAAAAATTGTATTGTGCCTCATTAAGTTATATTTTTTGTGAGAAAATTTGTTGAGAATTTGAACAAAATTGTAAAAGAGTTTTATATCCCTTATTCATATTATTCTTATAAAAAGAGAGTTTTGTGAGTAATTTTTTGGAATAACATCACTTGGATTATGCGTGACTAAGCACCAGATTTAAAACTAGTTGGGATATTTTTGTGAGTGATATTTGAGATAAAATCACTTGGTGAGATGTGACTAGGCACCGGATTCTAAACTAGTTTGAGTGATCGGGATTGGTCACTTATTGTAATAGTTCACTAGCATCCGTGAAACTAATAGTGTATTACTATTTGAAGAATAGTGAAGAAATTTTAGAAGAAAATACTTAGGGAGTGGATATAGGCTTAGGTTAAGCCGAACTACTATAAATCACTGAGTTTGGTTTCTCTTCTCTTTACTCATTTTATTTGATTATTCTATTTTATATTATTGAGCAAATTTATTTATCTATCATTTGGGTTAAATTTTTAATTTAGCAATTTATTTATAAATCCAATTCACCTCCTTTTAGGCTGCCTACCTAAAATAATAACGTTTAATTAAATAAATTATAGCATAACTTTTTTATTATGAAAATATTCATAATGTCTTCAAAAGTTATTTAGTTGAATAAGTTATCACAAAAATATAAGACTCTTTCGCCATACATAATTATTTCAAACAAACAAAAAAAATATTACAAATTATAATTTAAGAAAATCTTACTTTTTTTAATCAAATAAACTAAAAATGTAAAATAAGTTAAAATTTTAAGTTACAACCAAACATCATTATTAATCAACTGTTTTAAAGCAAAAATAAGCTAAATAAATTACTTAAAAGTGTTACTTAGGGGTATAAATTTTAATTTTTTTCTGCTCTCTCAATCAAAATGAATAAATTAGGCAGTGATATGCAGCAAAGAAACCAATTAAAAATATACAATACATTGAAGCCTGGCCTCAAATTCTTTCCCTAAAATGTCCAATTGTGTTGAGAAATCCCAAGTCTTGTTAATTCTGATATGACGAATACCTCCTCTATCATAAATACACGTAATTACCTCCACTATCATAGAAAAATAAAACACAATAAATATATTTTTGTTAGAAACTAAATTATCCTTTTATTTTATTCCTTCTATTTTAACATTATATACTTTTATTAAGGAGTTTTTTTTTTTATCAAAAAACAAAATAAATACCTTTACTTTTAAATAACATTTCGTGATTTTTTTTTTAATTTTAAATACTATCTATTTTTAATTATAATTAAATTATATGGTGTAAGAAAAATAAAGGATATAATTTTTGTGCTTTTGTTTTAAATTTTTATGTCCTTTATTTTTATAAAAAAATTATATGCTCTTTATTTTTTTTTTCCAATTTTTAGATTCATTTTCTTTATACCATATAATTTAATTATAATTGAAAATAGATAGCATTAAATTTTTTTAAAAAAAAATCCTTGAAATGTTATTTAAAAATAAAGGCATTTATTTTGTTTTTATGATAATTTTTTTTTTAAAAAAAAAACTTCATTATAAAAGTATATAATGTTAAAATAGAAGGAATTAAATAAAAGAATAATTTAGTCTCTAGCAAAATATATTTATTGTGTTTTATTTTTTCTATGATAGTGGAGGTAGTTAAGTGTATTTAATGAATCCTTAACAAGTGCCCTTAAGGTCTTTGTTAACAAAAACCCTTAAGTTCGCTTGGTATTGGCTTTTTTAGTCAATTTTTTTATATTGAGACTTTTTTAACCTGATTTTTTTAGTCTCGTTTGATTTTTGTTTTTAGACTTTTTTGACTTTTGTGAGAGAAAAAATGTAATGATTATGGATAAAAAATAATATTTTGTCTTATTGATTTATATAGCCTATTTTTATCTTTTTGTGATTATTTAGCTCCAAAATGTTACCCAAACCATGGCCAATGTTATTGTTGTTATATAAAAAAAGGTAGTAGTTATGCATTAATTAGGCAAATTAAACCTAGTTTACTGACCCCGTTAATTGAGAAATTTTTGTATGCCAATAGGTATCGTGTAACACTACTTTCCACGAATCATAAATGTATATGTCCACTATTATTCTCCAAACACTCAACATAAATGTAGTGGATTCTACTGTCAAAACTAATTATAATAGTAGAAGATATCACATGACATGTATCCTATCCGTATATAAAAATTTCTCCAAATGTCATTGGTTGCCAGTTTAACATTTTGAAAAGTGTTTGAGGGGTTATGATCTACAACTTGAAAATGTAATTAACGTGAGAAATTTTGTATGCGGATAGGATACATGTCATATAGTATCTTTTACTATTAGTTACAAGTAATTACCTCATCCACATTTAACTCCTGTTAAAAAATATATAAATAAAAATAGAGGGTATTTTGGTTTAATTTTCATAATATGTTTTCAAGAAAACAAATTAAAAATTAATTTCATGAAAAATTTAAAAATTAAAAATTAAAAGGCACTAAACAAAAAAAATAGAGGGTATTTTGGTTTAATTTTCATGATATCTTTTTAATATTTATTTTTATCAAATTAATTTATATTTTTTGAAAACAAATTAAAAATAATTGCAAAAAATAAAATCAAACATGTCCTACGCATAAATAAGATGAAACGAATTATATTTAAAACAACAACGGTATACAAACAAACAAAAAAATCATATTGAATTTTTGTGGTATACAAACAAACAATAAAAAATTGTCACGACTCAAATCTGGTACCTAGAGGTTTGGCGTTATAACAAGACAATAATTGAAATCATAACAAATTAATAGTGCGATGGAGTAAAATAAAATGGTACGCAAATCTTAATTTAATTATAACAAAAATATATATATTGAAACTTCTATTCATTTACATTGTCAGAACTGAACTATGACTACAAAGTGTCATGTGTCTACCCCACACATTGGTCCTGACATGTCATCTAAAAGTGGTTAACAAATATAAGCATATGGCAGAGTGAGAAATATTATACTGAGAGCATAAGGATATAAAATTCACTATGGATAATTATTTGAGCTAAACAGAGATTTGTTCCATAACAAAAATACATAAATCATTTTAAATAACAGAAGCATAACACAAAAATTATATAAGCAAATAATCATAACCACAGTACAGAATAAAACAGAATAGATATATGGACTCAAGAGGTGGCTCGTACGAATTTTAAAGGTGACTTTCACAATAGTGTAGCACTTAGTTTTGCACAGCACTTTACTCCACACTAGAAATCAGAGGGTCAGTGGATCCATAACAACATAGAGTCACTTAAAGCAACAATACAGAGGACAATGGTTATTTAAGTCCCCCAAGACATAAGACTTCCGTGATGATACTTACAAAATAATTATTTAAAAACACATTTAATAAATAGTTTTATCTATAGATTTTCCTTTATAAGCAAATAAGATTCATTTAGCAAATAATATACTTTAAAAACTAATATCATTTGCAAAATAAATTTATATAAAATGGTTTATGGTAGTTCAAAATATAATACAACTCACCTCAAAATTGATCATTTACTCTTATTTCTGATTTCGGCTCACTCTCTCAGATTCCCCTCGTTTGTTGTTCTTTGTCATTTCATTACCATGCAACTCACCTATTTATAAGTGAGAAGACCCTTACTATGCAACACTATACTACACTATGCAGCATTGTGCAGCACACCATGTGCTACCACATGGCACCACGCTTCTCATGAGGTTTCTTGAAGCATTATGCACAAGTTCCCTATATTCTACTATGGCCCATAAAATGTTGTAATTATATTTTTTTTAAAAAAATTAAGTAAATATATTTGGGGGTGTCACAAAATCATACTGCATTTTTGTAATATTTTCCTTTTCTTTTTTTTTTTCTTCTTTTATTTTTTTATTTTTTTATTTTAAGGATAGAGTATGTTGCAAGGAGATGAATGTAACATGCAAATTAAATTAGTAACTAGACTCGTAAAACAGTCTTAAAATTTTTTGAAGAATGATTTTATACAAACTGATAAATTTCATATATTTTTCTTATTCACTCATATTGTAATTATTAATTGAGTTTCATTATAATATCACAAATACTACAGTTGAGTTGTCTCCGCAATATTATTTTAGAAAAAATTAGTGAAACATCCCTATGTAATTTTGTATAATAGAAGAAGTTCAAGATATTTTTTTTATTAGCCAAGGTTCTTTAATATTTTTATAAAGAAAATTCGACTTAGAGAAATTTCACTAGACTCAAAGAAATTTTAGTCCCGACTTAGAGAAATTTCAAATTTTCTTTGGTATGATCACAGAGAAATTTCTCTATAAAAATTGAAATTTTTCTGAATTTGGCAAAATTTTTCTGAGTCGAATTTTCTTTATAGAAATGTTGAAGGATCTTAACTACTATGAAAATATTGTATTTCATTTATCTTATTAAATCTTAATATCATGGATCTTAAAAAAAATTCTCATTATCTTATAGATCCACCTCTATGATTAAAAATAAAAATAAAAAATCATAATTTTTTTTTAATTTATAACATTCCTATCAACATGTGCAGCGCGGAGCATTATCCTTCAAAAACAAGTGTGAATTTTTAAATTTTTAAATTTTTTTTAAAAAAAAATAAAAATTAATTTGAGAAATACCTTTATAGCAAACAAGAGGTTTGTGAACTGTCTTGACACTTCTAAAAAGTTTTTGATCTTTTTCACTATGGTTGAGTGATTAGAGAATTAAATTTAAAATTATAAACAAGCCAAATTGAGTAGCAAGTTATTTAAAATTTAACTTCAAAAATATTTTCTAGTGTAACTTACTTATCTTTTGAGTTGACCTCAAATGAATTTTAATGGAATTTAGCTAGAGTAACTTTGTTTTGTATATACCTCGTTGATTTGGTTGTTGTTGATGGAGTTGGTGTGTATGAGCGACTTGAGCTAAACTTGTTACTCATGGAACGACTTCCATAGTCAATCACTAGAGTTCTTGCTGGAGTTGCAATGTGAGCAACTTTAACTAAACTTCTTACTTACAAAACGACATATGAGTTAAAGGTTAAGGAAGACTACTATAATCAATCACTAGCAATCAGCATGAGTCCAGTGTAAGTTGAAGTGACGACTGTGAATAGTATGAAAATCATTCTTTCCATTTATATTCTAATGTTGTGCTCAAAAGGAATTTAGACCAAGAATCAATCCATTAGACTACCTAAAGATGAATATTGTAAAAATAAGAACTTACCGAGTATATAAGTTTATCTAGCATAATTTGAGCCAAGGTAATATATATATATAAATTTTAAAATTTATTTATTCATATGTAAATTAATTTTGAATAAAATTTTAACGAGTAAAACTGAAATTCTAACTCAAATTGTTTTGCAGCCCTATTTAAATTTAAAGGTCAAAAAAAATGTCTTGCTGATGCTAGAAGACAAAATTGAAGTTCGTATGAGCAATGAGCCTCCACTTGTCATGTATCATCACCATCCAAGAGAGAGAGAGAAAACTATTTGGACTATTTAGAGAACCAGTAGATTGAGCTATCATTCAATTTTGAAAATGATGGCTTCAACTTTGCCTCGAAATTAACCCTCCACCTCTGTAAGAGCGAGTCTGGATTCCTTCTTGCATATCTTCCTTGATCTCTTCGTTACAACAGTTGAGATTAATCGTTACACATTCAACGGTCATTAAAAAAAAAAATTAAAATTTCGTTTTATTCCTGTCCGTTGCTATAATTATATATTCAAGCACAATCACTCTCACTTTCACTCAGCCTCACACTCACTCGTCTTCCTCCACCGAATCCACTATGACTGGCCACCAGTCCTGACGGCGACCCACTCCAACCCTGATATTCTCTGCTTCATGAACCATAACTCCACCGCGACCACCACCATCGGCTGAGTGAAGAAATTTCTTGATGAGAACGTGGGTTCTAAGGCCATAGAGGAACCAGATTTGTCTTCAAAACTCTGAAATTAAGAAGTTAGGGTTGTGTAATTGAGATTGAGAAAATAGATTTGAAATTTCAAAATTAAGACTTTGATTTGGGATTCGAACAGGGAAAAATTAGGACTTTTAGAGTGGGTGTGTTTTGGATGAATCAGCATCCATAAACCTATTTAATTAGTTTGACAAATTGATTAATTTTCTACATGTTTTTGTAAAGAATTGTTGTAGAGTTCTTGAATAGGCTTTGAGGAAATAAAATAATTTTGTGCCTTTTTTTTGTTTGCTTTTATTCTGGAAACAGTGAACATACTTTCTTCTCCTCTCTGGTTGGTTGATAAAAAATTTGAGGAATGAGAGAAAATCATAAATATATTAAATCTAATGTTTTAGTTGTTTTGATTTACAAGAAGTCATAAAAAAATAAGTTGTGGCAATTTGGGTTTTTGAAGTCTGAATCTTGTGCATTAAGGATGTTTTGAGTTATGCTAGTATGATCAGTGATATGGGTTTCCTAATTCAAGCAATGTTGGTGTTTTACTGAAGAAACTCAAGAATTACCATGTTTGTTCAGTTTGAAACTATTATGTGTGTAACATGTGTATATTTAATCACAAATGCTATGTTTGAAACTGAAGAAAATGACTGACATTGAATTACCATGTTTGTTCAAATGCTATTAACAATTTAGTCTTGATTTTGTAGTACATTCTTTATTGGTTTTGTAGTACAAATGCTATGTTTGTTCAGTTTGGCTCAAACATGGATGTTTTCAGTTTGGCTCAAACATGGATGTTTGTTCAGTTTGAACAAATAAATGTTTTCAGTGAATATGTACACTCTGTTCCTCAAATTCAAATAGTCTTTATACTCTGTCCCTCTCCTCTATAGAACTGCCATTACTTCTGTTATGGGCATAACTCTATAGAACTGCTATTAACCTCATCAAACACAAGCATAACACAGCACTACAAATTTCTCATGAACTGCCATGTTTGTTCAAATGCTATTAATAGTTTAGTCTGTGTAACCTCTGTTAAAATCCTATTAACCTCTGTTTAGTCTATGTAACCTCTATTCAAATGTTGTGTTTTGTTTTAAAAACTGTTTACTTTTTTTCTTTTTTTCTTTTTTAGATATCTCTTCGTATGCTTGGTTTTGGGATTAATTTCAGTAGTACATTCTTTCTTGGTTTTGTAGTACAAAAGCTATGTTGTTCAATTTGGCTCAAACATGGCAGTTTGAACAAATAGATGTTTTCAATGAAGATGTACACTTTGTCCCTCAAATTCAAATAGCCTTCACACTCTATCCCTCTCCTCTATAAAACTACCATTACTTCTGTTATGGGCATAACTCTATAAAACTGCTATTAACCTCATCAAACACAAGCATAGCACAACACTACAAATTTCTCATGTATGCAGATTTAAAAAATGGCTTCTTCTTCTAACAATAGCAACATAAGATTACAACCGAGGCTGTGTAACTGTGGAAGAACCGCTGCCATATATATTGTAAGAACCAATAAGAATGGAAATCAAGGGCGTTTGTTCTTTGTTTGTCCATCAAAATATATAAGTATGTATTGGAAAATTTAATCATTTAGTAGTCACATTAATATTTGTCTTATTCAACTAACTGATTGTCATGCATCGTAGAGTAACACTCCCACTCCCCATTGCAATTACTTCAAGTTCGTGGATGAAGATGATGAAGACGTTACGTCCAGAATCCGTTCCAACACTAGAGCTTGTGATGCTATAACAGTAGAAGACTTTAACAATGTAAGGACGAGGTTTGATGACATGGAAAATGACTATGGTCGAAGGCTTGAAATGATGGAAAATAATATCAAAGCGATGATGTATTTCATTGTATTTTCTATCATTTTGTACTTTATGATGTAACTTTTGTACTTTATTGTATTTTGGGAAATTGAATGAAAGTTTCTACCATTTTGGGTTTTATTGTACTTCATGATGTAACTTATGTTTATGGAATGAATTTTAATGTTGAACTTAGAACTGCCATTACTTCATTATGGAATGAATTTTGGTAAACATTGGTCTCATTATTAGAGCTTACTCCCATTCTTAAATTCAGCTATAGTCAATACCTACCACTTGCTTGTTTGGAGCATAATGAAGACCATGATCATTTATTTTTTGATTGCCCTTTCTGTCAAACAATTTGGCAGTGGCCTCAACTTGTTATGTGTTAGCAAGTTTTTTTTATTACCCTCACTTATCAGACATAGACTATTATCTGTTAGCAAGTTTAAAACAGATCATTCTAATGGTTGGCATATACAGGAGTGGTCTCTGCCTCACTATATTATCCAATCATCTGCTTAACATTGCTTGAGGTGGCTTGGTACTGTTTCAGCTTAAGTCATCTACATCTGTGGATGCTATTTGTTGCAAGTTTGGCACATTTTGGTTTCATACCTCAGAAACATTTTGGTTTCACACCAAAGAACCTCATACATGTTATGGTTCTATGAGTATGGCACCAGCATGTTCCTTCAAACCCAAACCCAAACATCTAAACAAAATTGCATCAATTGAAATGAAAAAAAAAAAAAAAGATCATCAACTGAAATTCACTAATTTTTACTAATATTAGTAATTGAACAGCATGATAGAAAGGCATCACTTGTGAAAATTCAATAAGTTGATCATCTTATGTAATTGAACTAATCCAAGTTGGTGCCTTTCACAAGTTGTTGAAATTCACTAATCCACTTGTGTAATTGAACAGCATGACATCTGTAGGTCTTCAAAAATTAAGACACCAATTTGGGATAATTTTTCTAACAAATGAAAAAGCTGTGTCCCTGTTCTTTCACACAAAAGAAAATCTAAAAATTTCAACACACACATTGGTCCATTTATTCCTTTTGAAACAATCAGTTAGAAGAAAATGAAGTATAACATCAAGTGTAGCATTGATAGTAACAAACCATACAAAGGATAACATCAAGTGTAAATACAAGCCGTTAACATTAACAAAATGTGGAACTACAAGCCATTAACATTAACATCAAGTGAAGTTTACTTCATAGTTTCCAACAGCAGCAGTTTGCTTCACAATTTGCTTCACAGTCATAGCAGCAACATCACTTTCTAGCAACAGTTTGCTTCACAGTTTCAGCTGCTATGACTTCACTTTCTAGCCCAATTTCAATATCAGTTTGCTTCACAGTTTCAGCTGCTATGACTTCGATTTTAGTGCATTCCACCTCTTTCTGCTTGTCGATAGCCTAAAATAGAAAAAGACAGAATTTTTCACAATTTTCAACAACTAAATACATACTTTAAACAGAATTTTCAGTAAGTAAATACATGCTCTAACAAAATTTTTAAAAACTAAAAATTAAAAAGACAGCAAGGTTGAACCTAACTGCCCATTGGACTATATGATTCTTGAGACTATTGAAACCCAATGTCATATCCACATAAACCTTGAAGTAGTGACTAGAATGTTGGTTGAGCAGAATACCGTTGAGGCATTGAATTTGGCAAAGAATTTGGCACTACATACATCTCTCGCAAATTGTTCGCCTACAACAATGTCATATATTAAACTTTGCAATCATGGTTTGAGTCACATATTATATCCACACAAAAAATATCATGTTAAACTAACACTTACATGATATGTGGGATACATCAATGGCGGAGGAATAAAATTACCACCCATGGCCAAAGATAGAGGAAGAGGATGAAGGGGAGGAAGAGGTTGAAGAGGAGGAACATGTTGATGAACATAGATATCTCCTCTAACATATAATGGAGAAAGTGTAACTGTTGGACTTGTAATAGATTTTGACGAAGCCAAGCTGTTAGCACGAGATTTTTTCTTGGCGTTCGTTATCAACGCCGTTTCGAATACACCTTTTACCCTCTTTTTGCCCTTACTTGTTGCCACATTTTTCTTCAATCCTTTTGGTTGCACAACATGATTCACATCTTCGCAATCCTCTTCAAAGCTTTGGGTGTCATCATCATTACTTACTTCATTTCCAACACCAAAATGAGCACTTAACTTGCATTCAACATTTGCACCTAATGTAGCAAGGTGTGCAATACAAAAATCATAAGTTTCTTCAGTTTCAGCAGCTTTACTTGCTAGTACTCTAAATGTGGTCATCAATGTCTTATACCGCAAGGCTTGTTGGAATTTCACATCTTCTTGAATGTCATTCCCTTTAATGTCCTTCACAGTTTCGGCCCTTGCTTATTTAGTCCACCTCTTTAGAATGTATTGTGGAGGAACCTCTTTCATCTTCAATATGTCTCTAATAACCTTCAATGAGTGACAACACAAGATTCCTTCCCTTACAAACTTTGTACAATTACAACCCAAAGAGCCATCGCTCTCCATCTTCACTTTCCTTACATGTTTGTTACCAACATCAACAACTGTGTAAATGGTACTAGCTTCGCCATATTCAATTGTTTCTATGTTTGATTCAATGGATCGAAAGTACTCATTTGAAATTCCTCAAAAATCTTTTTTGTGTACATATTACCCATTTGAATTAACATTCTTACTATTTTTTTCACCTTTGGCAACTGTGCGGGGAGCAAATATTCCTGCCTGCCCGCACTCCTTTCTTCCCAACTCTGTTTCTGTCCGATCACCTGAAAACACAACGGTAGTGAGCTACCCGGCGGTGTGTGGCCGGAAAACCCCTCCGACGATCAAAGTAGCACATACCTAGGGATAGAGAGAGAGAGAGGAGGGTGTCGAGTGTAAGTATTTTCTTACAAAGTGTTCGTCCCCTGCGCATGGGGGGCGCAGACATGCATATATTCCCTCTGAGCCCCATATCCACTCCCAGTCGTCTCCCGACACGTGGCTCTGCTATCCCCTCTGTCAGCGGAAACCTTGTTGAACATCACCTAATCACAACTGCCAGCCTTCTCGGCTAGAGCTCGGCAGCCGAGCTGCCCTACTAGGGCCGAGCTGTGCCACATGCGCATGCTCTTCTGTTGCCAAGCTCAAGAGAACCGGGCTAGGCAGCACCTCGGCATGGCCGAGCCTGAGACATCCTGTGAGCACCTGCGGTCGGCCTTCCTGCCGAGCAAACAGGTGTCTCGGCCTGCTTAGCCTTTCCGAGCGCCGGTCATCCAACTTGACTGCGGTTGGCCTTCTTGTCGAGCAAGCAAGTACCTCAGTCGATGACGCCTTTCCGGGCGCCGTTCAGCTATCCTGACCGGCTTCGCTTATGTCATACACATAGCTCGGTCTAACCGAGTGTCGCCTTAACCGAGCAACTTACACCCGGACTGGGCGGCGCATACTCGGCCCAACACCTGTCCAGCCCAAGTCCTAGTAGCCCAATTCCGAGTGGACCGTGGATCATCTCGGTCCAATGATCCACTTGGCTACTAATCTTCTCGGCCGTTATCTCGGCCCAATTCCAGATCATAAATCTCCCTCTCAATTGCCCCTTAATCCCGTCCGCAAAAGCGTGACTGGGATTACTCACTTCGACCGAGATTACACCTCCTCGGTAGTATGAATGGGAAATGATGTCCGGGCTAGTTAAACATTCCTCTTTGCAGACTTGACCGGTTATACTCCACGGCTGATGATCCCTGCTTCGAACGTAGCCCGGTCGACTCCTCGACTCTCCAGCCTGTCTCTTCATTTTGCTCGGCTGACGTCTCACCTGTCCCCAGTCTCTTCAACTCTGATGCTGTCATTAATGGTGACAGGTGGCGCCCTCCCATTTGTCCTCGAGCGGCCAACCGCTGTCGAATGAAATTCAAATTTTGGCGGCCTCGCAATGCCTATATATATGATCCCTTCTCTTTCATTCCTTTCCTACTGCCATTTCTTCGTCCAAGCTACTCAGAGTTCCTGTGCCCCCTTCTCCCTCGCCATTGTTGAACTCGTGTTTAAAGAAGGAAGAGCCACTGCCCTCCACAGGTAAGCCCTTTAACCTCTCTCTTGTTGTCATTCTTTCTGGTATTTCCCACATTAGGGTAGAAAAACGTAGCTTTTTAGGATTTGGGCTCCAAAAACGACCCTAAACCTTCGAACATTCATAGTGTTCTTCATTTTTCTTAAAGAACACTGAAGAACTGGGGCGGACCGGGCTCCTGGTATTCTTTTGATCCAAAAAACTATAAGAACCGAGCAAATAATGTGTTTGTCATAAACCCAGCTAAAACCGAGATAGCAAATTGGACCAGGTCGTCTAACCGGGCTAATATCTGGCCCACTTGGGCGATCGGGCTCCTTGGTTAGCTTAGAACGCCGAGGTGGTTTGGCACTTCTCATGACCGAGCTAAAATCAAGCTCCCGTTGCGCGACCGCGCTCACACTCATACTTGCCATCCTTTTCCTGCAGAGTCCAAGCGGACCTTTGACCACTACTGAGGCTCTCAATACCGAGCAAAATCCAACTAGCATTGTGCCAAACCCCTCAGCCGTGATTCACTAGCTCGGCCACATGGGGAAATTCCGCTACCTAGTGGACTCTCCAGCCGCGCTAGAAGCCTTTAGAGAGGAGTACGGCATCGACGGCGTCCATCTAGAGTGGCGGCGAAGAAGACAACACTACAGGCAGACTTGACCAATGCCCCTTCACCGTGCTGTCAATAGTAGAGAGAGGCCTCCGCTTCCCGGTCAATCCCCTCATGACCGAGTTCCTGCGCCGAACCGGGCTGGCGCCAACCCAAGTATCCACCAACACATACCGGATAATAAACGGCGTGCACGAACTGAACAACCGGCTAGGCATAAGCCTAGGTCTAGCCGAGATCCTTCGCCAATACACATTAGGCCACACTGGCGACGGTCTCGCCTATTACCTCAAAATTAGACTGGGGAGAGAGAAAATCGTAACCGGCAATCCAGACAAAGATCTTCACGACGATGATTTATTCTGGGTGTCAGACAACTACCAAACAGCCGCGGTACCGGGCTAGATGATAAGCAAGAACTTTGGTAACACATGTAAGCCGCGCAACTTAGCTCGGTTGTCTTGTTCTTTCCTTGTTTCTATACTTAATCATTTTCTCTTGTCTTTTTTGCAGCAATCCAAGCCTTACAAGCCAACTACCACTTTCCCAACGTCGAGGCAATCAGGACCGCACTCCGGTATCGCAACCGTGATTGCAACCAGTTGCTCGGCTACACACCCACATATAGATACTCTGCTCCCCGCCGGAGTAAAGTTACAGACTTCCTCCGCGCTCCATCACCTCCTCCGGATCCAACTTTACCAGACGTCCCCCTAATCCGGCTGACAAAAGAAGAAGATATGGCCAAACGAAGCCGGATCAAAAACCTGCTCACCGCCACTTCAGCCGAGATACCAAGTGTAGCCATCCGCTCTCCCGCCGCCGGTCAATCAAGCGGCGCCGTGGTCGCCCTGGCTTCACAAGCAGCCGGCAGTCTAGCAAGGAACCCACTCCACGCCGGGCTGGTAAAAGAGCTCGCGCAGATCCGTCTGCTGAGCTAGTTGCCGAGCTCAACACCGAACAACCCACTGCCACGGTCGACCAGTCTGCGTCTGGAGACCACAATCAAACAGGGAAAAGACATCCGGCTATAGCTTCAATCAAGGCGATAAAGAGCACACCTTTCGCCTACGATCTCTCCAAGGCATTCCTTCTACCGAGCGACGTGGTAGGCAGTGACCATGTTCCTGACACCCGCTTGGTGAAATCATCAGTGAAATCCATGGCCAGGGTAAGTCCCACTTCGCCTCTGAAATTTTCGCTAAGTGTTTGCCCGGTTACTTCACTAATTAATCTATCTTCTTGCAGGCCATCCAAAAGCAGCACTTGGTCATGGAGCGCATCCACAGACTTCGGCAAAGGGCAAGCGACACCGCCAGCCAAGTCGAAAGCCTCCAAACCGAGCTTGGCCGAGCAAAGTCTTCGCTAGAAGTTGCCAATACCGATAACAACAGGCTGCTCGGCCAACTTGAAGCGGCCGGGAAAAGGAAGGACGAGCTCCAAGCCGAGCTTGATGCTTTGAAGGCGTCCAGGAAGAAAGAGTGCGAAGATGCCAACAATGCCGGCTTCAACGAAGCCGAGGAAAATTACAAGAAACAAGTCTTCGCCACTCAAGATATTTACTTCAAGGCAAGATGGAAGGCTGCCTGTCAACAGCTCGGCCAGGGCCCTGATACTGATGTGTTTGCCTCTCCACCGGCTGTCTTCTTACCGACATACCTCATTCCATACGCCAATGACGTTTTCAGTACACTGCAAGCCGAGGCCGAGGAAGCACTTGAAGAAGAGGGTGAGGAAGATGCTGAAGGAGAGAATCAAACCGCACAGGAGCAGCCCGGTCAGACTGGGACCGGCGTCCAGGACCAAACCGCCACGGTTAACCTGGAGCCTGATGAGGAGTTCCTCGAACTCTCCCCCCTAGCTTAGGTTTCTTTTTCCTTTTCATTTGTATGTTTGCTTTCTGCACTTCTGATGTAACCGGGCTCAGTCCCCATTTTTGTATTGACTTTCTATCAATGAAGAACTTGATATTTTTGCTAAGTTTTTGCACGGTTGTCATCAATTCTATCTTCAGCAAAACATCTCGGTATAAATCATAAATTTGAACTCCTCATCAACCGGAAAACATAACTCGGACGGTTGTCATCAAGTACTTAAGCAACTTCATAAACCGGAACGTCCATCTCGGACGGTAATAAAAATTTGAACGAACCACCAAGTCTTCCAACCGGAGCAAATCATCTCGGGACAAAACACCAACTCGTCCAACCGGAGCAGAGCATCTCGGTTGGGAATATTAAGTTGGACAAAACACCAACTCCTCCAACCGGAGCAGATCATCTCGGTTGGGAATATTAAGTTGGACAAAACACCAACTCCTCCAACCGGAGTAGATCATCTCGATTGGTAACATTAAGTTGGACAAAACACCAACTCCTCCAACCGGAGCAGATCATCTCGGTTGGGAATATTAAGTTGGACAAAACACCAACTCCTCCAACCGGAGCATATCATTTCGATTGGTAACATTAAGTTGGACAAAACACCAACTCCTCCAACCGGAGCAGATCATCTCGGCAAGAAATATCTAAGTTGAAAAAAACATCAACCGCACCAACCGGAGCAAATCATCTCGGTTGGGAATCTTAAGTTGGACAATACACCAACTCTTCCAGCCAGAGCAAAACATCTCGGCAAGAAATATCTAAGTTGAACAAAACATCAACCGCATCAACTGGAGCAAATCATCTCGGTTTTTTCATTTAAGAACAACAATCTAGAGCAAAATCACTTCTATTATATTGACAAAAAGAATTTACATTCTGAAGTGCAAGCCAAAAAACTCATTTGCACAAGAAAAGAAGGCTAAAGCTAGAAATAATACAGTTTAAGGTTGGCCGCGTTCCGTGGCCGGGGAATGGCTCTTCCCTCCAGATCCTCCAAGTGGTAAGCTCCCTTGCCTGCCAGACCGGTGATTTTGTAGGGTCCTTCCCAATTTGCCCCTAGTTTGCCTTCACCTGGCACCAGGGTGTTACCCATAACTTTCCTCAAAACCCAATCACCAACTTTGAACGGTCTGGGGTGCACCATTTTGTTGTACTTCTTTGAGAGTTCTTGTTGGTAGGCGGCGATGTGGATGAGGGCCTTCTCCCGACGCTCTTCCACTAGGTCCAACTCCAAAGCAATTGCCTCGGCATTCAGTTCTGGCTCAAAACTCTTGCTTCTCAGGGTGGGCATGCCAACTTCCAAAGGTATGACCGCCTCCATGCCATAAGCCAAAGCTAATGGAGTTTCCCCGGTAGATCGCCGCGGGGTGGTTCGGTATGCCCAAAGGACGCTAGGTAACTCCTCGGCCCATTTTCCTTTTGCCTTTTCCAGTCGTTTCTTCAATCCATCCAAAATAGTCTTGTTCGATGCTTCGGCTTGACCATTGGACTGTGGGTAAGCCAGAGTGGAGTTATAAAACTCAATTTTCAGATCTTCACAAAATCCTCTGAATAGGCGATCGTCGAACTGGGTGCCATTGTCAGAGATCAAAATTTTTGGGACGCCAAACCGTGTGACCACGTTCTGCCAGACAGACCGCTTCACGTCTTTCTCCTTGATTGTTGCCAAGGGCTCAGCCTCAACCCATTTCGTGAAATAATCCGTGGCCGCGATGAAGAATTTACGGTTGCCCGGTGCTGTTGGCAATGGCCCTACTATATCTAGCCCCCACATGGCGAAGGGCCAAGGACTGGTGTGGGGAAGAAGTTCCCTGGCAGGCTGATGGATCTGATGGGCGAATTTTTGGCATTTCTCGTATTTGCGGACGTACTTTTGTGCGTCGGCCTGCATGCACGGCCACCAGTACCCTTGGGAAATAGCTCGGTAGGCCAAGGACCTGCCCCCTATATGGCTGCCACAAATGCCTTCGTGAATTTCGAACATGAAGGCCTCCACACTACTCGGGTGCACGCACTTTAGATAAGGTCCAGTGAAGGACTTTTTATACAACGCACCAGACGGAGAGAGCCAAAACCGCTCTGACTTCACCCGGACTTTGTGTGCTTCTTTCTTGTCGGCTGGTAGAGTCCGGTCCCTGAGAAACAAGATTAAGGGGTCCATCCACAAAGGGCCCAGCGCGGCGCAGAGTACATCCATCTGCCCAGGGTCTTCAATGCTTGGCCGTGGAAGAAAGTCAATTAACAGGGGGTTTGGAGACGTACTATCTACCATCGAAGCGAGGCCAGCCAGTTCATCAGCCCGGCTGTTTTCTTCACGGCCAATCTGTTGGACTCTGATTGCCAAAAACTGTTTGATGTGTTCCTTGACCAGAGCTTGGTACTTCGCCATTCTTTCATCCTTTGCTTCGTAAATCCCAGAGACTTGGTTAACCACAAGTTGGGAGTCACTGTACACAATCAGCTCGGTAGCCTTCATCTGAATAGCGCTCTTGAGCCCGGCCAAAAGGGCCTCGTACTCAGCCTCGTTGTTAGATGCTGGGAAGCTAAGCGTGATGGAGTGTTCGATGGTTAGACCATCAGGAGAGATAAGAACGACACCTAGCCCGGCACCGTGACGGTTGGACGCTCCATCAACAAAAAGCTTCCACATCTCTTCCACGAAAAGCTTCCAACAGTCTGAAGGGTCCTGAGAATCGCGAAGGGTGATGGGATCACGGTTGCTCGGCTGTCTGGTTTCGAGTTCTGCATCGACTGGTTTCTGTCCAGCCCTCCTTGGTGATTCGGCACCAGACTCAGCAAGTGAATCTACAATGCCTAAGTCCATAGGCGAATCACCAGGTCGCGGTACTATGTCGGCCGCAAGCTCTATGCTGAGTAGATCTATGTCCTCCCCTCCTGGTGATGGGTTACCGGACAGAGTAGGTGGCACTACAAGACCTGACTCCGTCGTCACGTCACCAGTCGGTAGGTTTGTACAAGTGGTGGGTACTCCAGTAGGGCGTGCAAATTTCGCAACGCCAACTCCACCAAGTTGTTGCAACTTAGACTGGCTCGCACTCTCCCCTTCTTCTGCCGCGGCAATATCGATCGGGCATGTCAGATGGGTCCCTGGCGAGAGTTCCGCAACGAAATCAGCCAAAGTCTGGGCCTTTATAGTTGTGCGCGGCTGGAATTTCACGTCAAATTGCCTCAATTCGACCGCCCACTTGAGAATTCGGCCAGAGAAGTCCGCCCGTTCAAACAAGGCCTTCAGGGGGAATTCGGTTAGCACAATGATGGAATGAGCGTGGAAATAATGTGCCAACTTCCTCGAAGCCATCATTAATGCCAACGCAAGCTTTTCCAACGGCAGATACCTCGTCTCTGCCGGCAGCAAGGTTTTACTGACATAGAAGATTGGGAGGTGCTTAATTCTTTCAGCGTGAACGAGCACCGCACTGACTGCATGTTGAGAGACGGCAAGGTAAAGAAAAAGTTCCTCGCCCGGTTGAGGTGTAACCAACAGTGGCGGGGAAGACAGATACTGCTTGAGCTCGGTCAAAGCTTGGTCACACGTTTCATCCCACGAGAATTTGATTTTAATGCCTGAAAGAATGGACGGCAGCGATCTGATGACCGGCTTATGAATCGATTAAGCGCGGCGGCCATTCCGGCCAGATGCTGCACGTCCTTCGCCGAGCTGGGCTGCCTCAACTCCTGCACGGCTCTGATCTGAGTCGGGTCTGCTTCGATGCCTCGGTTTGTGACTAGGAACCCCAAAAATTTTCCGGATCCCACGCCGAAGGCACACTTGGACGCATTCAGGCGTAACTTGTACTTTTTGAGAATGGCAAACATCTCGGCTAAGTCGGACAAATGGTTTGCTTCGAGTCGGCTTTTTACCACCATGTCATCTATGTAAGCCTCCATTGTCCGGCCAAGTAAAGGAGCAAACATTTTGGTCACCATCCTCTGAAAGGTTGCCCCGGCGTTCTTCAAACCAAAAGGCATGACCCGGTAACAAAAGAGTCCTCTTGGAGTCGTGAAAGAAGTGATCTCTCGGTCAGACCCATGCATGGCGATCTGATGGTAACCATGTAGGCATCCAGAAATCGAGCTGTTATGTCCAAATTGCCAAGTCCACGAGCTGGTCAATCTGCGGTAAAGGGAAGCTGTCTTTGGGACAAGCTCGGTTGACTATTTTATAGTCGACACAGACTCGCCATTTTCTATTCTTCTTGGGCACTACTACGGTGTTGGAGATCCACCGAGGGTAGTGTACTTCCTGAATTGCTCTTGCCTCAAGCAGATTTTTGACTTCCTCTGCTACTACTTCGGCGTGATGCAGCGTCGATCTCCTTGTTCGCTGGATGACTGGCTTTGCTCCGGGGAAGACGTTGAGGTGATGGCAGATAAAATTTGGATCGAGGCCAGGCATGTCGTAAGGCGACCATGCGAAGACTTCGATGTTGGCCATCAAGAATTCAACCATTTCGGTCCTCTCCTAGGCAGTAAGGCTGGAACCGAGCAGGAAGAACTTATCCGATCGCTCCATATCGATTCGCACCTCAACCAAGTCCTCCACAGCTTTGTCCTCGGCCTTGGTGCCCACATCCTCCAAAACACCTCGGTCTTCTGGTCCTTCTATCATTTGCACGAAACCTTTAGCAGCCTGGCTGCCGTTCACCGCCACGAAGCACTGTTTGGACATGACCTGATCCCCCCAAATCTCCTCGATTGCCCCCATAGCTGAGGGGAATCTCATCACCTGGTGGTAGGTCGATGCTACAGCTTGCATGGCGTGAAGCCATCCCCTCCCAAGGATGAGGTTGTAAGTCGAAGGCACTTGTAACACCCAGAACTCCACTTGTTTGACCACGGATCCCGCTTTGACCGGCAGGATAATTTTTCCCAAAGGCCACTCTGGCTGTGAATTGAAACCAACAAGTGGCGAAGTTGCAGGTGCCAAGTCTGTTTCTCGGAGTTTGAGCTGCTTGAACGCGTCGTAATACATGATCTCGACCGAGCTTCCCTGATCGATCAAGATCCGTTTGACATCGAATTCTTTGACGCGAAGTGTCACTACCAGGGCATCGTTGTGCGGCATCTGGATACGCTCTAGATCCCTTGAGGTGAAACTAATCACATCTTTCTCTTCGGTCTTTCCCCTCTTGATGGCGGGCTGTACCGACAAAACGTCTCTCATATGCTCTGCTTTCTTGATCATACCCCGGAGTTCGCAAACACGCTCTGGCTCCACTATGCCGTGGATGACATTAATAACTCCTTGTGGCAGCGCATCTCGGTCATCCTGTCCCCTGGGATCAACCGGAGCATGATTCGGCTTCACGCCGCCATCAATGTAAAGGTCTAAGTAACCGGCCGCGACCAGTTCTTCTAGATGTTGCCTTAAAGGCAAACAATCCTCAGTCCGGTGGCCTCTCTCCCGGTGAAATGTGCAACGATACCGCGGATTGTATCCCTTCTGTCCATCGCCCAAATTAGCAGGAAACCAGACATACTCCTCGTCTCGGATTTCACTAAGTATGCAATAGATTGGAATCTTGAAGACCGTGGTGATGCCAGTTCTTGCCTTCAACCTTCTATTGGCATCCGCAACATCGTCTCTGGGGTAATCATCCCAGTCGTTCCGACGTCCTCTACCCCGGTTCTTCCGATTTGAACCTCGGTCTGATTCCTCTGTTCTGTCACTCAAACGGCTGGACTCCTGTCCAACTGCGTGCACCTTGCCTGCTGCCTTCTTGTCCGCTACTGCCGGAGTTGCCTTGACAGTAGACGCCGACGCATCATCCTCAACCCGGATGTGCTCATTGATGCGCTGCATGAACTGGCCCATGGACGCCGGTTGATGCATTGTAAGCGCGTCCCGCAGTCTATGCCCGATCGGGAGACCTTGCTTGTATTGGGTGATTGCTAGGTTAACCGGGCAATCCAAAATCTCATTGAAGGTTTCCCAATATCTGGAGTTGTACGTCTTCAATGTGTTGCTGGGTTCCATCTTGACACTCAGTAGGTGATCCACTTCCTTAGGTGTCTTGGTGTTGGTTTTGAAGCGTGTCACAAAGGCTTCGGCCAATTGATGCCACCTCTCAATACTTCCCTCCGGCAGCCTTTCGAACCACTTCAAACCCAGTTCGCCCAAACTTGACGGAAAGATGAGGCACATAAGAGCGTCATTCCGCTTATGTCCGGCCATGACCTGTCGGAAATGGCTTACATGCATGTAAGGATCCGTCTTCTCATCGTATAATGTGAACTTTGGCTGGTGGAAGCCCGACGGAAGAGGTGTTGTCTCTATTTCCAGGGAGAAAGAGGTGGCGCTCAACCTTGCCAAGTCGGAGTCCACCAGGAGCGGTGCTGCTTGGCGGGGTGGAGGCATTCCGACCTCCTCGCTGGCGTGAACCCCATAGGATAACCGCTAGAACGTCGGTATCCTTTGAGCCTCCCGCCGGCGAGCCCGCTCCTTTAAAACTGCCCGCAAGTTTTCTGTGCAAGCAGAATAGGAGTACCTCGACGTCGTCGCCGGACGTGAGGGCTGGTAAATACTATCTTGCGCGCTGGACTTCTCTGCGCGGACATCAGAATCGCAAACCCTGTAACTTCTGGTAATGGAGATGGACGGAGTGTGTCGCTGACTCTGGCTACCCGAACGGCGGTGTTGGGTGCGCCATCGTGGGTCTCCCCACTCGGCTACACCCTTCCCTTTGACATGCCGCTTCAGCTCCTCCATCTCTGCCGCCATGCGCCGAATGACGGCGTCCTGGTCCTTCAGCTTGTTTTCCAAGCGCCTGGCGTGTGAGTCTCTCCGCCGCTGATGTCCATCTGGACTCCGTGAATGACCATGACTCCTTCCGCGCTTATCTCGCGCGTCGCCTGACTGTCCTCCCTGGAATGTCTCCAGGTTTGACATCGGAATGATGTCCGGATGCCCCTCTCTTCGTCTACCTGACTCCGGAATAACTCCGTCGATGGCGGACAACGGAAACTCTTCGTTGTTCGCCATAGCCGGCGGTCAGACGAGCGTGGAAGACACGGTTTTGTCTGCAAGATTCCCACAGACGGCGCCAATTGTGCGGGGAGCAAATATTCCTGCCTGCCCGCACTCCTTTCTTCCGAGCTCCGTTTCTGTCCGATCACCTGAAAACACAACGGCAGTGAGCTACCCGGCGGTGTGTGGCCAGAAAACCCCTCCGACGATCAAATTAGCACACACCTAGGGATAGAGAGAGAGAGAGGAGGGTGTCGAGTGTAAGTATTTTCTTACAAAGTGTTCGTCCCCTGCGCATGGGGGGCGCAGACATGCATATATACCCTCTGAGCCCCATATCCACTCCCAGTTGTCTCCCGACATGGCTCGCTTATCCCATCTGTGGCCGAAACCTTCTCAACATCACCTAATCTCAATCGCCCGGCCTTCTACCGAGGCATGCCACATGCGCATGCTCTTCTGTTGCCAAGCTCAAGAGAACCGGGTTAGGCAGCACCTCGGCATGGCCGAGCCTGAGACATCCCGTGAGCACCTGCGGTCGGCCTTCCTGCCGAGCAAACAGGTGTCTCGGCCGGCTTCGCCTTTCCGGGCGCCGGTCATCCAACTCGACTGTGGTTGGCCTTCTTGCCGAGCAAGCAAGTACCTCGGTCGATGACGCCTTTCCGGGCGCCGTTCAGCTATCCTGACCGGCTTCGCTTATGTCATACACATAGCTCGGTCTAACCGAGCGTCGCCTTAACCAAGCAACTTACACCCGGACTGGGCGGCGCATACTCGGCCCAACACCTGTCCAGCCCAGGTCCTAGTAGCCCAATTCCGAGTGGACCGTGGATCATCTCGGTCCAATGATCCACTTGGCTACTAATCTTCTCGGCCGTTATCTCAGCCCAATTCCAGATCATAAAGTTGGCCTTATTGCCGAGCAAGCAAGTACCTCGGTCGATGATGCCTTTCCGGGCGCCGTTCAGCTATCCTGACCGGCTTCGCTTATGTCATACACATAGCTCGGTCTAACCGAGCGTCGCCTTAACCGAGCAACTTACACCCGGACTGGAAGGCGCATACTCGGCCCAACACCTGTCCAGCCCAGGTCCTAGTAGCCCAATTCCGAGTGGACCGTGGATCATCTCGATCCAATGATCCACTTGGCTACTAATCTTCTCGGCCGTTATCTCGGCCCAATTCCAGATCATAAATCTCCCTCTCAGCAACCTTTGGCACAAAGCATATCCTGCTTCTAACTTCTTGTATTGCTTCTCGTAAAGTACCCTTTCAAAATGCATGAAGAATTCATTTAAGTTAAAATCAGAACGGATGTAATCCTTCAAAAAAACATTAAAAGATTCACTAAGTTGTGCGGTACTCATTCCCACAGCCCATGTTGATCTAACATATAACTAGCCCCATTTTTCTGTCACCGCAAAAGTTAATTTCAACCAATAGTTTTCATGTGCATCATATTTATCAAGCATTTCCGCCCACTCTAACTTCTAATGATTTGTATCTTCAATGTCAAAGAAGAATTTATTTAGTACACCCTTTACCTCTTTATCTTGGAACAAATAATTAATATGTTTTAAAGCATTTTGCATCAAATGCCAAGTACATAATCGATGACTTGTGTCAGGCATAACGATGGGTATGACTTTAGCCATTGCAGCATCTTGATCAGTGAACAAAGTTTTTGGTGCCTTTCTTGACATAGCCTCTAGAAAATTTTGAAACAACCATACAAATGATTCAGCGGTCTCATTATACAATAAGGCTGCACCAAATATAACTATTTCCGTATGATGGTTAAATCCCACAAAAAATGCAAAGGGTCTATGTTCTTTGTTTAACTTGTAAGTCATATCAAATGTGACAACATTACCAAATTGGGCATAATCCATGATCATTTATGCATCGGCCCAAAACATATTCGTTATTTGCTCCTCATTATCTAACTGAAAAGCATAAAAGAATGAAGGATTCTGTAAAGATTTTTCTTTAAAGTATTGCAACACATTGCCTACTTCCCCATATGTTAAACTTTGTTGTCTTTTGGTTCTCAAATAATTTTTTTGATCTAATTTTGTAAACCCAAGACATTGCCTCCCACCAGCTTCCCTACCCATGAGTTCAAAAGACTAGCTTAAACAATGACCAGATTATGCCACCAAATCTAACTCAATTGCTTGGGTAGTCGATATCTTTTTTTGTGACGGCAATATGTGGGCACACTCGGGTGATACAAGATCATAGTTGTGTTTTTCTTTGAAATCAGTCATAATAAATTTCCCAGTACCCTCATCTAATTTAACATAAAGTCGAGCCTCATAACCAGTCCTAATTTCAGCTCTAGGGCTTTTTGCCAACGGGTCTTGTTTGTCAACCTTACGAAATCCCTCCTTGTTGCAAACCAAAAGTCTACAAATAAGTTGGTTAGTGAACTTGTTCTTCTTATAATAATCCCTTCTTATGCTAAACCCCGTTCTTTCTCCATATGTATTATAAAAATCATACACACATTGTTCAGAATCAAATGTCATTCCCTATTTTGGCTTCCAAGCACAATTATTCTCAGGTTCCATATCCATATCAAAATGCAACTGAAAACCCATATAAATACAATCTTAGCTACATAAATAAAATCTTTATTTCAGAGATAAAAAATGAAAAAAACACAATATCTGCACTATGATCAAAGAACTCACTGTTACACTTGGATAAGGAAACAAGAAATGAGAATTAAGGAATGAGACCCAATTAAGATCGAATAATAAATCAATTAAACTATATAATCCAAAACTCCAACTACTTGGTTCTCTTTAAAGTGTCTAAGAAAAGGTATGCAAGCCAAGTACCTTTGGTAACACTGATTCATGGGCAACAAGAGTCATTTAGTTTTGGGTTAGGTCATTACATAGGGTTTGGCAAGCCTATTGTAGATCAACGGATAGGAAATAACATAAACATACAAATTGTGAACTTTAAGAGCCTAATCATCAATTATAATAGGTGAATTTTTTTATCTGTCTATATGTTAACATCAAGCAATGGTGCATCTAACTACCCTAAACAACATTGTCAATTTACATGTCACATTTCGGCACACAAAACTGCTAAACAATGTGACTGATTCCAATTAAGCATGATCAAAGGTGAATTAAGCTCTTGAACAAAATGTCAATTTACATTTCAAAGGTGAATTAAGAGCCTGATCATCAATTAAGCATGTTTTAACCAAACAATGTGACTGATTCCAAGAGTAACAAGCTACACTTGAACAAAGTGTCAAATAGTAAGTGCTTGTCATATATTAACAATCAAGAGCAAGACAAGAAAGTACCATACACTAAATTTTCAAGCTTAATGCACAACTACAAATAGATCTATATACAGACATCTACACAGAGACATTAAGTCTTAGAAGACCCAAATTGTAAAAGGTGAATTTTCCTCCATTTTAGTCAAACCCAAATTGTAACAATTATAACAAATTCTAACAAATTGTAAAAAAACAATGTCTAACAAATTGAATTAACAGTCATGACTCATGACAAAGTCATCAATTATAACAAATTGTAAACAAACAATGTCTTTACAAAGCTTAAAGATAAAAAAAACAAAACAAAAACAAAAAAATAAAAAATAAAAAATTCGAGAGACAAAAAATATTCTAGAGAGATAAACTCACAGTCACATGAAGACTAACCTCTAATTTCAGTTTGAAAAAATTCCAAACGAACACACAAAATGCAGTTCAATTACAGAGACAGAGACAATGAAGACTAACCTCTAGTTTGTGAAGTGAGGGCAGACAGAATGTGGGCAAAGCAATGGATTCAGTTTGGGGAGTGGGTCGTTGTAGAGAGCGTCTGCCGGTGAGGTGGAGGAGAAGAGCATGACGACTCTGGTTTGCCAAGTAAACAAAATCATGCTTCGAGAGTGGGTCGGATCTTGTTCTGCCGAGGTCGGCGGTGAGGGTGGGTTCGACGGAGAAGAAGGAATGAATGTGTGTTTTTGTGAGTGTGATTCCAAACCAAAATCTATATAACCTTTGTATAGGCTGTGTTTTGTTTTGGGCGGGGAAATGAAATTTCAATTTATTTTATTTTTTTTAATGGCTGTTGGATCAGCCGTTGCAAGGAGGAGATCAAGGAGGATATGCAAGGAAGAGATCCGGACTCCTGTAAGAGCCCCCTCTTCTCTTCAATTATCCAATTTCATTGTAAGATTTTGTTTAGAAACTGATTTTTTTTTTAATTTATGTTTTGACTTTTATGAAATAAATAAATAAATAATAGATAGAATAAATTAATTTTTTGACTTTTACACTAATTTTACTTGATCCCAAACAAAGATTAAATTATAATCTTGTTTTGGGAAAAATAGAAACAAAACATAAAAAAAATATATAATCAAAACATAATTTACTAATTTAGCTCCTAATTTAATCAAAACATAAAAGAAAAGTTATTTACAAATAAAATTTTGAAAAGTTTGATTCAAGAAATATATAGCACTGTAAACAAAATAATAAAATTTACTCATTGGCCTAATCTAACATAAAGTATTGTTTAATTATAATTTAATCTCACCCTTAAAATAACTTCCGATTAATTTCATATTTTCATGTCACATTGATTCAATCATGTTCATAGTTCTCTCTAACGAACACTTCTTGATAGGCAAACTTGAACCTCCATCGGAACAAAAATCTTTTTTTTTTTTTTTTTTTAAATCATGAGTGTATTGAGTTATGTTCTAATTAAATTGTTGGCCATATGTAATTCTCACTCCACTTATGCGTAAGCCATGATATGGTTTTAGCAAGAGAAGTCAGGTATAAAACTTTTAATTATTAATTCAGATATTTAAGATTTGAATTTGTAATTTTTTATGTAAGAGTCATAAGCCTTGGCCAACTGGAACAATCCAACTGGTTATCTAATAAAAATGAAATAATTTCAAATAATTACTTCTATAATATTAAAATGTTAAATACATGTTCCCAAATGAAACAATACCATTTTCAAAAATGAAAAAAATAGACGCATATATATAGGGGTGTAAAAATAGTCCGTGATCCGAACCTCGCCTGCGTTTCGAGGTGAGCCCAGTCCAGCTAGGCCCGGGCCTGAACCCAGCTCGAGACCCTAAGCCTGGGCCTGGGTCGTCATTTTGAAGTCCAGTCCGGCCTGTGGGCCCGGTCCTTAGGCCCGCTCAAGGCCTACTCAAAGCTTGGCCTGAGACCTGGCCCGGCTGAGGTCCAATTTCATTTTTCGTGAAAAACAACAAAAATTTTGGTTAAAAAAATAGGAAAAAAAAAAATGTTCAGGCCCACCTAAGGTTGGCCCAAATACGCCATAGGCCTGGGCCTGGGTCTAATTTCTGGCACGTGGACTGACTTGGCCCGAATTTTGGCCGCGGCCTCACATGGACCCAGGTAGGCTAGGCCCAACCAAATTTACACCCCTACATATATAGGACACTCAAACATGCCCTACATTCTCACTAAGAGGTTAGTAGTTCAAATCTCTTTACTTGTGCGTGAGTCTTATTCTCCGTACATTAATTGGGAATTTCTCTCACACTTTGAAAATTTCTTTGCAACAAATTTGTATTATATTTGATTTTTATTATTATTATTATTGTAATTTATTAAGTTTTATTATAATATCTTATATGAATCAAATTTTTTTTAAAAATGCCCTACATTATTGCCTCAATGAAAACTGGCGCATGTAAACGGCATTATGGGCGGATTTGGTTGAGTTTTAGCATTAATTTTTTAAAATCCAAGCCCCAAAACCAATTCATAAAATACATTTGAAAGCTTCATTTTGAATTCAAAGTCCAAAATTCAAAATCTGTTTGGTTTCAAGGTTTTACAAAATTGTTTGGTTTTCAAGTATTAATCAAATAATTTTTTATGTTTTAGATGTATATGATTTAGATATAGTTCAGTAAACAAAATGTGAAAAAATCAAAAATAAATTTAATAAATATATAAAACATTAAAATTGTATTAATTTTTAAACTTGATCAAATGTTTTTTTTTAAAATATTTCTCATTCTTCATTAATTTTATAAATTTTCTTATAAATATGAAACGTTTTAAATATATGTAAATTGAGTGGATATAAAACTAGAAATGAAGTGTAAATTTTTTTAAAATGTTCATAAAAAATATAAAAAAATAGGGACTGAAACTCTACCATATAGATTAGATTGGATGCATCTAAGAAGTATATTTAAATTAGATATATAAAATAAATAAACAAATTTAACTATAATATTGTAAAAAAGTTTTGACTACAAGATAAAGAAACACGAGATTCAAAAACTCAAAAGCTAGTTTTGAAAAGGAAAATTTGATCAAAATTCCTTCATAATAAAACTTTAATGTATTAAGGATAAGTACTAAAAAAATTTTTGAAAAGTCCAACACATACCATTATTATCAAAATATTAAATTTTAAAATAATATAACTTTTGATACAGATGTCGATTTTTAATAAAATTAGTATTTTTAAAATTCTTTCATCAAGATCTATCAAATAATCCATGTTGATTATGAAATTCTTATATATATATATATATATATATTACCGTCGAAATTGATGTAAACAGTAACAGTAACATCTATCTCACAGTAACATGTTGCTCTGTATGACAATTATTTTGTTTGACAATAACATGTTACTTTATCTCAGAGTAATATGTTACTCTGATAATATTGTCCAACAAAAAAAAAATATATTTTTTACTTTGTTATTACTCAATTATGCATTTTCTCCTTAAGGGATTTATGAAGTAAAATAAATTGAGCTGTCATTTTCACCAAATAAGAATCTAATGGAAAGATTTTGACTAAATTTCCCTTTTAAAAATTCATACCTAAATAAGTTTTAAATTTTCAAAACTCTTTTCACAAAATAATCTTTTAAAATTTATTGTCAAAACTAAACAAAACGCACCCGTAAATTTTTTTCGACAACCAACACAAACTTTTCTTTGCTTGCATATAAATATGTCACATGGATACATATGCATATAAATAAATAATTAGTCCAAAGTGATGAAAGACATATATACACATTTGAATACTGCATTAGAACAATGTGAAATTAGACTTTAGTCTTCCAGAAACTAAGTATGAATGAGGAATTCTTTTTTTGTGCTATCATGCCATGAGTTTTGTATTTTTATTTTTATTTTTATTGTTTTTAACAGGAGTTTGTATTGTTCTATCAATTTGTTTGATGACTATTACTTGATGTGCAATTGAGTAGTAATTACCGAAGACGACGAGGCTTCAACGCTTGACTTTGAATACCAAGTATTTGACAATTTTCTTTTAATTTTACGACAAAATTGATTTATTGAGTGGGAAGTAGATGTGGACTCATAGTTACCGCTATATACGTAAGAGACGGGATTCTTTCCAATCCACACATTGTAGATTAAGGGGGTCGTGGGATTTATTACTTGTCTTATTCTGATAATTATAATCATAATCATACCATTTTATTATATTTTATTAGTTAAAAATTTATAATACTTAGGCCTCGTTTGGGAACCAACCGGATTAGTTAAAAAGTCAAAAAGTTATTAAAAAAATCAAAAGCCCAACAACTCATACCAAAAAGTCAAAGATTCTCTTTTCTCTCTATTTTTTACAAAATTTTTCGTAAAAAGTCAAAAAGTCATCCCAAACATACTAATTTTTTTTTACATCATATTTTAACTAAAAAGCTAAAAAGTTACTAAAAAAACCTGTTCCCAAACGAGACCTTAATTAAAATTTGTAAAACATGAAAAACAGAGAAAATGCACATACAATAATACAAGATTTACATAGTTCATTCCAAAACTATTACAAGGAATACAGATAGATTCGTTGCGCCTCAGCTATAAATGCATAGAAAGTAGAGAAACAGGGCACAATTCATTTAAATTTTTTTTTTTTTTTGAATGAATAAAATAAAATTATTAGGCTATGATCGTCAAGATAGTCTATACACTCATATGGCATACGAAAAGAAATGTTCAAATTGCTGGAATGAGAATCATGATGGATTCTATAAGCTCGGCCTCGTTTGGGAATAGGCTAATTTAATAATTTTTAGGCTATTTGGTTAAAATATGAACTAAAAAAAATTAGTATGTTTTGGATGACTTTTTGACTTTTTACGAAAAGATGTGCAAAAAGTAGAGAGAAAAAAAAAATCTTTGACTTTTTGGTATGTGTTATTGACTTTTTGGTTAATTTAGTAATTTTTTGACTTTTTAACTAAAAAAAAGAATTCCCAAACGAGACCTGGTACCTTTCAATTCATTGTCCTGAGATTTCTCTATATGTATACGTAAATCCTTATGTCATGAATCAGGTGTGAATTCAATGCGTAAATATGTATTCACAAAATATGGTGAATAAGGTTGAGTTTGGTCGTTTATAGCAAATTAATTTTCCTTCTCAAGTGGTCCAAAGAAGCCCCACAAAAAAAAAAATTTAAAATGAACTTGCACTATATGTATTCATGTGTGAATTCAATGCGTAAATATGTATTCACAAAATATGGTGAATAAGGTTGAGTTTGGTCGTTTATAGCAAATTAATTTTCCTTCTCAAGTGGTCCAAAGAAGCCCCCAAAAAAAAAAAAAAAAAAAATTAAATTAAATTAAAAATGAACTAGCACTATATATATGTAGTTTTTGAGAGGAAGCAAAGTTGTTTTTGTATACCATAAATTTAATTAGGCCAATCCTTGTGCACATGGATCAACTCTGAAATGTTTTTCGTGGATGTTCTTCTCCCTTTACGAAGTGTGAACATTCAAATCTTTTGTTCGTTTGATGTTTGCGATTTTTCATATAAATAAAATAGCCTAAAATTGTAAAATCAAACCAAATAAAAAAAAATTGTAAATATATTCTAATTTGATTATATCGCTTCAATAATAGGGTTTCAGCTTTATTTTGTACTTTTTAAAGGCAAATTACATTAGCAATAGCTGCATTTTGAATTGACTCGATTTTTATCTTTAATTTTGAATTTAATGTTAATTTGGTCCGATTCATAACACTACGTATGGTTTTAAACAAAAAAAATTAGTCACTAAATTAGTTGATATTAACTTACGGAATTAAATAAGTTTGCAATTTTACTCCTAAAAACATAATAATATATATTGTTCATGTACATATTTTTCATCAAAAGTACTAATTAGTTATAATAAATTAAGACAAAATCATAAATTTTGAGAGAAAATCAATTAAAATTATAAGAATTAAAATGCCATAATAAGTCAAAATATAAGAATTATCAACATAATTTATTTATTTATTAGTTTTTTGAATGGTAAGG
Source organism: Camellia lanceoleosa (assembly GCA_025200525.1). Lineage (NCBI taxonomy): Eukaryota > Viridiplantae > Streptophyta > Magnoliopsida > Ericales > Theaceae > Camellia > Camellia lanceoleosa. The sequence continues at coordinate 102,975,924 of CM045759.1, forward strand.
ACCAATTCAGCTCAAAAATGGTGCCAATGAAAAAACAAGAAATATCACATAACAACAAAAACAACAATCGTGCTGGGACCTCTAGTGGGGGTTGACCCCCAGCTCCGCATGTCTTGTTGTGAGAGCAAGATTAAAAAAAAATAAAAAATTGAACCAATCAAAAAACAGTGAAAATAGTGAGGTTCAATCCCACTGGAGGTCCGGGACATTTTTCTAAAAACAAATTATAGCCAAACCGTGAGGCACGTGTCAATATGGAGTATGTGTGAACATGTATTATATGACATAATCATTTCGAAAACAAAAACAGTACCCAATGCTATCTTCTTCGATATATGATATTGGCCCTGTTTGGTAGAAGTCATGCTTTACGCCCAAACAAATTATAGCTTATAACTTTCAAATTTAAGTTGATTTCCAAATTATTTTCAAAGCATATCCAAAATTTCACGAGAATAAAATTTGGTTTTAAACTTCCACAAAGCTATAAGCTATAAGCATAAGCTAACCCAAACATATCAAAACAGCTTAAATTAAGCTGAAAGCTGAAATTAAGCCCTGACAAACAGGGCTATTATTAGGTAATATTTATTTAAAATATAAATTATTTTCTATAAATTTAAAAATTATAAATACCACTTTGTTTAAATTTTTTATTTGATAGAATTAATAAAAAAAATAAAATTTCTAACTAATATCATATACAGTAATAAAATTATCTGAATTGTTAATTGAAATATATTTTTGATGTCATTAAAATTTGTTAATTAATTTAATTATTTTTTTAATAAAATGAGTCATTTGTTATGTGATAAAAAACTTGAAGGGGCGAGGTATACTTTTTATAATTACAAGAAACAATCTATATTGTAGGCAAATCTCATAATGTATTTGTCATTTATCCATATTATTATTACTTTACATTTACATAAGATCAATTTTCTATTTAAATGACGTATCGATAAGTACTATAATTTGATATTTTGAAAAATATGTTTTTATTTATTTATTTTTTCTTGCGTACGTTGATTTACTTATTATTTTCCGAGAAAACAAAAACAAAAATAAAAACAACAAAAGCATTATGGAAGTGATGCTAGAATGGATGGAGGGGGTGATGTTGCATGTTGAAATTGCATGATGCTTTAATATTAGAGATAGGAAAAATGGTTTAGACAACTAAGAGAGGAGCTCTAAAGGAACATTAATTTGTCATTTTTTTCCTTGTATTTTGTCTTTTTTCTTTATTTTTATTTTATTTTATTTTTAAATAGATGCCAGCTCAGTAGAACTGCATTTAGAGCAGCTCTACTAGTGGTCTCAAATCACCACTGTTAGCGATAGCAAACAGACAAATCTGAAGAGGTAAAAATGAATTACGTATTTATGACAGTTTAATTTACACTCATTCATTTATATTGTGTTTAGTTAGAAAATTTGAGAAGGGATTTGAAAAAAAAAAAAAAAGTAAATAAAATGTACTTACATTTTACCTCATTTCGCACATTTTTTCCGTTTCTATTTTCAAATCTCTCTCTAAATCTTCTAATCAAACACAACGTTAATAGACAGGTTTAAATGATATTGATAGTGACTATAAAGATGATGGTTGAGAACGGTAATAGTAGTGGTGGATTGGCTTCTTTTTTAAAAATTTAAGATGTAAAAAGAATCTATAATCTTGATTAATGTTCTATTCATTTCGGTAAAATTTATTTTTTTACAGAAAAAAATTTACATTTTTTGACATTTGTACAACGAAAACTAAAAATTGGCGTGAAATGTTTTCTTGGTCAACGAAAAACAATTATTTAGACAAAAAATATTTTTTATTTTCAAAATTTGAAAAAAAAATACTTTCAATGTCAAAATCAAAAAAAAAAAATAAATAAAGAGCAATGCTACGTCGCTCGAAAACATGCCCCCTAAATCTCCCTAAAGGCAAAAACAGCATCGTTTTTGCCTCTTTTTTTTTTTTTTTTGGGAATTAGAAACGAAGAAGAAAATGGAATAAGAAGATGGAGGATGGAGGAGGGAGGAGGAGGAGGAGGAGAAGGAGGGACTGGAGGGGAAGGAGGAAGAGGAGGGACTAGAGGGGGCCCAACAAATGGGGCGGAGGCTGTGAGGCGAACTCATGGAGGCGATGGCGGAGCGAGGACGATCAGGCGGATGACGCAAGTAGGGTCATGGGACGACCTCCTCTTCCCCTCTCTTCTCTTTCCTCTCTCTTTCTCTCCTCTGTGATTTCGGGGGATTTGGGAGAAAAAAATTAGGGGGACAAATCATTTTCTATAAATAAAATCATAGCAAATGTTTTCTACTAAAAAATATTTTTTCTAAAATAAATGAAGCAAAAATATAATTGTGTGGGTTACCCTAAAACATACAATTGTAGGGTAACCTACAGTTGTACATGCACAGAAAATTATATACACAGAATTAATAGATATGAAACTAAAACTATTTACATTTATATTTGCGAATATGTTCGCATCTGTGTTATGCTTGTGCATTCTATGTTTGAAACTTTTTGTGCATCTAAATTTTTTTGTAAAACTTGTTGGGTATACCTCCTTATTGGAGTGTGGGATCCAATTGGTTTTGAAAAAAGAATTTTAATTGGGCTTGGTTTAGTATAATATATTTTTATATATTATATTTGTGGAGGCCCAATCCAATTGGAATACAATTAGGGTTTGATTTCAAAACTCAAGATTTAATAATATATATATTATATATATATATATATTATTTTGGTTAGACACATAAAAGAAGGACGGCGGCTACAGCACTTTTTCCGAAGCACTGCAATTGATTTGTGTGGCTACGTGCTGGGTGACTCTCGGCAGCGTGCGGATTGGTCTGATTTGGCTTTCGGTTCTGTTTTGGGTGTATTATGTTGGGTCTTCTTCAACTTTGGTTTTGAAGATTTTGGTTCATCTATTTGGTGAGGTCTTTCTTCTTGTTTATTTGTGATTATTTGGAATTCACCTAAGGGTGGTTTTGTGAGACCATTCGTGTCTCGTTTGTAATCGTTTGGAACTTATTTGGTTGATAGTGGAATCGGATTTCGATCCCGTGGACGTACCTCACATTGAGGGAACCACGTAAAAATTCTTGTGTTGCCTTTGATTTAATTTTTTCGCATTAGTTTTTATTCCCATTGATTGATTTACTTGTGGGGAATCATCGATTTTTCCTAACAACTGGTATCAGAGCTTACGGTTTATTGGGGTTTATTTATTTGTGTAAATCAATGGAGGGGAATGTGGGTCGTATGTCTAGCTTCAATTGAAGCAATTGGGTAACTTGGAAAACTAAAATGGAGGACCTATTATTTTGTAAAGATTTGTATGGACCCATTGAGGGTGATAGTGGCAAACCCGAGGGTATGAAAGATGATGAGTGGAAGAGGCTTAATCGAAAAGCCGTTGGTGTTATCCGTCAATGGATTGATGACAGTGTATTTCATCATGTTGCTACTGAAACTTTGGCACATGATTTATGGAAAAAATTAGAGAGCCTTTATGATAGAAAATCAGCCACAAATAAAGCATTTCTGTTTCGTAAGTTGGTTAATTTAAAATATAAAGAGGGCAGTCCTATTCCGGAACATCTGAATGAAATAAAGAGTATTGTTAACCAACTTGCTTCTATGAAAATTATTTTTGATGATGAGTTGCAGGCTTTGATGTTACTTAGTTCTTTGCCTGAAAGTTGGGAGACTTTGGTTGTGACAGTTAGTAATTCGGCGCCTGATGGAGTTGTTATAATGGGCTAAGTCACTAGTAGCTTGTTGAATGAAGAAACTAGAAGAAAATCAACCGGTTCTTCTCATTCGGAAGCATTTGTTGTGAGAGGCCGAAGCAAAACAAGGGGGATGAGTAAGACTCCTCATGGTCGTGATCAAAGCCGTGACAAGTCAAGAGATGGTTCTCTTTCAAAGAAAGACGTTGAGTGTTATTATTGCCATGAGAAATGGCACATGAAGCGAGAATGCCGAAAGCTCAAGAATAAGAAGAAAAGTTTGTATGGCCTCAAGCAAGCTCCGCGACAATGGTACAAAAAATTTGACTCTTTCATGATGAATAATGGTTTTTCTAAAACCACTTCGGACCATTGTGTGTTTGTGAAAAATTTCCCGGATGGCAAATTTATTATTCTTTTGCTTTATGTTGATGACATGTTAATTGTGGGTCAAGATTCTACCATGATTAACAAGTTGAAGTTGGAGTTGAGCAAATCTTTTGCTATGAAAGATTTGGGGTCGGCAAAGCAAATACTTAGTATGAAAATTGTTCGTGATCGCAAAGAGGGACTGATTTGGTTGTCTCAAGAAAGCTACATTGAGAAAGTTCTTGAGAGATTCAACATGGATAAAGCAAAGCCGGTTGGTTGTCCACTTGCAGGTCACTTCAAGCTTAGTTCGAATCAATGTCCTACAAGTGAGAAAGACAAAGAAGAGATGTTGAAAGTTCCTTATGCTTCAGCAGTTGGTTCTTTGATGCACGCCATGGTTTGTACAAGGCCGGATATTGCTCACGCCGTTGGTGTAGTGAGTCGTTTTCTCTCTAATCTGGGTAAAGAACATTGGGCAGCGGTAAAATGGATTCTAAGATATCTTCGAGAGACTTCGAAGGTGTGTTTATGTTTTGGAGATGGTAAGCCGATACTTGATGGGTTCACAGATTCTGACATGGCCGGTGATATTGATTCTAGGAAATCTACTTCGGGATATTTGATGACTTTTGCAGGGGGAGCTGTGGCATGGCAATCTAAATTACAAAAATGTGTTGCTCTCTCAACTACCGAAGCTGAATTTATTGCCATTACAGAAGCTTGCAAAGAAGAGTTATGGTTGAAGAAATTTTTGCAAGAGTTGGGTTTGAAGCAAGAAAAGTATGTGCTTTATTGTGATAGTCAAAGTGCTATTCACTTGAGTAAAAATTCTACCTTTCATTCGAGATCGAAACACATTGATGTGAGATACCATTGGATTCGTGATGTGTTAGATTCGAAATTGTTACAACTCGAAAAGGTTCACACAGATGATAATATCTCAGATATGTTGACAAAGACTTTGTCGAGGGACAAACATTTAAAGTGTCGAACTTCGGCGGGTATGGTTGATGTCTGTCACGACCCAAACCCGGCCCTATGGGTTTAGCACCGTAACTGGCCAGTAATCCGAGATTACCAAAGGCCTGCCAATCAGCAATACAGTAAATACAGAGTTCAGGGCCTGGCGGAAGCCAAAACAGTAAAAACTAGTGTCCATAGAGCTGTGTTAATCTGTATGCCAAAAACATTTTTTCATACATATATGCATTCACTACCAGTACAGTATACACAATTATTACAGACATTCAGTACGGGGATTCAATCCCTCGATAACAGTACATTCAAACAGTCTATACCAAAAGTACAATACAGTACAAAGCAGTGGGAGACTAGTGGGGACACAAAAACACCCCAAGCCATGGCATGGCGTCTCGGAACCTCACAGTGAGGCACAAAAGGCTGGCTGACAAAACTGGGGACCAATCCCACGCTCCTAGCTTCGGTCGGGCGGCTGAGCACCTACATATATATAAACAGTGAGCTAAAGCCCAGTGAATAACATAACGTGTAAAGAGGTTATGAATGAATGTCCTTACAGTAATGAAATCAATTCATTATACAGTATTTCAATCTTTCAGTATTTCAGTCAATCAATACTTCAATCAATCAGTCATATGTGGTACATCCATTAGCCTATAAACAGTAGGTCCAAAGGACCGGGCCTTTGCAGACCCAACAATAATGATGGCCACTATTCAAGAAAAGATGGTTCCACAAGGAAACCGACAGAGCTCTGTAACAGTCAATGACAGTAGATGCTAAGGATGCCACAATACAGTTCAGGAAATAGGACATACATTCATTCAATAAATAATATCAGTTCAGTAAACAGTTCAGTAACAGTATTCAAAAGATAACCATTTTGAACATATCTTTACACATCTGTTACTCACAGTGATTGGGCTATCAGTAGCTAGAGCGCGTCCCCGAGAGTCAACCCTAAACAGTCAATCAACAGAACACACACTAAGTTTTACAGTTGGAAAGGATGATAATTAAATCTCTAAATTCCCTCGGTGTGGTTCTATGTCTAAATCCTCATTAAGATGCTTTAAACTAGGCCTAAGAATGCCTAGGATGCGATGAGGATGCAAAAAAAACAGTTGGAAGGCACTTTTCAAAAGTTCCGAAACAGAGTCTCGCCGGCGAGCATTCCTTCACTCGAGCGAGGTTGCATAATCAAACGCTTCGCCCGGGCGAACAATCCTTCGCTCGAGCGCTCTGATGAAACAGTAAAAATACTAGATGCTCAATTTTTACGCTCGATGCTCGCTCGATGCTCGCTTCGGCGAGCTTCAAAATCAAAGGGTTCGCCGGCGAGCCTTCCTTCGCCGAGCGGTCCGATGAAACAAGAAAAGTATCGGATGTTCGATTTTACGCCGAGCCACCAATATCTCGCCGGCGTAGCTCAGAGGAAACCTTGGTCGCTCGATCGAGGAATCCTTCGCTCGAGCGAAGAAGCCAAATCTGGAATTTCCAGATTTGCCTTCCAAGCTCAAGCCAAGTGTTCCAACACTCAAAACTCGACCTCTTGGGCCCAAATTCTGGGGAATACATTCCAACTCAATAAATAACAAGTTTCAAAAGCCAATTTGAGAATTCAAGCCCCAAAGGTGAGTCAAGTCAAACCATTTTCCAAGAACAATTCAAGAACACTTTAAAACATGCAATGCATGAGTTTCAAACCAATTTCAATCTTTAAATCTTGCTCTAAAGAGCTCAATAGTTGACAAATGAGATGAAATCATGGACTATCATGTAAACATGGACATGCATGTATGATTCAAGCATGAATTCAACTCCAATTTCACTAATTCACACATGCATGCACTAATTCTAACTTAATTCACCATGGATGAACTAAAACCAAACTCAATTCCACAATTTGGCACGAAAGATGCAAGAGACAACATAACTCAACAATTGAATGGTTGTAATTCTTACCTAAGTCCCAATTCAAGATGAACAAGCTCAAATATGCAATACACACTTCAACCTTCAAGCAATTTCCAAGTAGTTCTAGCCAATTCAACCAAGAATGAATTCAATTCTCTCTCTCTCTCACTCTCTCCATGTTTGGTCGGCTAAGAGTAAGGAAATAGGCTGATCAAATGCTTAGATTAAGTGTGTTAAGGCTCTAGTAAGAATAAACAAAAGTCCCACTCAATGACAAAACCGTAAATAAGTTCAAATTCTCAATTAACTCATTTTATTGTAATTTAATCATTCCTAATCACGTTTTAGATGAATATACCATAAAATCAGAAATATTCTCTCGATTCTAAAACATCAAGCGGTTTCTAAATCGTCACGATAAGGCCTTCATTTAGCAGTTTAAACATAAAATGCAAACAGATAGTCATACACTCAAACAGATGCAACACGCAATTCAATAGACAAACTTATTCAGTTTCAGTTTCAGTTTCATTCAGTTTGTTCAGTAGTTCATCCAGTTCACTTATCAGTCATTAGCAGTTCAGTTTAAGGGTAATCAGTATATAATTCAGTGGTTTAACGGTAGTCAATACGAGGGTTGTTACAGTCTCCCCTCCTTATAAGGAGTTTAGTCCTCTAAACTCGAGTTACCTTCAGTCTGGAAGAAAACAGGATTCAGCGGGAACAAATCCGGATATCGCCTAGCCATGTCATCTTCCCTCTCCCACGTGGCATACACACCACCATGGTTTTGCTACCAACTTTCACTAGCGGAATCTCTTTGTTTCTCAGTTTCTTGATCCGCTGGTCCACAATCTGTATAGGCCGCTCCTCGTAAGTGTAGTCATCACTCAACACAATGCGAGTAGGCTCAATCACATGAAACAGATCTCGAAGATAGTCTCTCAACATCGAAATGTGGAAGACGTTGTGCATATGCTCCATTTCAGGAGAGAGCGCAACTTGATACGCCACCGGATTGATTTTCTCAATAATCTGATACGGTCCGACATACCTTGGCGCTAACTTGCCTTTGACTCCGAAACGAGTCTGGCCTTTCATTGGTGTCACTTTCACAAACACGTGATCACCCACTTCATACTTTCTATCCCGTCTTCTGACATCTGCATAACTCTTCCGCTCACTGCGCTACCTTTCTTTGTCAGACGCTTTTACCTTTTCGGTTGTTTCATACACAATCTCGGGCCCAAGCAATGGCCCATCTCCAACTTCTGCCCAGCAGATTGGAGATCTACACTTTCTGCCATACAATGCCTCGAAAGGCGCCATACCGATACTCGAATGGTAGCTGTTGTTGTAGGCGAATTCAGCCAACGGCAGATGACTTTCCCAATTTCCCTGGAAGTCAAGAACACACATTCTCAGTAGGTCCTCTAGAGTCTGGATGGTCCTTTCTGACTGGCCATCTGTCTGAGGATGATAGGCACTACTCAAATTTCAATTCAAGACTCCAATGCGATCAGTAGGCTCGCTGTAACCTCGATGTAAACTTGAATCCTGTCAGAAACAATAGACACAGGCACTCCGTGCAGTCTAACAATTTCATCAATATAAATAACAGCCAATCTATCTGCATTATAGATTGTCTTGACAGGTAGGAAGTGTGCAGATTTAGTCAGTCTATCAACAATAACCCAAATTGAATCCATACCTTTCCTGGAGCGAGGTAATCCAACGATAAAATCCATCGTGATATGCTCCCATTTCCACTCTGGTATGGGTAAGGGTTGCAGTAATCCAGCAGGTCGTTGATGTTCAGCTTTAACTTGTTGGCAATGAAGACATTTAGACACAAAGTCGGCAATTTCCTTCTTCATTCCTGGCCACCAAAAATTTTGTTTCAAATCTTGGTACATTTTCGTATTCCCCGGGTGAATAGAAAACTTCGAACTGTGGCCTTCTTGCGTAACTCTCCTTTTCAATTCGGTGTCATTTGGTACACAAATTGTCTTGAAATTTCAGTACATTGTTGTCAAATTTGAATCCCGGTTTCGGCTTTGAATCTCTTTCTTCGATGATTTTCTTCAAGTAATCATCCAGTTGTTGTTTCTCCTTAATCTCTTCAATTAATGCTGGTTGAGCAGTAATGGCAGCTATTGTTCCACCTTGTTCCTTCAAAACAAATTCAATTTCAGGCTTTTCTAGATCAAGAAGCAACTCTTTCTTTCCAACAAGAAACAGCTAAGTTGGCAATCGATTTTCGCTCAAGGCATCTAAGCGGTGTTGGCTTTTCCCGGATGGTACAAAATCTGTAAGTCATAGTCTTTGATCAATTCAAGCCATCTCCGCTGTCTCATATTCAGTTCTTTCTGTGTGAAAAAGTACTTTAGGCTCTTGTGGTCGGTGTAGACTTCACATGTTACTCCATACAAATAGTGTCGCCAGATTTTCAATGCAAAAACTACTGCGGCAAGTTCAAGATCATGGGTTGGGTAATTCTTTTCATGCGGTCTCAACTGTCGGGAAGCATAAGCAATAACTCTCCCATTCTGCATTAAAACACATCCCAAACCCTTATGAGAGGCATCACTAAAAACAGTGTAACCATCAAGACTGAGGTAGAGTCGAATTGGTGCGACCACAAGTCTAGTTTTCAATTCTCGAATCTCGATTCCTCCGGGTCACCCACCAAATGATGTCCCTTTCTGAGTCAGTTGAGTCAGTGGTAAGGCAATTTTGGAGAAATCTTTGACAAATCTTCTGTAGTATCCAGCCAGTCCCAAAAAGCTTCGGACTTCAGTCACATTTGTTGGTCTAGGCCAGTTCACTACAGCTTCAATTTTCATGGGTCAATAGAAATCCCATCTTTGCTAACATCATGCCCCAAAAACATCACATGATCAAGCCAAAATTCACATTTAGACAGTTTAGCATACAGTTTCTGTTCTCTTAAGGTTTGCAGGGCAAGTCTCAGATGGTGTTCATGTTCTTCTCTGGTCTTAGAATAGATCAATATGTCATCAATAAATACTACAATGAAATCATCAAGGTATGGTTTGAAAATTACATTCATAAGGTCCATAAATGCAAATTGGGCCATTCGTGACTCGAATGGCATAACTAAAAATTCGTAATGGCCATACCTCGCTCGAAGCGGTTTTATCGATGTCCTCTGGTTTAACTTTCGATTGATGATACCCGATCCGAGATCAATTTTGGAAAACACTTGTGCACCTCAGAATCGATCAAACAGTCATCAATACGCTGTAAAGGATATTTATTCTTTACGCTACCTTGTTCACCATTAATCAATGCACGATCTCAATGAGCCATCTTTCTTCTTCACAAATAAAACAGCGCACTTACGGTGAAGTACTAGGCACGATAAACTTCTTATCCAAAGCCTCGCAATTGTACCTTCAGCTTTTTCGATTCGGTTGGAGCCATTCTCAGAGGAGCTTTAGATAACGGTGTACCCAGACTACATCAACAATAAACTCAATCTCCTGTCAATCAAATCCTCGTAGATCATCCGAAATACATCCGAATTCTCTAACTATAGGAATGCAATTCACATCGGTTTTAACATTATCGATGTGAATCTGATCAATATGGAACACAGATACCCTTTACATCCCTTTTTAATCAGTTTGACAGCCTTTACAGAAGAAATCAGATATGGAGGAGGTACTACTCCAACTCCACTAAATACAAATTCGGGTAAACCCGGTGGACGGAAAACAACTTGCTTGGTCACACAATCGATAGTAGCATGATATTTTTGTAACCAGTCCATTCCCAATATCACATCAAAATGATCTATATTCAACGGTAGCAAATCAATAAACAGATGCATGTCCCCAACAATAATCTCACAAGTAGGATACATATATGCACATGTCATGGATCCCCCAACAGGTGATGATACAGCTAGCAAATAATTCATGGGTTCTAAGGGTCTATTCAGTTTACGCGAAAAAGCATGCGACACATAAGAATGTGTAGACCCCGAATCAATCAATACATAAGCATTCTGAGCACAGATAGAGAGGATACCTGACACAACGGTCTCGGTGTTTTGCACGTCTCCCGGTACTAGGGCAAACACTTACCGCCTCATAGGCTCTTTCCCAGAGCTTTGGGGTTCGGTTTTGGTGCTACATTTGATGTCGCCAAGGCTTGGTGCCTTTTACTCTCGGCTCATGAGTAGAGGACAATCTTTAATTCTGGGCCCATCTTGCCACACAGAAACAAGCTCGAAACTTGGTAGCAAACCCTTTGTGCTTATTGCCACATGTGGAGCAGGTGGAGTAAATCCACTCCCTTGGTCGGGCTAGTAGTTGACCCGTAGATTCGCTTTCTTGTTTCTTTGGGTTGTGCTTGCCTTTCTTAAATTTAAAACTTTGCCTTTTTCCTTGCCATTCAAAGGTGGTGTCTCAGATTGTTTCACGGTACGCAATATTTGACTTCGGCCATCAAGGCTCTACGAGAACACCCACAAAAGTTGGCATTTTCGAACATTTATTCGATCTGGATAGCAAAGACTAAGGCCGCCTTCAAATCTTTTGAGTTTCTTATATTCGGTATTCACCAGATGTGGTGCATACCTAGCATACTCAGTAAATTGCTTCTCTTTCTCGGCAAAAGATGTTTTGCCTTGCCTCAGATGTTCAAATTCAGCCACCTTTCTATCCCTGATGCACTGGGGAAAATATTTTTCAAAGAAGGACTCCTTGAACTGAGCTCAAGTCACTACAGTGTTTTCATCACGGGTCAACATCCACCACCTTCTAGCTTCTTCCTGCAGTGTAAAGGTGGCTAATGATTTTGTGTGCTTCGAGCACTAAACACCTCAAATAACTTTTTCGCTTTCAAGGACCCATGCTTGACCTTTAATGGTTCTAAGCCTCCCTGAAAGGACGGCGGTTTCATCTTGCTGAATTTCTGAGTCAGTGCAATAATATCCACCTCATTAACATTTACATTTTGTACATTCGGTGCATTCTGTTCCGGTTGAACCGGAGGAGGAGGTGGTATTGGTTCTGTTTGTTGGTCGATCTTTTCAATTACTAATCCCATCATTTGTTCAAGTCGCCATTCGGCCTCAGAGGATGATGATTGATTTCATTTGCATTATCCATTTCACTATAAAGCGATTATGACATTATCATTATAAGCGATTGTATCATTAAACGTTTAACGATTTAACATATAATCAGTCAGCCAAAGCACACACTTTTCAAATTCAAGAGATGCCCTAATCGCTTTTCTAGGACACCCTATATCTCCTTTGGACACGAGTGTGCGGTATAACTCGGGGTTACGTTACGCTCTGATACCACTCTGTCACGACCCAAACCCGCCCTATGGGTTTAGCATCAGAATCGCCAAGAATCCGAGATTACCAAAGGCCCGCCAATCAAGAATACAAGAATCTGAGTTCGGAACTGGCGAAGCCAAACCAAGAAAACTAGTGTCCATAGAGTCAGGTCAATCTGTATGCCAAAAACATTTTTTCATACGTATATGCATTCACTACCAGTACAGTATACACAATTATTACAGACATTCAGTACGGGGATTCAATCCCTCGATAACAGTACATTCAAACAGTCTATACCAAAAGTACAATACAGTACAAAGCAGTGGGAGACTAGTGGGGACACAAAAACACCCCAAGCCATGGCATGGCGTCTCGGAACCTCACAGTGAGGCACAAAAGGCTGGCTGACAAAACTGGGGACCAATCCCACGCTCCTAGCTTCGGTCGGGCGGCTGAGCACCTACATATATATAAACAGTGAGCTAAAGCCCAGTGAATAACATAACGTGTAAAGAGGTTATGAATGAATGTCCTTATAGTAATGAAATCAATTCATTATACAGTATTTCAGTCTTCGATGTTTCACCAATCAATACTTCAATCAATCACCATATGTGGTACATCCATTAGCCTATAAACAAGAGGGTCCAAAGGACCTGCCTTTGCACTCCAACAATAATGATGGCCAGTCATTCAGTAAACAGTATGGTTCCACAAGGAAACCGACAGAGCTCAGAGTCAATGACAGTAGATGCTAAGGATGCCACAATCTGATTCGTAAAAAATAGGACATACATTCATTCAATAAATAATATCGATTCAAGAAATGATTCAAGAATGATTCAAAAGATAACCATTTTGAACATATCTTTACACATCTCATTACTCACAGTGATTGGGCTATCAAGAGCTAGAGCGCGTCCCCGAGAGTCAACCCTAAATCCAATCAACGTAACACACACTAAGTTTTACAGTTGGAAAGGATGATAATTAAATCTCTAAATTCCTCGGTGTGGTTCTATGTCTAAATCCTCATTAAGATGTTTTAAACTAGGCCTAAGAATGCCTAGGATGCGATGAGGATGCAAAAAACAATGGAAGGCACTTTTCAAAAGTTCCGAAAACAGAGTCTCGCCGGCGAGCCTTCCTTCGCCGGCGAGGTTGCAAAATCAAAGGCTTCGCCGGCGAACAATCCTTCGCCGAAGCGCCTGATGAAACAAGAAAATCTTGGATGCTCAATTTTTACGCGCGATGCTCGCTCGAGCGAGCTTCCAAAATCAAAGGGTTCGCTCGAGCGAGCCCTTCTTCGCTCCAGCGGGCTGGTGTAACAGTTAAAGTAATGGGTGTTCGATTTTACGCCGAGCCACCAATATCTCGCCGGCGTAGCTCGAGGAAACCTTGGTCGCCGGCGATGAATCCTTCGCTCGAGCGAAGAAGCCAAATCTGGAATTTCCAGATTTGCCTTCCAAGCTCAAGCCAAGTGTTCCAACACTCAAAACTCGACCTCTTGGGCCCAAATTCTGGGGAATACATCCCAACTCAATAAATAACAAGTTTCAAAAGCCAATTTGAGAATTCAAGCCCCAAAGGTGAGTCAAGTCAAACCATTTTCCAAGAACAATTCAAGAACACTTTAAAACATGCAATGCATGAGTTTCAAACCAATTTCAATCTTTAAATCTTGCTCTAAAGAGCTCAATAGTTGACAAATGAGATGAAATCATGGACTATCATGTAAACATGGACATGCATGTATGATTCAAGCATGAATTCAACTCCAATTTCACTAATTCACACATGCATGCACTAATTCTAACTTAATTCACCATGGATGAACTAAAACCAAACTCAATTCCACAATTTGGCACGAAAGATGCAAGAGACAACATAACTCAACAATTGAATGGTTGTAATTCTTACCTAAGTCCCAATTCAAGATGAACAAGCTCAAATATGCAATACACACTTCAACCTTCAAGCAATTTCCAAGTAGTTCTAGCCAATTCAACCAAGAATGAATTCAATTCTCTCTCTCTCTCACTCTCTCCATGTTTGGTCGGCTAAGAGTAAGGAAATAGGCTGATCAAATGCTTAGATTAAGTGTTAAGGCTCTAGTAAGAATAAACAAAAGTCCCACTCAATGACAAAACCGTAAATAAGTTCAAATTCTCAATTAACTCATTTTATTGTAATTTAATCATTCCTAATCACGTTTTAGATGAATATACCATAAAATCAGAAATATTCTCTCGATTCTAAAACATCAAACGGTTTCTAAATCGTCACGATAAGGCCTTCATTTAGCAGCTTTAAACATAAAATGCAAACAGATAGTCATACACTCAAACAGATGCAACACAATTCAATAGACAAACTTATTCGGTTTGATTTGATTTCATTCAGTTTGTTCAGTAGTTCATCCAGTTCACTTATCAGTCATTAGCAGTTCAGTTTAAGGGTAATCAGTATATAATTCAGTGGTTTAACGGTAGTCAATACGAGGGTTGTTACAATGTCTCCACCTAAGTCGGTAGGGGGAGAATTGTTGGGTATACCTCCTTATTGGAGTGTGGGACCCAATTGGTTTTGGAAAAAGAATTTTAATTGGGCTTGGTTTAGTATAATATATTTTTATATATTATATTTGTGGAGGCCCAATCCAATTGGAATACAATTAGGGTTTTATTTCAAAACCCAAGATTTAATAATATATATATTGTATATATATATTATTTTGGTTAGACACATAAAAGAAGGACGGCGGCTACAGCACTTTTTCCGAAGCACTGCAATTGATTTGTGTGGCTACGTGTTGGGTGACTCTCGGCAGCGTGCGGATTGGTCTGATTTGGCTTTCGGTTCTGTTTTGGGTGTATTATGTTGGGTCTTCTTCAACTTTGGTTTTGAAGATTTTGGTTCATCTATTTGGTGAGGTCTTTCCTCTTGTTTATTTGTGATTATTTGGAATTCACCTAAGGGTGGTTTTGTGAGACCATTCGTGTCTCGTTTGTAATCGTTTGGAACTTGTTTGGTTGATAGTGGAATCGAATTTCGATCCCGTGGACGTACCTCACATTGAGGGAACCACGTAAAAATTCTTGTGTTGCCTTTGATTTAATTTTTCCGCATTAGTTTTTATTCCCATTGATTGATTTACTTGTGGGGAATCATCGATTTTCCCTAACAAAACCTAAGTACTATTTCATGAAGGGGTTCCAAAATGTAAATTTAATTCCGTAACAAAAAGAAAAAAAAAAATCTTTTGTAATTTGAACTAAAAAAAGAAACAGCCACACAACATAAAATAAAGACTCATTTTAGCTACATCACATCTCTACTTTTTTACACAATCTTTTTTTAAAAAGTCAAAAAATACATTACCACAACAATATGCACTATGATGAAAACCGATCAAACATATAAGAAACTTCCACTCCCACTTCAACAAAAATTGTTAATTTCTCTCTCTCTCTCTCTCTCTCTCTCTCAAGACATTCTGACCTTCATCTTTCATTGTCAAGGTTGGTTGCCACCATTTTAAGAATTTTTTTGGATATGATTTATAAATTAAATTTTTTTACTTATTATCAAAAGACATACAAAAAAGAGTAAAGAAGTGATTTGATCTAAATAAACCAATAAGCAGCTTATAAGTTGGCTTCCCAAATAAATAAGGCCTAAGCCTCAAAAAATTGATCGAAAAAAAGAAAGCTGTCCAAATATTTTTAACTATTATAATAGCTCACAAAATATATATATATATATATATTTGATTTTAAAATTAACATAAAATGAATAAATATATATATCAATAAAAGAATAACACGTTTCAATAAGCAATATCAAATTTGTTGAATTCAATTTTAACAATGTTATGTCAAGCATAAAACAATGTGAGGGGCAATAGTATGACAACAACACTATAATCTCAAAATAAAAATTTTAAAATTTCACATTAGTGGTTAAGATTTAGGAAAAATTACATTTATGTGGCGCTATCACAAAAAAAAATAAAAATAAAAATAAAAAATAAAAATTACAAATTAATGAAAAAAACTATGAGTTTAATTATTAAAATTTGTAAGATTTACCACTGATTTTTTTTTTTTTTATTTTAAAAAAGGTACACTGCAATGTGATTGTGCGACTCCATAAGGATAACTTTCAATATATATTTTTAACTTAAAATTCATAATAATTTTTTGATGACTTTTCTAATACCATCGACTTTATGATAATAGGAAAGGCTCCTCTCTATATTACTGTCATTCCTATTATTTCATACTTCATTTTGTGTGCCTAATTTTAGACTCAAAACAATAATTCAAATCGTTCATCTCATAATCTCGCAATAAAGATCATCTCTGCAAAAAAAAAAAAAAAAAAAAAAATATTGAATATTGAATATCAATAAATAGATGAACAAGTTGTGTTTTGTTTTATAAAATAGATGAATTACATTTAAATTCATAATTGTCATTCATTTAAAAAAAAAACAAAATATTATTTGTTAATATGTCTAATGATATCTGATAAAATTAAATTTTTATGCAGCTCATCTCTATTATTAGGTTTACTAGTTGAACGGTTCGAATTATTACTATGAGCTCAGAATAGACCACATAAAATAGAGTACGAATAGATATGAAAGTTAATGGTATGAAGATAAGTCATTATCTATAATATATGGTGAATAATATTAGGGATTATGAAAAAAAAAAATCATGAAATGCATCAAAAAAAAAAAAATTTCATCATTTAATTAATGTGTGGTATTTTATTGTATATGTAATCTAAAGATGTAGAATCTTTCATAATCATCTTCATATTTTTTTTCATATTCCCTAACATTACTCATATGGGAATGGCTTTCCTCCAGTCCGTGATCGGACTAGAGAATACTATTAGGTCTTTAGAGGTCCACCACAAATCTCGTTTCGATAATCCAAATCATTCAATGTGTAGAACTTATCAAGTATTATATGCCTATAAAAAATTACTTTAATTGAATATCGATAACTATGTGATTAAATCATATTTTTATAAGTCATTTATTTTTCACTGTCTATTTTTTTTCCATACAAAACTGATTTAATCACATAACTATCGATATCTAATTAACATGATTTTTTATAGACATATAGTACTAGACGAGTTTTACACACGGTTCGAATTATCGAAACGAAACCTATAATAAACCTTTATTAGCCTGATAATATCCTTCAATTCATGATTGGACTGGAGCGAAGCCATCCCCTTACTCATATATAGTACACAACTTGTCAACTAACTTGGGTTTCCCAAATAGGCAATGGCTCCACTAATTCCACTAAAATTTATGATAAATGATTAATAGGTGTTCATAATTGGATTTGATTCATATGATATGCTATTGAAAATAAGTTTTAATAAAATTATCATTAAAATAATTTTTTGAAACGATTTTTTGTATATGTCACTAAAAAATTAACAATTAATGTTTTTTTTTTATAATTTTTATAAATTGTCACTAAAATATACAATTAATGACATTTGTTGTGATGGAATTTTTAGACTATTGTTGAAAGTTAAAAATTAATAACTTTTTTGGTGATAATTTTTTTAAACTGTTACTAAAACTTCTAATTAGTGACTTTTTGTAACAATTTTTAAATTGTTGTTAAAAATTAACAATTAGTGATATTTTTTAATAGTGTTTGTAGAAAAATACTATTAATTCTCATAAGACTTATTGGATAATAAATTCACTCACACATAAGTTCTCTAAAATCTAAAAATAATGCTATATACACTAATTAATATATTAACAGGTGATATGTCATAATTTAAAATTAATATTATATACGTCAATTAATATAATTAATATATTAACAAGTAATATGGCATAATTTTAAAAATTTTAGGAAAAATCTAACGCGGCCAGAGAACACGTGTGAGGCAACCGACAAACTACTTGGAATCCACCCCCACATTTAAGAAAGGCCGACACGTTACCAATTGATGGGCATGTATCATGATTGGGTCGAGTAGTTGCAAAATTGGAGCCCACCACGTAAAAAGGCTCGTATTAATTTGTTGTGGTATGGGCCGGGCCCACCTAACTCACACGTCTCTGTTTTGGAGGCCCAGGTGTCCAAATCCTGACGTATCAGAATAAGGATTGGTTTAGAATGTTTTAAAAAAATGTATTTTTTTATTTATTAGCTTATATGGATTGAGTTTGGGTTGAGTTTAATGTAATGTATTAGAGAGGTGATGTAATTTAAATAAGATGATATAACTTAAATAAAATAATGACTTTTTAACTCTTTATATTATTTAGTTTATGTCAAATCAACCCTAAAATGGCTTTTGTTCAGTAACGTAGACGTCTCTGCTTTGGTGTGTGGACAAATCAGTTGACACTTGTCAACATGGCATTGATTTGCCAAAAAGGACATATACCTTATAATTTTTTAATAATGCTAGGATATTAAGCCTTCTTTTGGATGTGAGTTGACTTTTTAACTTTTTTATTTTTTTAGTTATTTTAGTTTTGATTAAAAAGTTTGATTTGAAAAGAGTTTTTTGATTTTTTAGCCTTTTTTTTAAGAAAAGAGTGTATTAATTATAGGTTGAATATGATATTTTGTTTGTTGTGGCTAAAATACCATATTTTGTCTTTTGTGACTGAAATAGCCTCAAACTTCCTTGCCAAACGGAACCTTTTTTATCATGGTGTGGAATTTGTAATTTTATAATCACATACTCATACGAGACAATTGATTATTTATTTGATAAAAAATTTAGAACCTATACAATTTTTTATAATTTTTTAGAAAGTAGATTAAAAGTTAATTTTTAAATTTTTTTTATTTAAAAAAAAAACGTATAAAAAAATAAAGAGATAATATAATCTAAAAAATTTACTTTTAACCAAATTGTCAACACACATCTATAAAATATAGGTGCTCGCCAATAAGTTTAATTTTAAAATTTTTAGGATAATAGTTTCAAATAATTTAAAAGATTTTATTATTTTTATCTATTTATATATTCATGTATTTATATATCTATTTATATGTTATCTTTTATTTGTTCAAAATTAATTATCTATCCACTTAATCTTTATATCTATTCATATTATCACCACCAACTTACCGGTCACTTTTTCGGTGCTGGCATCTATCCCACAGTGATATAGCGGCAATAGGATAAAAATGAAAAAAAAAAAATTCTTTGAAATAATAATTCATTTTTTTCACTAAATAATTTCATTAATTATATCATTATTTTCATAAAAGATCAATCATTCAACATAATGTCATATTTCCATAAAAATAGACTTATCAATAAATTTTAAAAATTCTAGGGTTTTTTTTATAAAAAAAAAAAAATCTTTTTTGGGAGAGCGGGCTCAAGGTAGTATGCTGTTTCACAGGGGGGAAGTGAAATGGTAGGTTATAGTGTTAAACCAATATCTAAATAAAAGGTATGGCAACACTAATCCACAAGTTTATAGTGTGAAAATAGTGGGTTATAGTGTTTAACCAATCCACAAGCTTGCCTAATGTCTGGCAGCATTTTGGCAATTCCTGAATTATGACACCCTTTTTTATTCTTATCTTTTTCTCTCTATCTTTCTTTTTTTCTTTTTTCTTTTTTTAGGTGTGGAAGACTTGATTTTTCTCTACAAAATATATATATATAAGTAAAAATTAGAAGTGACAAATGAACGGATCAAAATAGGGTTATGCATTTAAAGTAAATCTACCCAAGCTCGCCAATTTAATAAATGAGTTCAAACAGATTGGGTTGAATTAGATACGGGTTGGACAAATGAATCCAACCAATCCATTTACTTTATCTATTTCTTTTTGCCCTTTTTTTTTTCTAAAAAAAATTCTTTAAAAAAATATTTCTAAATTTTAATATATTTTTTATTTTTTAAAAAATATATTTTATTTTCTATTTTTTTATTTTTGTATGACGAATGGAGGTGGTGGAACGGAGGTGGCGGTGGTGAAGTGGCAGCAATGGTGATGGTGGTGGTGTAGTGATGGTGGTGGAGGAGGTGGTGGTAGAGCAATAGTAGTGAAGGAGGAGGTGGTGTTGGTGGTATGTCAACGGTGGTGGTGGTAAAGTGTTGGTAGTGGAAGTGGTGGTGGTGGTGGTGGTGGTGGAGAAGGAGGAGGTGGAGTGGCGGCCGTAACGATGGTGTGTCGACAATGGTGGTAATGGCAGCAGAGTAGCAGTGGTGGAGAAGGTAATAGTGGTAGTAGTTGAGGAGGTGGTGGATTGGTGGTGGTGGTAATGGTAGTGAAGTAATGGTGATGGACGTAGTGGTAGTGGTGGCGGCGGCGGCGGCGGTGGCAGTGGCAGTAGTAGAGCTGGAGGTAGTGGTAAAAGTAATGTCCATTTAAACCGACTTAAATGGATACCCATGTTCAATGGGTGATTTTAGTTGCATCTTAATAATAACTTAGTACGTTCGACTAAAATCCTTAGTGTAAATCTATTAATAAAAACAATACACATTAAACTCTAAATAAAATATTATTTTTTTCTCATGGCACACCCTAATCACTTATACATATTGTTCATATTTTAGTTTCTTTCCTAAATTTCAATTATTTTCTCTTCATTTTCTTCCTCACTTCAAAACTCCAATCCATCCTAACAAAACTCACCATTATCATCAACATTATTATTTCTTATTGTGGTGTCACTTATAAATAAAAGAAAGTTTGAATATAATCAAACATTGGATGAGAATAATAATCAAAAGTATTTTTTTAAACAATCCATCAAAAATGAGATAACTATTCACATAAATAAGTATAATTCTTGATTTTTATATTTTTTTTTATATAAAAACACATATTTTGTTTATTTTACATCAACATTGTTTGGCCATTCAGAGCCAAACAAAGACAATTTGTTTGGCATATTAGAGTCGAACAATTTTGGCAAAGATCAGAAATAAAAATCAACCATTGCGGTTCTAAAAAGCCTACAATTATTATTCCAAACAATGAAAAATGTAATCAATGAAAAAACATGAGAAATTTACCTACTTATGGAGATTCTTTTTCTTGTTCAGTATTTGTTAATGACGAGAGTGAGGAAGTACCATGGCTAAGAAGAGAGAGAGGGAGTACCGTGGCTAAGAAAAGAGGAAGAGAGGGAGAGAGTTTTTTTAATTGATTTATTTATTATTTCAATGTACCATAAATTATAATTTTATTTTAAAGAGTAATTTGTGAAAAAATATAGGGTATATTGAAAGTAAATTATAACCCTAAACAATTTCATAGAGAGTACTGAGAAATTAATTATATTGAATAATTTTTTAAATACAAATAGAATGTGTTATTTCCTATCTATAAAAATCAAATTTCAAATTTATATAAATTTTAAATTAATATAATTTAACGAGTTCACAAATTTGAACTGAATTTTCCACCTCTACTAAAAACTCAAGAAAGACTAAGACCAAAGAGAGACGAAAACTTGTGCTGCCTCCACTGTTTTTTTTTTTTTTTTTTTTTTTTCATGCTTTCACCTGGCCTTTCTTCCTTCTTTGCTCTCCTTCTCACAAGCGAGGCAAACATCCCCTTATACATGTGATATACACTACATAAAACATATATTTTGATAATGCAGTTTGGTCAATGGAGAATGGGTCGAATTGATCCACGCATTCCACGGGTCTGCTAGCCTTCGTCTTCTTAATGCATGCCTGCAAAAGGTCCGATGGGAAGGCTCCAAGACTGGAAAGGTCGCAGACACTCCGATGATCAGGTTAGATTGGAAGTGATAGAGAGAGTAGTTAGAGAGAGGGATTAGTTAGAGAGAGAGAGAGAGTATTTGTAGACGTCCCCGAACGTCCCGGGAGGGAATCTCGTTTTGTTCATTTGGGCTCACTACAGTTCAAGACTCAATGTCACGGTCCTATATCTAATCTCGCAGAGTGCAATGCAAGACCGATGAATCATCAAAGAGTCCAAATCTGGCAAATCGTTTTTGAAAACAGATTTTTGTAAAGAAGTGCCAAACATGGATTGCTTTGCCAGATACAGAGTCGCCACCTAAATATTTTAATTTAGGGGAATTTAAGAAACCCTGACGCATGCCTAAGGCCACGTATCCGTCATCACCAAAGTTGCCTCGGCTCGGGAACTTGGGTACGATTGGGGAAGGTCACTTCATGAGCACCCCCGCTCGCTCGATCAAAGATCGGTCTCTACTAACCATAATATCGAGTTTTGAAAACATTATGTGCTCTTATCCCGATTATTAGCCTAGAATTACTATGTGATGCGCGCATCATACAAGTATAGACTGGATCGCCTGAGTTGGAACAAAACATTTAATGTTTGTTTTTTAAAGCGGTTTGCTACTCGCAAGTAGGCTAAAATGCGGATTTTGCCACCCTCAAGTGGGCTTAGAAAACATGGTGATTTGCCACTATCTAGTGGGCTTAAAACTCGCAATCAATGAATTGTTCCAATTCAAATAATCCAACTTCCACCCACAGGCATTCAGACAGTTATATCACATAAGCACTTAGCCTCATGGTAAGCATGCTATCATGGCAGTTACTCATATACATGCAAGGATGCTAACGCATAAACACTTACCGAGTATTCCAAGCCAAAGAAAGAAGCTAATTAGAAATCATGCATGAATCCTAACTATGCTGAGATGCCTAATGCAACACATACAGGTATACAACTAAGATAGACTCGGCTATTCTAAGATAGCATATGAAATGCAACAAATGATACACGTATTCAACTCGGAATTGAAATACAATGCATTTAGTATGATGCGCCGAGCCCGGTGCATGCAAAACAGATGAATGGATGCAAACATGCGAGCATAAGTATGCTAATTGAAACGTGCCCTAAAACTAACCATCATAAGCTGGTAAATAAAAGGGAGAAAGACGTGGGGTTGGAAGACATGCATCACACACATGCACACTTATTACAATATTGCGCTCTCTCGGAGGGTCCGAATAAATAATACACAACCAAATGAATAACGAATTACAGCTAATTATTACACAATCCTAATTAATTAACAAATTAACTAAAATAAATAAGCTAGCATGCAAAACAAATGAAATGGACTGCCTTAGCTCGATCTTGAATGATGAGGAATGCATGCATGCTCGAGTCGCCTTGCCGAAAAATCCATCGCGATGCCCCGATTTGCCTCTGTTTGCAACTGGTCCCGGAATACTGTACAAAGCTCTAGAAAGCTGCTTGACCAGTTTTTGCTGCTGGTTTCCGGTTTGCTGTAACAGAGAGCAAGAAAGGGGCATGGCAAAGTATTTTCAACATATGTGTGCGTGACCACTCTCCCCGTCATTGCATGAGCTCTAGGGGGTGTAGTCCTCGATCCTCGTGCCACCAATCACGCATCTCGATGCATGATGGCTGAGGAGTCGGATTGCACGACTCGATGTAAAATAAATGCACACATAAATACAACAAGGCCTAAACTCCATCATAGGTAATCCGGAGTGTCGGCGACCGAGAATCGAGGCACGTTTCGTCACTTGTAGTACGAAATGTCCCTCGTTTCCCCTGTTTGGACTAAATCCTATTCCAAACACAATGCATTACACATGGCATGCATGAATACAACTCTAACATGCAACTCAAACATAATGCCATTAAATGATGCAAACATGCAAATGATGATATGCAAACATACTACTAGCATACACAATGCTATGAAATAATCAATGGCATACTCGATGCACATGAAAACTATATGGTATACGCAATGCACACATGGAGACTAACAATGAAATGATCAAGGCACACACAATGCAATGGTCAATCATGCAACAACATGGACTAAATGGCATATACAATGCAAGATGAACTTAAACCAAAATGAATTGGCCTCAGCCACACCCAAATCAGTGGCCAAACACAATGAAATTAGGCAACAAAACACATACAAATATACACAAATGCAAGGGACCGAACCTAAGGCACCAAATGCAACTCTATTAAAGCATGGTAAGGGATGAAATATGGTATACAAACACACATTTTTCAGCTCTGAAACATGATACATAATGGTCCCAAATCATGCAAATAACTCACACAATGCATGCTAGATGGTCCGAATACCGAAACTAGTGAAGTGCGTTACACTAGAGGTATACAAAGCAATTCACAAATAGAAAAACTAGCCCCAAACAGACCCTAGGCAGGTCCAAGACAGTGGGAAAGTGGTCTAAAATGATGGCTCAAAGTGCATGGAAATGAAACTCATGCAATAACTCAAAAATGAGGCATACAAGTACAACTCTCAAACGCATGTAAAGAGTGATAAACATGAGAATATGGCAACCTTATATGCTCTGAAATGTCATGTTTAATGATGCCAAAACATGTCAAGGGCCCAAACAACGCATGCTAGTGAACCCGATATGCAAAGCTAGTGAGCTTAATTGAACTATGACCATATACAACAATGCATGCATGACCCAAAACACTTCAAACAGAGCTAATTCAGCCTAAAATATGAATAAAATTAGTTTGGATCATGGCCAAAATATGCTAGGAAAGGGGGTTAAAACATCATGCAATACAAGCTAATGAACCATGATTTATACTACAACCATATGAAGCACAAGAGAGGCCACCAAACCAGTAAAAAACAGAATCATGGCATGTCAAATGAAGCCCAAAAACCCACTAAAACCTAACCAATACATGCAAGAATGAAGTGCTACTTTGATAGGTCATGCTAGGGTTGTTCTACACATGCAAGAAGGACATCCAATATGGAAAAATAGGCTCTGGAAAGAGCCTATGAAGGTCCTAAAACCCACCAAAAATGGCCTGAAATAAGGCTTGGAAGCATGCAAATAAAGGCTCCTTTGATAGGCCAAATGTGCTAGTAAACAAGATAAGGGGTGATACGGTCACCCCTCTCTGATTTTGGTGCTCAAAACAGCATGCTAGCTACTGAAAATCCATTGGATTTCAGTGGCTAAGAGACCAAACAAAGGTCAATGCAAAGTCCCTAAGGCATGGCTCAAAACAAGGTGAAAACAAGCATGCAAGGGGGTAGATAACCCCCAACAGAAAAATGACCTTAAACAAACATGTAAAAGACCTCAAAATAAGACTTTTTTAAGTTTATGACAAAGCTCAAAAATTCTTGCAAGTAATGCTAAAAGATGAAGCAAAATAAAGCCTTAAAAGGGAGAAAGGGTATTACCCTTGTAGCCAAGAACTCCAGCAGCTTCTAGACCAAAATAGCACACCTTCAACCTCTGAAAACCAGCTCCAAGGTGCTTAGGTTGATGTTGGAGATATTAGGCTAACAGGTGATATGCAATGGTGCAAGAACAAGGGGCTTTAGAACACAAGATAGAGAGATATAGAGGGAAGTGTATGCATAAGCTTTAAACAATTTCTCAACCTTTGTAAAGGAAGGAAAGGCCTTCTTTTATAGAGCCAAGGGTCCAAAGCTTCTCCTAGAAGCTTAGAACCAAGAGTGAAGATCCTTCATACACGTATGGAGGATGCAGCTTGTGCCTCCTAGCTGGCACAGCTGGAAAGCATTTAGGGAGACAAAAAAGGTAGGAGCTGGCCAACCAGTTCAAGTGGTCGGCCGACCACTTGCCCTAGTCGGCCATCCCCTATGATGAAGACCCAGAAGTTAGCTTTCCAATGGCACTAGCTTTGCATTAAAATTCCAACTGTGCAAAAAGTTATGCCTATTTTGGTGAAGTCGCGCAGATTCGGTCCAACCGGATTGATGCCCTACTTCAACTAACTATATCTCCCCCGTCCGGACTTGGCTTTAGGAGATTCTTGAGTGAAAAATAAAGCCCTGGAAGTAAGCTTTCCAATGGTGGTGGCCACATAGCTGAAATCCAAGTATGCAAATGAATAGGCCTGATTCAGCGAGGACTACTCGCCCCTCTCTTAGCGATTCATGTCCACTTCTCCCCCAACTGGGTTTCTTCCCTCTTCTTTTCTTTTCTTCAACTCCAATCCCCTAAACAAGGTGTTTTGAAAGATTTTTCAGAGATTTCATCTCTCTTTCGTTCATTTCCACTTTGCCCTTGCTCGGTTTACCGAAAAGCGCGACATTTAACAAAATGCGAGCGTCGGAACATCGTAGAACTTTATTTTCAAAACATTTTGAAAGAGAGGGTTTTAAGTCTAAAATCTTTTGATCAAGATTGTTTTGATCAAAAAAAAAAAGGGTATGAAGTTGATATTTGACTATTTCCTTGCCGAAAAAACTGAACTTTTCCCCTGCACACCTTTCTCCACCAAGTAAACCATCAATAATGCCCAAGTCTTAAGGGCGGTCAAAAATGGGGTGTCTACAGTTGCCCCTCTTTGACAGAACTCAGAAGTCAAGGAGTGACGGGAGTGAATGTCAAAGCCTAGAGATGACCTATTTTTGACAAGGCCGAAAACTTAGACAAACAGGCGAGATAAGCAAGAGATGTGCCCCCAGGCGTGGGCAAAATGCCAAAACGATATGCGCAAAGCCGAACATAACTTATGATTATGCAAAAAGGGCTGTAATGAAGCAAATATACACAATAAATGCAACAGTTTTGAGCAAGAATGCCATGCAAATCAAACTACCTTTCATGCTGTAAGGATCATGCAAATAAAGCTGTAACGAAGCAAATATTCACAATAAATGCGACAGTTTTAAACAAGAAGGCAAATCAAACTACATTTCATGCAGTTATGATGTAAGAAGATTATGCAATCTTAGCGAGCATGTGCGATAGATACACAATAGTGAAGAGAGTGTGATGGATACATTATAAGTGAACACAAAGTGTGATAGATGCACTAAGTGAACAGAGTGTGATTGATACACTAAAAGCGAACACAAAGTGTGATAGATGCACTAAGTGAACAGTGTGTGATTGATATACTAAAAGCGAACACAAAGTGTGATAGATGCACTAAGTGAACAGAGTGTGATTGATACACTAAAAGCGAACACAAAGTGTGATAGATGCACTAAGTGAACAGAGTGTGATTGATACACTAAATAAATGAAGTGTGATTAATACACTAACTGAATGAAGTGTGATTGATACACTAAATAAATAATCTCAAACGGAACTTCTTTGAATGAACCGTACATACAATATCGTGCTTGAATGAGAAAGAAACTTGAGAGGTATAATACAATACAATGCATGATGCAATAAACAAGCATAGTGGCGCTTTAGAAAGCACCTCATGGGGTGAGTGGCGATGAACCGCTCTACTCTGACGGGGATCTCCCTTCGTGCTCTTCGAACACTTACCTTCAACTCGCAGTACAAAGGCTCTGAAATACTGACAAGGGTTCTTCATGTAGAACACTTTGGATGCTGCTTTTCTTCCTGATCATATTCACAACTTTCCCTATTCTCCAACGGGGTAACAGATTAGGTTGGTTCAATATCTAGAATTGAGGTGCATACATGCTATCTCAACCTATGGGGCTTCCATACAGATTTCAAGCCGAGGACACACCTCTAGGTATTTAAACCAGACTTTAGTCTCAGAAATCTCGAACCTTTGCGTTCTAGGCAACAGCCATTCGAACTCTAGTTTCCGCCATCGCAGTTGGTCTCCTAGGAACTCATTGCGAACACAGCCAAGATGCCTCTGGCAGGGAATGGTACTCAGGGAGAGCACCTTTGATCGCCATTCTGGCTTGAAGCAGACTTGATCTTGAGCTTGAGGTAGAGGCATACTCGTACTTCGAAGCATTGGCAAGACCGGAAGAGGTACACACGGAATGCAATCTCGGAACTTACTGAAGTTGAAACAAACTCAGATACCCGACATTTTCCCTCTTTTCTTTTGCTTTGCAGTCTGGAACCTATATAGCTTCGGATAAGTCCTTGCTCTATTGTTCTCATATGACCTAGGTTAAACCTTGTAGTTTTATGAAAGAACAAATCCTGTTTTGCACAGATGTAGAGAACGGCACGGCACTCGGAGCACAAAATGATTTTATTTTTGAAATTGAGAGATGAGTTCTTGACCGGGGTATTGAGCCTACGACTGAACACAGCGTACTACGACTCAACAATAGAAAATAAAAGGTGAACAACCTAAACACATCGAGTAACACTCGAAACGACTTAAAACAAGAATCGAAATAAAACGAAAAGACACAACACTCAGACGTGCACAGGGAAACTGTTTCGCTGGGTATTATTCCTACCCTTTCTCATTTGTGATTCCCATATCACTCGGCCCTCAAGCTCTTTTTTTTTCTCTGAAAAAGCCCTTTTCCTCACTTTTTCTCTCAGCGTACATCTCTCTATTCTTCAATCTCTCATTTTTTATCCCTCTCCTGGGTGGTTGATGGATAAACAAGAAGTTGCGGGTTAATGCCCAACGTTATCAGCTCGCAACTATTTCCTTCGATGACATTTAGTCGATGCCCCAGATGAAGGAGTGGAGTATCTTGATCCATTCCAATTCGTGCTTCGCACTCGGCTTGATACCTCGCTGCTTGGAGGATGAGAGAGCTTTCAACCCTTTGTGGTTAACTTCAGTTGTGCCCTTCTTGGCGAAGAGAGTACCATTTCCGGCAAGTATGGTGCCCTTTCTACCAAACGCATTGACAACGGGGGAAAGACAAGAAACCTAACTCAACTGTGCCCCTAGTTCATCATTTTGACCATTTTTGTTTTGGTTTTCTACTAAAACAATTTTGACCAAAATGAGAGTTAGATTAACATGCTTGTTCAATTTTCTAATTTAAAATTATACAAGTCAGGCTATGAGCACTGAAAATTTTTCTTTTTTTTTTTGGGTCCAAGAAATGGTCCAGTTTTAGAAGAATGGAATAATTTTCGAGAGAATTAGTCAACCTTAGTAAAAATTCTCAGAAACTATTTTTGCAAACAGCCATTGCTCGACGAGCACGGAACCTACTCTTGAGATATACAACCTCAGATCCAAAACAATGGAAAACTGTCCCTTTTTCTGAAGGATACCGCATGGCAATGGAAAGTTGCCCCTTGTTTGAACAGCACCACGGCACACTGTATGGCAACAGAAAGTTGCCCCTTGTTTGGATAGCACCGCAGCGCATTGTAATCAGTCCTTAGATTGACGATCATAACTAAACTCTTGGATACAGAGAAGGCAAAGATGATCAAAACCAATACATAGACATAATCGAAGTTGAAGTGTTTTACGACTGGACTTCAGAATGAAGTTGCCTACGTATTCCAAAGATAGGAATCAAGCCTTACGTAGTTCGGGGTTAAGGTATACTCGGGTATTAACCTCTCCTTTTGCGCTCTAACTTTTGCCAAGGCCGCCCTTTCTGGGTTTTCAACCTTGCGAGCTTTGTTCTTCTTTTCTTTCTAATTCTTTTCATTTCTTTTCTTTTTCATCTTTTCTTTTCATTTTTTTCTTCTTTTCTTTTTTTTCATTCTTTGCATTTTTCTTTTTTTTCTTTTTCTTATTTTTCTTGCTCTAACTTTTGCTTGGGTCGCCTTTCCGGGTTTTCGACCCAGCGAGTCTCTCAAGGGTAAAAGTGTAGCTTTGTTCATGTCAAATGGTTTTGAGATTTTGAAGTCATCTGAATCTAGGAGAATGGCTGTTGTTCGCTAATGATGTAGAAGTCCATCTAATGGAGGGTGAATTTGCCTATAGTGTTGTGGATAGGATCTCGGTTGTCCTTCAGAAATGTCTTCTTCTTTCCTCCCTTCTGGGGTTTGGCATTCTTGCCAATCTTCATTGATTTTTAGAATGATCCATCTTCGGCTCTTCAAGCACAATCTGGCATCTTTTGCCCCTAGTTCGAGGGGTGCTTCTGATCTAGCTTTGCAAGCTTCTTTTGACGACATCTGATCTTCTTGATCTGACTTCCCTGCCCCTAGTTCGAGGGCTGCTTCTGATTCGGCCACACAGGCCTGATTTTGTGGTTGACCGTTGAACATTCTGAATCCCAGTTCAAGGTTTGAAAGTGAGAGGTCGAGTCTCAAGGCTGAGAGCGATCCTAGGCTACACAATCTCAAGAGCGATTCCACACAGGTCTTCGCAAGACCGCGCAAAAATATTTTTTGAAATCTTTTAAGAAAGCGACAAATCGTCACAATTGAAGACGATCTTGGAACCAATCTGGATCAAGCCAGGATCTTTCCCAGTACTCACACTAACAAGCATGATCTCATTCGTTAAGGGCTTAGCATGCCTCTCTTTCTCTCAATTGATCAAATTTTTGCAAATCCCGAGGAATTCCTTCCTCTTTGTTTTCACCGCAGTGTTCAAAAAGAGTTTTTGAAAAACTTAACTCGATGTAATGAATTCAAGGCACAAAAGAGTAGGTGAAATGCACTACCGTTTCATTCAAGTTTGCTAGCACAACAAGCTCAAAGCAGAAACAAGCACAAAAGCATGAAAACCACAGCTGTTTCAATTAGATTTACTGGTGTAACTGGCTCCCCAGCAGAAACAGACTCAAAAGAAAGCGAAAAGACAAACACAAAACAAAATAGTAATATCCGAGGTAACGCCCCCGGGATCACCCGACTCTAACAAAACAGGACTGACTCGATACAACAAGACAGACCCAACTGACTCAGTATGAAAAGACTAACTCTATATAACGGGACAGGCTCTAAATGACATAACAAAAACTGACTCAATACTCGAATCAGAAAGTACAAAAACCAGCATTCACAAATGCTCAAAACAGTGCGTGCCATACGCCATATCTGGAGTAAACTGAGTGCCGCCCGCAAGTGGTTCATCCCTCGATCACATAGTCACCTTATCCCCCGTAAGTTCACTGATCAAGTGCCGATAGACTTTGCAAGACCGGTGCGGCGATGACCCTGTTGTCAAACAGATCTTGTACATCATGGTGCAGACGAAAGCAACTATTAGTGTCATGACCGATTTGTTGATGGTAGGCACAGTACTTAATCTGGTCATGCTTTGGAGGGAGAGGATCGGGTAGAGGCCATTGTTCCAACGGTTTCAGATATCCTTTCCGGAGTAAGGCCTCTAGAGCCTTTGACAAAGGTATATAGAGTGGGGTAAAAAACCTCTTGACTCGAGGTGGATATTTGGTTTTTTGTGAGCTACTTCCGGACGCACCGGTGAATGGGGTAGCTGTTCTTGATGCGGCGGTGGTGACCATACCTACTTCCGAAGATCTTGCAGTTGCATCACTACTGGTGGTTGCATTCGAACTGCGAGAAAACGCCCTCCTGGGCTGCTCCTTCTCCTGGTCAATGAGGCCCTGCTTCATAGCTTCTTCGATCTGTAGCCGAATCTCATGCAAATCTGAAAAGATGGGGAAGAGGAAAACGATCATCTTTTGCATGAGTTTGGGCTGGAGATTGCACACAATCATCCGAATCTGATCTTTGTCAATAGGCCTAGTGGTCATCATTGAGGCCTTGGCCCTCCACCGAGTTACGAAGTCAGAAAAACTCTCCTTAGGCTCCTGCCTAGTCGTCTCAAGATACAGGTTGTGATCTCGATTTGCGTATTATAGGAGTACTGAGTGACAAAAGCCTCAGCCATCTCATCTCAATTCCTCTTAACATCGTCTTCCAGTTTCGCGTACCAGATGGCTGCCACACCCGACAGGGTCCGGCCGAATAAAGAAAGCTTCTGTAGTTTGGTGAAGCCCATTGGCCTTAATATGTCTGAAAACAAACGTAGATGCACCATGGGATCCCCGGATCCGTCAAAGCAGTCGATTTGTGGCATCTTGAACTGATCTGGCAGCGTCACAGCTGCGTCAGTATACCTGTCCTCAATGTCTGGGATGGACTTTACCCCTTGGGATTTCTTGAACAATTTTCAAGCTTGCTCAACTTCAACGCTGTAGGGTCCACTTCAAACTCAAAGGGAGAGTCCAGTTGATTGATAGGAGTGGGTGCCTTGGATAGTTGAGGTAGAATCGGAGGCGGAGCCGGCCCTGTTTGGATGTCTGTATCCTCCTGGACATTCTGGACATTCACCATCTCCCCGGGTATTGGAACTCTTGGTGGGGGAGGAGCTTGGTGTAAAACTAATGCTCCGGCTTGCTGCTAGAGGCTGGAGATTAGCTCTGCTTGGTGGGCCATGACCTCGGCCTGCAGTTTGGCAAATTCTGCTTGGCGGACAGCGTCCTGCTGCATGATTTTCATACTTTCTTGGAGTTGGCGCACCATCTCCTTCATCCCTGCCATACTGCCCTGATCTATTTGGACTACCGGTATGTCAATCTCTGGAGTAAAAGCAGATATCTCAACCCAACTGAACACAAGTGAGATGGATAATGACTTATGATCCGAAGACTGTTGAACTGATGATCTGTGCCTGACTGGACTTTTTACCCTGCCTCTGGCGAAGGAACACTGATTTGCCCTTGAACGGAATCTCTGACCTGACAAAGTCTATTGACACGAGTCAATGAACCTGGGGGATATCGGAGCCTTCTGAAGCTATGGTTCCAAGACTACCTTGCAAAAGAGAAAACAGACAGCACCTCAGCCTGATTTCACCAAAACCAAAATGAGCAAAGCTGAATGATCAGCCCCCCTACGTATTCGCCACAAGTTCTCGCTCAGAACCGATACCCTCGTGTAAAATCGATTCCCAAAACATCTTGATGCCGATCTGCAGTTCGATGCCCAGACTTGCAAACTGATACATGCATTCCTGTAGAGACGCACTCTAAAAGCACATAGCAAGCAAGTGAGAGCGAAAACACCCCTATGGAGGGGTAAGGTTTCCCTGTCCTATTTTGTTAGGAGCTAGGGTTGCACTATGCACGCAGCGGTTTCAAACAACCTATAATCAGGTAAGCAACCTGTCCTAGCTTCGAATGGTCACTATGGATTCCGAATATGCACTAGGTCGAATGGTCAAAAGGGTGCCCCGGTAACAAGTGGGGTTTGTGTTCCCATCGTAGCAGAGCCCGTAACCGGTCAACCTTATGGCACGCAGCCTCCGACAAACTGTTCAAGAATAGCAGATGGCAAACACGGTGTCCTAAGCACACCAATGCAAATGCAATGCAAAGAAACGCATAAGTGCAAACAAAACAAGATATCATGAGTTCGAGTCAAGTTCTCTAACTCCCCAGCAGAGTCGCCAGAAAATGTAGACGTCTCCAAACGTCCCGGGAGGGAATCCCATTTTGTTCATTTGGGCTCACTACAGTTCAGGACTCAATGTTACGGTCCTATATCTAATCTCGCAGAGTGCAATGCAAGACCGATAAATCATCAAAGAGTCCAAATCTGGCAAATCATTTTTGAAAACAAACTTTTGTAAAGAAGTGCCAAACATGGACTGCTTTGCCAGATACAGAGTCGCCACCTAAATATTTTATTTTGGGGGAATTTAGGAAACCATGATTCGTGCCTAAGGCCACGTGTCCGTCATCACCAAACTGTAGACGTCCCCGAACATCCTAGGAAGGAATCCCGTTTTGTTCATTTGGGCTCACTACAGTTCAGGACTCAATGTCACGGTCCTATATCTAATCTCGCAGAGTGCAATACAAGACCTATGAATCATCAAAGAGTCCAAATCTAGCAAATCGTTTTTTAAAATAGATTTTTGTAAAGAAGTGCAAAACATGGACTGCTTTGCCAGATACAGAGTCGCCACCTAAATATTTTATTTTAGGGGAATTTAGAAAACCCTGACTCGTGCCTAAGGCCACGTGTCCGTCATCACCAAAGTTGCCTCGGCTCGGGAACTTGGGTACGATTGGGGAAGTTCACTTCGTGAGCACCCCCGCTCGCCCTATCAAAGATCGGCCTCTACTAACCATGATATCGAGTTTTGAAAACATTATGTGCTCTTATCCCGGTTATTAGCCTAGAATTACTATGTGATGTACGCAGCATACAAGTATAGACTGGATCGCCTGAGTTGGAACAAAACATTTCATGTTTGTTTTTTAAAGCGTTTTGCTATTCGCAAATAGGCTAAAATGCGGATTTTTCCATCCTTAAGTGGGCTTAGAAAACATGGTGATTTGCCACTATCTAGTGGACTTAAAACTCGCAATCAATGAATTGTTCCAATTCAAATAATCCAACCTCCACCCACAGGCATTCAGGCAGTTATATCACATAAGCACTTAGCCTCATGGTAAGCATGCTATCATGGCAGTCACTCACACACATGCAAGGATGCTAAAGCAGAACACTTACCGAGTACTCCAAGCCAAAGAAAGAAGCTAATTAGAAATCATGCATGAATCCTAACTATGCTGAGATGCCTAATGCAACACATACAGGTATGCAACTAAGATAGGCTCGGCTATTCTAAGATGGCATATGAAATGCAACAAATGATACACGTATTCAACTCGGAATTGAAATACAATGCAGTTAGTATGATGCGTCGAGTCTGGTGCATGCAAGACAGATGAATGGATGCAAACATGCGAGCATAAGGATGCTAATTGAAACGTGCCCTAAAACTAACCATCATAAGCTGGTAAATAAAAGGGAGAAAGACGTAGGGTTGGAAGACATGCATCACACACACGCACACTTATTACAACATTGCCCTTTCTCGGAGGGTCCGAATAAATAATACACAACCGAATGAATAACGAATTACAGCTAATTATTACACAATCCTAATTAATTAACAAATTAACTAAAATAAATAAGTTAGCATGCAAAATAAATGAAATGGACTGCCTCAGCTCGGTCTTGAATGATGAGGAATGCATGCATGCTCAAGTCACCTTGCCGGAAAATCCATTGCGATGCCCCGATTTGCCTCGCTTTGCTGATCGTCCCGAATCTTGTACAAAGCTCCGTAAATTCGCTGACCGCTTTTTGTCAGCCGGTTTCGGTTTCTTGTAACAGAGAGCAAGAAAGGGGCATGGCAAAGTATTTTCAACATATGTGTGCGTGACCACTCTCCCCGTCATTGTATGAGCTCTAGAGGGTGTAGTCCTCGATCCTCGTGCCACCAATCACGCATCTCGATGCATGATGGCCGAGAAGTCGGATTGCACGACTCAATGTAAAATAAATGCACACATAAACATAACAAGGCCTAAACTCCATCATGGGTAATCCGGAGTGTCGGCGACCGAGAATCGAGGCACGTTTCGTCACTTGGAGTATGAAACGTCCCTCGTTTCCCGTGTTTGGACTAAATCCTATTCCAAGCACAATGCACTACACATGGCATGCATGAATGCAACTCTAACATGCAACTTAAACATAATGCCATTAAATGATGCAAACATGCAAATGATGATATGCAAACATGCTACTAGCATATACAATGCTATGAAATAATCAATGGCATACTCGATGCACATGAAAACTATATAGCATACGCAATGCACACATGGAGACTAACAATGAAATGATCAAGGCATACACAATGCAATGGTCAATCATGCAACAACATGGACTAAACGGCATATACAATGCAAGATGGACTTAAACCAAAATGAATGGGCCTCAGCCACACCCAAATCAGTCGCCAAACACAATGAAATTAGGCAACAAAACACATGCGAATATACACAAATGCAAGGGACCAAACCTAAGGCACCAAATGCAACTCTATCAAAGCATGGCAAGGGATGAAATATGGCATACAAACACACATTTTCCAGATTTGAAACATGATACATAATGGTCCTGAATCATGCAAATAGCTCACACAATGCATGCTAGATGGTTCGAATACCGAAACTAGTGAAGTGCGTTACACTAGAGGTACACAAAGCAATGCACAAATGGAAAAACCAGACCCAAACAGACCCTAGGTAGATCCAAGACAGTGGGAAAGTGGCCTAAAATGATGGCTCAAAGTGCATGGAAATGAAACTCATGCAATAGCTCAAAAATGAGGCATACAAGCACAACTCTCAAACGCATGTAAAGAGTGATAAACATGAGAATATGGAAACTTTATATGCTCTGAAATATCATGTTTAATAATGCCAAAACATGTCAAGGGCCCAAACAACGCATGCTAGTGGACCCGATATGCAAAGCTAGTGAGCTTAATTGAACTATGAACATATACAACAATGCATGCATGACCCAAAACACTTCAAACAAAGCTAAGTCAGCCCAAAATATGAATAAAATTAGTTTGGATCATGGCCAAAATATGCTGGGAAAGGGGGTCAAAACATCATGCAATACAAGCTAGTGAGCCATGATTTACACTACAACCATATGAAGCACATGAGAGGCCACCAAACCAGTAAAAAAAAGAATCATGGCATATCAAATGAAACCCAAAAACCCACTGAAACCTGACCAATACATGCAAGAATGAAGTGCTACTTTGATAGGCCATGCAAGGGGTTGTTCTACACATGCAAGAAGGACATCCAATATGAAAAAATAGGCTCTGGAAAGAGCCTATGCAGGTCCTAAAACCCACCAAAAATGGCCTGAAACAAGGCTTGGAAGCATGCAAATAAAGGCTCCTTTGATAGGCCAAATGTGCTAGTAAACAAGACAAGGGGTGAGAAGGTCACCCCTCTCTGATTTTGATGCTCAAAACAGCATTCTAGCCACTGAAAATCCACTGGATTTCAGTGGCTAAGATACCAAACAAAGGTCAATGCAAAGGCCCTAAGGCATGGCTCAAAACAAGGTGAAAACAAGCATGCAAGGAGATAGATGACCCCCAACAGAAAAATGACCTTAAACAAACATGTAAAGGACCTCAAAATAAGACTTTTTTCAGTTTATGACAAAGATCAAAAATGCTTGCAAGTAAGGCTAAAAGATGAAGCAAAATAAAGCCTTAAAAGGGAGAAAGGGTATTACCCTTGTAGCCAAGAACTCCAGCAGCTTCTGGACCAAAATAGCACACCTTCAACCTCTGAAAACCAGCTCCAAGGTGCTTAGGTTGATGTTGGAGATATTAGGCTAAGAGGTGATATGCAATGGCAAGGGGCTTTAGAACACAAGATAGAGAGATATAGAGGAAAGTGTATGCATAAGCCTTAAACAATTTCTCAACCTTTGCAAAGGAATGAGAGGCCTTCCTTTATAGAGCCAAGGGTCCAAAGCTTCTCCTAGAAGGTTAGAACCAAGAGTGAAGATCCTCCATACACATGTATGGAGGATGCAGCTTGTGCCTCCCAGCTGGCACAGCTGGAAAGCATTCAGGGAGACAAAAAAGGTGGGAGCTGGCCGACCAATTCAAGTGGTCGGCCGACCACTTGCCCTGGTCGGTCGACCAGGTCAAAAGGTCCAAGGTGGTCAGCCATCCCCTATGATGAAGCCCCAGAAGCTAGCTTTCCAATGGAGCCAGCCTTGCATTAAAATTCCAACTGTGCAAAAAGTTATGCCTGTTTTAGTGAAGTCGCGCAGATTCGGTCCAACCAGATTGATGCCCTACTTCAACTAACTATATCTCCCCCGTCCGGACTTGGCTTTAAGAGATTCTTGAATGAAAAATAAAGCCCCGGAAGTAAGCTTTCCAATGATGGTGGCCTCATAGCTGAAATCCAAGTATGCAAATGAATAGGCCTGATTCAGCGAGGACTGCTCGTCCCTCTCTTAGCGATTCTTGTCCACTTCTCCCCCAACTGGGTTTCTTCCCTCTTCTCTTCTTTTCTTCAACTCCAAACCCCTAAACAAGGTGTTTTGAAAGATTTTTCAGAGATTTCATCTCTCTTTCGTTCATTTTCACTTTGCCCTTACTCGGTTTAACGAAAAGCGCGACATTTAACAAATACGAGCGTCGAAACATCGTAGAACTTTATTTTCAAAACATTTTGAAAGAGAGGGTTTCAAGTCTAAAATCTTTTGATCAAGATTGTTTTGGTCCAAAAAAAAGGGTATGAAGTTGAGATTTGACTCTCTCCTTACCGAAGAAACTGAACATTTCTCATGCACACCTTTCTCCACCAAGTAAACCATCAGTAGTGCCCAAGTCTTAAGGGCGGTTAAAAATGGGGTGTCTACAGTATTACTTGTTGTTGTTAACGCTCTTCGCAAGCTTCCTTATATCTTCTCTTCATCATTTCCTTGTCCATTCAAGTTGTCTTATTAGTCGAAAGTCTAGGGACTACTTGTCGTCGGCCATGGCTGTTTCACCATACCCGGGAGCAAGAGGTCTTGTTGCATTTAATGCCATGATAGCTTCATTTAATGCTTGATACCTGAGCTCAATAACTCTACAAGCTTTTTATCTGCCACGTGGCTAACTCCCTACCAACGTGTCACAGGGTGCCAAGGTGGGTTCCTCAGTGGGCCTGCTGTTGGGTTTCACCTACTAGATTATAACTAAATACTTATTTAGGCCGTCCAAGACAGTTGTGGGTTGGGTTGTCCTTGGCCATGCTAACCATGCCCATCATATTTGTTATGAATAAATTTTGTTAGGATTGCCTTTGAAAACCAAAATGTAGTTTTAAATTAAAAAATGTTAGAAAATCACATTCACGTGAATATTGTATAGAAAATTTGATAATTTTTTTTTTTGAAATTTCTAGTATTATTCTTTCAGATTTTACACTTAAAAATTACTTACACTAAGGTGGTGTAAATATATAGTTTTTTTTTTTTTTTTTAAGATTGGAAAGTTATTGTTCAAAAATGGTTAATTATTATACATATTTTAAAATTGCATATAATAATAAAGTACAATTAGTCAATACTTATTTATTATTAAAAACTCTCACCTAGATAAAGGTGTAATCGGTTCGATACGATCGGTATTTAAGTAAAATTTTACACTGAACCAATAATGTCGGTTTTATTATTTTAAGTACTGAT
This sequence comes from Camellia lanceoleosa, assembly GCA_025200525.1. Classification (NCBI taxonomy): domain Eukaryota; kingdom Viridiplantae; phylum Streptophyta; class Magnoliopsida; order Ericales; family Theaceae; genus Camellia; species Camellia lanceoleosa. The sequence goes on from CM045759.1 coordinate 103,015,013, forward strand.
ACAGACCGCTTCTCTCATTAAACTGCACCGAATCAAACCGATTGAAATGGTTGGATTCGGAGTGGTTTAATCAGTTTAAAACCTTTTAAATTTAAGCCACTTTTTAGTATAGTAATTAATCTATATAAAAATATTAAATTAGTTATTTGTCCATTACTTCAAACATATCTAATTCATCTATTTAATAAATACTTTTCAATTCCTAAATTAACAAAAATATAAAAAAAAAAAAAATTTAAAAATACTAAGAATAATGAGTTAGAATTAAGATTATATATATATAAAAATTTACAAACTTAGGTTATAAAAATGATTAGGTTAATAATTTATTATACTTATTAATATCATTACATTATTAGATTATATATATATATTATAAATATAATATATGTTAAAGTGATCAGTTTCGGTTTAGATCGGTGCACGAGGTGCTTGAACCGATGCCAAACCAAAAATTAAAAAAAAAAAAAAATTAAAAAACTGCACAAACCGATTCTTGTTAAAAAAACATACCAGATATAGCCGATTCAATCTAGTTCAATTGGTTTAGTCGATTTTTTCAAATTTTCTTACCTCCTTACACCTAGGCTTGATATTTTGTTGGACCAAACTGTTTGAATTGGACAAATAACAGAGGCTCCCAACATATGGAGATATCAATACACATTCTATTAATATTGTTTTGATTTTTAGCTTATAAAATTTAAATATCTTTTTTTTTTTTCTCATTTTCAGAAGTACTGAAATTGTATGGTAAAAGGAGAACAATTAAAATGAAAGGTGTACTTTGCTTGGTTAGAGTTTTTCAAAAATACTTTTTAGAAAATTTCACTTTCTTGTTTTATATATTTTTTTTGTTTTTATGGAATTTTTTTAATATTTTAAGCAAATTTTTTAATTTTTAGACATACCTAACATAAATATACCTAAAAAGTAAAAAAATTGTGAAAAAAACCTTTTAAAAATTCATTAAATACTAAAAATAAAAAATAAAAAATAAAAAAAAAACGAGAATTCAGTACGTTTTTCGTATTTTTATATATTTATTAATTTTGTTAAATATTTTTTTACAATTTTTTTATTTTTTAGATACAACTAAGTAAGGTGCATCTAAAAAAGTAAAAAAAAAATATTTAAAATTTTAAAAATATTCACTAAAAATAAAAATAAAAAACACGAAAATAAAAAAACTTAGTTTTAAAAAAACTTAATTTAAAAAACTCAAACTAAACACACTAAACACACGTTTGCTTAGATTATATATTATGGGTAAATTACAAACACATTCCCTAAGATTTACTTTAATTATAAATTACTCTTGTAGTTCTAGAAATTATGTTATGTCCTTTAAGGCTTTTAATTTCATAACAAATATGTCATTTTATTAATAAATCATCAAATTAATTAACAGTTTTTAATAATGTTAAAATTTTATTTCAATTAATAATTCATATAATTTTATTATTGTATAGGTGAACAGTTAAAAATTTTATTTTTTTAATTAATTTTGTTAAATAAAAAATTCTGACAATGAGATATTTATGATTTTTTAAATCATATGAAATAATTCATATTTTAAACAAATATGAGAGAATGTATTTTCCAATTTATCCTATATAATTCCACCAAACTGATTACAAGCCCCATAACCATTATTAGTCCAAACTAGAAAATGAAATAAACAAAACTATACATCATAATTTCAACAATGGCAAGGAAATATGCACCACAAATATCAAATTCTTAATTATAAGCGTTGAATCCACAATTTCACATCATAAAATGGTGATATACGGTAGACCAAATTCATTGGTTAGACACGCCTAATAAGATAATAATACTACAAAAACAAAGGTAGCGTTTGATAAAATTTTAAAATTATGATTTGAGAATAGAATTATATTTTGAATTTATGAGTTTTAAATTATGATTTGAGTGAGAAAATTTTTTTTAGTTATAAGTTTTGAAAAGAGTTTGAAATTTTTGATATGACATATGATGTTTGATTTAAAAGCTTATAACTCATAACCGAACACATAATCCAAAATTCTATTCAAAACTCATAAAAAAAATTCGAAGATATTTTTTATTTAAAAAATAAAAATCACAAGTGCAAAAAAAAAAAAAAAATACTATTCCAATCAACTGGCTAGACGTGCGGAGGATGACTGGGTAGACGAGTTTTCCAACGCGGGTGTGGAAATAATTATTAAAAACTACGATAAATTACACTGACACCCCCTAAGGTTTATATTTATTACAGTTTATGCCCTCATATTTTGGAAATTAAATCTACCTCCTTGAGGTTTAAAGTTTCATTATAGATTCCCCCTCAGCCATTTTAATTTTTTTAAATACCAATTTTACCCTCATTGGATAAATTACATTGACACCCCTCACATTTTAGAAATTACAATCCCCTCCCTAAAGTTTAAAATAGCATTACCAATTGCCCCCTCGGTTAGTATTAGTTGGAAAAAAAAAATTAATTGAAAAAAAAAATTTAATTGAAAAAAAATTTTATTAGTAAAATTTTAAAATTTTTGTTTAATAATCAACGTAAACTCATTTTTTGAATTTACGTTTTTTCTTCAAATTTACAAACTGAGACAATCATTTATAAACAAAAAAAATTATCAAACAAGTTTTTATGACAATTTTTAAAATTTTTGTAAATACAAATTGAAAACTGAAAACGAAATGGTTACTAAACAGGTCTCAGATGCTAAAAATGTCGTAAAACTAAAAAATAATTAAATAAATTACCAACGTAAAAAATGACTTACCAAAATATTCTTAGGCTATGTATGTTTTGATTTTTAGAATTTTTTTTTAAAATTAAAAATTAATTTGGTTAAGAAATAAAAAATAAAAAAATTATTTTTTAAATGAAATGAAAATTATTTTTTTATTTTTTATTTCTTAACCAAATTAATTTTTAATTTTTTTAAAAAAAATCTAAAAATCAAACCATATATAGCCTAAGAATCTTTTGATAAGTCATTTCTTATATTAATAACTTATTTAATTATTTGTTAATTTTACGACATTTTTACCGTTTGAAGCCTGTTTGGTAACCATTTCATTTTCAGTTTTCAATTTATATTTACAAAAATTTTAAAAACTGTCATAAAAACTTGTTTGATAATTTTTTTGATTTATAAATAGTTGTCTCAGTTTGTAAATTTGAGAAAAAAACATAAATTCAAAAAATGAATTTACGTTGGTTTTTAAACAAAAATTTAAAAATTTTACTAATAATTTTTTTTTTCAATTAATTTTTTTTCCCAACTAATACTAACTGATGAAGCAATTGGTAATATTACTTTAAACCTTAGGGAGGGGATAGTAATTTTAAAAATGTGAGGGGTGTCAATGTAATTTACCTAATGAGGGTAAAATTGGTATTTAAAAAAATTAAAAGGATTGAGGGGGGAAATGAAACTTTAAATCTCAAGGGGGAGATGTAATTTTCAAAATGTAAGGGAGGGAACTGTAATAAATATAAATTTCAGGGGGTGTCAATGTAATTTACCCTAAGGTTGTGTTTGCTTTGAAGGATTAGGGTGTGGGATTAGACTATTAGTCCTACCGGACTAATAGTCCATTGTTTGTTTCATTTTTTTTGCTTCGGACTAATAGTTCCCCCGAACTATTAGTCCCATATTTGTGGGACTATCCTATCCCATGGAGGGATGAGATTATTTCCATGGGATTGGTATCCTATGGAATTAGGCTCTGAAATGTCCATTTTACCCCTATGCTATTACTTAGCAAACAATTAGAAAATGATAAAATAGTCTTTTGAACATTTATAAATTATTTTTAGGACATTTACCTACAAGTCCCATTTTGTGAACTTATAATCCATTAGGTCTTAGATAAAATTATTTGCTTCTTTTAAGTCCCATTAATTTTTAATAGACTAATTTATCCATCCAAACCCCCTTCCCTCTCTACCAAATTCATCGGCGATTTCTCCAAAGAAAGCTCAATTTAGAGGCAACACATCCAAACCTCACTTCAATCAGTCTTCTCCCTCTCTCACTAGTTTTTTTTTCTCACTAGTTTTTTTGTCTCTCTAAAGCATTCAACAATCTTTTTTAAAAGGAAAAATGCAAAATCGTATTGATTCGTTGGATTGTAATAAATACGCGTTTGGTTCTGTTCTACTCATTGTTGATTTCGTTTGCTTGCGAGCTAATTCTAGGGTTTTGTTGTTTGGACTTTGATTTGTCTTGTAATAGCTCTAGACAAAAAATCTTTTCTATATCAAAAAAACTCGTGTGAAATTCTTATAATATTTGTTATAGGAAAAAAAATAAAATTAAAAAATATACATTCTTTGGAGGATTTGATTGATAAGTTCAGGGAATGGAAGCTACAACACTGCAATTCTCGTCTCCATGGATAATATCAGAGAAGATTAATGGGAGATTGAAAGGGGTTTAGGGAGTTTCTCAGAGGTTTAGTAAGGATTCTGGGCTTAATGAAATTCATTTCAGTGAGTTGCAATTGAGGAACTGGTCGACCTGGCATGGATGTGCTTCTTTGATTGTTTCACACGCTTGTAAGGATTCTCATGGTAGGTATTGCTGATAAACAATATGCAATTTATTACTCTCTGTTAAACTTAAGTCACTGTGTAGCTGAGTCTCTTTTTTGAAATTGAGAATATTCTCAGTTTATAATATTCTCAATTTTAATCATGAAAAAAAACTCAATTCAGCAATCTAATGTGTTAAGTTCGCAAAATTATCTTTCTTTTCAATCTCATACTTTTCTCAGAAGCCAAATAGAATTTCTTAGTTTTGATAATTATATACTGAATTCATTCTCTGTTTTGAAAATTGAGAACATTCTCAGTTTTGAAATTTAGAACATTCTCAGTTTTGGGATTAAAGGGTAAAATGTCTTTTTACCTATAAACGGGACTTATTGGTTCAAAAACTTTTTGACAGGATCTAAGCTACCACTAAATATGTAGATAGGACTTTTTGGTAATTAACTCATTATTTTTTTAGTGTTGTTAATTTAAAATTATATATTACATAAAAAAATTTAAATTATAAATTATAAATTATAAATTAAATTTAATTAAAAATAATAAATTAAAAATTAGGGAGCTTTTTCCATAAATCCATCTTTAATTACTTATGTTCCATTCGACCCATATTTTTTTTGACTATTCCATTAGGTCCTATTTGAGATAAGAATACCAAAATACCATTTTCATCTACTTATGTTCTATTTAGTTCATATTATTTTCTTATGTTTCAATAAGTCCTATGGGTGACATAATTACCAAAATACCCCTAATGTATCTACTTATGTTCTATTTAGTTTATATTATTTTCTTATATTTCAATAAGTCCTATGGGTGACATAATTACCAAAATACCCCTAATGTGAATGTTCACACTGTCAATGTGAATGTTCATATCGTCAATGTGTAAGGGCCCGGCCCATGTACAATGTGAATATTCACGTTGACATGTTAACATTCACATTGATAGGAGTGTAAAAGTAGCCCGCGGCCCAGGGCGAGCCCGGTCCGACCTGTGACAATGTGAATATTCACATTGACATATTAACATTTACATTGATAAGACTGTAAAATTGGTCTGCGGCCCGTAGGCGGCCCAAGGCGAGCCCGGCCCGGCCCGTGACAATGTGAATATTCACATTGACATATTAACATTCACATTGATAGGAGTGTAAAATTAGCCCGCGACCCGTGAGAGGCCCGAAGCCTGCCCGCTGCTCGGGACGGGCCCAGCTCGGCTCGTGACGGTGTGAATATTCACATTGACATGCTAACATTCACATTGATAAGAGTGTAAAATTGACTCGCGTCCCATGGGCGGCCCGAAACCCGAGGGCGAGCCCGGCCCGGCCCGACCTGTGACAATGTCAATATTCACATTGACATATTAACATTCACATTGATAAGAGTGTAAAATTAGCTCGCGGCCCGTGGGAAGGCCAAAGCCCACCCGCTGCCTAGGGCGGGCTGGCCCGGCCCGTGACAATGTGAATATTCACATTGACATATTAACATTTACATTGATAGGAGCTGGCCTGGCCTAGGCTCGAGCTTAGGCCGGGCTTGGGCAGGCCTGGCCATTTTTTTTAATTCTTTTTAATTTTTTCTACTAAAATTTTATTATTTTCCACAAAAAAAGACATTGTGCCTTAGGTGGGCTGGGCCTCGGACCGAGCCTTGAATGGGCCTTAAGCGGGCCGATGGGCCGGGCCGGGGCGGGCTTCAAAGTGATGGCCTAGGCCCTAGCCTAAGGTCTCAGACATGCTCGGGCCCGGACCCAAACTAGCTTGCCCCGGGCCATGGGCGGGCTTCGAGTAGCCCACAGGCCGCGGGCCAATTCTACATTCCTATCAATGTGTATGTTAACATGTCAATGTGAATATTCATATTGTCAACGGGCCGAGCCGGGCCTATCCCGGGCCGAGGGCAAGCTTCGGGCAGCGGACAAATTTTACACTCCTATCAATGTTAATGTTAACATGTCAATGTGAATATTCACATTGTCACGGGTTAGCTGGCCGGTCATTTCGTCGCCCACGGCCGGGCCAATTTTATACTCTTATCAATGTGAATGTTAACATGTTAATGTGAATATTTACATTGTCAACGGGTCGGGTCGGGCCCGCCCCGGGCCGCGGGCGGGCTTTTGGCCGCCCATGGGCCGCGAGCCAATTTTATACTTTTGTCAATGTGAATGTTAACATGTCAATGTGAATATTTACATTGTCAACAAGCTGGACCGGGCCCGCCCCGGGCCGCCCACGGGCAGTGGGAGGGTTTTGGGCAGCCACGGGATACGGGCTAATTTTATACTCTTATCAATGTGAATGTTAACATGTCAATTTGAATATTCACATTGTCAACAAGCCGGGCCGGGCCCGCCCCGGGTTGCCCACGGGCCGTGGGCGAGTTTTGGCTAGCCACGGGGCGCGGGCCAATTTTATACTCTTATCGATGTGAATATTCACATTGTCAACGGACGGGGCCTGCCCATAGGCCGTGGGCAGGTTTCGGGCAGCCACGGGGCGCGGGCTAATTTTACACTCCTATCAATGTGAATGTTAACATGTCAATGTGAATATTCACATTGTCAACGGGCCGGGCTGGGCTCGTGTCACGACCCAAACCCGGCCCTATGGGTTTAGTACCGTAACCGGCCAGTAATCCGAGATTACCAAAGGCCTCAACGAAGAATACAATCAATCGAGTCTGTGGCGGGGAAGCCAATACAGTAAATAACTAGTGTCCATTGAGCTGTGAAAATCTGTATGTCAAAAACATTTTTCATACATTTATGCATTCGGACCAGTACAGATTATACAATCATTACAGACATTCAGTACGGGAACTCAATCCCTCAATAACAGTACAAAACAGTAGGAGACTAGTGGGGACACAAAAACACCCCAAGCCATGGCATGGCGTCTCGGAACCTCACAGTGAGGCACATAAATTTGGTGACAAAGCGGGGACCAATCCCACGCTCCTAGCTTGATGCAGCGGTGAGAACCTACATATATATATAACAGTGAGCTAAAGCCCAGTGAATAACATAAAGCGTAAAGAGGTTATGAATGAATGTCCTTGCAGTAAATGAAATCAATTCAATAAACAGTAGTTTCAGTCTTTCAGTATTTCAATCAATCAGTCATATGTGGTACATCCAATAGCCTATAACAAGAGGGTCCAAAAGGACCGGCCTTAATAGACCCAACAAGAATGATGGCCAATCATTCAAGAAATATGGTTCCACAAGGAAACCGAGCTCTGTAACGATCCAATAACGATGAGGTGCTAAGGATGCCTGTCTGATTCGAAATAGGACATACATTCATTCGATAAATAACATCGATTCAAGAAGCATTCGATAAGCAATATTCAAAAGATAACCATTTTGAACATATCTTTACACATCTGTTACTCACAGTGATTGGGCTATCAGTAGCTAGAGCGCGTCCCCGAGAGTCAACCCTAAACAGTCAATCAATAGAACACACACTAAGTTTACAGTTGGAAAGGATGATAATTAAATCTCTAAATTCCCTCGGTGTGGTTCTATGTCTAAATCCTCATTAAGATGCATTAAACTAGGCCTAAGAATGCCTAGGATGAGATGAGGATGCAACAATACGATTGGAAGGCACTTTTCAAAAGTTCTTTGGCAGGGTCTCGCTCGAGCGAGCCTTCCTTCGCTCGAGCGAGTTTGCAAAATCAAAGGATTCGCTCGAGCGAACAATCCTTCGCTCGAGCGCTCTGATGAAACAGTAAAAATACTGGATGCTCAATTTTTACGCGCGATGCTCGCTCGATGCTCGCTCGAGCGAGCTTCCAAAATCAAAGGGTTCGCTCGAGCGGGGCTTCCTTCGGTCGGGCGGTCGATGAAAACAGTAAAAATCTTGGATGTTCGATTTTTACGCCGAGCCACCAATATCTCGCCGGCGTAGCTCGAGGAAACCTTGGTCGCCGGCGAGGAATTCTTCGCTCGGCGAAGAAGCCAAATCTGGAATTTCAGTTGCCTTCCAAGCTCAAACCAAGTGTTCCAACACTCAAAACTCGACCTCTTGGGCCCAAATTCGGGAATACATCCCAACTCAATAAATAACAAGTTTTAAAAGCTAATTTGAGAATTCAAGCCCCAAAGGTGGGTCAATTAAATACAATTTCAAACCCATTTTTAAGAGCAATATGTAACATGTGATGCATGGGTTTTAAACCAATTTCAATCTTTAAATCTTGCTCCAAAGAGCTCAATAGTTGGAAAATGAAGTGGAAACATGGACTATAATATAAACATGATCATGCATGTATGATTCTTCAAGAATTCAACCACAAAAGTCCACAAATTCAACATGCATGCATGAATTCTAGCATGAATCAACCTCTTAACACTCTAACTCAACAATTGGCATGGATGATGCAAGAGACAACATAAAATCAACATTGGAAAGGTTATAGTTCTTACCTAAGTCTTGATTTCAAGAAGAACAAGCTCAAGATGCAATCTATGGCTCAATTCTAAGCAATTCCCAAGCAATTTCAACAATTTGAGATAAATTCTCTCTCAATGAACTCTCTCTCTATCTATCTTCTTGTGTTGGTCGGCTAAGAGTGTGAAAGAAAGGCTGAGCAAATGTTTTAGGTGAAGTGTATAAGGCTCTAGGAAATCATAAACAATAGTCCACTATGGTGGCAAGTTGGTAAATAAGCCCAAGTTCTCAATTAACTCAATTTAATCTAATTTAATCATTCCTAATCAATTTTCAGATAAAAATACCATAAAATCACAAATATTATGCTGATTCCAATACTTCAAACGGTTTCTAATTCGGCCGATAAGGCCTTCAATTAGCAATTTAAACACATAAAGTCAAGCAGATAATCATGGAATCAAACAGATTAGATATGTAATTAAATAGACAAACTCATTGATTTCGGTTTTGATTTCATTGATTTGTTCAAGAGTTCATCCAGTTCACTTATTAGTCATTAGCGATTCGGTTTATCGCTGATCAAGATCTAATTCGTGGTTATTCAAGAATCGATGCGAGGGTTATTACGCCTCCTCCTTATAAGGAGTTTAGTCCTCTAAACTCGAGTTACCTTCGATTTGAAGAAAACAGATTTGGCGAACAAATCCGGATATCGCCTAGCCATGTCATCTTCCTCTCCCAAGTGGCATACACACCACCATGGTTCTGCCAGTCTACTTTCACTTGCGGAATCTTTTTGTTTCTCAGTTTCTTGTTTCGTCGGTTTACAATCTGTATAGGCCGTTCCTCGTAGGTGTAGTCATCACTCAACACGATACGGGTAGGCTCAATCACATGGAACGGATCTCGAAGATAGTCTCTCAACATCGAAATGTGGAAGACGTTATGCATATGCTCCATTTCAGGAGGAAGTGCAACTTGATACGCCACCGGATTGATTTTCTCAATAATCTGATACGGTCCGACATATCTCGGTGCTAACTTGCCTTTGACTCCAAAGCGAGTCTGGCCTTTCATTGGTGTCACTTTCACAAAAACGTGATCACCCACTTCATACTCTCTATCCCGTCTTCTGACATCGGCATAACTTTTCTGACGGCTCTGTGCAGTTTTCAGTCTTTGCTGTATCAGTTTTACCTTTTCGGTTGTTTCATATACAATCTCGGGCCCAAGCAATGGCCCATCTCCAACTTCTGCCCAGCAGATTGGAGATCTACATTTTCTGCCATACAATGCCTCAAAAGGCGCCATACCGATACTCGAATGATAGCTGTTGTTGTAGGCGAATTCAGCCAACGGCAAATGACTTTCCCAATTTCCCTGAAAGTCAAGAACACACATTCTCAGTAGGTCCTCTAGAGTCTGGATGGTCCTTTCTGACTGTCCATCTGTCTGAGGATGATAGGCGCTACTCAGCCTCAATTCAAGACTCAATGCGGTCAGAGGCTCCGAACCTCTCGATGTAAACTTGAATCTCTGCCGAAAACAATAGACACAGGCACTCCGTGCAGTCTAACAATTTCATCAATATAAATAACAGCCAATCTATCTGCATTATAGATTGTCTTGACAGGTAGGAAGTGTGCAGATTTAGTCAGTCTATCAACAATAACCCAAATTGAATCCATACCTTTCTGAGCGAGGTACTCCAACGATAAATTCCATCGTGACTTGCTCCCATTTCCACTCTGGTATGGGTAAGGGTTGCAGTAATCCACCAGGTCGTTGATGTTCAACTTTGACTTGTTGGCAATGAAGACATTTAGACACAAAGTCGGCAATTTCTTTCTTCATCCCTGGCCACCAAAAATTCCGTGTTAGATCTTGTTACATTTTCGTATTCCCGGGTGAATAGAAAACTTTGAATTGTGGCCTTCTTGGAACTCTTCTTTTCAATTCAAAGATCATTTGGTACACACATCTGTCTTGAAATTTCAGACATTGTTCTCAAATTTGAACCCGGTTTCGGTTTTGAATCTCTTTCCTCGATGATTTTCTTCAAGTAATCATCCGATTCTTTCTCCTTAATTTCCTCAATCAAAATTTGGTTGAGCAAGAATGGCACTATTGTCATACTGTTCTTTCAAAACAATTTCAATCTCGGACTTTTCAAGATCAAGAAGCAACTCTTTACGTCGATCGACCAAGCAGGCTAAGTTGGCAATCGATTTTCGGCTCAAGGCATCGGCGGTATTGGCTTTTCTGGATGGTACGAATCAGAAGTCATAGTCTTTGATCAATTCAAGCCATCTCCGTTGTCTCATATTCAGTTCTTTCTGTGTGAAAAAGTACTTTAGGCTCTTGTGGTCGGTGTAGACTTCACATGTTATTCCATACAAATAGTGTCGCCAGATTTTCAATGCAAAAACTACTGCGGCAAGTTCAAGATCATGGGTTGGGTAATTCTTTTCATGCGGTCTCAACTGTCGGGAAACATAAGCAATAACTCTCCCATTCTGCATTAAAACACATCCCAAACCCTTATGAGAGGCATCACTAAAAACAGTGTAACCATCAGTACCTGTAGGTAGAGTCAGAATTGGTGCAGTCAGTCTAGTTTTCAACTCTGAAATCTCGATTCCTCGTCGATCACCCAAATGGTGTCCCTTTCGAGTCGGTTGAGTCGGTGGTAAGGCAATTTTGGAGAAATCTTTGACAAATCTTCAGTAGTATCGGCCAATCCCAAAAAGCTTGGACTTCATCACATTTGTTGGTCTAGGCGATTCACTCTGACTTCAATTTTCTGCGGATCAACGAAATTCCATCTTTGCTAACAACATGCCCCAAAAACATAACATGGTCAAGCCAAAATTCACACTTAGACAGCTTTAGCATACGGTTTACGTTCTCTTAAGGTTTGCAGGCAAGTCTCGAATCTTGTTCATGTTCTTCTCTGATCTTAGAATATATCAATATGTCATCAATAAATACTACAATGAAGTCATCAAGGTATGGTTTGAAAATTACATTCATAAGGTCCATAAATGCAAATTGGGGCATTCGTGACTCAATGGCATAACTAAAAATTCATAATGGCCATACCTCGCTCGAAAGCGCTTTTATCAATGTCTTGGTTTGACTTTCAATTGATGGTACCGATCTAAGGTCAATTTTGGAAAACACTTGTGCACCTCAGAATCGATCAAACAGTCATCAATACGCCAGAAAGGATATTTGTTCTTTACGGTTACCTTATTCAGCCATGTAATCAATGCACGCCTCGTGAGCCATCTTTCTTCTTCACAAATAAAACAAAGCGCCCACGGTGAAGTACTAGGCCCGATAAACTTCTTGTCCAAATAGCCTCGCAATTGTACCTTCGATTTTTCGCGGTTGAGCCATTCTCAGAGGGAGCTTGATACTACGGTGTGTACCCAGACTACATCAACAATGAACTCAATCTCCTGTCAATCAAATCCTGGTAGATCATCCGAAATACATCCGGGAATTCTCTAACTATAGGAATGCAATTCACATCGCTTTTAACATTATCAAGAGCAGACATACAAGACAGAACACGATAGCCCTTACACCCCTTTCTAATCACCGACAAATTTTTACAGAAGAAATCGATATGGAGGAGGTACTACTCCAACTCCACTAAATACAAATTCGGGTAAACCCATGGACGGAAAACAACTTGCTTGGTCACACAATCGATAGTAGCATGATATTTTTGTAACCACCCATCCCCAATATCACATGAAAATGATCTATGTTCAATGGCAGTAAATCAATAAACAGATGCATATGCACAACGATAATCTCACAAGCAGGATACATATATGCACATGTCATGGATCCCCCAACAGGTGATGATACCACTAGCAAATAGTTCATGGGCTCTAAGGGTCTATTCAATTTTCGTGAGAAAGCATGTGACACATAAGAATGTGTAGACCGAATCAATCAATACATAAGCATTACGAGCACGATAGAGAGGATACCGACACAACGGTCTCAAGATTCTCGACGCCTCCTGTACTAAGGCAAACACTCGCCTCGCCTCACGTGCTCTTTCCTAGAGCTTTGGGGTTCGGGTTTTGGTGCTACATTTGATCTTTCTGCGCAAGGCGGCTTTTACTGCTTATGAGTAGAGGACAATCTTTAATTTCAGGGCCCATCTTGCCACACAGAAACAAGCTCCGAAACCCGTAGCAAACCCTTTGTGCTTATTGCCACATGTGGAGCAGGTGGAGTAAATCCACTCCCTTGGTCGGGCTAGTTGTCGACCGTGATTCTCGCTTTCTTGTTTCGGGTTATGCTTGCCTTTCTTAAACTTAAAACCTGTTTTTCCTTGCCACTCACTTGTCGGTGTTTGATTGTTTCACGTCGCAATATTTGACTCGCCATCAAGGCTCGACGAGAACACCCACAAAAGTTGGCATTTTCGTAACATTTATTCGATCCTCGATAGCAAGACTATGGCCGCCTCAAATCTTCTCGCCTTCTTATATTCTAGATCCACCATATGTGGTGCATACCTAGCAAACTCGATAAATTGCTTCTCATATTCGCAACGGACGTCTTGCCTTGCCTCGCTTGTTCAAATTCACCACCTTTCTATCCTCGATGCCTCGGGAAAATATTTTTCAAAGAATGACTCCTTGAATCGAGCCCAAGTCACTACAAGATTTGCATCACGGTCAACATCCACCACCTTCTAGCTTCTTCCCGCAGTGTAAAGGTGGCTAACAAGATTTTGTGTGCTTCGAGCACGGAAAACACCTCAAATAACTTTTTCGCTTCAAGGACCCATGCTTGACCTTTAATGGTTCTAAGCCTCCTGAAAGGACGGCGGTTTCATCTTCTCAATTTCGAAGTCAAGGCAATAATATCCACCTCATTAACATTCACATTACGTACATTTGGTGCATTCTGCTCGGTTGAACCGGAGGAGGAGGAGGTGGTCGTTGGTTCTGTTGTTGGTCGATCTTTCAATTACCGGTCCATCATTTGTTCAAGTCCGCCATTCTCGCCTCAGAGGATGATGATTGATTTCATTTGCATTATCCATTTCACTATAAAGCGCTTATGACAGCTTATCATTATGAGCTTGTATCTTTAAACAGTTTAGCGCTTTAACATATAATCGATCGATCATAGCACACACTTTTCAAATTCATGAGATGCCCTAATTGCTTTTCTAGGACACCCTATAGCTCATTTGGACACGTGTATGCGATATAACTCGTGGTTAAGTATCGCTCGATACCACTCATCACGACCCAAACCGGCCCTATGGGTTTAGTATCAGAATCGCCAAGAATCCGAGATTACCAAAGGCCTCTTAACAAGAATACAATCAATCGAGTACGTATGGCGGAAGCCAATACAAGAAATAACTAGTGTCCATTGAGTGTGAAAATCAGATGTCAAAAACATTTTTCATACATTTATGCATTCGACCAAGACAGATTATACAATCATTACAGACATTCAAGACGGAACTCAATCCTCAATAACAAAGACAAAACAAGAGGAGACTAGTGGGGACACAAAACACCCCAAGCCATGGCATGGCGCCTCGAACCTCACAGTGAGGCACATAGGTCGGCCGACAAACTCGGGGACCAATCCCACGCCCTAGCTTGATCCGGGCGGCCGAGAACCTACATATATATATAACAAAGGAGCTAAAGCCCATGAATAACATAAAGCGAAAGAGGTTATGAATGAATGTCCTTGCAAGAAATGAAATCAATTCAATACAAGAGTTTCATCTTTTCAAGATTTCAATCAATCACCATATGTGGTACATCCAATAGCCTATAACAAGAGGGTCCAAAAGGACCGGCCTTAATAGACCCAACAAGAATGATGGCCAATCATTCAAGAAACAAGATGGTTCCACAAGGAAACCGACAGAGCTCAGAATACCAATAACAAGAGGTGCTAAGGATGCCACAATACGCCTGTAAATAGGACATACATTCATTCGATAAATAACATCGCCAAGAAATGCTCAAGAACAAGATTCAAAAGATAACCATTTTGAACATATCTTTACACATCTGTTACTCACGGTGATTGGGCTATCAAGAGCTAGAGCGTCCCCGAGAGTCAACCCTAAATACCAATCAATAGAACACACACTAAGTTTACAGTTGGAAAGGATGATAATTAAATCTCTAAATTCCTCGGTGGTTCTATGTCTAAATCCTCATTAAGATGCATTAAACTAGGCCTAAGAATGCCTAGGATGAGATGAGGATGCAAAAATACGGTTGGAAGGCACTTTTCAAAAGTTGTCGAACAGGGTCTCGCCGGCGAGCCTTCCTTCGCCGAGCGAGTTTGCAAAATCAAAGGATTCGCCGGCGAACAATCCTTCGCCGAAGCGCCTGATGAAACAAAGAAAATATCGGATGCTCAATTTTACGCCGATGCTCGCTCGATGCTCGCCGAGCGAAGCTTCCAAAATCAAAGGGTTCGCCGAGCGAGCCTTCCTTCGCCGAGCGGTCGATGAAAACAAAGAAAAGTCTCGGATGTTCGATTTTACGCCGAGCCACCAATATCTCGCTCGGCGTAGCTCGAGGAAACCTTGGTCGCCGGCGAGGAATTCTTCGCTGAAGCGAAGAAGCCAACTGAATTTCCAGATTTGCCTTCCAAGCTCAAACCAAGTGTTCCAACACTCAAAACTCGACCTCTTGGGCCCAAATTCTGGGGAATACATCCCAACTCAATAAATAACAAGTTTTAAAAGCTAATTTGAGAATTCAAGCCCCAAAGGTGGGTCAATTAAATACAATTTCAAACCCATTTTTAAGAGCAATATGTAACATGTGATGCATGGGTTTTAAACCAATTTCAATCTTTAAATCTTGCTCCAAAGAGCTCAATAGTTGGAAAATGAAGTGGAAACATGGACTATAATATAAACATGATCATGCATGTATGATTCTTCAAGAATTCAACCACAAAAGTCCACAAATTCAACATGCATGCATGAATTCTAGCATGAATCAACCTCTTAACACTCTAACTCAACAATTGGCATGGATGATGCAAGAGACAACATAAAATCAACATTGGAAAGGTTATAGTTCTTACCTAAGTCTTGATTTCAAGAAGAACAAGCTCAAGATGCAATCTATGGCTCAATTCTAAGCAATTCCCAAGCAATTTCAACAATTTGAGATAAATTCTCTCAATGAACTCTCTCTCTATCTATCTTCTTGTGTTGGTCGGCTAAGAGTGTGAAAGAAAGGCTGAGCAAATGTTTTAGGTGAAGTGTATAAGGCTCTAGGAAATCATAAACAATAGTCCACTATGGTGGCAAGTTGGTAAATAAGCCCAAGTTCTCAATTAACTCAATTTAATCTAATTTAATCATTCCTAATCAATTTTCAGATAAAAATACCATAAAATCACAAATATTATCTTTGATTCCAATACTTCAAACGGTTTCTAATTCGTCACGATAAGGCCTACAATTAGCAATTTAAACACATAAAGACAAACAGAAAATCATGGAATCAAACAGATTAGATATGTAATTAAATAGACAAACTCATTGATTTAGTTTTTCATTCGGTTTGTTCAAGAGTTCATCCATTCACTTATCGGTCATTAGCGATTCGGTTTATCGCTGATCGATTCTAATTCGGTGGTTATTCAAGAATTCGATGCGAGGGTTATTACGCCTCCTCCTTATAAGGAGTTTAGTCCTCTAAACTCGAAGTTACCTTCAGCTTGAAGAAAACAGATTCACGAACAAATCCGGATATCGCCTAGCCATGTCATCTTCCTCTCCCAAGTGGCATACACACCACCATGGTTTTGCTACCACGTTCACTAGCGGAATCTCTTTGTTTCTCGGTTTCTTGATCCGGTTTACATAATCAGATAGGCCGCTCGTAGGTGTAGTCATCACTCAACACGATACGGGTAGGCTCAATCACATGAAACGGATCTCAAGATAGTCTCTCAACATCGAAATGTGGAAGACGTTATGCATATGCTCCATTTCAGAGGAAGTGCAACTTGATACGCCACCGATTGATTTTCTCAATAACTGACACGGTCCGACATATCTCGGTGCTAACTTGCCTTTGACTCCAAAGCGAGTCCGCCTTTCATTGGTGTCACTTTCACAAAACGTGATCACCCACTTCATACTCTCTATCCCGCCTTTCGACATCGGCATAACTTTTCGCCTTTTGTCAGACGCTTTTACCTTTTCGGTTGTTTCATATACAATCTCGGACCCAAGCAATGGCCCATCTCCAACTTCTGCCCAGCAGATTGGAGATCTACATTTTCTGCCATACAATGCCTCAAAAGGCGCCATTCCAATACTCGAATGGTAACTGTTGTTGTAGGCGAATTCAGCCAACGGCAGATGACTTTCCCAATTCCCCTGGAAGTCAAGAAGACACATTCTCGAGGTCCTCTAGAGTGCGGATGGTCCTTTCGACCGCCCATCTGCTCGAGGATGATAGGCGCTACTCACCTTTCAATTCAAGACTCCAATGCAATCAGAGGCTCGCCTAACCTCGATGTAAACTTCAATCCTCGTAAACAATAGAACAGGCACTTCGTGCGCCTAACAATTTCATCAATATAAATAACACCAATCTATCCGCATTATAGATTGTCTTGACAGTAGGAAGTGTGCGATTTAGTCACCTATCAACAATAACCCAAATTGAATCCATACCTTTCCGGAGCGAGGTAATCCAACGATAAAATCCATCGTGATGTGCTCCCATTTCCACTCGTATGGGTAAGGGTTGCGAGAATCCAAAGGTCGTTGATGTTCAGTTTTGACCTGTTGGCAGTGAAGGCATTTGGACACAAAGTCGGCAATTTCCTTCTTCATTCCTGGCCACCAGAAATTCTGTTTTAGATCTTGATACATTTTCGTATTCCCGTGAATAGAAAACTTTGAATTGTGGCCTTCTTGCGTAACTCTTCTTTTCAATTCAAAGATCATTTGGTACACACAAATCTGTCTTGAAATTTCAAGACATTGTTCTCAAATTTGAACCCGGTTCGGTTTTTGAATCTCTTTCCTCGATGATTTTCTTCAAGTAATCATCCAGTTGCTGTTTCTCCTTAATTTCCTCAATCAAGGCTGGTTGAGCAGTAATGGCAGATATTGTCCCGCCCTGTTCTTTCAAAACAATTTCAATCTCAGACTTTTCAAGATCAAGAAGCAACTCTTTCTGTCCAGTCAGCAAACAGGCTAAGTTGGCAATCGATTTTCGGCTCTAGGCATAAGAACGGTATTGGCTTTTGCTGGATGGTACAGAATCTGTAAGTCATAGTCTTTGATCAATTCAAGCCATCTCCGTTGTCTCATATTCAGTTCTTTCTGTGTGAAAAAGTACTTTAGGCTCTTGTGGTCGGTGTAGACTTCACATGTTATTCCATACAAATAGTGTCGCCAGATTTTCAATGCAAAAACTACTGCGGCAAGTTCAAGATCATGGGTTGGGTAATTCTTTTCATGCGGTCTCAACTGCCGGAAGCATAAGCAATAACTCTCCCATTCGCATTAAAACACATCCCAAACCCTTATGAGAGGCATCACTAAAAAGCAGTAACCATCAAGACAGAGGTAGAGTCGAATTGGTGCGACACAAGTCTAGTTTTCAACTCTGAAATGCCGATTCCTCCGATCACCCATCAAATGGTGTCCCTTTCGAGTCGGTTGAGTCATGGTAAGGCAATTTTGGAGAAATCTTTGACAAATCTTCAGAGTATCGGCCAAATTCCCAAAAGCTTGGACTTCAACACATTTGTTGGTCTAGGCGAGTTCACTACTGACTTCAATTTTCTCATGGATCAACAGAAATTCCATCTTTGCTAACAACATGCCCCAAAAACATAACATGGTCAAGCCAAAATTCACACTTAGACAGCTTTAGCATACAGTTTTACGTTCTCTTAAGGTTTGCGGGCAAGTCTCAGATGTCGTTCATGTTCTTCTACGCCTTAGAATATATCAATATGTCATCAATAAATACTACAATGAAGTCATCAAGGTATGGTTTGAAAATTGCTCATAAGGTCCATAAATGCATGGGCATTCGTGACTAATGGCATAACTAAAAATTCATAATGGCCATACCTCGCTCAAAGCAGTTTATCAATGTCTTCGGTTTGACTTTCAATTGATGGTACCCGATCTAAGGTCAATTTTGGAAAACACTTGTGCACCTCAGAATCGATCAAACAGTCATCAATACGCTAAAGGATATTTGTTCTTTACGGTTACCTTATTCGGCCATGGTAATCAATGCACGCCTCGATGAGCCATCTTTCTTCTTCACAAATAAAACAAAGCGCCTACGGTGAAGTACTAGGCACGATAAACTTCTTGTCCAAATAGCTCGCAATTGTACCTTCAGTTCTTCGATTCGGTTGGAGCCATTCTCAGAGGAGCTTCGATAACTTGTGTACCGTACTACATCAACAATGAACTCAATCTCCTCACAATCAAATCCTCGGTAGATCATCCGAAATACATCCGGGAATTCTCTAACTATAGGAATGCAATTCACATCGCTTTTAACATTATCAAGAGTGAATCTGAACAAGACTGAAACACAGATAGCCCTTACACCCCTTTCTAATCACCGTCGACGGCCTTTTACAGAAGAAATCGATATGGAGGAGGTACTACTCCAACTCCACTAAATACAAATTCGGGTAAACCCATGACGGAAAACAACTTGCTTGGTCACACAATCGATAGTAGCATGATATTTTTGTAACCACCCATCCCCAATATCACATCAAAATGATCTATGTTCAATGGCAAGAAATCAATAAATAGGTGCATATCCCCAACAATAATCTCACAAGGGGATACATATATGCACATGTCATGGATCCCCAACAGTGATGATACTGACTAGCAAATAATTCATGGGTTCTAAGGGTCTATTCAATTTTCGTGAGAAAGCATGTGACACATAAGAATGTGTAGACCGAATCAATCAATACATAAGCATTCTCGAGCACAGATAGAGAGGATACGACACAACGGTCTCAAGAGATTCGGACGCCTCCGGTACTAAGGCAAACACTCGCCTCATGTGCTCTTTCCTAGAGCTTTGGGGTTCGGTTTTGGTGCTACATTTGATCTTTCTTTTGCCGCTTGCGGAGTAGAGGGACAATCTTTAATTGTGGCCCATCTTGCCACACGAAACAAGCTCCGTAAACACGTAGCAAACCCTTTGTGCTTATTGCCACATGTGGAGCAGGTGGAGTAAATCCACTCCCTTGGTCAGCTAGTTGTCGACCCCGTGATTCTCGCTTTCTTGTTTGTCGGGTTATGCTTGCCTTTCTTAAACTTAAAACCCTGTTTTTCCCTTGCCACTCACTTGTCGGTGTTTGATTGTTTCACGTACGCAATATTTGACTCGCCATCAAGGCTCGGTCGAGAACACCCACAAAAGTTGGCATTTTCGTAACATTTATTCGATCTGGATAGCGACTAAGGCCGCCTCAAATCTTACGGCCTTCTTATATTCTAGATCCACCATATGTGGTGCATACCTAGCAAACTCGTAAATTGCTTCTCATATTCGCAGCGGACGTCTTGCCTTGCCTCGCTTGTTCAAATTCACCACCTTTCTATCCTCGATGCCTTCGGGAAAATATTTTTCAAAGAATGACTCCTTGAATCGAGCCCAAGTCACTACAAGATTTGCATCACGGGTCAACATCCACCACCTTCTAGCTTCTTCTGCGGTAAAGGTGGCTAATAAAGATTTTGTGTGCTTCGAGCACGGAAACACCTCAAATAACTTTTCGCTTTCAAGGACCCATGCTTGACCTTTTAATGGTTCTAAGCCTCCTCGAAAGGACGGCGGTTTCATCTTCTCAATTTCGAGTCAAGGCAATAATATCCACCTCATTAACATTCACATTCGTACATTTGGTGCATTCTGTTCGCTGAACCGGAGGAGGAGGAGGTGGTCGTGGTTACATTGTTGGTCGATCTTTCAATTACCATCCCATCATTTGTTCAAGTCCGCCATTCGGCCTCGAGAGGATGATGATTGAGCCATTTGCATTATCCATTTCACTATAAAGCGCTTATGACAGCTTATCATTATGAGCGATTGTATCTTTAAACAGTTTTAGCGCTTTAACATATAATCGATCGATAGCACACACTTTTCAAATTCATGAGATGCCCTAATTGCTTTTCTAGGACACCCTATAGCTCATTTGGACACGTGTGTGCGATATAACTCGTGGTTAAGTATCGCTCGATACCACTGTCACGACTCCAAACCCGCCCTATGGGTTTAGTATCAGAATCGCCAAGAATCCGAGATTACCAAAGGCCTCTCAACAAGAATACAATCAATCAGTGAGTAGCGGAAGCCAATACAAGAAATAACTAGTGTCCATTGAGTTGTGAAAATCAGATGTCAAAAACATTTTTCATACATTTATGCATTCGACCAAGACAGATTATACAATCATTACAGACATTCAAGACGGAACTCAATCCTCAATAACAAGACAAAAGCAAGAGGAGACTAGTGGGGACACAAAACACCCCAAGCCATGGCATGGCGTCTCGAACTTCACAAAGGAGGCACATAGGCCGACAAAGCTGGGGGACCAATCCCACGCCCTAGCTTCGGCCGGGCGGCCGAGAACCTACATATATATATAACAAAGGAGCTAAAGCCCGTGAATAACATAAAGCGTAAAGAGGTTATGAATGAATGTCCTTGCAAGAAATGAAATCAATTCAATAAACAAGAGTTTCATCTTTTCAAGATTTCAATCAATCACCATATGTGGTACATCCAATAGCCTATAACAAGAGGGTCCAAAAGGACCGGCCTTAATAGACCCAACAAAGAATGATGGCCAATCATTCAAGAACAGTATGGTTCCACAAGGAAACCGACAGAGCTCAGAATACCAATAACAAGAGAGGTGCTAAGGATGCCACAATCTGATTGAAATAGGACATACATTCATTCGATAAATAACATCGATTCAAGAAATGCTCAAGAAACAAGATTCAAAAGATAACCATTTTGAACATATCTTTACACATCTGTTACTCACAAAGTGATTGGGCTATCAAGAGCTAGAGCGCCCCGAGAGTCAACCCTAAACAATCAATCAATAGAACACACACTAAGTTTACAGCTTGGAAAGGATGATAATTAAATCTCTAAATTCCCTCGGTGTGGTTCTATGTCTAAATCCTCATTAAGATGCATTAAACTAGGCCTAAGAATGCCTAGGATGAGATGAGGATGCAAAAATACTTTGGAAGGCACTTTTCAAAAGTTGTCGAAAACAGGGGGTCTCGCCGGCGAGCCTTCCTTCGCCGAGCGAGTTTGCAAAATCAAAGGATTCGCCGGCGAACAATCCTTCGCCGAAGCGCTCGATGAAACAAGAAAAATCTCGATGCTCAATTTTTACGCGATGCCGCCGATGCTCGCCGAGCGAAGCTTCCAAAATCAAAGGGTTCGCCGGCGAGTCTTCCTTCGCCGAGCGGTCGATGAAAACAAAGAAAAGTTTGGATGTTCGATTTTACGCCGAGCCACCAATATCTCGCCGGCGTAGCTCGAGGAAACCTTGGTCGCCGAGCGAGGAATTCTTCGCTGAAGGAAGAAGCCAACTGAATTTCAGATTTGCCTTCCAAGCTCAAACCAAGTGTTCCAACACTCAAAACTCGACCTCTTGGGCCCAAATTCTGGGGAATACATCCCAACTCAATAAATAACAAGTTTTAAAAGCTAATTTGAGAATTCAAGCCCCAAAGGTGGGTCAATTAAATACAATTTCAAACCCATTTTTAAGAGCAATATGTAACATGTGATGCATGGGTTTTAAACCAATTTCAATCTTTAAATCTTGCTCCAAAGAGCTCAATAGTTGGAAAATGAAGTGGAAACATGGACTATAATATAAACATGATCATGCATGTATGATTCTTCAAGAATTCAACCTCAAAAGTCCACAAATTCAACATGCATGCATGAATTCTAGCATGAATCAACCTCTTAGCACTCTAACTCAACAATTGGCATGGATGATGCAAGAGACAACATAAAATCAACATTGGAAAGGTTATAGTTCTTACCTAAGTCTTGATTTCAAGAAGAACAAGCTCAAGATGCAATCTATGGCTCAATTCTAAGCAATTCCCAAGCAATTTCAACAATTTGAGATAAATTCTCTCAATGAACTCTCTCTATCTATCTTCTTGTGTTGGTCGGCTAAGAGTGTGAAAGAAAGGCTGAGCAAATGTTTTAGGTGAAGTGTATAAGGCTCTAGGAAATCATAAACAATAGTCCACTATGGTGGCAAGTTGGTAAATAAGCCCAAGTTCTCAATTAACTCAATTTAATCTAATTTAATCATTCCTAATCAATTTTCAGATAAAAATACCATAAAATCACAAATATTATGCTGATTCCAATACTTCAAACGGTTTCTAATTCGGCCGCCGATAAGGCCTTCAATTAGCAATTTAAACACATAAAGTCAAACAGATAATCATGGAATCAAACAGATTAGATATGTAATTAAATAGACAAACTCATTCAGTTTCGGTTTCAGTTTCATTCAGTTTGTTCAGTAGTTCATCCAGTTCACTTATCAGTCATTAGCAGTTCAGTTTATCAGTGATCGAGATCTAATTCGTGGTTATTGATGTCGATGCGAGGTTATTACAAATTTCGCCGGTCACGTGGACCAATTTTATACTCTTATCAATGTGAATGTTAATATGTCAATGTGAATATTCACATTGTCAACGCCGAACATGGCCGAGCTTTTTATACTCTTATCAATGTGAATGTTAACATGTCAACGTGAATATTCATATTGTCAACAGCCCGGACCGGGCCTGTCCCGGGCCGCCCATGGACTGCGGGCGGGTTTCGCGCCGCCACGGGATGCGGGCCAATTTTACACTCCTATTAATATGAATGTTAACATATCAATGTGAATATTCACATTGTCAACGGGTCGGGCCCACCCCGACTTGCTAACGGGTTTCGGGCCGTCCACGGGTCAAGTTTACATTCCTACCAATGTCAATTTTAAAATATGAATGTTCACATCATAGATTGCTAACCATTCAAAAAATATTTATAAGGGTATCAAAATTAAATATAAGGGCATAAGTGTCCAAAAAAATAGTGTAAATCAAGAAAAAGGACTTTATGGAATAAAACTATACATACATGGGACTAAATGGATTAAAAAATTCCTTCATGGACTTCTTGGGCTAAAACACTTATAAATAGGATTTATCAATAATTTTTCCTAAAAATTATGGCCTTATAAATTAAATTTTTTTAGTGTTGTTAAAAAATTAAATTTGCATATTAAATAAAATTATTTTTTAGTGTTGTTAATTTAAAATTATATATTAAATAAAAAATATAAATTATAAATTAAGTTTATTTAAAAATAATAAATTATAAATTATGGCCTTATAAATTAAATTTGTTTAGTGTTGTTGAAAATTTAATTTATATATTAAATAAAATTATTTTTTATTGTCATTAATTTAAAATTATATATTAAATAAAAAATATAAATTATAAATTATAAATTTAATTTAATTGAAAATAATAAATTGAAAAGTATGGCCTTATAAATTAATTTTTTTTAGTGTTGTTAAATTATAAATTATAAATTATAGATTACAAATTTAAAATTATATATTAAATAAAAATTATAAATTATAAGGGTAAAATAGTCTTTTGAATATTTATCATTATCCAGTCCATCTAACTAAACATTGGATTCACTAAAAATAGTCAAATCCAAACATCTAATCCCATGACTAAACAAATATAGGATACAAATCTAATCCAACCAAATAGTTCGGAGACAATGTATCCCGGAACTAACAGTCTGATGAATTATAATTCTCCTTTATCTAATTCGTCCAAACAAACACACCCTAAAAGCTAAAACCAAACTTAAGGATTGGTTTGGGATGTTCTAAAAAAGTGTACTTTTTGACTTATTGGCTTATATGAGTTGGGTTTGGGTTGATTTTGATGTGATGTGTTAGAGAGGTGATGTGATTTAAATAAAATGATGTGACTTAAATAGAATAGTAACTTTTTAATTTTTTGTATTATTTAAATTATGCCAAATTTGACCTAATTATTCAAATCAATGAGTGAAAAATTGATTACAAAATCTCACCAAATGGGATATTAAATTTGGAAGGTTAACTTTTTAACTTTAAAAAACTTGAGTCAAAAAGTTAAAATGCGTTTGTCATGTATCGAAAAAAAAATCTGTGAACCAGCTTAAAAAAATAAAAAAATACCCGTAAGTGCATGTGAGTTTACAACTTCGAAAGAGTAAAACGGAAAATTTAAACAACAATAAAAATATGACATAGTCATTCACATTTTTTCATATAATTAAAAAATTCATTTCCAAACACATTTAAATTTTTTTCTCTGAAAAACGTCAAAAAAATCACAAGCTAACTTCAAACAAAAGTTAAAAACAATTAAAACTTACTTAATTTCATCTATAATTTTTTTTAATTAATTACAAATTAAATTTATCAATTATTAACTCTGTGCATAGCACAAGTTATATGCTAGTTTATATAATGCGAGAGAGATAAAAATTGAAGAACCAATGTCAATTATAGTAATTTTTACAATTTCAAAGTCAAAAATGAAAAAAATACGATTTCGTGGTGTTATTTGTGTATATAATATATATTCAATATCTTTAATAATCTAAATTAAATATCATTCAATGACTAATAATTTATGTACATATTTAATATTATATATAATTCGAGTTCCAGGTTGTTAAGTAATGTAGAGAATTGTAAGGAATGAAATTCAAACATAAAGAACAACCATGAATTTAATGAAAAGCGACTCTCTCTCTTAAAATATATTAAATTTTAATAAGAAACTGATTTGCCTGAAGGCTCTCATCACAGTGATTATTTGTAGAAGAGTTAACTCTAATTACAATATGAAATAAGTTAGGAATAAGTAAAGCTTGCTAATCAAGCCTAAATAAAAAAACCAATACTAAATTTATCAAAAAATAAAAATATTTGAGTTAAGCTCAAATATGAAAACTAGAATAAAATTTAAATATTCTGAAAAAAACATAACCTCAAATGGATTCTCCAAGACCAAATAATTAGCAAAACAAATCTTTTCAAAAACGGCAAAAACACATATTTAGCGGCCTAGACAATGTAATTTAGTCGAAATCCATTTGGCAAAGTGATGGGTATTGATCGTAACACCATTTTCCATGTCTCGACCGAATCTCAAGCTATTCCAAGCACGAGATATTTCGTGTTTACTAATATTTTTGCCCATAAGTTCCAAGAATTCTATGGCCAAATACTTTGCATCACTAGGGTTGAGTCCGTCCAAGTTGCACCCCTAAATGCAAAAGCACCTAATCTAAATTCACTTAAAAAGTAAAATATTTATAAATAATAAGAATAAAAATATATTGAATATTTCTATTTTTTTGTGAAGTGTAATTTTTTAAAGAAAAATCACAAATACATTACTTTTTAAGTGTATTTAAATTAAGTAAATTTTAAAAATAAAAAATGATTAAAATATTTTTTGAAAATCACTAAAATAAATTTTTAAAAACCCAAAACAAAATAGAGTGATTGGTTTCTTTTTCTTCTTCTTCTTCTTCTTAATTTTTATGAGCAATGCCACGTTTCAAGTAAAATTTTCAGGAAGATGGTCATGAAGATTCTTCATCCTTAAATTAATTTTTAATATTTTGTTGTATGTTATGCACTCACATGCATTAAGTTACAACCTACCAATCATAGAGTATTATAAGACAAAATTAAATTTACATTATTTGCAAACTAAGATTTCAAAATTAAAATATATTTACATTAAGCCAACATGATCAAGATATATAATAAAAAATAAAAAAATAAAAATTGCATCTATTACATCATGTATTAAACATTGAATTTTTATGTTTAAATTATTCCTAGATTTGATTTCTAAACTTTGATACCAAAATTGAGGGGTCTCACATGACCTTATAAAAATTAACTTAAATCATAAAATTAAAGTCTAACTATGTAGCTATTTTAAATAACCTAAGGCTACTTCATGATTTTTGAAAACTTGAAGGATTTAGTTTTTTTTTTCTTGTTTTATTACCTATCACATTAGATTATTTTTAAAAATTTCATCAAACTTTTCTTATAAGGCAAAATTCACTTTATCCCTTGTGAGAGGGTAATTTGTAAACAAGTTGGGCTGAGCTATGGAACCTAGCTACGAGACCTATCTACGAGACCGAGCTACAGGACCTAACTACGAGACCGAGCTACAGGACCTAACTACGAGACTGAGCTACAGGACCTAACTACGAGACCGAGCTACAGGACCTAACTACGAGACCGAGCTACAAGACCTAACTACGAGACCGAGCTACAAGACCTAGCTACGGGACCAAGCTATTGGACCTAGCTACGCGGCCTAGCTATGAGACCTAGCCACGGGACCTAGCTACGGGACTTAGCTACTTCCTAGTGGCAGTCAATGCTATGGCCGAGCTACCAAGCAAGGTATTCAAACAGAGAGAAGAGCCGAAGTAACTTGGTTGACCGCAATGTTAGCCGAGGTAAAGATATCAGCCGAGGTAAAAGAGTCAGCCGAGGTAGAGGTGTCAGCCGTGATCCAAGTGTTAGTTTGGTCCAAGTGTGGAGACGGTCACCACGGTCGGAGTAGAGAGTGGTAGCTCGGTCCAAGTGTGAAGACGGTCACCACGGTCGGAGTGGAGAGTGGTAGTTCGGTCCAAGTGTGGAGACGGTCACCATGGTCGGAGTGAAGAGTGGTAGCTCGGTCCAAGTGTAAAGACGGTCACCACGGTCGGAGCTCGGTCTGGAGCTCGGTCTACTTTGCGGCTTAAGCATGGTCATGTTAGTTAATGTATTGACATTCAACCGAGGTAAAACCATCTCACTTGGTTTAAGCGGTGAGGGGGTGTTGGAGGATAAGCATTGTCTTCGAGTATGAATCCAAGGAGGACTCTACGCAAGGAGGAGTAATCCTAGAAGGACTCTGCACATGGAGGAATAAGAGTCCTACCAGGATTGTGCCACGCGAAACCTATATAAGCTCACTAATATCACCTTTGAAGAGGTAACACAACTTTGTTTTCTGAATACACAGAGCTTTTGTCTATTGTCAAGCTTACTGACTTAGGCATCGGAGAGGTTTCCGGCACACACCCGCCGGCTAGCTTACGTTTGTGTTTTCAGGTGATAAAGCGACGTCGTACGAAGGAGCGCAGACTTGATCAACAGGATTATACGAGAAGGCGTATTTCTTTCCCGTACAATTGGTGCCGTCTGTGGGAACTCAGACAAACAACCTCTTGATCAAGCTTTTTCTCTCAAAATTCGATGGCGAACAACGAAGAACTACCTCAGTCCGCCATTGTGACAAACTCGACGGAGGTACAAGGCGCGAGGCCTACCTTTGGTCCCTCCATGGCGAACACGGAACCACATAGACAAGATTTCGGGGAGGGATGCCGGGGTAGAAGGAGGAATAACAGACCCTCATCCCTCTCGCTCATGAGCCCAGAAGACAAAGGCGCGAGGGCCTACCTTTGGTCCCTCCATGGCGAACCCGGAACCACATAGACAAGATTTCGGGAGGGATGCAGGGGGTAGAAGGAGGAATAATGACCCTCATCCCTCTCGCTCATGAGCCCGGAAGACAAAGGCGCGGGGTAGATCCTCAAGCTCGGAGGATCGTGGTCGAACAAGACGCATTGTCTGGCGGATGGCGGATATAGAATCCTTAAAGCGCCAGATGAAGGGTAAAGAAGTGGCGACAGGAGAGGGGCGCAACAACAAGACGCCCCCTCGCCACTCAGAGGGTCGTAGTAGGAATTCTACACCCTCTCAACCAGAGATCAGAAGCCTCAGGACAGGCGACACGCGATCCGTATCTTCCAGGACTCGTCACTCCAGGTCTGAGAGGACGAGGTCTGAGAGGTCATACACTGAGGGAAGTACCTATTGGCCCTCACATACGCACCAGACGAGGTCTAAACAGACGGAATTACCCAGGTCGTCCGACCTACGATCCATGCTAGAAGAAAAGGCACGATGGAAGGAGGACGCCAGAGCGCGCGATCCACACAGGGTTCCTGCCTTGCAGCGGTTGGCTCCTCGGACGCATGGAAGCGTCGAGGTTGGAATGCCAATGTCGCGCCCGGCATACGAACCAGCGGACAAGGCTTTGGCGAGGCTGCAGACCTCACCATTCGTCCCAGCAATAGAGAACGCGCCCCTTCCGTCAGGCTTCCTACAGCCTAAATTCACAACATATGAGGGGAAGACGGACCCCTATACGCACTTGAGCCACTTTCGCCAGGTCATGGCTGTATACCGGCGGAATGAGGCCTTGATGTGCATCCTATTTCCTTCAAGCCTTGGGGACCTTGGCTTGACTTGGTTTGAAAAACTACCAGAGGGCAGCATAGCCTCCTGGGCGCAACTGGCAGAGGCATTTGTAACGCGATTCAAAACAAACACAAAAACCCCGGTGGAGATCGACCAGTTACTCTCCATCGACATGGGCGATAAGGAGACCCTGAGGTCGTACAACAGTCGCTACTGGGAGACATTCAACCAGATTGGTGACTGCCCAACCAATCTCGCCATCGCACAATACAAAAGAGGTCTTCCAGTCGGAAACAGGTTGAGGGACTCAATTACCATGACGCCACCCATCACGATGGAAGCCTTAATGGAGAGAGTACACCAACATATTCGGGTGGAGGAGGATAGCGCTCGCACTAAAGCAAAATTTGGCACAACCGCAATACCAGATAAAAAGACTACGACAAAAGTCAACACGGTAGAACATCCAAGCAGGGACGGGCGAGACAGGAAGGATAACGGTGAGGACCAAAGTGAAAGGAGGTGGAGAGTCCGCACTGCCATTACCACAGTGTTCAAAAAACCGATCTATCGGATCCTCAGCGAGATACGCAATGAACCTTTCGTCCGATGGCCTGCTAAGCTGGGAGAAGAGCAAAAAGACTACGACGAGAGATCGCGGTGCACCTTCCATGATGAACAGGGGCACCGCACTGAAAATTGTATGCCATTGAAGCAACATTTGGAGGAGTTAGTGGCAGCAGGGCACTTGGACCAATACATAAAAGGAAGAACTTGAGAGCAAGGAGTCATTGTGAGATGTTAGCGAGCAAAGCGAGCGAAGGCGTGGAAGACTTGGTACAGGAGATGATAGATGTAAAGAACCCAGAGAAGGCAAGCTAGGGCCCAATTGGGATGGACCATACAAAGTGGTTGGTTTAGCTGAAAAGGGGCATATCACTTGGAGGATGGAGCCATCTAGGCTATCCCCAGACCATGAAGCACTGCCAATCTCGAGCTATTTTTTCGATAAGGTACTTGTAATTTACATTTTCCTCAATAAAACAAGTAGATCCCTTTTCAGCATAGAATATTTTCTTCTGTAAAAGTTGTTTTAGTGAGTTAGGGGCATTGAAAGCAGAGTTGGCTGGAAAAACCAACACTTATCTCTCCTAAGCCGAGATAAGGACCTAGGCTAAAGGTGGTTGGCAGGTTTGACCAACAAAAAACTTTTTTGCACCCTTTAGCCGAGGTAAGGACCTAGGCTAAAGGTGGTTGGCAGGTTTGACCAACAAAAACTTTTTTGTACCCTTTAGCCGAGGTAAGGACCTAGGCTAAAGGTGGTTGGCAGGTTTGACCAACGAAAACTTTTTTGCACCCTTTAGCCGAGGTAAGGACCTAGGCTAAAGGTGGTTAGCAGGTTTGCCCAACAAAAAATTTTTTGCACCCTTTAAGCCGAGGTAAGGACCTAGGCTAAAGGTGGTTGGCAGGTTTGACCAACAAAAACTTTTTTGCACCCTTTAGCCGAGGTAAGGACCTAGGCTAAAGGTGGTTGGCAGGTTTGACCAACAAAAACTTTTTTGCACCCTTTAGCCGAGGTAAGGACCTAGGCTAAAGGTGGTTGGCAGGTTTGCCCAACAAAAACTTTTTTGCACCCTTTAAGCCGAGGTAAGGACCTAGGCTAAAGGTGGTTGGCAGGTTTGACCAACAAAAACTTTTTTGCACCCTTTAACCCGAGGTAAGGACCTAGGCTAAAGGTGGTTGGCAGGTGTGACCAAACAAAAAACTTTTTTGCACCCTTTAGCCGAGATAAGGATCTAGGCTAAAGAGTGGTTGGCTGGAAAAACCAACACTTACTTCTCCTCAGCCGAGATAAGGATCTAGGCTGAAGAATGGTTGGCTGGAAAAACAAACACTTGGTACTCTTCAGCCGAGATAAGGATCAAGGCTGAAGAATGGTTGACAGGTATGACAAGATAGATTGCAAGGTTAAGACCGAGAGGAGTATCTCGGCCAGAGAATGTCATACTTCATTCAAAACATAAGTAAAAAATAAATGCAAGCATGGAGCAAGCCGAACAAGCAGTTGAGAGAACTGAAGATTTCATTCCAAAAGTGCATTACAAAACGAGGGATTCATAGCCCGGTTGAAGCTTATGGTGCGGCATTCTTAGCTCGGCAGAGTGGGGCGTTCTTAGCTCGGCTGGAGGAAAAATAATCCCAATCATGCTATGCAGATGGAATTAAGGGGCAATTGAGAGGGTAATTTGTAAACAAGTTGGGCCGAGCTATGGAACCTAGCTACGAGACCTATCTACGAGACCGAGCTACAGGACCTAACTACGAGACCGAGCTACAGGACCTAACTACGAGACTGAGCTACAGGACCTAACTACGAGACCGAGCTACAGGACCTAACTACGAGACCGAGCTACAAGACCTAGCTACGGGACCAAGCTATTGGACCTAGCTACGCGGCCTAGCTATGAGACCTAGCCACGGGACCTAGCTACGGGACTTAGCTACTTCCTAGTGGCAGTCAATGCTATGGCCGAGCTACCAAGCAAGGTATTCAAACAGAGAGAAGAGTCGAAGTAACTTGGTTGACCGCAATGTTAGCCGAGGTAAAGATATCAGCCGAGGTAAAAGAGTCAGCCGAGGTAGAGGTGTCACCATGATCCAAGTGTTAGTTTGGTCCAAGTGTGGAGACGGTCACCACGGTCGGAGTAGAGAGTGGTAGCTCGGTCCAAGTGTGAAGACGGTCACCACGGTCGGAGTGGAGAGTGGTAGTTCGGTCCAAGTGTGGAGACGGTCACCATGGTCGGAGTGAAGAGTGGTAGCTCGGTCCAAGTGTAAAGACGGTCACCACGGTCGAGTGAGGTCTGGAGCTCGGTCTACTTTGCGGCTTAAGCATGGTCATGTTAGTTCGGCTGTATTGACATTCAACCGAGGTAAAACCATCTCACTTGGTTTAAGTAGTGAGGGGGGGTGTTGGAGGATAAGCATTGTCTTCCAGGAGTATGAATCCAAGGTGGACTCTACGCAAGGAGGAGTAATCCTAGAAGGACTCTGCACATGGAGGAATAAGAGTCCTACCAGAATTGTGCCACGCGAAACCTATATAAGCTCACTAATATCACCTTTGAAGAGGTAACACAACTTTGTTTTCTGAATACACAGAGCTTTTGTCTATTGTCAAGCTTACTGACTTAGGCATCGGAGAGGTTTCCGGCACACACCCGCCGACTAGCTTACGTTTGTGTTTTCAGGTGATAAAGCGACGTCGTACGGAGGAGCGCAGACTTGATCAACAGGATTATACGAGAAGGCGTATTTCTTTCCCGTACACCTTGTGGTTTCACCTCGGATCATTTTACACTCTTTTGGTTCAAATACAGATCACGACCCAAACTCGACCCTATAGGTTTAGCGTCATAACTGGCCAGTAGTTCTCGAATTACCGAAAGCCTCTGAACAATTAACACATAATAAGAGGCTGCGGAAGCAAATATATAAAATATACATAGTCCATTGAGCTGTGTAGATATATATGGGACAGGAACTTCCAAACTTTATATACATA
Source organism: Camellia lanceoleosa (assembly GCA_025200525.1). Lineage (NCBI taxonomy): Eukaryota > Viridiplantae > Streptophyta > Magnoliopsida > Ericales > Theaceae > Camellia > Camellia lanceoleosa. The sequence goes on from CM045759.1 coordinate 103,048,018, forward strand.
CACGTGACATCATAATTAGAATAGTCATATATCACATTCATTACAGATAGTGTCATAAGGGACTAGCCTAGTGTACAAAGAAACAAAAACTAAAACAAAGTAACAGAACGTCCTTAACATGATTCACAAAACTTGACTTCTTAGATGGGAATCTCCCCGGGAGGCATAGTACCTAGCTGATCCAAAACTTTTCAGGCAGAAGCTTAGGCCTGGTCACGTGCTTGCTCACCTACATACATAATATAAATAGTGAGCGGAAGCCTAGTGAATAATAACAAAGTAAAGGTTTTAATGAATGATGTCCGTAACAGAAACAAAGTCTTGTACATAATTAGATTTCAACTCAGAAACAAATTCTTATACATAGTCATATTCATGTTCACAATTCATACATTTCTCAAGGTCATACGTGATACATCCATTAGCGTTAATAAATCTGATGACCCGTAGAGGGACGGCCATGAACGCATTCCAATGACTCATGTGCACAGAAACGTGTCCAATGACCCCATGAAGGGAGGGCCATAAAGGCATTCCGATGACCCATAAAGGGACAGCATTTCAATGACCCATAAATGGACGCATATCATATGATGCTAAAGATGCCACGAGTACATTTTAGAAATTTAAACAATCATTCATTAATACAAAACATAACATTTCAGAAAATTGATCATTTCATATCATCAGAAAATAATTAAACTCAAATATAACTTTACAAAGTTATTACTCACAGATGGCTCTGATAACAAAACAGAGAAAACGGGCGATTCGGACAGTCTATGGCGCTTGACCTATATTAACACATAGCAGATACATATTGAAACATACATTTGGAAGGCACTGAACTTAACTCTTTCCGTTCTTAGTGTGTTTCTAAGTTTTATCCTCATTATTATGTCTTAATTAGGGTTTAAGAATGTCTAGGATGTAATGAGGATGCCAAAATGTGATTCAAAACACTTTGTCAACTTTGCTGAAAACAGGGTCTTCGCTTGAGCACAACTTCTTTCGCTCGAGCAGTCTGTCAACTCTGCAAAAGTATTGCTTGCTTGATTTTTCTACTCGACGCATGCTCGACGGTCACTCAAGCGTGAGACCGAGGTCTTCGCTCGAGTGCAACTTTGGTCGCTCGAGCGGTTTGTAAAACTTGTAAACTTCTAGGAGCATGCATTTTACGCTCGAGCCAACTTTTGGTCGCTTGAGCGGAAGTGTAAAACAAAGGATGAAGTGCAGGATTTGTCGCTTAAGTGGAGAAGCAGAATTCTGGAATTTCCAGATTTGCTCCCAAGCTCAAAACTCGAATTCAAAACTTTAGAATGCAACCTTTGGGCCCCAAAACTTGAGAAAACTTGTTTAAACTTGTCAAACATCATAAATTCAAAACCATTTCACAAAAACAAGGCCCAAGAGTAGGTCAATTATTCAACCCAAGTCTGAAACTTTCATGTATATAACATGTACACAATGCTATGAACTCAAACTTGCTCAAAACATGATCACTTTAGATAAAATGGTGAGAAACTTGATAAATTCTCAAAACAAAGCCAAGATAGACACATGCATGTGAGGTTTGTTTGAAATTCAAGCTCAAAATGTGATGAAAATGCATGCATGCAAGATATGGTTCAAATTCATCTCTCAAAGCTTAATTCTTGTTCTAATTCCTCTTGAATTCACGTGTTATGACTCAATTTCACAAGTAAAAGCTCAAATCCTTACCTAACCCTTGAATTAGGCTCTAGCTTGCTATATCTTTAAGCTTCCAAGCCAATTCATTTAATTCTCTAGCAAATTCCTTCCAATCTCAAGTTTGATCTCAAACCCTCTTGGCCTCTTCTTTCTCTCTCTCACGTTTTGTTTGTGTGTATAGGCTCAAAGATGTGATGAAGAAAAGAGATGAGTTGAGGCATATATAGGAGCCTTATATAGGCTTGATTAGTGGTGATTAGTTAAAGCTAATCAAATGGACATTAAATTATTCTAATTTAATTGTTCCAAATTGAATTTTAATTAAACCTACCATAAAATTCTAAAAATTCTAAATAACATAGAAACCAAGTCAATTTCATGATCGGATGTCGATAAGATCTTCAATTCGCAGAACAAATCAGAAATACAAACAAATATTTCTAACAGATAGATATAACCACAAATAATACAATACACATGTAATTAATTCAAAATTTCATCTTAATTACTTATTACACATTCTTACTCATATGTTTTAAGCTAATCACGGGTCAAGATTGTTACAGAGAACTTCTTTATGGTTTTGAACTAAAGTGTACGGTTAGTTTTTCTATTGAAGATAACAGAAGGTGTGCCATACTGCCTCAAATTGAAAGTGGGTAATGCAAAAGTATTAATTCAAAGAAAAATATTTAATTAAATGTCAATAATACCCTTATATTAATCTTATTCCCCAAATTAAATCTTAATCTTAACCAAACCCTAGTACTAATTGTCATGTTTTATAAAATAAAAATAATAATAATAATTTAATTGAAAATGTTATTAAATGAGAAATTAGGTTAAAAATTAAAGAGTAGATTAAGGTAATTTTATAGTAATAAATTAGATTATTTAGGTTAATTTATGATTTAATTTACATATATATGTAAATGTTTGATTTAAAATTCTATTAAATAAGAAATTAGGTTAAAATTAAAAATTAGATTAAGGTAATTTTATGGTAATAGATTAAGTTGTTTGGTTTACTATGATTTTATTTGTTAAATATGTGATTAAGATAGAAAATTATATATATATATATATATATATATTGTTGGAAAAGATGGTTTTTTGATGACTTTAATGTGAAATTAAAGTAGGTCCTAACCATTGATTGATGTGGGATTAAATGGGTTTAAATTTTTTGTAACAGGGTCTTTACAACATAAAAGAATGACTAAAAACCATTAAGAATTGAATTAGAAATTATCTCATAAATGAGATATTGGAAATTATATATAACTACCAATCCCACATTGATTGTAGAGAAAAGCTTTGATAGGTATCTAAACCTCAAGGTTATGAGAAGAGCATGAGCCCTTTAGGGCATCCAAATTTTCTGAAAGAAGGAAGGTATGAATGCTTCAAGGATTGGTTTAGGCCATGACTATGGTTTAAGCTGGTTATGGCAAAATTGCCACGCATGCACCGCCCGTCCGCCCGGACCAGGCCGGGTCCGGGTCTGGGTCCGTGATCCGTGGATTTTGGATCTTAGGTTTGAGGCTTGAGACTTGCTGGAATGGGTTAGGTTTGGGCTGGGCCAGATTGGTGGTCCACCAAACTTGCAGGCCCAAGTCTGTTGCAGAAATGTATATACACATATGTGTTGTGTATAACTTACACTTTGAATTCCCATCAGTTTTGTGCATTACTCCAGCAGCTTTGCAAGAGTAATGGCCTGCATTAGTAGCTCTTCCTCTCTCCCCCATTGTGTATAAGAGAAGACCCATCTCTTTTGGTTTGGTATAGAATTTTTTGCCTTTCAATTATATAGTCAGTTTGCTTACTATTATAATATTCTTCCTATGTGAGAGAAAGTGCTGCCCTTGTTAGTTCGCCAAGCTAACAGAAAGTGCTTCTGCGTTAGCTGGTCTAAACCATCTTATCCTGAAAGGCAGAAGTCAACATTCCTCCAGCACCCACGGTGAAGCGGCTAATCTGTTTTAAGGACACTGTGACATCACACAGAATTTGGTTTGTTTTCTTGGTTTTAATATTTCAATTAAACATGTATTTCTGTTACTCATGTTACATGTTTAATGCTCAAGAATGTAATTTATCATATATGGATTTATTTAATGGTTTATTATTTAATTTGATCAAATATGAATCTATGTGTCTTGTTTAATCACACAATTTTATTAACAATCTTAAAACATATTATGTTTATCATGAAATTAGATAAATAGATTCATAAGTAATGTGTAATAGTCTTTTCCCTGGACGTTTTGATTAGGTTTCATTGCAGTTTAGTAGTTTTGATTAGAATATTAGCTTTATATATATATGCATGCTATTGGTTGGTTTGTTCTGGTCAATCTGTACCATATAATAGGCCACTGTTTTGGTTCTAATTTATGTAACTGTTGGCTTCATATTTTGTACAAGCCAGTTATAATTCAACACGTGGCAGAATAAGGGTAATATAGGAAGATTATTCAAGTCTTCGATCCTGATCGTACACGTGGCAGTTAGTATTGGTTCCTACGTGATCTGAGTAGCATTTGATCAATAAAGAGGTGCAAGGTGACGTGGCTTCAACGGTTACTCAGAATCAAATTCAAATATAGAAGGGAAGCCTAACTACAAGTGATGGCGTAATGGAACTACTTATAGGGCAGCATGATCAACGATCACGGAGGAGCAGTTCGACGGTTTGAAGTGCAATTCAATAGTCATCCTTGAGAAGTATAAATAGCGAGGAAGACCCCAAAAAAAGCCCCCAGACTCAGATCATACAAACCAGTCTTACTTTACATATTTTCTTTTCCAGTTTTACATTTCCTGTTCTTTAAATTCCTGCTCTTTACATTCCTGCACTGCACTTCATTCATAGGAGTAGTTTTCAAGTAGATTATTGTTGTAAACCTCTACGAGGCTGAGTTCGGATCATTGTAAGTTTTCATTGTAATGAAATACTTCAATTGCTCTTCATTTAACTGTTATTTTGTTTAATTTCTCCTAAGTCAAGCCACCAGTAAAAGTCCTCTTCATTGAGGCTGAAAGAACTACAGCACAATCGTCTGATAATTGGTTGGCAATTAACATTTCTGTAAGGATTGATTGATCCTTACTGGCACGCTCGCATTTATAAAAATACCCTTCGAAAGCCAAAAAGCCAACAGTAACTAATTTATACATAATTTTATTCGGTTCTTATTTAGCAAATTCAAGATTTGTGTGCTATTTTTTTTATTGGGAAAATGGCACTGTTTTACATCATAAAATGCATGGCTTTTTATTTGATTTATGATTTAGTACATAAATGGATGTCCTATGGTGGTTCTCCGAGCATTGCATATAATTTAATTTTATGAGTATGATTTTAATTTCCTACCATGATGTGTACACATCTTTATTTTATGGAGTCCGAATAAAATTTCCATACTCAAGAGTCTTTAGTTGTTTAGTTAAAATTGGCATGTTCTAAATTGTTCTAGAGTTTGATTCATGTTTTACATGCTTATTATTTCTAGAATTATTTATATGAGATGTTAATACATTTACATGCTAATTAGTTTCTTTGGTTCGAATATGATATACATGTTCATTGTTTCTATTTTCCTAGTAAATTCACATGTTTATTAGATCTTAGATTTTTACAATAAGTTGCTAATTGCTTTCTAATTTCTAGAATTATTCACATGAGTTATTTACATGTTTATTATGTAATTATTGATAGATAACTCATGATATTAAATTTTAAATTAAATATTTGGAGTTATAAAAGGTTTTGTAACTTATCTATTTATGTACATGTTTATTGTGTAAATTAATTGTAAATTTAATTTTGGAGTTATTAAAAATTTTGTAACTTGGCTACATTTATTTATATGATAATGGTGTAATAATTTTTCTATAACTCTTGTAAATTAATTTTTAATTTAAATTTTAGAGCTACAAAAGTTTGTAATTCATTTGGGAATCATATGTTTAATTGTATAACTTGTCTAACATAATTAGTTTTACTATTAAATTAATTGATTAGCTTTACAAGTTTCTTTAGATTGTTTGTTTGTATTTGTGTTGTGATTTGCTACTAACTTTCTTTGTAGGCATACCTAAGCGAGGAAAGAAGTTTTAGAAAAATAATAATCCTATTTGGATGGATTTACTTTTGTTTATAGTTGAAGCAATTTTTACTTGAGATTTATTTTGTTTGTTTCCAAGTTGTAAAAGCAAATTTTATTTGGTTATATTGTTGTAGCAATTTTTTATATTGCTTGTAATTTGGTTAGCAATTTTAAATTGCTTGTAAGTGTGGAACCTTGGGTTGTTTTAACCTAATTCATCCCTTGGAAAACGTAAGCAAATAAAAATTGTTTCTCACGGACTAAGAGTCAACAAGCTCTTGAAAGTTTTGTCAAAAGATTAACTGGGTTTTAAGTGGGACCAATGTGACCCCTCTAGTCTTCCTGGGAACATTCTTGACCATGTTCGATTCTAGATTTAGTGGTGAGACTAATTTTGAATTAACTTTTCAATTGTGGGATTTTCTAGTGTTAAGTTTAATTTCTGAAAACACAGAAAGTGATATTCTGGTGTATTTTTCAAAAATGGCAACTGTCACCGATGCTGCTGCTACTGCCAATGTTGATGGGGATTTGAACCCCTGGGCAACTGGCTTGCCAACCCCTATTGTTGTGACCTCTGTGGTCAACCCTAGTGTTACTTCGGCTGTTCTGGAAGAACCGCTCAATCACCATGAGTGGCCAGATAAATTTGCTAGGGTGAACTTCAAGATATGACAACAAAAGATGCTGTTCTACTTGACCATGCTGAACCTAGCAAAGGTTTTAAGTGAGGATCCTCTAGCTGTGGTAGAGAATGAGCCAAACAGGCAGAAATTCATAGCACTTGACACATGGAAGCAAACAGACTATCTTTGCCGAAACTATGTGTTCAACAACTTGGCAGACTTACTTTACAGTGTGTTTTGTGCCAAGAGCTCAGCAAAGGAGTTATGGAAATCTCTGGACAAGAAATACAAGACTGGGGACACTAAGGCAAAGAAATTTGTCATTGGCTGGTTCCTGGACTTTAAAATGGTAAATTCAAAAACTGTGATAAGCCAAGTCTAGGAGTTCCAAGTGATCTTGCATGAAATTCATGCTGAAGGGATACCTTTGAACGAGTCATTCTAAGTTAGTATGATCATTGAGAAACTTTCCAATGGTTGAAAGGACTTTAAGAACTACCTGAAGCACAAGCGCAAGGAAATGTCAGTTAAAGAGCTAGTTGTTCGACTCCGAATTGAGGAGGATCATAAAAAGAAATGAGGGAGTACCTCCTCTATGAAGGCCAGTATCATTGAGCATGGCAAATCTTCTAGGATGAAGAAGAAGCCTCTTGTGAACAAGGGTTCAAAGCTGGGGCCAAGGGGTGGTGTTGCAACGAAGCCGGCATACAAGCCGCAGAAACTTGGTTATCGGTTCTTAAGGAAGTGCTACAACTGTAGTAGTGAGGGGCATCGGGCTAGTGACTGTCGTAAGTAGAAGAAGCCATACAAAACCAAACCTCATATTCACATGGTAGATATGCAAGAGCACTCCCATGATGAGGATGACATGCACTTGTCTGCCGTTGTCTCTAAGGTGAATATAGTATGTTCAAATCCAAGAGAATTGTGGATTGATACTGGGACTACACGCCACATCTACTTTGAGAAAAAGATGTTTACAACTTTCGAACTGGTTATAAACGGTGAGAAGTTGTTTATGACGAATTCTGCTACCTCAATTGTTGAGGGGAAAAGAAAGATGGTCCTGAAGTTGACTTCAGGAAAGGAGCTGATCTTGAATGAAGTCTTATATGTTCCAAACATTCGTAAGAATCTTGTCTTAGGGTCTCTTCTCAGCAAACATGGTTTTCGCATAGTCTTTGAGTCCGACAAGGTCGTTCTGACCAAGAGCGGAGTGTATGTGGGTAGGGGTTATATATTGGAGGTTATGTTCAAACTCAATATAATAACTATTATCCCAAAGATGAATAAAGATACATCTTCTTTTGCTTACATGCTTGAGTCTTCCAATTTGTGACATGGTAGACTAGGACATGTGAACTTTGAATCTTTACATAGATTAATCAAGTTAGATCACATACCATCTTTTAAGATTAATCCAAAACACAAGTATGAAACTTGAATTGAAGCGAAGTTGACAAGATCTTTGTTTCATTCTATTGAAAGAAGTTCAGAGCCGTTAGACTTAGTGCATAGTGATGTGTGTGACTTGAAGTTTATACAATCACGTGGTGGCAATAAGTACTTCATCACTTTTGTTGATGATTGCACTAAGTATTGTTATGTCTATTTGCTCAAAAGCAAAGATGAGGCTATTGAAAAATTTGTTCTTTATAAGAATGAATTTGAGAATCAATTAGGTCGCAAGATTAAGGCTTTAAGAAATGATCGTGGTGGTAAGTATGAATTACCGTTTATTGAGATTTGTACTTAATCCGTGATTATCCACCAAATCACGACGCCTTATAATGGGATTGCTAAGCGGAAAAATAGGACACTAAAGAAGATGATGAATGCAATGTTGCTAAGTTCTGGATTACCACATAATTTGTAAAGGGAAGCAATTCTCTCCGCGAATTACATTCTAAATAGAATCCATTGGAAGAAAATAGACAAGACTCCATATGAATTATGGAAAGGCCGCAAGCCTTCTTATAATTTCCTAAGAATGTGGGAGTGTCTTGCAAAAGTAGCGGTACCTACACCCAAGCGAGTTAGGATAGGTCCGAAAACTGTGGATTGTATATTCATTGGTTATGCACAGAATAGTAGTGCATATAGGTTTCTTGTGCACAAGTCTGATATTTCAGATATCTACAAGAATACCATAATGGAGTCAAGGAATGCGTCTTTCTTTGAAGACATATTTCCTTGCCGAACCTGATGAGAGGATCAAAGTTCTGAAAAGGAACTTGAAGATGATCAAGATAATGATCAAGATGATGATCAAGTAGATGATCAAGATGAGGAAGTAGATGAGCCAAGAAGGAGTAAAAGGGCTAGAACTGCCAAGTCCTTTGGGCCGAACTTCTTGACTTAGATGTTAGAGGGAGAATCTCAAACTTTCCATAAAGCTGTGACTTCATCAGAAAGTCTTTTACGGAAAAAAGCCATTGAAAAAGAAATTGACTCCATCTTACAGAATCATACTTCAGAGTCAGTTGATTTATCCCCAGGCAGTAAGGCCTTGGGGAGTAAGTGGATCTTTAGAAGAAAGATGAACGCTGATGGGTAAATTGATAAATATAAAGCTAAACTAAAGGATACAAGCAGTGAGAAGGCCTAGATTAGTTTGATACGTGTTCACCTATGACAAGGATTACATCCATTCGTATGGTGATTGCGATAGTCGCTTTACGTGGTCTAGAGATACATCAGATGGATGTAAAGACAACCTTCTTAAATGGAGATTTAGATGAAGAAATCTACATGGAACAACCCGAGGGGTTTTCAGCTCCAGTGAAAAATAAGAAAATTTGTAAGATTGTCAAATCATTATATAGTTTGAAACAAGCGCCTAAGCAATGGCATGAGAAGTTTGACAACGCTATGTTGTCAAATGGGTTTAGAATCAATGAGTGTGACAAGTACGTATATGTTAAAGACACTAACAAAGGTTATGTCATTTTGTGTCTATACGTAGATGACATACTCATTGTTGGTAGTAATGCTGAAATGGTTCGAACTATCAAGAGATTGTTAAACTTAAAGTTTGACATGAAAGATATGGACCTTGCAAATGTTATTCTAGGTATTAAGATTACCAAAACATCTAGTGGTATTGTACTTTCTTAGTCTCACTATGTTGAGAAGATACTTGAGAAATTTGGTAAATCAAATACAAATGTGTCTAGGACATCAATAGACATGAGTTTATATTTGACCAAGAATAATGGTAAGAGTGTCTCTCAGCTAGAATATTCTCGGGTCATTGGAAGTTTGATGTATCTGATGAGTTATACAAGGCCGGCTATAGCCTACTCTGTTAGCAAGCTTAGTAGATATACGAGTAATCCAAATGCCATTCATTGAAAAGGCATTAAGCGGATGCTAGGTTATCTATGCTACACTAGGGATTATGGGCTGTATCATGCCAAATACCCAATGGTACTAGAAGGATATAGTGACGTTAATTGGATATCTGATATAAAAGATTCCAAATCCCCTAGTGGTTATATGTTTACCCTCGAAAGGGCAGTCGTGTCTTGGAAGTCTTCCAAGCAAACGTGTATATCGAGATCAACGATGGAATATGAGTTTATTGCTCTGGATAAAGCAACTAAAGAAGCTAAATGGCTTTGCCAATTCATTGAGGATATTCCATGGTGGCCAAAACCTGTGTCTGCTATCTGTATTCATTGTGATAGCCAATCGGCGATTGGGCGGGCACAAAGTTATATGTAATGGAAAGTCTAGACATATCCACATTGACATAATTCCATACAACAACTGCTTTCTAATGGAATTGTCTTTCTAGACTATGTAAAGTCTAAAGACAACATTGCGGACCCGTTAACCAAAGGGTTAACTTGAGAGTTAGTAGAAACGTCGTCAAGAGAAATGGAGTTAAGGCCTTTAGAAATGTTATCGGAACGGAAAACCCAACCTAGTTGACTAGAGATCCCAAGATCTAGGTTCAAAAGGACAACCTACTTTCATGTAACGGGTAAGTCACTAAAGAGGTAAATCCTCTTGCCCATTCCTTTGTACAGTGATACCCTGTGAGATATAAGGTTCAGCTAATGCTTTTAATGACCTAAGTGATATTAATAGTCAACCGTGGTATAATGAGATACCTTATATAGGTCACCTATGTGAGTGCGAAGTAGGGCCGTTTCTTTAAGAATTAGGAAGACCGAATTCTTTAAACCACTCACTGAACCAGGCTAGTGTTCTAGGGTCATACCGGACACATCAGCGAGAACAAGAATAATGGTTGGACTAACTTCTGTATGAGGTCTATTGTCTCGATTTATATAAACAGCAGAACAGTTCAAGACATCACGTTCACTGGTCAGTTAGTAAATCCGATAAGCTTTCACCACGAAAGGTTCAAGGCCAACAACTACCTTTCCTGATGTAGGGTTAGTCTGTGTACTCTCTCTCTCTGAGTCTTTATTTGTTGTAAACGTTATCCGTTTTATTTATTCGGTCAATTTTTATTCATGTGGGAAATTGTTGAAAAAAATGATTTTTTTGTGACTTTAATGTAAAATTAAAGTAGATCCCGACCATTGGTTGATGTGGGATTAAATGAGTTTAGATTCTTTGTAACAAAGTCTTTACACCACAAAAAGAATGACCAAAAAGCATTAAGAATTGAATAAGAAATTATCTCATAAAGTTGACCTCATAAATGAGGCATTGGGAATTGTGTATAACTACTAATCCTACATTGATTGTAGAGAAAAACTTTGATGGATATTTAAATCTCAAGGTTATGAGAAAGACATGAGCCCTTCGGGCATCTAAATTTTCCAAAAGAAGGGAGGCATGGATGCTTTAAGGATAGGTTTGGGCCAAGACTATGGCCCAAGTTGATTATGGAAAAATTGCCACACGCACCCGCGCACGCGGCCTGTCCGCACGGTCCGGGCCTGGTCTGAGTCTGGGTCTGTGGTCCGTGGATCGTAGGTTGTGGGCCGTAGATCTTGGGCTTGAGTGTGGGCTTGAGGCAATGGGTTAGGTTAGGGCTAGGCCAGATTGGTGGTCCACCAACCTATTCTTTTTGGGCCAGGTCTATTGTAGGCCCAAGTCTATTGCAGAAATGTATGTACACATATGTATATATTGTGTATAACTCACACTTTGAATTCTCATCAGTTTTGTGCATTATTTCAACAGTTTTGCAAGAGTAATGGCCTGCATTAGTGGCCAGCCTTGATGGCTGGAAGCTTCTCCTCTCTCCCCCATTGTGTATAAGAGAAGACCCGTCTCCTTTGGTTTGGTACATAATTTTTTGCCTTCCAATCATATAGTCAGTTTGCTTACTATTATAATATTCTTCCTGTGTGAGAGAAAGTGCTACCTTTGTCAATTTGCCAAGTTAACAAAAAGTGCTTCTGCGTTAGTCGGTCTAAACCATCTTATCTTGAGAGACAGAAGTCAACATTTCTCCAGTACCCACGGTGAGGCAGCTAACTAGTTTTAAGAACACTGTGGTATCACACAGAATTTGGTTTGTTTTCTTGTTTTCAATATTTCAATTAAACATGTATTTCTATTCCTCATGTTACATGTTTCATGCTCAAGAATGTAACTTATCATATATGGATTTATTTAATAATCTATTATTTAATTTGATCAAATATGAATCTATGTGTATTGTTTAATCACACAATTTTATTAACATATATAAATATATATATATATATATTAGAGAAAGAAAGAGAAAGATAATATACTATAGGGATACTTATATAATTCTATCTCTATTTTTGACAAAATTAACTTTGTACTTTAGTCAAAAATTATAAAGAAATTCTTTACGATAATCCGTATGTTTTAGTTTTTAAATCAACTTTTAGATTGAAAAATCCAAAAATATGTTTGATTTACAATTTTGAAAAAAAATAATCAAATTATTTTCTTTATCATCTCTCCACCTCTTTTTTTTTATACACATCAACCAATCATTTTTACTCTTTCCTCTCTCCTCTCTCATTATCTTATATTCTATATATCAATCAATTAATTTTATCTTACATTCATCTATTCAACCACAAAAAAATTATAAATATTCGCAAAACTATTTTCAAAATATATAACTAAACAAATTTTTAAATTTTACAAAATATTTTCAAAAATTATCTTTCAAAATTAATTTTCAAAAACCAAATAGGATAAAAGTGCTTTGAGTGTAAAGTAAGGCTCCGTTTGATTTGTCTTTGGAATCATGATTCCAAAAACACACATTTCAAACACTTTTCAAAATTCATAACTAAATACACAACTCAAAATTATACAAAACTTAATTTAAAAATTAATTTCAAAACACATAACCGAACACACAACACAACACAAAATTCAATTCAAAACTCTTTTGATGATATAGTGTTGAAGATGGTTAATGATAGGATTGTTAAATTATTTTATAAAAAATATAAAAAAAATAATAATTTCTATATTTAAAAAATATCTAAAATAAATAAAAAAAATTCAAATAATAGGTTGTAATTGCACAAAAAAAAAATAAATAAAAAATCACTGTTCCGGTCAACCGAGAGGATGTTTGGGCGAACGACCTGGTAGGCCTAATCTGCTCTTTTTAAAATTCAAAATTCAAAAATATCTTTCAAAACTTATAACCAAACAAATTCTCTTTTCAAAACTCAACACACAATTCTACACTCAAATTACAACTCCAAAAAAGAGAATTACAATTCCAAAACTAAAATATTAATAGACTATTTTAGTTTTTGATTATTTTGATAGACTAAAATATTTATGTTTAATAAAAGAATTAAATTTTTTATAATTAGATATGATGGAGTATGTGAGAGAAAAAGTGCAATAATTATAATTTAATATAAAATTTTATCTTATTAACTATTTTAATTTATTTTGGGTTCGTTTGAGATGTAGGTTGACTTTTTGATTTTTTATCTATTTTAACCTGAAGTTAAAAAGTCTTGTTTATGATGAATTTTTTGACTTTTTTTATTTTTATAAGAAAAAAAATAAAATAATTATAATTTAAATGTGATATTTTACTTTATTAACTTTTTAATCTAATTAATTTTTTTAAACTATTTTAACCAAAAAAATCTTAAGTTTTTTCCTCTCAAACGAGCTCTTTATCTTTTTATGAATTGTAATTTAAAGAGCTACAAAAACAAAAAAATAAAAAAACCCCTCGTCAAACGCCCCATGTTAGCCTAGGATTTTGGGTTTTTTTTTTTTATTGATAGCAACCATAGCGTGGCCTTAGGTTACACGAAACCACGTGAAAGGTGACACGTGTCATTTGGGTGGAGGGGACCGACAAGGAATTGAATTGTGGGTTTGAACTCAGAGAGGCAAAGTGTTGACTTACGGACAAAGGACGTCATTTGTCAGTGAGTGCGTCGGTTAAGAGTCAAATATCTGCGAATCTGTTCACTTGGGATACTGTGTTCCAACTTGTGTCTCACCGGATTAGGTTATGGTTGCATAAGTTAGACCATCTCCAACGGTTAACCAAATCCAACACTAAATTTAAATTTTGATGAAAAAGGTCTCTTTTCATGCTCCAACCGTTTCATCAGATTGATATCAAATTCAGAATTCAATAAATCTTTCATCAAACTGAGTACAGGCAAAGTATTTCAGCAAATTACTATTACTGACCGTTGGGATGAGAGAACTGGGCGACCATCCGGGTGACCAACCGGTTGACCAACCGGTCACCCCGGAAAAAAATTCAGACAGTTCACTAAACGGTTCAAACAGTCCCAAAAAAAAAAAAAATTTTTTTTTTGCCTAGGTGGTCGACCTGGCCGATCGGCCGGCTGACCACCGCCGACCACCCAGAGTCCAAAAGTTCGATTCAAAAGGTTCAAACCGGTTAAAAAAAATTTTGGGCTTCATGGGTTGACGGCGGTCGGCCGACGATCCTGTAGGTTGCCCGGCGCCAATTTGGTGAAACGAATTTGATGAAAACTGTTGGAGCGCGAAGTATCAAATCAAGAAAATCGCACATTTTTTACTCAAATCTGATGAAACTTTTGCTGAACCGTTGGAGATGCTCTTAGTTTGGCTATTTTAATTATAAAACGATAAAATAATTTAAAAAATTAATAAAATAAAATATTATATTTAAATTATAATTATTTTATTTTATTTTTAAAAAAGTTAAAATATTCATCTTAAATTTAAGTTTTTAACCTCAAACTAAAATAATTAAAACATTAAAAAGTCAACGCACATTCTAAATGAAAGCTTAGGTCTCTTTTGAGAAGTGAGTTAAAAGTGACTTCCTAATTTTTAATATATTTTTTATCACATCACCTCTTACATTTTTTACATATTTTTTTATAAAAAAATCAAAAAATTAATTTTTAACTACCTTCTCAAAACAATGTTACCGACATGTCCCAACTTGTAAAATTAATCACATGCTGTTTTAAAATATTTAAATTATTTATTTTATATAATTTATATTAAAAAATTAAATTAATTTAATTATTAAAATAAAATATGATTGTTAAATTAAATTTTTTGGATAAATTACACTTTACCCCCCTAAAGTTTTACTCATTTTTCACTTTGGCCCTTGAAGTTTGATTTTACCCACTTTGACCTTTTGTGTTTATAATTTTTTCCACTTTGGTCCTTCATGTTTGCAATCATTCCCACTTTAGCCCTTTAAGTTTGATTTTTTCTACTTTGGCCCATCATGTTTCTAATTCTTCTTACTTTGGTCATTCATGTTTGCAATCCTTCTCACTTCTCCTAAACTAAATTTCATCCAAAAAAGTAACAGAATTTGTCACATCACTAATACATCGGCTCCATATATGATGTAAAAAGTTTACTAAAGATGCAAAAAATTAAAAATTAAAAATTAAAATTAAAATTAAATTTTTTTTAGTCTTTTGTGAACTTTTTTTTTTTTTTTTTCAAATTTATTCATAAACATTATTACATTATACACCTAAAAAAATAAAAACAAATTTAACTAAAAAAAGAAAAAAAAATTCACTAAAGACAAAAAAAAAAATGTAGTAAATTTTTCATTCCAGAATTGACAATATAGGTGCTTGAGTAAGTATATTTTCATTTTTTTCGTTTTTAGTAAACTTTTTTTTTTTAGTTAAACTTGCTTTTATTTTTTTAGTTACATCTAATTTAGTTACATCTAATCTAGATACATTTATAATGTAATAATGTTTATAAATAAATTTGAAAAAAAAAAAGTTCATCAAAGACAAAAAAAAAAAAAAAAAAATTCAATTTTTTAGTTTTTTATTTTTTATTTGCATCTTTAGTCAATTTTTTACATCACACATAGAGCTGATGTGTTAGTGATGTGGCAGATTCTATTAGTTTTTTTTTAGATGAAAGTTAGTTTATGAATAAAGTGGGAATGATTGCAAATATGAAGGGCCAAAATGGGATGAATTGCAAACATGAAGGGTCAAAATGGAAAAAATTAAATTTAAAGGGCCAAAGTGAGAAGGATTGCAAACATGAAGGGCCAAAGTGAGAAAAATTAAACTTAAAAGACCAAAGTGAAAAATGGTCAACCTGTAGGTGGGTAAAGTGTAATTTACCCTTTTGTTTTCACAAATGATAAATATAAAAGATCTTATAAAATGAATAATTCAAATTATAATAAAATTCATGACAGTTCCATAATCACGAACATGATAGTCAAGTTCATATTTGAATTTGAGAGAAAACCAACTCCAAATTATTCATTAGTATTCTTAAGGAGAAATTACAATTCATCGATATGTTTAAAAATATTTGTGAATTCATGAAAAAGTTTGTGATTGTAATTGTTAACATTTGTAAAAATTTATCATTTATTTGAATTTGTTTTGGGGTTAAACTTACACTTGATTGTAATTTTTTCTTATTTTTTAAAAAGTCCTGCTACAAACAATTTTAAAAGTTATTTTCTTTTTAAAAACATAAAATATCAAAATATTAGTAGTCATACACTTTTCACATTTTTAAAAATATTTTTATATATTTTCTAACACCAACGACTACTCTAAAAAGTTGTTTTTAACATTTTTTTTTAATAATGCTTCATTTTATATATTAATTTTAGTACTAAAAGGATAAAAGAGACAATGTACAAACTCACCTTTTTTGTTCCAATTTCCTGAATTTAATTTTTGAAAAATTGATTGTTTTTTAATGTTTTTTTAGTGAATTTTTAAAATATTTTAAATAAATTTTTTTATTTTTTAGATACACTTAATATAAATACAATTAAAAAGTATAATATTTGTAAAAAAAATACTAAATACCAAAAATTCAAAAAAAAATGAAAAATCAATACTTTTTTTTTTTGTGTATTTATTCATATTTTAAAATATTTTTTTTACAAATATTTTATTTTTTAGTTACATCTAAATTAAGTGTATTTAAAAAATAAAAATATATTAAAAAATTCACTATATATATATATATAAAACTTAATTTTTAAAAAATTAGAGTAGAACAAAGTGTTAGGGGTTGTTTGGGGTATCTTAAATAAGTGTACTTTTTGTCTTTTTAGACTAAAAAGGTGAGGTTAAAAATATGAATGTTTGAGTTAACTTGTTGACTTTTTATGAAAAAATGTGTAATAAAAAATTATAAAAATTGATTTATAAAAAAATTAAAATTAAGAATTGTGCAGTCGTAATTGTTAATTTTTGATGAATAGTGATAATTTTTTAACTTTTTAAATCACTTTTTAACTTTTTAGAGTGTTTTGAAACTTGGCCTTAGTGTCACTGTCATATGTCCTTTCATTTATCTCTATTTGTCCTATACGATATAACCATTAAATCACCGTGAGTAGGTAGTATTTGGTTAAATTAGGCCAGTAATTGAGTACCTCAAGCCCCGTGTCTATGGATGTCAAGATGATACTTTAAAGTATTTTTTTATTAAAAAAAGTAAAATTAAAAAAAGATATTATCATATAAGTAAATTGTAAATATTAGTATATGTCCGTATTCAAAGGTATGGTGTAAGTAAATAAGTGAGAAAAAAAAGAAACAGAAAGAAAAAGAAAAAAGGAAAAAAATAAAAAGGAAAGAGGTAGGAAGGTGGGTAGGGGAGAGAGAGAGATTGCATGAGTGAAAAAAATAGGAAAAAAGAAATTGGGTGAGTGAGAATTAAAAAAATCTTGACCTTTAATGAATTTAAAAATTAATCTCAATCCTTGAAACAAAATGTATCTCTAAGATATTTTGACACATTTTTAAAAACCATCATGTTTTATTATATAAATTATAAATATTGTTTTTAAAATTTGCTTAAAATGGATATTATTTATTAAAGTTTGCTCAAAATATATATTGTTTCTTATCATTTTAGAAATTATAAATATTCTCTTGTTAAAATTTGTTATTTAACAGAATTTATACAAAAAAATAAAATTTCTAATCATCCTAATTTACAATAATAAAATTATCAAGATTGTAAATTGAAAACATTATTAAACTGTTAATTGACCTAATAGTTACTTTATAAAATAAATTATTTGTTATGCAATTAAAAATTAAAAAATAAGAGAAATAATTAATATTTTAAACAAATATCAAAATAAATATTTATAATATATTCTTTCATATGTTTTGGAAAGTCGGTAAAAAGGTTGACTTTTGACTTTTTATCAAGCTTTTTAGCTTTTTGGAAAGTGATTTAAGAAGTTGGTAAAAAATTAACTTTTGCTTTTTAGTTTAATATTTAGGGGTAGTTACGTGTAGGTCCTATTAACTAGACTTATTTACCTACAGGTCCTAACTAATAAATTTAACACTATAAAAATAAGAGATTGATAAATTTATCACTATAAATTTATTCATAAAAACAAAGAGACTGATAAATTTATCACTATAAATTTATTCATAAAAATAAAAGACTGATAAATTTATCTTTATTACTTAATAAATTTATCAATAGGACTTAATGGGTAATAAGTCTCAAAAGTAAGACCTATTGGTAGTTTACCCTAATATTTATTTATGATGTCAAATCAAATTAAAATGACCAAAATACTCTTGCCAAACTTTGGAATTCTACACAATTTGTTGACCTAGAGGGTATTTACGTATTTAGCCAGCCTAGCTTTTTTATCACTTGCCAAATGCAACAATTGCCCAAAAAGCTGAGCCAGTTTTTTTTTTAAACAACAAAAATGCGAGCGTTTTTGTCTCTTTCCAAAACGGCACAACATCACATAAATGGTTAGTTTCTTTCTAATAGTACTTCTTATTTGACAAATACACAATAGGGCAATGCTTTCAAACCTGAATCAGATTGGTCGGTCGGATCGGTCAAACCGGTGACCAAACTTAGTTTCGATCCGAATGACTCTTCAAATCCGAACAATATTCAAAATTGGCTTAGAATTTGAAAATCGAAAGAAACATCAGTGCAACTGGACCGGTCACAGATCAACACAATAACCAATTGGATTTGAAGAATTGAGGTTTCTTCCAAAAAATATGTCGTGGAGAGGGCTGGAACATGGAACTAAGGCCCGTTTGTTTTCAAAAGTAGAATGGAGAGGATTGATAGTGAAGGGATTAATTGTGAGGAGATTGTTAATGAGAGGATTAAGTAAAATTGTGTTTGCTTTGATGATAGTTGTTAATGTAGTGATTGTTAAATTATTTTTATATAAAATAATAAAACAAATAAAAAAATACAAAAATATTAAACATTTAAAAAAAAATAACCAACATGTAAAAAATTTTAAAAAAATAAAAAAATTTCAGAAAAAAATAAAACAAATAAAATAATGATTTTTACTTAACAAAAAAAATAAAAAATTAAACATTAATGTTCAAAAAAAAATGTCCAACATGTAAAAAATAAAAATAAAAAATTTCTAGTCCGCCGGACTATTTTTCTAATAGCAAGTCTTAGAGGCCCATCCTGATCCGAAACTCACTATCAATCCCTTCCATCTCTCAAAACAAATACAATATTAATGAGTCTCACCTCACTACCAATCCCAATTTTCCCTCTAACTCTCCAAACAAATGGGGCCTAAGTACATAAAATGTAATAGCAATGCTAGGTATCATGAAAAGTCTTTCATGAAAATGATCATGAAAAATTTGTGACCTTTGGATTTCACTTACAATAAAGCACCACACACTAATCAAGGTAATTTAAGGATCACAAATCTTTCATGATTATTTTCATGACAAAATTTTCATGATCTCTAACATTTCTCAAAATGTAAATACCAAAATTATTAAGCCATCAATATAATTGTTGACAATGTAATACTATATATTCAATATTATCTTAATTATTTTTACTAAAAGTCAATATATAAAAAACATAAAATAAATTTTAAGAAATAACTTTTTTTTGTAAATATTTATTATTTATTAATTTTTATAATTTTAATATCTATATTTTTTATATTCATAAATTTTAATATATTTATAATATAAATATGACACAGTTGAATTTCGATTCACTAGCGATTAATGCTCCTACCAATGAGACTACTAGCCTTACCATCCATCTTGATCTCCGAAGATCTTACTTTATTATACCTATCATTTTCATGATTCTTCTCTTTTTATCCTTCAAGCTACTCAGACCTATGGCTACGTCGGGGATGTGAGTTCGTTATTTTATTATTATTTTAATTTGAGATTAAAAAAAAAAAATTGAATTAATTTTTTTGACTTTTTAAATTTTTATAAAAGAAAAAATAAAATAATTATAATTTAGATGTGACATTTATTTTATTAATTTTTTGATTTATTTTATTTTTTGTAACTAATTTAACCAAAAAGTTAAAAAAATCTACTTGCCAACGAGAGCTATATAAGCTGTTACATTCCCTAATTATTTTGGGCCGAGCTTGCCATTTGTCCATGATTTGGATTAGAAGATATTGTTTAAGTATGTAAAATTCATTTTGAGTTTTTTTTTTTTTTATAATTTAAATGATTTATTATGTAACACTCTTTACATATATCGTTCAAAAAAAAAAAAATTAGATTGATTGAATAAGAACGATTCGTATAGTAGCGGTAAGCGAAATGAGAGCAACCGTGGAAATAGGGTTGTTGGGGTAACAATACAAGCGCCGTGATACTACCAAGCGAAGCAATAAAGTGTTGCATCCTTAGACAGCAAGAGCCCAGCTGCTCAAAGGTTTCACTAGCGTACGCTCCGACCCTCGTAGCATAGGACACGTGGAATCCCATTAATTAAAACTTGCTCGATACGTTCAATTAACAATGAAAAATGCTTGGGAGCACTAATTAGTGCTCTCACTAATTAGGTGGCAGTGGGTCCTGTCAGAAATGATGTGATGTTTTGGTTTTAGAGTTATATTTTTTTTTTTTCTATTTTTTTAATGCATTAGTGTTATTAGTGGTGGTGTTTTTAGTGGGATGAATCATTGTTGATTAACAATCTTGTAATGCAATTGTATCCTTTGGCCCCATTGTTGTTTTTGTTTATATATTACTGATTTATTCACCAGGTCAATTTGATTGATTTTTTGCACCAAGTTAGTTTGTGGCTCCGTTTGGTAGAACTATAGAAAATTGATTATAACTTATAACTTTATAATTTATAACTTATAACTATGAATATAAGCTGATTTTTTACTTATAAATTAAGCTTCTCCTCTCCCACTCAAAGAATAAGTTGATTTTTGACTTACAAAAAGTTATAAGCTGTATTGTTAAGCTGAACCAAACACATCAAAATAGCTTAAATTAAGTTAAAAGTTTAAATAAGCTGGAAATAAGCCCTACTACATAGGGCCTGTGTTTGTCTTAAAAAAAGAACAAAAATATTTAGGAGCACTAAATATGGAGTTCTAGGAGAAGCTCTAATGAGCAGCCCCCCATAATATGATGGTAGTATCTTCTTCTTCGGTTTTTTTTTTTTTTTTAAATTTTTTTTAAATTTTATTTTTACATTTTCAACTCATTAGAACAGGTTTAGTACTCTTTTTTTAGAGCTTTGAATCAGCTCTCAAACAAAATTCAAAACACATTCTTCATTCATTTTTCAGGCATAAACGTAATAAAATGAATAAATTATAATTATAGAATCAGTCTAATTTTTTTTTATAGATAATATATACTAAAAATTTTACAAAATAGCAATTAAAATTATCAAATAAGATAAGTGATGAACTCCCTTGAACAGCAGCTTCTAATCCAAATAAGCACCGGAGGTAACTCCAACCCTTATTTTTCATGGACATATTCCACCGTTTTAAGTAGTTGATAAAAAATTGATTTTTTTGATTTTTTTTTTGTAATTTTTTTAACAAAAAACTCAGTTGTTTTAGATAAAAAAAAAAAACTGATTTTTTTTTATTAAAAAATTAAAAAGCCAAGAAACTTACCATTATTCCCAAAAGACCCTAAGGCCATGTTTGTTTGGGCGGACTGGATTAGCATTCCCATGACTAATAGTTTTAGGACTACGAATCCGTTGGATTATGTATCCTATTTTAACTAATAGTCAAGTTTAAAATAATTAGTTCGTACTTCAATTGTTTAACCAAACATCGGATTTATAATTTTATTGGACTATTAGTCCAATCCCAAGCTCATGTCCACCCAAACAAACATAGCCTAAAGGTCTAATCTGACATGATCCCATCTTTTCCGTGTTTTTGGTGAACTTTAATAATTAAGTTTGAAATTTCTAATAAATATTTAATGCAGCTCTCATGACTCCACTGAAGTCTTTCATCAATCGTCTGAGGCGGTGGTGGGTTGATTTCGTATTTTGCAGTTTGGTTTTTATTTAAATTTAATTGGATTCATTTTTTTTTTTTTTTTTTTTAGGTTCAACCACCCGGTATCCGACTCACTGGCCGACTAATCCGGATTCGGGGAGCAGTTCTGGATAAATAGGCTCAAGTCCCCTCCCAATTGGCGTTGCGGGGAATCGAACCGTAGTCCGTCCTTCCAAGCCGAGCTCCAATCACCACTCGGCCAACAACCAATTGGTAATTGGATTCATTTACTTTGATTCACGGGTCCATTTTTAGATTTTGTTTTTGATAATATGAATTGTTTAGTATGTAGCGTTGAATATCATGTTTTTGTAAAAAATTATATTGATCGGATATAGATAGTTATTTGATCAGATTAAAATTCTGTTAACTATTTATTTTTTTACGATTCATTTTTTTAATACAAATTTAATTCGATCAAATAGTTATCGATATTTAATCAAAGTGATTTTTTATAGAAATATAATACTTGACGATTTCTACATATTGAACGGTTTAAATTATCGAAATGGAGCCAAAAAATGGGCCAATGGACCGGACTAGACAGGTCCAGTCTTGATCTCAACATGAGACAAGTCGGACCCTTAAATTTAATAGTTATTAATGTAATTACTTATAATAAGAGTAAAAAAATATATATTTAGAATAAAATGAAATAAAAATAACGGCTCTTTAATTAAAATTATAAATGGTAAATTATACTAACAGTCTTTGTAATTTAAGATTTGTGTTACTTTGATCCCTGATTTTTTAATAGTGATACATTTGATACTGAATTTTGAATCTCATTTCAAATAAGGATAATTGAAGACACCATTGCTCTATTTCAAAAATATAGTTGTTAATTTTTTTTTTTTTGGTGGGTAATAAAGTTGTTAATTTGATAAAATATAAACTAATTTGATCCCAAAAAAAATGTCAAAACTTAATTTTGAATTTTTAAAACTCATTTCAACCCACTAAAGATAAATTAAAGTAATAAATCTTTTATATTTTTATATTTTTTTACCAAATTAATTTTTAGTGTATGTTTAAATGATGATCATGTAATGAGTGGTTCTTATTGTTGATATTTTTGAATGGCTATCCTGTAATAGATGGCTATATTTGTTATTAATAGATATTTTTAGATGGTTATCATGTAATAGATGGTCGCATCTGCTGTTAACAAATATTTTTGCATGATTATTATGTAATTGATGGTTATTAAATTTTTAATGCATAATCGTTATATTTAATATATGAAATATTTTATATTTTAATTTTTTTTAATTTAATAGATTGGTTTAATAATAACATCAAACTTGTTGCCATGTTTGACTTTTAAAAAAATAGAAACTAATATAAAGATAATAAATACCAAGAAAATTATTTTAAAAAATTATATAAAAATGATGTGTTTTTAAATTTTTTCACCAATTTAATTTTTAGTTTCTTAGAAAAAGAATTTAGAAAAAAGATTCTGAAAATCATGCCAAACCAAACAGAATTTTATAACAAAAAAAGTTCCAACATTATTCATTAAAAAAAAGACTATTACATTTCAAACAACATAGGTTAACCAACACAAAACAATTTATATGATGACTTTACTTTTAAAATAAACCGTTTGCAAGAAAAACATATTTGATTGTCCTTGTTTGGTACAACATTTAAAATTCAAAATTAAATGTATCATACTTAAAAGGGTAAATTACACTTTGCCCCCTAAAGTTTCACCTATTTTCCACTTTGGCTTTTTAAGTTTAATTTTTCTTACTTTGGCTCTTCATGTTTACAATCCTTCTCACTTTACTCCTAGATTAACTTTCATAATAAAAAATAAAAAACAAAAGTAATAGAATTTGTCACATCACTAACACATCAGCTTCATATATACTGTAAAAAATTCACTAAAAATGCAAAAAAGTAAAAAATAAAAAACAAAAAAATTGATTTTTTTTTTAGTCTTTAGTGAACTTTTTTTTTTCAAATTTATTCATAAATATTATTACATTATAGATGCATCTAGATTAGACGCTGCTAAAAAAAATAAAAACAAATTTAACTTTAAAAAAAGAAAAAAAAGTTCACTAAATAAGAAAAAAAAAATGATGGTAAATTTTTCATTTCAAAATTGACAATACAGGTGTTCTAGTCAATATATTTTCATTTTCTTTCGTATTTAGTAAACTTTTCTATTTTTTTAGTTAAATTTATTTTAAATTTTTTAACTGCATCTAATCTAGATGTATCTATAATGTAATAATGAAAATGAATAAATTTTTAAAAAAAGTTCACTAAAGACCAAAAATTTTATTTTTTATTTTTTGCATCATGCATGGAGCTGAAGTGTTAGTGATATGACATATTTTGTTAGTTTTTTAGATGAAAGTTAGTCTAGGAATAAAGTGGGAATGATTACAAATATGAAGGTTTCACTACAAGAAAATACACTTTTGGCGACTAAATTTTTAGTCGCCAAAAGTCCCTTTTTCGTCGCCAAATGTCAAATTTCCACTTTCCCCGACAAAATCTTTTAGTCGCTGGGTTTGTCGCCTACAAACAGTCGCCAATACCTTTGGCGACTAAAAACCATTTAGTCGGCAATACACAGGTCTTCAGCGACTAAGGTTTTAGTCGCCAATAGTCAATTCTATTTTTGGGTTTATACCTTTGGCGACTAAACTATTAAATGCATATCTTGAATTAATTTTTTTATTATTTATACAATTGGCGACTGTTTTTTTCGTTGGCAAAGCTCAATCTTTTGGCGACCAAATTGTTTAGTCGCCAAAAGCATTTTTGAAAAAAAAAAAACTTTTCCTTTGTGCCTCAGGACCTCCCAGGTTCGAAGCAGGAGCTGTACCTTGACCTTAACCACACGCGCAACCCCACCACGCCACTGAGCCATCTCATGAATGTAGTTGCAACTAATATTATTTATATACTACTTTTACTAGTATTAATACAAAATTATGTATATAAATACAATTTTATATAATTCAATATAAATTATGTAAATAATATATTATTTATTAAAAAAAAATTTACATCATTTTTGGCGACTAAAAAAATTATTTAGTCGCCAATTCTATTATTTTTGGGCTACTAATTAATTTTCCGTCGCTAAAGAAAATTGTTCCGCCTAAAAACCTAGCTTTTGGCGACAAAACCTTTTTTTAGTCGCCAAAAACTCCCCTTTTGGCTACTAAAATGAATTTTAGTCGCCATAAACCTGTTTTTAGCTACTAATTTTTTTTAGTAGCCAAAAAGCTTGACCTTCAGCGACGAAACTGTTTTTAGTCGCCAAAATAGGTACAATCAGCGACCAAAGTGGTTTTTAGTCGCCAAAACCTTAACGTTTGGCTACCAAATGGTTTTAGTCGCCAAAAACACTAACCTTTGGCTACTAAAAATTTTTTCGTCGCTAAAACCACTATATTTGGCGACTAAACTACCTTTTAGTCGCTAAAACCATTCCATTTGGCGACAAAACTCTTTTAGTCGGCAAATCCACTCAATTTTGGCGACTAATTCCATTTTAGTCGCCAATTCCACGACTTTCAGCGACGAAAATTCCTATTTTAGTCGCCAATAGTGTTTTTTGTTGTAGTGTTTAAAGTGAGAAAAATTAAACTTAAAGAGCTAAAGTAAAAAGGATTGCCAACATAAAGGGTCAAAGTGAAAAAAAATTAAACTTAAATGGTCAAAGTGAGAAATGGGTGAAACTTTAAGAGGCAAAGTGTAAATTACCCTAATTAAAAAGTTAAGGATCAAAGTAATATAAGTTCCAAACTATAGGACTGTTATAAACTTTAACATATATTTGAAATAATTTTTTGCTTACATCACTAAACAGTAATTTTTTCAAAAATAATTGTCAAACCCCCTATCAAAAATTATTATTTTTTGATAATTATATATTCATTTTCCTAACCCAAAAAAATAAATAAATAAATAAAAATACACCCTTTTCAAGAACTCTCCATTAAGAATAAGTCTCCATTAAATCTTTTGCCATTTTCCTAACCCATTAGTGTAATTTCTCCCATTATAAACTTTACTATATATTTGTAATAATTTTTTTGTTGACGCCACTGGATAGTAATTTTTTCAAAAAATAATTATCAAAGCCCCTATCAAAATTATTATTTTTTGATAAATAATTCATTTTCCTAACAACCCCCCCCCCCCCCCCCCCAAAAAAAAAAAAAAAAAAAAAAAAAAATCGTTTCTCATTCCTTTTATTTTTCCTCAACAAATACCTCAGAATCAAGATCCAAATACAGCTGAAATGATCAAATTCCTCCTTTACCTGAACATAACCAAATCATTTTTAGAATGTATTTCTTTCAAAATGTCCTCTCTATTAGATTAGTCCCCTCTAGTTTCTCACCAATGCATTCATTTGTGTCATTTCAACCTTCTTATTTTAACTATGTTTGTTACATGGGTCCTGTTATGGTGTGCAACCCTTTAAGGTTGCACACCATATGCAACCAACACAAAAAGGTATAAGTAGAAGGTATAAACATAAAACAGGACAGCAAACACAAAAGGCGTAAGTATAAGGTGTAAGTTGCATACTTAAGAAAAGTCCTTGTTACATTCACATTTCTGACAAATTTATAAACAAGAAAAATGATTCATTTGTGTCATTTCAGCCTTCTTATTTTAACTATGTTTGTTACATAGGTCCTGTTATGGTGTGCAACCCTTTAAGGTTGCACACCATATGCAACCAACACAAAAGGCATAAGTAGAAGGTATAAACATGAAACAGGACAGCAAACACAAAAGGCGTAAGTATAAGGTGTAAGTTGCATACTTAAGAAAAGTCCTTGTTACATTCACATTTCTGACAAATTTATAAGGACTTTTCTTAAGTGTGCAACCTTCAAGGGTTGCGCACATCCCTTTAAGGTTGCACACCATATGCAACTAACATAAAAGGCATAAGTAGAAGGTATAAACATGAAACAGGACAGCAGACACAAAAAGCGTAAGTATAAGGTGTAAGTTGCATACTTAATAAAAGTCCTTGTTATATTCACATTTCTGACAAATTTATAAACAAGAAAAATGAGTTGAATTTGAAATTGTTAACAGTTTTAAAACTTGAGAAAGTTTCAACATTGTTCTGAATTGTGTATTTTATAATAAAACATTTGATGTCGTTATATAGTTTTGCTAATCAACCATACCACTCTCATTCACCACCAGATACTTCTGTGTTCTGTGCCTCAATATATAAATTTAAAAGCAATCACTATCTCACATCAATCATCCCTAATCCTTGAAAAGTTATTTAGTGGTCCTGTTTCCACTAGACAAATGATTAATTTATATAGTTGGGTTGAACACTTTTATATATTTTTTTTAATAAATAATATAAAAAATGACAATTAATAGATAGTGTGAAGTATTGTTTCGAGAATTCCTCCTAATCCTCATCTTTATCACACTTTAAATAAAAATATCCATTTATTTTTTTTTGTCTCATATCATCCTTGAAAAGCATGTGTGGTCTACATGTTTTGTACTTAAACCATGATGTAAACTAATGCACCGCCAAGTAGGGATGGACCTAATCCTTTGTACTTAAAACTATGATGTGAACTAAGGCGCACCAAGTAGGGTATGATGTGAACTAAGGTGACCTAAACCTAAGGTTACCAAAACTCAACTATTATAGCAGTATCAGATAAGAATAAAGTTTTGAAAAGCGATTACGGTTATCGTAACGGTTACAGTGACGTGATAGTAACAACAGTATAAAAATCGTAATGTAACAATTGTGATAATCGGAATCGTAATTTTTAAAATTTTTTACATAATTTGAAAAAAACTTACTGATACTCTTTTTTTTTTTAGAATAATATTTATTGGGATTTAAAATAAATTTTAATAAATTTTTATTAATTTTTAAGTATAATCTAATCATTTTAATATTTTCAAATCACTATAAAATAAGCTTTTTACATTTTATTTCAATAATTAATGAATTTGAGAATAATTAATTTTAAATGTCTACAAATTATTTTTTACCAATACTTGAACTAACTGAATAAAAAAATATTCATAATTATTAAATAAAAGGATTATAAAATAAAAATTGTGTCATAAATTAAAAAAACAAAAATTATAAAGAAAAAAATTCATATAAGATTTTTTTCTTTGAATTTAGATCACTTGAGTATTTGTTCTTTTTTTTTGTAAGTTTTTTTTTTTTTGGGAGGGGGGGAAACTCTATTTAGAATATTATAAAAGGGTGTAACGGTGTCTAACGAACCATTTCAGTTGTTACGGTACCACTATAGCCATTATATAACACAGAAACGGCCATTACACGTGTGAATCTCCATCACACCGCTAAAGTGACCGTAACGGGTAGCGATAATCACCACAACTATTACGTAACGACGTTACATAATAATTGTGACCACTTTTTAAAATATTTTCAAATTATTCAGGGGGAGACTTCCACGTAATCGTGTAGTTCTTGGGATCATTAGGCGTTGTTGCTCCCCCAAGAAAACAAAATGAATCCTCTTGATCAAGAGATTCCACTTGATATTCTCATAAGAGTTCACCATTTTTCAACAATAATGAGCATACCCATTATTTTTGGGCTATTTTTGCAAGGTTTCCATACTTAGAAAGTCTTATCGCATATCAACAAAGTTTTTTATTTAAGCATTCTAATATTGGGCATTATGCAATTCTCTTAAACTGTGTTTGATTATAAGTTTGAGAAGAGATTTATGAAGGTAAAAGAAATTAACAGCAAATATTAGTGTAGTAAGACGGTTTTGAAATCATGGGAATAACAATCGCCCTTACTTTCCACTCTTAGATCCATCTTTTGCTCGTAAGTCGGGAATTCAAACCCCTACACTCCTCCCCTCCCTGTAAGTCAGATATTACGATTGATGTTAATGAGTGATTTTTTTTTTTGTTTTTTACCACATCAATTTTTAATGTTCTTGAATTTTTTTCAAAAACAGATTATGAAAACGAAACCATGCACAGCGTATAGTATTCATTCGGAAATAGAAGCTTTTCCCTTATCCCATTCCCTGCCCACTCAACTGATGACAAAATAGCATTTACCTAGACGATTAAATTTAGAAAATGATCAAAATTTCAGCTAATCAACCACAACTCCCTCATGCTCCAGATTCTTCTGTTCTGTGCCTCAATAGAAATTAAAATCAACTAATTTCTAAAGTTTTCCTAATTTCACCTTCCAAAGATTCTCTAATTATTGAATTATATGTTAACATACTATAAATGCTAACCTTGATAGTCATTAGATCCCAAACATAGGCTACACACTACTCCAGTCAGTATCTCATGCCAAAACTCACTATATAGTCATCACTTCTATGAAGATGTTCCGCGAAATAATATAAATGTGTCACTTAATAAATGGTGTGAAGTATTGCTACAAGAAACACCCAACAATTCTTCTTAATTCTCATCTTTATCACACTTCAAATGAAAACACTACTCATCTTTCGTCTCAACCTTGAAAAGCATGTGTGCATGATTTCTGCATCTTTTGCCTCTAAAACTATGGTGTGGACTAATGCACCCCAACTAGCGATCAAAACACTATTCGTCTTTTGTCTCAGCCTTGAAAAGTATACTCATATGATTCTCTGCATCTTTTGTACTTCAAACTTTAAACTACGATGTGGACTAATGCACCCCAAGTAGGACAGGATGGACGGCAAGTAAAGTATCATATATGAATATTTTCAAATTATACAGATTTATCACATTATAATTTTTTTCTAAATATTAATACAAATTTTTTTATTGCACGTGCATTTGTCTCTAAGGTCATAATGTGTACATACCTAATGACGATGAATAAAATGCTTATATAAAGTTCAGAAAGTTTTGGTCATATGGATGGATGGATATATTGAGGCCAATGTTGACAACATGGTTTGATAATTTTCATCTATTCCGTGTCACTGCACTACGAACTTAGCCAGTTTATGTCTCTTCTTCATTCACATATTTACCATGTTTTCTAATTACGTCATTTTGCTCTAGATGCTATTCAAATTAGATCAGATGTAAATTCAATAACATGAGAATGATATTGAGAGTCCAGGACCACCTTGATCAAGTTGAATCTACTTCTTGATATTTGCATAAGACTCCACAATTCTCCAAACAAAGATGAGCATATTTTGTTTTTGGGCAGCTTTTGCAAGGTTTCCATCCTAAGAAAGTCTTGCAGCATATATCAATAAAGTTTTTATGTAAGCATTCTAATATTGGGGGGTATTATGCAATTCTCTCAAGAATACAAGAGGTGGGCATCATGTCATGTTGGTTGTATTCGTGTCGTGTTGTCTTACATTCGAGTCAGAATTACTTCAACACTAACAAAACCCGCTTATTTTTTCGTGTTATCATGTGGCGTCATTTTCAGTTTGTGTTCTATTTGTATCAACATGTCATATTTGCACAAGTTAATTTTCAAAACTGATCTCTACTTGTAGAAGATAAA
This sequence comes from Camellia lanceoleosa, assembly GCA_025200525.1. Lineage (NCBI taxonomy): Eukaryota > Viridiplantae > Streptophyta > Magnoliopsida > Ericales > Theaceae > Camellia > Camellia lanceoleosa. Next base: position 103,078,729 of record CM045759.1, read on the forward strand.
ATCACTTTGAATATTGAATTCTATGGTATATGGTTGCAGGGGGGTTGATTTTCTCTGAATTACCTAAATTGTCAGAGATGATTCAATCTTATAGTTATGGATATGATTGTGATTCATCCTATATATGTGAGTGTTATTGATGTAAACAAATCAATCAAGTGAATACGAAAGGTGTAGCCAATAGGGCTTTGTGTGTGTGTGGACGTAGGCCGAGATTGGTTGAACCACGTTAATCTATTGTAATCTTTCTTCTCTTTTCTGTTCTATCACCTCTCTGTATTCAACCTTACTATCTTATCACAAAATTTATCATTATTGAATGAAGTTATTCATAAAAATATTCAATTTCAACTCAATTTTGTTTCCCCAGTTTTATTTTATTTATTTATTTTAAAAAGAACTACTAATTTTGCTAGATTGACTCTAAAATAAGTGATGAAAAATATATATTATCTTGAATGAAAAACAAAAAATTATATTGGCTTTAAAATTATATTTTACATAACCTTTTAATTAGCTAGATGGAGTTAAATGCCATGACATCCTTTAGTGGACATAACATCAAAATGTGTAATTAATTATCAAATGGATTCAATTTTGTATTATGCAGGTTCAATACTACTTGGCCAGTTTAATATTTGTGTTATCCAGTCGTATCATATTCATGTTCATGTCGAAAAATGCTCAACCCTAACCAGCTAACTTCGTGTACAATTCAAGTATTGTGATCGTGTCGTGTCAAAAATTCCAACCCTTGAAAGGCTATGATTAAGAAAGATTGTATTGAGTAGTCATGCATGGGATGTATTTGGACACACGACAACATGTGGATTTCGGTTAGCAAAATGCCAAAACCAAATTCTAAAAAGAATTGTGCACTCTAAAGTGACTCAGAGTTGCTAGGCATTCAACCCGGTGAGCAGCTCAAATGTCAGCGTTCCCCAACCAAAAACCAAAAGGGGTTCAAACCCTGCACCCCTCCTCCTTCCGCAGGTTAGATATCATGACTGATTTAGCTCATAAGTTGGGGATTCAAACCCTGACTTCACTCCTCCCCCTCCCCCTCCCATTCAACTTCAATCTGCACATCCTATCACATACTCAAGTTACCAAACCTAAAACACTTCTAAAAGATATATCCCAGCATAGCATCCCCCCAACTTATGTAATTTGAATAAGTCCATAAGCCACATATATTTACAGATGGTGTTTTGGCATTCCTTTTCTCACTCTAAAATCTGAAAAGATACATAGAAGTAACATTGCTCCTCCTTAAGAAAGTTCTAAGGTCATTTCCACAACTCCTGCTGAACTCCTGCTAGCAGCTTTAAGTTGGAGGAAAGACGGGGATTGACTGGATTACCCCTGCAATTCTTAGGACAAGTTTGGGAAGTTTAGAATAAGTACACTTTTTGACTTTTCTTGTATTATGTGTAGAAAAAGTAGAGAGGAGATGTTGATTGATGTGACCCAAAAAAGATAAAAAGATGAAATAAGTGCACTTATATTGGGATGCCAAACTTGGCTGCTTTTAATTAATGTGGTCACAGAGTTCACCCATGAACAGAAGCTTTCCGCTAGCATATTTCCCTAACCCATGAAAGAAATAACAAAATAGCAACTTCCTAAAAGGTTAAATTTAGAAAATGATCACGAACTTCCAAAGCATCTAATAAAAAAACCACTTCCCACTAAAACACATTTGAGATTTCTGCAAGTCAAATTAAACACAAAAAAAAGTTACCATTTTTCTATTTAAGTGAGAAACTTACAAAAAAGTAGGATTTTCGAGACCAGGAGATGATCATTATTTTCATCCTTACTCGAGGAAATCCTTTAAACTAAGGGAGCTGTTGCTTCCTCTTCTTCTGAATAAAAGACAAAACGTCAAGAAGAAGAAGAAGACCTTGAATTTGAATGTGCTTTTGGGACAATTTTAGTCGATAGAAACCCAACTGAAAGAATGTAAACTACTGCCAGATGTGTTACCGTAGTACCCTCTCTCAGAATCATGGGATGACTTTCAATTAATGAGGTTAGAACTTAAGGTCTTCATGCTGCTCTATTTTCTAATTGTCATATTTTTTTAATGGTTGTAGGGCGAAACCTCAGGGCTTAAGCCCTCACCGTATTGGATAAGGTAGCTTTATGTGGTAATTTCTTGTTAAATAGAGTTTCATAACACCTATAAAATAGCCTCTTAGGGGTAAAATGAACTAGGTCTTGAAGATGAAGGAAAATTAAAGGCTGCTTATCCCTTCTTCGTCTCTGATAAATCTTCGTGCTCTAACTCATCTGATGCAGAATATAAGAAGCTCAAGAAAGAGTAAATTTAAAGAAGCGGCGATATTTGGAAATTGGAATGGTATCAAAGAGAAATCAATAGGAACCATACATAATCATAGTTCTAATATTATTATAATTCTATTTTATGATTATATAGAAACTACACATAATTATATTTCTAATATTATTATAGTTCTATTTTATGATTATTTTTATGTTTTCTAAGATTTTTAGGTGAGGGGTATTTTGGTAATTTTATATTTGCCTATATGGGCTGTAGGCGTCACCCATTAGTTGTCTTGTGAGTTGAGTTATTTAATTAGTGTTTGTTTTTGTTTCTTATTTAGTCTTAAATTTGTTTTGAAAGTCAAAAGATTTTTTGATAGTTTTCTATTTCAGTTCTAGTTGGTTTAGGAAGTCTCATTCATAGTCAATTTAATAGAGTTGATGTTTTAGAGAATTTTAAGAGCTTTTGAAGCTTCTTTATGGATTGTGTGATGTAATCAACTCCTAGGTGTGATGCCTAAGGGATTCTAGGAGTGATTCCTAAGCCAATCTTCTTCTTTCTTTTTCTTTTCTGTTTCAAATTACTATTCACGAGTTACTGTTCACAGCACCCAAAACAGTCCCAAAAATCATTCTTTCTTATTGTTACATTAAGCCCTAAACCTAATTCTTCCATGTACTAATAGAAGCCCTAAATTTACCATTACTTTTCATCTTGAAACCACAACAAAAAAAACCAATTAAAATCAGCCCCAAGGCCTAGATTTGTTGTTGTCCCAAAAGCCTAGATCTGCTGATATGCCTAATTGCCTTACATCAGTATGGTATTAGAGCTTAAGGTTCCACCATGATGTTTTCACATTGTGGGAGATCCTATACAAGTGGATTGACTTGGGAAGAGGATAAAGCGCTTCTTAGAGGAAAAAATTCATCTAAAGAATCTTCAAGATGATTTTCTTGATCAATTGCATACTCTTGAGAAAGGTAATATGCGTGTGATTGATTATGCAAGAAAATATAAGGAGTTATTATCAAGTCTGATGTTGTCAAAAGTGAACGGACAACTATTGCTTGTTTCAAAAGTGGATTAAGATTTGGAATTAAAAAAGAGATGTCTGATGCATATTTGGAAGATCTCAAAAATGCTATTGAAACGGCTATACAATTTGAGTTTTTTGTAAAATTTAAGGAGAAATCTACAGTTTTGAAACCTACGCATAATGCAAAGACTGTCCAGCAAAAGAAACCAACAGAAACTCCAAACCAAAGAGCTAAAGTGCCACAAAAAGATACTAAAAAGCCACAACAAGATGCACCAAAGCCGAATATTGTTCTTAGGAATGAAAACCCTACACAATTGAAGTTGCAAGCCAATGAATATGCTCAGAATTTTCTGAAGGTGAAGGATGGCCAGATTTTGATGGATAATGAGGCTCTGATTGATGAATCAAAAACACCACAAGAGGCACCAACTTTAAAGAAATTCGTCAACCAAAATTCTGTGTGTTCCGAGATAGATTTTGTGGATGACAAGCAAACCTTTGCCATGGGGAAAGATGACCAGATTTTGACGAATGAAAAAGCAGTTATTGATGATTCAGAAGAAATCCAGCAATCCGTTGTAATGAATCCAATATTTCTGGTGTTGCAATAGCAATGATTGCAAAGTCAAAGGAGCAAGCTGCCGGCCCAGAACCAAATTTGTCTTTAGATGTTAATAAGTTACTGGCTGAGTCTAATTTAGAGTCAAGAGAGTCGTCTCCGGAGCCTATAGTTATGGATATTGTCCAAATAGAAGATTCAGAGGCCACACAAAATGTAGGGATTGAAGAATTACAGCAACAAGTTGCTGATACTGATCCTAATATGACCTTACAAGTCACCAATTTGCTGCCTAAATTCTCTCCAAGAGGTACTGATATTTTCAAAAGGGATGGTAATATTGAACTGCATGATGGAACATTGGTTGACAAGGGGGATGAGAAGTCCCAAAAATCATTCTTCGTTATTGTTACATTAAGCCCTAAACCTAATTCTTCCATATACTAACAGAAGCCCTAAATTTCCCATTACTTTTCATCTTGAAACCACAACAAAAAAATCCAATTAAAATCAGGCCCAAAAGCCTAGATTTGTTGCTGCCCCAAAAGCCTAGATTTGCTGCTGCCCCTAATTGTCCTGCATCATCATCTCTTATTCTTGTTCTTATCTCTTATCTATCCTCTCCCAGTTCTCTATGGCCTTGTTTGGAAAGTTGACTATTTTAGCCTGGCTAATATAGTTGTGTTTGGGAAGTTGGTTGGATTTTTTTTTGTAGTTAATTTGATGGTTGTGAGAGAAAAAGTGAAATAATTATGGGTTGGATGTGACATTTTGTCTTATTGGCTATTTTAACCTATTTTATCTTTTAGTAGGCTATTTTTGCCCAACCCTCTTCCCAAACACCCCCTATATATTCTCTATTTACTATCCTAAATATACAAAAAAAAACATATATGCATGATGTATATATTTACATATATCACCTATGAAGCATTGACACGCTAAAATGGAAGCCATGGCGGTGTCGGATACGGGGACACGCCGGGGACACGGGAACATGCCAGGGACACGTATGGGACACGGCATCTGGCGTGTCCCCTTAATTTAATTAATTTTTTTGCGAGGGACACGGCGGAGACACTGCGGGGACACGCGTGTCCAAATCTGGACACGCCATGGGACACGGGAGAAGAGTAAATGAAAGAGAAAATGAGTACAAACCTGGTCAGCAACTTCTCAGCCTTCGATCTCGAGCCAATCGACCTCCATCCAGTCCATTTCGACGATCCAGTCCACTTCAACTCAGAGCTTTCTCTCTCGCCTTCTCTCTCTCTCCCTGCCTTGCGATTGCGATCGTAATTGCTTCTGTTTCCCTCTCTCTCACTTCTGCTTCTGTCTCCCTTTGTCTCTTCTGTCTCCCCGTCTTTATCCTTGATTCATATAGGAGTATAATATATGTAACTATTATTTATTATAATAACTATTATTATATTATAATAACTATTATTATTATATATTATATAATAGTTATTATATAACATAAATATACTTATAAGATAATATATAATACAATATTATAAGATAATATATACTTATTAATAAATAAATAAACACATATATGTAAAATAAAATAAAAAAATTAATTAGAACACATTATTTAAAAAATATAATAAATAAATAAAATAATTAATGTACATTAAAACAAAAATATTTATAAAAAAATTAAAAAATTTGCCGTGTCCGTATCCCCATTTTTTAGAAATTGCCGTGTCCCGTGTCCGTATCCGTGTCCGTGTCCGTGTCCGTGCTTCATAGTATATCACCATCATATTTTGCCCATGATGTTTTTGAAGGATTTCCTGTGAAGTTCAAGCCACACCATCAATGCACAAGAGAAATTATACACATAATGATTTCAATAGATTAGTGAATTTATATTATTATCTTTTGAATTTTAAACAAATAGGACAGTTAACCATAAAAATGAATATGCATATTCTCCTACATAATTTAATCAACAAAACTATCAGCAGTCCAAATAGAGCCTCAGTGACAGACTTATAACATATTAGGGGGAAAAAGTAAAGAGTTCAATGCCAGTAAGAACCATTTACCTCTGCCCCTTGACAACTATAACTTAAGATCACCGTAAATCTTTTTTATGCCCTCAACTCAAAATTCTCATGCAAGAACCTGTATAGCTCCTCTGCAACCACATTTGGATACTCTTCCTGTGGGAGGAGGGCACCTGGTACCTCAACAAACTTGCTCACCCCTTTCACTTCCCTAAGAGCTTCCATCTCTGCTTTTGATCTCTTGGGAGAACCTGCTGTAGACACAACGAGAACTGGTATTCTCCCTTCTAATCCTGCAAAAAGTTCAACAAACTCCTCTCGGGATTTCACAGGGTCCAGCAGACCAGTCAAAAAAGCAGCAGGCACATAACGGGCACCTTTCTGTTTTGTAAGAGCATATCTGCTTTCAACAATGTCGGGGGTCACATTTTCAGGATTTGCATAAACATGAGACTTGTACTGCGATTGGATTGCATTCTCATTGCTGACGAGCACATTGTACATCATCCATCCTACAGCAGGAGCCCTTAAGGTTCCCCTAAGCAGTCCATACCTGTTAATTTAGCAAGAAATGGAAGCTGAGTTCAGGCTGATCAAGTAAATTAATAAAACAAAAGGGTGTTCAGATATGTAAAATGTCCCATGAATGAGTTAGCCATATTAACCAGATAAGACCACAATGACTGGTTGGGCTTTTTAACCAATGGTTCAACTGAAAGATCTCGTTGTTAAAAATGTTGAATTAGATTAATTAGCAATACATTTTTAATGATCTGATGGTTAAAAGGACAATCACATCTTAATCTGTCCTGGCTAAGAAATATAGTACAGATGCCTTGGTGCAGATAATTATTTTCACAAAATGAAAGGTCCTATGCACTGCAAGATTTAAAAAGTGAGCACAAAATAGCACTTCCACACCAAAGCAAGTTGGCCGCCCAAAAACAAACATATAGTGTAAGAATACCTTGATTCCATGTTGGAATCTCGACCAAACACAATAGGGAGGGGACCAGCCCAGGTGGGTGCAACAGCAGCAATGGCAGTTGGCTTCACTAAACCCTTTTTTGCAGCACGAACTGTTATTGTGGCAGCATGCCCTCCTCCAAAGACCACCAAGTCATTATCTGATCGAGTGAACATAATTATAAGCAAGACAGACAGCAGAAATTGACGGTAATAGTTATTTTGGGTAATATAATAAAATCACATAGAATGAAGACGTAAGCATTGTAGACAGAGTGCTAAGAAATACAGCGGTATACAAGGAAAACATGGGAAGACACAAAATGAAAGGACTAGAAATAAAATGATCTTATAAAAAGAGCTAAACTAGCATGCAATTCACACTAAAACCAAACAGAGATTGAGTAGTTAATTTCTCTAACAAAGCAAATGATAAACACCTGAAACTAAATCAAAGAGTGGAACTCAAACACTTGTATGCAAGTAAATATCCATGATATCCTTTTTTTTGGATAAATAAATATCCATCTAAGAAGCACGGGTGCGAAATGCAGTGCGAAATGCAATGCAGTATGGGCTCTGTTGATACGACAAAACCCCAAAAAAGTAGAGTAGGGGTACAGCTGCGGTACGCCGATATTTTTTTTTATTTTTTTATTATGGTTAAAAGATCCAACCTACAAATTGAAGTTAAATATCAAAACTAAAAACAGAAATATAAAACCAAAAGACAAAAATATTAATATATTTGAATTCAACATAACCAACACCAATGCAGTCCATAATCCAAGGAAAGGATTAACTTGGTTCTAATTTATTAATTTATTATTAATATATTTGTGTTCTAATTTATTAACTTGGTTTTAATTTTTTATTAATATATTTGTGTTCTAATTTATTAATTTTTTTTATCTAATTTTTTTTTTTGTTCTAAATATGATTGAATAACTTGGTTCCATACCTCTCTATTTTTTTTTTTTTTGTTTCTACATCAACATTAGATTATACCTCTCTGAAGAAGAAAGAAGAAACAAGAAAAAAAATAAAAAAAATAAAGATGAACAGATTCTGACCAGTTGCTTGGTTGCTATGTATGGCTGATATGTAGGGGACGAAAATAGATGATAGATGCTTGCTAATCTCTGCCAAAAAAAAAAAAAGAGATCAAGAAGAAGAAATGAAGATGAGAGAAGACGAGGGTGATGAAACAACGATGAAGAAGTCGTACCCGATGCCGTGGGTCGAAGTCGAAGACGAGGCTCGAAGACAAGGGTTGAATTGAAGACGAGGGTCGAAGTCGAAGACAAGGGTGATCTGATCTCTGGGTCGAAGTCGCCTCTTTGATGAGATTAGGGCAAAACAAATTCATTCGTATATACATTTTTTCTTTTTCTTTTTTTAATTTTTTTTAATATTGCTCCAGTACCCCTCAATTTTTCAGAAAATTTGATTTCTGCCCCCGACTTACCCAAAACACACCAAAGGCATACCCATGCCGTACCCGAGCCGTATCCATGCTACTAACTCGAAGTATATTCGACTACTTTTTTTCCATACCGCACGCTGCAAACAGATGCAATGCGTCACGCACCTGGTAAGTACCCGGTGCGTGTACGGCACTATTTTTGGAGTACCCGTGCTTCATAGATATCCATGATATCCTTACTCTCAAACATTAACAATACATACGAATATTTAGAGTAGATCTCCAGCTCCATCTAATCTTTATCTTCGCCATGTATGATTGTGCTCTAACAGATCCATGTGCTAGTAATATGAGAGGGAATACAAACAATTACAGGAATTATGTGAGTCCCAACACTGCCATGTGGCGTAATTATAAATTATCATGTGTATGACAATTGTCAAATTCTTATCAAACACTGCATAGTGTTTTATGTTATGCAAAACTCATCAAGATATAAAATCTTATCAATATAGAAGTCCTGAACAATCGGAGATTGTTTGGGATAGGACTTTTAGAACATTCAAACTACTTGCTAAGTAAGTCATTGAATATTATAATAGGCAACATCCTCATGGGTTGAGGTATGCAATGTCTCTCTATGAATTAGTTTATTAAATATTTTGATAATATTGGAGGATTGACTTGGGCGTCGGAGGGCCCCCGGCTACGGCTAGGGGTGTTTTGTCTTGCAGCTAGCGATCACGTGGTGGTGCTAATCATCTTCTTTGTTGGATTTCTTTATCATCAAATACGGTATTTTTTTTTTATGTCCGTACAATTGGTGCCGTCTGTGGGAAACAATGAAATTCAACAAAGATAATTAATAAATTACGGTAAACTTTCTTGGAGGGCTTTGTTCATGATATTGGTTGTCTTTGACCGATTATATACTTTTATGTTGCAGTTCATCAACAACAAAAACAAATACAGTGTTCCTGTATAAATATGCTTTCAAATCTACATGGATTTAAGCCACTGCTTTTATAATGGTCATCATTCATTAAAGGCTATGTCAAAGATTTGCTATCTCAATATATATAGTATAATTTGTTTATGCGGATATGATGAAAAGCGACGTTTGCAAAGTCACATGCAACCAGTTTCAAGATTTTGTTCGTATACACTCGTTTTTGTTTTCCAGAGTTGCTTCTAGGCTCGGTGTAAAGTTAATTGTACACATAAGAGGATCGACACAACTCAACGAAGGAAAGAGAAATAGATGAGTTGCGATATGGTTAAATAAATCAAAATATAAGTCATTGCAAAAAGAGAGTGGCTTCCTAGCAAGATATTATATTGAATTTTTTATTATTTGTAGAATATGGATTTTATGCATTATTACTCTGCAGATGAAGATATTTTATTATGTATTGTGCTGAATTTTGATTATCTATGGAGCATGGAGTTTATGCATTATTATTTCGACCACGAATACATGAAAGATCAAATTATTATATCAGATTTTTATTATCTAAAAAATATGAGTTTTTATGCTGAATGTGGATGAAGACTATTATTTAGGTCAAATATGCTGAGATGAAGTCCGCGCTTTACGGATCATGGAGGCAATATGAATTACACTACCATTTGGTTATAAATTTTCTCTCTTTGCCAAGCTGGTTTGGGCAAGAAATAAGTTGGCAAGTTTGACAAACTTGAAAAATCTATATCGAGTGGGTTTTGCTTGGTAAAGTAAATTGGCAAGTTTGACAAATTTTGAAAATCTTTGTCGAGCAAAGTAAGTAGACAGGTTTGACCAACTTGAAAAATCTTTATCGAGCGGGTTTTGCTTGGTGAAGTTGATTGGCAGGTTGGACCAATTTGAAAAATATTTGTCGAGCGGGTTTTGCTTTGTAAAGTAGATTGGCAAGTTTGACCAATTTTGAAAATCTTTATCGAGCAAAGTGGATTGGTAGATTTGACCAATTTTGAAAATCTTTGTCGAGCAAAGTGGGTTTACAGGTTTGACCAACTTGAAAAATCTTTGTTAAGCGGATTTTGCTTGGCAAAGTAGATTGGCAAGTTCGACCAACTTTGAAAATCTTTGTTGAGCAGGTTTTGCTCAGCAAAGTAGGTTGGCAAGTTTGACCAACTTAGAAAATCTTTGTCGAGTGAATTTTGCTCGGTAAAGTGGATTGGCAGGTTTGACCAACTTTGAAAAATTTTACAGAATAGGTTGGTGGTTTGTCTAACAGTGGGATTTCTTGCCGAGCAGGTTTTGTTTGCCAATAAGCCAATTGGTGTTTTGGTAGTTTTTAACAAGATTAGGTATTCTTGGAATAAGTCCTAACAAGGTTATGCATTTTCAGAATAAGTTCTAAAGAGATTAGGCATTCTTGGAGTAACTCCTAACAAGGTATTTGTGGAATAAATCCTAACAAGGCATTTTTCGTAATAAGTCCTAATGAGGTTAGGCATTCTTGGAATAAGTCCTACCAAGGCTAGGCATTTTTGAAATAAGTCCTAGCGAGGTTAGGCATTCTTGGAATAAGTCCTAGGGCTAGGCATTTTCGGAATAAGTCCTAACGAGGTTAGGCATTCTTGGAATAAGTCCTAGCAAGGCTAGGCATTTTCGGAACAAGTCCTAATGAGGTTAGGCATTCTTAAAATAAGTTTTAGCAAGGCTAGGCATTTTCGGAATAAATCCTGATAAAGTTACGCATTTTGGAATAAGCCCTAGCACCCATGTATGGTTTTAGCTAGGCATTATTACACCGCTATTTTTATCAGAACAACAGAAAACTTCCACTCTTCACTAGATTCAAAGAGAATGAAAGCTTAGGGGCAATTAAGAGGGAATAAAAACAACTAGAGGAATTATGTGAGTCCCGACACTGCCACGTGGCGTAATTATAAATTATCATGTGTATGACAATTGTCAAATTCTTATCAAACACTGCATTAGTGTTTTATGTTATGCAAAACTTATCAGGATATGAAATCTTATCGATATAGAAGTCCTGAACAACCGGAGATTGTTTGGGATAGGACTTTTAAAACATTCAAACTACTTGCTAAGTAAGTCCTTGAATATTATAATAGGCAACATCCTCATGGGTTGAGGGATGCAATTTCTCTCTATGAATTAGTCTATTAAATATTTTGATAATATTGGAAGAGTAACTTGGGCGTCGGAGGGCCCCAGGCTACGACCAGGGGTGTTTTGTCTTGCAGCTAGCGATTGCATGGTGGTGCTGATCATCTTCTTCGTTGGATTTCTTTATCATCAAATACGGTATATTTTTTTATGTCCGTACATAATACTAATACTTATGTGCTAAAATTTTGTTCTCAGCCAAAGTCAACATGAAATCACAAGAAGTCCAATAAAAATAGATTACAGGAAATTAGAAGAAATCATTCTGGAGCAACATAAGAACAAGATAAAGGATAAAATAATGAAGACAGATGAAATTTATCTAAGAATCCAGAAGAAAAAGGCATTAAGAAATAGGTAAAAAGCTAGCCCCAAAATTTTAACTGCATGTCAGCATAAGATTAGGTATCCACAAACCTCCTCAAATCAACAGAAAGTGGCCACTGATGGAGGGCAATAAGCTATGCTTGAAGAAAATTCAACTCATGACCTACGACTCTTCATAAAATATGAAAAAAATAATTAATATAGAAGTATGCATGCATTGGACACTACTCTATTAGAAATTCAACCTCAACAGACAGTACATAGTTAACAGTTTAGCATTGGAGACTCGTGATTCATGAAAATATATAATATACATGTACATATCTAGGAAAAATAGTCAAGTACAAAATTGAACAAGAATAAACTCAAAAAATCAGCATTGCAGCCATAGTTTGACCATGAAAAGGCAATTGAATTGAACCCATCATAATTGATGCAAACATATCATTTCTTAATTGAAAAACATATAAACATAAACCCACATGCTAACCTGAGCACAACATAAGATGTGGCTGACATGGATAAAGCATATAAAAACATAGTTATACCTACCTGAGGAGCTTATTGGACCATTCGGTGCATTCATGAAATCAACCAGGAATTTCTCCATGACATCGGCATTGTAATCTAGCCTTGGCCTATCAGAGTAACCCAAACCAGGCCAATCAACAATAGTAGCCCGCCAATTCACTTTACCAACTCGTTGAATAATGTCTTTAGCCACTGATCTCCATTCTTCCACAGTACTAACATCAGAAATTGTTGGTATCATAAGAATATTCTTAGTAGGACCAGTACTCTCCTTCTCATGTTCCTCATAATAAATGTTGACAGAAGTATCCTTGAATTTCCATTGCCAATTATCCGTCTGAAACACAAAATAAATCAGAAGACCAACAAATGATTAGGAAAACAGCAAATTGAAGATAATTTAGGTAGCGTTAGAAAACAATAAACATGTTTTAATTGGTTTTTTCCCAAAAATCAAAAGCAAATAAGATGTTTGGTGAGTCACTAAAGGGGGGGGAGTGCCCAAAGGTTGCTGGAGGGTGGAGGAGTAGCCAGAGGCAGAGGAGAGAAGGAATGACAAATTGTTTTCAAAACTACTGAAACCCGTTTTCTTTTCCAAAAATGGTCTAAGTTTTGCAAAATTTTCAAAGTTTTTGAAAACAAGACATTGCCCTTAGTTTCAGCACCTGAGTCATGAACATTATCACTCAAACCTCGTAAAATTTTCAATGACCATCCTCAACAAAATTAAAGTAATGTAGTCCAGTTCGATCAAAAGGTTAGAAACTATCATGCTACATCATGTGCTTCCTACTTGAAATAATTCTAGCGTTTAAACAACAAAAAAAAAAAGAAACTTAAACAAGAGAAATAGAGATGGGAAGACACACTGACAGTTTCAATAACATGGATACAAGTTGCCATGATGTACCAAAGTTTGATTTTCTCACCTATTTTAATGTGTTGCACTACAATGAATTAATTATGAATGTCTGAGAATTTAGATAGAAATTAACAAGTTGCAGGATGACATTGAAAGTTTGAGTAAGTTCAAGGGGCAAAATAATAGTACTAGGTATACCCTATTAGAAAACCCATAAATCACACAAACAAAATCACCATATTTTATTTAATATAGCATGTTAAATGATATTATTTTGTGCACCACAGGACACAAAATAAGTTAATTTTATCACATACATGCTTGACCATTCAAGATCAATATCTGATAATGGATCAGATAGCACCAATACCGATCCATTTTCTTCCACATTTTTTCTATTCCAATGAAAATATTCTACAATCCCTTAACCAAATTCAATGACCCATCCAACATAGTTGAATATAAATAAGGAATGCTGATCATTTTGTCATCATTCCATTGTTCTTTTTTTTTCTTTTTTTGTCAATCAATAGGAAAGTAATTATAAGTATGAAAAATAGTGCATCATCAAATAGACTACTAGTTCACAATAGCAAGAAAGTCAAAAAGCATACCAAGCCTACCTAACAACCAAATACCAAGCCTAGCCTACTAAGCCCAACAACAACTCCACCACTACTTAGTGTACAACCCCCATAACGAGGGAGAAATAAATACCAAACTTCTCATAGGAGATGAACCTAAAACCTCACACCACAAAGGGAATTACACAACCACATCCCATTGTTCACTATGGGCAAAATCTCACAATGTGATAAAAGAATCAATGTAAAACATTCCTTAATGCTAATTAAGAAATGTAATCATTTCCATCACTTCAATTCTCGAAAGTGTAAAATTTGATCCTGTTAGGAAACAGAGTTGGGTAGCTCCAAACATGCACTTTAACTTAAATGTACAAACATAGGGAGATAACAGAGTTTGGTTATGACCTATTGTGGTGTTAGTTATAACTTATTGTGATGTTTGTGAGGTTGGTTATGACGTAATATTTTAATTATGATCCAAGAGCTCTTTGCTTATACATCATGTGGTGTATTTGGTTATAAATTCTCTCTTCTTTTTTTTTCTTTTTTTTTTTTAAATTATGACTGACATTTGTGCCACAAATCTCATAACTTGCATATGGGTGTCCACCAAACTTATACAAATGTATATAGATGCATATATATATATATATATATATATTATCTTTTTTTAATTTTTTTGAATTCAAATCATTATTTAAGAATGTGAATGAACATCAATTCAATTTAAAAATCATCTTTCAAGCACAATTCACCGTGAAGAACTCACTCCATTGAGCATTCCCAACTTTCTGATGATAAAATTCAAATGTGCCACGCATTGATTCAACTAGAACGATCACAAGCATAACTAATCAAACAAATGGTGAATGTTTTACTGACCTTCACAGAAGTCGATGCCTTTGCGTAATCCAGAAAAGTCGAAGCCTTAACTATGAGGGGTTTTGATAAGCAAGCACTTTGAGAGCGGGAAGGCCGATAAGTTCCGAGAGACAGAGTAAATGCTGATGAGGACGACAAATGCAAAATTGCAGAGAACGCCATGATCGATTTAGAGAACAGAATGAGATTTCAGAAGGTTAGGGTTTTACTAGAGAAAGAGAGTTGCTGGTACTGTGCGGACCATGTTAATGGTGGGTTTGGTTGATTTCTCTGCCTAAGAGAGAAAATGTTGACCGGTCGTAGGTGGTTTGGTATCCTTATATAATCTATCTTTTTATTTTGTGAAATGCTTGGGACCTCTAATTAGAGGTACCACTAATCCTGTGTATTGATTTTTTTTTTTTTTTTTTTTTTTCCACCTAATTAGAGGTGTGTTTAAAAGTGTGTTTTTAGAGATCTCTAGCATTATTATTTTATTTTTTTATTTTTTAATCAGAACACCTTTCTATTTTTTTACGTATTCTTTTATAAAAAAATAAATTTATTTAAATCATCCCAACAAATTCCCACCACCACCAGCCTTTTTATTCAGTTGTCTCTTTTTTTCTTTTTGGATTTTTTTACACTTTTGTTTACTTGGATAAATTACAAATATATTTCTTGAATGTCCATTTAAGTTTTTAATCACATAACTAATCATTTATTTTATTAATATATTGATATCATAAATATATTTTAATTAATAATTTTGATAAATTTATTATTGCATATAAGAGTTGTTAGGAATTTTATTTTTTCTCTTAAGGGCAAATTACCAACACCCCTCTCGAGATTTGACTAAAATATAGATTTCTCCATAAGGTTTGAGAAATTACATTACGCCCCTCTGAGATTTATATTTGCATAACAAATTGCCCTTTGAGATTTATATTTACATAACAAATTTGTTATTCAAATATAAATATCATAGAAGCAATTTGTAATTTTTCAAATCTCAAGAGAATCCGTATTTTAGTCAAATTTTGAGGGGTATTGGTAATTTGTATTAATTATGCTAGATAAAAAATTCTAATAAAAAAATATTTAATACTCGTTTGGCATGAAAAAGTTTGAGGCTTTTTGGTTAAAATAAGCATAAGCAGACAAAATAGGCTAAAAAATTAATAAGACAATATGATACATCCAAATCATAATCATTTCATTTTTTTTCTCAAAAAAAAAAAAGGCCTAAAAAACTTATCCCAAATGAGACTTTTTAACCCTAGATTAAAATACTCAAAAAATCAAAAAGTTAAAAAGTTAACCCACATCCCAAATAAAGCCTTATAATTTTCAAAACTACAAAATTAATTTGTATTTTAAACAAATCTAATTTATAAAAAAATTTGAAGACTCTAAGATGCTAGACACTACAACCCCTCTGGTCTAGTTAATGCTCCACGCACTAACCATTATCAACTAAATTTTAATTAGATGCGTAACATGTATAAGAGTTAGGCTTGGGTGATTTTCGGCATTGTAGGGATATGGTTTGGAAATACTCTTTTGATCCATTGAGACGCTCAAGATCCTCAGTTGAAAACCTGGACAATCTGAAAAGAAACAAACATTCCGGTCAGAGGTGCCGGAATTAGTACTCCGACGGTCAAGTCAGTGTATACTCTCTTGGTTACTTGTATTTTAAGTTAAGCGTACTAATTCTCACATATCTCTTTCTGACTGATATTCTTCTATTTATATCTTTTCTTTCTTAGGCCTCGGGGCTGGGCCCACTTTTGATTCGCCGTATAACTATTTACTCGGCTTCTTTAACTGCAAACCGCTTTCCACTCGGCCCCTTACTCAACCGGCTATTTGGTCGAATAGGGCTGAATGTGATGTATATATTTCAACTCTCCTAGTCTATCTATTCGGCCTATTTACGTCTCTCAATATTCGGCCCCCACAATTGTCCCCCAAGCACTCCACTAATAACAGTTAGCTGGAGTGTTTGGTTTCGAACTCGAAAAGTCAGAGCCGAAATTCGGTGGCTAACCTCATTCCAACGCAGATGTTAGAACATACACCTCTCAGTTGTCATTTCGACTTCCGCCTCTTCCTACACTTCTATTTATTGTGATTTAAAATTTCGACGTCTTTTCTAATACATACACATTTTTAGGTGCTTGAAGTCGTTGGACTACTTTCCGTCTTACCTTTGTAACTTCCTTTAATCCTTCACTGTCCTCTTAGTTTCTTGTAAGTTCTCTCCCTCTCTGCTTTGAATCCATTTTCCTGGTTTGTTTTTGGTTTAGCATACTCCTATAAGTTGAAAGAAATGGAAAAACATTTGAAAGATCTCCTCTCCGCGGATCGAATTTTTGGCTTTCGACGCCATTTTTCCATCCCTGATGACTGATAGACGGACGTCACCCTTGATATGGAGAGGGCTGATGAAAGCACAATCGTCTTTCATCTCCTATCAATCGCAGAGGGTGGAGTACGTTTCCCCCTTCACCCATTCCTTAAGGTTATCCTTCGCCACTGGGGTCTAATCCCTTCCTAACCCAATGTCAACTTTTTCAGAATCATAATGGGGATTATAGAGTTAAACCGTCGCCTTAGGATTAACCTCGGCATACCTGCTATTTGGCATTGTTATGCCTTGGCCAAGTCTTCTGGCCGGCATGGGCGCTATTTCCTTAGGGCCAAGGACATTGACCATCAATCAGTGACCATGCTTTCCAGCTCTGGCAAGCGAGTCGATGATGTCATGGTCATTGTCCAAGGTAACTGGGAATTCGGCGAGGGCGAGGACCGCTTAGATCCTATTCCTAGACGGAAAGGTAAACCAGGTTGCCATATAGCGCTTTGCACTTATTTTTGTTGTATATACAAGACTTTATCTTTTCGGTCTCATCATTTGGTTTGTGCAGGAAATGATTTGAAGAAAGTCTCGACTTCGACCGACGACGCCATTCTTACGTAGATCAAAGTCCCGCAGAAATACTTCGGCCGTCCAAGCCTTCAGAAAACAAGGGAGGGTGGCCCACATTCTTCTTCAGTACGAGCCAACATACATGACGTTTTCGCCATCAGAAAACATCCTGATTCGGAGGGGTGAAGAGTTTCTTACGGCTCTTATTTTAACCAACTTCAAGAACTTGCGCCAAATTGGTTTCGACAGATTCGACTCGGAGCGTGCGGAAGTCACTGAGGTCGCTGAAGAATCAGGCAAGTCCGAGGCCGAAGTAAATGAGGCTTTAAGGGTAGCCTTTGAGGAAGCCGGCCTCAATTCAGCCAATCCTCCGTCCACCTCCGACTGAGAGGACGTTTACGACAACGTCTTTATTGGATTAGAAGATCTCCCCGGCGCGTGTCCTGAAGACATGGCCGGGTTGTCACTCACACAACTCGCCGAGAAGAGAAACGCCGAACGAATGGCCGCACGACATAGAATAAAGGAAATTCGATCCGAAGTTCCACCCGTCGTCAATGTTGAGCCCCCCCTGCTTGTTATAGAGGAGGAAACGACTCAAACACGAGATACCGAGTCAGAGTCGGTCGTGCCGGCGAATCAGGAGGATGAACGAAGGGCGGAGAAACGTCCGGCTGAGGTCGAGGCCGGCTCTGAAGAAGACCCTGTTGACAAACGGCCGCGTTTAGAGGAGTCGGATACGGTTGTGCCTTTTGTGGTTCAACCAAAGATAAAAAACATGCTGATCTCCTCTGATGCGTCGGCTATGAAAGATCCAGCCGTGGCATTGAGCATGGCCTTGTCGGTTTCATTGCCGTCTGACAAGGCGGCTTTTCGCTAGGAGTCGGATCTTTTGGCAATAGCGTTGGCTGCTCAATCAACTCTTCTGGTAAATATCTTGATCTTGCCTTTCCCTTTTATGCATATATTTTGGTTTTAATCTCCTGTTTTGCAGACGGTCGGAATGATAGCCGAGATAGGCCGTCGCCAACACGACGCCATTGAACGAATTGGCCGTTTACAATCTGAAAATTGAGGGCCAAAGGAACCGTGCCGAGTTTGAATCGGCAAGGGCGAAGTTGGAAGCTGCAAGGGCTGAGGTCGAGATGGAGAGGGCAGGAAATGCAGACCAGCTTAGATTAGCCGCCGAGCAGAGGGCGAACGTGAGTGAAACAGCGCTCAAGTTAGCCCAAGAGGCGATTGCCAAACTTGAAGCGGACTTGGCAGAATCAAAGGCGGCGAAGGAAGTAGCCGACTCAGAGGCTTCGAGGGCGTACGAAGCTGAGCAAAGCGCTGCCCTTGCAAATTATGTGGAGGAAGTCGCCAAATTTGAGAATTGAGGATTCAAACACGACTAGCTCAAAGCCCTTGCTGCTGCTAATGTGACATTGGCTATGCCGATTCCATATGAGCAAGTGGATGTTGAGCCGCTGAAGTCTGACTCCGAGGAATGATTAGGGCGACTGTAGTTATTTTGGTTTAAGGATTTCGAATGTAATGTTACAGCTTTTCGTTTAGTAGTTTTTTATGTATGGCTATAGTTTTTAAGTTTTTGCTAAGCATTTCCCTGTAAACTTATAGCTTTTTATCTAGTAGTTTTCATATGTAAAATGGCTACAGTCTGTGCCCAATTTACTAATGAAAATTTCCTTTGTTTTTTTGTTATTACTTGTGCTTAATTTTGCTATTGATGCATAGTATTGCTTTTTGCTTCTTTGGATAAAACATTCGTGTGCACTTGCCGATTAAATAATTAGGCAGTTTAGTAATTTACCATCGTCGAATAGCCGATCAAATTACTAAATTTGCCCATGCCCCAGCCAATGTATGAGAATATTATGAGCTCCAAAAGCCGAATATTACTATCTCATGGAGTGGCTGCGGCATAAATCGATCGTCATTGGGCTCGAATATTCGGCTGATCAGATTAATAAATCTGTCATTGCCCCAGCTAGTGCATGAGCTCCAAAGCCGAATATTATTATCTCGTGGAGTGGTTGTGGCATAAATCGATCGGCATCGGGCTTTGATATTTGGCCGATCAGATTAATAAATCTGCCCTTACCCCAGCCAGTGCATGATGTCACGACCCAAACCTGGTACCTAAAGGCTCAGCGTCGTAATAAGATAAAAATAAAATAATTCAGATAATTCTGTAGTCACAGCGCAAGCGGATAAATTAAATAAATTAAAATAAATAACTGGGTACCAACTGTTTATTTAAAAGGAAATAAAACATAGTCATTTGAGCTTCACTGTATTACAAGAGTTTTAATAATAAAAGATAGAAAATAACATAGTGATTCATTTTCCATATTGATCCTGCTAAACCTCGTCACCTGAAAGGGTAACAACTATAAGCACATAGCAGAGTGAGAAATATTATACTATGAAGGGCACAAAATTGCCATGGATATTTATTTAAGCTAAAACATTATAAATTGAGTTGAGTTGAATACACCAATTAATTAAGTGTCAGAAACTGAAATAATCACTATAACCACGATACATCACTAAATGACAAGGACTACATTGGTTAATGGATCCATGACAAACACTAGACCACAAAGTGGTCAAACACTAACTAATGGTTATTTAAGTCCCCCAACGCATGGGACTCCCGTGGTGGTACTAACAAAACATATTTTCATATAAGGTCATAACCAAATATTTTTTAAAAGTAAAACAAACATATCCATGGGTTTTACTTTTAAGCAAGTAGGGTTAGAAATAAAACCACGTAGCTGAAACTTTTATAAAACATAACTTTTATTAATATACTAATAAAACATAACTTGCATAAAACAGATTTTGGTAAGTAAATAAAATTCATTTTGGTGATTCAAGGTATAATATGACTCATCTTAATAGTGACCCTTAGTCTTACTCCACTAACACAACCTCCCTGCTATAAGTTCAGTACTTAAGCGCACCTCTCATGTTTTCTTTTTCTTCATTTCCTTTCTTCTTTCCTTTTTCTTTCTTTTCGTACAGACTGATCTCTTCTTCCTTATTTATAGGAAAGTGGCGCCACTAATTAAGCCAACACGTGGCCAATCCGTATCTCCCGCGGATCTGCTTCTTAATTCACCTGATTTGTTGTTGTCAACTTAGATTTGTATTTATCTTAATTTTAGAATAATTATATTTTGACCCAATGTTATAATTATATAAATAATTTAACTCTTTACTAAATTACACTTTATCCTATACTAATAGGAAATTAATTATTTAATTTAGTACCACACCTATTATTATTATTATTATTATTATTATTATTATTATTATTATTATTATTATTTATTCCCTCTATTTATTTACTATCTTTAACTTTAATTTGTATTATAAATTTTATATTTGTGTTAATTTAGCCTCAAATAATAATCCTTAATTAATCTCATATTTGATAACCCAACTATAATTTAGATTTATATATTTATTTATTTAATAATCTATCATCACATGCAACCATAATTATATATAAATATAAATATTTATGTGGACTTGATTACACGTTCGGGGTGTTACATTTCTTCCCTTCTAATCAGAAGTTTGTCCTCAAACTTGACGTACCTTAACTTTCGAAGAGGTGCGGGTATTTAGCTCGCATTTGTGCTTCGATTTCCCACGTAGCTTCTTCGATGCGATGATTTCGCCATAAGACCTTTACCAGTGGTATGGTCTTGTTTCGGAGAACTTGATTACGATGATCGAGAATCTGCACTGGTTATTCTTCGTAGGTGAGATCTTCTCGAACTTCCAAGTTCTCATAATTGATGACATGTTCTGGATCTCGGAGATACCGTCGAAGCATTGAAACGTGAAACACGTTGTGGATATTAGATAGCTCAGGAGGTAGTGCAAGGCGATAGGCTACAAGACCAATTCTTTCCAGTATCTCGAATGGCCCGATGTAACATGGGTTTAGTTTCTCGCGCTTTCCGAATCGAATTACTCCTTTTGTTGGGGTGATTTTGAGAAACACATGATCCCCTACTTGAAATTCCAAGTCTCGTCTCTGAGTATCTGCATAACTTATCTAGCGGCTTTGAGCAGTGCGAATCCGCTGTTGGATGAGTTGGATTTTCTCACTGGTGACTTGTACGATTTCGAGGCCTAACAATTTCCTGTCCCCGACCTCCGTCCAGCACAGAGGTGATCGACATCTCCTTCCATAAAGAGCTTCGTACGGTGCTATTCCAATGCTTGCCTGATAGCTATTGTTATAGGCGAATTCCACTAAAGGTAGGTACTCATCCCAGTTACCTTTGAGGTCCAACATGCATACACGTAACATGTCTTCCAACGTCTGGATTGTTCTTTCGGATTGCCCATCGGTTTGTGGATGATAGGCCGTGCTGAACTTCAGTGTAGTTCCCAAAGCTTCTTGTAATCTATTCTAGAAATGAGACACAAAACGAGGATCTCGGCCAGACACGATTGATACTAGGATACCATGCAACCGAATAATCTCCTTGATATATAAAGTGGCAAACTTATTCAGAGGGTACATGATTTTGATTGGTAGAAAGTGTGCTGACTTTGTTAATTAGTCTACTATAGCCCATGTTGCATCATTCTTCGAAAAAGACTGTGGTAGCCCGACCACGAAGTCCATAGTAATGTGTTCCCATTTCCATTCAGGAATAGGGAGTGGTTGCAGTAGCCCTGCCGGTCTCTGATGTTCTACTTTAACATACTGACAATGCAAACATTTAGAAACATGGTTTGCTATATCTCTTTTCATTCCGGTCCACCAGTAATGTTCTTTCAGATCATGATACATCTTTGTGTTGCTAGGGTGGACTGCAAATCTCGAGTTATGAGCTTCCTCCAGTATCTTCTTCTTGAGTTTCGAGATATCGGGTATGCAAATTCGATTCCAGAATTTCAGTATCCCATTACTTATAATGAAATCAGGATCAAGCGTGCTTCCTTGTTCCTCGTACCTTTTCTTCAAGAGTTTATCTTCCCATTGGCATGCTTTAATTTCTCCAATCAATGTAGGCTCCACGGTTACATTGGCGAGCAACCCATTGACCTTGCGAGAAACGAGAGTGCATGCCAAGCTTCTTGTTGACTTTCGGCTTAGTGCGTCTGCTACCACGTTAGCCTTGCCCGGATGGTGATGGATTTCTGTATCGTAGTCTTTCATAAATTCCAACCATCGTTGTTGCCTCATATTCAGTTCCTTCTGTGTGAATAGATATTTTAGACTCTTGTGGTCAGTATAAATTTTGCAGGTTGTACCGTAGAGATAATGACGCCAGATTCTGAGGGCGAAGATCACCGCAGCCAATTTTAGATCATGAGTTGGATAATTCCTTTCGTGAGTCTTTAGTTGGCGAGAGGCATAAGCAATGACCTTCCCGTTTTGCATAAGAACACATCCCAAACTATTGTATGAGGCATCGCTGTAAATTATAAACCCTTTTGCTTCCGCGGGGAGCGCTAGTATTGGAGCCATCACGAGTCTGTCCTTCAATTCTTGGAAGCAACGTTCCTATTTGTCCGTCCATTTGAAAGGTGTGTTCTTTTGAGTTAGCTGGGTCAAGGGTGAAGCTATCTTCGAGAAGTCTTGCACAAAGCGCCGGTAGTAGCTGGCTAGGCCCAAAAAGCTTCGAATCTCGGATACGTTAGTAGGTCGTGGCCAATCCACGATTGCTGCAACTTTTTGAGGATCAACTAAAATGCCATCTTTGTTAATGACGTGACCGAGGAAGTGTACACTAGTGATCCAGAATGCGCATTTCTTCAACTTGGCATAAAGTTTGTGATCACGTAATGTCTGTAGAACTTTTCGCAAGTGGTGTTCATGATCTTCTGGAAATTTGGAGTATATGAAAATGTCGTCAATGAAGACAATGACGAACTTGTCAAGATAGGGTTTGAACACTCGATTCATGAGGTCCATAAAGGCCGCTGGAGCATTGGTGACGCCAAATGGCATGACGAGGAACTCGTAGTGCCCATAACGGGTTCTGAAGGCAGTCTTTTCAATGCTTTCCGTCTTGACTTTTAGTTGATGGTAACCAGAATGCAAGTCGATTTTTTAGAACACTTGGGCGCCTTGCAATTGATCAAACAAATCGTCAATTCGTGGTAGGGGGTACCGATTTTTGATGGTGACTTTATTTAGCTCTCGATAGTCGATACATAACCTCATTGTACCATCCTTTTTCTTTACGAACAGTACCGAAGCTCCCCATGGTAAGGTACTTGGTCGGATGAAGCCTTTATTCAGTAGTTCTTGGAGTTGAGTTTTTAGTTCTTTCAATTTTGCCATGGACATGCGGTAAGGGGTCTGTGAGATTGGTTGTGTACCAGGTTGGGTTTCAATGGTGAACTCGATTTCCCGATCAACTAGGGTGCCAGGCAGGTCTTTAGGAAACACATCCGGAAATTCTCGAACTACGGGGATCGCATTAAGTGTGGGGGTCTCTTGTTGAGTATTAATCACATAATAGATACAACCACAACAACCCTTTCTTAGCAGTCGTTAGGCTGTTATGAAGGATATAATACAGAGAGGGGGAGAGGCTCCAGTTCCTTCGAAGACAAGCTCGAGTTGGTTTGGTGACCTGAGAAATACCTTTTTGGCTTTACAATCGATAGAGGCACGATTAGCAGCTAACCAATCCATTCCTAAGATTACATCAAAGGTACTAATGCCAAGGGGTATCAAGTCTACGTGTAAATTTTCACATTTTCAGGATATAATACAAGATTTGTATACATCAGTACTAAGGGCGGAATTTCCAGAGGGAAAAGACACAGATAGTATGTATCCTAAGGGTTCGGGTGTTGATGTCAACTTGGTAGCAAAGTGTGGTGTAACAAAAGAATGAGTTGAACTAGAGTCAAAGAGAACATGGGCTAAGTGACCATAAACAAAGAGTGTACCTGACACAACATTTTCAGTAACTTCTGGATTTCCAGGCACCAGGGCAAAAGCTCTTCCTTAGCGTTTTTGGTCCTTTCTCGCTCCTTCAAGTACTGCGGGTTTTTGAACTGGTTCAAAGGGGCGGACGAGCGTTGGACAATTCCTCAGCCAATGGCCAACTTGGCCACATCTAAAGCATGTTCTCGTATCTTGATGGCATGGTCCCCAATGAATCTGTCCACAGGTAGAGCAAGTTGGAGTGGGGCCTCCTTTAAGGTTTGCAGGGCTTTGATTGCTTGGACCGATTGAACTGGTTGTGCTCGTATTTATTCTCTTGGGAGGTGCGACACCGGGCCTTCTATTATCTTTTTCCCAAAATTGCTTCCTCTGACTTGGCTCCACAGATCGCAAAGCTTTAATTCCTTTTTCCGCAATGTATGCTCGATCTACCACTGCCACATAGGTTGGTAGTTTTAGAACCTCCAGCCTGTCCTTAATTTCAGGATCCAACCCTGCTTCAAATTTCCTGGCTTTTCGAGCTTCGGTGGGAATGACATATGTCGCGAACCGGGCCAGCTATGTGAACTTACTTTCATATTCGGCCACTGTCATGGTTCCTTGCTTTAGATGTATGAATTCTGACGCTTTTTGTTCCCGTAGTGAATCTAAAAAGTACTTTTCATAGAATACTTCTAAAAATCTCGCCCAAGTCACAATATCTTCCTTTTCTAGGGTAAGGAGCCACCATTCCTGTGCATCATCTTTGAAGATGAAGGTGGCAAAAGTCACCTTTTGTCTTTCTGTGCAAGGTAGTGCGCGGAAGATTTTCTCCATGTCCCTGACCCAAGCCTCTACTACTAGTGGGTTTGGACTACCGATAAACGTGGTGGGTTTCAGATCTTGAAATTGTTTGATCGTAGTCGATTCTTCTCGTCTTTCTAATGTCCCATTGGTTATGCTGCTTTACAAGGCCTGTAAAAAGTTGGTGACTGCCCTTTCCATGATCTGTTCCATTGGGATGGTACCGCTGACTGATGATCTGTTTTCATTTCCTTCGTTGGCCATTACTACAAGGCAAAATGATATAAGCGTGACATCATATTGAAACAATTTTGATATAACGTCATATATAACATATTAGTGCTATTATCACCACATTCGTATATATTGTATTAGTTTTGCTATTAATATCACCTCTTTCATATATAATATAATAGTTTTACCATCATATTAATATTACCACATATACA
Organism: Camellia lanceoleosa; assembly: GCA_025200525.1. Classification (NCBI taxonomy): domain Eukaryota; kingdom Viridiplantae; phylum Streptophyta; class Magnoliopsida; order Ericales; family Theaceae; genus Camellia; species Camellia lanceoleosa. The sequence continues at coordinate 103,104,447 of CM045759.1, forward strand.
TCACATTAATACCATATACATCATTGTTACCATACATAGGGTGTTAGTCTAGCGGTCACAAATCAATGTCTAATCCTACTAATACAAAAAGATTAGACTACTCATGGTCAGCTCACAAAAGGGTCTTCTGGTCAGACATCTAAAATGGTTCATTAGGCCACCAGGAGAACTGGCTTCGGAAAACTGGTCCATGAAACAACCCCGGAAACTCACTTTGCATGATGGACTCAAACTCCCACCCACTAAGCTTAACTCCGAAGCAGGTCCATACTACCTGAACCATGTAAACAGGAGCACCGTGATCATAACCCCAGAATTCTCGCCTAGTAATCCGTATTGGTGTCTCCAGGTATGATGCACCGTCGGTAAAGTCCACAGCTGGGGTATAGACAATGTGCTGGGGAGGTGGTGTCGTGGTGCGAATGTGGCTACTAGGATATGCAGGTCCCCTCATCTCTGCAAAGCCTACGGGTAGAGGTGCGACCAGAAAATGTTGTGGTTCTATGTCCGGAGCAAGACCAACAACGTGGGTCGGCCCTATGTACTTTTCACGAGTGCTACCTCGGCTAAGTCCCCAAAATAATAAGTCCTTATCGGGGTCAGCCTGTAAATAAACGGATCTTTCTATGAGATGGTCAAGTGTTGGATGGGCTTGCCTGACAAGGCTTTTTGAGTCACCCCAACCCTCTAATTGGTTCGGGAGGAGATGAGCTTCTGAGGACTCGTACTAGAATAGCTCCAACAAGTTCGTCATGTCCTACAACACAAGAAAACTTAGCCTAAACATATATATAACATGACTTATATACGTTAGACATATCACATAATAATGCAAGTTTAATACATTTTTTTTTTTTTTTGTGAAAATTATATAAAATTTTAAAACTTGTACTATATATATATATATATATTTTCATTTATTTATTTATTTATTTATTTATTCATTTAATTATGTATTATTATTATTATTATTATTATTAAAACCATTGCTCTGATACCACTTTTGTCACGACCCAAACCTGGTACCCAAAGGCTCAGCGTCGTAATAAGATAAAAATAAAATAATTCAGATAATTCTGTAGTCACAACGTAAGCGGATAAATTAAATAAATTAAAATAAATAACTGGGTATCAACTGTTTATTTAAAAGGAAATAAACATAGTCATTTAAGCTTCACTGTATTACAAGAGTTTTAATAATAAAAGATAGAAAATAACATAGTGATTCATTTTCCATATTGATCCTGCTAAACCTCGTCACCTGAAAGGGTAACAGCTATAAGCACATAGCAGAGTGAGAAATATTATACTATGAAGGGCACAAAATGGCCATGGATATTTATTTAAGCTAAAACATTATAAATTGAGTTGAGTTGAATACACCAATTAATTAAGTGCCAGAAACTGAAATAATCACTATAACCACGGTACATCACTAAGTGACAAGCACTACACTGGTCAATGGATCCATGACAAACACTGGACCACAAAGTGGTCAAACACTAACCAATGGTTATTTAAGTCCCCCAAGGCATGAGACTCCCGTGGTGGTACTAACAAAACATATTTTCATATAAGGTCATAGCCAAATATTCTTTAAAAGTAAAACAAACATATCTATGGGTTTTACTTTTAAGCAAATAGGGTTAGAAATAAAATCACGTAGCTGAAATTTTTATAAAACATAACTTTTATTAATATACTAAATAAAATAAAATACATTTTGGTAACTCAAGATATAATATAACTCACCTAAATAGTGACCCTTAGCCTTACTCCGCTAACACAACCTCCCTGCTATAAGTTCAGTACGTAAGCGCACCTCTCACGTTTTCTTTTTCTTCCTTTCCTTTCTTCTTTCCTTTTTCTTTCTTTTCCTACAGGCTAATCTCTTCTTCCTTATTTATAGGAAAGTGGCGCCACTAATCAAGCCAACATGTGGCCAATCCGTATCTCCCGCGGATCTACTTCTTAATTCACCTGATTTGTTGTTATCAACTTAGATTTGTATTTATCTTCATTTTAGAATAATTATATTTTGACCCAATGTTATAATTATATAAATAATTTAACTCTTTACTAAATTACACTTTATCCTATACTAGCAGGAAATTAATTATTTAATTTAGTACCGCACCTATTATTATTATTATTATTATTATTATTATTATTATTATTATTATTATTATTTATTCCCTCTATTTATTTACTATCTTTAACTTTAATTTGTATTATAAATTTTATATTTGTGTTAATTTAGCCTCAAATAATAATTCTTAATTAATCCCATATTTGATAACCTAGCGCTAATTTAGATTTATATATTTATTTATTTAATAATCTATCATCAAATGCAACCATAATTATATATAAATATAAATATTTATGTGGACTTGATTACACGTTCGGGGTGTCACACATGAGCTCCAAAAGCCGAATATTATTATCTCATAGAGTGGCTGCGGCATAAATTGATCGGTATCAGGCTCGAATATTCGGCCGATCAGATTAATAAATCTGCCTTTGCCCCCAGCCAATGCATGAGCTCCAAAAGCCAAATATTATTATCTCTTGGAGTGGCTGCGGCATAAATCGATCGGCATCCGGCTTTTGGAGTTTAGCATTAATGAAGTTGCCTCGGGGGGCGCTGCACGCATTAGAAATAAATGGGGTGGGTTCTTCGCGCCAGTGATTCTATTTATCGTGTTCAGATTCAATTTAAACTAGCTTGTTGCGGAAGGTTAGATAAATACGAATATCAAATAGACTGTTCTTCAACAGTAGAGGAGAAGGGCGAACATTGGCTGAGCTAGACTCTGAGATGAATCGCAACAGCGAGCCCACACGCACGGGAGGTAGGACGTCCAGGGAACGAGAAAAACGTCAGCCCCCAAGTCGTCGATGCAGATCACCCCGAAAAGAGAAACAGCAACGGGGAAGCTCCCCGCATCCGCGACCGAGAAATGAGCCTGACATGACGCCGCGACCGTTGAGTTTTGTGCTTTTTGTGGGGAATAAACTGATGACGGAGGCGGATTCTATTGTTAATGACCCAAGTGTAGCGGTTGAGTTCGCACGACAGATTTCTCCACCGGAAGTCCAGCAGTCAATGGTTGGTCGACAGGATTTCGAAGTGTTTTGGGAGGGCATCCATGGGGCGGTGAAAGGGCTGTATACCGCCTATGAAGTCGGCATGCGCCTGCGAGCCGTGCGGCGAGAAATAGAGAAGAAGGTCGAACGAATTCGAAATTTGAAGGTTTGCGCGGAGAAGGCCGAGCATGAGCTTAGGGAGCTTAGGAAGACTCAGACCATCGAGCCGCGTACATCAGGTCAATCTAACCGGGTCGTGGAAGAGAGAGTGACCCAACGGCTGTTGAGTCACGCGATTGCCGATCAAGATACGACAAGCATGTTTGCCGTAGAAAATGCAAGGACCATGGGTTATGAAAAAGGCTTCCACGATGGCTGGAAAGTCGGGATAGACAAAACCAAAGAGAAAGTCGCAGAGGAGGTCTGCCGATGCGAGAATCGGGGTTTTAGGCATGGGTGGATCAAGGCTCTTCAAGCCATAGAGGCTCTCCAAGAAACGGGAGTTGAATCGGCGTCGCCATTATACCAACGTCATCATTTTCTTTATGGCGCTTTCGAAATTGAGAAGAGCGATGACGAGGATGACGCCGAATAGAACTGAACGTATTGTAAACGCTCCAATGTATTGAACTGAATGTATTCATTGGTTATATTTGTTAATTTAACAAAATATTTCGTTTTAAATGTTTGTGTTGCATTTTGAATGTTTGCATGTTTTAACTTGTTTATGCGGTTTGCGCCGGCTGAACTTAATTAAGCATTTCACTTTGAATATTTGTATGCTTTAACTTTCGTGTACGGCGTGCCGAATCGTAACGTGTTATGCACGGCTCTGGCTCCAAATTCGGAGGCTTTTTATCTACAAAGGGCACTCCGAATCCGGAGTCTTATTTGGCCAATAATTGTCCGCGAATGAGGTTTTGAATCCGGAGTCTTATTCGGCACTGATGAGGGCTCTGAATTCGGAGAGTTGAATATTGGCCAATCGTGATATCCACGAAGGGCACTCTAAATCCGGAGCCTTAATTGGCCAAAAGGTGTCATACACCGATGGGGCTCCGAATCTGGAGACTTGTATTGGCCAATCGTGATATTCACAAAGGGCACTCCAAATCCGGAGCCTTAATTGGCCCAAAGGTGTCATGCACCGATGGGGCTCCGAATCCGGAGGCTTAATCGGCCCAAAAATATTATGTACCGATGGGGCTCCGAATTCGGAGACTTGTATTGGCCAATCGTGATATCCACAATGGGCACTCCGAATCCGGAGACTTAATCGGCCCAAAGGTGTCATGCACTGATGGGGCTCTGAATCCGGAGACTTGTATTAGCCAATCGTGATATCCACGAAGCGCGTTCCGAATCCGGAGGCTTAATCGGCCCAAAGGTGTCATGCACCGATGGGGCTCCGAATCCGGAGACATAGTTTGGCCAATCGTGATATCCACAAAGGGCGCTTCGAATCCGGAGGCTTAATTGGCCCAAAGGTGTCATGCACCGATGGGGCTCCGAATCCAGAGATATAGTTTGGCCAATCGTGATATCTACGAAAGATGCTCCGAATCGGGAGGCTTAATCGGCCCAAAGGTATCATGCACCAATGGGGCTCCAAATCTGGAGACTTGTATTGGCCAATCGTGATATCCACGAAGCGCGCTCCGAATCCGGAGGCTTAATCGGCCCAAAGGTGTCATGCATCGATGGGGCTCCGAATCCAGAGACATAGTTTGGCCAATCGTGATATCCACGAAGGGCGCTCCAAATTTGGAGGCTTAATCGGCCCAAAGGTGTCATGCACCGATGAAGTTCCGAATCCAGAGACATAGTTTTGCCAATCGTGATATCCACGAAAGGCGCTCCGAATCCGGAGGCTTAATCGGCCCAAAGGTGTCATGCACCGATGGGGCTCCGAATTCGGAGATATAGTTTGGCCAATCGTGATATCCACGAAAGGCGCTCCGAATCCAGAGGCTTAATCGGCCTAAAGGTGTCATGCACTAATGGGGCTCCAAATCCGGAGACTTGTATTGGCCAACCGTGATATCCACGAAGGGCGCTTCGAATCCAGAGGCTTAATCGGCCCAAAGGTGTCATACACCGATGGGGCTCCGAATCCGGAGACTTGTATTGGCCAATCGTGATATCCACGAAGGGCGCTCCGAATCTAGAGGCTTAATCAGCCCAAAGGTGTCATGCACCGATGGCGCTCCGAATCCGGAGGCTTAGTTTGGCCAATCGTGATATCCACGAAGGGCATTCCGAATCCGAAGGCTTAATCGGCCCAAAGGTGTCATGCACCGATGGGGCTTCAAATCCGGAGACTTAGTTTGGCCAATCGTGATATCCACAAAGGGCGCTCTAAGTTCGGAGACTTAATCGGCTTAAAGGTGTCATGCATCGATGGCGCTTCGAATTCGGAGACTTAGTTTGGCCAATCGTGATATCCACGAAGGGCGCTCCGAATCTGGAGGCTTAATCGGCCCAAAGGTGTTATGCGCCAATGGGGCTCTGAATCCGGAGACTTAGTTTGGCCAATCGTGATATCCACGAAGGGCGTTCCGAATCCGGAGGCTTAATCGACCAAAATATGTCATGCACCGATGGGGCTCCGAATCCGGAGGCTTAATCCGCCCAAAGGTGTCATGCACTGATGGGGCTCCGAATCCGCAGACTCGTATTGGCCAATCGTGATATCCACGAAGAGCGCTCTGAATCCGGAGACTTAATCGGCCCAAAGGTGTCATGCACCGATGAGACTCCAAATCCGGAGACTTAATTTGGCTAATCGTTATATCCACGAAGGGCACTTCAAATCCAGAGGCTTAATCGGCCCAAAAGTGTCATGTACCGATGGGGCTCCGAATCCGGAGGTTTAATCGGCCCAAAGGTGTAATGCACCGATGAGGCTCCAAATCTGGAGACTTAGTTTGGCCAATCATGATATCCAGGAAGGGCGCTCTGAATCCGGAGGCTTTTGGACTCAATTGTGCGATGAGGAAACGGGAAACTTTTCCTTGCAAAAGTGAAATATGTACACGGTGAACAATTCAAAACTAGTATCATTCCCCACAGATCGGGTTTAATGATAGAATTTACGCAAGTGCATTGAATTCCAAGGCCGTGGCAGACTCTTTCCAGACATGTCTTTGAGCCGATGGGCCCCTACTCCTGCGATCGAATCGACCTGATAGGGGCCGTCCTAGTTAGGACCCAATTTTCCATCAGCCGGTTTCTTAGCAGCTGGAAGTACTTTCTTCAGGACCAACTCTTCTGGTGTGTAGCGGCGCAGCTGAACACATTGATTATACGACTTAGCAAGCTGCTGCTGATACCGTGCCATGGATGCAAAACCACGGTCTCTTCGTTTTTCAATCAGAATCAAATCCAAGGCCAGCATCATGTCGTTTTGGCCCATATAAAAAACTTTCGATTTCAAGGTTGGGAGGCCAATCTCCAGGGATATGATCGCCTGGGTTCCAAAGCATAAAGCAAACGGCGTTTCCCCAGTGGATCGCCTCGGCGTAGTTTGATGAGCCCACAACACACTTTGATATTCTTTGACCTATTTGCCTTTAGCTTTCTCCAGCCTTTTCTTGATGCCGTCCAAGATGGATTTGTTATAGGCTTCAGCTTGACCATTGCTTTATGGGTAAGTCGGCGTGGAAAAGTAAGGCCGGATACCATACTTGCTGCACAGCTCTCGGTAGATGCCACAATCAAACTGGGTGCCGTTGTCTGAGATAAGTGCTCTTGGGATGCCAAATCGTGTTATGATATTTCTCCAGAAAAAGCGCTTAACATCAACATCTCGAATGTGCGTTAATGCCTCTGCTTTGACCCATTTTGTATAGTAATCTATCGCGACAATCAAGTATCGCGGGGCCTTCAGCAATGGTCCGACGATATCAAGTCCCCACTAGGCGAACGGCCAGGGACTGGTGATGGAGCTCAACCCTTCAGTAGATAGATGGGTTAAGGGGGAGAACTTCTGGCATTGTTCACATTTTTTCACATAACATTCTGCATCTGCTCTCATTGTCGGCCAATAATACCCCTGTGTTACAGCTCGATAAGCTAAAGAGCGCTCCCCAGAATGTGCGCCACAACTGCCTTCATGTATTTTAGTTAGAAGCTCTCCGACTTTGTCTGGATGCACGCATTCCAGGTATGGACCAGAAAGGGATTTTTTATAAAGCTTTCCTTGCGGATCCAAGTAGTATCACAGGGCTTTGTTTCGCAGCTTGTGCGTTTCTTTCTTGTCCGCTGGGAGTTGTTCAAAAGACAGGAATACAGCAATGGGGTCCATCCAACTCGGTCCTAACTCTATGACATTGACCTGGACTTCCTCTGAAGGGCCAATGCTTGGCTCCGGGATGAAACCTACTTCGATGGTCCGTTTAATCTCTGAGTTAATAGCGGAAGCTAAGCAAGCCAGGGCATCTGCATGTGTCTTCTGATCTCGTGTTATTTGATTCAATTCATGATGGTCAAATTTTGCCAGCAAGGAGTTAGCTGTTTTCATGTAAGCCACCATATGGTCATTTTTGGCCACATACTCCCTCTTTAGCTAATTGATTACTAGTTTTGAATCGGAAAATACAAGCAAACGCCGAGCACTCAGAAGATGTGCATTCCGTAAGCCGGTTAGAAGGGCTTTGGATTCGGCCTCGTTATTTGATGCTTCGAAGCCGAGTTTGACGGCCTACTCAATTATTGCGCCGTCGGAAGCCATGATTACTACTCCGGCTCCACTGCCCCGTTGATTGGATGATCCATCATAGTACAACTGCCAAATGTCCCCAACAAAAATTCTCTAGTTCGGCTTAGGTCGAATTTCATCAGACTTGAAGTCGGCAAGACCCTCAGTGAATTCGGCCACAAAATTGGCAAGCACCTGTCCCTTGATTGAGGTTCTAGGCAGAAACTGAATATCGTACTGGCCGAGCTCAAGAGCCCACTTTGAAACGCGTCCTGATGCTTCTGAACTTCGGAGTACCGACTGGACGGGGTGGTCCGTTAGTACCCCGATGGTATGCCCCTGAAAGTAATGCATCAGTTTTCTCGCTGCCATGATGAGGGCCAGAATGAGTTTTTCCAACAGAAGGTAGCGTGTTTCGGCGTCAACCATTGCCTTGCTCACATAATACACTGGCCGCTGCTCCCCCAGCTCTTCTTTTGGCACTGACGGCCTAGTCGGAAACTGCCAAATACAAAATGAGCGGGTCGCCTACCGAAGGTGTTGTCAAGAGTGGAACTGATCGGAGGTAGGTCTTGAGGCCGTTAAAAGCGGTTTTGCACTCGGCCGACCATTCAAAAGCCTTGCCCTGCCGTAGTGTATAAAAGAATTGTCGGCAGCGATTTGTGAACCGACTGATGAACCTGTTGAGTGCAGTGGCCATCCCTATTAACTTTTGAACCTTTTTCACTGAACGAGGGGAGCCGAGCTCCAAGATTGCTGTGATTTGCCTCGGGTTGGCTTCAATTCCTAGTGGTTGACAATGTAACCCAAGAATTTGCCAGAGCCGATCCCAAACGCACATTTGGAAGCGTTCAGCTTCATTTTGTATTTGCATAAAATACCGAATGTCTCTTCCAAATCGACTAGATGAGTTTGCTCTTCTTTGGACTTGACCACCATATCGTCAATGTACACTTCCATAGTGTGGCCGAGTTGCTTCTTGAACATAGCAGTGACTAGTCTTTGGTAAGTTGCCCCTACATTCTTCAGCCCAAAAAGCATAATGTTATAGCAATAGGTTCCTCTTGCGGTCATGAATGCAGTTTTGTCTTGGTTCTTCGGATGCATGGCAATTTGATGGTAGCCTCTGTAAGCATCGAGGAAGCTCATGAACTGATGGCGTGCCGTCGTATCTGTAAGTTGGTCTATTCTGGGGAGGGGAAAACAATCCTTGGGGCAGGCTTTGTTTAGGTCCGTGAAATCAACGCACACTCACCAAGTCCCATTTTTTTTCTCCACAACCACAGTATTAGAGAGCCATGTAGGGTAGGTCACTTCCCTGATTGCCCTGGTGTCAAGCAACCGGTCAACCTCTTCAACAACGGCGGTAGTGTGCTTTGCGGCTGACCGCCGGCTTTTCTGAATGATCGACTTGCATTTAGGGTCAACATTTACACGGTGCTGCGAAACAGATGGATCTACATTCGGCATCTCATATGGAGTCCACGCAAATACATCAAGTTTGCTGAGCAAGAAGGAAATTAGTTGCTGTCAGTCGACTTGATTCAGGGAAGCGCCGACCATGAAAAACCTGTCTAGGTTTCTGTCAATTTCAACTCGATCTAGGGTTTCTATGGCCTTTTCACTTTGGAGCCGCCCAACATCGTCGAGGCTCTCCTGATCCGTCACCTCAATAGAGTTCACTTGCAACTTCTTTGGCGTCTTTCCAATAAGGAGATAACATGCTTGTGCCGATTTCTGGGATCCACGGATTTGCTCAATGCCGCGTTCTGTCGGGAAGCGTAGCAACTGATGATAGGTGCTTGGCACGGCCTGCATAGTATGCAACCAAGTTCGCCTCATGATGAGATTATACGACGATGGCAGCTTGACGACCAAGAATTCCACATCCACTGTTCGGGAGCCCGCTCGAACAGGTAGTGTGATTTTCTCCAACAGGTATTCTGGATTGGCGTTGAAGCTAAATAGTGGATAAGGAGCCAGAGAAAGATCTGATTCGGAGAAGCCGAGTTTGGTGAATGTCTTGTAATACATAACTTTCGATGTGCTTCCTGGGTTAATGAGTACGCGCTCAACGGTGAATCGGTTACACGTAACTCGATTACCAAGGGATCGATGTGGGGAAGTGTCACTCCGGCCAAATTTGAATCATCAAAAGCAATGCTCGCAGCTTCATGGGGCCGTTTAGCCGGAGTGAGGTGATTTTGAGGGTCAAGATTCGACTGAATCGTATGCACCACGGATGACATTGGCAGCCTGTATATCATGTAGATCATGCCGAGTGGAGGTGAATCATATCTTAAGGCTATTGCTTTGGTTGAGTTGCCTTTTCGGACGTACTGTTGTAGCCGACCATCTTGTACCAGTTCCTCCAGGGGATCCTTCAATGCATAACAACTCTCAGTATCATGGCCATGATCCTTGTGATATTCGCACCGCCTATCCCGTCTTCGCGTGTCGGGAGGTCCCACCATTTTCGACGGCCATTTGAAGAACGGAAGGTGTTGGATTTTGGACATAACCGCGTTGATCGGCTCTGACAACTCCGTATATTTCTTGTTGGCACGCCTTGTGCGCCTGCTATCGACTTGCAGTTGTTCATTTGCTCGGTGGGAGCATTGGTCGCTTGATCGGCGAGAATCCCATCTCTTGTCTCGTTTAACCCGATGCCGTGGTTCAGGGCTCTGAGGTGGTACAAAATTTAACGGCTGAGCAATTTTAGAAGGAGCCGTCTTGTTGGCCGTGTTTCCGGCTTTAACCCGCAAGGCGTCATCTTCCACTTTGAAGTATTCCTCAACTTTCTTCATCAATGACCAGACCGTTTTGGGAGACCGTCTAGTCAAAAAGCTACGGAGGGCACTGTCGGGATGTAACCCCATCTTGAAGGCAGTAATGGCCATGGAGTCATTGCAAACATCATCTACCAGATTAAAACACTCCCAATACCGCGCCGAATACGCATGAAGGGTTTCCCCCAGTTGAATCTGCATTGCCCAGAGGGAATCGGCTTGCTTTGGCTAGACCTCATTAGTGATAAACCTTGCCCTGAAGGATTTTTGGAGTTGGTGGAAGCTTTTGATCGAAGCCGGCTCCAGTTTATAATACCACCTGATAGCCAGTGGTCCTAAACTGCTCGGAAATATTCTACACATGAGAGCCTCATCGTCTGCGTACAGCGTCATGGCTTGCTTGTAATGACGAATATGATCGGTGGGGTTTGATTTACCGTCGTACAAGGTGAATGTCGGTGCTTTGAATTTCTTGGATAACACTGCCCTTGCAATCTGTCGTATAAAGGGATCGTGCTGGTCTTCTTTGTCTGAACTGTTTCTTCTTTGCTTATGCCTTATACGTGGACTCTCTTCAGTGGAACTGGTAGTTTTAGGTCGTCCCTTCTTCTTGGGCTCCGGGGATAATGAGTCGGAGTCGCTATCAGTGTCTTGTTGTCGGGCTAGAGGTCGTTGACCACTTGCCCTTAGAGGTTTTTTCGGATCTTGGCGTACAACTTGTTTGGACTTTGCCACTTCCAAGTCCAAATCCTGACGGAGACGTTCGTTCTCAGCGATCATGTTTTCCAACCTCTGTTCGTTTTGCTTTGCTTGTTCCATAATCGCTTGCATTGTCTCATGCGCTGAAGTCGAGGGTGAGGCGAAGTTCAAGGCGCGTCTTGTGGCGATAGTCTCCGGTCCAAGCATGTTTATTGGAGTAAGGTCATCTCTCTGTGTGGTTTCGTCAGTGACTATCGGAGGGTCTTCCATTACGCCCGCCATGGATGTATTTAAGTATTCCCACAGACGGCGCCAATTGTGGGGATATGGTTTGGAAATACTCTTTTGATCCACTAAGACACTCGAGATCCTCAGCTGAAAACCTGGACGACCTGAAAAGAAACAAACACTCCGGTCGGGGGTGCCGGAATTAGCACTCTGACGGTCAAGTCAGTGTATACTCTCTTGGTTACTTGTATTTTAAGTTAAGCGTGCTAATTTTCACATACCTCTTTTTAGCTGATGTTTTTCTATTTATATCTTTTCTTTCTTGGGCCTCGGGGCTGGGCCCACTTTCGATTCGCCGTATAACTGTTTACTCGGCTTCTTTACCTGCAAACCGCTTTCCACTCAACCCCTTACTCAACCGGCTATTTGGCCGAATAAGGCCAAATACGATGTATATATTTCGACTCTCCTGGTCCATCTATTCAACCTATTTACGTCTCCCAATATTCGGCCCCCACAAGCATCTTAGGTCTCGTTTGGGAATATGTTTTTTAGTAATTTTTTGATTTTTTAACTAAAATATGATATAAAAAAACTAGTATGTTTGGGATGACTTTTTAGTTTTTTACAAAAAAAAAAAATGTGCAAAAAATAGGGAGAAATAGAATATTTGACTTTTTGGTATAAATTGTTAAATTTTTAATTTTTTTAATAACTTTTTAACTTTTAAACTAAAAAGTGATATTTCCAAACGAGACCTTAATTCATTATTCACCTCACATTTTTCAATCACCATCACATGTTATCCAAAGTCACTCCAACTTTTATTGCCTAATTCCTTCCTCATGAGAAGTGCCGAAGTTTTGTTTTATAAATTAAAACAAAGTCTAAATGGATCATGCTACAATTGAAATTTAACAATTTTGATTTGAAATCCTATTGTCATATTATTAGGATGAAATATGCAATGTAAATTGATGTGCCGATTCTCTAGTCCTAACACATTGCAACATTCAGTCTAAAATTGCTAACAACATTTGTATAGTACAACATTTAGGAATGTAAAGTGCAAGATCAAGAAGGAAAAAGAACAAAAAAACAAGAACTAAACATGATTTTATTCTTAGATTGTCAAATTTGTGTAATATAAACAAGAAATAAACTTTTTTTAAAATATGTATATATTTTATACATTTCAAAACATGTTTTATTTGTCAAAATTGCTAGGGTTTTGGAATTTTTTGTTAGTGTTATACACAACATACCAAATTGCGATTCTTTTATATCAAAAAACCCAAAAAGGTTCCGAAACCACATTAAAACTTTGTATATTCCATTTTTCTTATTAATCTACTCAAATTGCTTTGTTGGATCTTATAATAGGTGCATTTTCACGCAAAACAATGTATACAACTTAAATGATACCCGTAGTCTTTATAGTTTTAGTGAATTTTGATGGAGAATGATCACTTGTATGTCACATATGTGTTTTTAAGGGAATAATTTAATTAGTATTTTCACCCCATTTTCATCTCTCCAAACATGCCTTCTCTATAAATCTCTATAAAATCAAATTTGCATCAATGTGTACAAGTCTACCTCAATATTGTAACTGGTGATTTTGATGGAGAATGATCACTTGTATGTCACATATGCATTTTTAAGGAAATAATTTAATTAGTATTTTCACCCCATTTTCATCTCTCCAAACATGCCTTCTCTATAAAATCTTTGTAAAATCAAATTTGCATCAATGTGTACAAGTCTACATCGATATTGTAACCATTGAAATTGGAATTACAGGGACATAAATGAGATTTTTGTCAAATTTAATGACAAATCGATGTAATTTACCCATGTATGTAAATGTTAAATTAGTTAATGATACAGTGCGAGATTAATGTAATAACATTTTTTTCCCAATCGGTAGATGGGCAATGACACAAATTAACCTCATACAATTCAACCGCAATGTCAAAATGAAGAACAAACTTTATTTCAAAAACTTATGACAAATATCGAAGGGATTACAATGATATAAGACCTTGCATCCAACAAACTAAACAAAGAAAACAAATGCAGAAACAAATGCAGAAACAAACAATTAAAGAAAACCAAAGATTTACGACAAAGATGCGGCAATAAAATGGAAATTTCAAACATCTAGAGCCTTAAGGTTAAATCAAGCCCATTCCAATTGAATCCATCATCGCCATAGTTGTTTCTTTCCACTATGTTCTCAATCGGATGATCCAACTTGTCGATAAATGGCTTTGTTAAATCACCTGACCAACGTGCCCGAAATGCATGATCAGCTTCTAAGGCAAATGCATAGTTTGTCATAACCAATGGATGTGGTGGCGGTGCTAGAGTTAGTGAAGGCCTCAACATATAGTAACCGCCACCACTACCACCACTACCACTGATACTCATTGTGTGATTTGGAAAGAAAGAATGGTTGTTTTTAGAAGGCACTTGTGGTGCAGCAGAAACAACTTGTGGTGCTTTGGAATTAGAGTTTCGGTTCATGGGTTTGTGAGTGAATTGTTGTCTTATTCCATGCGACAACGATGGTGGTTGTGAAGAAGAACTAGGTCGGAGATGATTGGGATAGTGGTTTAGGTCATTTGTGTGAGGAGTATTAAGATTCATATCACATTGTCTTCCAGGAAAAATAATCATGTTACCATCTATGTGAGATTCTTGGAAGTGGTTCAACAAATGTTGTTGGCCTAAGAACACCTTACTGCATGCTCGACATATCATCGGTGAATTAGGGTGTAACATCTGCATCTCATTCTTAAACTGAGAATTCATGTCATTGCTTGTGAATTCCATACTAGGGTTATGAGAAAGAGAGAGAGAGAGAGAGAGAGAGAGAGAGAGAGAGATGGGTAATGGAAATGAGCATTGAGGGCTTTCCACCATGAGGTATTTATAGCAGTGTAGGATTGTGGACGAACCAAGTAATACATTATTTTAGTTATTAAATGAATTTTAAAATATATTCAAGTTTAGCTTGCTTACATAGTGCTAATTTCAAATGAATTTTTAATAAGTTAAGCTAAAATAACTTAGTTTTTTTTTTTTTTTTTGGTAGTATATAGATTTATCGAACTAAGTAATAAATTATTTAAAGTTGACTTAAAAACTTGACAAACTCTAAATATGTTTAAGCTTTACTTATTTATATAATAAACGCAAGTTGAGCTCGAGTAACTTAGTTCGTTTTACGACCATATTTATAGGATTTGATAAATTATAATTACTATGGAAAGATATACAATTAATATTATATTAAATGTTTCATTACCTAATTTTAGTATTAATGAAGTATTAATGACATTTTTGAATTCAAAATCCTTGAACCCAAAGTGTAAAATGACCTTAAATGATTTGTGTGAGATCACACACATGTGAATTGTGTAGGTCCCATACTCATGTGATAGGTTTGATAGAATATTTAATAATTCATTTGGGTCCCTAACACTATTCAAAATACATACACACTTTCAATTCATGGTAACCATCACTTTTTTTTTTTTTTAGTATACTTCTAATGTCAAGTAGCTAGATGTTGATATCATACACTTTTCATTGAAGTATTAAATTTTTTCCTATCTAAAAAAAAAGTAATTAATTTTTTTAAATATGTATTTAGAAAAAAGTGTGTGACACTAATATTTTGGTGTGTGGCATTTATTATTTTGCAAATTAAATTAAGCATTATATGCAGTTACCTTTTTTATCAAAAGCAATAAATGACATGCCAATAAGATGGTTGTAAGAGAATCTAAATTTGGTAATACAACTAAGATCGTGGTAATCACATTTTTAATGGTGGACCTATTCTTTTCTTTTTTGTTTATTTATTATTATTTCTGAATAAATTATCAATAGATCTTAATAGTTAGATTTAATTTTTATCAAATCTTATTAAAAATAAGTCACAGTAAAATCGTTACTAAAAATAAATTTTTTTGACTTTTTTTACATATCACTAAAAATTGATAATTAATAACTTTTTTTTGTCACAATTTTTATAAATTGTCACTAAAATTTACAATTAGTGATTTTTTTTTTTTTTTGTGACAAACTTTTCAAACTATAGCTAATAGATTAAAATTAATAACTTTTTTTTACCAACAAGCACGTAGCTTAGCTGGTAAGGGGCTATACTAGCTTAACCAAGATCTCGGGTTCGAGACTTAGGAACGCAGCTGTGTTAAAAACTTATTGGGAGAGCTTTGCCGCCCTTGTGGCCCTACCCGACTCGAACCGAATTAGTCGGGGTCCTGTGGACTTCCGGATACCTGTGGTTTAGACTTAAAAAAAAAAAATTGATGACTTTTTTGTGTTGATATTTTTAAATTATCACTAAAACTTACAATTAATGACATTTTCTGTGACAAAATTTTCAAACGGTTGCTAAAAATTAACAATTAATGACTTTTTTAATAATATTTGATAAAAATGTCATTAATTCTTACAAGATCTATTAAATAATAAGTCTATCTATTATGACTTACAAGGAAGTCCCATTATTTTTTTGGGGCTAATAATATCAAGTGGTTCCTTGGGTGCTAAGTAAGATGTGTATTGCTAACTTTGTCTTGATTTTGGTAAGTTATTATTTTTTAACCTTCTATTAATTTGGATACATTTATTACTTATTTGGCATGAGTATATTTAATAAATTTTAAAATAAAATAACTTTTTAGAGACAAAATATTTTTGTTGTCAAAAGTATCATTATTGTATTTTTAATGATGAAATTAGACATTTAATGATAAATTACTATCCTTTTATGATCAAAAATTTTTGTTCAAAAAAATAAACTTTTTGAGACTAAATTATTTTATTTTTAAAAGTACATTTATTGGTGATATTTTCAAAACATAAATGTTATTCCAAATGAATTACCAAATATTCTATCAAACTACTCACATGAGTGTGGGATTCAGGTGGTTCCCATGTGACGTGGGTTCCACACCCATGTATTGTGTCAAATATTTGGTATTCATTTTAGGTGTGCGTAATTTGGTTCAGACACCCAGTTATAAAAATAAATAATAATAAAAAAAAGGTCTCTAACATTACTCTTTTCAAATTTTGTTGCTAAAAATTTTTTTTTTTAAAAAAAATTCGAGATAACTTTTTAATAATTATCCTCTCGACGAAAGAAATTCATCCTTAATTTTTTTTAAACAAAATTTTCACTTTATTTGTTGTAGTGTAGATAACATATATTAAAAGCAATTCATTATATGACTCGAAATCTAAAATAAATATTTGTTGTAGTGTAGATAACATATATTAAAAGCAATTCATTATATGACTCGAAATCTAAAATAAATAAAAAAATATAGGTGCACTCATTGATGAGATAATAAATAAGGATTTGAATTCAAAATCATTTTATTAAAAGGATTTTTCTGACCAAACTAACCTTTTAATGTAAACTCATTCTAATTTGCACAAATGTTAAATAAACATTAGATATATATAGCACAAGAACATCACATATACTAGGATGTGATGCAAAATTTATACAAGATGCAAAATCAGCAGCTGTTTATACAAGATGCAAAATTTAATATTAAAATTTTAGAAATGTTAAAATGCACATAATTAAAATACAAAAAAAAATGTGTAAAAATTGCACCGTGTGACTTTATTTATTTTCAGTATAGAGCACACGAATCTCAAGATAATTATGTGCACCTAATTTTTTTTTTTTTTGAATTTGTCTCAAACTTGATGGCCAATAATTGACAAAAAAATACATAAATAAAATTGTTTCTCTTTTTTTTTTTTTTTTTATAAATAAAAAACGAGAAACTGTCAACGTTAATAGACGTCATCTTAATTTTAAAAGTTACAAACCCAAAATAGTGCAAAGAAAATGAAGTGTATTTTTAGATTCAAATTTGACAATGAGTGGGCTTTATAGGCAGAATAAATTT
The DNA here is from genome assembly GCA_025200525.1 of Camellia lanceoleosa. Taxonomy (NCBI): domain Eukaryota; kingdom Viridiplantae; phylum Streptophyta; class Magnoliopsida; order Ericales; family Theaceae; genus Camellia; species Camellia lanceoleosa. The sequence goes on from CM045759.1 coordinate 103,121,918, forward strand.
GGCTTATACATTTAATTTTTTGATTATTTTTCTCAATATGTAGTATTATTGTTTTAAGGGAGCTTTTTTGATAAATTTATTTTTTAAGAGTTTTATTTCATCCAATCCATATTCTTTTTTACTATTGCATTAGGTCATATTTGAGATAAGAAGATCAAAATACCCTTTTTATCTACTTATGTTCTATTTAGTTTACATTATTTTTTTACGTTTTAATAAGTCCCATAGATGACATAATTATCAAAATACCCCTAATGTGAATGTTTACACCGTCAATGTGTAGGGGCCCGGCCCATGTCGATCATCGTGGGTGCCCGGAAAAATTCGAGTCGGGTCGGGTCGGGCCCCCCTATTGACAATGTGAATATTTACATTGACATGTTAATATTCATATTAATAGGAGTGTAAAATTGGCCCGCGTCCCGTGGCGGCGCGAAACCCGCTTGCGACCCATGGGTGGCCCGGGACGGGCCCGATCCAGCCCGTTGACAATGTGAATATTCACATTGACATGTTAACATTCACATTGATAAGAGTATAAAATTGGTCCGCGGCCCATGGGCGGCCAAAAGCCCACCCGCGGCCTGGTTCGACCCGTTGACAATGTGAATATTCACATTGACATGTTAACATTCACATTGATAGGGGTGTAAAATTAACCCGCGCCTCGTAGCTGCCCGAAACCCGCCCACGGCCCGTGGACGGCCCAAGGCGGGCCCGGCCCAGCCTGTTGATAATGTGAATATTCACATTGACATGTTAACATTCACATTGATAAGAGTATAAAATTGGTCATCGGCCTAGGGCTGGCCCGGCCCGTTGACAATGTGAATATTCACATTGACATGTTAACATTCACATTAATAGAAATGTAAAATTAGTCCGTGTCTCATAGCTGCCTAAAACCCGCGTACGTCCCGTGGGTGGCATGGGGCGAGCCTGGCCATTTTTTTTAATTCTTTTTAATTTTTTCTACCAAAATTTTATTATTTTTCACAAAAAAAGACACTAGGCCTCAGTACGGGTAGGGCCTCGGATCGAGTCTTGAATGGGCCTTAACCGAGCCGATAGGCCGGGCCGGGCCGGGCCGGGCTTCAAAGTGATGGCCCAAGCCCTAGCCTAGGGTCTCGGACTAAGGTCGAGCTTGGGCCCAAATGAGCCTTTCTCGGGTCGGGTCGGGTCGGGTCACCCACGGGCCAAAAAATTAGGCCTAGGCCCTAGCTCTGGCACAAGGATATTCGGGCTTTGGATGGGCTGATAGATCGAGCCTCGGGTTGGGCCGGTGGGCCCGGGCCTAGCCTCGAGCTTAGGTCAGGCTTGGGCAAGCTTGGCCATTTTTTTTTAATTCCTTTTAATTTTTTCTACCAAAATTTTATTATTTTCCATAAAAAAATACATTGCGCTTCGAGTGGGCTGGGCCTCGGATCGAGCCTTGAATGGCCCTTAAGCAGGCCGATGGGCCAGACTGGGCTTCAAAGTGATGACTTAGGCCCTAACCTAGGGTCTCAGACATGCTTGGGCCCGAACCCAAACAAGCTTGCCCCGGGCCGTAGGCGAGCTTCGGGCAGCCCACGGGCTGCAGGCCAATTCTACATTCCTATCAATGTGCATTTTAACAAGTCAATGCGAATATTCACATTGTCAACGGGCCGGGCTGGGCCTACCCCGGGCCACGAACAAATTTTATATTCCTATCAATGTTAATGTTAACATATCAATGTGAATATTCACATTATCACGGAAGCCAAGCCAAGCCTCGTCATGATCGAGTTACGGGCCAATTTTACACTCTTATCAATGTGAATGTTAACATGTCAATGTGGATATTCACATTGTCAACAGGCCGGGTCGGGCCCGCCTTGAGCCGCTGGCCAATTTTATACTCTTATTAATGTGAATGTTAACATATCAATGTAAATATCCACATTGTCAACAAACTTGATAAATTTGGTTTGAGCCGCGACCACGGTAGCGGGCTAATTTTACACTCCTATCAATGTAACTGTTAACATGTCAATGTGAATATTCACACCGTTAACAGGCCGGGCCGAGCCTACCCACGGGCCATGGGCGGGTTTCGGACAGCCACGGGGCGCGGGCTAATTTTACACTCCTATCAATGTAAATGTTAACATGTCAATGTCAATATTCACATTGTCAACGAGCCAGGCCGGGCCTGCCCTGGGCCGCGGGCGGGCTTTTGGCTGCCTATGGGCCACGGGCCAATTTTATACTCTTATCAATGTGAATGTTAACATGTCAATGTGAATATTCACTTTGTCAACAGGCCGGACCGGGCCGTCCATAGGCCGCGGACGGGTTTTGCCCCGCCACGAGACGCGGGCCAATTTTACATTCCTATTAATGTGAATGTTAACATGTCAATGTGAATATTCACATTGTCAATATAAATGTTTACATCATAAAATTGCTAACCGTTCAAAAAATATTTATAAGGGTATCAAAATTAAATATAAGGGCATAAGTGTCCAAGAAAATAGTGTAAATCAAGAAAAAGGACTTTATGGAATAAAACTATACATACATGGGACTAAATGGGTTAAAAAATTCCTTCATGAACTTCTTGGGTTAAAACACTTCTAAATATGATTTATCAATAATTTTGCTTTGTTTTAATAATAAAAAAAATTGAAATAAAATTCTATAGAGTTATGTTAGGGACTTCAAATGAATTATCAAATACTCTACCAAACCTCTCACATGGGTGTGGGATCCACACATTGTGGATCCCACACCCATGTGAGAGGTTTGGTAGAGTATTTGATAATTCATTTGGGGTCTATAGTATTTTCCTTTTGAATAATAAAGCTATACGCATTAATTAGTGTATTAATAAATAATGTGACATAATTTTATTGGTTTTCAGTTTTGTAGTTTGTATAATGGATGGGTCCGTAATTTTGAAATTACATTGCTATAGCATATGTTAGTATACTAATTGGCGTGTGTAGCACCATTGATATATTTTACCCTAAAAAATTTTCTCTTTTCCATGTGGCATATCTTTTTTTTTTTTTTTTTTTAAGATTAATGCTTCGGACCCCCACTGGGGGTCGACCCCCAGTGAGGTGGCGCGCTGGGATTGGTTAAAAAAAAAATTGTTTTTCTTTTTTCTTTTTTCTTTTTTTTTTTAAGTTTCGGCCAGTGGGGACTCGCCACCTCACTGGGGGTGCAACCCCCACGGGGGGTCTGCAGTGGGGCTGCTTTTTTAAAGTGCCATGTAACATACCTTTATACTTAATTATTTCTAAAATCTAATATTTAAAAGATTTCTACTAATCTAAACTATCCATAAATCAAATTTAATATGTACTAAAAAATACAATGCGAATTAATTTTCTTCTACTTTTTTCACTTTTACTCAAGTATTCAATTTTTTATTACAATTAAATATATTTTCTTAGTGGTTTTGTCTATTTTATTACTATTAATTTATATTGAGTTTCCTATTTAACATGAAATTGTTTATTTGGAAAAATTTATATTTAATTTAAACTTTATATATATATTGTGTGAGTAATTTTCCGATTACACTGCCAACTCAGTGATCAGCTGGTGAGAACTGGCAGAATAGATGACACATGGCTAACCTACAACAGAAAGAGAAGATTCCGGCGGTGGTTCTTCCACCCGGGGGTACTCCGATGATCAAGTCAGTATATCTCAAAGATAATCAAGTGCTAAATTCACTGCTCAAAGCATAAATTGCGTACCTTAGACCCATGGGGGTGCCTCCCTTTTATAGTTTTACTCAATCCTAGTCCCACTAGAAGCCTTACTTCTATGGACTTCCATTTAGTGCGTACTTTGGACTCTACAAGAGATAAGGATAGACTCCCTAGGAATACTATCCTTATCCATCTTGAAGTCTTTTTTCATTCTAGGACTCTTGTCCCTTATCTGCTCATCTCAGATTGCGATATCTTCAGAGGTAACCTCGGCAACACTGAGATAACCTCGGCATAACGACCAGGACACGTGGCATCTCGGCTGACACGTCGGCGTCACCTTGCCACGTGTCGGTACTCAAAAAATATTTCCCAACAACTGCCCCTAGGTTCTATTACCTTGGCATTCTGCGGTGATGGAACCTACATCGGTACTTCCTCCCAGTACGTCAATTTAAAGTATCTTAGCCAAGATCATCATCATAGGCCGACATGTCTTTTAAAAGATCAAGAACTCCAAGAGCTCTCTTATGAATTTCTTCATGCGTGTGAGCTGTCAAGCATTGCTTTTCAACCGTTTCACCTACGCGTTTGATCCTCATTGGATTGTGTTACTGACGCGCCTGAAAAATCGTCTTCTCTGCGTGTGCCGTCTGACGTATGCGTTGCTCCATGCATATTAAATGCTCCGTTTTGCTGCCGTTTCAAATTTTTGACAAAACCTTTCCCCCTTTTTCATTTTTTCACTTTTGCATTCGATTTCTCTTTGTCTTTTCTCTCTCTAGCTCTTGAACATGCCATTGTTCCAATCATCAAGCTCTGTAACTGTCACGACCCAAACCCGCCCCTATGGGTTTAGTACCGTAATCGGCCAGTAATCCGTGATTACCAAAGGCCTGCTTAACAGTAAGACAGTAAAACAGAGTATAGGGGCATGCGGGAAGCCAAAACAGTATATAAACAACGTCCAATGAGCTGTGACAGTCTGTATGCAAAAAAAAAACTTTCATTCATTCATATGTACAGTCAGTGACAAAACAGTATGCGCAATATTTACAATCCGACAGAACAGGGACCAAATCCCTGTTAAACAGTAGTAACAGTTTATACAGTATATACAGAACAAACACTGAGTCAGACAGGGGAAATGAAAAAAAACACCCCTAAGCCATAGCTTGGCAGGCTTGGAACTTCGCAGTGAGGCACAGTGGTTGGCTTGACAAAATGAGGAGTCTAATCCACGCTCCTAGCTCCGGTCTGGTGCCTGAACACCTATATATATATATATAAACAGTGAGCTAAAGCTTAGGGAATAACATAATGCGTAAAGAGGTTTAGAATGAATGTCCTTACAGTAATGAAAACAGTTCATTAATTCAGTATATCAGTCATTCAGTCATATGTGGTACATCCATTAGCATAGCAGTACAGTAAACAGTTGGTCTTGGAAGACCGAACAATCAATGATGGCCATCAATCAGTAAACAGTAGTGGTTCCAACAAGGGAATTGACAGAGATCTCTGTAACAGTAGCAATAACAGTAAACAGTAGTTGCGAAGGATGCCACAATACAGTTCAGAATATAGGACATGCGGTCATTCAATTAACAGTATCAGTTCAGAAAACAGTTCAGGTTAACAGTCGGAAATATTCTCAGTTTAACATATCTTTACACAATTGTAACTCACAGAGTTCTGGGCTACAGTTAGGCTAGAGCGTGTCTCTAGTCGCCAACCCTACACAGTTTACAGAACGAATACACACTAAGCTACACAGTTGGGAAAATAATAACTTAATCCCTAATTGCTTTGGTGTGTTCTACATCTATATCCTCATTAAGATGTCTTAAACATGCCCTAGGAATGCCTAGGATGGAAAGAGGATACAAAGATGCACTTTTAAACACTTTACAAAATTTTCAAAAAACAGGGGTCTCGCTCGAGCGTGGCTTTCTATGCTCGAGCGGACATGCAAACAAAGGATCTCCGCTCGAGCGTGACTTTCGTCGCTCGAGTGGACTATAAGCTACAATGAAAATACTGGATGCCTAAAATTAATGCTCGACGGGCGCTCGACCTTCGCTCGAGCGTGAGACACAAGTCCTCGCTCGAGCGTGAATTCTCTCGCTCGAGTGGAATGTGAGCTCATGCAAAGTACTGGATGCACGCATTTTACGCTCGAGCGTCACTTTACTCGCTCGAGCGGAAGGCATGATCACAGAGTGTACGCTCGAGCGTGGAGTTCTTCGCTCGAGCGTGGGTCCAAAATCTGGAAATTCCAGATTTGAACCTCATGCTCAAACCAAGTTCCAATGAATCAAAATCGATTCCTTTGGGCTCATTTTTGGGAAAACACTTGTAAATACATAGAATAATTAATATGATTCAAAGCTCAATTTGAGAAATCAAAGCCTAAGGGTGTTTAATTCAAACTCAATTTCAAACCAATTTTCATGAACATGATGAACATGGAACATGTATGGATTTAAACCAATTTAAAGCTTTAAATACAAGCTCAAATGAGCTAACTCTTACAAAAACATGATGAATTCATGATCTATTCTCAAAACATGGACATGCATGTGAAGAATTATGAACTACAATCTCAAAACTTCAATATATACATGCATGCAACAATTAAGCTATAATTCAACATGTTAGAACTAAAACATGACTTGGCTCCTCAATTAGACATGAACCATGCAAGAATCACCTTAAACACAACAATGAGAGGTTGAGTTTCCTTAACTAAGTCTTCAATCACAAGACTAGAAGCTCAATTTAGCAATTTATACTTCAATTCCTTCAAGATCACCAAGTAATGCCTAGATGAAAACAATCTTCTAAGTCTCTCTCTCTCTATGGTCGGCTAGAACACTCAAAATGGCCTGATGAAAAGTTGTATCTAAGTGTAATAAGGCTCAACATGTCTTAGGTAGTGGTCCACCATTATGGCTTCGATGTAAATAAGTCCAACTGTTTCAATTTGGCTTAAATTAATCTAGTTTAATCATACCAAAACAATTTTCAGATAATTACACCATAATTTCACATTAATTCTAATTAACACAGAACATCAATCAATTTCAGATTCGGCTGCCGATAAGGCCTTCAATTTGCAGTTTAAACATAAAACACAAACAGATAATTGAACAGGCAACAGATAGAAATGCAATATAACTAACATATTCAATCAATTTAGTTCCAGATTTCAGTCAGTCAGTTCAGTATTTCGATCAATTCAATTACCCATCATAATTAGTCTCAGTAAAGAACAAGAATTAATTCCAGAACAAATGGTAAGGGTTATTCGAATCGCTCTCCTTTCTCCTTTTCTGTAAAGCTTTCGTCGTTTTGTTATATCTATGGCTGTCGTCTAACTTCGGCAATCTTCATACCGGCTCCATTTCTTCTGGTAAGAAACTGTTCCTTTCGTCTTTTCAATTCCTTTGATATTCCTCATTACTTGTTGTTATTACTATTTTGTTCAAACATTTATCTTTTGAATCATATACCTGAATGTATTTATTCCATGCTTTTGCCCCAATATTCAACACACACACTGTTTTCACCACTTTCTTGTGCTTTTGTCATTGTTCTTGACCTTATACTCCTTGTATTCTCTGTGCTTTTGATAGCCCCACCTCTGTTCTTGATTCTGAAACTTTGTTCTTGCTTTTCTTTTTTTCAGATTAGTGCCTTCAATCTTCGTCTTCATAGATTTAGGTTTGGGATTTGACTGTAGAACCTATCAAAATTAAAACAATCTTCACAAATTCTTGCATCAATATACACCTAGGTCTTAGCTGAGGTTCACAAAAACCTTTTTTAGATCATCTCTCTTCTGAAACCCAGTCCTTCTAATTTAGGCCGACGTTATGGGTATGTGGAGGCATAGGGTAAACACCCCAACCAAACTAGAATTCTTTAGACAGGAGTTTGAAATCCCAGCCGACGTCTATCTGAGGTTGGTTGGGGATGATGACTCCATTATGCCTACTGACGACTCCATGCCCTTCCTCGTAGTTGCCTTTATCGAGTATGGACTTCGGCTCCCACTCAACATCCTGTTTCGTGAGATTCTCCATTATTATAAGTTGAACCCCATGCAACTTGCTATAAATTCTTACCGAGTGATCAATGGTATCATAGCCTTAGCTAAACAGGAAAACGTTAGGATCACCTTAATGACGCTTCAACATTTGCTATACCATGTGCAAATTTTAACTTGAAAGAAAAAGGCTACATTTATTATCTTAAGCCGAGATCCACGGAGTTCAAAATCGTAGCCGACCTCCCAGACTCCAACAAGGGGGCTGGAGATAATTACCTCATTACTTCAGGAAATTGGGAGTTTGCTCCAGATGAGAATCTCTACCTCTTCCCTCTACCTCGATCAATTTTAGAGGGCAAGGGTAAGAGCCCTGTGTTACTACTTGGTTGTTTTTTTTTTCAAGTTTTTAATACTTTACCTGTTTCTAATGTCTGTTTTCTCTTGAAGTTCTTCATCAGCCACCAAGGAACTTTCGCCAATCCTTTGTTCTCAACAAGGATTTGAAGAAACTCTAGGACTTTCCAGTCCAAAAACAGAAGGCGCCTCTGCTTCTCAACTTCATTCCGACATACAAATCTACTCTTCCCGACGTCCCCAAGAGAAAAAATAAGAGCTTATCTCCTCCCTCTGCCACAACTCCACAAGCCACATCAACATCTCGGGCTGATCAAGGGTCAACATCCGATCCAGTAGAACAGCCGTCTACTTTGGCTCAATATCTAATCCCACCATCTCAACGCAAACGTCACCGACGTCTTGTTCTTGCAGCCGAGATGGGTCGCGCAAAACCTGTGGCCAAAGATCTCTTAGCCAGTATCCCAACCGACGTTGATGCTCTGCCAACTCAAACGCAGCTTCCATCCAAGCCAAAAAGAGTCAAGAAGGCTCAACCAAAAGCCAAAGTGACTCAGGCTGAGACTGAAGACATTTTGCCAATTTCCCAGCTGGCTCCAAGCGAAAAAACTGCCTCTGTCCCTACGAAGAGGTCCGCTGAAGCCCTTCCCTCTAAATCCACTAAGTCGAAAAGGCCGAGGTCATCTGCAACGACCTCGGGGTCAAAGAGTTCGATGCCCCTCGGCCCTGAAATAACTTTGGAAGATAAGCTGTAATGGCTAGTGATAAGCGACGATATAAATGTCGGCGTTGTACTTTAAGATCAAGATCGCTTCTCCCAGCAACCCGAGCAAACGCCGGGTTTAGTGAATATGAAAACTACGCTTTGATGCTGCAACACTCTGTTCAAGTAAGTGTTTTTGTCTAGTACTTCTTCTTTCTTTCTCTTTATTTCACACTTAGAATATTTTTCTAATACTTCTGTTTTCAGGCCATCTAGCATGCCCACTTTTTCTCCATGTAATCTTTTCAGAACTGTGAAAAGTTCGCCGAGAAAAAGAGGGAAGTCACCACACTTCAAAAAACAAATAAGAGCCTGCAGTCAAAGATGAAAATGCTGGAGGACCAGACCGAGGTTGCCATGAAGGAGAGGGATAATGCCGAGGAAAAAGCCGGTGCTGCCGAGGCAATAAATAAAGTTCTTCAAGCCCAGCTAAAAGAGGCCGGGGATAAGGTGGCCCAGGCCCAGGCCCAGAAGGAGCTTGAAGATGCCTTGGCCACTAAAGCGGCCGAAATAAAAGATGCCGATGAAAAGGCTTATTCTCAGGGCATGGCCAATATGACAAAGGCTTATGAAAAGCAAGTCAGACAAGCATGCAACAAGGGTTTCTCCCTTGCTTGGATGACTTTGCTAAAAAACTTGATGTCCCTGAAGACTCCTCTCTAAGGAACGTTGCTTCCATTCCCCTTCCATTTCCTCCAACCCCACCTCTTAGCGAATCTGATACTGAGGATGAGGCCGAGGAGGAAAGTTTAGTGAGAAAACAAAAAGAGGCCACAGTGACCAAATCGTCTCCACAAAATGAGCAAGACTTGACTCAAGATGAGGATGTCGAGGAGGTTCCTGACAATACTATGGCTAAGAAGACATCGGTCGTTGCTCCTCTTGCCGACAAGAGTGTAGATGAAACTCTAGTAGAAATCGACACTGAGCTTGCGGCGGAAAAGACGGCCGAGGTGGCTTCTCAACAACCTTTTGATGTCTTACCCCAAGTTACTGCTGATGTTGAGGATCCTTAATTTCCATGTTTTTTCTTCTTTTGTTTTTTGTACTCTTGTACTTTTTGTCAGACAATGTAAGCTCTACAAATGGCCGACGTGCCTCTTTGTTCTTTTAGATGTCTAATTCAACTTTGCTTCTCTTGAATGTTTGTACCTTTGTCTTCTTTTGACTGTTTCTACATGATTCTATACTTAGAATATTTTGCAAGTTTTTCCTTTTTATGCAATCATCTCGGGGTGACATACCCTAGGTATAAAAACTAATGGTTTACCTCAGTTTAATTTCGACTTGGAAATTGCTACAAATTTCAACAAGTGAAGATAAACAATAATCTCGGCTTAACTTCAACTTGTAAATTGCTACAAATTTCAACAAGCGTTAAGCATTACTTCAGTTTAGCTTCAACTTGTAAATTGCTACAAATTTCAACAAGTGAAGATAAACAATTATCTCGGCTTAACTTTTAACTTGTAAATTGCTACAAATTTCAACAAGTGTCAAACATTATCTCGGTTTAACTTCAGCTTGTAAATTGCTACAAATTTCAACAAGTGAAGATAAACAATTATCTCGGTTTAACTTCAACTTGTAAATTGCTACAAATTTCGACAAGTGAAGGTAAACAATTATCTCGGCTTAACTTCAACTTGTAAATTGTTACAAATTTCAACAAGTGTTAAGTGTTTCTATCTTCTCTCTGCCCCCAATGTGAACCTGAGTTTCACTTGGATTCTCATTATTCAAAAAATATTATTATGCATAGTTTCACAAGTTGTGCAGAATTCTTTTAAGATTTTATTGATGATATCGGCAAAACAAATAAGCAACATCTAACGATAGAAAAATTTCAAATTACAAGTGTTCCAGGGTCTTGGCAATGCTTTGCCCTCATTATCTTCAAGCCGATATGCCCCATTGCCCAATACCGAAGTGATTCTGTAGGGTCCTTCCCAGTTTGGGCCACGCTTGCCCTCTCTGGGATCCTTCTTGTTGCCAACGACTTTTCTCAGGACTAAGTCGCCGACTTGAAATTCCCTTGGATTAACCTTTTTGTTATAAGCTCTAGCAAGCTGTTGCTGGTATGCTACAAGCTGTATTGCAGCTTTCTCTCTTCTTTCTTCTAGAAGATCTAGATCTTGGACTAAGAGCACATCATTAGTCCCATTCTCAACTCCCTAGGTTCTGATCCGTGGGATGCCGACCTCCAATGGAATGACTGCTTCTGTGCCATAAGCCATGGCAAAGGGTGATTCCCCTGTCGATCTTCTCGGCGTAGTCTGATATGCCTAGAGTACATTGGGCAATTCGTCTACCCACTTCCCTTTTGCTGCCTGCAGCCTCTTTTTTATCCCATCTAGAATTACTTTGTTGGATTCTTCTGCTTGTCCATTGCTTTGTGGAAAACTTGGGATTGAAAAGTAGTTCTTGATCTTAAACTTTGCACAGAAGTTTTTGATCAGCTTACTGTCAAATTGTGTCCCATTTTCTGCAACAATTGCTCTTGGAATCCCAAATCTGGTGATGATGTTTCTCCATATAAAGTTCTTGACATCCACATCTCGGATCTTGGCAAGAGGTTATGCTTCTATCCACTTTGTGAAGTAATCTGTTGCTACCAGTAGGTACTTCCTTTGCCCAGTTGCTTGGGGCAATTGCCCAACGAGATCCATCCCCCATTGGGCAAACAAAGAAATTTGGATCTGAGGTTTAGGTCAAGAATGGGTGGTGAATCAAAGGTGCAAACCTTTGGCATTGTTCACACTTCTTTACGTAGGCTTCTGCATCTTTTTGTATGTAGGGCCACCAATACTCCTGGGTAATGGCCCTGTGAGCTAGCGATCTACCCCCAGTGTGGCTTCCACAAATTCCCTCATGAATTTCATATAAAAAATCTTTAAGCTGCAGAGGGTGTATGCACCTTAAGAGGGGTCCAGTGAAGGACCTTCTGTAGAGATGTCTTTCTGCTGTCAGACTGAATCTTGCCAACTTCAATCTGATCTTGTGTGCCTCCTTCTGGTCTTCTGGTAGCTTTCCTTCTTTTAGGAATGCAACAATTGCGTCCATCCAGCTTGGTCCCATGTCTACGCACATTGCTTCACGCTCTGTGATTACTGGTTCAATGCTCGGGCCCGACAAGTATTCAATCATTATTGTCCTTGCTTTTCCTGGTTGTATTGCACTAGCTAGGTTGGCCAATGCATCGACATGGTTGTTATCATCTCAGCTGACCTGAAGCAGTTTTCAGTTCTGGAATAAGGCTACCAGCCTGATGACCTCTTTTGCGTAGGCCGACATTCTTTCATCTCGGGCTGTAAACTTACCCATTGTCTGGTTAACTATCAATTGTGAATCACAAAAGACTATTACCTCATCTGCTTGTACTGCTGCTGCTAGCTTCAGTCCTGCAATCAATGCTTCATATTCTACCTCATTGTTTGAGGCCTTGAACCCCAATCGAATGGACTGTTCTAATATTTCTCTATCTGGAGATATCAGTACTACCCCTGCCCTCGCTCCTTGACGGTTTGAACTCCCATCAACGAACAGTTGAAAGGAATCACCAATGTAAATGCTGCAGGGTCTGGGTTTCTCTTTTTTCCTTTGTTCTTTAGCATTTGGCTGGGCTTCTGCTTGCTTGTTTGGACATTGGTTGTCTTGGCTCAACGGAGCCCGATGTTGGATGGATTCTGGCGTGAACTCGGCCACGAAGTCGGCCAAAATCTGGCCTTTGATTGCAGTTCTGGGCCTGTACTCCAGATCATACTGGCCTAGGGCGACTGCCCATCTGGCTATTCGTCCTGTTAAGTCTCCCTACTGCAATAGGGACTTCAATGGATGCTTTGTCAGTACCATAATTTTATGGGCCTAGAAGTAATGGTTCAACTTCTTTGAAGCCATTACTAGAGCCAGTGCCAATTTCTCTAAGGGTAGATACCTTGTTTTTGCATCGGCTAGGGTTTTGCTTACATAGTAAACAGCCTTTTTCTCCTTTTTTTCTTCTCGGATTAGTACTGCACTAATCGCATGTTCTGAAACTGCTAAGTACAGGAACAGCTCCTCCCCAGGTTCTGGATTTGAAAGTACTGGCGGTGTGGTCAAGTACTTCTTTAGATCGGCTAATGCTTCTTCGCACTCCTCTGTCCAAAGAAAATCTGTGGCTTTCTTCACTAATTTGAAGAAAGGTTTGCACTTGTCCGAGCTTCTGCTTATAAACCTGTTTAGGGCTGCGGCCCTTCCAGTTATCTGAACTTGTTTTGCCGACGTCGGGCTCTTCGGCTCTAGGATGGCCTTGATCTGATCTGGGCTGGCCTCAATGCCCCTCTTGGTCACCAAGTATCCTAGAAACTTACCAGATCCAACTCCGAATGCACACTTCGATGCATTGAGTCGGAGCCGATATGTTTTAAGGATTTCAAAGACTGCTTTTAGATCGACAAGATGACCCTCTGGCTCCTTGGACTTAACGACCATGTCGTAAAAATAGACTTCTACTGTTCGGCCAATCAGGTGCTTGAACATCTTGGTTACCAATCTTTGGTAGGTGGCTCCTGCATTTTTCAATCCAAAGGGCATCACTCTGTAGCAGTATAGCGCTTTGGAAGTGATAAATGCAGTCTTCTCTTCATCTACTGGGTCCATAGCTATCTGGTGATACCCCCTGTAGGCATCCAGGAAGCTCATCCTTCCATGCCCCGAAGTGGCATCCACTAGCTGGTCAATCTTGGGTAGAGGGAAGCTGTCTTTGGGACAGGCCTTGTTTAAACTGGTAAAGTCTACACAGACCCTCCATTTACTGTTCTTCTTCTTTACCACGACTGTATTGGACAGCCATGTTGGGTAGTGAACTTCTCTGATGGCCCTAGTCTCCAGAAGTCTGTCTATTTCTTCTTCTACTACTTCGACGTGCGTCAATGTCGGTCTTCTGGCACGTTGAATTACAGGTTTGGCCGACCTGTCAACATTCAGTTTGTGGCCAGTGACCTCGGGGTCGATGCCAGGCATTTCGTAAGGTGTCCAAGCAAACACCTCAATACTTGCTCGCAGAAAAGCCTCCAACTCTTTTTCCTCTTCTTCAGCTAAGCCCGAACCGAGAAGAAAGAAGCATTCTTCATCCCCATCTTGGACGAAGATTTTCTTCAGTGCCTCTTCGCTCTTCTCGGCTGGCTCCTTGCCGATGTCTTCTAGGACTTCCACGTCCTCATCTTCAATTTCTGCCTTTTTTGGCTCTCGTATGCTGCAGGTTGATTTCATTGTTGCCATGGAGCAATTCTTCGCCTGCAGTTGATCGTCCCTGACTTTCTCTATCACATGTTCTGTTGGGAATCGTAATAGTTGATGCAATGTTGGGGGAACTGCCTCCATTGCATGCAACCATGGCCTTCCCAAGATGATGTTGTAAGAGGAGGGTGTGTCAATGATGGTGAATTCTGTTTTGATCTTCCTGGTTCTAGCCTGCACCTCCAAGTTTACTACTCCCAGTGGCCATGTCGACATTCCATTGAACCCAACCATTGGGCTATTGGATTGTTCCATGTCATCTGGGTGAAGGTCGAGCTCCTTGTAACATCGGACGTACATGATGTCACAAGAGCTGCCTTGGTCAATCAGGATGCGTTTCACTTGGCACTCCCCAACCTGGAGGGATACTACCAAGGCGTCATTATGCGGATGCTGGACCATGTCTAGGTTGGCATCAGTAAAGGTTATCATTGGTTCCTGGCATCCTTTAGCCCGATGTCTTTTTTCCCCGACTTGATAGACATGTTGTAGGTGTTTTACCTTCTGGGTCTCCCCTCTGATTTCGTTCTCGTTGACCTTTGAGTGAATCACATTGACTACCCGAGGTACTCCTACCTGAGGTTGCTGTACTGGGGGAGGCGGAGCTACTGGTGCTTAAGGCAACTTGCTTGTTCTTCTCTTGTTCTGGCCTCGTCGCCCAGATCTCTTAGATGGCCTTGCCTTACCAAGTCTTCTAAGTGTGCTTTCAGGGCTCTGCAACCCTGGGTTGTGTGCCCCTATTCATTGTGGTAGGCACAGTGCCTACCGACGTTCCTCCCCATGAATTTCCCTAGTGCCCTTGCTGGTGCCCTGAAATAGGGTTGGTTCTGAATTTGTTCCAGGACTTTGTGAATTGGGGCCCGGAACACAGTCGTCACCGCCTGTGCTACCCTCAGTTCTGTTTCATGTTTGTTTGATCCGTTGTTACCTCGGCCTCGCTTCGGTGAGCCGTTTCCTTTCTCTTGCTTTACCTCCTTATTTCCCGATGTATCTTCCTCGGCTCTGGCATACTTCTCGATTCTTGCCATGAGCTCTTCCATGCTTTTTGGCAAAGTTTTTGCCAAAGACTTCCATAGTGGACAGTTATCTTTTAGGCCGTTCTTGAATGACACGACCGCCACTTCTTGATTACATTCTGGTATTCGGTTGAATACCTCATAGTACCTTTTTGCATAGGCCCTAAGGCCTTCGTCCTTACTGATCTTCAAAGCCATCAGTGCGTCCACCCTTAATGGCTGCAGCTTGTTTGTCACGAACCTAGCCACGAACATCTCGGCCAGGCCTTCCCATGTCTTCACGCTTCCCTTCGGTAGTTTATGGAACCAGTCTGATGCAATTTCCCCGAAAGATGAGGGGAACACTTTGCAGAGCAACGGCTCGTTCCCACTATACAGTGCCATTGAGTTCAAATATAATCCGACGTGGAAGTTGGGG
The DNA here is from genome assembly GCA_025200525.1 of Camellia lanceoleosa. Taxonomy (NCBI): domain Eukaryota; kingdom Viridiplantae; phylum Streptophyta; class Magnoliopsida; order Ericales; family Theaceae; genus Camellia; species Camellia lanceoleosa. The sequence continues at coordinate 103,137,489 of CM045759.1, forward strand.
TCTGACTTTCCGTCGTATATTTGAAACCTCAGCATACTAAATCTCTTCGGCGCCTCAAACCTGTCCAATTCCACCGAGAATGGTGTCATCGGCTTATCTGGGGAATTTACCTCGGCTTCGGCATTCTGTTGCTTTCTTTTGAGGTAATCTCTTAAGTCCTCTTTTGTCCTCCCAGGAGCTCAGCTATCTCTTGCTTTCAGTCTTTTTGGTGCACTACTTTCAGCCTCGTGGTGAGTCCTCTTTGACCCCTCTCCATGAGTTGTGTCGAAGCACAACACCTGCCCCTGAACATGCCGATGTCCCTTGGGGTCTGTTTCCTTTGTGTGATGCGTCCTCCGTGATTCTTCTCTCCTTGGCTCCCTTCGTCCGACCTCCCTGGAAGGTCGGTGAGAGTGTCTTTCACTCCCGTTGTGCTAAGAGGCTACAAGGATTATTCTTTGCCCTCCATTCTGGGCATCGGCTGCTGGAATCGGCGTGTCCTATAGCGGGAACGGCGGCTGCATGACGTTATTTTGCATCATAAAATTGACAATCGACTGTAGGTCTGCCAATTTGTTTGCTATCTCCTTTATCTCTTCGTTCCTCCGTAGGCATCTATCCTTCTATACCTGGAGGCCGTCTTTGTTGTAATAGCCACTTCGATCCGGTTTCTTTGGTGCGTCGCTAGTCTGGCCGACGTCCTTCACTCCGTGATTCTTGTCACGAGTTTCTGCGTTGTACTCGTCTCCTGTGACATCCAGGTCAATGGGTCTCCCACTCCCAGCAGGAGTGTCGTCCCCAATCTTTTCCTTTTGTCCGTTGCTAGCCATCTATTCTCCTATCTTTCCCACAGACAGCGCCAAATTGTGTGAGTAATTTTTCGATCACACTGCCAACTCAGTGATCAGCTGGTGAGAACTGGCAGAATAGATGACACCTGGCTAATCTGCAACAGAAAGAGAAGATTCCGGCACTGGTTCTTCCACCCGGAGGTACTCCGATGATCAAGTCAGTATATCTCAAAGATAATCAAGTGCTAAATTCACTACTCAAAGCATAAATTGCGTACCTTAAATCCATGGGAGTGCCTCCATTTTATAGTTTTACTCAATCCTAGTCCCACTAGAAGCCTAACTTCTATGGACTCCCATTTAGTGCTTACTTTGGACTCTATAAGAGATAAGGATAGACTCCCTAGGAATACTATCCTTATCCATCTTGAAGTCTTTCTTCATTCTAGGACTCCTGTCCCTTATCTGCTCATCTCGGATTTCGATATCTTCGGAGGTAACCTCGGCATAACGACCAGGACACGTGGCATCTCGGCCGACACGTCAGCGTCACCTTGCCACATGTCAGTATTCAAAAAATATTTCCCCACATATATATATATATAATAAAGTAGAACGATTTTTGAAAATATATAAAATGTATCAGAGATACATTTCATTTTAACGGCTAAGATAAATCCTAAATTTATATTAATGGTTGAGATAAAATAATAGTTCCCGCCCAAACATTTCTCTCCTAAGCTTCCCACTTACCCACGTCTCCCCATATTCCCTCTCTATCTCTCTCTCCTCTCTATTCTCACTCACGTCTTTTCCCTATTCCCTCTTTACCTCTCTCTCCCTCTCTATTCTTCTTCTTTTCTACCCTCCCTTTTCGTTCGCTCCTGATGCTGTTCTCCAATCCTGGACTATCACTCGATTTCTGCCTCTCTTCCCTATTCCCTTCTCTCTCTGTCGAGTTGTGTTTGGTTTCGCTACTCTCGATCTCGACTTGCAAAGTAAGTCTTTTTCCCACTTCAGTGTTGTGTTTTGATATGTTGATTTAGACATGTTATTTTAGGTTTTTGGTAACTTCCACAGCTTTTGTGAATAGGTTAAATAGAATTTTTTTGACAAATCCTTTCTGAAAAGTATAATTAACTTTATAGTTCATGGTTTTTCAGCATTGTTTGGTGGTTGCAATTCGATTAAAGGCATCGCAGCTTGATTTGGTGGTTGCAATTGTGATTTTGATTTTAATTTTAATTTTAAGTGGTTATTTTGATTTTAGTTTCTATGTTGCCTGATTAGAAATATGGCAGAAATGCAATTCGATTAAAGTCATCGCAGTTTGAATTGCTTATTTTGATTTTAGTACTGGTGATTATTGGGTTGAAATTAAAAATCTAAACGTTTGATTAAATAGATTGGGGTAAATAGTAGGCTGCTTCTGTTTTGATTAAATAGAATGATCATTTTTTTTTTATTCTATCACAGGTTTCTAATTTGACAGATCCTTTCTGAAGAGTAGAATAACATTTGTGGTTCATGGTTTTTCAGCATTGTTTGGTGGTTGCCTAATTAGAACTAT